>CM020055.1:10761870-11961870 GCA_009769605.1 Bucorvus abyssinicus
TCTAAATGTTACTGGTCTCAGGCTGCAAACAGCTTGAACCTCCCTGCACCCTTCTTCCCGGGAGCCTTCTCTCCCCTCCCAGGAGGAGCCGTAAGTCAACCAGCCGGCCCGTGATGGTTGTGCTGGGCCCGCTCTCGCACCTCCGCACCACGCAGAGCTCTGCTGCCGGCTGCTCCGCGGAGGGGACATATGCACAGAACTCAGCCGCACAGAAGCTTCATGTCGTGGTTTCACTTTGGTTCTGCACCTGTTTCTAGTTCTTCAGCCTATTTTTAACTCTCAGTGGGCTAAAACTAGAAGTCCCCAAATGTACGCGACTCTCACAGTCTGGTTCAGCTCTAAGGATCTGACAAAGGTGTTGCAACAGAGGGAGAGGATCAGCCCTGCCGTCAGCTGATACCAGCGTTGATCTGTAGCAAAGCTTCACCAAGCGTGTGCACATCGCAGCCTGCCGTGTCACAGAGACATTTGGGGGATTTAAGGGAAAAATTGTGGATGCTGAAAGCAGCAAACCTGGTAGCGTAGCCCACCATGCAGACCTGTTTGTCCTTTCAGAGCACTGGGATGGTGGGGTTGGAGGGGACCCCTGGGGATCACCCAGTCCAACTCCCAGCTCCAGCAGGTCCCCACAGCAGTTGCCCAGTTTGGGGTCCAGGCGGGTTTGGGATCTCTCCAGAGCAGGAGACTCCACCACCTCTCTGGGCACCCTGGGCCAGGGCTCCCTCACCCTCACACCAAAGAAGTTTCTCCTCCTGCACAGATTCCTCAGTCTGTGTCAGTTTTTTATACTTTCACGTGCCAGTCTACATCTTGTCTTGGACGTGTGCTGCCCACACAGCTCCGCTGGTGCAGGTCTGACAATAAATACATACAGAAACCAAAGTATTCTCCAAACGGGAGCGTTCTGCTCCGACAGTTGAAGACGTTCTACCAGCCGTGCCTTTGGGAAGTGAGGATATGGACTCCTATTTCTTGCTTCTTGTAGTTCTTAGAAAATAGTTCAGCAATTACAGGCTTTAAAAGCATAAGGAAAGCAATTAGTCAGCATACCTGGTTTGTATTGTCTTCCTCTCCCCTTTTACATTTTCACAGCACAAAAGTTGTTTTCTTTTTACCTCATTAAATATAAATTCAGTTCAAAGAAGAGGAGTGTTCCTGGTGTGGGAAAGATCCAAGAAAGAAGCAGGAAATGTATTAAAGGCTTCTCAGCAGTTTCTTAGCGTTATTTGCGTAGGGGATAAAAGCGGTATCAAAGGGTGTTTGTTCCTCTGGTGGAGCAGCAACTTGGCTTATATCACGTTGCTCTTAGTCTTCTGCTCACTGAAACAGAAATTAGTCCAAGCAAATCCCTTCCCCCAGCATCCCCAACTCCGTTTCTTCTGTTTCAGACCACGAGCTTGAAAGAAGTTGGAGAACACACAGTCAGGTTGGGTATTGCCCTTTATTTTGGCTAATTATATGTATTTACTTTGAAATTAGCCATGACAAGAACACAATGCTGTGCTTTTCTCAGGCTGACTAAAAAAGAACAAAGCAAACACTGCCAGGAAGACAATTCCGTCAGCTGCTGGGACTGAAATACCCCTTCAATACCTGGATGGTTTTTCTTTGTCTCTGGAATGTAAGGACAAGGTTTTCTCACCTTTTAATCTTAGTTTTAAGGACATTTGTGCGTGTATCAGTGACGCTCCTGTCAGTTAAATGCCCTCTGAAAACAATTGCTCAGTTATGAAAACAAACCAAGACATTTCTACAAGGAAAGGTTTATGTTGCTCCAGTCTTTCCCTTCGGGGGAAGAACGTAACCCCCACGGAAGTGCAGTGTGATCAATGCAAATATTTGCCTGGCGTTAAGCTCCCATCGGATCCTGTCATTACATCTTCGTTCTGGCTGAAGTCTGAGGATCGCGAGGCCCCGGGAAAGAAGCCGCTTCTCCAAATTTTAAAAGAGATGAGAAAAAACCCATCCTCTGTGCTGCTGTTAACAACTCGTCTGCGCTTTTTCTTCCCCGAGCCAAGGGCTGGCGCGGCAGAGACCCTGCCAGACTGCTGGGAAGTGCAGGGGCACAGACCTCTCCAACCGCCTAAAGCCTTGAGGTCAGCAGGGAAGGAATCCAGAGCTGCGATGAATCCTGTGGTGTCATCAGCTGAGCAATGCAGATGAATGATGATGCTTCACCAGAGTGTGTTCAGACGCAATAAGGACCAGTTTAGCTGGAGGCAAAGACTGTTCCTTGAACTCCTTTGGGCCGTGGCTTTGCACACAGGGATGTCCTTCCCAGCGTACGTGCTTCCCTTCCCTTCCCCAGTACATTCAGTGCTGTTTTCTCCCTCTGTGAGAAGTATTTAAAAACACGCTGCTGTGTGAAATTCTACATACATATGGAACTACTGCAAACGGAGCGAACACGACTGATCCTTACAGCCGGCACGCAGATACAAGTATTGCATCTGCTGCTCTCCTCTCTTGGGAGAAGGTCCAAGCTCTCTGACGGAGTTTGGGATGCTTCGGAGAGGAGCAAACCAGCTTTGATTCTTCTCAAACAAGTAGAGGAACCCACGTCTCAGCTTTGGGGAAAATGCTCTGAGCACTGGGCTGTCATCGAAGGGAGTGGAGATAAACAGAGCAGCAGGATCTAAATCCTGTCCAAATTCACTCTTCAGAGCCTGGTGGGGGCTGCAGCGGCGCTGGCAGAGCGGCCCCGGAGAAGGGCTGGCTTTGCCTCGCTCAGGCGTGGAGGATTTGGAGCAGTCCCAAGAGCAAGGAGGTTTCTTCCTTGATGCTCCAGTGGCCATCCTGAGGTCAGGGGAGTTGCGTGACCACTTCACCAACCGATTACTAAGAGATTTAATAACAAAGGAAACCACAGAAGGATTAGGAATCTTTTGTCATCTGGCTTCCTTATTCAGCTCTGGTTCTGTGGCTGGTTTGGGCTTTGGTGAACTCATTTCAGGGTGGAACAACCCTGAGGAAAGCAAGCCAGAGGTTAGTAGGCTTCTGCCAGCCAGGAATGGCCTTTTCTCCTTGAGAGCAGATGGTTTCTTTTGCCTGAAGGGTTGGACTAATTTAAGAATGAATTTGAGAATCCGTTTGATCTCCTTTCTCGCCTAATATCTCCAACTAGAACATCTCAGTTCCCCCCGTGTTAGACCTTTGGGGATAAAACTTCCCTAACTCCCGTTTATGATTCCCCTGTGCACTGTGACAGCTCAACTCCACAAAGCCATCGGGTTTGGCAGCTGGAAGACGCTCCTGTCGGCGTCTGAGGAGTGAGGGTATGTCAGAGGGGCTTTCGTGGAAACGTGGCTGAAGGCAACGGACCTTCAAAGCTCCTTCAGTTCTGCTCCAGGTCCCAGCAGTGCTGCCCAGGACTGCGCAGCAGCATGGCTCTAGGGACCTCTCCGGGTCTGCATCCTCACTGTACCGTAGGCGAGCAGTGAAAAGTCCCTTCAGTGAAGTGTCGCAGACAGCAAGGGCTGCAGTGAGACGTGGGGCTGAGAACCCCTCAGGGTTCTGCATTCTTTTGACCAGAAAAAAGGTTATCATCAGAGTTGTTGTTCTGTTTGTGGAGGGTGGTTTTGACATAAAAAGTGATTAAATAACTCCGTTGTTGAGATTCTCGTATCTCCCAAACATCTCTGAAAATTACATTAAAGCTTCCCACGAGCATAGTTCCGTGTACACAGATGAGGCACTGGAAGGGCTGAAGTTTTAAGACATAAAGCTTATTTTTCTATTTGAGCAGCTTATTTTTACAGATAAAGAACAGTGAGACAATGGGACAACGCTCTCAGAGCAGGAAGACAGTGGTATTGTTACGTGTTGATGCATTACCATGGCTCCAAAATGTAACACGTATTTTCTTTAAGAGTCTTTGTAGCCTTTATTTCAGATTTTATTATGTTGCAACAATAATTATTTTAATAATCCATGCTGATGACAACCTTGAAATTGCCATGCTCCACACTGCCTTCAACGGTGATTTGAAAAAATCTGCTGCTAGATATTTCCGTGAATCTTTTTAACTAACGGGTCTTATCAAAATTTAAATATTTCTTTAACCTTACCCCTCAGTATGTATGCAAACACAACATTCAAACACCAAACTTTTAAAAGTTTTCTACTGAGGAATTGCAGATGGGAGTATTGGTCAAGGTTTGAAGGGTTTGGAAGTAAATCGTTCCTGGGTTAAAATATTTAAATGCTCTTTCCTGCTTTTTTTTGGTAAACCATAAGCATTGATTCACACATCACAAAACCCCAAAGCCTTTCCCACAGCGTCGTATGCAATATTGCCATTTTCTGGCCATAGCACAGTGGGATTTTGTTGATGCATTTTTCATACACTGATTTTGTGATTATTTTAAACTCCTCTGTCAGCAAAGAAGCTGCAGTGAATCTCTGTGCAAAGTTGCATTCATCAGCCGCCAGCACCGTGGGGATTGTTTGCAGGTAACATATATGTAGAAATTACATTCTTGACTCTTTTTTTTAAATGCATGTGGGCAATGACTTTTAAGAATGTTACTGTACAGGAAAGTTTTGGTAAAAGAAAAACATTTTAATTGTAAATTGCCAGTCTAAGTAGTTAATGGATTAAAGGAAATTATTGAGATAGATCCATTTCTTACCTGCTGTTTGAAAATTGACTCGAACTAGCAGCACCAGCAGCCATAAATGGCTCCCGAGATCTTGTTTTCTCCAGGCCATTTGAAGGGTAGAAATGATATTCCTGCTGAGTGTGGGAGATTACAAAAGCCTCTGGTAGGCTTGGTTCAACAGTACCTACCCCGTAACACAACAGGTATCGAATTTGCATTTGTAGAGCAAAGATAATCTCATGGAGTTCATCGCACTGCAGCTGGGAAGGGTGAAGCTGTGGTGTGATCTGCCTCGAGGTTCCTCAAGGCACACGCGGCGAATCGGGGACATTAATATCTCGGATGCAGGATAAGTGTTTTATTCTCAGTTGATCTTGAAAAAAGAAAAATTAGGGTGTTGATGAGAGTTTTCTCTTCCACTCAGGGGTCTGAGCAAGAGCACGCTGGAAGCCAGTTGATGGGGTGTTTTGCCATGAGGTGGTACTGCACGCCTGGCAGCTGGGAACAGACTGGGAGACCACAGGTCAC
Organism: Bucorvus abyssinicus; assembly: GCA_009769605.1. Lineage (NCBI taxonomy): Eukaryota > Metazoa > Chordata > Aves > Bucerotiformes > Bucorvidae > Bucorvus > Bucorvus abyssinicus. The sequence goes on from CM020055.1 coordinate 10,767,000, forward strand.
CTGCTCCGCGCTGTGAAGGGGAAGTGCTACCCCCAGCACTGCACCAGGTCTCCGTGGGCGCTTCACGGACAAACCACCTTCATCTACCTTGGGACAACGCAAGGGGGTGAGTTTTACAGGCAGTGGAGCTGCTCCCAGTGTTACTGGTCACGGCTCCAGCTCTTTTCATCACAGTCATTGCTGGGTGGAAGGGTCGCTCGGTTTGAAGGTGAGGAGCAGGACTGTGTGGCCCTCACTCATGCTCACCTTTCCCTTACAAGGAATTCTGTGCAGACTTTGCAGAACCCCCCAGCACCGTGTCGTAATGGTGCTGATTTGCTCTGTTCCGCTCCTGAGCCGCCGGCTCCCAAAGGCGGGTCTGGCTGGGGTCATACCCCCGCAACGGGAGGCGGCTGGAAGGTGAGCACTGACACAGCTCAGTCGGTGTCGGGAGAGGCTCTGCAGTGTCTCCCCGAGGACCTGCTGGGTGGCTCTTTTTCCTCCTTTCAGTTTGTAAGTAATACGACTAAATCCTCTGACGGATTAAGAGTCCAAAGGACTTCTCTGAAGGAAAACAGTGCGAATGCCCGGAACTCTGTCAGATCACAGTCCCACAGATGAGATTAACTCTTCCACAGGTGCTTTTCAAAACCGACCTTACCCCAGGCACAACCACACTGTACAATGTGCTTGCTGGTGGATACACGAGCACCGTGTAGCAGTGGAGGTCTTGAAGCCAGACCCTGAGGTCATAACCCAACGAGGTCTCTGGGGTTTGCAAGCGTCTCCTCTTTCTCTGCCGGGTCACGCTGAAACCCCAACCTCTGTATTTTACAGACACTGAAATTCAAGGCCAGCTCTGGATTTGGCCACGGTGCTTTACACTCCTCAACAGACAGTTAAGAGGGGAATAAGGAAGGGGGATGGTTGGGAAGACAAATGCCGACACAAGGGAAGAGCAGATGGAGAGGCTTTCTGGTTCATCACACAGAAGGAAGAATAGCACCACCAGCACGAAGTTATGCTGCGTGCCCGTACGGTTGGGGTGTGGCGAGAAGCATGAATGTGAAGGTCAAGTGCTCAAGGGTTTGTGTGGATCCTGTCCACCTGCATTTCTAGCATTGCATTCTTTAGAAGGGCTTTGCTTTGTCGATAAGAAACACCTCCTGCTTGGGGTTTTTCTGCAGCCAGGTGGGTGTTCTTGCTTCTCATGCCAGGACCCTGAGGGATTCCCTCGTTGGGAGCTCCTTTACAGAAGCACATGGAGCCATTAGCACGTCTAAGCGTGGTACCAAGGCCCTGCCTTGCTCACCCACCTGTAACGCTCATGGGGGGGTCGTGGCCGCGGGAAGTGCAGATTCCCATTTCCTGCACCCAGCTCTTCCCTGCTCCAGCAGGGGATATTCCCCATCAGGAGAGGAAAATCTGTCATTCCTTTTGCTCTCCATCAGCAGGAACGGAGGTGAAATCTCCATCAGATTTCACTGGAGGTGCCCTGAGCAGCGGGGAGACAGCAGTACTAACGTCACCGCGTCAGTGTCACTGCCCTCCTAGTTTATGGTCTGTGCATTTTACGGCCTGGCTTTTGGGTTCTCGCATCTCCTTGCAGACATCCCTGGAGCAGTCTGGTCACTGCGGTGTGCTACTCCACCTCTCTCTCTCCAGCACAGAAATTCCTACCTAAATGACCCTGCATGTGGTGTAACATTAATGTAAACCATCTTCAACCCCAATTCCCTTCTTGGTTGAGCAGGAGAAAGCAGGAACTGCAGAACGGCAGCAGCTGTGGGACATGGTCCTGTGCTGAGCTGTCCATTCTGGGTGGGCAGGATGGCTCTTGGTAATGGTGAGGCCATCCTCGTCTGGTGCTCCTCACACCCATTTTCCCAGATCCTCACCATCAGTAGGTAAACCGCTGCCGGCAGAGCTTTGCCAACCCCTCTATTCTCCCTCCATTCAAGTGCCTTGGGGGTATTGGAGGGCTTGGAGGTGGCTGACTGTGCGATAGAGTCTGGGGGGGTGCAGCAACACTCGCAGCATGTCCAAGCTGTGTGACACCTGGCATGCATGAGGAAGGACGAAGTTCAGTAACCCCAGCACAGCACTGAGCCCTTGCCCAAGCCAGATCGCACCTGGTGCGGAGCAAAAGGTGAGGAGCAACAGGTCGACCTTGTGAGGAGTGACGGACAACGGCAAATTCCCTTGGAGAAGCAATAGCAGGGTTCCTCAGGCTGTGAGTCGTGAGGGACAGCGTGCGCATTTCCTAGTGCGTGCTTGGGAACAATGTCATTAGGAGTGATCCAAAGTTTCATAACGTTCACTCTTTCCAAAACCTGCTTTGCCACCTTAAAAGAATTAATCACTACAAAGGCTTAAAACATTTAACATTTATTTTTCTAGATGCAGAGGAACAGAAAGGGGAAAAATACCTTTTTCCGGTTAGGCATGGCAGGGCGACAGAGGGTGCTGTGGAGAGCGAGCTTTGGAGTCCCCAGCCTCACTTAGCATCTGCTTTTACCTCTTACTTCCCTGGCTGAGAATATCATGGGTGAGTTGATGACCTTCCTCTTCATCAGACTTGTCAGCTGGGCTGTGACTTTCTTCCCCTGCAGGGAGCTGCACGCAGCAGAACAGTGGCCCTGGTCCTCCTGAGAGATGCTTCGGTGCTGGGAGACCTCATCAGACCCCTTCCTGCTCGTTTAGCCGTGGTGCAGCAGTGTGGGGTTTGCCGCTGGCAGATCTTTGTGGGAATGAAGTTCTCGAAAGGATTTAGCAAACTCATGCCAGGTCTGGAGCCTGCAAAGTCCAGATATGCAGGAAGTAAAATAAACTGTGTGGCTGCGTTGTCGCCGTAGTGCAAACACGGGTGTCTCAAACAGTCCGGCCCAGCGGAGCTGTAAAGGAGGAACAGCAACTTCCATTGACTGAAGTGAGGTCAAAATGTCAGCCATTCTAACGACCTTCTCGGTATGCACGTCTATTTTCTACCTGTTTAATTAGGGTGCCATGGGCTGTTGCTCTTAAAAAGAGAGCTTGGACTGCAGCGAGCTTGAAGAAACAGTTTGCTGTCACACCCGGGATGTCCCAACTTACATGTAACTATAGTTCTATATAATATATATAACTATATATTATAATGCTATAATATATAGAATTAAAGTGGTCTTTTTTTCCTTCTAGCGAGGATCCATCCGAGTACAAGCCAGCCCTCATGCGAGCAGTTCACACCCTCTACCCTGCTCCTCAGGGCATCTCAAACTACCCAGCTAAGCATAAGAGATGAGTCAGTCCCCATCCCCAGCTCAGAGCTTCTCTGAGGCGGCCAAAGCTCTGTGGCCTTTGTGGCGGCAAGTAAGTATTTGTAAGGTTTGAGATGAACGTCACCAGCCTTATGCTTGTCCACCTTGTACCTTTGCTGAGATGACACCAAAGCTGAGGCAGAGGATTGCAGGGGTGACCAAGTGGGATCAGGCGACGCACGAGTCCGTTCAGTCATGCTGCAGCTGGGCGTCGTTCTCAAACATTTCCCTCTTAGAAAATGATGCTTTATTGAAATCAAAGCGTTCACCAGAATCGTGCTGGATTTTGCCCATTCTATTCTGAATGCAAAGTCAAACATGCAAATGAGGCTGAAGTGCTCCATTTTAAACTGACAAGAACTTCACATCTCCATTTTTCCCTTTCAAAATAATTTTTGCTGTGAAAGTTGTTACTTGATGTAATAAATTACAATAAGAATATAACAGAAACCTGTCAAAACGACAACAGAGTGTTTCAAGTAACTTTTAAAAACTTTTTGAACATCTCATTTTGGGCTGAATTCCGAAAAATGACATTTCATTCGGCGTTGGGATGAAAATTGAGTTTGCAATTACAGAATTTCCAAGGAAACGGACATTTCGGTTTCCACGTAGGTGTAGTCTTAATGCACTGAGCGTTTCAAACCCCAGACTCTGATTGGGTAGTGCCGAGTACTCAAAAACAATTTCTGAAATCTACAGAACATCGTTAATGGAGTATGAGACAGAGATGATTTGTCAGTGTTGCTTTGAGAGCTCTGAAAGCTTTATGCACGATCTGGCACAGGCGATTTGGTGGCAGAAGTGTCCCAAGTCCCCAGCAGAAGTCCCTGCCCACACGCCTCATCCAGATCGTGGGTTGCCCTTCCCTCGCTCCCTGCAGATCTGACAGCGAAACTCAGTTTCTCCCAGAGTGAACTTTTGGGTCAAAGCGTTGAAGCTCAGGTCAGATTTAAATTCACGACTTCATCCGTTAACGGGAGGCACATCAGTACCTGCCTTAGGAAACGCAAAGGGGGTGGCTGCTCTTCAAGCCTGGTTTCCAGTAATACCCAGTCGGACACAGCGCCACGACAAGCTGCACCAGCCGGCTCAGTGCTGCTCTCCCCGACAGCTTCAGGGCCAAGGGCCAGTGTCGCCTTCACACTCTTTTTTTTCACTTGTGCTGCTTCTTGTGCCGGGAGGAAGCAGAGTTCAGACAGTGATGCCCAAAATGTCTGAGCTCCATCGTGGCCTGGGGGGAACATTTACCAGAGGGAAGCTAGAGGTGGGCAGAGCCTCACAACCTGGCTGAGTTCTGCCCCTTCCTTCTTCTGGCCCTTTTTTGCCCTCTTTTTGCCCTTTTTTGCCCTCTTTTTGCCATACATTCCTAACCAGTGTTGCCTCTGGAGGCTCGCGTAGAAAGACCATATTTTAATTTAATTTGCGTTTTTCTCCTTCGTGATGATTTCTCTTTGTATCAATAACAGAAGATGGCATCGTCCCCACATGTGGAAAGTATAAATACACGGAAATTGTATCCACGTAGGATAGTGCAACATGAAAGGTCTGTACGTGTTTCTAAATGTTGTGTGCTTTGTTTTACCAGCTCCAGGAGGAGTTTCTTGGGGGCTCAAAGCTGGATGAGACTCTGGATTTCCTCTCCACAGCCACGCTGCAGATGGGAGGACGGGAAGGACCCCCTGTGCCGCTCAGGCCATCACATGGTGAGTTTTTCTGCGAGGATCGTCCTTGCTTTAAACTGAAATACTGAAATCGTGAGGTGTCGAGGTGTGTGGTCAGTGTCTTGAAAACGAGTGGGTACCTGCAAACAGGAAACCAAAACCGAACCAAACCCCCGCTTAGCCCTCAGAAGGGCTTGGGAGAGCTCTCTGGGAAGGAACGTGTCTCTTGTAGCTGGTAGATTGGCAGGGAAAAAGTTGAGTTTGAAATGTGTTGTCAGTGCAGCTTTCCTGTCCTGCGAGGTGTGGAATCGTCGTTGAGCGTTCAGATCTTTGTCCTAATACTGCAGGGCTGGCTGTGAACAACATGGGGACACTTGCAGAAGAGAAGATTCTTTTAAGGGTTTATGAGTTTTGGTCCATATCTTGACACTTGAGACTTTCTTGTGTAATCCCCACTGCCACCACCTTTACCCTTCGCTTTGGAGCTCTGGAGCAATCCCACCCACAAGGAGAGGAGAGGAGAGGAGAGGAGAGGAGAGGAGAGGAGAGGAGAGGAGAGGAGAGGAGAGGAGAGGAGAGGAGAGGAGAGGAGAGGAGAGGAGAGGAGAGGAGAGGAGAGGAGAGGGAGAGGAGAGGGAGAGGAGAGGGAGAGGAGAGGGAGAGGAGAGGGAGAGGAGAGGAGAGGAGAGGAGAGGAGAGGAGAGGAGAGGAGAGGAGAGGAGAGGAGAGGAGAGGAGAGGAGAGGAGAGGAGAGGAGAGGAGAGGAGAGGAGAGGAGAGGAGAGGAGAGGAGAGGAGAGGAGAGGAGAGGAGAGGAGAGGAGAGGAGAGGAGAGGAGAGGAGAGGAGAGGAGAGGAGAGGAGAGGAGAGGAGAGGAGAGGAGAGGAGAGGAGAAGAGGAGAGGAGAGGAGAGGAGAGGAGAGGAGAGGGAGAGGAGAGGGAGAGGAGAGGGAGAGGAGAGGGAGAGGAGAGGGAGAGGAGAGGGAGAGGAGAGGACTCTATTGCTGTTTATGCTCTGCCTGAGCTGGTTGGTTTGGGGAGCTGCTGAGTTTCAGAGCTGACCTGGCTGTGGAAGGGAAGCTGAGCTTCAATCACCTGCAGATTTCTTCTGCCTTCACAGTAGGGGAGGAATGAAAATTTCCAGGTAGCGCTTGGGGCCGTCTCTCTGACTGACATCACTGCTATCACTGGAAGCCCACAACTTAACCATGCGCTGGCCAAACTGGTCCCTGTGCAGCTGGAGCACCCTTTAAGTGCAGGAGCATGTTTGGAGTAGCTCTCAAGGGTGCTAATTTCCCCTGAATCTGGCCCTAAGCACACTCCTCAGAATCCACATCTACACTTGAGGGTGATTTTCACCTTGAGGCCACTTGCAATGCAGTGAAGGTGTCCCCTGCAGAACCTGCTGCGACCTCCCACCAAGGACTTTAAGGGTTCCCAAGCACATGGCTCTACCCTCAGGCACAGGGTTGCATCTGCCACTGGAGTGTGGTGGGTTTTTTCTGAGGTTTTAAAACCAGTAGTTGGAGGTTGGGGAATTACCTGAAACTGCTGGAAGTGAGGATGTGCACGTGCATTGTATTGTACACGCTCCGTTGTTCCGTTGGTAGCTACACGGGCAGGTGGGTAACAGCAGCCTAGATTTACTGGGTTTGATATTACAGAAGCATTTCTGGATGTTTCTCAGAGAAAATATGTTCACCAGGGAGTTGTCTGAAATCCCAGTTTCACTGGTACGTTAGAAGCGTGAGCTCTGGCTCAAGAAATAGTCTTGGAGTCTCCCAGAGGACTGAGAACGTAACAAGGATTTGTGACAATTGGCATCGTCTGTGTGCACACGGCAAGAGGAGGAAACTGGAATCTCACTAAATTCTTGGGCAGCAATTACTGTGTGGTGCACTAATGAGTTCCCAGATCAAGTGTGCTTCATCTGAGTTCTAATGGTGCTTGACATAAAAAGGTTATTTGAATTTATATCTGTGCCTCCTCCCCATCCTGTAGCAGCACAACATAAAGTATTTTGGAAAATCTTTTTTTTCCCCATACCATTCATTAGGGAATGACGTTCAGCGTTTATCCATTACTCATTTCTCATCTAAAGTTGCAGCGGGCCAAGCGGTCTCTTTTCACATGGAAATCTTCCAAGGCTTTAGCGTTTCTTCTTGCACTCTTTGAACTTGATTTACATTTTGCAAACGAGGGGAGCAGAACTGGATTGAACGCACAGTTTAAGGTGAAGAGGCGTCGTCACTAATGTCATATATGGCTCTGTAATATTGTCATCCTTACATAAACCCTGTATTTGAATATCCTGATGTCTTACTGCTTTGCTGGTCAGAACGCTTTGCTGAGCAGATGCTTCTTAATGAGCTCCTCCCAGTGACACCAAGGCCTTTCAGTTGATTTACAATGCACGAAGATCCAGGAATAGTTCAAACTGTTTCCTCCCGTACGGATCACATTGCACTGCCTCTAATCTGCCGTCCCACTGCCCCGCTGATCTTCTCTTCCGTCCTTCCAACGTTCCTCAAAGTCCCTCTCTGACTATTCAAAATTCTCCCACATCTAAGCAGTATTTTCTAAGCCCCAATTTTCTGTTAGGATCTGGAGCTGCTAATCTCTTTCCATGCTGACAGTTTGCCTCTTAATTCTATGTTTTGGGGTTTTTTAATCTCAACTGATTACTAATCAATGCGAGAACTTTTCACTGCAGTGCTGTTTAACCACACGTCTTGGACACCACCACATTGCTGCTATCTGAGCGGCTTTGAGCCTTCCTCTCCTCATCAGTGGTCCCTAGGGGTAGCAAAACCACCGTGTGGTGTGGGGGAGCGCGTTTACATCCCTGTACGGAGGACTCAGCCTGTGGTTACCCTGCACTGTGTCCTTCAGGATTCCTCCAGCAGCTTGTGATTCATCTGCTTTGCGGGAGCGAGAGGCTTTTGGAGGTCTCCGAGGCAAAGTGAGTGAACAGGAGCGGAAGCGGTGGCTCTCGGTGCTCGCCCCTCCTCGGACCTGCCTGTCACTGCTGCTAGCTGGGACTTGCCCGAGGACATTAGCCGAGTGCAAGCAGTGTGCTCAGAGCTCTGTTTGATCAAGGCTAAACTCTCTGTATCTTTGGGGTGGCTTCAGGGGTGAGGCCCCAGGCTGAAAGACTCCTCTTTGTGCCCTTCATCCCCTTGTTCCCGCGGTTTTGTGTTGAAGGAGGATGGAGGAACTGCAGGGCAGCTTTGAAAGGAACAGTAGTACACATTGCTCAGAGCATTTTGTCTCTAGAAACCAAGCACCTGCTGAGAGTCCGGGTGTAGCACAGCACCTTAACCACAAGACAGCACATGGGACCGGTGGGAGACCAAGCGTGTGGGTGTAGGCTGAGTCAGGGCTGAGATACAGCAGGGCTGGGAGAGGAGGGGTCGGTGAAGGACAGGGCTTGGGTCCTCTCACAGAACAGGGGAAGCGTTAGAAGAGGATGTGCACATACAGCTGGCCTCCCCGTGACAGTCCTGCCAGACAGGTGTTGGTGGGAAACCCTGTTGTCTCCCATTGGGGTTTGTGGGGAACGTGTGAAAGGACAGGAGCAGAACACAGTGAGGATGGAGAAGCTTCGAACAAGCAAGCACAGCAGGCAGAGGGAACACAGAGGCATCGTCATTATGAAATCATCATGAAATGCCAAGCTGAAGAGGACAAAAGGGCCTCTGCCAGAGTACACCTCCATGGGAGGCGGGAGAGACACGGCTTCTGTGAGCAGAGCCGGTGTTCGAGGTGGTGCTGTGTATCCCCACTGCAGGACCCCCAGCCCGCAGCACAGCTCTTCCTACCCCGCGGAGCAGGCTGTGCTGCCCAGGACATTTCTTCCCCTCCGATTAATATCAGACTTAGATTTTCTTATCCGAAAAGACCCACTAATTAAACTGAGAAGCAAGAGTCAGGTCTGAACGAAGCTCTGCCATAGGTGAGCGGATTGCTACCAGAGGTCTGGCACAGCAGAAGGCTTCCAGTTTAGGTAACATGAAAGGCTTCATCTCGCCCCAGTCTGAATAATTGAACTGACATGATTAGATCATCTGTTTGACGGTCTAATTGAATTATGTGAATCTCTAAAAGCTTTTCTCAGTACGGCTGATGAATTTTATGTTTGTACTGAGCCAAGCAGATGAGGGTGCAGCACAGACCGTGTTCCATCCTTTCTGCGTGATTTCTGTAATGACTCTAATCATGACAAGAGGTCAGCAAGGAATTTTTACACCAATTATCAAAGGTGCATCTCAGTTTCTCCCCTGCTGTCAGCCTGATCAGAACCTTGTCCCAGGAGGTTTCTGAGTAACTTTGAGGGTGATTTGGGATATCACCAGCTTGTTTCCCGGGCAGTCAGAGTAGCTCGCAGAGGAAACTGCCTTTCGCCTTCATGGGGCCAGAGCTGGTTTTCGTTATCCCGAGGGGTGAGCCCCTAAGCCTGGCTAGGCTGTGAGCTGAACAGCAGCCCTACAAGGACACTCACCTTCCTGACCTTTCCCTTTCACTCCCTTTCCTGACCTTGCCCTCATGGGATGGAGTAGAGGCTGGCAGGCAGAAGGAGGATGTGAAAAATCAGCTTATTCCATCAGTGAGAGCATCTTGGCCTGTAGCAAGGAACAAGGTGCCAGGTTCAGCTGCCCCCGCCTGAACTTTGTCCCCAGGCAGAACCAGAAGTGTTGAAACAACTGCAGCAGGCGGGAAGTTTGTTTAGCCTGGAGTATCGCAGCGTGGAGCAAAAGGCTTGGGAAATCCTGTGTTTGTACATGGATGAACGTTCTGTCATCACTTTTGAAAGCAGGAGATGTACAGCCGGGGGAGCCCGGTGCATGTGAGGTCTGTCCTCCATCTCACGCACCGCCCTGACGGCACCGTCCCTCTGGACCCCCAGATCTCTGCTGGGAGATGCTGCAAGCCATCAGCGTAGCTTCAGTGGGGGGAAAGGAGCAGCTGCCCCTTCTCCCGCTGCTGCTCTTTCTCGGTCCCGCGCACGAGCCTGGCTTCGTCTGCCCCGCTCCCGTTGTAACTGTGCAGTTGTCTGCAGCCAGCTGAGCCAGACTGCAGCCTGGCCAGGACTTGGCCTGGCCTTGGCTGCTGCAATCCAAGCAAACGTTCCAGAAACTTCACTGCTGCCCTTCTCATGCTTTCGCAGTTGCAGCATCCTGCAGTCTGGCATCTGGAACCAGGCAGGACCCGGGCCTGCCAACTTTATGCAAATATCGGATACATCCCTTGAACATGTGGTGGCGCATCAGGGTAGGGGTGGTCCTCTCCTGCACCTACAAAGAGCTTTGAAGCACGAGATTCGGCTAGAATCTTTAAAATGTCCCTGCCTCTTATTTCTACTCACAAAAGTGATCAAGACAGGATCCGTTTCCCGTGTTCCTTCGATGCAGAGCCAAGGCGTTTCTTTCTAGGAACAAAGTTAGTGCTTGGACACTTAATTAAAGCACAAGAAGTCCAGATGGCCTTGATAGCTGTTGCAGTTTGTCATGGTTGTAAACTCGAGACGAGAATTTGATACTAGATCAGTGTGGAGTTTAACGGCATAACAAACGACAAAGCCCACCTTCAGAAAATGACACCCCGAGGTAAACGTAGAAAGAAAAGTCTGGACAGCAAAAGTGAACCTTATTGGCTTGTGTAAAAAAAAAAAAAAATCACAAAATCTGCATGAAAGTTCTGTTAAAATTATACTGTGGTATCGCACCAGTAAAGACCCGTCATTCCCAGGCACTCCGTAAGGATCAGCAACTTGATGGTAAGAAGCCAGGGTGATTCTTGAGCCTCGAAGGTCAACATCCTGAATAAATAAAAGCAGATAAATTTACGGTCTCTGGAAATAGTCTGTTCCTTGTTTTACAGCCACTGGCTTTCCTGTGTGCAGAGGACACTCTTATCTGTACAAACAGTTCGGGTTTTTGCAGCCTAACTGGTCCAGGGGCTCAGATGATTGAAAGGGCATCGCTGTGTACCTAGAGGGATGGTCTCGGTGCGACCTCCTGTCACAGGCTGGGCCAGGGAAACGTGCCAAACCTCTTTGTTCACATCTAGAACAGGAGATGGGTGTAAATGCAGCAGCTTTAGTCCTTTAGTTTTATCTTCTGACAGTCCTCGGTCTGAACTGGAGTGCCAGTGTGCCCAGACTTTCATGACCGTGGTCCCAGTTCACTGATGAGCAGACGCGCTCCTAACTCCTTTTGTGATGATCAGTCACTGCCCGAGTTCCTGACCTTTCTCATCCCTCAGGATCCCTCCAGACCGGCTTTTAGTCACCGTTTCACTGAGACTAAACTTCCCAAAGCCTTTTCCATGTCGGGGCTGTGCCCTGTTCATCCTCCTGTACACCCTGCTGCTCCGGACACCAAAGTTCAGGCTCGCTCTTTAATGTCCAACTCTCCCACTTACGTGACTTCCTCCTCTCACTCCTTTCAGCATCTCTGCTCCCAGAGGAACACTGCAGATCTTCCCTGCTCCCAGACTCTGCCTTTCACCTCCTTTTCCCTCCAGAGCCACTCTCCTACCCACGTCGTCAGGAACATTGCAGCAAACAGTCAGTCACCTCCAGGCCACATCTATAACTTGGAAGTCGTCACTGCATGCGGCACCTTTCATCTCGCAGAGACTCGTGTCCTTGACAAAAAGGCTGAGTGGAGATGTTGGCACAAAGGGAACAGAGCAGCCCCTTTTCATTTGCTGACTTGACTCTTGCCTGGCCTTCCCCTGGGCTCTTTGAGCTTTCAGTTAGGGATGCAGCATGACAGAGGTGACAACGCGGGCAGCGCGCAGGCACCGGCCTGCCTCCGTCAGCACTTCCATCAGCGGAGGTCACCTCTGCTCCAGGCTCTTGGAGTCAGATGTTGTTTGTTCCACATCCTTGGAAAGACGTGCGGTAAGGCTGGTGGCCTCGGGTACCTGGACCTTGAGGGCCAGGAGGAGGGGCTGCCGGACAGCTTTCCTGTGCTCACAGGGCACTGAGCCCCGTGGTGCCAGGACATGGGCATTCGACCTCTTTGTGCTGTCCTCCACAGCCTGGCTGGGTTGAGACGGTTGCTGCCTGTGTTCCCATGCCAGGTCCCACGGCTTTGGACATCTCTGCACATGGGACAAGCTCATTCCACCCTGCCATGACTGTTGTGGTGGTGAGCCCCAGAGTAGCTTCTGTCCAGACAAACAGAGGTGACTTTTGCATCTCCTTGCCTTTGGGTTGTTGACTGTCCAGGGGCTGCCCGTCCTGCTGAGCACCGCAGGGGACACAGCCCACCCTGGCTGTGCACCATCACGAGCAGGAGCCGAGCAGCAGACCGTGAGCCCCGTTCATCACTGACCTGCAATCTGTGCGGCCACTGCTGCCACCAGAAGGGCTGGGTACCACAGCCCCTTCGCTCCTCTTCACTGTCACCAGGCAGCACAAGGTTGTTGGTGCACGATGGAAGCCCCTTGTTGAGTGGGGCAGGTATCGGCCAGCCCAAAAGACTGCAGTGTCCAGCCGGAATGGACTGTCCTTACGCTGTTGTCATGTCTCAGCCCCGGGTCCTGAGGAAGTCTTGTTCTTCCCTTAAATATTAATGATGATGTTCAGTTGAGCTGCCTCACTTCTGAGATCACACACAGGGCAACAGTCAGGCTTTTTTTCATCTTCACAAGCCATCTGCTCTTTCATCACGTCATTTGTAAAGGAGAGGCCCCTACATTTAGGAAAATCATTTGATGAAAAACCATCCTGTTTTCCTGCGATACCTTTTATTGGACGTGAACTGCTCTAACTATGAAAGATAAATAGGTTTAATTAGTGTAAAGACACGTCTTTTGTAACATTTACAAGGGTCTAATTAATATTCCCCTTGCATAGGCGGGCTCAGAATTGAAAGCATCGCATAGACTAATCTCCTGTGTGGCGTGCGCTGCCAGGAGGGTCCAATGAATAATGTAAGACCACGTTGTCCGCTTGCACTCAAAGAAAAACACCAAAATTTTGCTCTCCCTTTCTGAACTCCTGTCCGTGAAGGATTGATTGTATTCCCGCGGGAGCCGGCTCTGCTGGGAGCTGCGTGGCTGAGGGTGGGAGCTGTCATCTCTCCATCACTGAGGAAAGCTTTTACAAGTCCCAGGAGGAGCAGGTACCGCTGAAATAGGGCAGAGCACCGCGTAGGCTGACAGTGACGTACACCGTGTCACGTAGGGTCTGCACCTCCAACGGTCCCAAAGCGGCTCCTGCTCGGAGCCCAGCGTTTCTGCCCAGTTCTTTGGAGGCAGCGACTGAGAATTTATTTATAAAGTATCGAGGACTGACAAACTCTTTCCAGGTCATTTAGTTTTCTGGCCTCGCTGTGGGAACATGAGGTGTTTGATGGCTGTATGGAAAGGACTGTCTGTGCTGGCTCCCTGTATTCCCACAACCAACCAACAAAAAAGTGTTGAAAACCACAAATAAATTTAGAGACATGTGAGTTAAAAAAAAATTGGAAACTGTCAATGTCCCACTAAAACCAGCGTCCTGCCTCTTGCAATGGGCAGCAGCAAGTGGCTGCAGCAGATGGAACAGAAGCACCATTGTGAGTGACCATAGGGGAGGTTTAAGTTGGATATCGGGAAGAACTTCTTTACAGGGAGGGTTGTGAAGGCTTGAACAGGCTGCCCAGGGAGGTGGTGCGGTCCCCACCCCTGGAGGGGTTTAACAGACACATAGATGTGGTGCTGAGGGACAGGGTTTAGGGACCCTGGCAGTGCCGGGAGAACGGTTGGACTCGATGATCTTAAAGGTCTCTTCCAACCAGATGATTCTGTGAAATCCCGCCCTTTGGGATGTTCCTTCCTAAGCCATATTAATTAGAAATTAATCTTGTTCAGAAGGTGGAACATCCCACCCCAGAGAAGTGTTTCTCCTGGTTGTCTCCCCGGCAGCAGAAACGCTGATGGAGCTGAAAGCAAACTCACATTCGTTGCTCGTTACTGGAGTCAGGGGGAGCGCTGACGTTTCTGAGAACAGCACCAGGGCCAGGACTGAGGCTGAGCACTGGGCAGAATGGATCCCCTTCGCTCAGGAACAGCTCGCGATCCTCTGTGCTCCTCTGCGACTGCGGTGATAACCGATAGGGAGTATCCGACAGGGGGACTGGGGCCTTGCTGCTCCTAGGCAGCACCCGGAGGAGAGGTGTTAGGAGGTTGTTTCTTAAAAAATCCCCAATCTTAGCCTTAGCTAAATGAGGATGGGTTTAAACCAAGACACGGAGGGGAAAGGAGAAGGAAGGTAAAAGAAGATGTTAAATATACTAAGAGGGGAGCTGGAGGAGAGAACCGTGACCTGGAGAGGGGCTCTCAAAGGTCCTGAACTGTTCACAGCGATGAAACCCCCCAGACAGTTAAACTGTAGGGCAAGGAGCCACTTTCCTCTCTTGCCGCTGCTGAAAACGGGCCGTCGCTGCAGGTTGGCATCTTGGAGAGCCAGGGGAGGGCACCAGGTGCTGCAGAGCAGCAGCCCATGTGCTGCCACATCCCCAGCCAGGTAGATGGTGGGTGCTGGAGGCAGCTGAGCACCTTGAGCTTGCGCCCATCCCTGGGCCGCTGTACCACGTTCCATGGCTCGGGGGTCATTGTCCTGGTGGTCAGGGGAAGGTGAGCCGCGCTGCACGTGTCTGCGTGGCTGGGAGGATGGAGCCTGCTGTTACAAGGGCAACCTGAACTCAGGGTTGTGCTCAAAGCACGTAGGCAGGAGGCAATTTTGCACATGCAGACAGGCTCCTGCCTCACATAAAGCAGCCCAGGCCACATCTGCACACGCTGCAGCAGAACCCCGAGGCAGCACCGATCCTGTGGAAACAGCCCTAATAGTCCATTTCGGCGGAGTGGGTGAGCTGTGTGGGTAACCAGCTTTTCTTTCTAGGCTCACCAATCCACCCCGAAACGCTGCTGGCAGCGTATCCAAAGTGCAGCTCAGAAATCAGCTACCCAGAGAAGCGAGCTGTCGGCTTTCCTGGCCCCCGGCTTGCGGGGACCATTACCCCTGGATTTGTTCCCTGAATACCAATCATACTGGTCCCTCCTGGGCGCTCTGCCTAGAATAATAGCAATAAAATCCCTGACATAATCTCGAGACTGGCACTACTAAAAGGAATGGATTCCTGCACTGGGATATTCAAGGGCCAGATCCCATAAGATGCTGCATCATCTGGCCGTGATCCAGGGGATAAATAAGCCGCTGTTTCATCTCCAGCCAGTGAATCACCCCCGTTAAAATCAATAGGGCTCATCTCGTTAATTGGGTAGATGTAGTACCTACCTCTGCATCCTCATCACTGTCCTTCTACAATAAAAATCTTGACTGAACCGTTTTTAAAGAATATGTCAACTCCAAAATATAAGCAAAATTGGCTGAAGTCGTCTTTTCTCTACGTGTCACACTCAGTGGCAGGAGGCTGCGAGCAGCCTGCGAATTCCCGTGGAAGAGGAGAGCAAGAGCAGCTCTCCCGCAGAGTAATCCTCAAAGAAAAGGGGGAGGTCAGTCACCACCAGCGGTTTCTCACCGTGCTGTCAGGTTTAGAGACTCCGCTGGGACTGCAGGAAAGCGCCTCTCTGAAAGGTTATGTGCAGTGGAACAGAGCTGGAAGGTGACAGAGCAAAGGGGGAAAAAGGAGAAGAAAGGAGATCTCCCTGACAGCTCGAGCCTTAAAAGCGTTCATGTCTACTGAAGGTGGAGATATAAAACATCCCCCGCGTTTCTACCTCCCCCATGGCCCAGCACAGATTTTCTTCCCCGAGCCAGTCTATGGAGCAGCAACGTGGCAGCAGCCCCTTCCTCCTCCTCAGGCGAGCCAGCTGCGTGGCATCCCCCGTGGCTGCACAGCAGGAGCTGCCTCGGCGGGTGGGCCCGACCACTCTTCCACAGCAGCTGAGATACCTGCCGAGAGGAGGAAAAATATCGGTGGAGCCGGGAGGCGTGCCGGGCGCCTGGGGGGAATGGGGCACTGGGCAGGCTGAACAGCCTTCACATGGAGGTGACAACACTTGGTGTCATGACGAGAGACATCTCTGACAGAGCAAAACCTTGCCATAAGGCTCCCAGGGGGTAGAAATGCGCTGAGCTTTGGAGGGAGCCGAAAGTCACTGGGTTTTGCAAGGAATGGGAAAGCAGGGAGTGATGCTTTGTTGTTTAGGGTGGCTACGAGTGGCTGTGAAAATTCTGTCACAGAAACACGGACGACCTTGGAGCGATGTGGCCTCCAAACAGTTGTCACCGGGCGGCTCGTCTGCAGCGCGTTAGGTCGTGCCATAGGGGGTTTTGTGGTCGTACAGGTTCGCTCAGGACCCCGGTATTTCCCTCACCCCCCTGCGTAGCCCAGTCCATCCTCTCCCACGTCCCAGCGTGGCTCAGCTCAGCGGGCAGCCTTTCCCTCGGAAGACCCACGTGCAGCTGGAAACTAAAGCACAAGGCACACGTGTCTTTCCAGAACAAACCAGCATTTCATTCGTTTGTAGACTGCACATCGGCACGTCCGATCTCACCAGACGCTTCCCAAACCACCTGCTGCGGACGATGGCAAAGATAAACTGCAGCTCCGTAGTTACCACCCAAACCCGGGTGACAACAAACACATCTTCCACCGCCAGATCTGCGTCCGGCTTCCATCACCCGTTGATGCCAACTGTTGCTTCTGGCGTTTTCTTCTTTTGTGCTGGTCACACAATAAATCACGACGTTGTTTTTCTCCTCCCTGGGCTGCTCCTTGTCAAGCCCTCAAAACCACGAGCATTTCTGACATCGCCGTGTTCCCACGGGTTTTTGCCAAGAGCTCCCTCTCAGCACATACAGCAGCGCGGGGCCGGCGTGTGGCCCCAGCAAGAGCGACAGGGGGGACAATAAGTGAAGGAGAAGGGTGAGTTTCCATCAGAGACCCGGGCAGCGACAGGGAGGTGACAAGGCGAGAAGAGGAATCTCGGCTCTGCCAGGAATTCACAGCGAGGCACGTGCCCTGAGCGCTGCTCACTCGTGCTGTTTTCCTCCAAGGTTGCTCCAAGTTTCAATGTCCCTCCTCTTCTGCCTCAAAGCCCGGTGAGACCCCTCGGTGGCACACAGGGCTACAAAACCTCCGCTGTTCTCGCGGGCAGCGAGCCTGGCCTGGGCACACGCTGGTAAGCACCAGCGAGGAACAGGCGTTCTCTTGCTCCTGCAGTTGAGGGTCCACTCAGGCTGCCCTGTGGCGAGGACGGCTGCTCTGCCACGTGTGGGGCCGTGATTCGGAGGTGAACCAGAGTCCTCAAGCACAGCCCCCAAGGGGCCTCTAGGACGAGAGGAACCGGCCTCCTGTTGCACCAGAGGAGGCTGAGGTTGTCCCTGAGGAACAATTTCTGTCCCGTTGGGGTTGTCCAGGGCTGTCCCAGGCTGCCCAGGGCAGTGGTGGAGTCCCCATCCCTGGAGGGGTTTCCCAGCCATGTGGAGGTGGTGCTGAGGGACAGGGGTCAGTGGGGACCTGGCGGTGCTGGGGGAACGGGGGGACTGGAGGACATCAACAGGCTTTTCCAACCCAAACGATTCTGTGATTCTGTGAAGGGACGAACCCTCCTGGTGCAGCGAGTGACAATGCAGAAGACGTCCTGTTGGGCAGCTCTGGGTGAGAAAAGGAGACTTCTGTGACTCAGTTTCCCTAAAATGTGGATGCCTCTGCGGTGGGCCGGGCAGAGGCCAGGCCGGGCTCTCCCTGCCCAGCCGGGCAGCTGTGCGGGTGAAGCAGGACGTGATGCCCCTTGTAAGGCTGGTTGGAGCACAGACGGTGTCAGAGCTGCGGAGCACCAAGGTGTCTCAGGCTCTGCACCGGCCGCTCCTGTTCCTCTGATACCCCGAGGACTCTCCAGCTCCTGGAGCAAGCAGGGGGCTGGGGCAGCGGGCGCAGCAGCCGCACAGTGGGTTCGTCCCCGCAGCAGCCCGGCCCCGCGCTCACAGAGCTTTCACCAAGAGCAGTTTTAAGGGACAGAACAGCACACAGCGCTGGCGAAAATCATCGCCTGGCTGAATTAAATTCACCCTCCCAGTCCGCCCAGCCCCGAGGGCAGTTATAGAAACGTAACGAATCCTGCTGCTTATTTTTTTAAAAGCAATTAGCTGGAAGCAGATGCAGAGGTGAACCCTGTAGCTTTTCAAAATGCCGTGACTCACGGCTTTTGCTGGGGAAAACAATACTTAGAGGTTTATAAGCCTCTAATAGCACTTTCACAGGCGGTTTTCCATGTGAAGAAGGCGTTGAGGTAGAAGATGAGAACGTGGCGTCTGGGGGAGCGTTATTCAGCCTTTCTGAGGAAGAGATTTGCAGTTGTCATGTTTGCTGATCATCTAAATTCACTCGCTGGCTGCTGTCACATGAAGACGTGCCAAGTGCTGAAGTGCTGCTGAGAGCAGGGGCCAAAGGGCAGCGGTTTGGCACGCAGGTTCACGCAGAGAGGGAGGAGACGGCAGCTGTGGAGAGAGTCAGCCGAGGGCTGCGGAACCGGGAGGCGTTTGGAGGTTGGGGAAAACCCAGAGAAAGGTCCCAGATCCGCAAACCAGGTGCCTTGAATTCTTCAGCCTCCAGGGCTGGGGTGTGTGCGGAGGAGATGGTGCCTTGTCCTCCCTTCTCCTTCCCTCGGGAACCTCCCCAGCGGTTACTGGAGGTCAGATGGTCTCATAACTTGTGATAGAGGCTCGGCCACGTGCGGTGCTGGTTGCGGTAAGTTCAGGCTGTCTGTGTTCGTACAGCGCCGGAGCAGAGGGGCTCTAGTCTCTGTGTAGCAGCCGCAGCCCTGCTGCTTGCGCCCAGTCCCTGGCGTAAATAACGAAACTGCTTGGTAGGTTTATCTGCTCACCGAGAAAACGGTTCCCCGTGTTTCCGTTCTCGCTCGTGCCATCGAGTATGGGGTGCATGGAGTTCACCTCCATTCTCTGCTACTGCTCTGCTCCCAAAGAGGAGCCCGGTGCGCCCTGGCAGGGTCCGCGGCCCCATCACCCTCCTGCTGGGCTGGGACCCCTCAGCCGCCTCCACAAGCCAGGCTGAAGCAATCAGCCCCCCTTTCCTTCGGCATTTCAAGCTGAGCACAAACATGAAAGGAAGCAAAGCAAGAACCAGTTTTATTTTCAGCCAGTTTATTGATTTGTTGGACACAGGAGAAACAGCAGCGGACACCGAGCAACGCACATCTCATCCCCCCGCCCGTGGGCAGGCAGCTGTGGGCTTGTGAAGCCAGTCCTGGCAAGACCTCCCACCCCAGGCTGCCGAGCTGGCGCTGGCATCCCCACACGCAGCTTCCCAGGGCTTCGTGCTGCTGCAAGACCTGCCAACCTGACACGAGGAGAAGCTTTTCCATCACGTCCGTGCCTGGCCTGAGCCTAGAGGGGTTTCCACACTGTGTTAGAAACAACCCCAAGCTCTGGGGAAACTGTTTCTTGCAGATGCTGGTTTTCCCGAGGATGGGCACAGCTTTGGCTTGCGTGGGCTTTGTGTGGGCTTTGGGCTCTGTGGGCTGTGGCTTGTGAATCTGCCGCGTCTAGACAAGCTCATGGGAAGAGGCACCAGGAGCGAGTAAAATCCCCACAAATGAACAAAGCAGCTCTCTGCTCCTCAGCAGGGTCAAATCCTGGGAGGTGCGAAGGCAGCGTATGGAAGAAAATTATTTTGGTTTCCAACTTTAACAGCTTGTTTCATCTACATGGATAATTAGCAGAAACAAGACGAAAATACAGCTCCCTGGCTTTGCCCTGTGCCGAAAACGGGAGCTCTCCCTGCAGATGCCTGCCGTGTGTTCCCTCTAATTGAGCTGGCAGTCTCGTTTGGGCTGACTCCAGCCCGCAGCGGAGCGAGCAGCTCTGTTACAGCCCGGATGAGTCCTGCCAGCGGGACTCTCCGCCGTGTCTACACGGATGGGTGGGAAAGCAGCCCCAGAGAGGGTCCTCACCACCAACCCCATGCTGTCGTGATGAAGCCCTTGTAGTGTGGAGAATCCAAGAAGGAGAGCAGGTGGAAATTCATGGGGAACATCACTCCACGGGGTGAATTCTCCTGCCCATCCCTGTGCCTGCTCCCAGACGCTCCTACACGCTCCCCCAAGGGTCCAGGTGGTGCCCGGTCCCAGCCCACCTCCTCCTGGGGGGGGTTCAGGTCTGCAGCAGCCTGGCTCTCTCCATAGCCCTGCCTGGCTCTATCACTAACCCCGCTGAGCTTTTCCCTGCCCCGGCAGCTCCTGCTTTCCAATCGCCACATCCCAGCTGCTGCCTTGGGATGGGCTCAGCCAGGAATTTTCCGCCTTGTTTTCACAGCACAGAAACTGCTTTGCCTTTGATTTTCCATTAAGCCGGGCTCCAGCACTAGGGCGCAGATGTCCAGAGAGAATGTCACATCCCCTGTGCATCAGCTGCTCCCACACACCCTCCCAGCTGCACACTCTAAACCCTGTCTCTAGAGATGTTTGAGTATGTTCAAAGCAAGAGGAGCTGCTTGAAAACCGCTGAGATACGACTCTCAACTTTTCATGAAGAGCCACAGGCGATCACGCTGGGGTTTAAAGCAATCCCCGAGGAGGGGGGCACAGCCAGTGTTCCTCCTCCTCACGAACGGATCCATCTCACCACGCTTGGCTCTCTGGGAGCCTCTGAAGGGAGAAGCACTCACGCGGCTGTGCCTCTGCAGACGGCGGCTGGGGACACAGGTGGAAAAGGACGGGTGGAAAAGCGGCTTCTCCGTGCAAGCGCAGCCGAGCAGAGAGCAGCTGCTGCCGCGTGCCTTGCAGAGGCTCACTTGGCTCTGCCCGGTGGGAGTGCGGAGCCTTCTCCCCGTGCCATGCACCGCTCACGGCCACAGCTTGGCTGCCAGATGTGTGCGGTAATGGCAACAGCAAACAAACCCATTCGTGACTAACAGCTAAATGGAGGGCAGCGCTACCTGGTCACAAACAGCCTGCCAGCTCAGGAGCTGAAATCCAACCCCTGGAGAAGCTGTTATCCTCGTAGCATCCAGGCACCGGTGAAGCCCGCAGAGCAGCCAGGTGCCTGCGGCGTGGAGCGGGGTGGTGAGAGCTGGCACGCTGCTGGAGGGCAGCCGAGGGTGTTCCAGGAGGGGTCAGCAGGGTGGAGGGCAGGAGAGCCGGGCTCCATTTGGGGTGACACACACGGTTCCCCTCCCTTGGGAAACTGGTGGGAAACTGAATCCCCAACTCCAGCGGAGTCAGGTGGAAGAACAGCCCGGTGTCAGCTCCCTGCTTCCCCAGCTGGGACTCCTGACTGCGGCAGAGTGTCTCATAGGCAGAGCTTGACCTTTCCAGCACCAATTAGCTGGGAGAGGAGCCATGCAGCTAATGAGCACATGAAGGGATTTATCTCACCCAGCAGGCATGGCCATTGGCTATAAACTTCTTGGCAAAGACAGCAGCGTGGTATCGATCTCGGCAAGGCCAGGTGCTCCACCGCATAAAAATCACATCGAGAAAAGTTCATTGCTCCCATCTGACTCCCGCTGCTGCTTTAGGTCCGTCAGACCGACATGTGGCTGTGCCCAGCATGGCAAAGAGCCCTCGTCACGCAGTGGGTGACATTTGTGGCACCCAAGGTTGTCGACAGCGAGAGATTGGCACCTCCTTGGTGGGGGGCGGGGGGGGGATGTCTCTGCTCTGCCCCGCAGAGCCTGTCGGGGAGGGCTCCGGGCTGCAGCGCTGACTGACCCATGGTCGTAGCAGCCCGGCCAGGGGGAGGTGGGTTTGTTTGAAAAGAAAGGGCTATATCGTGATTTCCATAGGTTGCAGTGGAACTGCTGGGGAACGGGGGAGATAACACCACCAGAGAGACCTTGAGAGCGGGACAAGATCCACTCAGGGAAGGTCCGTTTGTTTTTCTTGATACAGAGTTTGCAGGAACGAGGCAGTGGGAAACGCTCTCGGTGTCTGCCCAGTTTGGCTGGTTTTCTTTCTGGAGCATCCAACCTTCCAGAAGGGTCAGCACAGAGGGGAAAAAGGATCTCGGTATCCCAGGAGAGAGTGGGGACGGGGATGGGGTGGCCACGGCGTGGTGGGGCGGCAGCGCCCGGCTGTCTGGCTGCGGCGGTGGAGACCTGCGGGAGGGTGCGGAGGGTGCAGGGAGCTCCTGATCCAGCCCCTCGAGCTCAGGTTACTTTTCTGATTCCACCCACTTAGATCCAGGCAGGGTTGGTGCTGCTAAAACCGCTGTACGTGGGATTGAGGGGATAATTAGCGCCGAGCTTTTCTGCTGTCTGTACCTGCAGGAGGCTGGAACGACGTTCTGAGTCAGACAGAAGCAGCATTTAGAAAACGTACCAGACGCAGGCGGAATCATCAGTCGCTGGTAACACCTATTTATCTTGCACATCCGTGATGTCTCTTTACAGGGAAAGGGCATCCTGTAAATCTCAGAGGCACGTTGCTCCGGTGGGAGATATTGTCCCTCTCACTTCACAGGCTGGAGAGACGCCTCGAGCTGTAACCTGGCAGCCGGCAGGAGTACGGCAGAGGCCCCGTTTCACTGCAGAGCACCTTTGCTGGGAATCGATGTTTCCTTCCTAGCTCAGCCCCAGCCCTGCGCTGCCGCGGAGCAATCCCCACCGCAACCGTTTTAAACAAACGTTTAATTTGTGATTCTGTCCAGGCTGATGATCCCCACGCTGGCATATCCGGAGGAAATGAGCCTTGTGCCGTGGCAGTCTGTTACACAGCGTAACTGCTCTTCCCGGGGGAAATCCTGCCAAGGGCACCAGACGTGCCTTGTGAACAAGGATGAATGAAGCCCTGCGAGCCGGCCGTGAAGCAGAGCAGATTTCTTCCTATTTAAAGACAAGGTAAGGGGCACAAAAAGGTTCCTGGGACCTCAGGAAGGTCACCAAGCAGGGAACAAAACCCAGGAGTCCCAGCTCTCCGGCTGCAGTTTAATTGCTAAACACAGCAGGCTCGCCATTTCGGTCAGCCGCCACGGAGAATTTGTCCCCATGCTTTCCCTGGAAGTCAAACAGAGCCACCGCTATGTTGTAGCTTAAGCATCGACGGAAAAAGGAGAGAGGTTTACAGGGCATGGCTTAATTCACATTCGCCTGTCAGCTCGGAGCACACACGTGTTCAGATATCACGACTCCAGTAACCGATAACCGCTCATTTATTAATCTCCGGTAACTCAATCTGCCCTTTCAGCCCTAAGTGCTGAACCAAGATGATGCCCTTGGAAGCTGGAGATCAGTTTATATTTTCAGAAGCCTTAGTCCGTTGACTTGCTCTGCAGTGCCAGAGCTCCTTCTAATAACTGTTGAGCAGATTTTCTGTCACGTAACTGATCCTGGCTCCCTTTCTAGCAGCCCTGGCTGCCACCTTCTCCTGTGCTGGAGAAAGAGTCGTTAATATCCATGCCACAAGCCACGCAGGAGGGCACGGATACACCTGGAGAAGTCTGGGTGCTGCACTAGGAAAAGCTCTCACCCTCCTTTCACGCCAACACTGGAGTCCTCTGGGTACCGATGCTTCCACGCGGCATTGTCTGGAGGAGAGCAGTGATTCTGGGGCCCTGTGTCTTGCTTCTTGCTCGTCCTTGTTGCTGGTGGTGCTCAGACACACTGGGCAAAGCTCCTCTGTAAGGGGCAGTTCCAGCAAAGGGCTTATAGTTGAACTAGGCTGAAGAGATGGGGGAAACCAAGGCACCCAGCCCAGGTCACGCAGCCAGCCCGGCAGGGGAGGGAGTCAATCTGGGTTAATAACCTCCCTGGTTAATGGTCCTGATGCAAACCCTGGTTGCTGCCTGCTCCGTGGGGTCTCATTGCAGGGACCTCAGCAACCCCCCAGCTGGCTGCGCTCCAGCTGCCCATCTGGACCAGGACCAGCCCTCCCAGTTCCACCTCGTAGGGATCCTCAGTGAGAATTAAGAGCCCTGAAAGTGGACATGGCAGCAGCCCAACACTGCTGACCCAGGAGGCTCTGCTTCATTAGCCCCAAAACACTGCTGACCATGAGCGCTTTGCTTCTGGCCTTGCAGATTCTGCTTCTCAGTAAAAGCAAAAAGCAGCTTATGAAAGCACAGCCAGTTACGTGAAACTGGCTTCATCGCAGCTGCTTGAGAGCGGTTGGCAACTGTACCCTGTGGACTGATGTGGAGTAACTACTTCAGGAAAGCTGCTCTGTCCTGAAAGCAGAGGCTGGGAGAGAGACCCTGGTCCCACCCTGCAGCCACAAAGCTGGAAACCGGCCATGAAGTGGATGGGACGCCTCTTCTCTCCTCTCCTGCTGCAGCTCACGGCTTGGGGGGGGTCGGACTCTCCCGCTCCTCTGCAGTTCACCAGTTTCAGCCCATCAAGAATGTGCTTTTGCCTGCAGATAAACAGCAGGAGCTGCTGAGACCGAGGGTGCAACAGGAGGGAGTGCTGGGGTGCACCAGAATATCCTGTTGGTACCTAACTGCTGGCACAGGCAAGAGAAAAGGAGCGTCGCGCTGGTCAGCTGAAAAGGTTTCACTTTTATTCACACACCGTACAGTTACAAACGCCCCCTGCTCCCCACCCCGCCCCGCGCAGCTTCACCACTCCTGCTGCTGCTGCCACTCCTGCCCCATGGGCCTCCTGCCCCATGGACGTTCTGCCCCAGCCATGGGGCTGCGGGGTCTCCCGCTGCAGAGCACGTCCGATGCCCCAGCCCAAGGCAATGCCATCTCAGTGTTTTTCCTTCAGGTAAAGGGACACATCTGACGCCCTCACGCTGGAGCCTGGCTGCCTGACAGCCTGAGGCTTTGCAAAGTGTCTCTTTCCCAAGTCTTTAGGGATCTTCTGTTTCTCTGAGCTGCTTTGCAAGATCAGTGGAGAGTGAAATTCATAGGCTCAAGCTGCCGAGAGTGGGCAAGGTGCCTCCTGAGGATCCTCTGGAACAAGTTCTTCCTGGGTGTCCCAGCGGGGAGCTCCAGGCTGGAGCTGCTCCTGTCATAGCCCACCCACAGGAGCCTCCTCTCTCTCTTCTCTGCCTCTTTGCTTTCCAGAACATCCGTTATTGGGATCTCTCCGAGCAGGCTGGCACATCTCCTGGGCAGGGGAAGCCCTGCTGGAGTCCTGTAGGTCTGGCTGCTTCCACCACCCTTGTGAGCAGGACTCAGCTGCTTGCCGTCCCTCAGGGGACCCTTCTGGGAGCGGCTGCCTCCCCCAGCAACAGGCATGCCAGGGGGTCTGCAGCATCCTGACTCTTCCTGCCAACAGGGATGTGTCTCAGCAGCAGGACCTCGAGAGTAACCTGAGGCCGAGTGAAAAAACAGCACCTCCTCACTGGTGACCTGTGGGCTCTGCCCCAGGGTGACAAAGCCATAGGGGGTGGTGACCTTGGGAAGATGGGGCAGAGACAGAGCTGCCCGAGCAGTGGCGTCTGGGATAGCCTGTGCAGTGGCAGCGAGCCCGCTGCTAGAGCCAGGCATGTCGTGCTCATCCTCCGCTGCTGGGTCCAAGCCACTTCTCCAAGCCGTCCCCACTGGCTGCCCCATCCTGTGCTTCTTGTGGATGTCCAGAGAGGGGATCGTAAACTGCGGGATGCGGTCAGGGGTCACCACACGATGGAAGATGTCCCTGGAGCTCTTGCCTTGGAGCGCACGGGGACAAAGCATCCCCTCCCAGAGCGACACGGTGAGACCGATGGTCTTGCTGGAGCAGCGCCCTGTATTTATGCTCTGCGGCCAGCCCTGATCGCTCTCCGTGCGGTGATGCACCGTGACCACGGCTGCCAGGTCCCTGCACCTGCTCCCTCCAGACCAGCAGCAATTCATCACCCGCCTCCGCACAGGGGAGACAGACAGAGGTGAGCAGACACTCATCCCCAGGCTCTGCTCCTGCCCTGCTCCCATGCAGGGCCACCGGCACCGATCGACTCCCATCACCCGTGAGGCAGGAGTCAGGTGCACCCAGGAGAAGAGGAGCTGGATGAGCAGCGTGAGCCGGAGCTGCAGCACCCAGGGTGGGAGGGAGCAAGAGCGAGCGCAGCGAGAGCGGTGGCCTGGCAGGATCAGTCACGGTCCGTGGGCATCAGGTGGAGCGAGCGGAAGGGGCAGCCGGAGCCGCGAGTGGGAGGCAAACACTTCAGCTCTGTCTAGCAAAACTCCCGTCAGGAAACATCGCTGCTGGGGCCCACGCAGTTACCCAGAGGAATCAGCAATTTCAACCATCGGGGGCCCCAGGTCCCTCCTCCCAGCTCCGCTGTTGCGAGGGCTGTGGGCTGGCTTGATTCTCACCGTGTCCCTGTGCTCCTAGCCCTGCCGCGAGTGGGACTGCAGTGGGGGGAATGGTCCCAGGCAGCCCCCAGGCACGAAGCCGCCCTCCCAGCAGAGCCTCAGCCAACGGCTGCTTTACCTTTTCCCTGCCCGGTGGCTGGGCAGGGGCAGAGCCGCAAAGCCGGGTTGCCCTGACCCGTAACGGCTGCTGGGTGTGGATTCCTGCTCAGCTCACAACGCAGAGAGAAAAAGCAGCTGCGTTTCTGTGCGCTGCAGGGTCTGTCCCTGCAGCAATGCAGCTGCACGGTCTGCTGCGACGTGCCACGTGTTCGTTCTGTCCCGCACCGGGAACCAAAGGGGCTCTGCCGAGGGTTTCGGCAGGAGCAGGAGAAAGGTCAGTCTTGTTCTGACCCAGAGGTTGGGAGCTGGGACAAGCCCAGGAGACCGTCTCAAGAGCATCGTAAACAACCCCGTCCCAGCTCTGCTGAGGGGGGCTCATGGCTGTACTCCCAAATGTGTGGCCAGTGGCAGGGCTACAAGCAAGATCTGCAGATGCTGGGTGCAGGTCCTGTCTCTGCGGCGTCACCTCTGCCACGATGCCCCATTCAGCTGGATGGAGCAGGGAGGTGGGTGCCCTGTTGTCCCGACACTGTCCCCTGCACCCCGAGGCCAGTGCCCACGCTCAGTGCCTGCTCCCAGACCTCGCCAGCTTTTGCAGCAGGGTGGCTGTTACCTTGCAACTGGGTGATGACACCCAAACATGAATGTCTTTCCCCACTCCAAACCCGCCTGCTTGGGAGAACGAGCAGCTGAAAACCCCTCCTAACAGTTGCTCAGAGACACGACTCCAACCCGCCTGCACATTGCGGTGCCCGCCTTGGCCAAGCGCAGAGCTGGGAGCAGGATCAACGCTGTGCTGCACACGGGGGTCAGCAGGTCCCTTGTCCCCGCGATGCCCGGTGCAGCTTTAGGGTTTGTACTGAGTTATAACCTTGGAGAGGTCCCAGCGCAGGGCTGAGAGGATCTGCTGCGAAGCAGCTTCTGGAAGGTGCTTGTAGGGGCTCAGCTAAGCCTGTTTGACAAAGGGGAGCGTGTGCGTGTTCATGTGCACACAGGACCGCTGGCTAACTGGCCAGGCTGTGGCTTCAAAGAACCAGACTTACTCTCTGCCTTTCATCATTATTGACTAAAATCAAATCCCAGCCACAGCTGCTCCCCAGTGTGGCAGCAAGGGGAGGGCACAGACCAGGGCGGGTGCTGAGGGGAGTCCCCTCATCTGGGATCCACCTTCTCCCATCACTCCCATCTCAGTGAGGTGCTGGAGCATGTCCAGAGAAGGGCAACAAAGCTGGGAAAGGGTTTGGAGGAGCAGCTGAGGGACCTGGTGGGGTTGAGCCTGGAGAAAAGGAGGCTCCGAGGAGACCTTCTGGCTCTGACAACTCCCTGACAGGAGGTTGGAGCGAGGGAAGGTCGGTCTCTTCTCCCCAGGAACAAGTGACAGGATGAGAGGAACCGGCCTCCGGTTTTTCCAGGGGAGGTTGAGGTTGTCCCTGAGGAACAATTTCTCCCCCGTTGGGGTTGTGCAGGGCTGTCCCAGGCTGCCCAGGGCAGTGGTGGAGTCCCCATCCCTGGAGGGGTTTCCCAGCCGTGTGGAGGTGGAGCTGAGGGACAGGGGTCAGTGGGGACCTGGCAGTGCTGGGGAACGGGGGGACTCAATGGGCTTAGAGGTCTTCTCCAAGCTAAACAATTCTATAATTCTGTGATCACTGGGGGCTCAGTGGGGCAGGTTTTCTGGCATCTCCTCACCCTCTTCCTTCAGCTGTTTGCAGCAGTACAGAATGAGAGGAGATTCCCCATATCAGAGTCTTGGCAAGTTACAACTCCCAGGAGGAGAGAAAATAAATGCCTAACTGAGAACCATCAGCCCTTAAGCAAGGCACTGGGACGAGTGCTTGTACCAGGGGCACACCCATGGGAGGGCACTGGGCTGCCCCACCGACCAGTGAGGGCGTCAGCTCATCGCAGCAATGAGGAGCAGCTGGAGCAGTAGCTACAAGTAGCTTGAGGGCTGCAGACTGGGCTAAGCTGGGTCTCCTTCCAGACCAGGCTTTTGGGCTCCATGGAGCAGCTGCCAAGGCCATGCACCTGCCCAGAGCAGGTAGAGATCTTCCTGGTGCCAGAGGGGTGGTTTCTGCTGGGGCGCTGGGAGAGCTGGTGCAGAGGAAGCCTGACCTTTCTCTCTCTGTCTAGGGGAGGCCAGTTACCTATGATGAGCCTGACTCCTTCCCCAGCAGGTTCCTGGGCCAGATCCTTCAGCTGAGCTTTGTCAGGTACCCGGTAGGTGATGCTCCTGCTGCTGGAGGAGTTTGAGGCAAAGGGGATGGGGTGGTAAAACCTTGAGCCTGGCTGTTCCTTTGGTTTCTCTGCCAGATATTCTCATCTTTCAGTCTTCTCCCTGTGCTCAGTGTGTGCTTGTCCTCTGCTTTCCTCCCTGTCCCAGCTTTTGTCCTCTGCCTGGTCTGGTCTTGCCTTGCTCCCATTCTGCTAACAGTTGTTGCAGCATTTGTGTTTCTCTTCTCCTCTGGGCCTGAAGAGATGGGAGGTCTTTGGGGACAATCGAACTGGTCCTGTTTTACCTGGCTGAAGGTGGTTCCAATCTCAGCTCCACAATGGGGACAGAGCAGGGTTTCTCTGAGGACTTGAGAGAGCTGAAAGTTCTCACATAACCTAAGGTCCATCTCTTTTTTGCAGTTGAAGATCCTTCAGAAAGCATCAGCCTGGATGGCATATGTGGTCCCTGTGGAGACCATTATCAGCAGAGTCTACCCTACGCAGTCTCCCACCAGGCTCAGGCGACGTGCCAAGAAGCGCCGGGGCAGAATGATGCGCCTCCTCCTCTCCATTGTCCCCACCAGGATCCAGAAGGTCCTGGGCTACCTGCCAGCAGACTGGGGCCAGAGCAACATGCCCAAGGGTAAGAGCTGTGGCTTCCTGGAGCAGCTGAGAAGCACACAGCAAGATGTCAAAACACATTAGGTCTGGAACTTGTGTGCTGAGTAGAAAGCTGGGAAATGCACAGAGGAGTGTTTGTCCTGTACTCGCTGTGATTGTGGCTCCTATGAATCCCTGCAGAGATCCGAGAAGCTCTGATCAACCCATTCAGCAAAGCAAACAAGAGGAAGTGGGATGACATAGTTCTGGAGGAGCAGGGGTCCTGGTTGGCGGTGCTGGAGAAGGACCTGCTAGAGGATGACTCTGAAGACATCACGTATGAGGTATGGCATTCTGGCTGCTGAGCAGGTTTGTTCCTCAGGCTGGGCAATTTGGAGGTGATGGTCTCTAGCTTCTGTGTGCTCCTGTCGACTGAGGGTGTCAGGTCTGCAGAGGAGCCTGTACAGGAAGCTGTAAAGAGGTTCCCTTTATTGTGCACCCTTTGAGGGCCACAGGCTGTCCAAAGAGCACCTGAACATCACTTCTTCAGTGCCTGAGAGGTGTGGGTGTCCCACTCATCCCCTAACACCGCAGTTTCCCCTTTGGTTGATGTCCCTGCAAAGCAGCATCTGTCACCCTTGGCTATTTAGCTGTGGCTCCCAGTGCTGTTGGGAATGGGACTGGTGCGTCCTTCCTCAGGCTGCCTCTTTCTTCCCTAGCCCTCGGATGTGGAAACGGACAGTGAGGAGTACAAGTCCCAGAATGACACCGAGACAGACGTGGAGCTTGAGGAGCAGGATGGGATTGTCATGGTGAAGGAGTCACCAGATCTCCAGGTGAGCACCTGCCCCATGCTGGCAGGTCCTGGGTACACCTGCAAATACTGGGCTGGAAGGATGTACCTCAGTCCTTGTCCCCTTGGCTACAGAAGGAGTGTCTGGGGTTACTCAGACCGCTCTGAATTTCATGAGATCACTCATGGGTTTTGTGCTGCCCTTCCACGGAGCTGTAGTCTGACCATGCCCCTGTCTCTGTACACGAAGGACAAACAACCCGCTGGGGTCAGCGATCCCCCAGAGCTGGGGCCAGAGGGTCCAGCTGGGTCCAGCAGTGAGGCAGGTGCTCTGGATGTTGGTGGTGGCGATGCCCAGAAGCCCCAAGCTGATGTGAGCAGTGGAGCTGGCAGCGAGCAGGAGGCTGATGCAGATTGTGATGACAGCAGCAGTCTGTCACAGGATGGGGTAAGGACTCCTCTGTTGAGCCATAGTCCCACCACCCTTGTTTAGTGTGGGGAGAGGGAGGTGTCACAAGTTCAGAGGTGTTTCAGCCTGGGTGGATGTCCCCAGGCTCTGAGCCTTTGTGACAAAGCTCTCAGTTTCTTTTGCTGCCAAGTGAGCTAGGAAAGGGCTGTGGGGACTCTGGTTCCTCCCCTTGTGTGGAGAGACATCTTCAGCCCTCGTATGGTGCTGAGATGATGCTGGGTGTGAGCAGTGTGGTGGGCATCTTCACCCCTGCATGACAGCACTGACAAACACCAGTTGAGCATGTTTTGCTGGTACCCAGAGCAGCCACCTCAAAGCAGAGCCACTACCAGCAGGTCACCATGACCCCTGCATGACTTGCTGGCCCAGAGATCTTGCACCTTAAAATAGGGAAGATCTGTGGGTGAGCCTTCATTGCTAGCAACTTCACCTGGGGTTCTTCCCTGCTCTAGACCGCCCAGTGCCAAAGCACTGGTGAATACCCCCCCTAGTTCCCATGAGGCTGGTGTTCTGCCGCCTGGCTTGCAGGGAGATGGAGGCTGAGGAGGGGCGCAGGGTGGGTTAGTTTGTTCTCAGCATCCCACCCCCAGTGTTGATGATGGCTGCCCAGTGTTGTGGGTAAAACCTCTTGTGTGTTCTAGGATAAGCAGGAGCCCTGACCCATGGACCTGGACCTCTGCTGCGGCTGCAAAGTGCCTGGTTTGCTGGGGTGGCTGTGTCCTCGAGTAAGATGCCGGATTAAATGCAATGTTGATTATTTTTTGAACTTTATAATAAAATTACACTATTTTTTCACGTGAATTGGGATGCAGTTGGCTGGCTGCAGAGGTGCAGGGTGGCTGCTTCAAAAGAACCTCCCTCCACACACATGACCTTTCCAGAAACACAGGGCATAGCAAATCTGTCCCCTTGGGATAAACCAAGCAGTTTCACGTGGAGTCCATGTTGCCCAGTGAACATCTAGAGATCATCAGACTACTTTCTGGCCTCTTTATTCCTGAGTGATCCTGCACAGAACCTTCTCCCGCGACGTGGATCCTTCAGAGCAAAGGGTGATTCAGGGTCTGGCGAGGCAGGTTGGCATCAGAAAGTGCCTGAATACAACCTAGAGCTCTGGAGTGACTTGAGATTGGCCAACGCTTGGTCTGTTGCCTGGATCAAGTCACAGTACGCGAAGCTGCAAAGAGCAGTAACTCCTCTAAATGTGAGTGGTGAAATGGGAACAGCTTGGGGTGTTTGGCTTCTGCTCGGGGTGTGCCTGGAGGCTGTGTCTGGCGCAGCTGCCTTCCGCTGTATTTGTGTGTGCGTCAGCTTGGATTAACAATGCTCCAGCTCTTAAAATAACGGTGGTGACCTGCAGCGGGGATGTTGTGCTGAGCCCTGGGGCAGGTTTAACCTGAGTGAGCCAGGTCTGCTCTGAGACAGCCACTGCTGCCTTCCAGCTCTTAATGTCTCTGCTTGTCCCCTGACATGGGCAAAGCCTCTAAGGGAAGTACAGGTCCTTCCAGGCTCTGGAAGGAGGGAGGTGTAGAGATGCCTCAGGGCTTTGTTCTTGTGTTTCCTGGCTCACATGGGCTGCAAGAAAGAGCAGGAGTTAAAAACCCCGGTGAGTTTAAAGGCAGGGTGGTAAGGAGGATGGGGGTGTCCTGGCTCCCAGACCCTGCTGTGATCAGGGATGCTGATGTGTTTCTGATTAAAGGTTGTTTCTTCTGTCAAAAGCAGCTCTGGGGCACGTTGAGCTCTCTGCAGGTTTGCACCATCGCTGGAGCCCAGCAGGAAAAGGGCTGCTCTGGCCTACAGAGAACCACTGAAAGGAAGAAAAGCCTCCCCTTTGAACTGGTTGCTGGGTCAGGACGCCTCTCCTGGAGCTGCACCCCTGAAACCCCTCCCTGGACCTCTAAAGTTGGCTTTCCCCAAACAGATGTGGCCAGAGACCTGGCGCTGGCTCCTTGTACCTCCGCTTCAGCGGGGCATGTCTTGGATGAGTCTAACCTGGGAGAAAAATAGCTGTGCCCAGTTATTTGTGCACCATCAACATGCCAAATATCCTGAGCGATGAAGCTCAAGCAGCGATAAAGCTGCTCAACACCCTTCCCCGTGGCAGTGTCCCTTTAAACGCAGGTACGCCTCTTACCTGGCATTATCTGCAGCCACCGCAGCGGTTTCATTCCCGCTGAATAACAGCGGGATTTTTGTTGTGATTGATAGAGGAGCTGATATTGCAACTCCTGGGTGTTGCATTGGGCTCTGCGTTAATTCAGCTGCTCCTCCTTGGGGTTTGACAGCCTTCCCGTTCTCGGCAGCCAGCGTTCTCAAAGCAGAGATTAATAAAACACCCATTAGTGGCATGTAGCTGGGTAAGGGCTTTTTCTGGAATCTGCGCAGGCTTTTGCTGCTGGCTCCTGAGCTGTAGTGGCTCTGGATGTGGAGATAAAGAGGAGGCTTTGTTCATTGTCTGGGTGCCAGGCTGCAGCGTGATTATGCCTTAAAATGTAGTGAGGAAGCAACCAGCACTAAATCTGGCTTTCTGAGCTCACCTGCAAATGAATTCTGTGCCCACCTTCCCCTGAGGAGGGGCAGGCCCAGAGCTTCCCAGATTTTAAGCCCTGATTTAAGAAGAAACCTCCTCAGATGAGCATGGAGGAAGCAAATGGCTTGGTGGGGTGACAACTAGCAGCTGAGCTGCTTCCTCCCAAGGTCATCACCTTGACTCCAGCCCAAGTAAGTAGGCGGTGTGTGTTTGTGTTGTCGGCGGGGTGGGAAGGAGGGAGCTGATGGTCACGCTGCTGCCAGCGTGCGAAGGCTCAGCCTGGAGAGAGGTGCCTGAACGTGGCAGCGGCTGCTGGTGGCCTGATGGGTGTCACTGCTGCTGGGGGGTAGCGGGTTCTGCAGGGCTGTGAGTGCCTGAAAAACCTGTTTGCACACGAGTTTCATCTGCTTGCGGTGGGATGAGGCTTGTACATCCCAGAAATAGGTGTCAGTAGCTAAAAGGCTGTTCGGGGCGGTGCTGCAGCCAGCCTGTGCACCGGGGTGTGATATTACTGAACCTGGTGCTTTTTGAGGACTTGACCCTTCTTTGCATCTGGGTGGAGCGGGGTAATTGAGAGCAGGGCGTGAGTGGTCGGACAGTTTCTCCTTCTGCCAAAAGGCAAGAATCTGCTGAGCACTTCTGAGCACCTCTTCCCTTCCTCTCTACTGTCCCAGTTCTTCCTTGTCGTGGTCTGTGGGGTTTTTGCCTGGTGTTTCCCCTCAGTGTGGGGAGGTGAAGCTCAGGGGTGCAGCCCAGCAGCCTGATGGAGCAAGTTATTGAGCTCTAGTTGGATGGAGATGCACTGGGTCCTCCTTGGTGTTCTCCTTGGCATCCTCCTGTTCTGGGAAAAGGCCCAAGAGGGGATGCAAGAGGCGCCCAACTGAGCCTCTGCTGTGCTTGGGCACAGTGCTGCGCATCTTCCAAGCCCAGGTTTTGTGTGGTCCCCCCTCACCCTTCCTCTCAGTGCCCTGTGCTGGGCAGAGGGAGTGGCCATGGTGAGAAGCAGGGTGCTGAGCTGTAGTGGAGGGGCGTGTTGAGGAGCAAGTTCCTTCCCTCCACTCTTGCACACCCTGGAAATCTCCAGTTGCTTCTTTTTCAAGCCACGTTTCTCTGCCACCTCCTGCAGGCCTGAGGGGTTGGGGTGGGGGGAATGTGGGCTGTGGGCTCTGGAGCAGAGGTCTGCACCTTTCCTAGCCCTGGGGTCCATTTAGTCTTGATGGCTTTGTGAGTGATGCCAGGGCTGGTCCCATCTCCTCGGCAAGGGCCACCGAAGAGCAAACAACATGCTGTGAGAGAGGAGGATGGGAAGGGGGGGAAATGGGGAGAGGGAGAGGAATTGAGGGGTTAATGCAGTGGCAGGGGGATGAGGAGACCAGCACAGCCCTTGAGGGAGCCTGAAGGGGTGAGCGAAGGTGACCCCAATGGTCAGGGTCCCCAGAGGACACGTGGACCAAAGAGCCTGCAAAGGGCTCTGTGCTAGACCTGTGATGAGAGAGCTGCATGGGAAACAAATGGCTTAATTGAGGCAAAAATGATCATAATTAGCATGAGCAAATCCAATTAGAAGCCACGGGCAGGTTACCTTGGGCATGTCATCGGGAGAGCGGGGGGCTGGGGGGGTCTGGGAGCGGCCCCATGGCTGGGACAGGCAGGGAAAGGGGCCGGTGGGTGCTCCCCTGGGGCTGGTGCTCATTACCATCCTCTCCTCCTCCGGCTGCTGGCTCTGCGCCCTGGATGGAGCTTAATTAGGATGGAGAAATGGATTTGCCAGGCTGTGCTGAGCGGCGGGGTGAGCTGTCGGTGACGGGGCTGATGGGCAGAGCAGCAATTGCCTCCTGCAGAGCAGCTTCGTAGCAAATGCCGTCGCTGTCAGCTGCTCGAAGCTGGTAATCGAGAAGGTCACAAACCCTACTCCAACCTTGCTCCAGGGCTGGAAGGAGCATTTTGCTCTTTCCTACAAGGAGCAGGCAAAAATTGTTCCTGTTTCTCCTTTTGAGGCAACCGCCGGCTTTCTCAGGTGCCTGGGGGCTGCGGCAGGTGGGGGACACGGTCGGTGGCAGCGCTCTGCCCTGGGAACTCTGGAAATAACAAGGTTAAACGTTAAGTGTAGTTTTTAAAATGACAGGGACTCAAAACATTCATTTCTAGCAAAATCATCTTTATGGGTCAATTTTTGTAACGCAAGTTTTCCTCTGTTTTGGGAAAACATGAAGTCCCAGCATTTCCACTCTGCCCCAGTGAGGCCACATCTGGAGCCCTGTGCCCAGTTCTGGGCTCCCCAGTCCCAGAGAGACAAGGAGCTACTGGAGAGAGTCCAGTGGAGGCTGTGAGGATGAGGAGGGGCTGGAGCATCTCTGTGCTGAGGAAAGGCTGAGAGCCCTGGGGCTGTTCAGCTGGGGAAGAGCAGCCTGAGAGGGGACCTCCTCAATGGTCAATGATCTTTCCTGCCCAGTCTCCTGGTCCCCCCAGGTCCCTGGTTGTTCCCACCACTCCAGCAGCGAGGGGCAGGCACTGAGCACCACCCAAACCCAGTCCCCTGCCTTTTCCAGCCCAGCAACAACTTCTGTGCACGGCTGCTCTCTAAGGGACCCCACCACATGAAAACTGAAGTGTGGGCTTGCGAACCCCTGGAGATGCTGGGCTGTGGTGCTGTGCTTGACATGCCCCTGCTCTGCCCCAGCAAAAACCAGTATCCCTGTCAGTGAGAGGAGCAGGCAGCTGCCACTGTAGCTCCTGGAAAGCATCAGGAGCCCCTGTGGCCTGGCAGCCTCCTCCTTCACGGGCAGAGGGGTGATTCGGGGGTTCCCTCTGCCCATGTGAACCCTCAGCGGTGCAGGCAGGTACTGTGAGACTCCTGCCTGCATCTCCTGGCAGCTCGCAGTGATAGTCCTGGCTTTATCTTCACGCTGCGACAGCAGCGAGGGAGACTTTGATGTGTCCCTGGAGAGCTCCAGACGGTGCCAAGGGCCTGCTCCGAGGATGTGTCTCTGCTCTGTGAGGCGGGTGACCAGGGTCGATAGCTGCCCAAAGAGCAGCAGGTTTTACAGCTGATGTTGTAGCTGCACCTCTGCATGGTCAGGAGACAAACTGTATCTGCTCATCTCCCACAGCTCTGGGCATCACCTTTAGGATGAGGTGCCTGGTCCTGGGTGACTGGGGCGTTAATTTGTGCCTTTCCTGAGGACGTGGCGTGGTCCCAGCCGCACGCAGTGGTCTGGAGGCAGGGCTGGTAGCAGGCTCTGCTTTGTGCAGGGATGTGCACGGCAAGACCCATCTGGGCTGCCTTGAGTTGCCCTTCGGAGGTTTCACGGTTGCCAGTGAGGGCTTTTCATCGGGGCTGACCACTGCTCCCAGCAGTTTATCTGAATTTGAGAGTCCGAGGATGCCTTGGACCAGCTAAGCAGTGTTTTAGCCCTAAGGTGGGCGCGAAGCCCCCTTGTTGCCTGGATGGCTGCATCCAAGCGTGTAACCAGGAGCAGGTGACCACACCAGCGACAGAGCCATCACCAAAGCCACTGGAAATGGAGCTGTCACCTCGAAGGTGCAGGGTTTCCAGGCCAGTTTCGGCTTGTGTATACTCTGTCGAAGTTTTCCCGAGGCCTTGAGCCAATATTTGTGCTGCTGCCCTTGTAGCCTCTTGAACTGGAGCCAAGCCATTGGTCACAGTTGGGTGGTGTGGAGAAACCAGTGCTACACTGGATGCCATGACTGGGCTGATGTCCAGCTGGGAGATGGAGAGCTGAGGCCTGAGACTGCATATCACACTGTGAGCAAAGGGGCAGAAAAGTCGTGAGATCCAGCAGGTCGGACCCCCCCGCACTAATGGCCACGTTCAGCTGGGCTGGGAAACGAGCTGCACCGCTCCCCCGGTGCTGTGGTGTGTGTCTTTCTAGCTAACCCCCCCGTGCAAGTTCTTGAAAACAAAGATGGGAAGCGGAGCGTGCTACCAGCATTAATATGCACATACATTAGGTGCGTGACTCACACAAGAAAGGAGAGTAATTTTCAGGTCCCATTAGCTTCATCCATGTGCTCTCCAAAACTTGCTGTATTTATTCATATTTCATTTAAGATGCTGCAAGATATTAGCTTAGAAAAACGGGAGGTGACAGGGGAGGCTGGGAGCCAAGGACATCCCATCCCCACCCCACGGAGGTGAGGAAGGATGAGGTCTTCACCAGCGTGCCGGTCTGCTGGTGATAGTGTGTGATGTGGTGTGGGTGCTCCAGAGGTGGCTCCAGCTGTGGGGTGCAGAGGAGCCCGAAGGGGCTGAGGATTACGCTGAGATTCCAGGATGGAGCGTCCTGGATCTCTGTGCATCTGCAGCTTCCGTTTGGGGCAGCAGCAGGGCTGGAGCGTGGATCACGACCCGCGCCCTCCTTGCTCTGACAGCCCCTTGTCCCCAGGCACCTCACTGGTAGGTGTGGGTGCTGCTCTGCCCGCAGCGGGTGATGTCCTCCTGAGATGATACGGGCGTCCCCAGGGAGGGGAGATCTGGGCCTGGTGCTGGCCGGTCTGCAATGTGAAGAGGCTGCAGGTCGCTGCTTTGCCCCCAGTGGACTTTCTGCTCTGCTCGTCTCATCCTGGCTGTGCCCCACTCACTCTGAGCGGTGCTTCCAGGGCCTCCAGGCACCTGCCCTGGGCTGGTGTTCTTGCAGAGCACAGAGGTGGTGGGCAGTCTGCTGGGACCTCAGTGACTCTTCCAGTCTTAACAGCTCCTGGCTTTATCACCAAAACTGCTTGCACAGGAGGAGCCCGCAGCCAGGGGAACTTCATGCTCCAGCAGCTCTGTGCAACCAAGGAGCTGCCCTGGATTGCATCTTCTGCTGACGTTCCAGCCAGGCCCCTCGCTGGCTCCAGCGACTCTGATCGAAAGAGGGAATCTAAAGACCACCTAGTTTATGACCAGCAAAGAGTAGGTCCTCCCGCCTTGGTTTGGGTTTTTAATGCAGCTCACATCAGAGGCAGGAGCATGATCTGCTGACACAAAACCCAGCCCTTCGGGGAAGTCGGTGGTTTCTCTTGTGCCATGCTCACTCGTGAGTTAGTTTTGTCCCTGGTTGTAGCTGTTTTCTGGATCAGAGCTTTGCGGACGGAAATAATCTGGTTCCTGATGTCCAGGGAGCAAAGGGGTGTCCAAGGATGGGGGTTTCATGCAGGGTTGAACAGCCTGAGGTGTGCATGAGGGATGGGGCTGGTGAGGGCACGGTGGGCACTAAAGGCAGGCACCACGCGATTCTCTTAACCATGAGCAGCCCGGAGGCAGATGTCCTCCTGCCAGCCACACATCGCTCGTGCCAGAGTGCTCCCTACCTGATAAATCATACTAGAGAGACAAGGCACAACGGGGCTTTTAATTATAGAAACAATTACCCAGGATTAATGACAGCAGTGATGTGATGGATTATTGCTACTCCTAAAGTTTAATAAAGCTTTACTAGTTTTGTCAGATGTAGAGAGCCATGAGACAACGCTTCCTTGGGTGTTTGCTTGAGCCATAACACACCTCTGCTCCTGCTTCATCCCGCTCTCTTCCTCTCATTTGCACCAATGAGATACGTTTGGGGGCTTCCAGCAAATGCAGGGTCTTGACGGGATGCAGCCTCTGTGAGATTCGCTACGGGCAGGGACAGGGCTGAGCGAGGGGGTGTTGCCCATGGGGAGCCACCGAGGTGGAGCAGAGCCTGGAGGTGGGATGGGTCCTGAGAGGTGGAGCAGAAGCAGCTTGGCTCGGTGTCACCAGCCGTTGGCCGTTGTGGATGTGTCCCCCAGGCTTCTGTGATCTGAGCAGAGATGCTGCTCCCCACAAAGCACATCCCTTCACAGCCCCTGGGTGGGTGCGGTGGCGCCGGTGCACAGCTCCAGTATCAGCATCTTTGCACCTGGGTCTCTCTGAGCAAAGGATAGAATCCCAGACTGGTTTGGGTTGAAGGGACCTTAAAGCTCCCCCAGTCCAACCCCCTGCAGGGAGCAGGGACATCTGCAACCAGAGCAGGGTGCTCAGAGCCCCAAGGGCCAACCTGACCTGGGATGGTGCCAGGGATGGGGCTTCTGCCACCTCTCGGGGCAACCTGGGCCAGGGTCTCACCCCCCTCAGCATCAACAATTTCTTCCTGTTTCCCAGACATGGAGAAACCCCCCAGCCTCCTTTTCTGCCTCCCAGCAGCCTGGTGAGCCGGGCATGGGGCTGCCCTGCCTGGGATCCAGGTTTAACCTGCTTAGAAGTCACTCCCAGAGCCGACGGCTTGGGGCAATGCAGAAGTCGACAATAGTTTCCCTTTGCCGCAGCCCTCATCATCCTCCCGCCGAGGAGGCTGACCCGGCAGCATGGGCAGCACAGCTGGTACTGATGGCAGCTGGCAGCAGGGACACAAACATGGGGTGACAGAAGGGTGAGAGCTGCGTGGTGGGCACCGGGGTGACCGGAGAGGTGAGGTGGAGTGAGCCGTGCCAGCCTGCAACCTCGAGCTGCCATTCCTCCTCCCTTCCTCTGCAGGATGCTTGAGTGCTCCGTGGTGGGAAAGGCAGGTGAGGCTGGGCGCTGGCATGGTCTAGCATGGTCTGCCGCAGGGGCTTGACCGTGGGTGCTGCAGGGAGAGGAGAGCATTGCTCCCACCCTTTCCCCCGCTGAATTGCCCCGGTCAGCCCCAGCATTGGTACCTGCCCCACACGATTGTCCCCGTGCTGGGAGCGGGGCTCAGGGTCCACATGTTCCTGCTCCGTGCAGCAGCCCTGGGCACTGCAATGTGGTCCCTGAGCAGTGCCGAGCACCCGTGTGTGTCCCTGGGAGCACCCCCTCCTGTCGCAGCACCCCTGCCCTGCCTTCGGCTCTTCCCCAGGAGCCCCAGCACGTGGCAGGAGGGCCCTGACGTTTGGTCCAGGCTTTACCCTGGGGCAGAGAAGCCTGACAGAGGGTGAGGGGTGAGAGCCACCTCGAATCCCCTGTGGCTGTGGTGGAGCAGGGGAAGGGACACGGGCTCTGGACAGGCTGGGCTGCGCTTGGCCTCTGTCACTCCGTGTCTGGCCGGTTCCACCAGTAGGACCTGGACAACCCAGCCCTGGTACCCGTGCTGCTGGGGGACAGCAAGGGGAGGTTGGTGGGGAAGGTTTAACAGTCCAACCCGTCTAATGCTGGATTATTAATTCCTTGCGCGAGATGCAGCGATTTTCGCCCCCTCTCGCATATTAAGTGCTGCAAGCGCAGAGGGCTGTCGCTGGCACGACGAGCAGGGACACGGGACAGGATGGTGGGGACAGTCCTGGCGGAGCTCCGATCCCTTTGACACAGCCACCCCTCTCCTGACGATGCTGCGGGGCAAGACACCCTGGGGCAGGGAGCTGCGGGCTGACCAATGCCTCTGGATCCGTGCGGCAGGTGGAGGTCTTGTTTCCAAACAGTTTTTCCTTCCATCGAGGACGTGGGTGGATTTGTTGCCTGCAAAAGTGAGACACTAATATCCCCGGCCAGCTGCCAGGCACAGCCTCAGTTCTCACCTCCAGCACTGACGCTCCCCAAAACGCTTTCACAGCCCCTTTTTTTCCATGCTGGTTGCCCACCCCACAGCCCCCCCGGGAGCCCCAGCGGGTGCGTGAGCGCAGCTCCAGAGAAGTGCGTTGCCACCGCTGTCACCTGCCAGCTCCTGCTGGTCTCAGCAGAGCAGGAACGGGGCCGGGCAGCTGCCCGCGGGGAGGGAGGAGGTCACCGAGCCCAAGCCGGGGTTCTGGTCGTTTCCTCCATGTGGTTGGTGCTTTGAGTTAGTTCCTTGCGAACCAGGGGAAAAGCCTGGCGGTGGCTGGGGACGTGTCCCTGAGCTGTTCACACCAGCACGCGGCTTTTCTCCCAGGATGGTGTCTTGTGGAGGGACCAGTGGATCAGAAATGCTGTCTGAGAGCGAGCCGTAGACATGGGGGAGGAGGACGTCCACAGCCAGACCTCTGTCACAGCAGAAGCGGAGGAGGTCCCAACTGCCCGCGCTGCCAGCACCCGAGGTCGGCGAACGCGCTGGGGACCTCCAGCATCCCACGAGAACCTGGCGAGGGCCGTCCCGCAGTGGAGCTGGGCACGGCTTTGGGGTTTGGTGCCGTATCGTGCCTTGTCTGGGGACAAGACTCGTCTGCAATGGCCCCGTCTGACTGGGAACCAGTATCAACCAGAGCTGTGAGCAGACACAGCCACGGCCCGAGCTGATGAAGCCGGGAGAGGAGACCCTGGTCTGTCCGCATTAGGGGTGAGGGCAGATGCCGGGGTTGTGGGGCCAGGGCAGAGACGGCCCCGGGGACAGTTTTCATCTAGCGGGTGCAAACGGTGTGTTCGCCGTCCGCGGCCCCGCGGTGCCTGGAATCCCGATCGCCGGCAAAGCAGCTCTAACGATATTTGAAAATGAGCCGGGAGCTGCCGGGAGGGATTTGATGCCACGCTCGGATAAAGGCAGGCAGGAGGCGAACGCAGAGGGAGGGCGAGGGAGACGGGGGCGGGCAGCGCGTTGCGCAGTGAAGGGAAATGTGGGCTGAATTTCATCAGGAGCAATTTCCTAGCGGGGGGGAGAGAGCAGTCAGCGGAGTGTCCGCCCCCAGCTCCCCCATGGCAGGGAGCGCTGGGATCCTGCTGGGCACAGCTCCGCAGTGAACCCCTCCACTTGTTCAGGGATGGAGAGGAGACCTGGGACGCTTCCAGCAGCCGCACAAAGGAGAGAGGAGGTGAAACAGGCAGCATCTGGCAAACTGCGGCTGTGCTGGCGCTGCTCGTCACCCCTTCTCCTGCCTGTCTGCAGCAGGACAAACACGCTGCCCCACAACGGCGCCCAAGCACACCCCAGCCCACCTCTTGGCCAGTTCTGCTGGCAGTGGTCACACCAGTGCTGCCAGGTGCCCTCCACCCTGTCCCGCACCCGCTCCTGAGCGGATTCCCGGGTGGCTCAGTCAGAGGCTCCGCGGCGGTGTCTGGCCCCTGCGCGGACTCGCCGGGTGGACACAGCAGCACGCGAGGCTGTGAACCAGGACGAGGAACGGGGAGACAACCTCCACGTGGGCAGCTGCCAGAGTCGCTCCTTGAGCAAGGATGGCATCTGCCCGCCCCGAGCGGACAGCCCGGGAAATGCCTTGGGAAGGGGCACGGGCTGCCTGGTGGCTCTGGTGCGGTGACTGCTCTGTGTGCCCAGCCCTCGGGGGAGCCCTGAGGGCCCCGGGGCCATAGAAACGGGTGGTTTGGCTTTGTTGGCAGAGCCAGCTGGGTTAGGGGCACCATTTGTAGCAGCCATGCCCGGCTTGTGGCCT
The DNA here is from genome assembly GCA_009769605.1 of Bucorvus abyssinicus. NCBI lineage: Eukaryota > Metazoa > Chordata > Aves > Bucerotiformes > Bucorvidae > Bucorvus > Bucorvus abyssinicus. Next base: position 10,809,136 of record CM020055.1, read on the forward strand.
GCCCGCGCCTCACAGCCCAGCCACCGGCTCCCCAGGCAGCCTGGGGACGCCACGCCGCTGCGGCCGGCTGCGCTCAGAGCTGGATGCAGAGCCAGAAATGTCCTGCTCCCCACTGCCCTGGGGTCAAGCGGGCATCCTGGCACAAGGCAGTTCCTTAGGCTTCCCCTTTCCAGAGAGCTCTCCAAGCCCACAGTGTCGCTGCGCTGTGCCCACCACACCAGGTCGCTGCCAGCGCCGCTGGTGCCTGGGGGCCTTTGGGGACGTGGATGGCTCTGCCCATCCTGCCTGGCTGGGCTGGGCTGGGCAGCAGCAGAAAACCCTCCTCTGGAGCTGAGGATTGCAGCAGGCAGGAGGAACTGGGGCACATCCGCTGGCAGAGATTCCATTATTAATGTCTCCTGGTACCTGGCACACCTCCTGGATGAGCAGGGCAAACAGAAATGCCTCAGCTGCCCGGGTGAGCAAATGTGCTGGGCAATGCTGGCCCCATCTGCCAAGGGGGATAAATCACCGGCCGCGAGCTCCGCGCTCAGCTGCCTGCTGCAACCGGCCGAGAGCTGAGTACCGGGGGCAAGCGGTGCCGGGAGGTGAGCGCCCAGCACCCACAGGACGCGCCGGGCAGCGCCCAGCATGGAACGGCGTTGGCACCTGGGTGCTGTGTGAGGTCTCTGCTGCAGAAGCCGTGGCCTTACAAAGGGGACCCGGGACGGGCTGAGCCCCACCGCGAGCATCGTGCCGGGGGGCAGCGGGAGAAATGCAGCCCGTGCTGGGGAACTGGAGCTCACCTGCTTCACCCTCCTTTGGGCAGGGAAATGGGTGAGCTGGCCCTGGGGGCTGCTGAGCGCGCACAGCTCCTGCTGGAACCAGTTCGGGAGCTCTGCGGAGCCGAGCCAAGAGATTGGGGGAAATCATCCCGTGCGGGTTTGTCACCCTGGGCTGACCTCACCCCGACAAGGGCTGGCTTGGGGGTCGCTAAAGGCAGCCGGGAAGGAGGGCGGGTGAGGAGCCAGGCACCAGCTCCCAGCATCTCCTCAGCGCCATCACTCACAGCCCTGGCAGCCGGAGCGGGGAAAGGTCCTTCTTCCTGCCCTGGTGAAAACCTCTTGCCTGATGGTGCTTCTGCTGGGGCCAGCTCAGAGCAGCAGGGGCTTGACCACAGCAACTTTCATGTCAAAACCACACACACAAACATCGGGGTCAGGGCAGAGAGAGCTGGAGGAAGCCACCTTTGTAGGGGGAGCAATGCTGCTCCGTGCAGAGGTCGTGGATGCTGCCTGCGCTGCCCTGAGCTCTTCAGACCCCAGGAGCGGGGCAGCAGGCCATGCCCCTCCACCTGCCCGAGTGACACGGGAGGCGGGAGGCTGCGTTTTGGGGTGCCGATGGGGGACCTGGCCAGGGCGAGCCCATGGGACCTCATGGCCAGGCAGTGCGGGCTCCCACCCTGGCAAGTCCCCGGGAGGGGGTCGCCCCAGGACAGGAACCTGTGGATGGAGCGAGGCTCCTCCTGCCCTTCCAGCCAGAGGAGAGGACAACGCAGGGTGGTGTCCCCAGGGCACCCCCGGGCTCGCTGCCTCCAGCCGTGTGGTGTCACTCTCCACTCGTGTGTGGGTGTTTGCAGAGCCTCCGACCAGGGGAATGACCCCCGCCGTGGGTCCCAGGAGCCGTCAGGCGCCCAGGAAAGAGGCACCGTGACACGACCCAGGGCAGGTCCCCAGTCCCTGTGGGGTGGCTGGCTCTGGCGCAGGGGCTTCGGGGGCTTGGGGGGTCTGGGCTACCCTCCAGCCAAGCCGTGGGGGTGGTACCCCACCAAGCAAGGATGGGCTCCCTGGCATCCCCGAGCCCTTACAGCAACAGTCCGGTGCCAAAGGGGCACTCGGTGACCTCCCCGGCAGCCCCTTTTCTTCAAGGTCAAACGCTGGCTCCTTCTGCACCCACCATGTGGATCGGAAGCCGTCGGGCGGCTCCTTCGAGGAGTTCATTGAGCTTTCCAGCAGTCAGAATTACCGGCCACCAAGAGTCTGGAGTCATCGCCCGCTGCTGCATCCTTGGAGGGGTGGAAAAAAATGCCTGGCTGTCAGCGGAGCTGGCAGTGCTGGAGTGCTGCCCTTGAGCTGGCAGGGACCCAGCGTGTCCGGCAGCACCGGGGGCTGGCACCGGCCCCTGGGCAGGCAGGGAGAGGCCCTGGCCCTGGGTTCAGCGAGGAAAGCTCCTGCGCTGCGCCTGGGAGGGCGAACTGGGGGCAAAAGGGGGTTTAGTTCTCAGTTTATTGGACTGGTTTTTTCTCCTTGGCACGTTTCTGCCAAAAACTCGTCGGGATTTTGAGCGTGTGCCAGAGCAGCTGCGGTTTTTTTATTTCTCTCTCACTTGTTTGGCTTTTTTTAAATGATTTTGCTGAGTTTGTGTGAAAATGCCCCAGAAAACAGTGAAACTTGTTAAGACGCTCCCAGAGCTGGCTCGCTCGAAACGGCATCTCCAAAGGCAGAGCCCCTCCCTGAAGCGTTGCGTGGGGACAGCGCCAGGGCCAGGGGACAGGGACACCTCGACGGGACGAGGTGACATTTGGGTTCCCCTCGTTCCCAGCCCAGCTGGCCCCGCCGCGTCCCCAGTCCCGGTGCTGAGCCAGAAGCAGAGGTTGGAGCAAATGTGGTTTTTGGGTCCCCACCCTGTTTTGGGGGGGGGACACGGACTCTCTTGCGCAGAGCCGGGCTCTTGGGACAGGGGTGACAGGTGGGGGTAAAGCCCAGGGACCCCAGGAGGGGACCAGGACCCATCTCAGCACCCCAAATGCCACGGCCACCGGCAGGGAGCCAGCCCAAAGTGATGCTAAAGGGGCATCGAAGGTGACGGGAGGAGGTGGCAGCCTGGGCACCCCCGAAGGGGGAGCGGGGCTGCGCTAAAGCCCCCGTCAAGGGGCTTTCCTCACAACCTGCCTTTTCCCAGGCACATCCCTTGACTGCGCCTTGATTCCCCCCACAGTCAAATAACGGCGTGAAGGGGACACAGCGACACAAAAATCACTTGTTTTGCTGGTGAGAGGCTTGGGGAGGCGACAAGGACGGGGAGGTCCCCTCCGACCTGGGCTCCCCCAGCTCGCCCGCTGCCTTGCCAGCGCTCTGCCCCCACCCCAAAATCCACTGCCCAGCAGCAGGGAAGCATCTTCCATCGGACCAAGTCAGATCCGCACTCGGCTCCCAGCGACAGGGTGAAGCAATTCCCCCCGTCCCTTGATTAATAACGAGGCAGGGCAGCGGAGCAGGGGGGCTTAAGGACTAGGTTCAAATTAACGAGCATCACCTTTTCATGCTGGGGAATGGAACTGAACCGGATTGCTCCGGCACGCCCTCACCCCCCCACCCAGCCTGTTAAAAATACATCTCCAGCTAAACCAGTTGCATGGCTCGTGCTCGGGTGTTTCATCTCTTATTAAGCAGATGAATTGCGGTGGTTTGAAACGGCGCTGAAATTCCTTCACACCGCTGTAAATCTGGTTTGCGCTGCAGATGCAGGGGTGAGGCTGGGGATGAATCGCGAACGGGGAAGCCGGAGACGCTTGTGCCTGCAATGAAATTACAAATCCACATCCCGGAGCGAACGAGCGGTAGGAGGCAGCCAGAAATCTCCATCAGCAGAAGCGCTGGGCTGCAGCAGGCGATGGAAGCGGCAGGTGGAACCGATAAGGCACCCGAGCTGTTGGCATTTCTCCGGGCACCATCCCGCACAACTGGAGCCAGTTCAGACACGCTCGTCTGCTGGGGGAGCCCGCGGCGTTAAACGCGCCTGGGACTGAGGCCCCCCATTTCTCCCCTCGGTTTCCCCAGCTGTAACGCGGAGGTCACGCTGCCAAACCCCGCTCGAGATCCGCTGTCAGGGGCAGAAAACGTAAGCGAATCGCTCCGGTGGTGCTCGGCGGCCGCCACGCAACAGACCAAGGGCAGCAGAGCCAGCGCCAGCGCGGAGCGAGCGGCGATGGATGGAGGGGGGCAACAATTCCGCCCTGGCAGGGAGTCAGCCCTAACGGGGGGCTCGGCCCTGCTCGCCCCCCCGGCCTAACGAACCAAAGCGTCCGCCTTCGTGCGAGCCTCTGGAGGGGCAAGAGGAGAGCTCCGGGGAGGGATGGCTACCGGTGAGCGCCGGCCGCGCAGGGGGTGCGGGTGCCGGTGCGGTGCCCCGTGTCGCCCGACGGAGCCCGCCGCGGGGGCGCGAAGGCAGGGGCTGGCGGCTGTGCTCGCTCCCGGTGTTACGGTGCTGTTCGTGCCCTGTTTGTCCCGGTTTCGCCGTTGGGCGGAGGGAAGCGGCCGTGTTGGTCCATACCCACCCCCGCGGGGTGAAGCTCCAGCGCACAGAGAGGAGCTGGCAGAGAGGTGGGCACCCGGCCCCTGCCCCAGGCGGGCTGGGGGGGGATGCGGGCAGGCTGCTGTGGGGCTGGGGGAGCCCAGGCAGGGCGCTACGGGGGTCCCCCGACACGGGCTCGGGGGTCCCAGGCTGGGTAGTCCGGGGCTCGGGTGCGGGAACCGGGGCTGTCCGGCGAGACCCCTCCCCTTCGGGCACGGCAAAGCGGGGAGGGGACCCCCGTGCCCTATCCCTGCGTTTCTCGGCGGGCTCTGCCCATTTCCCCCCGCCCCTCAGCGCAGCCCCGGGGCCGCGCAGCGTCCCCGTCCCGGTCCCTCCCCCGCGCTGCCGGCGCGGCCCGGCCCGGCCCGGCGGGGGGCGCGGGGGGCGGCTCCACGCCCGCTCCGCCGCCGCCGCACGGTCAAGCGCGGCGGGCAGCGGCGACAGGCGCCGCCGCTGCCGCCCCCGGGGACGCGCCGGGGCCGGGCCGGGGTCCGGCCGGGGCCGCCGCTGCCGCTGCCGCCCCCGGGGCTGCGGCTCTGCCCGCGCCGCCACCGCCGCCGCCGCGCCCTGGGAGCCGGAGCCGAGCGGTGAGTCCCGGGGAGGGGGAGCGCGGGGCCGTGCCGGGGCGGAGCGGAGCCGGCCGGGCCGGGGGAGGCAGAGTCCGGCGGGGCGCGCACGTGGGTGCGGGGCGGGGGGTGACCGCGGAGCCCCCGCAGCCCCCGGGACCACCGGCCTCCGCCTGCCCCCGCGGCCACCGCCCGGGGCTGCAAGGCCGCTGCGCTCCCCACCGGGCAGAGGGGGCTCAGCCCCGGCCGGGTTAGGGGGGGGCTCGGCGGTGGCGGCCGGGGCCGGTGCCCCGGTTTAAATGGCCTCAAGCAGCTGCACCGGGAGCTCCAGCCCGAAGCCGCCCGGCTCCATCCTCCGGCGCTCCGGAGGGTCCGGGACCTGCAGCCCCAGCGGAGCCTTTTCCTGGCAGACCCGAGCGGGTCTGAGCAGCACCAGGCGGCAGGAAGGGTCTTCCCCATCTCCTATCGCTCCTGTTTCCCCACCCCGAGTCCCGCAGCTTCTCCCTTCTCCCCGCCCCGGGGCCCTGCCTGCCCCCTTCTCGCAGCATCCTTGGGTTTAGGGCTAGGCGGATTTTCCCGTCACAAATCCCAGGGCTGGTTTAACGGCGAGTGTTCCCGGGGTTGTGTTTCTCGGGGAGATGGAGCAGGCAGCGATCGCGGCATCCGCGGCTCCTGTCGCCGTTCTGGAAGAGCAGCCTGCCTCTTCCTACTCCACAGCCAGAGGACTCCTGTGCCAGCTTCCTAATCCACTTGCAAAGCGGATTGAGCTAAAACCTGACAAAAGGTGCTCTAATTCCCACCGCGCCCACCCAAGGGAGCGGCTGCAGAAGAGCAGCTGCTCTTTAAATTCGTGCCCAGCCTTACCCTGCGATGAGCTTTTAGGAAGGAGAAAAGAGTGAACAGGAGGAGAGAGGACACCAGGAGCAGGCAAAGCACCTGCAAAATAGATCGAGAGCGAATCGGTGCGTGGATCCGCAGCCTGGCGGCACCCAGAGCGCAGGCACGTCCCTTCGGAGCGAGGAGCATCAGCTGCACCAGCCGGAGAGGCAGGACCTGGAGGATGAACCGGGGAGGGGGATGCTCCATGGCCTGGTGAGAGCCAGCCTGAGCCTTTCGAAGAGCTCCCGCTCGCTGCTCGGTTTCCTGGCTTGGTCTCAGCTGCCCGTGCAGTGCTGCCCGCTCTCGCCCTGCCTGGGGATGCGCTGCCTGCGGGCAGCAGCCCGTCCTGCCTGGAGCAGCCCGCCCTGCAGGCCCTCCTTTACCCCGGTCCAGCCCCGCTGCCGGGGAGATACCACAAGAAAAGCTGCACCAGAGAGAGGAAAGTTCTTCCAAATGTGTCTCAATCAAATCACACAGAATTAAAAAAAAAACCCAACCCTGAAAAAGCAGAGTTACCCAACAAGCCGAACTGCTGCGCGGTGCAATATATTCATGTGGGTCTTTAAAGCTGAGGTCGGATTCTGTTGCTGGCCTTAAAAATGCAGGTGGTGAACCCGGCAATAACCCCTTGGGGAAGGGGGGGCTTCGCACCCCGACGCTCTGCCCTTCGCTGCTGCCCCTTCATCCCTTACGCTGCAGGCGGGGACTGGGAGAAGGTCCCTGCAGCCCAGGGCATGGCGACGGGGCGTCCTTTAAACGGGAGAATAATTCAAGATGTGTTGGGGAGCTGCCAGACTGGCAGCCTGCGATTGATCCCGTTTAATTTCAGCTCATGTATTTCTCATCAGCGTTTCAGTGGCGTTCGATAAGGCTGAGGCGGGGGAGCGGAGTTGCTGCCTCTTGCTGCCGGAGGACTGGCGGTGCCGGGTGAGTTTTGGCCGGAGCGGCTGGGAGAGGTGGCTCCTGATCCCCCGGCAGCCTTTCTCACGGTTTTCACAGGCTGCAAAAATCCCACTTGGATTATTACGGCCTTTCCCAAAGCCTCTGGTCCTCGGCTGAGCTGAGCTCGAGGGAAGATGCTCTCAAACGCGGCAATTCCCAGCCTGAAAAACAGCCAGGGAACACCAAGAGCAGGGAGCAAACGTCTTCCCGCCGGCGCGGGGAAGCAGGAGGCAAAGCAGCTTCGTGCAAGAGTTGGGGGGTTCGGCTCGAAACCCAGCGGATTTTGCTTTTGTCCTGCCCCGTTGGGAGGAGGGGGCTGGAGGAGCGGAGAAACGGGCGGTGGGTTGTGTGTCCCCGCTCGGGGGCTGCCGGGGGTGGGAAGCGGCTGGGCTGAGCAAGGGGCTGCGGTGGCAGAACCGGGGCATGGTCCGATGCTGCCTCACCGGCTCAGCCCTGCCCGGGGAACGCGCCGCTGCCCATCCCTCGCCCAAGATAGCAGGGCCGGGGGCTTTTTGTCCCGTTTTTTTTATGTTTTGAGCTCAGGAATGTCTGCTTTGATTAGCTGCGTTAATCCCGCGTCACAAGCTAACGCATCCCTCGCTCCGAGGCCCAAACCTAATCGCTGCGCTTCCCCCCCGAGCAGCAGCACGGGCCCGAATTAAACATCGAATTTGAAGCCCGATGGTACGGACGGACAAGAGCGCTCGGCAATATTTGTGCTCAGCCTTTAAAGGCTTTAAATTGATGTTGGAATCGATTTTTTTTGGTTGGTTTTTTTTTTCCCCCCGCTTCTGGTTGTCACCTCGCCGCCGTTTCGCTTCCGAGCATCCCGCCGGGGAGCGGATGGCCCCTCTCTGCTCTGAGCTGGAGCAGGCGGTCGCGGTCACATCCCCGGGACAGGACTGAGCTGTTGCCGTAGCCCTGGAAAGAACATCGGGAATGTGAAGCACGTGGTCGGGTGTGTTTTGCGTGGGCAGTGGCAATTCCTGCGCTGCCGGCTCGCTGCGGCGTGGGCAGCCCCGGTGGGACGCCTGTCGCCAGCAGCATCTCCCCAGGCTCCAAATCCCGTATCTCGGAGCTGAAGGACCCAGGGGCCAAGCGAGGACATCCTCAAGCTTGTCCCCTGCTGTGCCGAATCGCCAGGTGGCTCTCAAACATGCATCCTGTGCCTCAGTTTCCCTGTCTGTAAGTGGACGTAGCCTGGAGGCCTGGCTTTGTAAGTGATGTGCTCTGTCAGACAGCCAAAATCCTGCGGCTGTGGCTGTAAAGCGATGGTTGAGTTGTCTGAGAAGGGCGGAGGGGGCATCACGCCACGTCTCGGCCGTCGCCGGGCAGGGGCTGCAGCGCGGGGGCAGAAGGTGCTGCTGACGGAGGTGCTGTCGGAGCCCGAAGCGCTGTTTTGTGAGTCCTGGAAAAACACCAGAACGAACAGACGAGGACAGAACCGTTGAGAGCCGAGATGGGAGAGACGAAGGAAAGCAGTAAAGCCCGTGAGAGCCTGTGGAGAAGATGCCGAGAGCCGCGCCGGCTCGCCGGCCGTGGTGGGGCCGTGGACCTGGCTGCGGGCGTTACCGGTTCACTTTTCCCAGGAGGCTGGTCTTGAAGTTTGTCGGGTTTCCCTTGAAAGACAAAGCGAATGCTCCCCCGAGGGCTGGCGCTGGGGACGCGGGAGCAGGGGGGGCTGCGCCGCAGCATCGCTCGGCTCTCGGCAGCGGGCGCTGGGCTGGTTTCTCCTTCCTTTGATCCCTTTGCTTTAATCGTGACGCTTTGGGGCTGGAGCCAGAGCTAGGGCCACGGGGCGGTGGGGGCTGAGGCCGGGCAGGACGCGGGGCCGGGGCTGGTGTGGGTGGCACAGCGGGGAAATGGCGCTTGTCGTCGAGAGCAGAGCCCTCCCCGGCCCCGAGCGGGGGCTGCCCTTCGCTCTTCTTCGCTGAAAACGGGCAAACTGAGGAGAGCGGCGAACTCACCCCAGCGCAGCCGAACAGCAGGGACTTGGGTGGGTAGTTTGGGCAAACCGTGGGCAACAGCTTCCCCGCGGCGAGTTAAAAACGCACTAACCGTGAGGGGTCTGGGCTGCCATCCCCAGGCCACCGCGGTGCTGCGGGCACCGGGGACCCCGGGTACCAGGCTGGGCGGCAGCGGCAGCATCACCCGTCTCGCCGAGCGGCTCAGTCCCAAGCGGCAAAGCCGGCTGCAGCCCCGGCACGTGCCCTCCTCCTTCCCGCGCTGGCCAGCTCAGCCCAGCTCTTTCCTGCCTTCCTCTCCCTGATTTTTTGTAATGCCACCAGTTCGCAGCCCCATCCGTCATACGGGTTTGGTTTTTAAAGCTGTGTCCCAACTCTTAATGGCTTGGAGCTGGAGCGCCAGGGCTTCTTGTTCAGCTCCCGATGTGGCAGCCAAAATAGCAGCAGAGAGGAGCAAGTGTCACCGCGAATCAAAATGACAGATCCCAGCGTTGAGGTCTCCAAGGGTTTGTGCTTTATTAAGCAACAGTGAGTTCATGGGAGAAGACTTCTACCCGGAGCACCGGTTGTGTCTACAAGAAGAGAGAACCGGCGACTATGGTTAGGGTCATGGGATGGGGAGACGGGGCCAGGCGCCGTGGGAGGTGACCTGGGCACCCTCGGCCCCGCCAGCATGCGCCCTGTCCCTGCAGAGCCCGGGGAGGGGCTTGGAGGGGATGCAGGCGATGGCAACGGCTTGGCTTCGCGGTGGTGCGGAGGGACAAGCCATGGTGCTGGAGAGCTGGAGGGGTCCCCTCGCCTGTGCAACCCCCCTGTTGCATGCCCAGACCCCCTCAGCCGTGGCCAAGTGCGGGTGGCGTGGCTGGGAAAGCAGCTCCGAGCAGGATTCACCCTGTCGGCACCTTGCTGGTGCGCAGCCTCCGTCCTGCCCCGGGGTCGGGGGACGAGGGGGGCTACGACCCTGAGCGGGAGCTGATGTTCGCACCCGTCGGTCCCCAGCCGGTGCCGCATGGTCCCTCGCACGGTTCCCTCTTCCTAAAATGCGGTTTTGTGGTGATGGGAGTTATTTAGTAGATCAATGTTTAATCTCTTCGCCTGAGGTTGTCCCTCTTCCCACCACCTCCTCCCATTAAAAATTCATTTTCTCCCAGATACCGTTGCTAGAGGGAGACAGGGAGAAATAAGGGAGGAGGGAAAATATTTAATCAGAAGAGAATAAAAGAAATACATGAAACAAATATTATCCCTCTCTCCCTCTCGCTGCCCTGGGTGCATTTGAGCCCGAGTGTTGCCCCACCACGTTGCAGGACCCCGATGCTCCCAGCGGACTCGAAGAGGTCCTGTGGGAGCTGGGGTGAGCCCAGACGGTGGGGACGGTCCTGCTTCTGCCTGGTGCTGAGGAACCTCTCACCGTGGAGGTGGCGAACCCCCCGCTGGCTTCAGAGCCAGGAGCGTGGGGAGGTCACGGCTGCTTCACGCAGCACGTGGAAGCAGGGGCAGGAGGGAAGCAGCAGCGATAACGTGGACCTGCAGCGGGTTGGGGGCATGCGCCTGAGCTCAGACCCATCTCCCCAGAGCCGCCGGGCAGCCGGGTCAGCTGTAAAACACCCGGAGTCAGAGGAAGGGCAGCGTGCCCCTGGGGAGGGACCGCGGCTGGAGCGAGTAGGCTCGGGAAGGCGCTTTCCATCTTCAGAGGACCTCCAGAGCGTGGTCCCCGCGATGCTCCTCCGGGTCCCTGAGCAGCAGGGCTCTGCAGAGCACCGTCCCACAGCTCAGAGCAGGGAAATTGGCCCAGCATCCCACCCAGGCTCCGTCAGCCGAGTCTCCGCGGCGGCTCGGGTTTACGGACGCTCTAACACCTCGCATTAGGCGAGTGGTTTTGTTTCCCCCGGGGGGAGCGGGGGGTGTTGAGCTCTGCCCAGAGCCATGCCCCTGCTGCCGTTTCAGACCCGGTCCCGGCAGCAGGGCCAGAGGAGCAAACCGTGAGGGTGGTTGGTGCTTCTGTCCTCTTTTTCCAGAGGGTCACCCGGTCTGACCTTCCCCGCGCTCGGGACAGCTGGGCACCAGCTCTTCAATATTGCCAGAATGAGCTATTTTGTATTTTTCCATTTAAATCTCATCTGAAGGGAAGTCCATCTGGTTCCCTTCGTGCTGCCAGAGGAAAAAGGCTGCTCTCAGGTCAGCTTTCTACAGGGCGTCTGCTCGCTGGAGACCCAGGCGAGGTCGCACGGCCAGGACCTCCATCTCTTCTCATCTTCATCACAGCTACAAGGTGGGGTGGAGCAGGGCGCCGTAATTGAACCCTAATTGGGGGTGGAAAACGAGCAGCACCCTGCAGCTGCAAACCGAAGACGAGGTGACGTAAATGAGAACTAAATTGTGACCTTTTCGGACATCAGGAGTATTAACTAAAGGTGACAAATGGAGGGGGCAAAAAATAACCCTGCCTGTGTTTGTCCTGGTGCCCGGGGCTGACGTGGAGCCTTTGGTCTGCGCGCGGGGAAGCGCAGCTCCCGATGCCGGACATCCCGCCCCGCCGTGCCCAGTGCCCCGGCAGCGTGTGGGTCCGGGAGTTACTTTGGAGGCTGGACCTGTTCTGTTACCAGTTCAGGGAGCGGTTTCTCTTCTTGCCTTCAGGGTCACTGCTTTGCGTCAAGCACCAGGCGCGTGGCAAAGCGGTTTCCAGCGCAGGGAGCATCCCGCTGGGGTTCGGCACCGCTGCCTTTGCTCAGCCCGGCACCAACGTCTGGCACCCTCTGGAAGTTCAGACCCGAGTTGCTCTGCTGTTGCAGTGGCAAAAGGGGTTGTGAGCCGACGGGTCAGTCTCATCCGTCACTGCACGTGCCGCTGTCGCGGCTGCCAGGGTTTTTTTGCAACGAATTTGCCCTGAGGTTCTCGCTGGGTCGCGGCTGTCGCTGGCCCGCGCGTTACGGGTCACGCCGGGACACGAGCAGAGCCGTCCCTGGTGCAGGGACCGCTCGGGGCTGGCCTGGGGACCACTGTGCCACTGGGGTCTGGCTCAGCTGTCTCCATCTCGGAGACTCCCCACTCCCAAGACTACAGAAACGGGTCTTTTTTTTTATTTTCCTACATTTCATTTTTTAACAGCTCTGCCCAGTCTCCCCGTTCCTCTCCCGGGGGTCATTTCTGGCTGTGCCCCCCTGCAAGCCGGGGGACACCGTGTACCTGCTGGGCTGCTGCCGTGGATGAGTGGAGCTGGACTTTTCCTCCTTCCCCAATGGTTTTCCCCATTTTCCCGTTTACTTTTGCAGAAAGATGCTCTTTGGGGCCACGTCACTGAGAGAGAGGATTTCAAATGAGTGACACCCCCTCCGCAATAACGCGTCATTGTTAGTGTTCGTATTTCGATAACTAAAGGTCAGACCGAAGCCCGGCCAGCTGGGAAGGCTGACGTTGATCACACTAATGAGTAAAAGTCTCTGGCTTACTGCTCCGTTCTCCGCTCTCCCAGAGCCAGGGAAGCGTGATGCTGGTGGGCTCGGAGTGTCCTGCGGCCGTGAGCAGCAGCACGGGGGGTGTTGAGGGGCTCCTGGGGTCCAGGTCTCTCGTGGTTTGGCCCCTGTGGGTCTCTTGCGGTGTGGGATGAGCCACAGATTCGCTGCCGTGCCGGGCTGGGGGAGTTGCTGTGTGCATCCCAAGGGATGTTCCTGCGTCCTGAGGAGCTCAGCTCAGGCGTCCCGGTCTGGTCCTCTGGAGGTACAAGTGCCTCTGCTGCTTCCACCGGACCCCCAGGTCCCGTTTGGCTTTTGGCTTTAGTGCCGAATTTCTTCTTTAGGAGGCTCCATGTTCAGAACTTGCGCTGGAGCCTCCTCAGTGGAGAGGAGGGGCAGGTCCCGGGCGGTACCCGGGCGGAGCAGGCTCATCCCCCAGCCCCTCCACCCAGTCGCTCTAGAAAAGAGTCAAAATACGAGTTTTAAGCGTATGTGCCTCTAAAAGCCCGAGTGATGTGATCGTTGGGTGGGTAGCAGATTTGTTTTGCTCCTCAGCGGGACCTCGCACCCTCCAGCACCTCGGTGCCTTTTGGCCGAGGTGGAGGACGTGCCCGCGGGCCACGCTCGGAGGCACCCCGGAGTTAGGTACCGCTGCCACAGCCGCTCGGCGGCTCCTGACGGCCAGGATCCAGCTACCTGGGATGGATAAAGCAAAACCTAAACCAATTTCCAGCAAGCTGGACATGCCCCGCTGCAAACCTGCGGCAACCAAACTGCAGCGACCCACCTCTGCTCGACTCTGCGCTTACCCGTCCCGGCTGATGGTCTTGGCATTTGGTTTTGGCAGCTCCTGCGTCACTTAGCAACCTCTGTTTCGGGTTACTTTCGGTTTTTTGTCTGCAAATGCATTTTAATCCCTGTGAAACGGGACCCACCAGCACCTGGGTGAAGTGGCCCGAAACCTCCTCCAGTTCCCACCCGCTGCCGCCAGCACAACTGCCCGGCTCTCCGTGTGCTCGTACCAGCAGGGCCGAGGGAGGGGCTGCTGCATCCACCAGCAAACCCCAGCACATCCATGGCAGGAGGTTTCCTGGCCGTGGGCACCGACGGGGGCAATTTTTAGTGCCGCTCCTTTGCTGGCTGCTCTCTGTTGCCGTGTGTCCCTGCCAGGGCACGAGTTTAGTGGTCTGTGTGTGTGTTCCCACCAGTGACAGCGGAGCGGGAGGAGGGGGCGAAGGGCTGAGCGTGTCACTGGTGATACTGGACCTCCTGGCAGCTGGAAATGTGGGTGCTTGTCCCCCCCCAGGGAAAAGCCTGGGTCCCCCAGGCAGAGCGGGCAACGGGAGGGTGTTGTGGAGCGGGGAACGAGCTGGGATCATCCGTCCCCAGTTGAAGCCCTGGAGCCTCGCACCCCTCTGGGGGCTGCGTGTGACCCTGGCTCGGGGGTGGCCGGTTCTCCGGGGACCCCAAAAGCAGGGCTTTACCCTCCCATGAGCAGCAGGCGGACGGTGCCGGTGCTTGCAGGAGCACGCGGGGAGGCGGCAGGTCTCAGCGGGGATTCACCTCGCCGGGGTACCGCGGGGCAGCTCGGCAGGGCAGGAGCAGGAGCAGGGTCAGAGAGGAGTCGGGGCAGCAGCAGGGTCTGGATCAGAGGTCAGAGCGGCTGCCGAGCTAGCACGGCAGCGTGTCGCAGCGTGTGACTGCACGGGGGCAGCTAAACAGGACCTGAGGCTGGGACCAGTTGTGGTCTGTGAACCAGGAGGAGCTGGGTTTCCCCTGAAAAAGGAGCTATTTTACTTCCCCTTTCTTTGTGACAGGCAAGTTAGGCTTGATCCAGGGAGCTCCAAATGCAAAACTGCAGAAAATCATTTGCTGGTGTCCTGCACCCCCTGCACCAGCCATCAGGGCTGCGAGCGTCTCTCTCCACCCCACGAAGTGCCCAGGGGAGGGACACAGGACAGGGGTCCTGGCCGGTAGCACTTCTGCTTCCAAGTTGGGGTCGACTGTCCCCAGATGAGAGGGATCCTGGCGAGCTGGCCGTGGGCACCCTCCGCGTGGGTGCTGTCTCCTCCTGGAATCCCCAGCCGTGATCGCCCGGGAGCGATGCTGCCTCTTCCCTTGCTCCACCCCAGAGCTGGCTGTGCTGGTGATGGGCTCGGACGCTCTCCTCTTTGGGGAAGGTCCTCTGGGGTGCAGAACGCGGTATGATTATCTATGTATATAACTAGGCAAGCTGCAGTGGATGGGTTATAGATGGGGCTGGAGCAACTAAGGAGAGATGCCCGTGTGCTGTGTCCTGGGGCTTGGGGGGCATTTGTTTGGGATGTCTGTGCCGGACACTGTGGAAAGGTGATTTACGGGCCTCTCCTTGTGCTTTTTGTCCAGAGGAGCCGAGGTTGGCTGTGCCGGCCGCTTTGCCGGTTAAACATCCCCGGTCTCAGATGCCACAGCAGACCCAGATGTCGGTGCGGCCCCAGACCTGCAGAACGGTGAGTGATCCCCGGGCTCGAAGCGGGGTGAGGAGGGTTCAGCATCATCACTGCCCTTGAACCCCATGGGCTTTGCGCACTGAGACGCTCAAAATGCAGCTCGTTTTGAGGTCATGGTGGCATTAGCTCCCTCCTCGTCCCCACCCTCATTTTGCAGCACGGAGCACTCGGTGCCGTCCAGCCGGAGTTCATGCCATGTAATGGCTGAGAAATCGCAACCCCAAAATGAGCAAGAAGTAACTCAAGCGGGGCTGTGCTGTGAAGCTCTGGTAGTCGCTCCCGGGTTGCTGGCCGGCAGCAGCGGGGACCCAGCCTTGGCCGCACTGGGGTGCGTGTGCGGTGGCGGTTCGGGGTTTGGAACAGGTTTTGTGGGACTCAGGAGTCCATCGGCTCTGTCCTGGGCGGGGAGCTCTGGAGGCTTTGCCCTTGCTTGGCTGTCGAGATGCCAGACAGGGGGTTAAGCAGTACGGCCCCTTCCCTCCTGGCACGGAAACTTCTGGCTTTTGGGAACCTCTGTGGGGCTGTGTACGGGAAGGGAGATGCTCTCCTGGTCCCACAGCCACAGCTGATGCCCCGAAGGTGCAGATCTGGGGACTGATGCCAGCGTGTCTCGCTCCAAATGTCACCTCTTGCTGCAATCTCCAGCCTGGAGGAGATGGGGGCTGGCACAGCTGGCCGCCCCCGAGGACCGGCCAGCCCCTTCTGAAATCCGCGCAGCACTTACTCAGGGCTCAGGCAGGGCTGGGACAAGTCCCCTGTCCCCATCTCCTCTGCGGGGCTCCCTCCCGCCCGGCAGGACAGGTATAGATGGCGATGTCAAGCGCTATTGCACCCTGTAATGGCATTTTGCTTTCTTTGCTCGCTGCTCCCATGATCGTAATTGAGATGGCAATAAAATTTCCGATGCAGCAGCTGTAGACAGCTCTTAAAAAAATGCGTTCAGCCCGGGATTGATGCTGAGCGGTGCTGAAAGGTGGAGGGGCTGCGGCTCTGCATTCCCCTTGCCTGGGATTCGCACTCCGAGCAGGTTTGCAGGAGATCAGGGGCTCCCTGTCTGCCCCTCTCACCCCTCTGTGCCCGCAGAGGTCTGCTCGCAGAGCTGCGAGCGTGTTTTTCTGCGGAGAGCTGAGCAGTCCTGCTGGGACCAGGCTGTTTTCCACCCATGGCTGCCTCCCCCACCCTGTCCTAGGAGCAGACATCTGTCTGTCAGTCTGGCCTGTCAGTCTGTTCATCCCGCCCGCGAGTCCGGCCGTCCGGTTGAATTAAACCCTCCCGGATGATGCGTCGCCCCCCCCGAGCGGCAGTGCCCGTGGGCCGGCAGCCGCTGGCTCCAGGGCTCCGGGCTCCCTCTCTGGAGACAAGCTGGGCTCAAAGACATGCCTTACACCCCTGCAACCCCTGCCATGGGTGAAGGCACCCCGTGGGGCTGAGCCCTCAGGATCAGAGTCCTTTCTGAAGGCCAAGCCTGGAAACGGCTGTCACTTTAGCCAGGAGCCTTGGGGTCTGCTGTGACTTCATTTCGTGCAGCCCCTGGCACCGTGGTGCTGCGGTGACTGGGGTCCCGGGTGCCCCCACGGTCCAGGTAAGGGGTTAAGAGTAGACTTTGCCGTCACAGGTCCAATGCTGGCAGCTAGAGGCATCGCTCAGTGTGATTTATGTGCCAGCCCCCCTGAGGGGCTCAGGCCAGCGTCTCCGAGATGCGGAGCTTCGTGAACGACCTCAGCTAACGGGGGCTGGCACTGGACCAGCTGGACAAATGAGGCAAAGCCCATGAGGAAGCAGCTGGCACTCGGGCTGGGGCGGGCTTTGATGGGTGCTGCTGGCCAGAGCGGGGCTGGGACTGGGAGAGCGACTGCTCGTGTGCCAGCCGGAGCGCTCCGCACGCCCCCGAGCAGCGTCATCAATCAGCTTTCTGAAAGGTGGCTAATTACAGCATATGCTTTTCTGTTATGATTATTAATCATCCTGCTCCTGCACTTCACTTATTACAGAGCTGCTGGGTGGGAGGAGTGAAGGCGCAGGGTCCCTTCATGTGACGAGGTGGCACGTTCTCCCTGCTGCCTGGGAGCCCCTTTGGGTGAGGTGTCTGCAGGGCACGGCTGCTCCCAGCGTGGGCTGTCCCCCGCACCGGCCCCAGCGCAGCCTGTGCTCTGCCTGGGGACATTCTGGCCAGGCTCTGGCCAGCATCCCCCGTCCCCCTCCACATGGCTCCAGCCACGCTGGCTTTGGTGCTCTCCGCTGCTCCCGGGGTGTTGCTCCCAGGTTCTGTTTCAGCAGCCCTGGTGCAGCAGGTAAGCGATGAGCTCCTAAAGCGGCCGCACGCTCCAGGAGGCAGGAGGGGGAAGCAGCTGCAGAAGGAGCAAATTCCTCTGTTTCACTTAATGATCTTTATTTGTGTCTCCATGGGGGCAGGAGCCCTTGCCAGGAGCGCAGCCCTGTTTTCCGAGATGCTCTGTTCGCGGGTACGTGCGTGCCTGGTTGTCACGTCCGTGCTGGCCAGGGCTGTTAGGGGCTTGTGGTTGGTAAATCTCTCAGCAACATCGTGGCGTGGGCTTTAAAACTGACAGATGCCAGGAGGACGTTTCCTGGGGTGTAAGGTTTCCTGTCCCCGCTTCTGGTGCTGGCGCAGGAAGGAACCTGAGTATGGGCAAACATTGGGCCCCAGGTTGGTGCAGATGGGGAGCTCTGGTGGGGATGGGGAGCTCTGGTGGGGATGGGGAGCTCTGGTGGGGATGGGGAGCTCTGGTGGAGATGGGGAGCTCTGGTGGGGATGGGGAGCTCTGGTGGGGATGGGGAGCTCTGGTGCCAATGGGGAGCTCTGGTGGGGATGGGGAGCTCTGGTGGGGATGGGGAGCTCTGGTGGGGATGGGGAGCTCTGGTGCCGATGGGGAGCTCTGGTGGGGATGGGGAGCCCTGGTGCCGATGGGGAGCTCTGGTGGGGATGGGGAGCTCTGGTGCCAGTGGGGAGCTCTGGTGGGAATGAGGAGCTCTGGTGCTGATGGGGAGCTCTGGTGGGGATGGGGAGCCCTGGTGCCGATGGGGAGCTCTGGTGGGAATGAGGAGCTCTGGTGCTGATGGGGAGCTCTGGTGGGAATGAGGAGCTCTGGTGCCGATGGGGAGCTCTGGTGGGGATGGGGAGCTCTGGTGGGGATGGGGAGCTCTGGTGGGGATGGGGAGCTCTGGTGGGGATGGGGAGCTCTGGTGCCAATGGGGAGCTCTGGTGGGGATGGGGAGCTCTGGTGGGGATGGGGAGCTCTGGTGGGGATGGGGAGCTCTACAAAGCCCCTGGGCTGGATCCTGCCCTTTGGTGGGAGAGGAGGGAGGTGATTTTACAAGGAGGGGGTCTCCTAAGCCCAGGCTGCCTCTGAGCTCATTGCTGGGTCCTCTCCGAGCCGGGTGGGTGCTCGGGGACAAGGACACCACAGGGGTTGTGCCCAGCAGCTGGTCCTGGTGACACACAGTGGGGTGGAAGTCCCGGCGCTGCGGGCTGTCAGCCTGCTTTTGCGTCCAGACCCTCGTCATCCTGCCTGGGACCTTAACGGGCCGCTGCATATTAAAAGTTCTCACTGCGCAGCAGGAACTCGCTGGGAACCCTCACAAAAAGATCTGCTGGAGCCTGTCCAGGGAGCAGGGCCGCTGCCTAGAGCCAAGTTGAGCCCGGGGGTTTCTGACGGGCGCCGGTGGCACAGCTCCCTGGCAACACGGTGGGTTTGGGCGCAGCTGAAGACGAGGAGTCGAGCTCACCCGCTTGTCCTGCTCCCCCTTCCCTCCTTGTAGAGGAGTTATTCACCTTGGTAGGGAAATAAAGATGCTCGTGGAATATTAAACACCTCCCCAAAGCCCCCGTTGCTGATGAGCGCCTCGTTCCCTGGTACAGGCAGTGACCTTTCAGAAACGTCGTACGTTGTGGCTGTATCTAAATGTCTTCTCTCCTGGGAGCATCTTGTGGAGATAGAGATTCAGACATGATGTCTATCAAGAAGAAAAGCAGATTGCGGCCAATCTGTGGCTGTCTGCGCGGTACCGCCTGGGCCGCGTGCTCAAGAATCATAAGGTTGTCTCTAAAAATAAGCGGTGGCATCTTTGGAGTCGTCTCCTTGGCTTCTCCGCTCATTAGGGAATCCTCGTTTCTGGGTTTTCGCGGCGTTTGCGAGGGCTGGGAGATTCCACGGGGGAGGAAAGCGGCGGGTCCTGTTGAGGACTCGGGATGGGGAGACGGCTCCGTGAAGACACCGGTCATGGCTTTGGCCGGGTGAAAGGGTAACTGCTGCCTCTGCTGAAAGCTCGCGCCAGCATCGTCCCGGCTGGCCCCAAGTCCCGGGGCTGTTGAGCAGGAGGAGACGCGTGAGATGCGGCAGCTGCCAGTCACCAAAATAACTCCCTGCCCTGTGGGGTTTCCGCGATTCTCCAGCAGACCCTTTAAGTCACGCTCCGGGACATCCTCCGCAGTGACCCGGCAGGAGCCCGTCTCCTCGCGCAGACGGTTCTCCTTTCATGTTTTCTCTCCCCTTTTCTGCGAGTCCTCAGGAAAAAGCTGCTTCTGGTTGAGCAGCCTCCAGAGGGGCTACCAGGGGCAGGGCCACCGCGGACCCCAGCCCCGCTGCTGGGCTCTGCCGCGGCTGTTGGGTGCCCCGATGCCCCGGCGAGCCCCGGCCGTGGGGCGTTCCCCGGGTCCCGAGGCACGAGCCACCGCGCTGGGGGGGGACCCGCCGTAGGAGCCTCCGGGGCTGCCCCGCCGGGCACTCGGCTCTCCCCTCCGCTCCTCCGGCTCTGCCCTCCTGCCTGCCCCAGCCCGGCTTTGCTGGGAAGTGAGCTGTGACCCAGAAAAACGCGCTCGGGGTGCGTTGGGAGCGGCAGAGCCGGGAGAATTGGTTTCGCAGGCAGCCTCTGATGGGATTAGCAATAACTCCCTGCCCGATAATTCCCCATGAGGTCTGGCGATTGATTTTCTTCCTTCTGACCCCCAGCTCTCTCCCCCTCGCCCTGCTTCAGCTGGGTTGTTCTCATGCTTGGGTTGCTGATTGCCTGGTCACTAGAGCCTCGGCAGAGCCAGGCACGGGGACAGCACTGGCCTCCTCTGACCTGCCAGGTTTTCTGCCTCCTTGTTTATGTCTCAGCTCTGCTTTAAGCTCCTCCACTCCCCAGCACAAACTGGGCTGTTTCTGCTGCCCTGAGCAGAGGCAGGAACCTGCTGGTGTCACCCCTGAGCCAGGGAAGGTCCTAGGGATGCCCCTTCGGCTCCTCCCAGTGCCCCCCAGTCTCTTCCAAGCTCAGTGTGGCCACAAACCCACTGTTTTGCAGACCTAATGCGATGGATAAAATAAAGCTTTTATTTTTGGCCAGTGGTACAAGAAACTCTGGAGATGCTGAGAGGCACCGGTCACCTTCTGCCCCCATTTCAGTGCCCCCAGAAGCTGTCCCTGGTCACTGTGCTCTGGTGTGGGCAAAGCTATCCGCAGTGGCCACTGGAAAAATACGGCTCCAGTCCCTGACTTCGCCTTCAGGAGTGGAAGTTTGCGCTCTCAGCTCTGAAAAATGCCTGTAAGTCCCCTCCAGGGACTGTCCCACAGCAGCTCTGGCTCTGGGCTTCCCTTGAGACCTGGCCAAGGCTCCCAGCTTGGGTAGAGCTTGGGGCCAGGGCTCAGCCTGGCACCCACCTGCGGGCGTCGTCGGTACCTGCCCTCAGGGCACCCGTCCTCTGCTCCAAGACCACGCCAGCAGCTCTGGGTGCTCCAAGTCTCTGATGAACCGTCGAACCTGCTCCCTGCAGCCGTATCCCCATTCCTGGTGACCGAGACCTCGTCTAGTTGGTACCCCGCGATCGGGGAGCAGGCGGCGCTCCTGCTGGCGCGGAGTCCGGCACTCCCCGGAAAAATCCTGGCAGGCTGCACACGAGCTCCGCTTCAGCAGGGGATGCTCGGCCACCCCGTCCGCCTCCCACCTCCGGCGCCAGCACGGGGCCGAGCGGGGCAACGGCGTCTGCCAGGACTCTGGCCCGTGGCGAGCGCGGAGGTGCCGCCGTCTGCGCAGCGGAGCCGCACTTGGCGCTGACTCTTCTGAAGAGCCGCTGGCCCAGAGCCTGGCACGGGCTGGGAGCAAGGGCAGCCGTGGGCAGGCAGCTGGGATGCGTCGCTGCCAGGGCAGGGCTGGCTCTCAGGCAGGCGGCAGCAAACGGGCATCGCTTGGGGTGTTTCCAGCAGCGTTTGGCTGCCGCTGGTGTTTGTAGGAGCCCTCTCCTGTCTCACGCCAAGCGTGGGACATACTGGCACGAGTCGCTGGCACTGCCACCTCCCCGTCACCTGCGCATCAGGGCGCTGCTATCCCCTCGTTGGTGTTTTAAGGATGAGCCTTTCCAAAATGCACGGGGGGTCCCAGCATCCCTTTCTACCTCCTTTGCTCCCTCCCTACTTGGGGGGGCTCCACCTTCCCTGGGGTCCCCTGCATCCCCTGCGAAGGTGGAGCAGCATCCTGTATCCCATGCCTGGAACCTCCCCTGGGTGCTCCTGGCCTCCCCGGGTGAAGGAGGGGGTGACACGGGCTTGGCCTCCAGCCGCAGCAGGTTCCCGGAGGAGAAGGTCCCAGCAGAACCACTTTGTGTCCTGCAAGTCAAGGGAAGAGTCAGACAAGGCGTCGCTTTGACTGAAGGGCTTGTACTTGCGCGATGTCAGAGTGGGGGAAGGCAGAAATGTCAACCTGGGCTTATTGTCTGGTCTTTGTTCCGAGAACGGGAGAAGCGGGAGCTGCGGGGGGAGCTGAGTGTGTGCCACCGACGCAGGAGCCATTCGAAGGGGGTGGAAGAGACCTCACCTCCTCCTTTTCTCCAAGAAGGGGAGCGAAGGGGGCGAAAACCCACCTGCCAGCAGGGTCGGCCGGCGGCTGAGCATCCCGGTGCTGCCAGGGCTGGGACGCAACGGGCTCGGTGGCCACCTGACCTGGCGAGGGAAGGAGGGGGCTGCTCCTGAGGGCTCGGCAGTGGCTGAAGGTGGGTCTGCTCCGCTCGCCCCCGCCACGCCACAGCCCCTCGGGCTCTCCCGGTCCCCCTCCCCAGCCCCGCATGCAGCAGGCGTGTTATTTTTAAAGATAAATGAAAGCAGAGCGGTTATCTAGGCCTTCACGTAGCGTCGTAATTGGCCTCGCTCCCCGAGGGACCGGAGGATGCTGCGGGAGCAGAGTAATGAGCTATTAATAAACGGGGCTGCTGGGCTCGGCTTGGGGCTCCGCTCTTCCCCCGGCCAAACGGGGACCCGGGGTCTGCGCAGGGTGTCCTGGAGCTGGCGGAGACCCGCAGGGGCAGAGCCCAGCGCAGCTCCTTGCTCCAGAGCTGTATCTGCTGGGTTCGCTGGGAGGGGGCTCAGCCTGCACCCGCTAACCCCCACCGTGGGATCTGCTGAGGGTGTCGGAGCCGTGCCCAGCTCCACCGGGGCACCCGTGGGTGGGGGCGGTGGGGCAGCAGGGGTGGCCGATGCTCTGCTCCGGCTGCGGCTGCTGGCTCCCGCTCGCCAGCTGCCGGGTAAAGCAACGCCGGCGGGTT
Organism: Bucorvus abyssinicus; assembly: GCA_009769605.1. Lineage (NCBI taxonomy): Eukaryota > Metazoa > Chordata > Aves > Bucerotiformes > Bucorvidae > Bucorvus > Bucorvus abyssinicus. The sequence goes on from CM020055.1 coordinate 10,831,291, forward strand.
CGTACCTTTGCTCGGAGGATCGGGTGGCCAAAGCGTAACCAAACGTGGGGTCCGGTTACTGCGGGCTCATTCATAATGAACACGGCGGAGAGCGGCGTGATGGTGTGCCGCCTCGGCACAGCGGCCGTGGGAGGGAGGGGAAGGGGCCAGATCCCCCCCAGCCCCCAGTGGGCGCAGGATACAGCCAAGCGTGGGAGAGCATGAGCCTGGCGGCGGTGCCTGGGTGGATTTATTTAGCGTGAAGACACTAGAGAGAAGTAATAAATGTCACAATAAATTGGGAGGGGTTTTTTTTCCAGTGGGTTGCAGGTCGTGCTGGCTGCATCCTTCCCATCCAGCCCCACGGCACAGCAGGAGCGGAGCCTTCTGAACTGGAGGCACCAAGCGAAGCCATCCCCCCCCTCACCCCAGAGCCGGCTCAGGTTCCCGGGGCCACCAGCCAGGCCGAGCTGAGCGCAAAACGCTCTTGGCACGGCTGCGAGCAGCCTCCTTGAAGGCAGAGGCTGCCAAGCAGCTCCAGCCACATCCCCGCTCCAGTGCCCAGGTGGCACTTGGGGCCCCCGGTCACTGGACACAGGGGTTGGGTGCAGTGGGCGAAGCCTGGGCAGGGCTGGAGAGAGGCTGCGAGGCGGAGGAAGGGGCTGGGACGCGTCCAGGGGCAGCAGTGGGGTCCTCGCTCCCACCCTACCGTCCCCCAGCAAGGAAAACCGATGCCGCATCCCGCCCGGCTGTTAATCCGCTCCCCGCGGTCGTGTGAGAAATGGTAACGCTTCCCTCGCGGCTTGGTTCGTCGGGAGAAAAAGGGAAATGTGGCAAAATTAAGACGCACACCAAAAAAGAAACCCCCTGAAGTCTGTGAAAGAAAAATCTCCTGCGGCTCTTCAGTCGCATCCAGCGATGGGTTTATTGCCAGGGAATTGCTGGGCTTGGATAATAGGATCAGGGCAGGAAATTATCCGTGGAGATTGGATCCTGCCCTGCGCCGCGGGCACAGGGAGGGCTGGGAGCCCCCCCGGGGCGGGGGGGCCCTTCCCACATGCCGCCAGCTCCTTGGGGACAGGAGGGAGGGTGACTCTGGTGTCCTTCATCAGCACAGTGGCCGTGTGGTGTGGGAGACGCCGGGCAGAGGCGCTGGGATGAGGCAGCTCCTGCTGTCCCTGCTCCGTCAGTGTCACCTCTCCGGGGGTTCGGGGTCCCCATCGCTCATCCCGGCCGGGGGACTCGGGGAGCGTCGTGGGGCTGTGGGAAAGCGGATTTGGGGAGGAGGGGGGCCGGCGGGTTTGGGCGAAGGGTGGCAGCTTGGTAGGAGGCAGGGGATGGCTCAGCACCCACGTGTCCTGCCCCACCATCCCTGGGTGCTCTCAGGGGAGTGGGAGTGGACACGGTGGCTTGTCCTCTCCCCAGCAGCTCCCACCATCTCTCCTGGTGACAAGCAGCAGCTCCCCCTTTCTCCCTCCATCACCCCCTGAACCAAGCACCTTCAGTTTGGCCTTTTCAAAAGCTTTTGGGCAACGAGGACATGCAGTGGCACCGTGACAGGCTCGAGCAGCCACCGACATCTGGACCATCCTGCCCCTCTTCCCGCGTCCTGCTGGGCTCTGATGGCCACGTTTGGGGTCCCCAACACACCCAGAGGGTCAGAAAGGAGCGAGTCTGTGTGACCAGAGATGTCCCATGGCCAGGCGAGTTCCACCGCGAGGAGCAGGGCTGGCACGGCGAGGGCGGCCGGAGCGCGGAGAAACGCTGTCCCTGCAGAGCAGACGGGCAGAGGGATGCTCTTGCCTCCTGCCCACGAGGTGCAGCATCCAGGAGACCCCTGGGAGGGCACAAAGCAAATAAATCCTGGGCAGCGAGGAGGTGGAGAAGTCAGAGGTAGAAGAGGAGGAGGAGGAAGAGGAGAAGGAGGGGGCTGATGTGGTCAACCTCTCCCCGTGGAGGCGGCCGTGCCAGGCTGGGTTGCATCGGTGGGCACCCTGCCACCGCGCTGGTGGAGGTGCTCTGCCCGGGCTCTCGTCCCCACGCCACGTGGGGGACAGGGTGGGAGGACGCAGCCCCAGGAGATGTCGAACCGCTTCGGGTCACACCAGTCGGCTCGTTCGGGATGTTTTCTCTTCGGGCTTTTCGTCGGGCTGAGACCTGCCCCGCTCACTGCCCCAGGGCTGCCTCTGCTCTTGGTACCCCCAAAATTGCCCACGTTCCCTCACCGGGCCCAGAAACACCCCGCAGCGCCCTGACGGAGCTGTTCTGCCACTTAATTAGGTTAATGAGCAACACTTCGTCAGGGAAAGGCGGCTGAGCAGTTGGCAGCGGGGCTGGGAGGTGCCTTTCCAGGCACGGCGGCAGCCCCGCGGGTTTGGGGTGCGGAAGGGGACGGGGAAGCGGGGAAAAGGGAGAGCGGTGGCGAAGCGCCAGTCCCTGGAAAGGAGGGCAGCCGGGGCACCGCGCCGCCCGGCGTCGCCCTTAATCCCTCCTCTGCGAAGATTGGGCCGGCAGCCGCCTTAATCTCCGCTCCGAGAGGGCGACGCTGGCGATGGGGTCCCTACGTGCAGCACCGAGCGTCCCCCGTCCTGCGGGACCTCACTGCGCCCGGGCCCTGGGAAGGATTTGTGCCACCGGGTGAGCCCGCGCGGCGCGGGGGGGCAGAGGGGGTGCGGCGTCCCACCTGTGTCACGAGTTTGCCAGGCCTCTGGCTGCACCTCTGAGGTCCTACGCTGCCCGGCGGGGGGTCTGTGTCCCCCATCATCCCGGGGTGCTCATGCTCACAGCCCCCTATGCCGGTGGGAGCTGGGGGGGGGGGGGGCAAAGGCTGAGATGTGGGTCTGCAGCTCCATCTCCTCCCGCAGATCTCTCCCCCTGCCTCAGTTTCCCTGCTCTGCTGACGGCGCGTGCAGGCAGTTAGGCTTGTGTAGCCCAGGTTTGCCCAGGGCACAGTCACCGAGTCACACGTTAGAAAGGGGTCCGGAGGGTTTCCGGGGGGCGCTGGGACCTTCCCAGCACTGTGGCTCATGGTTTGGGGGCTGTTTTCCAGTCTCAGCCCACAGAGCTGATCCGGGGCTGGGTGAGGCTTTGTCCCCGCTGACTCTGCACCTCTCTCCCTTCCAGGCGTGTGGGAGGATGGTAGCGAGACCCTAAGACCATGCTCCACACAATGAGATGGTGGCTCCCGGTCCTGCTCCTCCAGCTGCTCCTGCTGCCCCCGCCGCGCGTGCCGGCCTGCCCGGCCCGCTGCGAGTGCGCCCCGCACATCAAGTCGGTGGTGTGCCACCGCAAGCGGCTCACCTCCATCCCCGAGGGCATCCCCACCGAGACCAAGATCCTGGAGCTCAACAAGAACCGCATCCGCTGCCTGAACCCGGGGGACCTGTCCCCGTACCCGCTGCTGGAGGAGCTGGATTTCAGCGAGAACATCATCTCCAATGTGGAGCCGGGCGCCTTCAGCAACCTGTTCAACCTGCAGACCTTGCGGCTGCGGGGCAACCAGCTCAAGCTCATCCCCCCGGGGGTCTTCACCAAGCTGACCAACCTCACCCTCCTGGACATCAGCGAGAACAAACTCGTCATCCTGCTGGACTACATGTTCCAGGACCTGCGAAACCTGAAGAGCCTGGAGGTGGGCGATAACGACTTGGTGTACATCTCCCAGCGGGCCTTCTCGGGGCTGCTCGGCCTGGAGCAGCTGACCATTGAGAAGTGCAACCTGACCTCCATCTCGGCCGAGTCGCTCTCCTACCTCCAGAACCTGGAGGTGCTGCGGCTCCGGCACCTCAGCATCTCTGCGCTGGAGGACCAGAACTTCAAGAAGCTCTACAACCTCTTGCAGCTGGAGATCGACAACTGGCCGCTGCTGGAAGATGTCTCCCCCACCAGCTTCCAGGGCCTGAACCTCACCTCGCTCTCCATCACCTACACCAACATCACAGCCGTGCCCGCCGCTGCCTTGAGGAACCTGGTGTACCTGCGGTACCTGAACCTGTCCTACAACCCCATTAGCGCTGTGCTGAAGGGCTCCTTCAGAGACCTCATCCGGCTCCAGGAGCTCCACATCGTGGGCGCTCTCTTGGTGTCCGTGGAGCCGCAGGCTTTCTCCGGCCTGAGACAAATCCGGCTGCTCAACCTCTCCAGCAATTTTCTCTCCACGCTGGAGGAGAGCACCTTCCACTCCGTCAACACGCTGGAGACGCTGCGGGTGGACAGGAACCCCCTGGCCTGCGACTGCCGCCTCCTCTGGATCCTGCAGCGAAGGAAGACGCTCAACTTCGATGGGCAGCAGCCCATGTGCTCCTCGCCGCCCGAGATCCAGGGCAACGCCCTGCGCGACTTCCCGGACTCGGTGCTCTTCGAGTACTTCACCTGCCAGAAGCCCAAGATAAGGGATCGGAAGCTGCAGCACGTGACGGCGCGGGAAGGGCAGTCCGTGTCCTTCCTTTGCCGGGCAGACGGGGAGCCGGACCCCTCCATCGCCTGGGTGTCCCCCCAGCACCGAATGATCACCACCCGCAGCACGGGGCGGGTGACCGTGCTGCCCGGGGGCACCCTGGAGATCCGCTTCGCCCAGGTGCAGGACAGCGGCACCTACATCTGCATCGCCAGCAACGCGGGAGGCAACGACACCTACTTTGCCACCCTGACGGTCAAGGGGCGCCCGGCCGACGGTTCCCGCTACGCGAACCGGACTTTGTACCTCAGCGAGTTCAACGACACCTCCCACAACGACACGCAAGTCTTCTTGAAGTTTACGCTGGACCTCAAGACCATCCTGGTCTCCACAGCCATGGGCTGCATCACCTTCCTGGGCGTGGTGCTCTTCTGCTTCCTCCTCCTCTTCGTCTGGAGCCGGGGCCGGGGGCAGCACAAGAACAACTTCTCGGTAGAATACTCCTTCCGCAAGGTGGACGGTCCCACCACCACCACCGGCCAAGGAGGAGCCAGGAAGTTCAACATGAAGATGATCTGAGCCTCTCCCAGAGGAGAACCTTGTCTGCTGCCTGGCCTCAGGCACGGCCGTGGCGGGACGGGGACGGGGTGGGGTGTGTGGCAGCACCGGTGACATCCCAGAGCCGCCAGTGGGACCTCGCTGTGCTGGGACGCGGCTGGAGACATGCTGAAGGTGCCGTGGGCCAGCAGGGTCAGAACCGCGTGGACCTCAGGGTCGGGGGGGGTGACCCTGGCTGTCCCAGCCCCACGGTGAGCCCTTGGGGTGCAACGGCTCAGCAGCCATCCCGGCTCCAGGGGCTCCCGATGTAGCCAACGTTTTTGCTACCAACTATGCATTTCTCTAGCTAAGAGGTCAGCAGCGACCGGGCCTGGGGGAAAAAACACGCCCTCTTTTTTTTCCCTCTTTCCCTTTTTTTTAAGAGACTGCAGAAACTTTCCTGGTGGTTGTTTATGGTTCTTCTCTATTCTTGTTGTTGGGTTTTTTTTTGGTCCAACGATATCTTTTTTTTAAATGAATTTCCAAGAGAAAAAGTCTTCCGGGGCGATGCGGGACCGGGGGGCGCCGGGGGAGGTTGTGCCAAGCTGGAGGGGTCTCCCCCAGCCCCTTGGCAAAGCTGGACCCGCCCTGGGCACGGCCGTGCCTTGAGAGCATCCCATCGGCGGGTTCCAGATGTGGCAGCTGCAAACACGGGTGCCGGGGACGCTCCTGCACAAGCAATAATAACCCACCCAAGGCTGGGCTCTGAGGAGGGGTCAGCAAGAAAAAAAGGGGGGGAAAAAGGCGAAATGAGGCAAAATGAGGCCAAGGGCATTAAAATGGGGAGGAGCAGCCCCAGGGTGAGGCATGGCCCCGTCTTTGCATCCGCTCAAGCCACAGCGGGGGTGAAGGGGTGGGGGTCCGGGTTCGTACAGGTGCTGAAGGCGCTTTGGGTCTGTTTGCTTTGGCTCGGCAAGGCAAAGTCTGCAGGAGAGCAGGAGCTGGCTCGTGAGGGCGAGGAGAGAAAGGTCGGAACAAGCAGCTCGGGAACTGGTGGCAAAAGCAAACACCGGGAGAAGGTCCCTGCTGGCACCTCCACCGTGTCCGCCCCGATCCTGCACCCTCCAGCGCTGAGGACCGCGGGTCGGTGCCCCTGGGCTGCCGCAGGGACGGTTCCTGGCTTCCCCCCGCCACCCAACCTGGCTTCAGCTTGGGGTGTAGGTGGTTGGGTGGGAGAAGGAGCAGAGCTGGCACAGCTGGAAGAGCCTGGATGGGACCTGGATGGGCCAGGGAGCCCATCACATCCTCCTCCTCCTCTTTCTTCATCTCCCATGCGCACCCCAGGGGTGGCTGCAGGTCCCACCTCTGTCCCCACTCCTGGGGTGCGTCCCCCCACCCGGCTGGCCCTTCTCCAGCCGGGGGTGGTCAGGATGGGCTGGGAGCTGGAGAAGGCATGCCGGAGCCTTCAGGGCTGCGCTGGAGGCAGGAGCTCCCAAGGAGTCGAGGCTGTGGCCCCCCGTGAGCTTTGCTGTGTGGGGCACAAGTGAGAGAGGCTGCTCTGGGCATCCCCTGCACCCTGTCCTGCTCTGGCACCCGCAGGCGTAGAAGGAGCGGGCGGGCTCAGCACCCAGCCCTCCTCTCCAAGGTGCTCCCTGGGCTGCAGCCGGTCACTGCCAGGACCCCACCCCGACCTGGGTGGGGGGCGCTGCCCATCCCTCCCCATCCATCCATCCCCTGCTGTGGGTCCCGTCGCATGCCCGGTGCCCCTCGCTCCCGGAGCCGTGCATGCCGTGTCGTTCCGGGGTCCCACCCGCACGCCCTGGGTCGGTGTCTGGGGTTTTCTTTTTTTAGCTGGGGGCTGGTGGGGGCGTGGGGAGGGGGTCGGGCACGGACCCTTGCAGCCCGCAGCAAAAGCAGGTTTGGGTGGCGCAGACCTGGCACAGTTTTATATGTAACGAGCATGTGAAATGTATTTGCAGGGGCAAGAAAAAAAAAAAGGGACTTTCATGGGTCGTTTGTGTTTTTTTTCTCCATGTGCCTCAAAGAAGAAAAGCCAAAATCATCCGACAAAGCCGGAGCGTGGAGCTGGGCAGGACCCAGAAAGGGCTATCGGAACCGCTTGCACCACGGGCAGGATTCGTGCCATTGTGCCCCAGCCTGGTGCCAGCCGGGGGAGTCCTGGGGTTCAGGCAGACCCCCCCCACCCCGAGTTCTGCTGGGGTCTGCAGCCCATCAGCTGGCGGTCACCACCATCAGCTCCACAAACCCCGTAATAAACAAGGTGAACCCAACCTGCAGAGGGTGCTAACGTCCAAATTAATAACTAATAAATGATTAAGGCGCTTGTGGTAACAAACTGCCACTGCTATTAATCTATTATTAATTATTAATAGAGTGTTTGTAAGGCTGTTCTTAAAGGGTAGAGCCAAAGCCCTCTGGTGAGACTGGGAAACTGGGCACTGGGGGTCCACGCCGCAGCTCTCTGGCCGGGGAAACTGAGGTACGGAGGGGCACTGCAGTAGGGCCAAGGGGCAGGAGCCAGCGGCACTGGTGGTGGAGAGTTTCTCTTCTAAGGATCTGAACTGACCCTCCCTGTCCCCTTTCCCACCCTGCCAGCCCCAGGGGACACCCCGACCCCATGTGAGGCCATCCCTGCCCTTGGCCAAGGTGCCATCACCATCCCCATGATGAGCTCGGCCAGCCCAGTGGCCCCAGGACCAGCCCACCCTGTGTCCCCAGCAAAAGGGCTGCTACACCTCCCCGAAACCTCCCACTTCCCTCCATCCAGGCTCAAGGGCTGCCTGTCCCCGTGCCAGCCCCCAGTCCCCGCTTCCCCACCCAAGGAGGGTGGCCCTGGTTGCACAATAACGGGGGTGCTGCCAGCACCCGTGGCCCCCACAGCTGGGGCAACAGCTGGCGTGGGAGTAAAAGAGGAACCTGGGGGTTTTCTCTTATTTCCTGCGCGAAAAACTATCGCCCGGCCACAGGAGCGCCCGGGAGGTCACGGGTCGGGGTTATGGCGCTGAAGGGTCTGGGTGCACCACGGCCTCAGGGACACCCATGGGACCAGGGCGGAGCCCACCCGCTCCAGCCGCAGCTTTTGGGGGATGCGCCAAGATGCTGAGGTGGTCTTGGTGCCCGCTGGGCGCCCGGCAACGCCGAGCTGGGCACGGGACATCCCTGCAGCAGCGACGGAGAATTACAACAGGGGGGAAAAAAAAAAACCACCAAGAAATAAAGACAATTAGAAAAACGCAATTTTCCAGCGAGTGCTTTTAAAGATCGTCTCTCCCGTTGGGAAGAGAAACCAATTTCCTCACAAATTAAAAAGGCTTCAGCTAAGTAAAACGTCCCTGCATCAGCTCCCCCGGTGCCACCCCTGCGCGGCTCCGGCTGGGGCTGGGCATGAGGAGGGACCCTGTGGGTGCCAGCGCAGGTCGTCGTCTCCCAGAGACCTGCACGTCCCCCCCAAGCCCATGCTGGATTCCCCCGTGACTCAGCCCCAACGTGCGGGTTTTTATCAGCTCCGGCACACACGGCGAGCGCCGACAGCCACAAACCTACCGGCTCGCCTGGTGTTGGCCAGGAAATAGGGGTTGTGAAATGCACGGTGAGGAAACCGTGGAGGAGGGTGGGCTCCTCGCAGGGGGGGGCTTCAGGCTCGCAGGCACCCACCGAACCCCAACCCACCCCTGCAAAGTCCTGGAGAGGAGCCCGGTCCTGTGGGCGCCCGCCCCAGCAGTGGGGTTGGATGGTCCAGCTCAAATGGTGAAAATACGGTGGATGGCTCCACTTCCTTCAGGCGAATCCGCGTCCCCCGGAGCCCCATCACACCCCGGTGCTCCGCGGTTTAGCGTTAAAAGAGCAACGCTATGCCAGAGGGGACAGGCAGCGATGGGGAGGGTTTTTCCAGCAGCCGAGTCGTGTCGCTTCGTGCTCTCTCAGTGTCTGGAAAGCTCTGGGCGAAAAAAAATCAGGTGCTCTCTCACGCCTGGGCTCCCCTTGTGCAAGGGCTGCAGGAAACCCCAGCGAAACCGTTGAAGAAAACAACCAGACAAAAAGATTCCTCCTCATCAATTCATCTGGAGAAACACAACCCGGCGAGCAGGGAATTAGCCGTGTGATTTGGGGGGTTCTGCCACAGAATCCCCCCCTGCCGTGCAGCTGCCACCCAGAAAGCAGCCCAGGAGGAGGAGGAGGAGGAGGAGGAGGAGGGCGAAGGCTCCACGGGCAGCTTGGGGGAAACAAACCCATTGCAGCGGGTCGCGCCGAAGGAGCTGGGGTTCCTGCGGTGGCCCCAGCGTAGCGGCGGGGGCTGCCGGGGAGCGAGGCCAAGCCTCCCGTTTCCTTTCGCCTCGCAGGTTTTGCAAGAACATCCTCCCGCGAGTGGGGCTGAGTGCATCGTGCAGGGCGATGCCCGGCGGTGCCATGGCTGGAGCCGGAGGAGCTGGGGACGGGGAGGGGGAGCCGTTGCCGAGCCGGGAGATGCAGTTGAAGCCCCCCAGACCCCCGTCGCTGCCGGGGAAAACACAGAGGTAACAAATGGGGGTGCAGGAAGGAGCTTCCCAGCATCAAGGCTGCAGCAGCCCGGCGGTGCGCGCTGGCGGCACGAGGCAGGGCGATAGCCCCCGGTGCCCGGGGGGTAACGGGGTAGAGCTGGGCCAAAGAGGGGCAAAGCCTGAAGCTGCACGGCGGAAACCGGAGGGTTTGGGGAAAGGCACCGCAGTTTCGGTACCGCTCGGGGCAGCAGGTCTGAGCTGCAGGTTTGCGCTGAGCCTGGCCAGGACGAGGAAGCGAAACCCCAGCCAGGGCTGCGAGCAGCTCCCTCCCGCTGCCCTCCTCCCGACGGGGTCTCTGCTCTCCCTTCCCCAAGCACAGCCCCCCGTCCTGTGCCCCCAGACCTGGGCTGGGGGGTGTCCAAGGCTTTTCCTGCTCTCGTCCCACCATCATGTCCTCCTCACGGCCACCCAACGGGGACCTCGGGGCGGACGAGAACCGTGTGTACGCAGCCCGCTCCGCACCTGTGCGGGTGTGAACCAGCCCATGTGAAGTCCCTGAGGCAGCCCCCACCCCTTGGAGCACCCCCGAGACCCCTCCAGTGCAGGAAGTGGAGTCACTGGGCCACCAAACTCCCTGTCTCTTGCTCCAAAGCCACACAGCCAGGCTCCCCAAGTCACTGCTTCCCCTTCCTCCTCTTTCTTCCCCTGAGGCAGCACTGACAGGAGCCAGAAGCTCCCAGCAGGAGGGTGAGGTTAACTCCTGGCTCTTGCAGGGCCATCACGCTGATGCAGGGCAGCCTGGACCTGGGTGCCGCCAGCCCGCTGGACACCCCGGGGGACCACCCGCCTCGACCCTCCAACTCAGCCCTCATCTACAGCAACGTGGGTGAGTGATGCCCCGACCCTGCTGCTGTCCCCATCCTCCTCTCGTGGTACCCGGCTGGCGCTGGGCATCGCTTTGGGGCTGGGAATGCGCCATGGGGCAGATAACGACATGCTGGGACTCCTGTCCTGCTCCACCTCCCACTTTCTTCCTGCACCCCAGAGAAGAATCAGCCCTGCTGTGTCTGTTCCTCCCCCCAGGAGAGCTGCGAGCCCACCTCGTCCCCCGCAAGGCAAGCCGAGGGGAAGGAGCCGGGAGACACCCCTCTCAGCCCAACTGGGACCCTCTGCCTCCCCCGCTGCCAAAAAAGCAGCTCCAGCGAGCGGAGTCCCTCCCAGAGCAGCAGTCATCCCAGCACTGTCGGGGTGACCCCACACCATGGGTTGGCAGCACCCTCCACAGCACCCCACCACCCCACCTGTGGCAAGAGGAGGGGGCTCCCAGCTCCATCCCCCCGCACAACAACCCCTCCTGGGGACCCAAGAAGCCCCTGACCAAGTCCCAGAGCCTGGGGGAAGTGGTGGCTTGGAGGAGCCCACAAAAAGCCCCATCGCCCAGCCCAGCGGAGCTGACGTTCGGGACGGCAGACGGGGAGCTGGGGCAGCTCCTGGAGAGCCCGGCCGGGGTGCGCGGGGTGGTGTTGGGGTGCCAGGCAGCCACCCTGGCCCGGCTCTCAGCTCGCATCCAGGAGGATCTCATGGGGTCGGAGGAGCGACAGCAGCTGCTGGAGGTCGAGCTGGCGGGGAAGAGCTGGGCAGCGCTCAGCACCCTGGAGCACGAGCCGTGCTGCGAGAGCGGGGACGCCTGGTATTTCCAGGTGGGCTTCGCTTTTGAGCAGAGCCAGCTGGTGTTGGCAGCCAAGGTACGTGGGGAACCAGGGAAAATGTCCTGAACCGGGGGAGACCCACCAGGGAGCCGGCTCCTGCGGCACAGGGGGCTGCGGGCAAGCGGGAACTGGGAGCATTAGTTTTGCCACTGACCCCGGTCACACAGGCGCTTCCCCGTTTTGCACCTACTTCTGCATTTGCAAAATGAGGAACGTGCTGCTGGTGCGGGCCGGAGAGGCAACAGCTCCTACAGGTCCAAGGAGAATGGAGTGGCCCATGGGCAAGTGGTCTCAAGGGGCCAGCGGCCATAAAGCAGAGGCTGGGGCAGAGCTGGCTCCTCAGGCAGTGCTGGGTGAGATCTGTGGGAGCAGCTTTGCAGCTCACCCGGGGGTTACACCACCCGCTCCTTCCCCATTTCTTGCTCAAAGCCATTCTGGGGGTGCCAGTGAGTTCGGAGGGTGTGGGAGGAGCCCAGCACCGTGCATGGGTTGGACCAAAGCAGTGGCCCGGCCCAGGACGAGGCACCCCATGGCTCCATCATGTCTCCTCTCGCAGGTCCCCAAGCCAGGCTGCGCCAGCCTGGGGCTGCAGAGCTCCCTCGGGGTGCACTGCAGCATCCAGCGCCTGATCGGCCGCTTCACCAACCGCCTCCCTCAGCAGCTGGTGCTCCCGGGAAGCCCTGGGGAGCAGAGTCGGTCCCCGTCCAGAGAGGAGCCGGCCCGCCCCGTCCTGCAGGTCTTCATTTCTCCTGAGGTTCCCTACCAGACCCTGGCGGGCTTCGTGAAGGGATCCCACGGTTTGCACAGGACCAGCCCCGGGCACTACGAACGCCTGGCTTGTCTCCTGCTGCTGCAGGTGTGCATGGGGCTGGAGCATCTCCGGGTGCAGAAGGTGGGGCAGGGGGACCTTAGCCCCGAGAACCTGCTGCTGGTGCAGTGCCCATGTCCGCCCCAGAGCCAGCAAAGCAAGGAGGCATCCCTGGGGCTTTCCCTTCCAAGGCTGCTCATCAGCAGCTTCTTCAAGGTTAAAGACAGGCAAAGATCTTGTTCTACCAGCCAGGAGCAGGACAGGACCGAGGGGCTTGCTGCACTGTCCTCCCCGGTGGCAGATGAGCTGAAGGTAGGCATGCTGATCTATCAGATCTTGCACGTGGACATCTCTCTGGAGAAGGCCTTGGGCTTCAGAAGCAATAGAGTTCCTGAAATCCCCTCCCTGTCCATCTACTCCACGGGACTCAAGCGTCTGGCCATGCTGCTTCTCCACAGAGATCCCTGCAAGAGGGTCTCCATCGAGCAAGCGAGGAGCATCTTGCAGGTCCTGCTCTGGGGGCCTCGCCAGGAGCTCTTCGCCAGAAGCAAGAAGACCCTGTCCCTGCTCCAGAGCTGGGTGGAGGTGAAGAGGGCTCTGCTGCTCCTGAAGTTTGCAGAGAATTCAGTGGGGGCCGTGGGGAGCCCCGGCCTCGAGGAGTGGTTGTGCTGTCAGTACTTCAAGGAGGTCACTGAACACACGCTCTTCCAAGTCACTCAGGCTCTCTACGCTCCCTAGAGGTGAGCTGAAGTTCAGCCAACCCAAAAGGTCTCCTCAAAGCCAAGAGCCCATGCGGACCTGGCCAAATCCACCAGCTCACAAGGAACCCGAGCTGCTCCTGTTGGCAAAGCCAAACTCGCTTCCTCCACGGCAAGTGAATGATGAAGCTGGGACCAAACTCCCACCCACAGCTCCCACAGCACAGGGGGTGTTTTTAAACCCTCAATCATTGTTTTTTTTGATACTGTGGGTCCGGTTCATCAGAGCATCTCAGGAAAGATGGATGGAAGCCACAGGATCAAGCACTGGCTGATGATGCCAAGTAGTTTATGGGGTTTAGATTTCGCACAACCCCCCTCAGACCCCTCCTGAGGCTTCCGCTGTTTTAAATCACACCACCACAGCTCGCCTCAACGCACCGTTGGCAAAGGAGAAACACACCACCGCGTGCAGTCACAAAGAGAAACGACGTTTTGAAGGGGGAAATGCAGCAGCCACCGAGCTTCAATAAAACCCAGAGCTCAGCCTGGTAAACACGCGTCTTGACGTGCTTCTCTGACAGCGCCACTCACCCTGGCGATGCACCCACAGAGAAACACGGAGCCGACCTTCGCTGCCCGGTGGGGTGAGCCGGAGCAGCCTCGATGGTGCGTAGTGAGTAGCTCGGGTCGGTTTATGGTGGCTCCAGGTTCGGACTCTGGGTGCACCAAGGCAGGGCCGTCGCGTCTGCTGCTTGGTAGGAAAGACGTGGGATCCGCGCCCTGGGCCCCAAAGCCAAGTGAGCGTCGCGGTGAAGCACCACGCCAGGTCCTGTTCTGGTCATTTAAATTATTATTAATTAAATAATTATGAATCCACTCACAGCTACCACCTGACGGCTGCAAGAGCAGCCTCTGTGGGCTGGAACTCCCTCCCAGCCTTCCCACAGCTCCCGCTGGGGCAGCCCCAGTGGGCCCACGGACGCGGGTAGCGGCACACCAGAGCCCGTGGCTTCCTCCGAGGGGTCCCTGAGCTAAAAAAACCCACCAAATCAGTAAACCAGAGCTGTGATACACCCCCCCGCCCCCCCCCCCCCCCCCCCCCCCCCCGCCCCAAGATGAAACCACCGAGCAGCCCGGTCCCAGCCGCCCCAGTCGGTGGGTCTCTGCCTCCTGCTCTGCTCGCTGAGCGTGGGCAGGCAGCAGCCGGGCCAAAGACCCAGCTGAGCCCCTGCGCAAGGCTCCGGGCACCCTGTGGGACCGTTCCTTCCTGGCACATTCCCCAAACCCCACAGCACAGCTCCCCGTCGAGGCTGGACAAGCGAGGGGGGACCAAACAAGCTCCCTGGCCACCCACACCCTGACACGGTGACACCCCACAGCACAGCTCCCCGTCGAGGCTGGACAAGCGAGGGGGGACCAAACAAGCTCCCTGGCCACCCACACCCTGACACGGTGACACCCCACACCCCGACACACCACTGCTCAAGCACAGCCACTCCACAGAGATGTTGTGCAAATTTTGTGGGGGCTTTTGGGTCAAAACCACACAGGAGGGGCTGTCCCGGGGGAGCCCCAGCTCCTCTCCTGTAGTAAATTGCGTGGCTACAAGATGGCAGTAAAGCCTGTGGCACAGCAGCAGCTCGCCCAGAGCCACCTCGGGCATCTGATCCTGGAAAAACAAGGACAAAACCTGCTTCTGCCAGTGCCTGCAGGCATGGCCCAGGCCCGGGCTGGCACCTCCGAGCACCCCCATCTCTGGTTTCCACCTTCGGTGATCCCTTCCCCTTCTCCTGGGAGCAGCTCAGAGTGCCGAAGGGAAACATCTACCAGGGACCATGGCCTTCAGGGCAGGACCATCTCCATGCTCACATGTCCCTGCAGCCACAGCACCGCAGTGGGAAACCACAATTTCTCTAGAGAAGTTTTGGGGGTTTTATTTTGGTGTATTCCTTGCGATTCCAGCATGGCTCAGCCCAGAACATCTGCCTAGGAAGGACCTGGGGGTGATCCTCAGCCCCTCTCCCTTGGACAACGCTCCCCGGAGCTGCTGGGGTGCCAGGCCCCAGCAGAGCACGCGCTGCTGCCGATCATGTGCTGCTATTTACACTGACTCACAGAATAATCCCCGGGATCTGCTGCTCCAAGGCTTTACAGAGGAAAGATTAATCAGCAAAAGTGGTGCCAAACAACCCTCCAGAGCTGCAAGTTCTGAGAATTATCAAATAAATGCCACACTTGAAAGCCCAGCCCCTGGGAGACCTCTCCACTTCAGCACAGGTTCTGTTCGTTCTCACACTACCCAAGCAGCCATGGTCCCTTCTGTTCAGTCTCCTGCACACCAACAGGGGCCTGCAGATCCCCCACAACAGGCACTGCTTGACCACAGCCCCTTCTCCTCGCTCTTCAACTCATGTGTCTCCCCAGAAGAGCTGTGGAGGCCACCCAGCCTTGATGCATGCCATGAGCCTTCCTAGAACTCATCAAGCCCTGGTGAGACTCCAGTTAGTGGCAACAGTGAGACTTTGGGGGTCAGCTGTGTATTTGATCCTCAAAGCCCCTTGAACCTCCAGGCAGGGTGAGCTGTGCTGCTCAGCACTTCACTGGTGACACTCCACATGCCCTGAAGTACCCCGTGAAACACCAACAGGGCAGAGTGCAGTGATCCCAGTTACCAGAGGAACAGGACAAACTAACTACTGCCCTAAAAGCTGGGTTTTACACCATTCCCAGAACACAGCCACGAGCTCCAGTCACGCAAAGAACGACCAACACCTTTCCGTACCTGTGACTTTAATGGTGGGGGCAGTTCCAGAGCCACCTCCTTCAGAGTGCAAGTCTTAAACAGCTTAAACCAGCAATAAAAAGTAAAATATAAATTTTTATTTAGAATTAAAGCAAATACTTCAGTATCACAAACACAATATTAAACTTCAAGAAATATACTGCTAATTTGGAGGGAGCATTTATTTGCACAACCACGACATGAGCACAAATCCAGAGAAAAGATGCGGAGTCGGAAATTTTCAACATCTTGCCACCAGAGCAGCTGGTCATGTTTCACACAGAGTTAAGAGATACTGGAATAGATGTTGACAAAATTTCTACGGAATCATCTTTATAGACAACAAGAAAGCTCTAAGAGGCAAACATTGCGATCTAGTCTTCTTCTGAGGAGTCTCTCTCGAACGTGTAGGCCATGAAGCAAGCATCTGGTCTCTTGGGGACAAGGGGATGCCCTGGTCTCACAATCTCAAAGCCCAAAAAGCTGAAAGTACGGAGCAATGCAGCTAGAAAAAAAAGCAGAAAACAAGTTTCATCATCCTGTACTGTACAACAGTGAAAGCATCCAAACCCCGCTTCAAGCACTAGAGAGCGCACACCCACCTCTATCATCTCTGTTCTTGTGGAAACAAATGAACACATGATCAACTCGAAGCTGTTCTTCAGCAAACTCTAGAAGAACTGCAAAACTACAAGACAAAGACAAGGCGATCAGTACTCAGTGCAGAGACAGCCAGCAACACCCCTGAGCGAGCCACACCAGCCAGTGCTGGGGGACTCACACCACCAGGAGACCCCTGAGCCCCCGGTTTAACTTGAGGCAGAAATGCAGGTCCTTGGTAGCACAGAAAACCTGTGTCTGCTGCAGCTGAAGGAGGCCTGCAGTGACAAACACAGAACCAGGCTGGTGCTTCCAGGGGACAGAGGAGCCACCCCGTACCTGGGAACGCAGCCTGAAATGGGCAGTCTGCCTGACCACAGTGGAAACAGCCCTCAAAGAGGATCTTAGCTGCTGCCTCTTACAAGAGAGCACCAGCACTTCAGCTTTCAGAACAGTGGAAGCAAACACCAACAGCAGTAAAGGGTTAATTCTGCCCCACCAAGAGGCCTTCAAGAGGTTTTCCTCTACCCACCTGTCCTTGCTCCCCTCGGGCAGAGCACCACTGGGAATTTCTATGTAGAGGTTGTTGTTGTTCAGCACTGCTCTCCAACTAATGTGTTTGGCATCTGTAAGCCTTGACTGGACATTCAGAATTCTCGTCCTGTTGTTAGATGTTAGTTCTTCTGTTACATTCAGCCGATTATCCTGCAGCAGCAAGAGGCGCAGGGTTACTCCCAGCTCGTTCTGGAGAAGGGATGTAACTCCCACAAACACAAATACGGTTCGAGCTCACCAGTTGCTTATTATTATTCATACTCACCGAATAAAATAAATTAGCTGAAAGATTGTGATCCCTCTGACTATTCCCTCGCCCACCTGGGATCTTCAGGGGTGGGTGAGGGACATCAGGAGCACCACCGAGGCCCCGGACCCAGGTTACTACAGCAATTGAAGGGAACCCTGGAACTAGAAAGGATCGAAGAGGCGCTGTCAGACAAAGCACTGCAAAGTCAAGGGTTTAAACGCAGTAACAAGATTTAAACAAAACCCCAAAACCGAGGCGAAGGGAACTCCTCCCACCGCAACCTGAATGAGTGGTGAGACAAAGGAACCTCCAGAGCAGGGTCTGCCTCGCGCCCAGAGCCACACGGGTCAGAAAGCTGCTGCTACAGTGTTTGGAGAGGAAGACTAACCTGGCGATGAAAAAACCCTCGGGTTGAGGTGAGAAAGGCATATTTCCACACCAAAGCAGCGGTATGCATGACCTGAGCTCAAGAGAAGAACCACTCTGCTATCAAAATCCCCATTTTCTCCCTGACCTTGTTCTCTAAGTTACCCTGAGCTTCTAGTCCAGCAAGAGATGAGTGTTCGTCCCTGTGACATAATACGGCCCTAATCACCTCAGACCTTTGCCTCAGCACCCTGGCTTCAAAATGACATTAAATAATGTCATGGATGTCGCTACCTCAAATGTTTTCACCACACTCAGAAGCCAAATGGCCAGTTTTAACCTCAAAAAACACCTGAAAATTTGGAAAACCTACAAGCCTTTCCCCTGAACTCTCCCAAGCAATTTTCCTCAGCTAAATTCAGTATTAAAGGTCAAGAATGTTAATCCTCTTACAACACGAACCGTATTTCTTGTATTCGTGCTGAGTTTCACCCCAGCCTGCTAAAGCGAAGCAGCCTGCGAGGAGAGGAAGAGCAAAGGCTGCGCCGCTGGCCCCTCCCTCTGCACCATCCTTCACCCTGCAGCCTCCCTCACTCTCCAGTTGCGTCATCTCAGCAGATGCAGCAATCAAGGCCCTTAGGGAAATTTTCACAATCGTCCTGTCTGTGAGTGCCAGCAGCCATTTGCAACATCGCAATAAACATGTACAAAATAATCCACCATTTTGCACAGTGCGTGCGAGGTTGGTTTTTTTTTTTAATGAGCTTGGAATTTATGATGAATAATCTTTATTAGAAAGGCACCAAACAGCCACATAGGTCAAATATCAGATGTTGGAAGCCTTTAGTAAGCCCAGCGACTGCGAAGTTTTATTAAAAAATTTCAATTTTCACCCTCTGTTCAATCCACTATTTTTAGGCTGTTTGAAAGAGACGCTTTTCTTTAGTACGAGCACTATTTTATCTCAGAATGACTGCAGAACGATCTGTTCCTGACTACCCTCACAAATAAGCCTTTCAGCTCCCTTCTCAGAAGCATGCAGGCATCAATCCTTTACACCACAATTTCATCCTTCCATGGTGCATAACGAAGGCTCCCTACACTTTGCAATCAAGAACACATTTTAGAACAGTGTTTGGGTGCACTTACTCCTCTTAGGTAAAAAAACCACCTTTAAACAGCAGCCAAGAAAAAATGGCTTTCTAAAAAGATTCTGTGGTTCACGAGAAGTCTAATCCTGGCTTCCTTCACCCCCAGCAGACTGAAGGTCCATCACTCTACGCCGGTCACCCCGATTCAGATTTTTTCCTTCCCCAGCATCTGTGGGGATTGTTTAATCTTTTGGTGGAGTTTTAACTAACAACCCTCCTGACACTCTGATGTTCCGCTCCAGGCTCGGTCCCCTCGATTACTTTTCAAGGATATCTACGATTACGTAAGAGGATAACAGCTTTCAGCCCGCTGGGATCTCTGCCGAATTGTCAGGTTTTTTTCCCCCTCGGTGGGAAGGCGGCACCTCCAGTCCCTGCCTCCAGCCCGCTCTCAGCCCCTTCACCCGCTCGGGAGGGGCTCAGGGGCCAGTGTGCCTGTCCCAGCCTTCCTCCCACGGCTGTGACACCTCCGGAGACGCGGTGGCAGCTCTCCGGGAGGGCAGACGGCAGCTAACGCGGCCGTGCCGGGAGGCAGCCGGGTGTGTGAGGCGGCTCAGGGGGTGGCGGGTCGCCCCGGGGGAGGGCGGACGTGTCGCTCGGCGAGTCACACCGGACCGGGGGCGGGGCGCAACCGGGCTAAGCGGGCAGGCACCAGCTTGGGCGTTCCAAAAAACGGTTTTTTACCTTTTTTTTTTTTTCTTTCCACCCCCCCTTCCCTCCCTCCCTCCTTGTTCTGCGGGGGAGGCGGCCAGGCCGCAGCGGCCAGCGCTGAGGCGGCGGCGCGGGCCGCCCCTCCCCCACCCGCCACGGAGCACCCCTCCCCTCCCCCCGGTCACGGGGTAGGCGACCGGCGCTGGAGGGACGAGGAGGAGGATCAGGGCGGGCCCTGAGGGGAAGGGAGGAGGCGGCGAGCGCCCAGCGGTGCGACGGCTGAGGCAGGCCCCGGCCCCTCACCTGCTCTGTCCGGTACTGAGGCTCAGCACAGCGGGCATGATGGTGCTTTTATTCCCCTCTTTCTCTCTAGCGAAGCAGTGACTGTTGAGTATCCGCTGCAGGGAGGATTTCACCATCCGGCCGCTCTGGTCCGAACCCCGAAACCCTCCGCCGCCTCCCGCCCGCCGCTCTCCAGGCGCTGCTACACAAAATGGCACCGCGGCCGCAGTACGTCCTTATATACCCTCCCCGCCACGCCCCCGCAACGGCAACGCCCCTCGCATAGGGCCACGCCCCCAACAGGCAAAGCGCTGCCGTCCAGTGAACGGCCCTCTTGTCCCTTAGAGAGTCTCGCTTTCCATTGGCTGAAGGGAGCGAGGGGGACGGAACAGCGAGCTCCTTCTCTATTGGCTGGCAGAGTGAGGTTGTTCAGCATTGGTTAGGAGGGCGTCGGGACGGGAAGGGGGGGAATAGTGGTCTCTGATTGGCTACTCCCGCAGCGGGTCGGCGGGGTCTGGCTGGCGTTCGGCCGGCAGGCTTCAGCGCGGCGCCGCAGCCTTCACTCCCCATTGAGCCGCCGGTTCGAGTCCCGCGTCCGCCCCCCGCCCGGCTGAGGTAAACTGCGGCGGAGGGGAGGGGCTGGGGCCGGCCCCGCGCATGCGCAGGCGGGGGTGGGTGGGAGTGAGGGGCGGGGGGCTGATGCTGAGCGGACCCCGGCGGCGATCGAGGGTCGCGGTCTCCGGCCGGCCGGGCCTTACAGCGCCGGGGCCGCCGGCTGGCTGGTGGAGGCGGCGGCGGGACCTCCCTGCTGTGGGGAGCAGCGGGGCCGGGGCGGGGGCATCGCCGCCCTCCGAGCTGTCCCCGGGGCGGTTGTTGGCTGGGCGATGAGGGAAACTTCAGTTAAAATACAATAAGCAAAAGCGCCGAGAGGCCCCTGGAAGGAGCGGCTGAGGTTGTGAGGCGGGATCGGGGGCCGCGCCGGGGGCTCTGGCCCTGCTCCTGCTCCCGGTTGCCCCCGGCCCGTGTGTGGTGGTGGTAGTTCATAGCCCTGGCGTTGGGAAGGGCCGGTGGTCGCCAAGGGGACACGGTCGGTGGTCGCCAAGGGGACGAGGCTTTGTGCTGCACCTTCACCGGGAAGGGGATAAACCCTGGGCGGCTTTGGGAGACCCCAGCCCTGGGGACACGGCGGGTCCTTCTGCAGCGCCAGGGCAAGAACAAGGTCTGGAGGCAGTTTGAAACCGGGAGAGGCCGCTGGGCAATATCGATGGGCGAGATTCAGCCCTCTGGGGGTGCGGGTCAGTCTTCAAAATTCATCTTAAAAGCAGCGAACATGTACAAAGGGTAAATAGGTTCTGATTTCCGTGACAGGAGGTCTCTGGCTGAGCCGTTTCTGAACAGTTCAGCCTGAAAACCAAGTCGGAAGCACATCAGAGAAGCCAGGGCACATCCTAAGCAGTGATCTATGGACAGAAAGCTCAAAATAATGGTTTAGCTGATGCCGATTTGAGTTTTGAGTCGGGTATGTCTTGTAAATTAAGTGGAAAAAAGGTGTTCATACAGCCGAAGAAAACTGCTAAAGGTACGTTGTAAGGATTGTCAAAATCGTCGTGGTTTTCTAAATAAAAATCCTGATTGCTCTGTTTCTTTTTTCTTCATTCAACATGGGCTACAACACACCTATTTTATGGCCTTCAGGGACCATAGCTGCGTTTGGGCATTCTTTATTTTTGAGGTTTTTTACTACCTTGCTTATTTCTGGGGGCTTTAAAAGCCGCCCACCCCGGCGCTCTGAGCCCAGGGCTGTTCCCTCGATTGGTTCCACTTTGCAGGAGGGTGAGTGTCCAAATCCCCACCCACCTCCTGTGTCCCGAACCTGCTCGCATTGACCGCGATGGAACAGAGTGTATTGCCACTGTTCTCCCACAGCTTAGCCGAGAAGCCCAGCCTGGCCAGCAGCCAGTGACCAGTCTGGGAGTCATGGTAAGTAAGAGGTACAAGGGAAAAATCCTTTTGCTGCTGGATATCTGCCCTCAGCTCCCAGGACGCCATGTAACTGCGACGTTCGTGCTTGCTTTCACCTCGCTCTCTGGATTTGCTGTTGATTTATGAGGGGAAGCTGAGTGCGGTTAATGCATTACCCAGAGACCAGTTTGAAACAATGGGAGAGCGGCAATTCAGGAACATCCGGACCAAGCGGAGCACATCAGAGAAGGTTTAGCAATTCACGTGGGGTGTATTAGAGAGGCTTTCCTGATGGGGGAATGAATGCGCTCATCGATGGGAGGACGGCATTAGCGTTCTGTAATGGGTTTCATTATGTCTAATAACGGCGTCTATTATTTATGTAGTGATCCGACTGTAAACCCTTGTAACGGCACCGTGTCAGCGGACACCGTCTCTGCAGCTGGAAACAGCTTTGCCCTTTGGATGCCTGTTGTCTCCACAGGCCACCAGTCCGTTTCACAGCCGAGTGACTGGGTAACGCCGTTGGTGCTCCGTAGGCTGCAAAAAGCCCAATCAACCTGTTTTGGCTTTTTTGCCTTAAATATCGCGCGGGATTAGTTCCAGCTGCGGTTTTGCTGAGATAGCCTGCCTGCCAGTTTAGCCGTGACAGTGATTCATAAATCCGCGCAGAGAAGCCTCTGACTCACGATTCCAGGATTACCAGCTGAGGCGGTTTGAGATGTTGCCATCTCCAGCTGGTTTTCACCGTGATTACCCGTGGCAAAGCAGGCAGAAGTAACTCCGTGTCGGTGTCTCGGTTGCCCCAGCTGCGTCCCTAGTTTGGCACCGTGGTCCAAACCCATCTCAGTCCCCGGTGGTATCTATACACCGGGCAGTGAACCCGAACAGCTCACGTATGGGCGTCCACTCCCTCTTGCCCGCGTCTGCCGTGGAACAGAGCTTTCCACGCAGGGGCAAGGCGGACAATTGCAAACAGAGAATCTCGCCCATCGAAGCCCTGAGGCTCTCGTTCATCCCAAGTCCTTCGCTGATGTCCCCAAATACATGATCAAAGGCCTCCTCGTTCCGCTGACTCCCAGCTACCACAGCCTTCCCACCTCCAAACACACATTTCAGAGGGCCAGCGTGGTCCCCAAGGCAGGAGATGCGGGGGCGAGCTTGTATCGGCTCTCTCCTGTGCTGCCTGAACTCTCTGAGGAGAGCAGAGCAGGCAGTGCGTCCCGCTGGCTCTGTGTTCTTACACGAGCAGGTCACAGCAATTAGGCTGCATGGAACGTCCTGGAAAATATCTGGTCCACTCAGAGTTACTCAATAACCAGAGCTGTTAGCGGAGAAGGTGCGGAAGGAGCAACACAACTGAACTCCACGTTAGGAATCCAAGCTGAAATTGTCTCAGGTGGGGGAAAGCCAAGGGGTTTCATTTTCTAGAATTCCTTTTTTAGCTTGTTCCAGCGTCTTTGCAGCCTCTTTTGTTAAAAGAGGGCTCGAACATCGGTCAAAATCACCAGTTAATGATGCTTTGTCAAGCGCTTGTAAATGCTACTTTCTGAAAGATCATTAGGTTGGGAGAAGAGTTTCTGGCAGCACCGCACTAAGTTGAAGTCAAATTCAAATCTGACATAAAGAGATTTTAGAGCAGGAAATGGGCAGGAGAAGTACCTGAATGTCTCTTCGTTGTCCGCTTTCAGGTTTGTGATCAGATGACACGAAACTAGGGCTTAGGAAGACGTGCAGGACCTGAAACACTCGTAAGACTCGCCGGTTCTGAAGTCCTGCAGGTTGATACTGTAGCTGCACCACGTCTTTGTTTAGAGAAGGAAAGAAAGTTCTGGTTTTTCCGTGATTAAAACACCACTGCATAACGCAGCTGCAAATATTGGTGCTTCCGTGTGGTTTTCTGCGGCTCAGGAGGCTGTTGGAGGCGCAGGCTCCATTGGAGCTGCTCCTGTGCCCATGTTCTAGAGGAGTAACAAAGCTCCAGTGGGGAAAAAATGGTATTTGATGTGTTGCAGAACCGCCCCCCCTGCATTTTCTGCTGAGCTGCATCACGCTGCCGTAGCTGCTCTTCAATCTGGAAATAGCTGCTTACGACGCGTAGCAGCATCGTGGGCATCGATCTCTCTCCGATTTGCTGACTAGGGAAGTACAGCAGAAAGAAAAGCGTGAGCTCCGTTAAAGCGGCTGCTGGCCTCACCCAGCGTTACCACGTAGTGCCTCCCCCCAGCTGAATAATTTAATGGAGCCAGACAATAAAATGGGGTCGCTCTGCTTGCCTGTCCTCTCTGTTTCCATGCCAGGAAGGCTCCGCTCGCTCTCACGGTTTTAAGAGTTATCTCGAGCTGTAGCCAAGCGCTAAAACAGGACAGAAACCGAGGCAGAGCTGCCCGTCGTGACGCGTTGTCCCCAAAATCGCTGCGTGATGACTTCTCCGCCCTGTCACTTAGAAGGTTTTAGTCGCAGGGTGAGTTAAAGGTTCATCTTGGTCAGCTCTGTGTGACACAGAGTGCAGCAAAAGCTTGTGAGGGCCCCCTGGAAACACCGGCCAGGGTTGTTTGTCAACTTCCCCACACCTTTCGTTTGTAGGTGTGGTAAAGCAGCGCTCTGAAGGCCACCCCTCTCCTTCCTCAGAGCTCCTGGTTCGGGTAACGGTTAACTCCCAGCTATCTAATTTTAAATACTCCCCCACTAAAAGCGCTCTTTGGCGTGTTAGAATCTATTCTGATCTTTGTGGGACGTGTAATTAGAACACTTTCCCTAGCTGCAGAATTCTCCTCATTTTCATTGTCACCTGCCAAGACGGATTTGGTTTGAAGGTCAGGGTTCTGCAGACCCACTTGTGCTGGCAGCAGGTTCTGCCACCTTCAGCTGCAACTCTTAGATGTTTACCAGCGCGGGGAAGAATTTCTTTTCCCTGATCTGTGCGAGATATTGAGCTGGAAGAAAGCAGCCACTGGTTCATCAGCCAACAAATGTCTGTCCGTCTTACCGGATCTCTGCTCCTCCCTTCCAAACAGCTGCTGCGAGGGGTCTGGGTAGTGACTGCAGATGAGGTGACAGATGCTCAAACCGCCCTGAAGTCTCACTCTCTGATTTCTTGGTGTAACCCAACCTCGCGCGGGTCACCCGATACGCGCCGCGTTGTTTTGCTTTGCGGTCTCAAGCCGAGGCGGCGTCGCTGTTCGGTTGCCATCTCAAAACGACGGCGTGGGGGCGAGGGGAGAAGCCTGAAGTGAGAGCAGGAAATGGAGTCGCTGCCAGCGCGGTCAGCGCGAGGCGCCTCCACCTTTGTGAGGGAAGGACCGTGCCCGAGCAGGTCGTGGTGGCAGTTCTGAAATTCAAGAACAAGCTCGATTTTTTATTTGTTTATTGATTTTTCTTTGGGTGTTGCTGCCAGTCGTGAACAAACGGTCACGGGGGATTCAGGGGTAGTTGCAAAACAATGAAGTGGAAGATCTTGCAACATCCTCCCTTCCACAATCCATTTTCTGTTTCGTTTCCTCCAGCTCGCATCTCCATCCCATCCCCTCCTCTCCCTCCGCTCCCCTCCCCAAGCTAACGAGCGGCGATTCGGGTCCAGACCTTCCATTTGCATTCTGGGCTGACCCCTTTCCCTCTCTTCTCGCTGGCTCCTTTGAGCGCTGGATTTATTCATTTATTTTTTGCTCCGCTTCCCTGTGACCGAAGAGTTGAGCTCAACCTGACGTCTCTTTGCAGGACGGGCCGCGTGGGCAGCCGCGGGGCGGCTCGTGTTCCTGCCGTTCCTGTGGTGCTCGGGGACGAGGAAGCCCACGGTACGGCTCGGCTTTTGTAACTCCTGATGTCGTTCGGGAATGTTATCAAAGCGAAGAGATGCCGGCGGGATGAGCGTTAAGACCTGTGCAGAGTCTGCTCTGTCAGAAACACGTTCGGAGGCAGTTTCGCCTGCCTAAACATTTCGCCCAGCAGCTCGTTAAAATGGATAAATTCAGAGGAGACTCCCCCCACCACCACCCGATTAGATCATTCCTGTGATAAGGGCATTAACGAGCATATTTTCCCATAAATAAAATGAATGCGCCCCGAGGGCAGGGCAGGTTATTTGACCTGCAATGAGTTATATCCCACGCTCAGCCTTCGGAGAGCTGCGAGGAAGGGAACCGGTTCGCCCCTTTGCTGTCGCCCAGCCCGAGAGCAGCAGAGCTGGCACAGTGGCGTCTCCTCCTGCTCGTGCCGCACGCCGCTCCGTTCGGGCTGTAATCCCTGTGGATCCAAAGTTGCTCCCCCGGAGCTGCGCCAGCACCCCAGGGCTGCGCAGGAGGGACAGGGCAGCGCCAGCCCTGCCAGCAGTCGCTTTTGCCAGGCGATTTATTTGAGCTGCGGCAGCCTTGTGCTTCTGCCCGTGAGCTGGCTGGGTTTGAACCAATATTTACCGACGGTTCAGTGTACCCAGGTAGTCAGCGACGCCTCCGAGTGAGAGCGGAGCTGGAAGCAGCCATCAGGCCAGCTCAGCAGCTTGCAGTGTTTACAGGGTTTTTTAAAAAAAAATATACTCTTAAATTTCAGGCTGCTGAAAGGTGGCAGCTCGACAGCTCTGGCGAGCCTCTGCCCGCGCAGCAGACAGAGTGATGGCAACGCACGCGTCCCCTGCAGCCCACCCCCTTGACCTCCCACCCTCTGCAGCAGGAAAGCCCCTGGGAGCAGCGGGCGAGGAGCAGCCCCCTGACCCGCGCTGGCCTTGGCGTCTCCCCGTAAGAGACAAATGAAATCCAGAGAGAACCAGTGTCGTAGCGACGTCTGTACGGGGTTGACAGCTATCGGATACACCAGCAGGCTGTCAGCCCACTTCGGAGCGCAGGCTTTGGAATGAAGGCAGCTCTAGTGCATCGCTAGGATTTTTCAGTTCTCCTAAAGGTTTTCCTTTATGATGCTGTTGTAGGTGCAAATCACCTTGCCCTGCCTCCTGTTTGTTATTAACTCCAGAAGCAGCTGGGGTGTGAAGGGTTCGTTGCTGGAGAAGCGGGAGCCGCTGCAAAGCCCTGTGGTGTTTTCCAGCGCTTTACAGCCGGGAGCGTCATGGTGCCCATCCCTGGAGAGTGGCCGGGTTTAGGGGAGCTCTTTATCCCCCCGTGTCCTGCTGGGTGTCAGCCCAGCCCTCTCCCACAGCCACCCTGACTCGACCCACGGGGCTTCGCTGCCAGGCGGGGTAGCCTCATCCCTGGGGAGCACCAAAGCACCTTCAGAGGACACTCTGAAAACTGGCTGCTCCGGAGGTGTGGGCAAGGGAGCCGTTGTGGTTACAGGAACTATTCTGTCGGGCCAGGAGGTAAGACTTAGTGCTGAGGTTTGCTTTGGGCGTAGTTTAGCTACCGAAGCTCTTCTGCCCCTCCGGACATCTAACCCCCATATAAAGGTTGGTCCTTTTCAGGGTGCGAGGATTGTCGGCTGGGGACGTCCTTTCAGACAGCAACGCAGATGGTAGCGGTGCCTCCCTGGTGCTCTTGTCCCACCGCACGTTCACTCTTAGCCCCGTTCCTTATCCCACGCGACATTTCTGGGTTTGCTCGGCTTCGCGCGCAGATGTAGCCTCAATCTCCAGCTGCCAGCAGTAGAAGCCGAAGCTCAGGTACCGGGCAGCCCCAGCCCGTCTTCAGACTCATTGAGCTCATTAGGCAGGAAAATGTAATCAGGGTTCCCTCAAGGAGCGGGATGTGAACAGGAAGCAATGCGAGCCGGCGGGTCGGTCCTTCACAGCCGCCAGAACAATGCGGGCACTACGGCAGCGCCGTAGTTCCGTTCAATCAAGACACGGGCTTAACGGCACATTAAAACCAGTCCCTGCGGAGATCGGAGCGTGTCGCGGCGGCAGATCCCACACCATCCCTGAGACCTCTCGTATGTGTTAGACAGAAAATAGGATCCGTGTTCCACATGTTTAAGCTGCCTCTCAGTTCTTGCAGCCCTGGTGCTCCCTTTGGAGGCTGTAACTCACCGTGCTTGTGTCACTGTGGATTGGGAAACTGAGGCAGGGGGAAGGACCTGCCTTGGGCTGTACGGAGGCAGAGCTGAGACCGGAGCTGGAGAGGTCTCGTGCCTCTGCTCCCTTCGGGCTGTCTCCTCCGACCTCAAATCCTACAGAAAATTGCCTGGGGGTTTTAGGTCACTTCTAAAAGTCTCAGCGTACCTTTGACATCAGCAAAATGTCCTCTTGAACCTGAATTATCTGTCCTCCTCCTGTCTCCACCCTCATCGATAATCCTCTCTGTGCCTTTAAAAATGTTTATGGGCGATTATTCTTTGGCAATGACAGTCATGTTTAATTCTCTTTTCTATTATCCTGGGCTTTTCTTTCCATGGCTTCCTGATGTCTCACCGTTTGGTATTGTTGGGGTTAGGTATTATACGGTTTAATAATACATAAGGCTTGATTAAGCCATTATCGTTCCAGCTCAGACTGTGATACCGCAGGCTGGGACCGAGGCATCCGACCCGCTGTCTCCAGGTGGCTGCGGGTCGTGGACTCGGCAGCCAGCCTGGAACAGCAGCGGGCAGAGAGGACCGTGGCGTCATCACCTTGGGGCTGAGCTTTGTGTGACAGCAGCCGCTGCGGAAGACTGTAGAGCCCTGGAAAAGGATCTGCGTTTCAGGAACCATCTCTGACAGATGTGTCCAACTCGTTCATAAAACCCTTCGGTGACAGGAAGGCCAACGTTGCCCTAGACGATCTCTCCCGTTACTCTTCTGTCTTTACTACTGTGAAGTATTTGGTCTTTCCCCCCTTAAATTCATGACTACTGTCCTTCATTGGTTACCAGGGGCAAGAAGAGTGTTTCTCTTCAGTCTGTCATTGTATTCATAGAGGACACGTTTCTTCACAGCAGTTCCAGCGAGACCTTTTCTCCCTGACCTCCAGGTATAAGAGCTGCGACGTGTTTGTTTGGAGGAAATTCTGGGCTTGGGAAAAACAAGCTTCTTCCTTGAAAATAAGCTATTGTTGTAGCTCTCCAAGTTCCGTGCTCGTTGTGGTCCTTTGAAAAGTTACCGATCTCAAGGCACAGGCAATCCAAGGGAAGTCAGCTCATGTATCTTCTTGGATTGACTCTTCATCTGGGAAGAGTTCAAGAGCTTGTGACACCGCTTTATGGGGACATCGAACACTGGGACGTCCCCATGCTGCAAGGTTTAGCTTCCCAGTTTGAGAGCGACGTGTGGGATGTCTTTAGTGATGGAGGCGCGGTGAGTGGAGAGATCTTCTGAGCCAAACCCAGCTGTGCTCTCTACACGTGGTCCCAGGACCCCGCTCATAAAGGTGCTTGACCCTCACAGCCTCCAGTGTGTCCCCTGCCAAGCCCTGCCACAAGCTGAGTGCTCTAAGAGTTAGGAAACTCCTTTTTAATCCCAGTTATATTTATTCGGAGCCAATTGGTTTCATGCCAACATTGTCCTTATACTTAAACACATGTCCCAGCTCTCTCTTGGGTGCTTTTATGTGTAGCAATCCTACCCCTTCTGGCCTTTGTTTTGTTAGAAAAGCAAACAGAGACCATCTGTAAAAGTTTCCTTTCTCCATGTGCTTCTTGTCAAGGAGGTCTCAGCCCTCCAAAATCTGTCCCGCACGAGCCACCCAGGTAAAGCATCTCTCCGTGACCACGTTAGTGCCATCACCTCTAAGGTAAAACCCAGCTCTTTATAAATGCGTTTGCCGGGTGCTGGAGCTACAAAAAAGCACCCACCAAGCAGAACAAGGAGCGAAAAGCTTGGCACATCCACCGGGGGGGTTGTAATTCAAGGGGGTTGTTAGGGCTGAGGCTGTTGTGCTGCATGAAAGGGCTGTCGGAGCCTGGGCGCTGGATCCTGCGATTCATTTAGGGCTCTGCTTTGATGTTTTGTGGAAGCCTTCAGTGGTCTGGCAGCGGGATGCGAACTGGCATTAGTCTGAACCCCTGGCTCGGTGGTATCTAGGTGGAAGGAGCCTGGCAAAACCTTACTCTGCACCACAAAAATGTTGCTTAGAGATTCCCACTGGGAGCCTGTTTCGCTCCTCTGTGCTGATCTTTGATAAGGAATGAAGAAAATAGGGGGTTGGGGGGGAAATGGGTCACTTGTCATCTTTCTTCACAGTCAGAGCTGGAGGTTCTTGCCATGGTTCCCGTGAGAGCGGTGGGACTGCCCCTTCAGCCCCGCGGGCTCCCAGCGAGCAGCAAGTGTCTGCAGACGGTGGGTTTAGCAGGCACCGCTTGGTGCCAGAAGGGGCTCAGGAACGATGCTGCGGCTTGATGTGCAAGAGCAGCGAAGCTGCCGGCCACAGACTCCCACCCGCTGTCCTACAGGTCCCGGAGATGGACATTTAAAAGCTCTTCCAATTGCCCAAGCCTGGAGCTCTTATTTTGGGCAGATCTGTGCTATAAAAACCA
Organism: Bucorvus abyssinicus; assembly: GCA_009769605.1. Classification (NCBI taxonomy): domain Eukaryota; kingdom Metazoa; phylum Chordata; class Aves; order Bucerotiformes; family Bucorvidae; genus Bucorvus; species Bucorvus abyssinicus. The sequence goes on from CM020055.1 coordinate 10,860,912, forward strand.
TTCGTGCTTTTCACAGCCGTGTGTAGGTTTGACTCCTGGGCAGGGGATGTCTAAGGGTGCAGCCCCCACCCTCCCTCCTCCCGAGGGGGTGTTGGGTGATGCTCAGAGCCGGGGAACCCCTTGCCAGTGGCTGAAGTATGTTCCTCCATCTGAAAGGAGCAGGGATGGGAAGGGAATGGAGGACAAAGAGGAAAAAGGATCAGGGCAAGACTTTGCTCAGCTTGGGGATCGCCCTGCTGTGCTTCAGGGTCATGCTCCCCAGCCCCGGCGGTGTTCAGCCCCCTTTGGGAGCTGAGGGTACCCACGTCCCCTTGCTCTCTTCTGAAGCCTCTCAGCGCGACCGTGGTGCCAGCATCTGTCCTCTGCACGAGCTGAGCTCTCCTCGCAGGGTTCGACCCCGCTGCCGGCCGGTGTTCGTGTGCAGGATGGGCAAGGGTCTCCCATGTCTGCAGGGTGGTTGGAGACCCTGTGTGAGTGGAGGGGCTGCGTCCCAGAGGAAGCCAGGCCGGCAGCACAAGGCTGAAGCGAGCGCTGCTGCGAAGCGACATGGCATCCTTCCTCCCCCAGCCTCCCGCCCGCATGCGGAACCGATGGTGCCACACCAGCAGCGTTGAGTTGAGCGGTGCTTCCCCCAAAGCCCCACGGTCCTTTGCTCTGGGCCAGAGCTGCCCCGTGCCCTCTCCCCTCCCCAACCCAGCCCACGTACCTGGGCACGGGTGAGGCTGGATAAGGGTGACTCAGAGCCGGGTTCCGCCATCCCCTGCCTGCGCAGGGAGAGGACCTGGAGCGGGTCCCACCTCGTGGCATCAGCAGCTCTCCCCCACTCCTCCTCCCCATCACCCCGCACCTCGACTCCTCACCACCGGCGGGCGGAGCAGGACTGAACTGGTCTCTGCATGCGTATCGCCTTTGTCTGGTGGGATGAACATAAACTGCTGGAGGGAAGCATTTTAACGATGAAAACCATGCGGGGCTCAATTGTTCCCTGCATCCGTGGAAAATTACTCCTGCTCACTCTCCCCTTTGCTTGAGCAGCTCCAAAACATGCTTGGAGGGGAGGCTGGGGAGGAGGGAGGTGTATGTGCCTGAGGGGCCAGAGCTGCTGCTTTTTTTTCCCCTGCCTCTAAATGATTTATGCCGAAAGACTCTCGCCTTTGTGTCATTGGGAAAAACACGCCGCGATCAGAAAGCGTTTTGGGGCCAGCCCTTTAAATGTCACTGGGAAAAGAATAGAAAGAAATGAATCCCCGACATCCCAGCGATGCGGCCCCTTCCCCAGCCCTCCCTCCCCTTCCCATCTGGCACAAGCAAAAACAGATGGGAGAGGTGGCCGTGGTGGGGCCACAGCGGAGAGGGCTGGTGGCGGTTCCCCGTGTGGGCGATGGTCCATCGTGGCTGGTCCTGGGCACCCGCTGGGCGCGAGCTCCCCCACGGCGGGAGGCGCTTCCCTGGGCAGAGCGGCGGGCAGGGGGTCTGGGCAGGGACGTGGGGACACGCGCTCAGGCACAGGGTGACGCGCTGGCCGTGGGCACCGCTCTGATGCTCGGGCTGTCCGTCACCGTCCCACAAGCCCAGCCCAGGAGCAATGTGGGTCCATCTGTCTATCCCCTCCATGTCTCTCGTCCTTCGCGGCGGACCAGGCGCTCTCCTCCTGCCTCTTCCCCGTGGATTTGCTTTGCCATGATGCTCCATTTTTCTTTTTTCACACCCTGCCTTTTTTACCTGAATTTCTGGCTCGTTTGCTCACCCGCATCCTTTTACGTTTCCTCCTTCTCTCCGCTCCCAGTGCTGCCCAGCTTTCCTCCGTCTCCTGCTCTCGCTCTCCTTGTGTTTTCTTTATGGTCCTGACAACCACGTTCCCAGGTATAAGGAAAGGAATATCCGAGCGATACGCAGCTGCGAGGCTCTCATTAGTGATCGGGGCTGACTTTAACTCCCTGTGCAAACCATGCCTTCCCTCACCGCTCAGCATTACCCCCGCGCTCCCTTCCCCAGCCGATGCCCGATGCCGCGAGCCACGCAGCGGCCCCACCATCTGCCTTCAGTTATCTGCTCTGCCAGCCTGGATTTGTCCCCAAAAACCAGGGAAGATGGGGGCAGGTCGGCTGAGCAATTGCTGCCGTAGCCAGACCCAAGTGGCGAGCGCCCGAAGGAGGAAGGCAGCGCCGTGGATGATGTATTGTGGAAGGGATTAAGCTAAATAAATGGAAATTATAGGCTGGGTGTCGAGGATGATTTCTGGCTGCGGGATGTGGCAGGCAGCGGAGCGTGTCTCGAGACGAGGAACAGACAGAAATGTTGTTTGGATGCTGGAAGAGGAACTGAACAAAGCTCTGGAGGGTCCTGTTGTGTGGCTGGGGATGGTGGATTTAGGGTTAAACCTTGCAGCAAAAATACAAAGTGCTCTAGTAAACTCATGTAGGATCTTCTGCAACCCGTCTCAGTGATTTTATTTACCCCTCTGTGACGTGGGGAGCATGGCCAATACTATTCCCTCTGTTTACAGCGAGGGAAGCTGCAGCACGGCGAGGCGGGGGGATTGCCCCCGGTCCCAGCCCCCAGCAGCTCCAGGCTCGGGGCTCTGCCCCGGACCCTCCTGCCCAATTCCTCCAGTCCGCGCCTCGGCCCCATCCTGCTGCAGGAGGGCAGCGGCTGCCCGGACAGGCTGGTCCTCCCTCACCCATGGTGTGAGCTGGTGCTTGCCATCAAACACCCCCCTTGCAGAGGCGTTCCTGGCACCTGCAACGCTTTTTGCACCCAAGAGCCTTGGGTTGGGCTCTTTTGCAGATGTGTTTGCCTTTTTGCTTTGTTTTTCTGCTTTGAAATCCCTCTTGTGCCGTTCAGAGCCGCGGCAAGAGCCTTCTTCCCGAGGAGGGGTGGAAGAGGAGGCAGGCTGGCTTTCACCCCAGGGAGCTGCTCGTGTCGTTCCCCTCTATTTATTCCCTTTTTCCCCCGCCAGGACCTTGAGCTTTCGGCTCCCCCTGCCCTGCCCAGGCCCGGACGGGACAGCAGGGAGCTATATTTGAAGCGTCTGCGAAGCTGCGGCTGAACTCGAGTCGCTCTGCAGTGACCTCCTCTCCCTCCTCGGTTTGGAATTCTTCATGTCCCTCTTTTCCGCGTCAGTGGAGAGCTGCTCTATTTAGGGACCGGCGAACACCCCGTCAAAGGCGTCTCCAGCAACAGGTTCCTGTGGCCCTCGGGTGTTGCTCGGGGTCCCAGTTCACTGCCTTGCCCATGGCACCAGAAGGATGGTGTGAGGAGGTGGGGCTGGAGCCCAGCTCATCCTAGGTGTGGCTCCCAAGCCGGGCTCTTTGGCAAGCAGCTGCTCACTGCAGCCTCCCCGCTGCCTTCCCCACAAACCCAGCAGCCTCTCCCTTCTCGCTGTTGGAAATTATTTTGCTCAGAAATCAAGAATCATGAATCTGAGGTCATGGGACCAGTTAGTTAGACGGAGGGAAGCAATCCCACAGCATTTTTTCCGTGTGAATAATGCCGAGGATCCCTTTTTGGGCACACGTTGCATCCCGCCGTGGGCACGGTTCCACGGAGAGGCACGCACCGGGCAAGCAAGGCAGAGCCCCGGGGAAACGGGAGCGATGTTCCCCGGCGGCGGGTGGGGTGCGGGGGGATGGCGCTGGGGTTAGCCGAAAGTAATTCTATCGGTTTCGCTGGAGCTAGACCAGAAGCTCTGTCCATGTCACTGACATGGCAGCCCTGATGGTTTGGCATCGAGGGTTAGAAGCCCGAAGGACACGTGTAATTTAAGCCAACGGGGAATTTCCTGGCTGTCTAAGAGCAGTGACCTTCATGCCAGGAGGCAGAAACTGGGGCAGCAGCAAGAGGAGCAGCTGGAGCAGAGCACAGGTTGGGTCGTCCCATCCCGCGCTGCCCAGGAGTTTATTCCCTGTTTTCTTGCTCCGCCTCCGCCTTCGTCTGGTTTGGTTTGTCGATCACCCTCCCTTTGCACAGCCGTCGCATCCCGAGCTGGCAAACGTTACGCGGCGTTACCGCTTATGCCATTTTCTGGCCTGTTTATGTCCCGTAAATTAAGTCAGTGATGAGCTTGGCATGGGATCTGGAAGTTTTTCACAGCAGGATCAGTTTCTCCCCTTTAATTAAGCATTACAGGTTCCTCATGAATCATACTTCATGCTGTTAGACTTTTATGAAAAGCCTTAACGCAGTAATTTATGGGAAATCTGTTTTGATGTGCGGATCCGGGCCCCACTTCTAACCTTGGACACAGCTGCAGAGCTCCTGGAAATCCTCTGCCTTTGCTGGGTTTGCTCCTGGGTTCGCGCGGCAGCGAGCGCAGCCTGGGCTGAGCTTGGGCTCTGGAGCCTAAACCTGGGCTCTCCCCTCTGAATGACCTGGAGCGCTGCTCCAGGCGGGACTTTAAACCCTGGTCCGTGGTAAGACTCCGCTTGGCTCTGCCCCATCCCACAACTCCCTTACGTGGCCACGCAAAACACCTTGGCTGGTTTTCAACCTGCTGATTGCATCTGGGACCCCCATGCAATGTGGACCGCCCAGTCTGGGACTGGGAGAGTCCCGGCTCCCTCTCTGGAGCTCGCTCAGGTCTCTGTTTCTCTTCCAAGCTGACGTTTTCCTCCCTTCGCTCTTTCCTCGTGTGGAAGCTCTGCCGTTTGCTCCCGCGCCCAGCCCCTTTTTCTCGCTTATCTCTGTCTTCTCGGAGGGGACCAGCGCTGCCGGCAGCGGTCGAGACGCGGGTGCACGGGGGATTCCTGCAAACGCAGGACAGCTTGTTCTAGCAGCAGTTCCCTGGGACGCCTTTTCACTGCCGTAAGCCCTGAGCTGACATTTGCACAGTGACATCCGCAGCGACCCGAAGATCTCCGAGCAGCGTTAGCTCCTTTGCAGCCTGTTATTGCAGAAGGGTTATTGCTTTTTAAAGTGCTTTTTAAAGGGCTATCCAGCACCCCATCCCTCTTCCTAATAACTGTAGAAACCACAGAGAAACTGGAAGGAGGGATAAATGTCCCCAGGAGGGGTGTTTCTCTTGTCTGAGTGAGATGCAGGGTCCCTGCCCACACCTCTCCTGCCAGCACCCAGCCAGGACACCCTGCTTGTCCCTGCCGAGGGACGTGAGGGGCGGCGGGGATGGGGGGCAAAGGACACAAGTTGGTAGGAAAGCTCCCCTGGTTCCTCTGGGCACAGCAGAAATCGGTTCACATGACGGTTTTGAGCATCAGCTGCTGCCCTGGTGCCTTGTCGCGCGCACCAGCGCGATGCTCTGGTCCAGGGACAAGTCCAGTGGCCCGTTGCTGGGGCGGGATGGTTTCAGACAGCTCGCTGCTCTAACCAGCACGAGGCGCCCCGGCCGTGCCCTCAGAGGGGTGTCGCAGTGTTGTTTTTTCGAAAAAACCCAAACCCAAACCTCTTTGCGGTGTTCCCTGCTGTAAACACCTGCTGGGCAGAGCCAGCCGCGTGTCCAGCCGCGGCGTGGCTGTCGGAGCATTTCCACCCCTTTCCGCAGCGCTTTTTCTCGCCTGTTATCCCCACTGCCGCCGGCTTAGTCCTATTTATAGAGCGCCTTTTCCTTGGAGTCTCCAGGCTTTAACCTTTATTCTTGGAAAATTGTTCACTTCTTGGACCTGCCGTGCAGCAGTTTACTCACCAGCCGCTCCTCCCCAGGCTGGCTTTAAAAGAAGTTCCCACGAGGCAGCACCAGAGCGTCGAACGTCCCCGCGGCCAAACCCTGGCTCTGCCCTGTGCCGCGGACCTGTCTCGGCTTGTCCTGCGGTTCCCAAGCCTGGCTCCGGTGTTCATTCACCTGCAGAAATGCTTTGATGCTTCTCCGGTGAGATCATTCGCCTCGAGAACGGGAGCAAAACACTCCGAAGGGATTCTGGGCGCGGGCCGATGGCTTTCTCCAGGCTTCTTCCTCGTTCTCTTGCTCATCACCTGCTGGGCCAGCACAGCTTCTGTCTCTGCTCTTGGTCACTGTAGGGCAGAAGAGCCCGGTGGTGGCCACGGAGCGGTTTGGGGGGGGGTGGGTCCCCCGGCTGGGAGGGTTTCTGTGGGCGTGAAAAGGGGGGCGCTGCCTCTCCTCACCCCAGCCCCAGCATTTCTGTACGGAGGGCTGGAAATCAACCCGCTGTTAGGGTGGTGTCAGCACCTGGCTTTCAGGTGGCGGGTGGGATCCCTGCAACACCGCAAGAGGCTGCGGGGATGGAGGGGGCTCTCCCCAACCCCCCATCGCAGGGGGGACGGGGTGGGCCGAAGGGGAGATGTCTTGTGCTCTTCTTGCTTTTGCCGCTCAGATCCCTGATGTCTAAATATGGAATCAGCTGCATCGCTGCCGAGAGCTGAGGCTGGCGTGGAGACGGCGCCCTGCCGCGCTGGTGAGAGCCGGCTCCTTCCCGGGGTGCAGAGGTCTGAGCCTGGCAAACGTGGTCTTGGGAGCTGGGGGCTGCTGGTGCCTGAGGCTCCCGCAGCCTTTCCTAGGAGAGAAAACCCGCGTGGCTTCGAACGGCTGATTTGGAGCCTGACTTGGGGCTTGAGGGGGAAATTCTTTCAGGCTGTTGTTTGCATTTCACTGGAATGACAAAAAACCAGCCAAAGGACTGGGCTGGGGAGCAGGCTGGGCAGTGTGGGGTGAGGAGGAGGGAGGGCACGGATGAAACTGAGGGGAGTGTGTGCACCCCTTTAACTGGCTTCACTCATGCCCCCGAGACACCGCCCAAGCAGAGCCACGCTTCCGAGTCCACCGCCTGCCCCAGAGCTGGGACAGGACGAGGCAGTTCCTGCCCAGTGCCCCCCAAACCGCCCCCCGCTGCCCAGCCTGGGTTGTATTCCCAGGATGGAGCCACCAGGCTCCGGGTCCCTTGGTCAGGATGTACCAGCAAAGTCCCAAGGGCATCAGTGGTCACTTGAGGAGTCCCTAGACAGGAGGTACGGGGGTTCTGCGGGGATGCTGCCGCCGGGAGAAGGCTGTGGAGCAGCTCTCTCCTGCTCTTCTGCCCCGCTCCAGCACCGGCGTTGCCACGTTTGACGAATTCCATCATCACTTGAAATAGCTGTTACTAGCAGAGCCCGCGGGCTCCCGTCTCAGTCCTCGCTGGCTGCGCACGGCAAGCAAAGCCCGGCGCGCTGCCATTTCCCCTGCGTGTCTCTGCACCTACCTGCCCCGTCCCGGGGCGCCTTTCATGACTTTGTTCCTTTTTGGCCAAGAAATACCAGACTGGTGTCGTAGACGATCATGGGAACTAATTCAGCCGGTGCCAAACTCTGCCGCTGCGATCCAAGGCGTGAGCACGGAGGGCCCCGAAATACGGCACGGGCTGCTGAAAGCGGAGGGAGGATGAGGTTTGCTTTCTTCAGGAGGGAAAAGAGAAGGGTCAGGAGTTGGCACAAGCCTCAATACTCACATCGCCGTGTGGGCTCGGTGAGAAAAGAGCATAAAAACCAGGGCAGTGCGCCGGGGTGAAGGATTTCCTAACTCGGGAGCCACCCGGGTGGAGGGTCCTCGTCCAAGTCCTTTTAAAGACCTTCCCCCAAGCGGGAGGGCAGGAGCCGCTTTCAGTCAAGGTTCATTCTTGACTCTTCTGCTCTGTCGTCAAAAAATTCCACCCGAGCTCGTACTAATGACGGGTGATGGCAAGCCCGGCTTTCCCGGGACTGGTGATGGCAGGGCGCTGCGAACGAGCATCGGTCCTAAAAATGGTCCTTTTTGATGCCAACGGGCCCCAGCTCTGTGATTTCCTCGTCATCCGGCAGATCCCCGTGGATTCAGAGGGGCTGCCTTGGATTTACCCCAGCAACCCCCTCCTTTGGCGTCTTCTGATGAGCCCAGGAGGGTGGGAGCCAAGTTCTGACGGACCTGTGAGCAGGGCAGTTATTTATTAAACGATGATTTATTTTGCAGTGAAAGCGCCTGCACTGGTTGGAACCGGCGGCAGGATGACGTTAAGGATGGTGGGCGAAAAGAAAAAAACTGGATAAATAAGAATGTGGCTTGGGAAAGGAATTTGCTGCTATTTTAGGCCGGGAATGGTTTGGGTTCCTGCTTGTTACTCTTACATAATGTATTTAATTTGGCATTACTTATGCAAGGAGGGAGACGGGAAGCTGGAGCAGAAGGGACGGTGCTCAAAAACCTTGTCCCCAAGGTCCCAGCCTTCTCTGCGCTGCTTAGAACTACCAGAGACCAGCTAAAATTTAGGAGGAAAGTCATCGTCAACCTCATCCTCATTCCAAACCCTGGAGAGGCGACAAAATACATCCGTGAGGATCCAGTGGAGAGCCCCCGCAGGGGGAGGAGCACCCAAGCAGACGGTCCCGGTCCTGTCAGGGACGGGGCGGGGAGGGGGCGCGCAGAAGGCGGGACCCAAACCTCTGCACCGTCCTGCCAGCCGCAAAGAAACCGCGAAACGTGGGGTGAGACGAGGGAGCGGAGACCAGCGAGCCTGGAGCGGGTGGACCTTCTGCCCTCGGTGTCTGAAGTCTGCTGGACTTGAACTGGGGAATTTCTTGTCTGATAACAAAGAGGGAACTGGGGTGAGCTACTGGGAAACTGGAAACTCCAGCCAAGGGGCTGGGGGCGGGTCAGAAATTTCCTGCTGGTTTCACTGTTGCCTCCAGTACTTTCTGCTGGACTTTCTGGTGGATTTTGTACTTTGACGACCCTCCTGACCCCAAAGTCCTGGAACCTCCCTGGGGCATCTCTTTGCCCTCCACCGTGTCGCACGAGGGTCCTGGGGCCGAGGTTCCCCGCTGCCGTCCCGCAGCCCAGCAGCTCCCAGTGCGGCTGCTGATGGCTGTGAGCATCCCCCCGCGATGGCAGAGGGACAAAAAGGCCTTTCTCTGGGCACGGGCTGATTCCTTTTGACACGGCTGCCGGGTCCCGCTGGGGCTTCACAGTGTCGGGACAACCCGGAGCCCTGGGACAGGTGCAGGAAGCAGCAGGACCTGCTCTCCGGTGCGGTGTCATCGTCCCAAAGAAGAAAAGGGGAAGATTTGTGATTGTCAGGATATTATTGCCACGCTGGTCCCTCACCCAAAGCTTCACTTTCCCATTCATCTCCTTTTGCCTCAGTTTCCCCTGACGCGGTTGATAGAGCAACAACCCCCAGCCCTTCCCGGGAGAAACGTGGCGGCTGCTTCCCCCGTTCCCAGACGGCCCTTCCAAGGACGGTCCGTTTGAAATGTCACGTTCAGCCACAGCCACGTACTTGTCCTCTCCTCGGAGGTATGAGCAGCTGCAAATCTTCAAAGAGAACAATGATTAGCCCTGGGCGGCGCTGGGCCGGGAGAAAACGGATCACGGACAATTACCGAGAGCAGCCGAGACTAAAAGTAGCGTTTAATGGGATCCAGCATCTTCTGTTCCCGCTGACCTGAATGTTGCTCCTTCTGCGGGCAAAGAGAGCGGAAAACCTCTGAGGTTTGTGAGTCGCAGTATTTGGGTCGCACGTGGATTAGGGCGTGATCAGATTGGCTTTAATGCAGCGCTGCTCCCAACGCTACAGATCACACAGCGCCGAGGCAACCGGCGCTTCCCGCGGCTCGTAGCGCCGGTGCTGGAGTACGGCAGGGTTTTGTACCGGCTGCCAGCAGCGGGGAGGGGTTACGGGTGCAGCTCACCGGCGGGTGAACCCAGCTGCGGAGCCTTCCCGCGGGCAGGATCCAGTGATGCTGTGGCCCGGTGTCACGGCGAGGGGCAGAAGGGGCTTCCTGCACCCTCTCTGTCGCCTCTTCTGCTCTTCGCAGAGGACCTAACGAGCCCGTTTCATTTCAGAGGTGCAGCCAGCCAGCTCTTGGCCAGTTACAAACGCACTCGGTGTGGTGTTTTCCACCCCTGCCAGCCTGATCTCTTGTGCAACTGGACCATGGTGACCTGCCGGGACCAGGACCTGAGGGCAGCACCTCGGCTGCTCCTTGTCCTGCTCAGCTCTGCCAAGGTTCCTCCATCACTGGGAATGATCGAGACAACCCAGAACCTGCAGGCGCTGGGGACGCTGCTGCCAGGCAGGTCTGTGTGTCCAGCACGGCCATCGCTCTGTCCCTGAATGGACACCTGGCCAGCTCGTGCTCAGGGCTGGGAAGCCAGGGGTGACATGGGGGAAGGTTCCTCTGGCAGGTGCGGGCACCTTCGCCATCCTCGGCTGGACGAATGTGTCAGGCTGGTGCTGGCTCTGCAGCATCGTGCTCCTGAAGGCCCCGCGGTGGTGTGTCCTCCCGCTGCTCCTGTCCCTCTGCCCCTGAACAAAGATCCGTAGTGTGTCTGGCTTGCTGTCCCACCAGGCTCACCCCTGGCCAAAAGCTCAGAGGAGGAAGGAGGTCCTCAAAGACACCACAAGCTGCGATTCATTAAACCAGGGGCTGGCCAGAGATAGTACCTGTCCCGCAGAGCTTCCATCCTCTCCCTCCCCAGTCCCGCCCCCCGTCAATCTCTTGCCCCAGAAGAGAAGAGACCCTTGGCTGCGTTTTCCTGGCTAACCCCATCTCCGAGGCTTCGCGGGAGAGCCCAGCTCTGAGCTCCTGCAGCAGCTCTCTGCTATCAGCCACTTTCCGTCAGCCGAGCAGCACAGGGCTGGGACCTGCAGCAGCTAGTGGAGCCCATCCGGGTACCAGCAGCCTGAGCAGCGGCTGCCCCGTCCCTCTCACTGGCTCCCTCCGACACCGGCAGCGCTCCCCAGCCCCCTGCAACGCCCACGAAGCCACGGGAGCATCCAGCTTCCGAAGCGCTCTGGGCTGTTGGGGAGCTGCACCTCCACGAGGTGATGGCTCATCTCCGCGTATCTGAAACGTCCCGCGATGACAGATCGTGACGTGACGGGAGAGGCGCAGCGGGCAGAGGGGAGACGTCTCCTCGCTTCCTGCAACTTCCCGAGTGCTTCTCAATAACGCCAGTGCTCGGAAAGGTCTGTGCTTCTCGCCATCGCTCAGAGAAAGCCTCTCGCCGCCTGATGCTGACGTGGTGCTACCTCAGGGTAGGGCGGCAGCAGCTCTTCCAGCACCGCCGTCGCACAAGCCCTCACCACGGGGAGAGCCGGTGGCTGATGGGGCCAACTCAGAGCGGGATTTGGGGTCAGCAGATGCTGTCGGCAGTGCTGGGACGTGGCCGGGTTGCTTTGGGGGACACCCGTGCCTTTAGGTTTCTGGTTGTGTGAGGGGTCAGGAGGCTCTTTCACCTGATTTCCCTGAGCTGCCAGACCCGCTTCCGCTCTGATCGCCCTCAGCCCAGTGGCAACCTCCAACCACATCTGAGAGGAGGCTGGAGGGATCCGAGACATGAAGCGCCTCTAACAAGCCCGTGCAAGGCGTGTCCTGAGCACCGCGTGTGTCGCTGCGGGTGTGTGGTTGGTGCCGAGAGCTGCCAGGACACGCGTTGTGGCTCAGCTGGCAGCGTGGTGGGCACTGGCCTGGGCAGCCCCGGCTCCACCGGCCCCCACGGCCACCCACCACCATGCAAAAGGACGATGCCAGCGTGGAGGTGACAGGGCTCTTGCTGGAGAAGGGACCGAGCGCTAGAGCTGTGCTTTGCCCAGGGGACCTGGGCTTAGCAGACAACATCCAAATCCCTGTCTGTAAAATCAGGTCAAGTCTCCAACCCTGCCTACATGAGGGGTTGGAGCGTAAATGCTCAAGGGCTGGACGGTCTGGGGGAGCCAGGGCTGAAATCCGGGGGAAAGACCTGCAGCCAGCCCAGTGAGCTGGTGGGTTTGGGCCAAGAGCTGGGGCAGCTCGAGCATCTGCCTCCCCTTGGACCTGAGGCGGGAGGAGCTGGAGCCAGGCTGGGGCTGCCAGAGCAGGAAGGGCTCTGGGGAGAGGAGGAATTGCACAGAGAGAAGGAAAATTCATCCCCAGAACTAACCTGTGCCAAAATAATCAGTGACTAATTTTATGTCGTTATGATTGCCTTTTAACTGTGTGTTATTAAAGACGGGGAGAAAGAAGATGATGTCCTGGTGGGAGGATGGATGAGCGTTGCCATAGAAGCAAGGGGATGCTGCAGCACAGCTCGGTCCATCTGGGCTGCGAACCATGAAGCCGCGGCAGAGCCTCGGAGTGGCCGGTTGCCCCGCGGACAGACGCACCGTGGCATCCGCGGCGAGCGGGAGGTCACAGAGGATGGGTCAGGGAGGTCAGTGTTTAGCCTGGCCAGGGAGCGCAGCCGGGTCTCGGCCAGGTCTCATCGCTGCTTGGTTGCCCTCCCCTGCAGCTTTCTCCCTGCCTGCTCTCGCAGCCGCATCGTGTTTCCCCTGCTCTGAGGTCACCTCATCCCAGAGACACTTTTATCAGCCTCAGGACAAGGGAGGAGCTGGGATTTGGGGGGCTCAGGGGATAAATTGTCCGAGGGAGATGGAGGCTTTGCAGCTCGGTGGGGAACTGCTCAGAGCTAAACACGTGGAGGCAAAAACTCTCCCGGTCTCTCCCCAGTGCAGGAACCGGTGTTGAAAGGTCCTGGAAAGGGTGAGGAGAGCTCAGCGTCCCGTGATCCCGCGCGGGGACGAAGCGGGAGGCCGTTTTGCCTGAGCTCTGTGTGTGCAGACGATGCCCGTTCGACGGCCGGGTTCCTCCCAGAGGGGACCAGCGCGGAGACCAGAGTGAGGAGCGAGCTCATGGACGGGCACAGCCCATGGGGAGCAGGATCAGCTGGGAGAGGGAGGGGGGTTGTTTGGCCTGTTTGTGATTTTCTGCTTGCATTGTGGCCCTATAAAGCAAACACGCTTTGCCAGTTAAGAGCCCGGACCTTACTGGAGCGGGAACAGAACCAGAACTACCCTTGGCATGTGGGCCCGCAGCCCTGGCACGGGGCGGGGTGGGGGGGCTGTGTCTGCAGCTCCATCCCTTCCTCCATCGGCGTTCGGCTTCTGCGGCACGTTCTTTATTCCGCAGCAGGTTCACGGCGTGCTCGGTCCTGTCTCTGCCAAAGAGGGGAAATCCCTGCCCTGGAAAGCAGACAGCAGCTCCTGAGTTCGTTGGCCGTGTGGCCCCAAAGCAGGACCATGACCAGTCTCGCTGGGGTGGTCCTGGAAAAGGGCTCGGTTCCCTCCGGGATGCCAGCGCCCGGTTTATTCCTCTTTTCAATCTTGCAATCAAAGCCCTTTCACACCTCTGCTAAAGAAAAATGCGACGTGGAGCGTCACAGCTTCAGGGTTTTTAAACCTGAAGCCTTTCAGAGGTGGCTTTCTGTAAGAGACGTCCTCAGAGCAGAATGCCCTCAGGACGTGCCGGGCACCAAGCGCTGAGCTGGGGGCTCTGGGGGACCTGGCACCGATGGTCCTTTCCAGCTCCCCCCATGAGAGACGCTTCATCTCCTCGCTACCTCCTGCGAGCAGGCAGATGCGGTGAGGACCACGTCCCTCCCCACCTGCCCAAGAGGGGGCTGTGGCTACAGCAGGGCTCCTGGGGACCTGGGGGCACGGGTACCAAGGGGAAATCAAATCGGAGGGCTTGGGGGACAAAGGACCTGCCCTAAACACCGACAAAAAGGGGTGAAAATCAGGGTTGTCCAAGCACTATTGCTCCCAGGGGATCCAACTCCTCCGTCCTGCAGCACCTTCTCACCCGTGCCTGGCAGGGTCCTGATCTGCCCCTCGGCATCCCCGGCACCCACCTCCCTCCCTCAGAGAGCCCAGACTGGGGCTCAAACCATCCCTTCTCACCTCTCCGTGCTCTCCGGGACGGGGGTTCACAGAGGGACAAACCCACATCCCAGGCGCCCTTAAGCCCCACGTCACCCCTGCGCTCGCCTCGCTCAGCCCCCACTTTCGATGCCTGGGGCTGAACCGCCTTTTCTGGGGCTGCCGCGCGGGTGCTCTGGCTCCAGCTCCCGGTGATTGGGTGCTATTTTGCTCCGCACGGACCGGCAGCTGTTGCTGTATATTACCCCGGAGAGCCGGAGCCAGCCGGGGGGCTGGAGGCAAAGCCGCGGCGGTGGTCGAGCCCCAGGTACGACTTTCGGTGGCTTTTAACCCTTTCAGTTCACTACAGGGCAGCCCAGGAGTGCAGCCCTCGAGGCAGCGCTCAGCCCGCTGCCGGCCGGCCGTGGGTCGGGGTCCGCGGGTCTGGTCCCAGCACTGCCGTGCGAGTGTGCACTGGGAGAGCAGGGCGACGGGGGGACTATTTTTGGCCGTTTCTTTGATGTGAGTCAGCGGTAGAGGCAACCTCAGGAGCTGGTGCCGGCGAAGCCCAAGCGCCGGCAGAGCGGAGCCGGTTGTTTGTTGAGCGGCTGCAATTTTGTGCGTTTAAGAGAGGATCTGGCGTTGGGGACATGCGGCTGAGGGAGCGGGAGCACACGCGGCGCTGGGGAGGGGATGGATGAGTCGAGCTGGGAGGGTTCCCGTGCAGGAGCCGGTGTGAGCCAAGGGCTGGAGCTGGGCTCTGGGGCAGTGGGTGACCAGCCCTCCATGGGCAGAAGGTCCCTGGTGGCCATGCCCGCCCCGCTTGGCCTGGGCAGGGGCTGTGAGCTTGGTACATCAGCTCAGGAGCTGGTTCGGTAGGAACCGGCCCCGGGAAGCCTGTTCCTGCAGGTTCCACCACCCATCCTGGCTGGGGATGAGGATCCCCCGCGGGCTGTAGAGCCCCAAATGCATCCACCTCCTGCCAGGACACAGACCCCCACCTCCTGTCCGGAGGGGAACAGACCCAGACGTGGAGCTGGTCAGCTCTGGGACTGAGTTAATCCCCATGGGGTACTTGGCGCAGGAGGGATGTTGACTGCCCGGTCATGGCACGGCTGAGGCCCGCAGCCATCGTGGCAAAGCCTGGAAACACACCCGGGGCTGGAGGCGGTTTGGGCTCCTCTGTCGAGGCGAAGCCCATGGGATGGAGGTGTGGGAGCAGCCCAGCACCCTGCAATGGGGAGCTGAGCTCAGCCAAGGACTGGGACCACAGCGAGGGTGTGGTGGGACGGGCATGTGCTGCTGCTCAGCGCTGGCGCTGCTGCCCGCTGTCCGCCTGGCGCTTGCTTTATCCCTCTCAGTTTAGTGACATGGCAGCAGGTCCCTGTGAGGGGTTGGACAAAGACTTGGGATGCCCCGAGGCCACCCACGAGCTGCCTGAGTGGGCAGGAAGTGCTCAGAGGTGGCCGAGGAAGGACAGGAGAAAAGGTACCTTGTCCTCACCATGAGCTGGTGGCCAGGGGGTGCCGGCCGTGGCCGCACCAGAGCCGCTGCCGTGGTGCTGAGGTCCCACAGAGGAGGGGGGCTCAGCCTGGCAGAGGTGGTGACACCGTGAAACCATGGGGTGACCTCAGGCATCAAGAGGCACCCGCACAGCACCGACCCCGCGGGGACGTCGGCTGTGGCCAGGGAGAGGAGGAGTGGAGGCTCGTGCCCTCCTACACCTTCCTCGGGCTCACCTCTGCTCAAAAAACACGTGAACAGCTGCGCAGCTCCAAAACCCAACAAGCACTTGGGGGAAGAACTCTTGAAGGAAAAGTTCTCCATCTTTGTGCTTTCCTCGGGGCTGGGAACGCCCCAGCCATGGCGAGAGTCCTGGGGCAGCTCCGGCGCTTCCCAGCAGAGAAGGGACCGGACTCCCCACCACTAGGACAAGCCCAAAGGGCTCTCGTTATTCCCTCTTGAAATCAAAGACCTTTCAGGCCACAGTTCCCCAGCTAAAGGTTTCCTTTTATTTATTTGTTGTGCTTCCAGAATCGTGTCTTAGATTTCATCCTGGGAACTGGTATTTTTTTCTCAACGTTCATTCTTCCACTGAGGGAAAAGAAACTAAATGCAGCTTGAAGGGGGCAAAGATTCCTCCTTCCAGCGAGGGTCTGCAGGGAGGTGGCATCCAGATGGCAGCGGAGCGAGGGCTGTGCTTGGAGTGCCAAGAAGGCTGAGGCCAGGGGGTCTTATTGGTGCCTCCTCACCCCAGACCTAGGGGCGGGGAAACCCCCAGGGAGCCTGGCACGATCCCCAGTCCTTCGTTGTGTCGAACGGCTGCAGAGCCCTGGGCACCCCCCCAGTTTTATCTCCCACGTCACATCTGGGCGAAGCCCTGAGAGTCGTCCCTGAGCTTCGTGGTCCTCTTGGGTGGCTTGAGGTCTTTGAGGGATGGTTGCTCCGCGGTACCTGGAGCTTGTCCTGGTGTCGAGGTACCACCTGAGCTGCCTCCAGCCACGTGTTTTCGGGTGTCCGTGTGCACCCTGGGCTGTTCGTCCCCACCGCGTGCCGTGGCAGGGAGTTCTCAGTCCCTGCAGCCGCAGCTCTCTGGGGGTATCCGGGACGGTAACATCTGGGGGCTCAGCAGCCCCCGACCTGCTCGGTGCTGCTCTCACACCCCGACCTCGGCAGCTGCTGCCACCGTGGCCAGGGGCTTTTTGCCCATCTGAAACGTCTCCCCACTGGTGACCCGGCTGCGCTGACAGGGGAAACGTGGCCGTGGCAGCGGGACCACCACACGCCCCCAGCCCCTAGTGCTCGCCACCTCCCCGAACTCACTGCCTGAGGAACCCTCTGTGCTTGTGTTTGACAGATGGGCCAGTGAGCAGCCCGGGGGAGAGCGCGGGAGCCCATGTAAGTACTTGGCATCCCAGGGCCGGGGGGCTGCGCTGGGGGGTCCCCACGCCAGGGAGGGACTGTCCCACGGAGCAGTTCGGACTCAGTGGGGTGTTGCAGCGCGTCCGTCCGGGGGGAGCCGAATGCTGCGTCCTTCAGCTGTCCCTGTCACTGACGTGTACCGGTGGGCAGCTCTCCCTCATGGCACCGATCCGGTGCTGTGACACAAGCCAGCAGCCCGGCCCGGCCACCAGACCCCCTGTCCTCAGCAGCACCCAGCCCAGACCCCAACGCCCCCGGGCGCAGTGACCCGGCCGCGAGCGTGCCCTGGATCCGACCCGCTGCCCTCAGCGGACACATCCAACCATGCTCGGCCAGCTCCGAGGGCTGCTCTGGGGTGGGCTCGCTCAAGGGCAGCGTGGGGGTCAGCAGCCCCCAGCCCACCCGTGTGCACTGGGGCCCCACCCCAGCTCCTGCTCTGCAGCACGGAGCCAGCTAGCGGCTAAATCCATCTTAGCAGACAAAAAAAAATTAACCCAGCGTGGTTTTGTGGCTGTCAACTCAAATACACACGCCGGGGTTTGGTGCTCGAGGAGTCGGGGACCAGCCTGGTTATCGCTCGGGGCCGGCGGCGGCATCGGCTTGGCCTCGGGGGGACCCAGGGAGCGCGAGCACCCCTTGTCCTGGGAGGGGGCACGGACCTGCGCCATGCCCCCCATCGCACCCGGCCACGCTGCCTGCTGTCCCCGCGGGGCCGTGCGGTGCTCTTGCAGCCCCAGCCACGCTCACACTCCTCCCTGCAGGGGCTAGAGGAGGCCAGGACCCGGCTTGGCGTCTCTGAGCAGGATCCGGACGAGCCCGAGCTGAGCATGCCAGAGCCGGCGCCGCTCGGCGTGGACAAGAAAGCGGCAGAGAAGAAGCGGGTGGAGAAGGTGGGAGCCAAAGGCAGCACTGCTGGCCCTCCAGGTAGGTGAGCAGGGAAGCCCTTCTCAGCCCCGAAATGGCCAGCCTGGCCCCAGGGAGCCACAGGGGCACAGACCCTGTCCTGCGTCCCCGGCCAGCCCGGGAGGCACCGTCTGGCCACGAAGCAGTGATGGGGCGAGCTCTGCTTCCCACAGTCCTCTGGGAGCTCAGCGACAGGGAGATGGGGCTTCTCATCCACCTGCCAAATCCCATTTCTCCTCTTCCTCCTTCTCCTCCTCCTCCTCCTTTCCGCCCTGCCCAGATCTGCTGCTGCAGAGGGATCAGCAGAGCCGGGAGCTCAGGCTGAGGTTTTCCCCGCTTGAGCCTCAGGGTGCTCTAACCTCATGGTGGCCCAAACACCTTGGACTCAGCCCCCAGGACACGCTTCCCCCTGCACTGTGGTGCAAACACCTTCCCCTTCAGTAGCAGAGCAGGCTCCTGCCCCTGCTCCTGCCCCTGCCCCTGCCCCTGCCCATGCTCCTGACCCTGACCCTGACCCTGACCCTGACCCTGCCCTAGGTGGGCTGTGCAGGAGGGTGTTAAGACCCCTTCCCACCGCCCAGCTCGGAGCCTTTTGCAGCTTCCCAGTTCCCCCAGTAATGCTGTTTTCCTTGGCGGTCCCCAGTCCCCAAGAGCCTCCCGGTGCAGAGGAAGGTGGAGCCCTCCAGCCTGGACCCTGCGGAGGAGCCGCTCCTCTGGGAGGGGCTCACCCTCAACAAATGCATCCTGGTGGCCTCCGTCGTTGCCCTGCTCAGCGTCACCTTCCAGGTGCTCCAAGGTGAGCTGGGAGCTGGATGGAGGGGGACGGGGTGGCCAGACCCTGCTGCCACCTCCTGCCTCTCCCCTCCTCTCTTCCAGCGCCGTGCTCCAGGGAGGCAGTCAGCCGCCAGGCAGAACCTCCACCGCCTCCCCTTCACGGTGGGTTCCGATGCTCAGGGCTGTCCTGATCCCCCAAATCCAGCCTGAGATGGGGCCACGTCCCAGGGTGGGGTGGCCCTGGGACCCCATGTCTGGGACATCACACCCGAACGGCCTCGTCCCCTGCTGACAGTGGCCTGTCCCTCTCCCCTCCCAGAGGTGGTCAGCGCCAAGGAGGAGGAGGTCCAAGAAGTGGTGACTGCGCAGCCTGCCCAGCCGAAGAGCAGCATGTTCGAGGTCAGCGATGGTGATGACGAAGGTGACGATGACGGTGATGACGACACCGGTGCTGACAGCAACCTGGTACGGGTCCAGGGTGGGGGGAGAAACAGCGTCCTCAGGGCACCTCCCATCATCTCGTCCCCTTGGGGAGGGATGGAGAGGGGCCTCGGTCCCTCGGGCTGCGTCACCAGTGCCTGGTCCCCTCCGTCCGTCCTCAGGCAGAGCCCTGGATCTTCAAGAAGTGGTTTGGCCGCTCGGCACCGGAGGATGAGGACGAAGAGCCCACGGATGTCCCCGAGGAGCCACCGGCTGTGACAGAGGTGAAGAAGAGTCGGGAAAAGAAGCTGGAGAAGAAGGAGGAGAAGGGCCAGGAGAGCTGTGCTGCCCAGGCGGAGCGGAGCAGCCGGAGGGAGGCACGAGCCAAGGAGCGGGCACAGCGGGACAAGCCCAGCAGAGCCCCCAGGGCCCCCCGGGAAGCGGAGCAGCAGCTCCAGAAGAAGCGGGGCCGGGAGGGGAAGGAGAGCCGACGGGAGCGGGACGAGCCCAGGAAGGAAGGGCGGAAGGGCCGTCCCGGTAGGGCCGATGGCGGCGGGGAGAGCTCGAAGCGGGACTGGCGGCAGCAGAAGGGCAGGAAGCCCTGGGAGCCAGAGTCCACCCCGGGGAAGGACGGCACCGGCAGGGCCAGGGAGGGCAAGAGGCGCGACTGAGGCTGGGGTGACCGAGGGGCTCCATGACGCTGAATCCAGAGGGATCCAACCACACCACCGCCCCGACAAGGCCACCCTGCAGCTCCCTGCCTGCTCTCCGGAGACACCCCTGGGCCGGCAGCGTGGGCACCCTCCAGGATCGCGGAGCAGCGGCAGAGCAGCCCGGGAGCCTGGCAGGAGCCTCAGGGCCCCCCTGGATCAGATGCACAAAGGCAACCCGAAAGGAGCGGGGGAAGGAGCTGCTCTTCAGCTGGGCTTCACGCTATTCCTCCATCCCCACCCCGCATCTCTCCGGCAGTTCATTGTCACTCGTGGTCCCTGCGGCCGCGCAGCGGGCACGAGGCTCCCTGCGAACAGAGTTCGTCTCCAGACCGTGCAGCTCTTCAATTCGGTTTTATTCAAAGCAAATCAAGAGAGAAGCGTTTTCCGGGGTAACGAAGCCGGGCTGCAGCCCTTCCTCAGAGGGGCATCGGGGAACAACCACCCCGAGCTCACCGGGCCCCTGACGGTGCGAAGCTCCAGGGCTGGAGAGCCCGTCACCCCGGGTCCCTTCGGGTCTTGCCTTCACGGAGCCGCTTTTAGGAACGAAACACAAGTGCAATATCGCGCAGCGCTGTAGCAACTGCAGGAGACGTTCACAGCCCCAGCCCACGGCGGGTTCACCTATTGGCTAAATCGATAGAGGTTAAAATAAACTGTTTTCATTTTTAATAAGGTATTAAACTGAATGTTTTAAAAAAAACAAACAAGAAAAGGTCTTGTCCCTGGGTGTTTGTGTGTTTTCTGTGCCCCCCGGGTACAGGGGCTCGGGGCTAAGCCAGGTCCCCGCGTGGGCTGCGGTGTGTGACAACCTCTGGCCATGTCCCCGCCAGCCCCGTGGGGACTCTGCAAAGCCCAAGGGCTGGTCCCAGCCCTGGGGGGCTGCAGCTAGGACGAGCCCAGGAGCTGCTTTCTGGGGCTTTGGCTCCAGTGGCAGCCCCGGCGGGTCTCACCGAGGGCTGGGCTTAGCTGGGAAGATGATCTGGGGGCAGCCGGGCTCTCGGTGCTGACGCCGGCGGGGACGCGGAGCAGGTGCTTTGGCAGCCGGATGCGTCCGCTCCTATTAATGGTGTGAGCAGCCCAGGGGGTGTAACAGGATCGCTGCCCTCAGCCCTCCCTCCCCTCACCCCCCAGCTCTGGCAGCATCCCAGGAGCGGGGGCAGCACAGGGTGGCACCGACGCGACCTGGCAAAGAGCCCCAAGCCACTGCCAGCAGCTCCCCATAGCCCCTGGCTCGTGTGGGGACAAGACCCCGGCTAAAGGCTGGTCCCTGCGAGGGGGTTTTGCCTCTTGTTCTGCTCTCGCAGGTGGAGCCGTGTGGCCGGCGGGGCCTTAGTGACCGGCCGTGGGCTGGGAAATGGGCAGAGGATGCTGCGAGGTTGGGGGGGCTTGGGAGAAGCAACAACTGCCCTGCCCAGCGCTGCAGGAACAGCAGGCGAGGGACAGCTCAGCGTGGTCCTGGCTGGATCTGCCAAACCTCGCTCTCCTCGCCGTATCCAGCCCAAACCCTGCACTGCAGCTCAGCCCCGCGGGCACCTCGGGCATCCCTGGCATCGGGAAAGGCCGGGCTGCAGAGCAGCCCCCGGGGACCGGCACAGCCCCAGACAAACCCAGAACCAGAGCAACACTGTTGAACCAAACCGTGGGGGAACGGCGCGCGGGGAGCTCCCGTCTCGGCAAGCAGCACCAGCTGCCAGGGCAAACTGGGGAGGGGACCGGGGTGAGGGCGAGCAGGGAGGCGGGCGGGTGCGTCTACCGACAGCCGCACTCCTCTGCCACCATGTTGGGGAACTTGCGGATCTCCAGCCCCGCCGCGGAGAGGCTGATGATGAGCTGGTCCGAGTAGCGGACGGGCACGCAGCAGGGAGCCCGCTGCAGGGGCGAGCCCCGCTCCTGCATGCCCAGCAGCAGCACTGTGTGCGAGTGGTAGCTGGGCACGCGGGTGGAGAGGGGCAGCTTGCAGGGCCCCTCGCAGTTGTTGGCGGCGTAGACGGTGGGCATGACGATGAACTGGCGGTCGCGCAGGTCGATGGTCAGCTCTTGCAGGCGGCAGTGGGCCTGGTGCCGGGCGCTGCGGTTCTGCCGCAGCACCTTCCTGCGCTCCTGCCAGCGCGCCCGCACCGTCTGCAAGGCCTTCAGCAGCAGCAGCGCGTGCAGCTTCCCAGAGCCGGGCGGCCGCTCGCCAGCCCGACCCTCAGCCGGCGCCGGCGGGTAGTAGCAGAAGCTGAGGAGATGCTGGAAAAGCCCCATGTTGGCTCGGAAAGCCGGGATGTCCCTCAGCTCCTGGATCACAGCCTGCAGCTTGCCCATCAGCAGCTGCAGCACCGTCCCCTCCGGCTGCCAGTCCCCCAAGTGCTGCTCCAGCACGGCTCCGCTGTCCTGGGGGAAAAGCAGCACCGAGGGCTCCTCCGACTGCACCAGCTGCTCCAGCGCCGCCTCCTCCGACAGGTTGAGCCGCTGGTGAGGGAGGGTCTCCATCACCTGGAAGTCCAGCCAGTGGTGGGAGGTGGGCTGGGTGGGCGGCTCGCTGGAGGTGCTCAGGACCCGCCGGATGAACCGGGTCAGGATGCCCAGGAACTCGCTGCTGCTGCCGGGTGCTGGGGATGAAGAGTTGACTTGGCTCAGGGCGGTGGGGAACAGCAGCTCCTCGGTCCCAGCCTCAGGCAGGCTGTGAGGAGAACACAGGGAGGGTCACGGGGTCCCCTTGTACCCTGGGGGTCCTGCCAGACCCTGCCCCACATCCTCCCCCCACAGTCCGGACCTGAGCTGTGGGTACGGAGCCACGTCCAGCACCCCATCAGCAGACAGGTAGGAAGACGGGGCCAAAGCCTCCTCCTCCTCCCCCCGCCGGGACTCAGCCAGAAGGAGCAGCACGGGGGTCATCCTGGTGAAGCACTTGTCATCAGAGCCAAAAAGGAGCTCCTGGGTCTCCGCGGGGGGCAGGGGGGCACCTGGTGGAGACAGGAGTGGGGAGGATGGTGGTCAGGGGTCTCCCACACAAATCCACGGCCCCTGGTTACAGACAGGCTTGAGGGGCTCCCAAATGGCCAAGCCCAAGAGGGCACCACCGTCACCACCGCCACCGTCACCACCGCCACCACCACCCACCATCACCACCACCGCCACCGTCACCATCACCACCACCACCACCACTGCCCACCGCCACCACCCACCATCACCACCGTCACCACCGCCACCATCACCCACCGCCATCATCACCACCCCCATCACCCACCACCGCCACCACCACCCACCAACACCACCCCCACTACCCACCATCACCCACCACCACCATCACCACCATCACCACCGCCACCATCACCCACCGCCACCATCACCACCCACCAACACCACCCCCACTACCCACCATCACCCACCGCCACCATCACCACCACCACCACCACCACCCACCATCACCACCGTCACCACCACCACCGTCCCCCCGCTCCCGGGTCCCACCTGCCCCTCGGCCGTGCCTGATGGCCAGGGCAGCCTCGAAGCGGAGCTGCTGGCTGCTGCGGCTCACGGAGCCCAGGGCGGCTCCCAGCACCAGGTAGCGGGTGGCCCTGGCCAGGCAGAGGCGCTGCTGGGCGGCAGAGGGCACGGGGGGGGGGTGAGGCGTGGCGGGGGGCGGACACCCCGATGAGCCCCCACCCTGCTCCCCGCGGGCTCCGGGTAACCCGGGAGCAGCGGGGACAGTCCCGGGGACCCCCGGGCGGGCAGGATGCTCCGAGCGAGCCCGGCCCCGGCCCCGCGGCTCCCGGCCAGGCTGGGGGGCGCTGGGGCAGGTGGGGGGCCAGGACCCCAGGAACTGGCCGGGTACCCCGCGGTGTCCCGCCGGGAGCTGGGGACGGGGGAACAGCTCCATCTGCCGGCACCGCTGGGTGCGGGAGGAAAGGGACTGGGAGGGGGTGGGAAAGGGACTGGGAGCGGATGGCAGGGGAACTGGGAGCGGATGGCAGAGGGACTGGCCCAGCAGAGCCAGCACATCCTCCTCCCACCTTTCCCACCCCCAGGACCGGACCCCCAGCCGCAGCCGCCCACCTGCTCGCCCGCCAGCCCGCTGCCCGTGGCCAGCAGCTCCTGCGGGTGCCCGGCCCCCGGCCCCTCTCGGCTGCCCCGGTAGAAGAGCAGCAGGGCCACCCGCAGCTCTCCCAGCGACCGGCCCACCTCCGCCTGGAAAACCAGCTTGAACCACAGCTTCGCCCGGGCTTCCCACTTCACTGAAAGGAGAAGACGGCGGGTGAATCGCCCGGCCGGCGGCCGCGGGGCTCCTGGGGGGGCGATGGGTGAGGAAGGGACTTCGGGGCGAGCACCAGTCCCACACGGTGGCCAGAGCATCCAGGATGGAAGCAGAGGGTGGAAGGACACGGCAAATCCCCCTCCCCAGTTTCAGGGGGGTGGTCAAACCCCACAGCCCCCGTGCGCAGGGTGCTGCCTCGCTCCCAGAGCTGCTCTGGCAAACAGTTCACGGGCAGATCCCCGTGGAAATCCCTTCTCCCAAGGCAGATCCTCCAGCGGCTCGGGGACGTTGTGGCCGTTGGCCTCAGGGCCAGCAGCACCGACTGGGGAAGAGCCACTTCCCAGCTGCCGGCACTGGTGAGTCCAGCTGCAAATCCAAAATCCAGGAGGGGAGGAAGAGATTTCAGGGAGAGAAAAAACCACCGTGACCCTCGGCAGATCAAAAGGGCGGGTTGTGCCCTCCCTCGAGCACGCTCTTACCTCTGAGATAGGGCAGAGGGACGCGCGGCGCTGGCTTCCACGTAGGGCTGAAGCTACACGAGCAAGCGCAGCCCAGCACGTGCTGCAGCCGACTGCGAGCAGCCGGGCTCAGCCCGCGGCAGGACCAGCGCGGGCCGCTCGCCCGACCCTCTCTGCCCTTTTCCCGGTCGGGCAGAGCTGGGCTGAGGTCCTGACCCGCGTCAGTAAGGCAGGCAGTGAGAAACGCTCGTCCTCTGGGAAGCGGAGCGGAAGGCACAGGCAGGGAAGAGGCACCCGCAAGCTGCCATCGCTACTAAAGCCACTTAAAAACGTCCCCGGGAAGGAAGACCTTTTACCGCATCGCTTCGCTGATTTGAAAAGGAGCCCAACCCCAAAGCAAGGGAACAGCGTCGGCCTCCCCGAGCCCCGCGCTCGCCCCAGCGCAGCCTCGGCGCGGGGGGTTCACACCGACCTTCCTCCAGATGCAGCACGAGGAATCGCTCCTGCCCCGGCTCCACCACGTGCTCCTGGATTCGCTTCAGGGGATGGGGAGCAGCACCCGCCTCCGCGGCCGGGCAGAGCCCGAAGGTCTCCAGATCGCTCTCGTCCCAGCCGGTGCGTTGTCTCAGCAGCTTGATGAAGCTGCTCTCATAGTGGGTGAGGACACCCACAACTTCCAGGTGTCTCGGGGTCAGCCCGTCCTGGTCCATTCTGACACTGCACACAGGCCCCTCCAGCCCGCCGAGCGGCCACGGGTGTGGGCTGGAGCCGGGCCAGATGCCCCCGGCCTCAGCCACCCCCTGGAGGCATTTTGCTGCTGGGTCAGGCTTAGCAAGGAGGCCAGGAGCAGCTGCCAGCCTTGACCTCGCCGCTGAGCTGGGGCTCGCTCTTCCCTGTAAACTTGCGTTTTGGCTCTTTCCCTCCTCTGCTCCCAGCCCCAGCTCCTCCGGCAGCCCCAGCTCCGGTGGGGAAAACCTCTCGCCCGCGCTCCCCTTTCTCGGGAACGCTGTGGAGGGGAGCACGAGCACCAGGCACGGCAGAAGCACCCCAAGAGCAGCCGACACATTCATGTTCCCGCTTCAGCTACTCCCAACGCAGCCGCTCGCGCATCTCAAAACCCTCCGCTGGACGGGGAGGCTGGCGGCTCCCTTTTAAAAAGCGGTGGCCTTGAGTTGACAAGGCACAACACACCTCCCTGGAGAAGCTGTGGAGAGGGAGAGGAGGGAGGGATGGCTCGAAGAAGCGGTTTTGTTCTATTTTTGGGTTCGCATCCAGTATTGGAAATGTAAAATATTAAAGCTGTTTCCCTCCCTCGTAGGGACGCGTGGCCTTGACTTCAGATGTTTTCTGCAGGAGGGTGGACATCCACACGTGGGTCTTCTTGGGGACTGGCGCAGACTGTCCCCATCAGCAGTGAAACACCAATTAGCCGGACCAGGAGGAGGGGGTTAGAGACAGGAACGAAGTCGACACTCTTACACATCTCCTGAGCACCAGGGGCTTGCACCTGCGGAGAATCTCCCGGGTGCAGCAGCAGCCCGATGACTTGAAGCACTTAGCCTCACAACACCCGTATTAGAAGGACTCTTCCCTCTGTGAGATGCCCACACTGTAACAGGAGGAACTGGGAGACCTTAGTGCGGCCTTTCAGTGCTTCAAGGGGCTGTCCGAAAGCTGGGGAGGGGCTGTTCAGCAGGGGCTGTTGGGACAGGACAAGGGGAGATGGGTTCAACTGGGAGAGAACAGAGAAATTGTTTCCGCTGAGGGGGGTGAGACCCTGGCCCAGGCTGCCCCGAGAGGTGGCAGAAGCCCCATCCCTGGCACCATCCCAGGTCAGGTTGGCCCTTGGGGCTCTGAGCACCCTGCCCCAGCGCTGAGACCCCCCAGTTCAGTGAAACAAGTCCTGGGAAAGGGAGGGAGGAGGAATCTCAGAGCTTCAGCTTTTTAATGGGAACCAAAGGATTGTTTGAAGGAAACATTATGTACAAATAAAACAACAGCGAAGGAAAAGCCGCCAGAACCGGCCTGCAGGTGGGAGGGTGCAAACAACGATCCCCGGACGGGGCAGCAGGTGCTTCCAACGGGACAGACACCGAATGAATCACAACAATAAACTCCGATTTCCTATCGTTGCAGCTCTGGCGCTTTCCTTGGACTGAAGCTCCCCCCAGGTCCCTGGTGCTGTCTGTGAACCCGTTTGGCCCAAACAGCCAGCGGTGGGCCGGAGCGCAGCCGCTGCGTGCTGGGGAAGGGCAAGTCTGCCCAAGGCTGGTAACGAAACCTTGTCTGGTGCTTTTTCAAGGACCAAGTTCCTTGGTTAAGCCAGCAGAGCTGAGCCTTCAGCCAGGAGGAGGTGAGGAGCCCAGAGATTCCCAGTCCTTCACCTCTTCTTTGGAGAATTCCCAAAATACCACCAGACTGGAAATGTTTTATACATCTAAGGGCTAAAGGAAGTGAACACGGGGCAACGTTTTAACCAAACCACAGGGAAACGTGGAGAAAGGAAAATGGAAAATGTTTACTGAACCTACAGGACCGAGTCAAATTCTCAGGCGTACAAATACAGAAATACCCTCTGAACCACTGTGATCGGATATAAAAAGATACGAGCTAGAGGAGTCCAGCGGGACCAGTCCAGGAGGGGCTTCAGTTGGAGGGAGGCGGTGGGGGGATGGTGCCTGGCCCCTCCGTGGGGAGAGGAGGCCTCATCATGGGTGGCAGAGGAGCAGGGGGTGGGACACCGGGGGCTGGTGGCAACTGAGGTGGCACAGGAGGCGGTGGCACTGGTCCCGAGGGAGGCATGGGCGGCAGGGTCATCCCTCCCGGGGGAGGCGGCGGCATGGAGTCCGGCAGAGGAGGCCTTGGGGGCAAACCATTCATCAGCGGAGGAGGAGGGGGCCGCTTCACGGTCGGGGGTCCGGGAGGGAGGTTCGGGGGAGCCGGAGGCTTCTCCATCTTGAAGTGGAATTGAAGGAAAAACTGGGGAGGAGAGAAAAGAGAAGGGGACAATGAACCCTCGGGACAATTCCACATCATCACACGACATTCATGCTCTCGGTCCCCAGAGCACGGCCCGGGTCTCTCCTGACCCGTAACCACCCCAGACCATGGCTGCTTTTCCACCCCACCAGCGCTCCTCACTCCCACCAGTGTTGTCCAGTACTTAACTCCTCTGAAACTGGCTCTAAGCACTAAGCCACCTGAAGGAACGAAGATTTGAGCGTTCAAGGCAGGACTGATGTGCACAAATCTTGTGCTCTGCCCCGCTGCTCCTTCTGTAACCCTTCAGAGAGATGTCACAGTGCTCCCAGTACCTGCTTGGTTTCCCTGTTCCAGTGGGTCCAAAACTTCCCTTCGGCTTTGTCGATTTCTCTGCTCGGCACCTGCAACAACAAAGACCCCAGAGCTATTTTTAGCCCCACCAGAAAAGCTCAACAGCCCATTTTAGCACCAGAGCCGGCAAGATAAGCCCAGTTATTCCAGGCCTTTGTGAGACGCGCTCGTCTCGGATGTTATTAGATAGAGATGGGGGCAGGAAAGAATTAAGTTACTTCCCTATCGGTCAAGGACAAGTGTGCTGGCGAAAAACCCTCCCTCCACATCTGCACGAAGCCTGGGGAGCAAAGCCCAGAAGGCTCCGTTCCGCGCCAGACACCGAGAAGTCAACGGCTCCCCAGAGCTCCACACGTGCCAGAGTCCTCCCCTAATTTTCAGGGGGGTTTAACGACTTCCAGCCATGTCTTATTGACCCCCCCTTCACACTCTGTTAACCCCCTGAAGGCCAGAGAGGGTCTGCAAGAACGTTCACTGGGAATTAACGCCCTGGAGAACACGGGAAGGGATCCCCCCCACCAGTTCACCCCAAACCTCACCTTGAACGCGATGGTCTCGTAGGGCTCCGCTGCCATCAGCAGGTACTGCCAGCGTCGGTCGGGGGGCTCGATCCTCTGCTCGTAGGCTGACATGAAGCGGTGCCGAGGCATGATGCTTTCTGCGATCTCCGGGTAATCGATCTGTCGGGGTGTCATTGCGGCGTTCAGAACAGCCCCCCTTCACTCCCCCTTCGCACAAAACCAACCCCGCCACCACGAAGCGTTTCCGAACAGGAAACTCGGTGCCACCAAAGGGAACAGCTGACAGCTATGAACCTGGGGTTGCTTGACACAACCAGCAGCAGAGGACTAGGGAGGTAAAGCCTTTCTTATTTATTTAATGAATCCTGCAGCAAGCTGCTCCTTGAGCAGCACTTTTTACTTGGATAACCCACACACCAAGAACTTTAGCAGCGCCCTTACCTGGAAGAGGAGGCTCTGCTGGCCTGTCTCTGGATCCCTCTGCTTGGTCACTGTGAAGAAAATGAGAAATCTCAGTGCAGGGTTAGAGCAAAAGTATTTCTGCCCTAGGAAACACACACAGCTTCCAACAACAAAGTGTTACAAGATTTTTCTCCCATTTATCAAACAAACCCTACATTGTCTTTAACCGAAGCTACTACTGGGTTCAGTTTGGTCCCTCCCTCCCAGACGGACATTGAGGGGCTGGAGTGGGTCCAGAGAAGGACAACGAAGCTGGGGCAGGGTCTGGAGCACAAGTGTGCTGAGGAGCAGCTGAGGGACCTGGGGGGGTTGAGCCTGGAGAACAGGAGGCTCTGGGGAGACCTTCTGGCTCTGACAACTCCCTGACAGGAGGTTGGAGCGAGGTGGGGGTCGGTCTCTTCTCCCCAGAAACAAGAGACAGGACGAGAGGAACCGGCCTCCAGTTGTTCCAGGGGAGGTTGAGGTTGGCCCTGAGGAACAATTTCTTCCCCATTGGGCTTGTCCAGGGCTGGCCCAGGCTGCCCAGGGCAGTGGTGGAGTCCCCATCCTTGGAGGGGTTTCCCAGCCGTGTGGAGGTGGTGCTGAGGGACAGGGGTCAGTGGGGACCTGGCAGTGCTGGGGGAATGGTTGGGCTTGAATTGCTTAAAGGGCTTTTCCAACCTAGGTGATCATTCTGTGGTTCTACTCAGGATCTGTACCGAGACCCAGCTGCTGTGGGGCAGACACTTTGCTGTGGATCACAGCTGGGAGACACAGCAGCCCAGATGTGTACTGAAGGTCAAACCAAAACAATGAGGACTTGAGAGAGAAAACATGAGCTATAGCTGCAGCGAGTGATTTATGAGCGTTGGTGAAAGACAGAGAAAGCACAATGAAAGGAGAGATGAAACACTGTCACCATCTGCATGGATCTGGAGGACTAAGACACACCAGTCGATGGGTGAAGGGCTCTCACTCCACTGTCAGCACTACAGAGCTGTTCCATGGGAAATGTAACCAATCAAGGACAGCAGGAGATAAGCCCGTATCGTATTCCTGGACAGATCTGCTGGAAAGGCTAATTAATGATTCACCCCCACTGCCCAGGAGGCAGGAGGTGCCCTGGGCCAGACACCCCTGACACACCTTTGTAACCCGGTCGTCCAATTTTCACGAATTTCTTCACTTCCACCTTGACTTTCTCTGGTGCAGGCTGGGCAGGGGCTTCCTTGGCCTCCTTGGCAGCTCGACGGGCCCTGGGTTAACGTGAAACATGCCAGATTTAAGAGGTTAGTTGGGCTTGTTCCTAAAGGATGCTGCTTCTTGACTTCAGACTTCTTGAAACACAAAAGAAAAAAACCCACAAACTAATCAGCTAAAGCAAACCAAAGTGGATGTCCTAAAATAAACCTTACAACCTGCTCCCACCCTGGATTCAGAGTCGGGTCCTTTTAACCAGACTCCAACAATTTGCTTTTAAAACTCTTCCCTCAGAAATCCCACAACTGGCTTTGAACCCGAGCTCAAAACAGAGCTTGGCAGCACCACTTCTGGTCCGTTCCTCCTGGCTGCTGCCAGGCTGGTCACCAGGAACACAGTGAAAGGACATTTGAGCTCCTGGATAATGGAGTTCAAGAGTTACAGAGACCCACAAGCACCATTTTGAAGTGTTCAGGTGATGGAGAACCCAGCTACAGTGGAGGTCAACTTACAAATTGGTCTGATGCTTCTTCCCCTGGGTATGTGCCAAGTAACTTCCCTGAAATACAAAACAAGGTATAAGAAAATGAGAAAGACATGAAGCAGCACAGCAGAGACATGGTCCTGCTGGAGCGGAGCCAGAGGAGCCCCAGGAATGACCCGAGGGTGGAACCCTCTGCTGGGAGGAGAGGGGAGAGAGTTGGGGGTGTTCAGCCGGGAGCAGAGAAGGCTCCAGGGAGACCTTAGTGCGGCCTTTCAGTGCTTCAAGGGGCTGTCCGAAAGCTGGGGAGGGGCTGTTCATCAGGGGCTGTTGGGACAGGACAAGGGCTGATGGGTTCAACTGACAGAGGGAGATTCAGACCAGAGGGAAGGGAGAGATTGTTTGTGCTGGGGGTGGTGAGACCCTGGCCCAGGTTGCCCCGAGAGGCGGCAGAAGCCACATCGCTAGCACCATCCCAGGTCAGGTTGGCCCTTGGGGCTCTGAGCCCCCTGCTCTGGTTGCAGATGTCCCTGCTCCCTGCAGGGGGTTGGACTGGGGGAGCTTTAAAGGTCCCTTCAACCCAAACCAGTCCGTGATTTATGAAAGTTAAACGAAACTGGGACTGTTCCCGCACTGACAAACACTTGTTACAGAGAAGACACACATTGACGAGGATATTTTAATCCTTAGCAGAGAGGAATCTTACTGGAAAATTGCAGATTGCTCGGAACTGTCACGAACTGCCAGGCCCAGCCAATCCCAACCACCACCCGCCCAACACCTCTTCAGCCGTCAGGCACCGGGCCCAGCCCAGGCAGCAGCCGCTGCCGAGGTCCATCCTAACAGCCCTTAACTCACCTCATTGTTGTGCAGCGTGAGGCAGAGCTTGCACTCGTAAGAGCCCAGGTGATTTTTCATAAAATAAGGGTCCTGGGAAGAGAATTATTAGGAAGTTACAAGCAAAATACATGGAAAAACAACCAAACCATGAAAACACTGCTGAATGTCCCCTGCACTGGAAGAACTGACTCATAGATTTATATTAACACCCAGCACTGCTCTAGAACCATAAGAACAGAGAGAAACAAGAGTATCTTTGTCAGCTGGTGACACCAACCCCAGCACAGGCAGAGCCAGCCCTGAGCTGACTGAAATACCATCCCACCAGCTGCTGGAACAGGCAGCTGACAGTACCTCTCTGGCCAGCCCCACCTCAAATGCTTCTCATTCAACCCCCTCACCACCAGAAAGAGAAGTGTTTCGCTCCCATCCACAGCTCTCCAGTAAACCTTGCGCCCTCTGAGCCCTTTCACTCAGGCAAAGCTCTAAACTAATCCCCAGGGGCGGCAGAGGCCGAGGCTCACCTTGTTGATGTCGATGGTTTCCAGCGCCAGCTGCCGTAGCCTCTCCCGGCGGTCCCGGTTGCTTTCGGAGGCAGAGGCTACGCCCCCGCTGCCCGTTTTACCTCCAGGGCGATGCTGAAAATCCATGATGGGGATTTCTGTGCCTCAGCAATGTATAGAGAAAGAGAGAGTCTGGGAAATGAGGAGAAGCAATGGGGGTGGTCAGTAACGCTCCTCCTAACCTGGAGATCACACCATTTAGACCCGTCGGTGAGGATGTGGGACAAGCATGAGAGACCGTGCCCTGGACACACACCACAATTCCACCACTGACTTCACAGACGTTGAACCATCCAGAATCACAAGCCTCCAGTGCCCTCCCATCCCCTCTGCGCAGAGACGTGTTCCTTCCCAAGATCAGCTGGGCCCCAGTGAGGCTCAGCAGCCCCCAGTCCCCCCAAAACAGGTACCTTCAACCCTCCACCCACTGAGCAAACAGCCCCAGAAGGTGCCATGGACTGAAGCCCCTCTCCACCCCCAAGGTCTGGCACTGCTCCCCTACCCCAATGCCCCCTGCAAAGCCCCAGAGCCACCCCCATGCAGCCCCAAACCCTCTGCGAGGGTCAGAACCCCCCACCAAACCTCCCCAGCAAGGTCAGGGCCTCTGCGCACTGACCCCAACCCCCAAGTGAGGTCCCAGAGTCCCCCCTTCCCTCAGCAAGGGCAAGAGGCCCACACACCTCCCCACACACCTCCAGGAATTCCCCAGCAAGGGTCAGACCTTTGCAGGAAGAGCCAGAGACCCTCGACCCTTCAGCAGGGGTCAGAGTCCCCCTTAAAAGCCCCCCAGGCCCTCAACAAGGGTCAAAGCCGCCCTCAAACGCTCCCCTCAAAAGCAAGCACTAACACCACCCCCACCCCCCCTAATACCCTCCGACCTGTCAACGCGGGTCAAACCTGCCCCCAAAACACCCTCAGCAAGGGTCAGAGCCCCCCCACCCCCAAAGCGACCCCCAACACCTCAGCAAGGGCCAGACCCCCTTCCCGGACACTCCCCAGACCCTGTGCAAGGATGCCCCCACACTCAAAACAGCCCCAGCCCTCAGCAGGGGCCAAACGCCCCGCAAGCGCCCCCCATCCCCTTAACGAGGATCAAAGACCCCCGAACACTCCCCAAGCGCCCCTCAGCAGGGTCACGCCACCAACCCCCCCTGAGGGACATTCAAGGCCCCCTCCGCCCCCGAACAAGGCCCCCGACACCGTACCGGTGAGCGCGGCCCCACTCCCGCGCTGCGCATGCGCGTTGCTCCCTCCCCTTCGCGCCGCTTCCGGCTTCCGGCGTGAGCACTTCCGGGGCGCTCCCAGGGAGCGCTTCCGGGGCGCGGCCGGGGCCATGGGGCGGCCGTAGGCGGCGGGGACGGGGTTGGGGCTAGGGCTAGGGTTGGGAGGGGGTCTCGCCATGCGGTACAACGAGCGGGAGCTGCTGTCCCTGGCCCGGCAGCCCGCCGAGAAAGCGGCCGAGATCTTGATGCGGGTGCCCAAGAAAGGGAGCGGTGAGGGGGGACTGGGGAGAGGCGGGACTGGGAGGGACTGGGCGGAGGCTGGTGGAAGTGTAGGGCAGGACCGGGGGTAACTGGAGGGTCAAGACTGGAGCTGTGGGGGACAGGGCTGGAGGGAAACTGGAGGAGAGGGACTGGGAGAACTGGGCGGCCTGGGGGCCAGAGCTGGCGATACTGGAGAGGCAGGACTGGGAAACTAGGGGTAGGACCAGAGCAGGACTGGGAGTACTGGGCAGGAGGTGGGGCTTAGGACTGGCTGTATTGGGTGGGTAGGAGTGGGGGTGTTAGGAGCCAGGACTGGGAGCAGGCTGGGAGGACTGGTGTGTAGGACTAGGGAGCAGGAGCAGTGGCATCTGGTCCAGGGTCGGGGGGGCTGGAGCGGGAGGGGGCTGTGGCTGGAGGGGAGGGACGGGGCCCAGCGGGGCCGGGGGGCACCAGGGCATCGGTGGAAGAGGCTCTTCCCTGAAATCACCCAGCAAAAGCCCTTCCAGACCAGCACTGGTGCCTTTCCCTAGTGGGTTGGATGTCACTAGCTCAGCTGAGCTGCCCCGTGGATTGGGCTGAATCGGCGCCCTGGAAGGGGCTGCCTCCAGCCCACCCCGGCCACCACTTCGGCCCGTCCCCCACCTCAAGGCTCTTTCTCTTTGCAGTGTTGAAGAAACGCCTCGTAAAGCTCGTCGTCAACTTTCTCTTCTACTTCCGGACGGATGAAGCGGAGGTATGGGAGCTGCGGCTGGCACTTGTTCTCCTCCCTCTTTTCTTCTTCTGGGTTTTGTCCCGTGGGTGGCTTCATGCCAGGGCACGGCGAGAGGCTGCCCGAGCTGGGACAGCCGTGTTTCCCCTTCCATCAGCTCAGTGATGGAGGTGAGGAGGAAGGTGAGAGCAGCGCTGGCCTCTCCCCACACCCGCTGCTGCTCCCGTGAGCTTGGGACGAATCTTTGACACCAAACCGTTGCCCCAGACTGCGGCAGGTGGAGTCCGCGGTGTTTATTTTGGAGGGCTGTGCCTCCTCGAGCCAAACCGTGAGGGGAAGCTGATGTTCTGCTCCCCCAGGAGGAGAATCAGCCTCGTTTCTTCTTTGTGCCAGGAATTTGTTTACAGTGTTCACTGTTACCAGGCAGCTTCTGGGGCCGGAGCCTGGCAGTGGTGGTGTTTGGGGCCGGCAGAAGCGCTGCTTGGCCTGAAAAAAAAGAGATGAGGGACCGGGGCCTTTGAGTTCTGTGTCTGGCTTTGGCACTGCTGAGACCTGGTGATTTTTAGTGAATCCCCTGAGAGCTGCTGAGGAGTCTCATGTTGGAAAAAGGATCTAAAAGTCTTCTTAAGTTGTGTGAGGAGAGGGGCTGGGTGTGCTGGAGCAGCAGGCAAAGGCGCTGGGAAGCTCTTAGTGCCAGTTTTAGACTTAGTCCCTCACAGATATTTTACCCTTCGTCTTTCCTGGTGGTTTTGTGGGCGGTTTGTGTGTTCTGGGGGGAGGAGATGTGCTGGGATGGGTTGGAAAGAGCTCAGCAAGTAGGGAGAGGGTGGGATCATAAATCCGTTGTGCCAGGAACAGAGTGAACCTGCTTCTTCAGCATCCTCCCTGCTGGCCCTCGCGTTTTGTTTAGCTTGGACAGACGAATTCACCGGTGGGTCGCTCGTGTTCATGGCCGTGTCACCCTGCGGTTCTGGCCCTGCTCGGCACCGAGCACGTGTTTCTCCCGGGTGGTTCCCAACCCCTCGCGAGGCTTCGGGGCTGCCCTTACCCAGAACCACGCGTGTCACGGTCAATGTTCCACCTTCCTGTGATTTACTGAGAAGACAGAAACAGATCTTAAGGCCCAGCTGGGCCTGAGCAAGCGGGAATCAGCGTCTGCAGAGGGTCACAGGTCAAAGCAGCACAGTGGGACCTCTCACAAAAAGGCCCATTAAAAGTCCACGGGACATGAGAATTACTGTAGAGGTAGCCCCAGGGTGGTGGAACTTGCTGAAGAGGCACTGGGCAAACCAGGGGTTGCCGCCACTGGTGGGTGCCGTGGGTGAACCCCCCTCTGCGGGTCTTTTCCAGCCCATCGGAGCTCTGCTGCTGGAGCGCTGCAGGATCACCAAAGAGGAGGAGAACGTCTTCTCCATCAGTGAGTGCTGCGCGCGGCCCCTCCGCGTTCCCCTCGGCCAAGGGCGCTGCCAGGAAGGGAATGGTTTGTTGCTCGGCTCTTGCTTTCACCTGCTGTTCCAGTAACGGGGAGCGTCGTGCTCCCCAGCCCCTCTCTTCACTGGGATTTGTGCTTCCCACTGGGATTTGTGCTCCCCAGCCCTGCTCCTCTCTGGGCTTTGTGTTCCCCACTGCAGTTCGTGCTTCCCAGCCTTTCTCCTCACTGGGAATCATGGTCCCCAGTGTGGTTCATGCTCCCCAGCCCTTTTCCTCACTGGGGTTCATGTTCCTCACTGGGCTTTGTGCTCCCCAGCCCTTCTTTCCTGGGATTCCTGTTCCCCACTGGGGGTTGTGCTCCCCAGCCCTCTCCTCACCGGGCTTAGTGCTTCCCAGCCCCTCTCCTCCCCAGTGGGGTTCATGCCCCCCAGCCCCTCTCCTCCTCAGCGGTCGTTCGTTGCTCTGGTGTGGCCGTGCCTGGCCCCAGGACAGCAGCATTCCACCGCTCCCTGGTTTGTGCAGCCGCTGTGAGGAGAGCAGCGTTACCCCCAGCCAGCCCACGGCCTGGGGCCTGTGGAAACTGCGCTGAGGAGGGTTCAGCAGTGACAGACGCTGCTTCTGTGCTGGTGCCTTTTATCAGCGGAAGAAGGAGCCTCAGATAAAGCAGCTGCCGGGCTAATCTAGCACCCGTCCTCCCGCCACGCCGTTTGTCCTTGTGTCGATACCGCAGCTCCAGCTGGCCCGTGGTGCCGTGTCCTTTGTTATTCATCCCACAGCTCAACCCTGCACGAGAGGAACGCGGCGAAAATAACAGTAGGCTTCTCCAAGGCCGTCCCTGTATCTTTTGGCCTGGGTGTCGGGCACAGCTGTGTTTCTGCGCAGCGTCTCGGCTCCTCTTGCAGCCGGGAGCGGGGTCGTTCTCACCAAAGGACTCTCCAAAGGCACCAACCTCCAAATTCTGGGGCTTTAGGGCTATGGGGGGCTCTGGTGACTGAGGATTCCTGAGAACAGCCTTCAAACCGATGGCAGGTGGTGGTGGGTTGTGTCCCCGCACGGCAGCCCTGAGGGGTTCAGTGTGTCTGACCCGGTTATTTCGCTGCAGCAGCCGCTGGGATCTCTGGGGACTCTGCACTGGAGCAGAGCTCTGGGGACAGGGGAATTGATTAGATGTCCTGGTTCTATCTTGGTAAAGGACTGGAGCTGCACAGGGACTCGCTTCCCGCTGTGCAGAGCTACCAGATCCACGGGTGGGTGCCTCCTCAGAGCACAGTTTAACCCCTCAGATGCCTGCGCTCTGCACAGATCAAAATTGCTTCCTCGCGGCCGTTTTCGCCGTTGGTCACTAAACCTCTCAGGCTGTTTGTGAGGAGGCTTCAGGAGTTTCAGTCCCAAACTGGCTGCGTTGGTCAGGTTCAGCTCTGAGCTGTCACTCTCTGTCCGAGAACTCACTCTTCCCTCTCCGAAGCCTTTGGCTGCTGTAAGACTGTCGGCGGCTGCTCCGGGCAGCCAGGAGCCACCCAGGATATGGGAGAGGGACAGGGGCTTGGCTCTCCAGCCCGGTCAGAGACTATCTGAGCTGAACAGAGACACTGATCGTGGCCTGGCAGAGCCTGGCTGCTGTTGGGGAGGGAGCCTGGAGCTCCGCCGGGCCGTCCCTGAAGCCTTGTCCTTACCCCCGGCAGGTTTCACTGAGGAGCCGGAGAGGAAATACTGCTTCGAGTGCGACAGCGAGGAGCAGTGTCAGGAGTGGATCGAGGCACTCAAGCGAGCCAGGTGGGCTGAGCCGCTGGAGTGAGGTCTGCGCTGGGCACTCTGTGCTCTGGGACCGGCCCGGGGGGAACCCAGGGAGAAAAGTGGTTGCGTCCCCCCAGGCAAACTTCCCTTCAGCTCTAAATAGCGTCTGAAACTGCTCCACATCCTCTCAGCCTGCCGCACGGTCTGTTCCTGTCTTACAGCTACGAGTTCATGAGGAGGAGCTTGATTTTCTACCGCAATGAGATCCTGAAAATGACCGGGAAGGTGAGTGAGGCCCTTGGAGTGGCTTGTTGGATGGTGACCGATGGGTTTTACTGGAGCAGGGGCTGGTGAGCTCAGGTCCTGCTGCCAGCTGTCCTGCACAAGGCTGTTCGCTGCTGTGTGTGTGAAGGAGAGCCTGTGGTGAGGCAGTTCCTGACCCCCCTGTCTCAACAGCCAGCCTGGAGTCTTCCTCTGCCGAGCAGCGCGTGTTATGCTCAGCTCTTCCAGGGCTGGAGTGACCTGAGGTTTGTCGCTGGGCTGGGCTGTCCTGGGCCAGCCCAGACTCCTGCGGGTTCTCTGGACAAGTTCCCAGGCAGCCCTGGCCAGACTGGAGCATACTGGGGCAAGATGCTGCTCGTGGCCCCGCTGTACTCCTCAGAGCATCCCTGCTCGAGGTGACCAGGGTGGCTGCGGCTTGTCTGTGCCAGGGACTGAACGCAGCCCCTGAACCTCGCTTACCTGCCGTGTCCTCCCTGAGGGCTGCACGAGGAACAGCAGCCAGGGGCTGCACTGGGGCCAACTCAACACACGACTGGAACCAGGGCCCAGTCCAGCAGTGCTGGCTGGTCGAGGGACAGTCCTGCCGCCTGCCCCCTTGTCTGCATCTCACCGGTGCCATTGCTGTGCTCTTGCTGCAGGACCCGCTGGAGCAGTACGGCATCTCGGAGGAAGCCCGAT
Organism: Bucorvus abyssinicus; assembly: GCA_009769605.1. Taxonomy (NCBI): domain Eukaryota; kingdom Metazoa; phylum Chordata; class Aves; order Bucerotiformes; family Bucorvidae; genus Bucorvus; species Bucorvus abyssinicus. Next base: position 10,898,631 of record CM020055.1, read on the forward strand.
TCCAGCTGGGAACACACCAGCCATAACCCCCTCGCCTGGCCTGAACTGGCTGCTGGCCCCAGGCTTGCCTGGAGGGTCACCCCCAGCCCCCCGCCCCGGGGAGAACAGCAGCAGCTCCCCGCAGCAGTGACCAAGGGACTTTTTTATTTATTAGCCAAATAATTTTTTTTATTATTTTTTTAAAGGGAATTCGTTGCACATTCCCACCTGCCCGAGCTGTGGGGGCAGCTGGCCTGAACCGCTCCCTGCAGGGCAGGACAGAGCCTCTAGCCCAGCTTCGGGAGCAGCCCTGAACCAGCTCCCCACCTCCTCTTCCTCCCTGTCCCTCTCCTGCAGGCAGCAATTCAGTTGTTCTGGCTCAGGGTCTTCCTGCGGTCCCCGAGGGAGCCAGGAGGGTTGTTCCTCTTGCTGGCAGAGGATGCTGCAGCTGATGGCAGGGCTCTGCTGGCGCGCTTGACCCTCCTGGTCCTTGTAAAGCCCTTTCAGCTACTGGCAGAGCCTGTGACCAAGCTGGGGAGCAGGGACTGGGGGGAAGGGAGAGCTCAGCCCCAGCTGATGGGGAGGGGGCAGCGGGGTCTGGGCAACCACCAGCACCGGCCTCTCAGGGTTGTTTTCCTCTGCCTTCTCTGAGCAGGCACTGCCAGTTCCCAGCGGCTCAATGGAGCCCCAGCCATGGACCATTAGAGCACCCCAGAAATGCGTTAGAGAGCGAAGACAGGGCTGAGAGATGTGTGTCTGTCTGCGCGTGTGTCCGTGTGTGCTCCTGCCTCCCTCCGCAGCGCCGAGGGCTGGGCTGAGCTCTGGTTTGAGTTCAGCCTCCCGGAGCCAGAGGCTGGACAGAGGGTTTGCGAAGGCAGGAGCTGCTCCCCGCTGGCTGCGTGTCTGGAGCAGGAGTTGCGGCCAGGGAGCATGTGCCAGCCAGGCATTAACCCTTCATTGCCTGAGCCACTGCTGCAGCTCTTCTCCCCTCAGTGAGTGTCCAAAGGGAAAGACCAGAAAACTGTGCCGAGGTCTGAGCGAGCTGCCGGGGAACGCGGGCTGCCTTCCGCAGGGCTCCGGCCGTGCTGCACGAAGAAGTGCCCAGAGGTGAGGGACAGACAGACCCCCCCCTACCTGCACCCAGGGCTGCAGAAGACCCAGTTTCCTGACTCCCACAGCGGCTCCCCTGGAATTGGGGCAGGAAAAGCTCCAGGAGAGGCCCCTGGGAAGGTCCCAGGTGACGCTGTGAGGCAGTTGGTGACAGGAGCTCGGCTCGGGGCTGGGGCAGGGCTTGGCCTGAGCCAAGCTGCAGGGGGCTGCAGCTCTGGCTTTGTGCCCTGCAGCTCCCCTCTCGCGGGGCAGAGCTGTGCCCTGGTCGGGGCTTCAGGGGAAGTTGTGGGGCTTTGGCCAGGAACTGATGCCAAAGCAGGAGCCCATTTGCAAGCTGTAGCAATCTGGCCTTCCCTCTCCACCTCACCCCGCTGGGTACCGGCACTGAGGCTTTGTCTTTAATCTCAAAGCCAAGATTTGTCCTTCCCCTCCCCGGATCCTCCCTTCCCCTTCGGTGGTGCCAGGTGCTTGCTCTAGAAGTGCCCGAGAGGAGCGGAGGGCAGCGGTCCTGAGGGCATGGCGGGGTGGACACAGAACCGGGGCGGTCGTGAAGCCAGATGGCAGCTCTGGAGGAAGCAGCTCTGAGGGATTAAGAGCAGGAACATGTGAGCACTTGTGCTTTAGGGAATTAGTGTCCTCAGATGGCTTCAAAGGGCATTTTAATCCCCACCCGCCTCCTCTGCTTTACCTCAGCACCGGGACATGAGCCTCACACGCTGGGGGGGTAACAGCAGCTTTACTTACTGTGAAAAAGAAACTCATCTGTCTGCTCGCTCGAGGGAGGACAGACAGACGCGCTCGAGGCTCGGCAGCAGAACTAGAGCTGCGCTGCAGCCGCCGCTTCCTCTCTGGGCCGAGCAGAGCGGACGTGGGCTCCCGCAGCGCCGCTATCGCAGGTGCCAGCTTGGCCGGGGCTCAGCAGCGGCTGACGCTTCCGCAGCTCCCGCCGGCCAGCGCAGAGGCAGAGCGTCCACGTCCAAATGGGTCCCAGGGCTCAGCGTCAGTAGCCAAGTCAGCCCGAACCTAAACAAGAACCCCAGGAATTCTGTCACTGTTCGGTCACTCCTAGTGCTGCAGCCAGGCTCCCCGGTCCTGCAGCCACCCGGGCTCAGCCGTGGGCCATCGCGCGTGTCCTCATTCCCCACCTCGAGAGCTGCCACCCACCCCCTTCACTGTGCACAGAACGGGCGTTTTACGGAGCCGTCACGGGGCGGGCGAGGGGTAATCCCGAATTGAAGAGACACCGATGACTTTTCTTAACTGAATGTAAGACAAATGCTGTGAAGAGTCCCGTGGGCCAGCGGCCGGCCGTAACGGAGCTGGAGCAACGTCTCACCTCGTGCCAGGCCACGAGGCCAGGGTTCCGGAGCCAGGGAAGATGGTACCTCTGGACACACCGAGATCTACATCATCTGCTGGTGATTTAGAGACAGTTGTTGGTTTGTGTCCTCGGGTCACCGTGGTTTCTGTCCGTCGGTGGCCTGTGCCCGTCAGCGCTGGCTGCGGGCGCCCTGGCAGGGTACTGGAGCCCTTGAGCTGTTGTACAGTGAACGTTGCCAATAAAACTGTGTTTTAATCTTTGTGGCCGCCAGCGCTGTTCTAAGGAACCGCAGCCCGGGCTGGGGAGGGAGCAGGCGTCTCAGCCGAGCGGGGTCAGAGCAGCAGCAGCTGCAGCCCCGCAGGGAGGAGCGGGGGGAGCTGGAGGCTCCACCACGGGATTTTTAGAGGCTTTTTGCTCACGGAGCCAAGTGCTTGAGTGACCAACATGTTCAGGAAGAGGAGCTGGGTCTGATCCCAACATCGAAGAACTCATCTGGAGCCCGTTGGGTGACACAGGCCCTTCACCTCAGCTCAGGAACCCCACGGTGCTCCGGCCATCGCGCCCCACGTTGACCACACCGCCGGGCTGGCTTCATTCCATGACACTGGTGAAATCCCTGGCTAAAAGCGTCCGTCAAAACATCTCTGGGGTGGGTTTGCAATGCCACGAGGGTGCTGAACCCCAAGAGTGGGGCCGGCTCCTGCCCCCCGCTATCGCCGTGCCCCGGGACGCGGCGGGTCCTGGGGCCGTCCCCTGTCCTGCCGGAGCAGTGACACGCCACAACAGTGCGGTGTATTAAAATACAGACACTTTAATATAAAGACAAAACTTCAAAGCATCGTTTCAATTACAAATCAAGGTAAAGTCACAAGAAATTAAGTGGAGGGAGGGGAGAAAAAAAACCTAACTCTTACATTGTGGAGAATTAGAAAGGCAGGGTGGAAATATATATATTATACATACATATATACACAGCAGAATTCACACTACTTCTACAGAGGAATGAAAGGAATGACGGGAGAACTTACCGGTATATAAAAAAAAACCAACCAAAAAATAAAAGATAAATTAGGGGGAGTTTGAATTTTAAATAATTCGGTTTAATAGGCTAAATTATATTAACTAATTCCTATTCACTAGGAAACATCCCGTATCACTGCGCTAAGAAAATGGGGTTTTTTAAAAAAATCCATTGACAAATGGATTTTTATTAGTAGTTAAAAGTTTACTAATCAATTCCTGAGCAACAGCAACCTCATAATCTACTGCTTTCCCCATCAAAGTCCCACTCGGCCAGGGCAGGTTCTCACTCTTAAGTAGAACAGAGACCTAAAAAGTTGGGGTTTAACTTTAAATCGATCAAGATTAAGCTGAAAAGCGCCAAGCAGGACGGAGCAGCCCGTTCCCTTTTCCTCAGTAACTCCAGCCCGTTCTAAAGAACCACTTGCACCAGAAAAGCCCCCAGATGTACCTGGAAAAAAACCAAAACAAACTCCAGAACTTCAGGGTTAGCGTCATAAAACGTTGAATTTCAAAGGCGTGATTTTGGTTTCGAACTACAAAACCTTAAGAAACCTCCTCAGAAAGCGGGTCGCAAACAGCAAGTACATCAGAGAGTTATTTCCCATTTTTTCTGGCTCGGTTTTAAACCCTGAAGCTCCCAGCAGTCGCGTCTGAAGAGATATTTAGATATTGATAATGCATAAGGGTAAGTAAAACATGGCACAGCCCCACGCTAGACCTGGAATCCAGCTGTTAGAGAGAACCTGACCCACCAGCTACGGAAACGAGGAGCAAAGAAAGGAGGAAAAACCCTTCCACGGCCAGAAACCCTCGACCCCCCCGTACACCGACCGCTCAGCGGGGCTGCCAGCACCCCGGTGCTTGGGAGCTCTTTTCAGGGCTGCAGGGATAGTGCACAAAACCGCCGGGAGTTCCTTCCCCCAAACCGGGGTTTTCAGAGCTGTCACCGGGGGTTCCGTCCGCTGCACCCGGCGCGTTCCCTGACCGCAGGAATGGCCCGTCGGGGCTCCCCGGGCGTAACCTCTTTGAGCTTTTGGCTCAGGCAGAACACCACGAGCGGAATTTCTCACGCCAGCCAGGTGTGTGGGCTGGGGTAACCCCCTCCAGAACACAGCCGTCACCCCCCGGTTCCATCCCTGACCGAGTTCAACACAAAACAAGTGGGTCGGACACAGGATCGACCGACCAAAGCCACCAGGACTGAACCTCCCCGTCCTGAAGAGCAGCTCTTCCGGAGCAGCACTCGGGATCGGCACCAGCCATTCACCACGCGGGTGTGCGACGGTGCTCGGGGGGGATGAGCAGCGACTCCAGACCCGGCTGGGGAGGGAAGGGCCATGGGGAAGCCTGAGCTGGGAGGGGAGTCCAGAGCAGCAGCCTGGAGCCCCGCTTCCAGCGCTGGACGTCTCCGCTTCCAGCACTGGACCTCTCCTCTTCCAGCAACGCGGCAAAACCTCGAGCAGGACCGGGCATGGGCACAGTCCCGACCCCACAACGAACACACGCTCTGCTCTGCAGAGCCAGCTGCTGCCTCCAGCGACTGCTGCCAGGAGCAGCTGGTGCCAGCGGGTCCCTGCTGCAGGAGCACAGCCAGGGCACAGGTCCCCCAGGTCCTTGGGCCAGGGCCACCAGCACACCCCCGGGAGTCACAGAGGTGGGTGGGCGCCCTGAAGGAACTCGGGGGAGATGACAACGCGTGCTGGCCCTCAGACTGCTCACAGGGACCGCGTGTCCGACAGAAACAATCTCCTGAACGAGAGCCAAGTCCACCTCGGGGCAGAGAGCAGCTCTGGTGCTCTGCCCTGCCACGCAGACCCTCAGCCTCTCCTCTGCCTGGACCGTCCTCCAAGAGGAAAACCCACGGGTGGGGCGAGCAGATGTTGCTTTCTAAACACACGATCCTAGCAAGGATCAAGCCCTGGAGGCCACTCCAAGCTGCTGTCCATGGCCTCGGTGCTCCAGAATAAAAGACCTTCCCCTGGAAGTGGAAGCCCGGCAGCGCAGGAAGACGCAGCCTCCTCCGCAGGGACAGCTGGGATGGGCCAAACCTGACCACCACGGGGCGTGAATCCACCGGGGTGCGAAGCAGCCGACCTGCAAACGCTGCCGCAGCCCCACGGCGTATGGTACAGACCAGATAGGTCTGTTCAGAGAATCGGGGGATGGTTTGGGTTGGAAGGAAGCTTTAAAGGTCATCTAGAAGGAGGTTGATGAAGGTCACCAGCGCCTCTCAGAAGGGAAGCCTTGGCCCCGGCAGGGTGAAGGCAGGAACCTCCACGCACATGCAGCCCTGTGCCTGATGACGCCGCACCGAGCCACGCAGCAAACCCCGACCAGCCACCACGGCCAAGCAGAACCGAAGCGATGCTCTGGTTTGAGATGTTCCTCAGATGCAACGGAAGAGCTTATGAAGCCTGAAACCGCCTGCTCAGCAGATGCCAAATGAAGAAGTTACTTGCTCATCACCTAACTTTGCCTACAGACAGAAGAAAGCTCCACCCTTTGAGATTGAGCAACCAAGAGGGACAGTTGGGCAAGTTTCAGGCTGAGGAGTGTCAAGTCCTAGGGATTTGAAAGCTCTTGATTCACAAAAGCGGTGACTGGTAGATCCCTTCACGATCAACTGATGGACCCGTCGGGCCTGGGGTACTTCAGCGCCTGTAGGTGCAGTCGCAGATTCAGACCCTACAAGCATCACCCCCACATGCCCACCCCTGCAGTGAGTCCTGGCACGGGGGGGCTTCAGGTGTCACAACCCAGGCAGAGCCCCCGCCCTGAGCAGAGCCAAACCCCGGCCAAGAGCCGGGCGAGCAGAAGCTGGCTGCTGAGAGATAGAGCAGCTGCCGGCACTAGGGAGGAAGGGATCGAGATGGAAGCCCAAGAAAGTATTTCTACATTTGTCTGGCCAAGAGAGGCCAGTTCCTGCAAGGAGAAACAAGCCAGAGCTGGTGCCCTGTCCCTGAACGTCCCGTACATCAGGATGAGCCGCACTCCCTGCTGCAGGCAGCTTCTCCTTCGTCTCTCCCGAACTAAGAGGGGAAGATGCTGCCCATCACGATGGTTGTCCAGACCCATCCACACCTTAGCCCAGCCCGGTTCCAGCCGCCCCAGCCTCTGTCCTCCAGCCACAGTTCGCCGCTTTCTCCCTCAGCTACATGAAAAGCAGAGAATTCTGCCTGCCGGGCACCCCCGGTGCCGGCAGAACCGCTGCTGAGTGACTGATGTGCAGCAAACAGTGAGCTGGGGTTTGGTGCTCTTGGAGCTCCCCCAGCTTCACAGCACGGCGGGGTTCAGCAGACAGAGCCCGGCCGGCGCGAGCCAGAGAGAGCAAACGTCCAAAAAAGGAAGAGCGCGCACGGCTTGTTCCTCAAGGCTGACATTAACAGCGGGGCACAGGTTTTGCTCGGCACAACGCTCAGGAAGTTCCATTTTTTCTGGCAGCGTGTGTGCTACAAGATGCATTTCAGCTTCCTGATGAGTCCCTCGCTGGCAGCAGCGGCGTGGAGGAGAAGGAGCATGTGTGACAGCCCCGGAACGACGGGACCCGGCAGGATGTGGTAACGCAGGAGGAATTCCTTTTTGGAGCTGGCTGCTCGGCTCTGATCACTCAGAGTTATCTCCCATTATTAAAAACAGGTTTCGGACCTCTGGCACAGCAGGGTCACAAGGAGCCGATGTTTGTAGCCATGTGGATCAGGTCGTAACCTCCCAGAGCTGCTCCTTCAGCCGCCCCGCAGCGAGGTGAACGCTCTCCCCGTTTTCCAGCCAGGGGAGAAACAAGCTGAACTTGCCAGAGATTCTGGCAAAGCGATAAAGCGATTCAGGGAGCGGGGAAGATGACACCACCAATCTCTTGGCAACGCCATCTCCAGCTAACGCAACCCTAAAGCATCGGTCCGAAACCCGCGCTCACATCTCACGCTGCTCCCTACAAGCACCAGCTGCTCAGGCACCTCCCTGGAGGCGCATCTCAGAGGGGGTCACGCCGGAGAAGGAGACAGAGCTGCCACGCACAGGCAACGCCTCGCGGTTACGCAGGGCGTCGCGAGGTGAAGGTGCCAGCGGGGCCAGGCGTGGGCGGAAGAGGCTGGCGGGGCTGGAGCAGCTCCAGACTCCTGCAGCGTGGGCTGCCGAGATGGAAATCGCGGGGCGCTGGGAATGGCAGCGCTGAGGTGATGCAGAGGTAGATGAGGGCCGGTCCCAAGGGCCCCAGGAGGCTGAAGCAGATGCTCAGCAGGTTTGGCCGCAGACTGGTGCCCTTTCAAGTATGTCCCAACTACGCGTTTATTCCTGGGTCAGCGTCTGGTTTCCTTTGGCCTTCCCGGATGACAGCTGGGGAGCCACAGGCTCCAAAAATGTTGACAACATCTTGATGGAGCACGTGTGCTCAGCCGCGGCAAGCGCCTGCCATGGCCGCTGGCGAGCGAGCCCTGCAGCAGACACCGCTGAGTGCCCCTCGCCAAAGCACCTGCTAGCGCAGGGGACGCTGCGGGACAGAGGGGGTTCTGCTTTTCCACAACACCCACCCGAGAGCAGCTGATAAACCCCCTGCCCGGGGCCTTTGCTCTGGAGGGTCACAGAATCATTGAGGTTGGAAAAGGCCTTTAAGGTTGAGTCCAACTGTTAACCCAGCACTGCCAAGTCACCACTAAACCACGTCTGACAGTTCTGTCTGGCTCCCGAGACACCAATTCCTGAAACGCTGTGAGCCTCAGGGCAAAGCAAGTCCTTCCCACCGCAAGGCTCTGGCCGCCCTCTCGAGCTGAGGAGGAGCCCCAGGAGCCGGCTGGGCGCAGCGGCTGGAAAGCCCAGCGGGTTCGACAGCGCTCTGCGAGTCGGTTCCTTCCCCAGACAGGATCGTTACTGGTGTCCTGTGAGTGCCTGGGGTGCGGGCACAAGAGAACCCGCCCCACACAGAACAAGCGATGGCAGCTGAGCCCCGCTGCTGGACGTCCTGCGGTTGGAGATGAAGGGTCCGAGGAGCACTGACGGTACCTTGGTCCCTTTATCAGACAAGGCTGATAAAAGCAGAGGGATTAAAAGCTTCTCCTTGTATTTTCTCATGGGGGATATGAACGATGGGGGGTGGATGTAATCAGGGCTGCTGCCCCTCCAGCGATCGCTCCGGCACAGCCCATCCAGTCAAAGGCTTCAAAGACTCGAGCGCTGCCGTTTGCTGGGAAGGATGCTAGGGCAGCTCTGCAACTTCCAGTTCCCCAAGGAGCTGGAAGAAGCTGGAGCTGCCCGACTGCCAGCTGCAGAACATCTGGGTTACGTTGTCTTCCTGGATTCCAGGACATACACTGCGTACGGCTTCTACTAGAAGCTACTGGATATTTCTCAGCACTCGCCCCCTGAGCATTTCTGCCTCTTTCCAGGTTTTCACCCCTCAGCAGGGCGCACGCTGCCAAGCCCTCTCCCACGCGCGGAGCAGAAAACAGTCCCGAAAGGTCCCTGATTTCCCAGGCTATCAACCCCTTCCCCTTCCAGTGAATCAGGCGGCAAAGCTGGAGCGGCAGTTTCTGCGCACAAAGGCTGCCTGTGGAAGACACACTCAGGAATCAAAAATAGCTGCACCTTGTCCTAAACCTCTGCTCACGTGGCCGGGGAAGGGGCTGACCGAGGCTGTGGCTGGCAGGGCAGGGCAAGGCCAAGGCCCCGCTGCTGGAGGTGGAGACTCGTTCAGCAGCGCCCAAGAAGGGGTTGAAGGACGGCGAGTGCCTCTGAGGCAGAGCTGCCTCCCGGAGCTGCGAGGCCAGCGGGCAGATGGTTCCCAAAGCCGAAACATGGGGGTTTTTCTCATCATTGTGCTGTTGCAATTCCCCTTCTTTTACTGGCGTTTCCTTTATTGGTGCTTGGTCCAGTCGGAACGACAGACCAGCGTGATTTCTATCGAATGGATCCTCCTTCTCCTCCTTTTGTGCACTCGAATAAATAAATTTTTACAAGTTTACTGTGCATTGTACAATCTAAAAATAAACGAAATAAAGTATATGAAATTTATAATTTCTCATCACATCTCTATAAAATACCACCGCTGCTCGGAGCGGCGCTTTCTGTACACAGACACCAAGTCACGATACGATTCACTGCACCAGCGTGGCAGCCCAGTAAGCCAGACCGTGGTGGTTTGGTGAACTACCATTTCGACCTACTTAAAGCAAAGAAACACGAAAGCAAAAACGCGCCTCGTCAATAAATGCTCACGGCTAAACCAGCTCTGACTCAAATAGCAAAACCCTACCAACAAAATACATCGTACTTGGGACAAAAGCAACGAGCGGAGAACATCTGCTGCCCGCGCCGGACCAGAAGCTCTACGCTCCGTCTTCCCAACGCTGGTACAAAAGGCCTGACCAACCCCCGTGATGACACGCACTCTGTTCATACGCCAGCGCCACCCCGAAACAAGTCACCAGACTAGCTACCAAAATCCAGAGTGACTCCAGCACAACCAGCAGCTGCGAATGGCCCCATGAAGGAGCTCGAATGGGGCAGGACGTGAATTTCATCTGTTCAAACTGTGCCCGTGCCGGCTGAGCTGGCCCCGGCCGCTCCGGAGGGGAGCGCCAAGCTCGTGTCTGTAACACCCATAGAACCACCCAGTTACCAGAACGCCTGGCTCAGATCCCACTCAAACGGAACGCCAGAGAGGAAAGTGCCTTCTCTGCGGCTCACGCTGCTGCAAACCGAGTGGACGTTGGTGTATGAACAGAGTAAGCTGAATAAATAACCTGCAGACCCTTCTGAGAACTGGGCTTGGCGTTGGTCAACCCTCCAAATTCAGCACCAAGGATTCAAACTAGAGGCACAGTTCTGACGGGTGAAATAGCACCGAGAGGAGGCTCTTCACATCTCTGCTGGTGTGCCAGTCCTTTATTATTCAGAGAATTTAATAATCAGTTGTATTTGTGATTCTAGGTGGAATAAAATAAGTCAAAATTGTTTTCACTTTAAAAAAAGATAAATACTTTATCTAAACTATCGACAATACAAACTGGAGCTTTAAGCATTTCTTTTGCCTTTTTTTTTTTTGCCTTTTTTTCTTTTTTACTCAGATTCACAGTAAATATTTTCTCTGTTGTGTAGGTCTTTTTTATGGTTTTATTTTGTCCAGTAGTAAGAGAGTAGAAACCCCTGCACAGGCCAGGTGAGCACCTTTCAGTGGAAGCCGAGTGAAGTTGGTCCACGTTGTCCTTGCATAGGTCACATTGGGTTGAGGTAGAAATCCTAGTTACCTGCACGACAGGAGGAGAGGAAGAGACTCATCTAAATAACGACAAAACTCCACGGTGTGTAAGATGTGTCAGTCATTCCGACAGCGCTCCGAGAGCTCCTCAGCCAGCACGGAGGGAGCAGCTCTTGACCCGACCGCGGTGAGACGGAAGGGACGTCTCCGAGAGTGACACGCGGGCCCTCCCGGCTAGGGCCGGTGTAAAGCTTTATGAGCGTGTACCCATACTGAACTCTGTCCTCCTGCCACCGCCCTGCGGCGGGCGCGTATCCCCCCGCTCAGTCCTTCACCTTTCTCTAGCACGCACTAATCTGCTTTGAATTTGTTGTTACCCTGGGGGAGGAACATTACGAGAAGCAAAGCAGTTTATTGTAGACCCGATCCCAGACTCCAGCCTTGGAGCACACGCATTCACACTGACGTCTGGGGAACTGCTCAAATGTTTGACCTACGTTCCAGAGTCGCACGGAGCAGGACCACAGCTCCAGCCCGGCTGTCACACCCCCTCTCCTGGAAGCGTTATTGCTGATCCTTCGCTCCACAATCCAGCTTTGTCACCCAGCTGCTTTGCTCCGTAACCTCATTTTGTGCCTCCCCTATTTCACTCAGAACCTTTTTGCAACAGCGACCATCGCTCCCGATGGTCTGGAGTCCAGCCCAACGTGGCCTCAGCTCCAGGTAAGGCAACTGCTTCGGCAGCTTTTAGAGTCGCTCACGCACACAGACCCCGAGCCTGACCCTCCTGCCCCTTCTCCCCATCTCGCTTCCATTCAGGGCCTGTCAAGCCCGTTCTGTGACCACGTCACACTGGTCTCAAAGCTCTTCCTCAGCCTCACTCTCCTCTACAGAAGGACAGGGAATACTTACGTGCCTCACAAAAGCCTAATGAGGATTTGTTGGTGTCTTGGAGCAGTGTGGTGAGGAAGACACTATACACAATGCACAGTCAAAGGAGTCGCTCAGGTATATTGTAATTGAGTCATGTTTTATAAGTGGCAAAGAGTATTCGAGCACACATTGTACGCAGCTTTGGTATCAGTGAACAGCAACAACATCAAGGGCCTACAAGAACAGCATGGAGCGAGCTCTGTGGCCCGACAGGCTGCTCTGACTTTGCAAGCACGAGCTGTTACATCAGGAGGTCACAGAGTGCGTTCGTTAACAGCAGGACCCGCTCTGTGCTGGGTCACGATATTCTGGAGTCGCTTAAAGACACTGAAATACCTACTTCAGTCTCCAGAAGCCCTTCTCTCTGCTACGGCCCCAGAAGCACGGACCACACTTAACCCTGCAGACTCCCTGTGCTCTCATCCAGTCTACCCAGTAAGCCAGGGATTGCCACGTGAGCACAAACACAGCAGCTGATTGTGGAGTCTGGTACTGGGAGCCCGGGCAGGGAACTCCAGTAAAGCCGCACAGATAAATTACGACCCTTCTCTACTACCTGGGGTTGTGTTTTTCACTGACATGGGGGGCACATGAACTGCAAAGCCAGACCAGTGCATTTGCTCTCCAGGACAAAGCTGCAGCTGGTAACCTAGAGGTTTGTAACTGGATGGTTGTTCAGAGCGGCTGCTGGTGACTGACAGGGAGCACAAGCCCGTCACGGACAGTCACGAAGCAGCACCGTCACACACCCTAACGCTGTGCCAACACGGACCCACAGAGATGCCACAGTCTGTGTCGGAGGGCAAGAAGAGGGGAGGGGGAATCAAAGTAGGTAACAAGCACTTCCAGTGACCGTATAAAACCATACTTAAAAATAGACATCTCCTCCTGATTACCGATCTGCAGAACTATCGTTTTCATGACGTGATGTCGACCTGACCACAGTCCTCACGTCAGATGAGACAGAGCAGAGTCACCATGTGAGCACTCCTTGTCGAGAAATCCTGACTCCCAGAACAGAGAGCATTAAGACTCTCCATCCTCTCCCATCAGATTATTTGCTTCCCCCATTTTAGAGGCTTCTCTGTTTCACAGAGCCCATCCCCAGCCTATCTCTGAAAAGGAAGAAGCATCATTCAGCATCTTGTACAAAACTCCTCTTTTTTTTTCTCTAGCCTTACCTTACAAAATAAGAACTGTTAGCTAAGCAAGCTCTTTATCGCGGCTTAACCCCAGAAAGGTGCGAAGCATAAGGAGGCTGCATGCCAAGGGTAACCCACATAGCGGACGTGCCGGCTGCGCTGGACTGCGTGATCACGGGCGCGGACTGGGCCAGCGCCAAACGGGGCAGAGGCGGGTGATGGACTGTAAAGGAGGGGCGGGAGGTTTTGTGCTGAAGAGAAGCTAGCTTAATAGACAAAGAGGCATTAGCAGATTGGACAGAAGCAGCAGAAGAGGATGGCAGAAAAGCTTCGCCAGGCGGGAGGGATGGCAGGGGCTGCAGAAGCGCAGGCTCGGAGTTAGAAGCGAGTAATGGAGGAGGTGGGGGCAATGAAACGTTAGAAGGGGGCGGGGGGGGAATGGAAAACGGATTGCACTGGCGCTCTGTTGAGGTGCTGAGCAGATCTAGTCTCACTAGATGTTACTAAATTAGAGGAAGAGGGTGGGAAGGATGAGGATGAGGTGCTGGCAACAGCCTGCAGAGGGTTTAAGCTTAGCACTGTGCTGCTAGAGACAGCACTGCTGCTGAAACTGGCTCCAAATTGATGAGGAGAGGAGGCAGAAGGCACCGCATGGTTAAAAATACCTGCAAACAGGAGAGAAAAACTCAGCTTCAACAGATGAGCTTTGTACAGTCTCAAGTGACAAGAGAAACGAAACAAAAATGAAAAAAACAAAAGCAAAATTATAATTGTTACAGCCCCATACAAAAATATGCAGCATGAGAAGGCAGCAAGCAATGAGAGATAATGGTGCAGGCCAGAGGGTACAAAAGATTTCACTTACCTTTCCTACTGCCAACCTCTAAATGCCACGAGGAAAAATGGTGAGACCCGAGAACTGTCAGTTCTAGACCACGCGGGTGGACTTTGGATGAGATTACGTGGTCTCTAGAGTTGTTTATCTGAAGACTCAAAGTGCTGCTCTTCCCTCCCCACCCTCCTGCTTCCCCGCTTACGGGGCAGCAGAGGGGAGATGGTATTTCCAGCAAATCTACGTGCTGAGAGATGTGAGAGTTAGGATTTCCCGACATGGTGCCTGAACGATTATGGACAGGTAAGAAAAACTGCCTCAGACTCTTAGTAACGGCAGGCTCAGACTATCTTCTAGTCCTGCCAGCTGGTCTCCGGTCTGGCCACAGGAGCCAAGCCCGTGCGGAATCCCAGAAGTGCAAGGTGCATATGGCATTGCCCTTCCTGGCAAGGAAACGCTCTTCACGTCCGTTCAAGAGCCAGAACGCTACGCAATTCCCCACACCATCTCCTCGGAAGAGGCACTCATGTTTTGCTCTTCCTGGATCACGCTAAATCCATTCAAGGCCTAATCTCAACCTTTACTCGAGTCGACAAGTTAGAGATCCTTAACTCGGTACCAGGACAAGTTAAATCTTTTACCTGCAGGCGGACCTAAGTTGGTTCCGACACAGCAACATCTGACCAAGCACACACATGAAATCACAAAGTCGGGGTGTATTCTTTCATTAAGGTGATACAACAAGCTCATCTAGTAGACAAAGCTCATGGGATTTCGCTGTGGGGAACTGAACTCATCCTAGCATTTCCGAGAGACAGAGGAGACTGGTTATGTGGGACAGATCAGCTTCACATCCTGCAGAAATGAAAGAGTTTCACCCCTGGAGAGGCAGGGTCAGGCTTTCCTTTAGGCCCTGTCTTATACCAGAGAAAGAGTTCTGCCTACCTCCAACTGTTCCACCTGTAACCCCAGGAGAGAAGTTCCCCATAGTGTGAGAATTAGTCAGTCTGGTTGCAGCCGATGACACGTGGACCAGACTGGCAGCAGCTGGCATTGAATTAAATAGGGACTGCAATACTGAGGAATTTGTCACCGAGTTGAGGTTTGCTTGCAAGGCCATGGGGCCGAGGGGGAACTGCGATCCAGTGGTCAAAGTGTTTAGGAAAGGATGGTGTGTCTGAACAGAAGATGCTGGGTTGCCTGCTGAAGAAACAGCAGGAGAAAGGCTTTTACCATTCAGAAGGCCACCAGACGAAACAGCAGCAGAAATGAAAAGGTTGTGGCCATTTTTAAACTCCACATCTCGGTCCCTTCCTTTGCCGACCTTTCCGTTATGCTGCAAAGAGTTTTTCTCTGAAGAACCCCCAGTACGAATGCTTATTTCACTGATCTCTTTGCCTTTGACCCCCGACCGATTTAATTCTTCTCCTTTCGTGCCGCTGAGGCCTTCGAGTTGCCTCTTGCTCAAGAAAGGATTTGTTTCCGATACCCCCACATCTTTGCTTCGCTGCGACTGGAATCCCAGGGAGCAGTTGGAAGCCGTCACCTCCGAAGCCTTATGCGGGAGAGAAGCACCATCGATAAAGCTGTGTAAACCAATGTCCGTCGACAGCCCCCCGTTGTACGCGAACCCGTTCGTGGCATTCGTACTGGGGCTGAGCCCGTCCGCCCCCGCCGAGGGCACGGCCATGCTTTTCCTGGCGTGGGCTGTGAGCTTGGCGTCGAGGGCAAGGCCATCCTCGGAGGAGGGCCGGAAGGCAAACAGCGAGTTCTGGCTCAGAGCTGGAACCGACTGCAAGGGGCTGTCTGTAGTTTTGGTCAGGTTGATGTCAGATATTGGTGAAAAAGTAGATTTCCATTTACTGCTGTTCATGTTTTCGTTGCTTTGTGCTTGTTTCCTCCCAGTTAAGCTGCCGCCTAGTTTGGAAGAAAATTTATGAATGTCAAAACCCAGCATTCACTGAATCTGGTCATTAAGAACAGGGGTTTATCTTTCAACACCCACAATTTGTAATTCTATTTCTGATCCAAAGGCAGAAATATTTGTGAAGTCACTTAAAAGTCCTTAAATTTTAGTTTAATGCTCTGGAAAAGTTTGAAAGTGCTGATGTACTTTTTGCTCAGTCTCTGTACTCCAGATCCCTCCCCAAACCTCGAGTCAGCAAAACAACTGGTCAGATCCTTGCTGACCTGTGACTACAGAAAGCAGTGGTCCAAAATCAGTAATTATCAGCCACCCATCTTAATTATTACTCCAAGCCCTGGCAGAACTGCTCTGCTCAGCCGCACAGAAAAGCCTGTTACTGCCTATCAGCTTCCGTCGGTGGCAGACACCCATTCCCAGGTCCAACCATTACAACCTGTAATTAACGTTCCTCACACCCACCGTTCTCAACAGTCTTCTGCGGAGATTTGCTTTCCAACGATATTGTTGCAATTTTCCTCTCAATTCTGGTGGGAAAATAAGAAGGTTAGAGCACTCGTTGCAGACCTTTTGTTGCACATTCACCCTCACAGCCCATCTTCTTCACGTCCGGGTTTTAACAGCTGACCGGCGTACAAAGCCACCTCAGACAGCTCTGTGTTAGATCTTAAAAGCATTAAAAAATCCTCCGTGAACTCTAAGTAGAAGCTTTTACACAATTATTGCTCTTTGCCAAGATTAGGGCATGGTCAGAGGACTTCGCTGATGCTTTCCGTTCCTGTAGCGGTTACTTTTCCAGCACCGTAAACAAGAAAAAGAATTGCACCCCACAGGCAGAGGGTGGCAAGAACTCAATTTTCAGAGCAACGCATCAACCGTTTGGGGCAGGAAGTGAAGAATTTTGAATCAAGCTGAAACAGGGAGTAAGGGGAGACAGAGCCTGGGGTTACACCCCCAGCCTCAGTACTCCTGCGATGCAATGCAGTAAAATAAAATTATTTCTACGCTAGTTCTTTCAGAGGCCAGGCTCAACCTCAGCAACAGCAGGTTCCATTCAAGCACTACTGCCCAAAGCCCTCCCGTACTCGCTGTTTCAGCCGTGTAAGAGTCTCAGCAGAACAGAATCGGACTCCAGGTGAAGGGAACAAAGACGGCTTAACATGCCCTCCGGTTTAGAGCCCCATTCCCAGCTCTCAGAGAAAGCTCGCCCTGACCCCCACGGCTGTGTGCTCACCTGCTGCTATTGTGCTCGTCTTCAGACCCCTGCTCGTCGTCAGACGTTAGAGGAGAGTAGTGAACGCCGTTGGTCTGAATGAGGGGCTTTTCCTTTTTCAGTACCGGCGGCTGGTCATTGTCCTGGTAAGGAACAGGAGAGTTCTTCAGGGAGTTTTCAGGAGAGGAAATGGCTGTTATTTCTAAAGGCTGGTTAATGTTATTGACCTGGGCAAGAAGGAAAGAAAGCAGTTACGGATGAGAGGACCCTTCAGAAACAAAGCATCTTGTTACGCGTATCAAAACAGCCTCAACTCGCTCAGCTCTAGAATACGCTGCTGGTTCAGCACTGCTGCTGTTTTCCTCCACCCACTCCCCGCCACACTAGGACCCGGCATGAAAGCTTAAATGAAACTTGGAGAAATACCTATTTTCCTTCTTTGATTTTTATGTTTAAACACAGAAAGGAAGACACAGTTTCTTTGCAAACTACTGCTGCCGGATCACAGGAACACAACTTGTCTAGCTGGCTAATTACACCGCAATGCCATATGCTTCTGGCACTCCGCTGCAACTGAGTCAATCTTACTTTAAACTATTTTCAAAATATTTAACCCACAGCCTGAAAATCAACTTCGCTGCAGAAACAAGCTCTTTGTCGTAAGGCAAGATATTATTGTTCATTTTTAACGCTCGGACAAAGAACTCTTTGAAGATGTTCTACCTATACAGAAACGTTCACCAGCTTTTCAGCAACTCTCTCGCCTCCCAGACGGGCCATTTCCACAAAGACCAGTTCTAGCTGCCAGCACTGTCACAGCCCGGAGTACGCTAAAGGACAGAACAGCTGAAGTGTATTTCTAATTCACAGAGCTTTCTAATTCACGTTTGTCCAATTCACAGAGCTTTCCCAGGCCCTTCTCCCTCGCTAGAGCTCTTCATTTCTGCCCTTACCATGGAGTTGATATTGAGCGGTGAACCTGATGGTTGCGTAAAGAGTCCAGACACAGTAGGTAAGGATTTGCGTTTAGGGGAGACCCCGGAGTTCCCGCTGAGATTCCCAGTAGAGGATCTCTTCCGCCGGCCTCGCTTCTTCCCATCCGGCGCATGTGCTTGGCCACAGTCCAGCCGAGCGCTCGTGGGCAGAGGACTGTGCTTGTTGGAAGGGGATTGTTTTACATGTCCTGTATTAGGAGAGATTGTAAAGATGATTCTTCTCTTGGCCTCGTTCTCAGGATCTGAAAATGCTGCATCAGACTGAAGATCCCCCTTTGTTCCTTCGGCAAACATCTTCTGAGCATCTGCATATTGCAATACCCCTACCAGGCTCTGGGACGTGCCATTTAACCTGGGGCTTGTTGAGTGCTGGTGAGCAGGGGAGTTTTGCCCAGAGTTCCTTGACTGCATCATTAGCAAAGGATGTTGTGGAGTGGAACTCCGAGACCCTACTGAGTTAAAGAGACTCCCAGAGTCGTCCAGAGCTGCCTGATCAACACTATGGTTAAGATGGGCTGGGCTGTTTGTAAGATTTCCATTGACTGCCACGGAGCCAGAAGAGTAAGAAAAACCTGTTGAAAGGGAAAGTTATACATCATTGCTTCTGCTGAGCGAGAGGTCACAGTGCTAGATTACTGGGCTGACTGGGAGTGCTTTCAGCTCTACCTGCATCAGATCAGCCAGGGCCGGGTGTCACACGGGACACTGCGCAGCTTGTGCAGTTGAGAAGGTGGCTCTGTGTGCTGATGGCTTCAGTTAGGGGGTAACAATTTTCACTGCTCTTTGGCCAGTTCGGGAAAATTCATGTGTTATATGGAGATACTCTATAGTCTACCCGGGCTTTAAATGGAATTCAAGTGTGAAGTGTCTTCTGAACTATTGCACCTTCTGAAATCAGGGCTCCTCTACTCTCACTCCTTCCTATCGTCAAGGAAACAGATGGCCAAGTTCAGTCCGTTTCCTTCCCCAAAAAAGCAGGGACTTTGTCACCCACGCAGCCCACCTCCTTCTCACAATTAAACTAAAGGCTGTGGCTGAGGAAGCGACAGGGGATCTTCAAGGAAATTGTGGCAGAAGAATGCGCCACGTGGGAGGAAGCTCGGAAAGGGAATCAAGCGTTTGTCATGGTGTATCGTAAATGGGTTTAGTGCTGTCGTAAGGCCTTGTCTCTGGGCTGTCTAAAGGCAAGGGGTAGAGGGCACGGGGTATTGTTTTACAGCAGGGTTTTGCTAAATAATTCCTTGGTTCTAGAGAAAACTGCAGCCAAGCCCTTCTTTGCAAAACAGATGCTAGGAACACCACAAGCCCCTTGAGGTGGGAAACTCTGAGACCAAATGCTCTCTCTGATGAGAGATCAGCTGTAGAGCAGCTTCTGCACGCTAGAACCTACTTTCCCTGCTCCACAAGACTTCCATTCCCTGAAGGGCTAAAGGCCACAGTTTCAACAGACGAGCGAGTTCAGAAGCAATGTCTGTGTTACGGGCATCCCAACCCGCTCCCGTTTGACCTCTCTTCCTACCCACATACTCATGCCTTTACAACTGCTCGATGCACCGTTGTGACCTCCATCAAGAACTTATTTCTGCTATTAAAATACTCCGCCCCCCTGTAATATAAAACCTGTAAAGCCAGATCATCAGCCCGTAGCACGGCTAGGCAGCACTTTGCTGGTTTGCCACGTTGTAAAGTAGGAAACTCTTACCCCACACACAGAGGAGTTTCCAAAAGCAGTGATTTATTTTCACTGCAAGGTGCTGCAGTTCAGGAAAAGGCATATCAAAGCAATACTTTAAGCCAGAATGCAGCCAAGCTGTAGGCACACACTGACTCAAAGCATCATCCTCCATGATTCTTTGGTCTCATTACAAAACACATTTATCCAGCACTCTGCTGCCTCAGTGACCTGACAAGAAGCGCTCGGAAAACTCCGAGGCTTGCGCTTGCAGGTGCTGTCCCGACAAGGCAGCACGGCTTCGCGGAGATGAGGCCGTTACCTGAGGTAGCCAAAGCCAGTGGCTTGTTTCCAGCAGCATTGCTTATGCCGTTGTGAGAACTAGCACCGATCTGCTTTTCAAGTGTCGCCGAGTCTCTGCTCTGATGAACGGGGCTGGGTGTGCTTCTCTGCGGGGAGAGAAACGGGCGGCTTAGGACAGGAGGTTTACTCAAAAGCCAGCAGTTTAAACAGAATTCACATGCATTAGTAGATCTTCCAAGGAAAGTGGCTCTAATTCCTAACGGTCCTAGATTTCACTTGTTTCGAGAAAAACTTAAACCAGCATGTTATGGGACAAAACCAAATACCATGATTAATTAATTCCACTGCAATGGTCTGTAGCACACGCCAGGTACCACGCAGAGAGAAGGAGGACAGGCTCATCGTCCCAGGGAGTTCAGAGCCAGGACAGGACAGCAGAGAACAAACCCCTCACTCCACTGTTTCACAGGCAGCTGGAAAGGAGACAAATGGCTGTATGGTGTCCCCAAGCCTGTGCACAGGAAATTCCCCCAAACAAGCCCAAACTGAACCTTCTCTGGTACACTGCTGAGGGGACCATCAACAGGGCATTTGCCTGAAGCGGGCAAAACACCTGTGAAATGGGACCCTGAATAAACAACATGCTGAAGTGAGAAGTGCCATCCCCAGCCAGCACTCTCTCTCTCTGAGGACACACCACTCTGCTCGGAGCTGGGCTGACTGGGGGTCTGCTGCAACAAGTCTACAGCTGGGAAAAGATAATGGATTCAGTGCTACGTAACAGCTCCAGCCTTCCAAACACGAGATTGTACGACAAGTATCTGGGGATGGATTCTCAATTCACAGCTCTCGTGTGAGAGCAGCAAATGCTTCTCAGTTCTTTAGTGTAACATTTTTGTGACAAACGTTTGTGAGAAAGTGGACCAGCTTTTCTTTTTAAACTCCTCTGCTACCGAGAACAGCAGGGACTCAGCAGGATTTCAAAGAGACAGCCCTGAAAGTTCTCTAGTGGCTCTCTGCTGCTGCAGAGCTGTCACTAGCACATCAGCTACTGCAGCCCCCAGGCACTATTCAAGTTCATCCCACACACCTTCGTGGTAGAAGACAGACAATTCTGAGATGACCAAACTGAGGCAGGAGAACTTGTGTCCCAGGGTTACATAAGAAGGCAGGGGCTGAGACCAAGCTGACATGGGTGAGTCTCTGCTTTCACTGCCACAAACGCTGACTCTGCCTTTTCCACCCAGCTAGACATTAAGACTAAGATCTCCTAAGGATCTACTTTACTTTCCTTCCTGACCAGAACACCACCACCCCAGACCCATGAGAGGATCAATCTACAGCATGACCGAGAGCCAAGAGGATGCATCCCAACAGCAGCCTCCCCCGAAGCATCAGACAGTGGAGATGAGCAGCCCACTAAGGATCCTGGTGCATAGCACCCCATTACTGCCCAGGGTGACCTCAGGGAGGGATGGAAAGTGTTGACAATCCCTTACTCACCACCTTCTCAACACGGCTAGGTAGGACTACGCTGGCCAGAGGGATACTAACAGGGAGTTTATTGGGCTGCACTGTGCTGAGAGGAATACTGATGGGTAGGCTGGTGATAGTTTCTCCATTACTCACAGAGGTTCTCTCTCTCAAAACCTGTCAATGCAAAAAAGAAAGTGATGTTCTCAACCATGTGCTGTTACTGAAGAGACCTTTTAGGCTAATGGTAACCTGCTCATTTATATTTTGCCGTCGTGATCCCCCTCTTTATTTTTTTTTTTAAAGAATTACAGAACTAAGAGCGATGACTATACAGCAAAGACAGGGCATGCGTGGAGCAGCTTTGTTACCAGCACCAGGCTACTGGGCCAGCAATAACCAACAGCACAGAAATATGTAAATGGAAGATACTGCTGCCCCCAGCATGAGGAAAAGGAGGCCTTGGGCAAGCTCATTTCCCAGTGCCATTGCTAGAGCTCTGTGAAAAGCGCTCATCTGACACAACTCGTATCTTGAGGCCCTCTGGACACAGAAGATGTAGTAGGCAGAAATATTTCCATGGTAACCTCCTATTGGAGGGCACCCGCTTGCTCTGAAATGAGCCTCAATATGATTCATGGCCGGACAAATTACGTGGACAATTTCTTGTTATTTTTATTATTTTTAACTATGAGAGAGTCTACTTTTCAAGTTCAAGTAGACAAAGCCAGATCAAAAAGAAACCCTACTGCATTACTGGTGCAGCTCATGGGCAAAGCAGCAGCTCCAGGCTAAGCATGTCTTTTGTGAGCACGGTATTCTCTTCCTCCAGCTCTCTATTGTACCACACCTACTGTGTTTTGTGTTCTTTTCCAGACCACACAGACCACAAAAAGGAGCCCGTGTTCCCTAGTTTGGCCAACTGTTTCTTTGTTCTCCCAGGTGTAACGTCCCTGTGCTCAAGCAGAGCAGCTCTCTTACCTTCTCGCCTGCAATGGGTAAGGCCGCTGGGGAGGAGGGCCGAGTTTCCTGAGGACTCAGCTTTATGCCATTGGAAATACCAGGGCTTGGATATGTAAGGCCATTCTCTTTGACATGGTCAGCTCTGGAACAGAGATGTATGGTCATTAGAACACAAAAACTAGTGACTTGTGCGAGAAATTCCTGTACCAAACTCAAGGCACTGCCTTATTGACCTGATCAGCTGGCACTGCTGTTTTCTTCAAACACAACTCTTGATAGTACATAAAGCACCACTTTTAAAAGTGTTTTTCCAACAATCCCAATAAACTACTGCTATTAAAACAAGCAATTACTCCTCGGGAATGATCACTCTCACCTCTGTATCTCATTAGTTGTTGCTTTTCCATTGACTCCATGGTCTTGATTCAAGTGTCTCCTTAGTGCTATTTTAGCTGGGGAAAACCTGGTGTAATCAGGTATCGACAAGCTCGTCATCTTGTCTGCCTTCTGCCGGCTGCTGTGGTTTGGGGTGCACGGGACTATTTCTTGGTCCAGGTGAGAGGTTGTGTACTGCGGGGTGTTCTGCTTGGACGAGGGCCTGCTGAAGGTGTTATGGATCTCATAGGGAGTGGCATGGCCGTTCATGGACAGTTCAGGGCTCATGCCATTGATGTGGGGCATTGGAAACTTCGAGCATTCGAGCTCGAGTTGGAACCTGCCATGCTCAGCCTCAGAATCACGGCTCAGATGGTTTTTATTGCGTAGCTGTACTGACAGGGACTCCTCAGACGGCGTGTATGATTTCAGCTGCATGAGCTCCTGCTGTCTTTGACTTTTCTCGAGTTCCACAATGCTGATCTTTAAATGAAAAGGAGGACACTGATTGAAAAACACATCTAACACTTCTATCACATAATGGAGTTCTGCCTTGATACGCTTCTCAGGAAAAGTGGCCCCAGTTCTGGGAACATGCAAAACAATTGACCCAACATTGGAGAAACAGATTTCAATGTGCTGCTCTGAGCATGAGACCAAAAGGCACAGGTAAGCAGAACGGCCCAGAGACTCTTAGAAAGCACTTTTCACATCTTAAAAGCAATATAAAATACCTCCAACTTATACAGAGAGTTGGGAGTAACTCAATACTGCCGGTCATTGAAGGAAACAGTGGCTCCATGTCAAGACATCCAGCAAAAGGCTCTAGAGCGAGTCTCACAGGGAAGGGAAAGCTCTTCAGACACAGGATTTTAATTTCTTTTCACTGTGGTAAGTGATGCTTTGTGGGAACTGATTCCCAAATCAAAACGTCAGAGCACACACGTAAAGAAGCAGGACCTTTCTTCTCATCAGGTCACGCTTTTTAATTATATTTCATGGTAAACCATGATTCCTTCTTCAACAGCACTTCCAAGGAATCAGGTCATGGATCTACTTCCTTTAAAAGTTATCCACTTCCTTATTCTTCATGTTTACTACATCCCTTAACTGGCCCATTGCCCAAGAGCTCCCCTAAGCTGGTGACTCTACCTGCAATTCCAAACAGTGCTTTTGTTTCTCAGAAATCTGATTCTTCAATGCCTGCTTCTCTTTCAGCAAGTTCTCCAGTGACAGCGTTGACCAATCCAGCTTCAGCTCTTCACACCGTGCCTTAAGCTGCAAAGACACGGGATAAACAGAGCAAAAGTTGACTTCTACCACGCCACACATCCAAGGGGTGAGCTGAAAACCGGATATATGCAAAAAAAGCTTCTTAGCCCACTGAAAACTCCTACCAGCTCAAGCCAAACGCCACCAAAGTGGTCCTGTGATCCCCACATCATGTGGCAGGAGGTGGCCTGGCTCTTTCTAAAAAGAGCCCTCCCTACCCCCTTCACATCCAGATCTCACCTGCCTTGTTTTGAGTTACTGAGAACACCACAAGAGTTACAGCTGCCACAGAGCAAGCACGGTACAAACTTCCCGGCCAGCGAGATCCAGATCCAGTGACATCCAGATCCAGTGATAAGTGCATACAGAGGTGCAAAGCTGTTTAGGGGACACGGCTGAGCCGGAGTCACCGTCACCTCAGCATTTGGTTACCAGTAAATAAAGGTGACCAAGGAGAAGGACCACCTGCAGCCTTTCCCCATCGCTCTTCTCTGTTACAGAGCAGCTATAGCAGCCGGGTGATTTTTCATTCCTTAAGACACCCTGAAGACAGGGGCAGCCCTCGGCTCAGGGCCCATCTTTACGGAGCTGGGAGCAGCCCCTGCTACCCGGACACAAGCGTTGTACACACCAGCTGTAAGCTCTGGTTCCTGAGTTCACTGTTGTCCTTCTCCAGCTGCTTTGTCTGTTCTTTCAGCTGCTGATTGTGAGCGGAGATTTCCTTCTGAGCCTGAATCAGGTCGTTGTATGTTAGAGCTTTAACTCCCAACTACAAGATGAAGAGTGAGAAGGACAGAAATCGTTCAATACGGTCTTGACACCCTAATTCCAGACAAATGTCACATTCAGAAGTGGCACTGAGGAGATCCGTACAACTTAGGCGGCTCACAGGAATTCCCCAGCATTCTCCAAGGCACTTTGTCATTGAGGAAGGACAAAAGTACCTCACCTGGAGCTGCTGCTCCAGCAACTCAACTTTAAAACTGACATTTAATTTCTTGCCAGCCAACAGAACACTATAGAACCACCACATTTCCCTCTGTGCTTCTGAACTTGTGTTGGCAACACCAAGCTTGAGCAGCCAGCCAGGGATGTGTCCTTCACTAAAACACCACAGTGCCTGGGGCCTGGCACCCCCTTCCCCTGCACACAGAGCGGCACCCAACTATTTCAACAATGAAGATAAAACACAACCAAGGCGTGATACAGATTCCACATTGTGTAGCATGATCTGCTACAAAGCAGAGGCTGAAGACCCAAGACTACTCTGCTCTTACTTATTTTTATCAAACATGTTTGCATGCGGATGACTAACACGCATCCACTTCCACCAGATCGGGGCTACCTCATCAAGTTTCTGCTGAAAAAGACGTTTGATTTCCTCTTTCTGTGCCTGGCAGTGGGTGAATAACTGCTGTGCTGTCCCCAGGAGCTGAGCGTTCTTTTCCTGGAAGAGGGAGGAGTAAGAAAATACACTTTTAGCATCAATTGCAGCACGGTCCATCTTAATAAGGTGTTCACATCTAGTTTGTAGAGCAAGTCGGAAGTGAATCTGAGCTCAGGGGGGTGATG
Organism: Bucorvus abyssinicus; assembly: GCA_009769605.1. NCBI lineage: Eukaryota > Metazoa > Chordata > Aves > Bucerotiformes > Bucorvidae > Bucorvus > Bucorvus abyssinicus. Next base: position 10,923,922 of record CM020055.1, read on the forward strand.
CATGAACTAGTCAAGCTGTTTGTACCTCATTGAACCCCTATTTGTTAGTGTTGAACACTTGGTGAAGTTAAGCAAGCTGAAAAGAGCTTTTAAGTAGTTTTTTTCTGCTATATGGTGAAATATAATCAGGACAGTCTTAAATAGTCATTTTCCTCCTCCTAGTGCATTGTAAAGATGTAATAACCACATCCTAGAGAGCAGCAACAGAACTGGAAGAGATTATCTGTATGAAATCTGTTACTAAACTGGGAACAGAATCTAAATCTCCAGAGCCCCAATTCAGAGTTTCCTACGCACCACTCATGGAAGAGATGCAGAATATGAAAATACACTGTGGGGGAGGTAGGAAGAAAGTCATAAATAAGTCAAACTTGTACTTCTAATGCCAAAATTACTCCAGCGGGCCACCCGACCCATCCACTTGCAGAACATTTCCTGCCCATAACATTCCTAACTAGATCCTCATTTACTCATTTAATGGTCGTGCACTACGTGAGCGGCAAAGGCCAAGGACAGGACTGGCTAAAGGGTCCCATTTATCCAGTTCCCAGCTGAAGGATGAGCTCAGCGAAGAACGAACTCTGGAGACTGCACTTTTCTCCAACTTCTGCTGCTGAGGTTCAGCAGGAATCAGAAGCAGCGCAGAAGCTGAGCCATCACTGCAGAAAAAGTGGAGAACAAGGGCAAAAAGCACCTTGATCTTGCAAGCAGAGAAAAACCAGGACCTGGCCCAGAGCTCTTGCCTCTCACCCCAACGCCTTGGGGACACAGCTGAGTCACTGCAACGCTGAACGGGCTGACAGAGGTGATGCTGAAAAAGTCATTTATGCGTTCCATATCAGTCGCTGCACTCAGCCTTTACAAGCGGTGGAGGAGCTGACAGCTCCCTCTAAGGGTAATCAGCTGAACTAACAGCTCACAGCATCGTGGTTATTTTAAAATCATATTACGGATTCTTCTTGTACTTTGAAAAACCTTCATGGAAGAAGGAGTTATTAAACAGACTGAACAACAGCACCTCACCCAGCAAGGTTCTGCTTCTGCCTCTGGAAGGTTTAACTTGCCATGCTCTCCATGTAGCACTCCATTAAAAATATTTTTCATACTGAATTCCTCATTTTAATGTCTTAAAACGTGAACCGGCTGTCAGACACCACCACCGAGTGATCACTTCTCCACACTCTCAGTTTATGCTTTCAGGGCATGGCACAACACTCAAACGCTATCACCTCTCATGCAGTTTTCCATGCAAGGTGGTAAGTTAACTTTACGCTGACTTTCCTGACAAGTACAGAACAAGCAGAAAAATGTGCTGCTTAAGGGAAAAGTTAGAAATTCAGAGTGCTCCTTGACTGTGAAAACAAATGGAAACAACCACAGAAAAAAGGCCAGAAGTTAAAAGAATATTGCTGAGTGCTGTGGGGAAATGTTCCTCTCACAGGCACAGTCTCTCTCATCAGGGCTCCTTTATAAAGCAATTACATTATTCGCAGTTGAGGTAAAGCGATACAAGAAGGTGTTTAGGCAGGAAATGTCCCCCCTCTGCTGGGGACACGGCTCCATAGCAGAGGAAACACCACACCACTTCCACAGAGTTCAACCCCTGACTTGGTGACCCCACACTCTGCCCATCACAGCCAGATCACCCAGACTGAGGGGGTTCCGTTAAGTCTCTTAAGTGAGTGATGACAGTTTTCTTTTCCTAATCCCATCCTTCCCTTCCTTACAAGTTTAATGAGCCATCCTGACGCTACAGTACTCGATTCGTTTAGACCTTCCTACAGTGGGAAGAGAATAGGTGTCAAAACCCCAAAAGCTCAGCTCCAAGGAATCTGTATCGGTGTGGTTTTCAAGACAGTCCTCACTCAATGTTGCTGCCATCTTTAGCTAGATTAAGCACCGTTTAATTATCTAAGAGCAGTCTGAGCAGCAGGTCGCAGGACGTGTCCCTCAGGGAAGCCCCTCTAAGTGGAGGGGATTTATTTGTGTATTTATTTGGGCAGCTCACACTGCAGGAGAGGTTGACCACCACCTCTTGCTCCTGTGACCCGTGAGATGCTTAGAGAAGAAAAGCAGCCACCAAGCCTGAATGGAGTAAATGTGGTTCAGGACAGAAGCTTCCTGCAGAGGTACACACAGCTTCATGGCAAAATAGAGGAAAAAAGAGAAATACCCAAGTAGGTCTGATTAGGTGGAGGGGCATTAGGGGGAAGAGGGGAGGAGCATTGCTCCCAGTTTGCGGATGGGAAATTTAAGCACACAATGACCGACGGAGTTAGCGCTAAAACCCCCAGGCAGAGGCATTCAGCCTGAGCATTACTCTGGCAGAGTCTGTGTAATTGGCCTGGTGCACAAGTTCTCATCTCCAGCGCTTCTCCCCTACATCTAAGGTACGTGGTAGTCTGGCAGCTTTGTTTAGGAATGTTAGAAATGAGACCCACCTTTTCCTGCTCCAGTAACTGTTGCAGACTTGCTTTATACTGAGGAGTCTTCATGTACGCCATGAACTGCATGTACTGGATCTTAAAAGAGTCTGCAAAATAAATAAGGAGATGATACATTTCGAGTGAGTGCAAGTGCAATGCTCTTATTTACCCCGACTTGCTCCCTTGACACTTCTCCCCGCTTTGCTCTCTCTAGGATAAAAACCTCTCTAGGTTTTTATTCGGACTATAAGTCAGATCAAGCCATTAAAGATCCATCTTCCGACGGAAGCTGAACTCCTGGATCCATTAGCTACGTATAATAGGGACCCCAATGGAAATCATGACAATGCAATCAAAAACAGAGGAAGATGATGGGTGCTAATGGTGTGTTTGCATGATGGAAGAGGAGTTGAATGGCTTTTAATGCACTGTAAGTAGAAACAATAGAAGAGATTTGCTGTAACAGCCCAAACCAGCCCGGAGCTCTCGCACTCATTCTCCAGCATCACAAGACAGGGCTTGCTGTACTCCTCCTACCTCCATATAGATGACAAGCTCTACACCCACACTTACTCTACCCTCCAGGGAGTGTTTGCTTCTCATTGTCTCCTCTCTCCAGTCTCCTGTTCCGCAATGAACCTCCCTTCTCCCCAGCCCTCACCACTTTCATCATAAAGCCAACCAACGATTAAGTCCAGTCTGCTGCAATCGCAGGCAGCCAAGACACGTAACAGAGGGTACACAGGCTTTTGCAGCAAGGTTCACTCCAGACAAACGTTGTTCTCCCCACTCCCTCTCCCCCCCAACAAGAAAGGTTCCTCTAAATCACTTTTAATCTCTTTCTCTGCAGTAAGAAATGAGTCATCTCTGTGAGATGCCACAGCAAGAGAGCAGGAGTTAAGGACACCGCAGATGCCCTTGGTCACCACACTGACAGGAACATTACATCAGATACCCAGACGATCCTAGACTGGCCCATACCCAATGCCAAAGGCCAGAAACAGCTGGAGGGGGCAGGGGGACGAACCAGAAGACGTAAAAAAACACCCTCCAAGTTTCTCCTTAAATCACCTCTTGCACACGGAGAATATCTTCCACCCACACCACCTTTGTGTCCTCAAAAACTCAGACAGCATCTCATTGACTTTGCTCTAAGCTTTGCGGAGAAAATGCAGTGGTGTTCCCCGAGATTGAATCACTTGAGAATAAGAGAATGGTTTCGTTTAAAATAAAGTTATTTCTGACTGGCCATTTCCATTTGAGGTTATTTTGGATTCCTGCTAAACCCAAGCATATTTCTTTTTGTGCCAAACAAGAGCTAAAACACCAACAAAAAACAAATGAAGACCAAGATGTCATCCTCAGCAGCAACAGAAGAGACCTGGTGGTGACGCCAATGGAAGTGGGGCAGGCGGAGGAAGATGGGGAAGAGGCTGCTCCCTCTCCCATTCAAGACACAGCTTCCCACTAGGGATCTACCACATGTTCAGAAACCTGAAAGCAGAGGTTTCCATGACAAACACAGTGACAACCTGTCAGTCTTACCTAGCAGCTTCTGTAGTGCAGGCGGGGTAGGTGTCACCAGGAGCTGGTTAGATGAATGCCGTTGCACTTTAGGAGGTAGTTGGTAATATGGACTATGAGGTGACTTGTATGCATCTGGAGAGAGACACATAGAAAACCTTTCAGATTATGAAAGCTGGTGTTTCTGGCAAGTACAGCAGCTTTCTCACTGGAGAGCTCGTCGTTTACACTGCAAGATCCCACAGCTTAGCTAGAACAACACCTGCAACCAACTGTTCGGAAGGACATCTACGATTTGTCCTTAGAACAGCAGCAGCAGAGACCAGCCCCAGCTCAGCCCCAGCTTCTGGCCAAGTACCTACAGACAGACTCAACCACCCTCTTCTCACAGAAGCACACCACCACCTCAGGGGGAGCTTTGTTTTGGGGGCAAGGAAGAAGTTGTGGCACAAAACCAAACTAAACCGAGCAATAAAGGAAGAACGACCTCCGAGCAGGCACCCAGAGCCTCAGACACTCATCTAGGTTCATGTGGCAGGGGATGGCTTCTGCCACTGCCAGCCCTGAACTCACCCTGAGGAGAGGATGAAGATGTCTGTGAAACAGTCTGAGCATGCAGAAGTTCTAGTGCAGTTTGGTTCTTCTTGGTCTTGCGCTCTGTGTTTGCAGTGTTCATTTTCTTGGGACGGCCTCGCTTCCTGCCTGCCATTTTCCTTCCTTTTTTACTAAGCTTCTTCTTCCGAGCTTTGGAGGGAGATGGCTTTTTCACAGAATTTGCCGCAGCCTTTTCTTCTTCAGCACCAGAATCCTGCGAGATTTTGAAAAGGCAAAAGCTCTTTAGTCATTTCTAGCGACATTTGCAGCATCCCTTTTGAGCAAGCAGTAACACCTTTGTTCAGTAATTTTATGAAAGGAAACTGATGCACTGCAGATAAATGACTTGCCAGTGAGGGAGACTTGCTTGGGACGAGAGCTGTCCCCAACACCCCAGGAGCTGCGCTCAGTCTCTTCTGGACATATTACAGAAAAGGAAGTCTAACTGTTGTCTAAGAGAAGCTGATTATTCGCCCTGTATTGACTATATTCTTCAACTGAACTTCATTAAAAAGTCAAAGCACATTCAACACCTCACATTTTTGTCATGATCAGTCACCGCATTTCTAACAGTACTATGTAACGGCGTGAGAAAGAAAACGAGTCTTTGCAAAGGGACTCGGCGCCCTCTGAACTCCAGCCACTGCGCTGAGGCTCAGGGGAAGCTCTGCGAGCTGGTGCTGCAGGTAAACGAGGGTGGACGACCAACTATTCTGCTCCTATTGCAACACCTTTTTTCTGGAATTACTGGTGCAATGCTCAAGTGCAGCTTTTATTAAGTCACTCCATCCTATTTTCGTCCTCAGCAACAGCTATCCCAGTTACATGTTCAGAGCCATCCCAGCCCGTCTGCCCACAGAACCCCGACAGGGATTACGAGTCCACACGCAGCAAGACAAAACACATTTACTCAACAACAATGCAGATGTTCACCTTGTTTTCTTGAACCTTCGTTGGAGTAGTTGTGTTGCTCTTGTTTTCTCTTTGCTGACGACGTCTAGCTGCCTCTTGTTCCTCCTGCAGGAATGTTTGAAAAGACTTAACAATTCGCTCATATATTTATCACTTTTTATCACAAGAGCTTGGTGTAAGTGCTCTTATTACACAATGTCTTTTTTCTTTTTTAAAAAACCCACCTTTTGTTACCAGCAAGGGAAAAAACTTACCCTGCCTCAGGCCACACTCAGTGGGAAAAGGAAGGTAAGTGCAAGCCACCCTTTCTCACTGCACTACCTACTATAATTCCAAACGTGCAGCCACAGGGCAAAGGAGATTAAACACCAACCTCTTCCCTTATTCTGCCCCTCCCAATCCCACCCCCCAGCTCACACACTGGTGTTACAGGTTTGGCTTTGTTTTTTCTTTAAATTATTAAATAGCTTTATCTATATCCCCAGCATTTCACGTGTTGCTACATCACTTTAGAAATCTTACACAACTTGAAATGGCAAAACCATTAATCATCATCTAATTCAACTTCAGCCAAGTCTGCAGAAGAGAGTAAAAAAAAAAAAAAAAAGCAGCAAGTTTTACGCTTGATTTTCTACCAGGCATCAAGAACACGTAATTTCAGAGAGCTCACTCAAAGCCTTGCTTCTGCCATCCAGGTGAGGTTTAACTGCGTAAGAATTCTGGCAATTCCCACTCCTCTTCGGTTTAAGGGAGTTCTGGACTAGCCCATACAAACGGCAGATTTAAAAGCGTATGGACACCACCCTGTATTTTCTCTTCTGCCTCTGAGAGCTCGTTCCTCTCCCAAGTTTGAATTCATCAGGCTGAAATAACCCTGTCTCAAAGCTCCCGTTAGTCTGTTCCCAACAATTCCTTAGCAAGTCAGGCTGAAGACAAACGTTCACCTGAAATTTTAGATTAACTGGCCTCACTTCATTCTCATACTGGGAATACCAGCCCCATCGGTTATTTCAGACTAATACAGCCCGGCCCAGTTCCAAAAATCCTCTGCTATTTCAATTCCACTGCAGCACTGACACCACATTTCACATCTCAAACAGCAGTAACATCTCGGAGCACTCTTCAGCTGAACACCGGGACAGATTCAAGATACCTCTTTCTTCTTAAACTTCAGTCCTTAAATGAACAAATAGGTCTTTATAGACCTCCAATGCACAGGAAAAATACCTTGTGCTGCCCCATTAATCAATTCCTCTATTAGAAAGCTCTTGAACATGATTGTATTAGCGCTTGGTGGCGTATGATGCTGTGCTTCAATTAGCTCCACGGCCGTGTTCCTTCCTTATGAAGAAAATTTGATTTTCTATCAGTCCTGAACATCTTTAACAAGAGACATTTTACAGAAAATGATTGAAACTTACCCTGAGTTTTGGATTTTTGAGACTAGAAAAATAGTTTTCAAGCTGAAAATAGAAAGATAAGAGTCATTTTCAAAGTCACCACAGAGGGACGCATAGAACAAAACATTAGCTTAAGACAAACGCAGAACGGCAGAAATTCTGACTGGTTTTTTTCTGATAAGCTACATCAAGAAGCCATTTCCATTCATTTTACTGACACAGACACATTGTGTGGCCAGACGTAATCCCTGCCTCAACGTGGTTTTATCATCTTGGCCGCTGCCTATCCTTGTTTTGAAGCTTTGTGTCATTTATCTCCACTCAGCACAAGGTTAGTTTTGATGAAGCTACTTCACTCTTGTACTCCACTAGAATATTTCTCGACACTCTAGCACATTCTTAAATGAAAGCGTTATTAGACTACAGCGGAGTTAGAGAAACAGTCTCACTAGTACACTGCAAAATACTTGGTGTGGGAATAAACTATTTCTCTACAAAAGTTTACATTGAACTGGGAAAAAAAAACCACAAACCAAACCCCCCCAGTGAAGGCATCAGCATGGTTATCGAGCTTTGGCTGGTTCTCCAGCAACTGAAATTGAGATTTACTGCTTGAATGTGATAGAATGACATGGTCTGTACTGCAGAATTAAAGACCCTCCAAGTCTTTACTCAGTGTGGCAGCTACAGCACAAGGCCACCATTCTGCACAGTCACATACTCTGGAGCGTGAGAAGGAATTATACTGATGAACCTGTGCACCTTTGGGGAATTCACGCTGCCCCAGCGCCGTCCCTAACACACTGGCTGTGTACACGCTGCGCTGAGGAGCCTCCAGCGAGCCTGAACGGGTAACTGGGGATGCACAGCCACTGCCGCAGCTGTGCCGCCGGTCACCCGTTCCCATGGCTGTGTGCAGGTCTGGAAATGCACAAAGGTACATAAAAACAGGAACAAGGAACTGAAGCTGGCGTGTTGACTCAGAGCAGGCAAAGCAGCCAGGGCTTTCCTGGCACTGATACTCACTATGGTTCGGTCAATAGTATGCAGGTAGTAAGAAACTGGTTTCCCGGTCCATGACACAGACCCTTTCAGTGGTGATAGCTCCACAACTCGCATTATAGTGCCAATATCTACAAGAAGAAAGTCGAATTAGGGGATCCACGCTCGCTCCGTTTGCCACTTGGTCCTACTCAGCTGAAACACCCAACAGTAACGGCCCATTCCACACTAAACAACCATGGTCATACTCAGAGCGATGTCCCAGCAGAAAGCACCACAGGGAGATTAAAAAGCAATTTCTTATTCTCTCGCTATGTGTGAGATTGGAAGATGCACCTTTCATCTCTCCGGAGGCAATCAGCCATCCCAGAGCAAAAGATCGTGCTCGTGCCAGCTCCTATAACAGGCCTGCCCTGCGTGGCAGAGACAGCTTTTACGAGGAACCAGCGACAACTCCTCTGTAGGAACAGGCAGGATCTCATTAGACAGAACCAGCGACAGAACATCATTAGATGCAACCCACGTAAACTGTAACTGCACTATATTTGGACTGGGGACAAACATGTTTTGGATTTGCTTTCTTGCCCAGATTTGTTTTGTTCCCTCAAATTAATAGGTATGGGATGTGTCTAAGCATTTCCATACCCACTGAACGCTGGGGCAGTGGCGCGACTGCAGAAGACATTATGGCACAGCTCTAATTACAGAGAAAATTGCCCAGAAGAGTCAAAAAACAAGGTTAAGGATTCAGCAACTTCAACCACTATTTCCACCACATTTTAATACTCATTTTGGTTTGTCCCAACTCTTCCCACATTTCCATTTCTTTTTCCAGATGGAACTACTAAGGGCAAAACTGGTGTTGAGAAAAAAGGTTCCCTGCTTCTTAAAGCTCTCTCTTTTCCACTATGGTTTTTAAATTATTCAACTGTTCATACTTTAGATCAAAACATTAGTGGACAGGCAAGGCACATGGCTCAAATCGCACTCAGGCACCAAAAAAAACCCCCGCTGAATATTCTGCAAAACATTCCCGGTGAATCCACACTGGGGTGAAAGCTGAGATAGGAGAAAGGACTGGCTCAACCGGCAGTCATCAGCAGGGCTTTTACTAGGTGAAAAATATAGTGCCCACTGGCCTCTTTGCCACCCCACCACCTTCTTAATAACTGCTGTCTCCCAAACCCAGCCGAGAGAGCTAACAGGATGGAGAAGGCAGGAATGCAAAGTCCTGAGAGGCCACAAAAATTGATTTCCGTAGGCAGGTCTCCTCACTGAAACCTCAGAAGTGCCTTCTTGTATTTCTCCAAGCTCCAGAGCGTGGCGGCAGAGGTAGAGGCTTTACTTAGGCACTCTGTCCTAACAGCAAACTGACAGGCTGATCTCAGCTCTCTGGAGGTTTGAGAATTTCCAGAAGCACCACTCTGCCTTTTTTCCTTTTATTTTCAAGGATGTGCCTCCAAAGGATTGGCTCAAGCCACGGCGCAGTGGTTAATAAGGCCCCAAACAATCAGGTGCCACCGAAGAAAGTATCAAAAGAAAGGAAAAGGGCAGGTTCAGGTATCTGATGCACAGGACATTCGCAACGCTTCAAGCTCAGTAAAAATAGCTCCCAAGGGCACTACTGCAGTGAAATGCCTTAATGACAGGCTTCAAATTACTGTTCTTGAAAAGCAGTTTACCAAGAGGGTCAGGCCAAAAACAGAAAACACAGCTTGAGGTTTGTAACCCAGGGAGTTACTTGCCATGTTTGCTCAAGGAGAGGAATGAGGCGTTGCAGAAATTTAGGGAGTGTTTCGCATTGGACACAGTAATGTGTGTAACACCCAGCCTGAATCGTCCTTTTGCTTAAAAAATCCCAACAATAAAAACTGAAAAATCTCAGAAGCCAAACCAACAGCGCAGGGTGTCAGTAATCTCAGAACCTCATTACACTGCAGTCACAGACTTGCCAGGGACAACAACATCAGCAAATATCAAGTCTACGATGTTCAGAAGAGAAGAAAAAACTCCAAAGTTTGTTGGCAGTAGAGCAGACACAGCAGCGGGGCGCTGGGATGGGTCTGTTTGATCAGTTCAGAGCACAGAAGACAAAGCTGAACATCGCAGCTTCTGAGCTTTACAGGTTGTGACAGGTGGGATTTACCTGCCCAAATTCATACAGCTGCGGTGTGAGGAACCTGCACGCAAGGTACTCGCTGCAGCTCTTCATAGATAAAGAAAGGAATCGTGTCCTTGAAACACTTCATTTCTCTTCAACTATAAAAGATGCCCAGCCAGGGAAACACTGACTTTACAGACATCTGAAGCCATGAAAAGAGAGTCAGCTTGTTCCAGCGTTGGGTGGGGTTTCTGTTTGTTTGATTTTCAATACCTCATTTTGGCATGGACACTCTAATAACATTTTTGCTACAGCATTTTTCTATTGACACGACTCTTTGAAGAGCAACTCAAACCCACTACAGACACGTTCAGATAATGAGTACACCTTAACAGTAATGAAGAATAAAAAGGGCAATCTTACCACTCAAGTTTCGACTGTTAATTCTAAAATTTAGAGGTGCAAAAGGTTTTGAGGACACAATTCTCCCACCTGGAAAAAGAAAACAAAGTCAGTTACCACTGTTTTTTCTAGAAAAAGCTACTTATTAAATACAACCCAGTACAGAGCCCTAAAGAACAGCCCTAATAAAATTACCACTTGTATATCATTACCCAAAAAATTAGTTAATGCTCGTTCTGACAGGTCCAAGCAAGGTGATGGATTAGTCCTGCTCGGTAGCAACGGGGTGACACCTCAAGGCTCACTTTAAAATGACAGATCTTAAAACACCTCCAAAACAAGAGCATATGAATTCTCAGGGGCAAGCTACAGGAATTTCCAGGAGGAACATCGCCCTCTCTTTCCCAGTTCGTGTCTTTCAGCCAGCAGCCCCCAAAGCCCTGCTATTTAAAAGCTGATCTCCAGCTCACGGCTCTCTGCAGACATTTGGCCCAAGGCGCAGAGCCTGGGCACCTTCTGGGAAGAGAAATGAGGTTTCTTCGTTTAGTAAAGAACACTTGAACCTTGCCCATCTCACCACTTCTCTCAAGCCACCACTAAAAAAAAAGTTAAAAAAAAGAATCAACCACTAAAATTAAAGACGGCAGCTTAAGTTTGGGGATTTTATGGTTTGCAACAGAGCCCAAAAGTGACATTATTTACTTCAGCACAAAGCTGTACTATGGGAAGCCACAACTGCTTTGCTCGTGCCACACATTTTTCTTTTCAGAAACACTTATTCTCGTGATTTCTGCCATAACCAAACAAAATCGTTACTTATCCAAGTGGTTAAGAGGAAAGAAAAAAGGCACCTCGGGCAATGTAAAGGGCATGGTGGGGTTACTGGGCTTCCCCGGTCACTGGTGTCTGCAAGGCGACTCCCCAGAGGCACACGAGACTTCCAGTGAGTGTCCCCATTTAATACTTATTAGTTACTACCCAGAGCCAAATGCGACAACTTTAAACAGGGGAATGCAGTAACAGCTCAGAAAGCGATGACAGGCACTGGACACACAAAGCCAGCCCCCGGCGTGCGGGGAGCTCTGCAGCCCCAGCCGCGGCTCCTGTACCAGGTAAGAAAGGGCCGGCAGTGCCTCCCACCCCAGAGCCTCCTCTACCTCTGAGAGCTCAGGTGGGTCCGAGCAGATATTGAGTCGGGAAGTGAAAAGCCCAAGAAGTAACCATTGCAGAGCAGCCGTGTGCCTGCAAGGCACCTGACAAAACCGCCAGCCTGGCTTCTGATGGCTGTGACTAAGCCCTCACCACCTGCAGCTCCCTCGGATGCAGGAAACCGATGGAAAGAGGATTCCAGTTGGATTTGTTACCTTCCTTCATGTTCGCAAATCGCTCCTTCAGCTGGTGATCCACCTCAGGACCAAAGGCAAAGTTATTCACAAAGATAACGCTGCAAGATAATGGTTTAGTTAATGAACAGGGACAGGCACACGGCACCCAAAATGCCACACAACTACCCCCAACCACCAGTCCCAGCCACTTAGAGCCTTTCCAGCCACTTCGGATGGAAAACCGCTGCTTGTCCCTGACCATACAGCTACTTCCATCTAGCGAAACGCTTTCTGCTTGCACATCACATCACACCACCTTACCTTTGGCACTCACGCACCACCCTCGTAACTACAGCTAAATGGGTCCTGCTCAGACAGCTCCTTTTGGCACACAGCGCAGCTTTGCACCCTAACTTCCAACACAACAACGTGCAGAATGTTTTCACCCTTCTGCCATGGTGAGACCAAATAGCAACTCCCACCGCACTCAGAGTGGCTAATCCACACAGGAAAGGTGATTCTCCAACACAGTGGACCCACCATTCATCCTGTTACTTCTTCACGTGCATTTAAAATATGACAGCAAATCATCAAAATGCAATTTCTCTCCTAGGTCTAAATTCCCCCTGAAAGATAGTTGACGGCTCTCAGCACGTTTTCCCCATCCTAAAAAAAAACCCATATGGAAACAGAGAAACCTGCACACAGGCAGAATCGCACCAATGACTAAAATGGTTGGGGAGGAAATAGAACATGTGAGACTAAAAAAGAAATATGCCTTTATTTTAAAGAGCCTGGGTCTGGTCTGATTGTCCTTGGTGCCTGTTTCCTACCAGCTTGCAACAAGAGTCCTCAACATCTCTTGGGAGCCGCTGAGCACCCTGCTCACATCAACTGTGACACTGGGGCATATTGTTCCGAACGGAGAAGTGATTTCTTTGCACGAGGTCTGTCTGAAAACTCCCCTCCTCGTGCCTCCACACATGAAACGTGTTCAGCAAGGACACTGAGTTTAAGAGCAGCAGCCAAAGCTATTAAAAACCACGGATGAAAAAAATGTTTATACACCGAGGGAAAAAAAAAAAGTTTTTTTCGCTACGCCTTGCTCTTGGAAATTTGGGAAACCCTGCCTGGCAAGTCAGGCTACAGGGGTTTCTTCCTCCTCCTCCCCACTGTGTGCCAAAAAAGAGGCCTTGCAAAGGAGCCAAGCGTATTAATGGGACTAGAAAACATCCAGGAAAGGAAGGGAAAAAGACATCGTTTGCCAAATCGACTTTTTTTTTAGTGTTCCTTCTGGCACGGGATTTTGTACACACACGAGAGCAGCACAGGAGCCCCCAGTCACCTCGGCTCCAGCCCCCTCTCTGCGCACGTACTGCTAAGCCCCGAGTACAGCCAGTAACGGGGCAGCTGCAGCCGTGGAGCTGCTCACGTGCCAGCATCCAACCCCGCAGGGCCGTGTCCCTGGACAAGCGCACCCTCCCCTGCAGAGCCTGGCCACCTAAGGGAAGGGGGACACTGCGACAGGCTCTGCAGGACCGGGAGGCTCCGCTGGGAACTCGTCAGACAATCCACAGCCTCAATAGTGAGAGCAGATGCGGCGCAGTTGGCACACTCGGAACAAACACAAACACCCAACAGTTGTGAGCAAAAAGCTGCTGCTTTTGGAATTGCTGTATCAGAAATGAAGGTGGCTGTGGGTCAGCAGACACCCTACAAAAGAGCCATCCACCAGCACTTCCCAGGAAGACAGACTTCAGGTAGAAATAAAAAAAACCCAAACATTGAGTTTGTTCCCCGGAAGGTGGCACAGACAGCAGAGGATGGTGCATCAGGCATAGGAAGCCCAAAGCAAAATGCCGCTGCGCTGCAGACTTCATCCCAAAGCCTGTCCACAAATGAAAAGGCACCTCCAGAAGTTTAACTGAGGTACATAACAATGCAGAAGTCACCAGCCTGGCAGATGCCAGCCTGATGGGGTTCTCTAAAAACAGCGTCTTGGAAGCAATCCATGAACTGCCACAATGCTGAAGACTTGTAGAGAGCTCTCTCTGCCAACTGTCCTCCATTCCCCCACATAACAGTGTGGCCCAGAAGGTCGTATAAAAATAAAGACTTTTTTCCCTGTCCATAAGGCTTAAAGAATACAAAGCCTTTAAAAACACAGAAGAGTATTTTATCGCTTTTAACAAATTTACTCCTTTTTGGTACCATCAAGGAGTCTTGCCCTCTGAACAGAGCTTCACAGAAATAAATCTTCAAGACTATCAGCTTAAATGAATTTCCAGGTTAAGTTGGAACAGGCTCACTTGGGTCTTTTGCTCTTTTTTAAATGGAAAGTGAGCCTGGCTGTATGCACCAACAGCCAAAATAACGAATGTTCTGCCAGGGGCACTGACACGAAATGTAAGGATATGCAAAGCAAACAGAGGCTTCTACTCCTCTGCATAACCAGAATTTATCTTGGATACACCCTTGTACGTAAGATCACGCGACATGCATTTAAACCCATTCTTGTAGTCAGAAAACAGGATCTACAGAGGCCAGTATAAAAGTTGGCAGATAGACTTCTGGTATTTGCTATGGAAATTCTATATAAAAAGCTGGCCGGCCTCCCAATTTCCATGAGACAAACTCCCAAATATTCGGTTCATAAAGCAGCATTAACTGCTGTACTGTACCTTGTGTTTGCAATTCTCTCTCTCCATTCTTCTGAGAGGAAGTCACCTCTTTCCAGCTTAAAAAAAGACAAAGAACACAAGAAAACCACACACACACACAAGAGTTAACATTGTTCCTTCCTGCTCCGCACCCCCTTTCCTTCAGAGCGGGCCAAACGTGCTGTCCCGGCGCAGTGACACCACCGCGAGTAAGGCCACATGGAGTCTAGGAAACACCGAGGAGACGAAGCGCCCAGAGCTCGGGAGCTGGCTCTGCCCATTCCTCGGGTCCAGAGGTGCCTCCCTCCCTGCTCCCACCCCAAGGGATGATCGGGGAACGGTATCCAGTTTCACCAATGCCCTATGAAGAGTGTGCTCCATGGAGAAGCCAGCAAGGCTGTGTAACCCCCACACAAGAAACCATCAGCAAATGCCTCCTCAAGTCCCCGCTGACGCCCGTGGTTTGGTCAGTCCGTCTTAGCAGAGGGGAAACTGGAGCAGAGGCACTGGGCACAGCGCGTGCTGGGAACACTGGCTCACAATTCAGGCTCTTGTTGCAACCAACAGATGAGCAACTGATTTTTCTGTGGACCTAAATATAAATCTTGAACGCTTCTAACACATGTGAGTTGGAAATCAAGTAAAATAAAGGCCTTATTTGAAAATAAT
Source organism: Bucorvus abyssinicus (assembly GCA_009769605.1). Lineage (NCBI taxonomy): Eukaryota > Metazoa > Chordata > Aves > Bucerotiformes > Bucorvidae > Bucorvus > Bucorvus abyssinicus. Next base: position 10,938,937 of record CM020055.1, read on the forward strand.
CACAGTTATGACTTCAGTGACTTATACAGCAGCTTTCTGGAACCTCCCAGGTCCTGGGTTAAAACCCGCCTCTACGGAGCTTCCCCACAGCCGGAGACTTTCTCAGTGTGCTTTGGAAATGAGAGAGGGGTGTATGGGCCATGCTGTGCGGGGCCACGAGTAAGGCAGAAGGAGGGGCAGGGAAGGAAGATAAGAGGAGGAGAGAAAAAATACTATGCAACTATGTAAGTAATGATGATGACACACTTTGAAGGGACAACTAAGGTGATGGCTTGTATTAGAACCTCAGGAACATCAAAGCAACAACAGTGCCTGTTTGCATCCTTTCTCCGCACACGCTCCTCTGGATGAAGGAAAGGAGCGTTTCACATGCCAGCGCTGATTCTCGTTTAGCAACAGCTCAAACAGAAGTGCCAGCGCCGCAATGCAGACACGCTCCAGCTACTCTCAAACCTCTCAGCTAAGCCAGGATACCCGTCTCTGTGAAGCAGCAGAGCCTGGTGTCTTCTACTGCAGCGTTCTCTTCCCAGCGGAGCAGGCTGACGCCACTCAGAGCCACGGAAGGGATGACAAACGGAGATGAACCTGTCTGAGCCATTGTGGAGGACAAAGTTGAAGCTGCCAGCAGGAGCAGGCCTGCTTCTTGGGTGGGAAGGAGGGGGAAAGAACAAAGAAGAAGTCCAAATGCCTCAATGCTACACACTGAGCAAGAGGGCTGAGAGGAGCCAACATTGAGGGTTCTCGGGCAAGAGATCAAGAGCTTTGCAAGAAGCCTTAAGTGTTAGAAACTAAATGTGCTGAGAGCAGCAGGTCAGAGTAACTGGACTTAGTCAGAGTTACCAGTTCCACCCCACAGCTAGGCTGAAAGAAGGTTTAGAGCTGAATTACTGCCCGTATTCTCTCAGCTGCTGGGAGGGGCTGCAGGGTTTGATATCCCCGCAACAGTAGAAACACAGCAAACATAGGAGCCTGAACTCAGAGAGATCCAATCTAACAACATCCCACAGGAGACATCCAAAACCTAAAGCAAACTCAATGCACCACCACAACAGCTCTGAAGAGTGCTGGCTCCTCATCTACAGAAACATTTCTTCTGGAGCTCTGTAAGCCCTGTTTGTGAATGGAGACATCTCTAGAATATTTTTAAGAGAGTGTTTGGTCTCAAAGTCTTATCTGTTCTTGCAGTAAATAGTTTCATGGTTGAGCAACCAAGACACAGTAGAACTAAACCCCACGCGCAAGGCAACTATATTTATTTTACAACCATTTTTGCAAATCAGCTGCTATCTTGCAGTCCTCCACACTGCAGTTTCTAATGTCTACGTGAGGTTTTCATACACTAACAGGGAAAAGAAAAACACTTGAAAAATAAGGAAGGATGATGATAAAGCCATAGTCTAGCAAGAGAACAAAGAACCAGCTAACATGAAAGTATTTTGATACACTAAAGGTCTTGAAATCTAACCTGAGTGGCTGCTATACTTATTTGGATCTACTTACACTGTATGTTTGTCCTGCCCACGTGGTTCAGAAAAGCGTGGGTATAACCAAACTCTCTGCTTCAACCTGAGGTAACATATGGAGGGTGAACACTTTTTCCCCTTCTGCAAGATAAAGCCATGTTACAGCTCAGCGGAACCACAGTCCTGCCTAAACCCGTCGGGCTGTGTATTGTAATGCTACCCCTGCTCACACTTAGCCAATTGCTGAGGGAAAAATCTCACCAGGGAAAATACTGAAGGATGGAAATAACCAGATGGTCAGCTGTGGTTGCGAGAAAATTCGTTATTTTTTCCCCGCTGGAAGCAAGACAGTGATTCCTGGAGCAGTGGTCTGCTACGTCCAGAACAGAGTCCAAGAGCCATCTGAGTGACTGCTCCTGACGACCAGTTTCTTCGCCTACTGAACCTGGGGAGCAGTGATCAATAAATGATGGCCCACGAGGAGGAAAGCAGGGCCTTTCCCCGCAACTGACACAGGGAATCCAACAAAATCGCCCCACAAAACCGCAGCCAACTCGGTGGTTTGCAATAATTCTGAGAGCAAAACAAGAACTGGAAAGGAAACCCCAGCCAACTCACTCCTGGCCAAGGGCTGGAGCAGCTCAACCAGCAGAAGAACATGATCCATTACGGTCATGGAGGGAGAAGGTGGCACGGCCATGGAAAGGAGCAGTGACAGCTACGGGAATGCACTCCGTGTGTCCCCGCCCCCACCGTGTTCCTCCTCTCTCTGAGAAACTTAATCTCCTTAGTGAATAATGAATGGAAGGGGCCATCTGTAATGCAGATATTTTCATCTGATTAGACAATGCAGGAGACCAGCTTTATCTAAAAGGATAATTAGCTCAGTGCAATCCGCTTCAGAGAGCCGCCAGCCTGCCTTGTTTCTAAATTTAGAAGCCAAACCAGGTTTTTATTCAGGTTTTTTAAACAGATAAATTCGCCCTACAGAGACTGCAGCAACACTCTCAATGGCATCTGATTGCTGTAACGGGGAGGAAACCGGCAGGTCACGGCCCAGGGGAAGCACCCAGAGGTCCACGCCAGCGGGCGGGTGTTCATCACGCAGCAGAGCAACAGTTGATGAAGGTCAAGCCCCTCTGCCGCGGAGGAGGGCTGCGCTCGCGCCCCAGCACCGGGCGGGGAGTCTCTCTGGTAACGCTCTGTTTGACCGGCTCCACAAAGCCATAAATTCACACGCGGAACGGCTCATTCCCGCAGCCTCCGTGCAAACACTTGGCTCGCAAAAACCAGTCGTTTCTGCCTGGAAAAGTACACATGGTTATTTTTAGGTTCCTGTTCTTTTCAAAAATAACTGGAGGCACGAATCCAAACCTCCAAAATGTGGCATCATTTCAAAGCCACAGGGGACGTTTGGAGGGCTTTTCAAATACCAAAACACCAAGTTTCCCGCTGAAATAGGGCGTTCAAATATATCTGGGACAAACAGCTCTCTTGCCCTTTCCTCGGCTCCACCGGACTGTTACCCAACAGATGTTTTTCTGTGCAGGTAACGTCAGTTATCCCCACAAACCAGCAGCTGGGATCAGACAACAAGAGACAATCAAACTCCTACACAAATCGCTCTGCTTTTGCTCAGAACAGAGATTTCCAGGAAAACAAGCCAGACAGGGCACCCAAAACTCCCAGTCAAGCTTACAGATGCCAGGCTGTTCTGGACAACAGCAATCACCTCTGCTCCATGGGGCTGAACCACAGAGCACCTGCAGGGGTTCCCTCTGAGCAGATAGCCCATGTCAGAGGTGTCCATCCAGCCCAAACCCAGCCTTTGGCAACGCTGACCCATGTTTTCCTGCACTTATTTTGAAGAGTTGTAGATGATTTCCACCTACTGCTAAACCAAGGGTTAACGGGACAGAGGAAGGCATTCTGTTATAACAGCCCTGAGCAAGCAGCTGAGGGACCTGGGAGGGTTCAGCCTGGAGAAAAGGAGGCTCAGGGGAGATCTCATCACTCTCAACAACTCCCTGACAGGAGGTTGGAGCGAGGGGGGGTCGGTCTCTTCTCCCCAGAAACAAGCAACAGGACAAGAGGAACCGGCCTCCAGTTGTGCCGGGGGAGGTTGAGGGTGGCCCTGAGGAACAATTTCTTCCCCGTTGGGCTTGTCCAGGGCTGTCCCAGGCTGCCCAGGTCAGCGGTGGAGTCCCCATCCCTGGAGGGGTTTCCCAGCCGTGTGGAGCTGGTGCTGAGGGACAGGGTTAGTGGGGACCTGGCAGTGCAGGGTGAACGGTTGGAATTGATGATCTTAAAGGTCTCTTCCAACCAAATGGTTCTGTGATTCTGTGAACCCTTGTCTTCAGCAGAAGTCCAAGGTGCCACTGCAGCTACCACCAACTTTGCTTGCAGAAACCGACCCCAACCTACGAGCAGAAGACCCTCCCCCTAGCATAAGAGTGCAACAGGTAGCAGGCACTGAGGACACGCTGAAGTCTTTCTTCCAGGGTAGAGCACTCCAGCGCTTTCCCTACATGGCAATCTCAGCATCGTGCCCCAGATACCTGGAGCTGGCTCTGATTTTGAGGCCACATGAGGATATTTACAGTTCGAAACTATGAAAACCCATCTGCCTCTTAATTGCAACACCGCTCTTTAATTTGATGACTGCACACATGCAGAAATTCCCCAAGAAAGCCTCTCTAATTATCTAGGCCTAATGACCTTCGAAAAGTCTCCTGTTTCCCTCAGACAATGGTTTTCTTGAAAAGAATGGGGTAAGGTATTCTTGGAAACGTCTCAGTTCCATGGGACAAGAAAGGAGAAGATAAAAGGAGTTGAAACAAAGTGAGATGGGTTGGAAGTGGGACACTCTAGTCCAAAGAACTGAAGCAGCTGCTGCTGATGGAAAAAGCCCCAGAAGCATAATGCATCCCCTCCGAATGCGAAAGAGAAGACTAGCAAAGGACACAATTATCCCTGACCAGTGGGGAATTAGACATCAACCACCACACAACCACAGCCCTGTTTACACAGGGGTGTAAACAGCAAGCTCGAGCATATCAGTTGAATATAAAAACTAAGATTCTGATCAGAATGCGTTACCCTCTTGTCGGGTTTTTCTTTCCAATTGGACTCATGAGATTGAACAGCTCATCATTTAAAATGAAACTCAGTTCATCTAACAGGATTATGCGATGTGATTACCTACAACAGCTGGAGATGAGGAGACATACAAGCCAACGTATGATGAGCGACATTCCTCCCGCTCCTTTCATGGCCCAAATGGACCTGCCCACTCCAAAGCTGCAGCCATGACCAGTTACTAGCAGCTGAGGCTCTGCAGAAGCCTTGGGCATCTCACACGCCTCAGGACACTTCGCCACTAGCCACTGGAGAAGTTTAATGTGCGATTATCATCTGTAAGTGACCATGCAATGGTGTTTTAACTGAAAAGGTCTGCATGTACCTGCCTCTGCGCAGTCTGTATAGAGCCACTTCTCAAAGGACATTTGTTTTCTATGCTTGTGGACAAATCAGAATGGAAATACACCTGGACAACCCGCATTTATTTGACACGTTGTCACTAGACCTTGCTCATCAGAATTCACATGTCCAAGCTCAGAACTTCCAGCACTAACAAGAATATCGGGTGGGGAAGGCGAGGAAGCGAACCCGATGGTTGCAGAGCTGGTAAGAGCCTCACCAAAAGAGTGCGAGCTAAAAAACTTAGGACAAGCAGCCGATCACTTCTCAGTGCAAAATCCAAACTCCATTTGTGTTGGAAATCTGTAACTGTACAAAGCTCTTGGCTGTTAAAAGAAAAAAAAAAAAATCAACCACAGGCCTGCAGCCCAGCTCCAGGATTTATTGCTGCCTTATGTACCACAATTTTTACTCTTGCAGCAAGGCAGCTGTTACGTGCACGAAGTCAAATCCACTGTCCACATTGTTTGGACAAAGCTGCAAGTGAGATCTGAGACTTCTTCACACTGAACTTCTGCCATGCTTCCCTCCTCCAGCACTTTATTCTTCTCCAAATATTTATTTTTCATATGACTGCCTAAAACATTAGGCTGGAATTCACAAATTAATTTGTGCTTATTTTAATCTCCAACAGTTGGAATGTTGGGACCTCACTAAGCTTTTTGCAGGGACAAAGTTGTTTTCCAGAAAGACAAAGATACTAGGCTTTTAATTCCGTGCCTTCCAGTGTCTTCCAGCTGCATTATCAGACAAATTTGCCTCTGTCTGATGACCGTCACCTACAGAAGATGCTGATTAAGGAGTTACTAAAGAAACATGCTGCTTGGCAAAAGCCTGGGCTGTTTGACGGAGCAATAAACACTAAATATAGTCTGTCCTGGGTGTCTACATGTCAAAGACCAAAATCTATCTTCAAGCATCGCTACGACAAGGCGGTAGGAAATCAACTTTCCTGAAGACCAGAAGTGCTGCAAGTGTTCAACTCTCCCAGAAAGGCGGACTGCAAACTTGAGAGAAATTTTACTCTACACGCTTTGTAGAAAACAGAGTTTGAAAAGCCAACGAACCAGCAAAAACTCAGTAGCTTTGTTTTACTATAGCACCAGACTCTGGCGCTTGGAATGCGCCCTATGGAAATGCTCGCTGCCTACGGCAGTCAATATGCTTTCAATATTCCAGTCCAAGCTCCTACCCCAGCCTTTAAATTGCACAGCTCGTAAGCAGAGTATCTTCAGGAATGATTCCTTTCATGCGGTGCCAGCTGGGTGACACAATGGAAAAATGCCATATGGCCACTGCAGGAGAAGTAAAGCGTTCACAGGGTTTACACAGCAGGAAAGAGTTAGCAGCCTGGTATAGATCCTGCCTCAAACTAGTCCCACAGCAGGCCCAGCAGCCCTCTGGTGAAAACCACGCCACACAGTGCAGCCGTTTCAGGAAGAGGGTGCCCCGAGGCAGGTGGTACAATCACCTTCTCCAGCCTCTTCCCAAGGGCGAGCTGTAGCACCCTTTGTTAAGGACAAGCCTTCTAAAGAGCGCCAGGGATCCCAGTAGACACAGAGAACTGGGAAATAAAGGCTGGCCATCTACAACCCACCGTTTGATCCCACACTGCTGGAAGAAGCCGTGTGGTTCAAACCATCCCAGTAACTCAGCAAGAGTGGTCAAAAGGAAACGAAGAAGTAGTTCCCCAAGCACTTGCTCGCCCCTCAGCTGTAGTACACGTTGCTGGCTGCGGCTTCTGAGCAGGGATGAGTGACCCAACTGTTCTGGGCAATTAGGGAACAGCCCTGACCCACCCAGCCCCTTCCTTGACCATAGGAAAAGTGGCAGAAGAAGCATAAATACACGTATTTTCAAAACTCCCAGTGAGTTCCTATTGTACTACGATTACAAGCATTTCGTCCTGGAAAGTCATTAACTAGGGAGCAGATTTTCTTCACGACATGTAAGAAGAGGGAGAAAAGGAAAAGGGGAAGGAATGACAGGAAGCAGCCTAAGACCCTGCGCATGCTTCACACGGCCATTACAGCATGGAAAACACATCCACAATGATGAAGAAACTTCACCCAGAACTTCACCCCCATGCTCCCCAGGGCAGAAAGCCCTGCCATCCCGCACCCTCCACCATCTGCGCCCACCTGCCTGCACAACCAAAGCTTCAGCTTTTGTTTCTGGCAGGAGGTTTCAGAAACCCAAGGAGGAGCTGTCATTTTCAAGAGTCTACCCAGCAGAACCCCCACACCATGGTGGGGCAGGGAGAAAAAGGAGATTTAATACAAACAGAAGCACAGGGCAGACCCAGTTAAAACAACTTTTTAGAAGAGTAAGACTTCCAAGAGCTTCTCAAAAGACCTGAAAGTGCTCCAGTAACACCATATCACATGTCAAGCAAGACAAAGAGAAGGGGCTTGGTTCAAGATAGAAGCCAGGAAGCAGATAGGACTCCTACTGCTGCTCGGCTGGTGAAAGGCTGAAGAGGGCTTTGCAAATTCTGTACATCAACATGGATCACAAAGTGTTTCAGCTGAAATTCACTCACTGTGTATTCTGCATGTTTTTTCCCATACCATTTCATCCACTTTCTGAACTCTCGGTCCATCGTCTAGAAGAGGAGGAAAAACAAAACCACCCATTAGGACATTTGTGTTACCAGATACAGCGCAGTAAAAGACAATGCAGCTCTGACAGCGTTCACTGACCCCAAGACTTGTGTTTGGTTGGTTAGGTTGGGGGTTTTTTGCCATTAACACTCAAAGGATGGCCAGAAAGACAACTGCTGTAGTTTAGCTTCCTTATAAAACCCTTTGCTCCATCAGAGCCAAGTTAGGATGGCATCTCCTTCTCCCCCCTTTGCATCAAAGTTACATGTAGAAGCCAGGCAGTCCCAACTGGCACTGCCCAGACCAGGGCTGTGGAGGGTAGAAGGCTTCTACTACCCAACCCAGTGGCTGGTACCAGTTTTCCATTGCCAAGATACAGGAGAGAGGAACCAAAAACCCCCCACACCAAGATTGGTGCCTTACAAACGGGCATCTTCAAACGAACTGACAATCTGCAGCACAGGCCATTTCTTTAGAGAGGCAGCGAGGGTCCAGCTACACCTCTACAACACCTCTGAAAATGAACCTGAGTCTCTTGGAAGACTGGGAAAAAAGCTCCTGATGTTTAGGAATTGCCTCCACGTATGGGAGGGGCCAAATTTGGAGGTAGAAAAGGAGAGAAGGGAGAGAACATAGCAGAAATTTTGGCTTCACTGAGAACTTAGGGATGGTGGAGACCTCCATCAGCAGGTGAGTACCACAGCGTGCTGACAGATGTGTTTTAAAATTCTTTTCATTTCCAAAGCTCTTAAAAGCTTAGTAAGATAAGTCACAAAAATCTTCAGTATTTTCATACGCTGTATGAACTTACATTTAATTTTTTTTTTTAAGACAACTTCACTAAAACAAATCCGTAACATTCTTCCCCTTTAGCTGAAGGTTTTCAAAGTCATCTGCATTAATTATCACAGTAACCAGAGGTGTGTGGCCACAGCCAATCTTAACTGGAAACTTAATCCAGTCCCTTCCACAACGTCTGTCAGAGATGGGGAGGAAAACCGGTCCATCACACACAGCACAGGGCAGATGAAGGGTAAGAGTGAAACGGAGAATTTAACTCTCCTTCTTTAACGCTGATCTTTCAGTTTGCGCTTAAACACGGACGGGAGCCCAGGCCTTGCGAGGGACTCCCTAATGAAACCAGAACGCTCCGCAGAGGGCCTGCCGAGTGCTCCAGTTGGAAATTTCCACTGGGTCATGGTAGGGGAAACAAAATGGATTTTTAGACCCGTGTCTGATCCTCTTCACCACTGTGTTTATGGATTTTTGCCCACACCACTGCAAAGGAGGATCAAGGGGGGTTATTTTTACTTTCCCTCCCTTCCTAAGGTATAATTTTCTAGCCTGTACAGACTGAGTCAGCTCATTTGAACAATACAGAGGGCAAAGTTTCTGTTCAGTCTGCTGAAGAAAGTAACTTCCTTATGGTAAGGCATGACTAACCTTTATCGTTTGCTTGTAGCTCACTTGCCTTCCAGGTTTGCCTTGGAACTGATTACCCCTGTATGTCCCCACTGGCACAGAACCAGAAGTGTAAAGAAAACCACCTGCCTGACTACACGTTATGGTTCTCTTACAGCAAGACTTCATTTAGGTGCCGACTAAGCAGTTATTAACCAGACACCCAACACCGGCCTCATCAATTAGCCTAAGACAGCTTAATAACTAAGCTGAACTTCAGCTTTAGGAGACCAAAACCGTGCATCACTGCTGCAGCAGAGACACAGCCTTCAGAACCGTTCAGAACTACGTGTGTGGTGAACTCCTTCCTAGAGCTGCCGAACACCATGGTCTCTGGAAGCCTGGTGTTAGAGCCATTGCAGACCCAGGATGATCGCAGCTAACACTGCACTTCCCTTTGAACAGGTCCTACACCATCACTGTTGAAACAGCTTTACCCCTCCTGGGCCTGAAATCACTTCAGCAAGATGCTAACGCTCCTTCTGCGCACTCCACAAGCGCTGCCAGCAAACAAGACACCCACATCTCTCCCCAAGGGTGCCGTGCTCTGGGTCTCACTGACCTGAGATGCAAAAGCAACTAGGAGTGAAACTCTGCTTTTCTCTCTGCGCAGCACTTAAGTCATCCTGAACCACCGAGTTGGCCTTCAAACAAGGCACACACAGAGCTCGCAGCAACCACCCTCACCTCAGCGTATTTGGCTGGAATATCGGCTTTCTCCACACCGTAGTGATGTTTGCAGTTTGTGGCTGCAGCCACTTGAAGCACCACCTGACCCACACCTGCAGGGAAGAAAAAACAACCCTGAGAACAAGTTTCAGTGGAAAACCACTGCAAGGGAAGAGAAGAGCTCCGAGAGCGAGAGACAGCAGGGAAAACGCAGGTGATCTGTGGGACCAGGCTTCAGGTCCAGCTGTGTCCAACAGCTCCCACAGGAATCTCTCAGCTGAGACACAGATTCAAAGCAATGGGAGTTACCAGAGTTCCATTTCCCTGCAGGACTGAGACACTAAGGACCTGGTAAAAAGGGTTCACATCCTGCCTGGAACGTGAGCACTGTTCGCACAGACAGAATTTCTAGCGTTGTAGCTCTGCGGTTCACATTTGTCAATACACTGAGCACTTTTTATGGCAACAGCATAAGACTACAACATTTACAGCACTGTCTGTATTAATAATTATTAATGGCTACTTGTAGTAAATATTACCAGCTCATTTTTACTAATTCACACAGGTTTCAGAATATTTTTCTTTTGTGCACAAATTCTACATGCATTCCATCAAATCTACAGGTTTTACACTGTAATTCACTATTTCATTAAGTAATTGAACGCACAGTTGAACAATCCCTATCACGACCCAAACCAAATGCTGCGGGTCACACACCTACAGCATCAATTTAAAGATAGGCTAAAACGTTTCTCATAGTCTAGCAATATTTGTACTGGTTCTCACTGCGAAATGCAGCACTGATAAAGCTTATTTATCTAGGAGCTACTTTAGAATAATACTTTAGAAAATATTACAGCGTTCGACACTCCAAATTTCAGAAGCAAGACTAAGTATTGCATACAAATGCCTGAAGTCCCCGTCACTCCAAACTCCACTGGTATCGGATGCTCCAGCAGTAATGAGCTGCCTGAACACTCCCTCTCCCCCACTCCAGCTTATGTTAAAAAGAAAATAATATTCATTAGTTTTCTCTCTGTGTGAGCGACCCACATTTTGCACACGCCGGAGCAATGTCATTCCACACTTCTAGAATGGATTTTCTCCACCCATCCCATATTCACCAACAGCACGTTGACGCATCGCTTTTTGTCTATGAGGAACACAAAACGCATTCGTGTCTCACTGGTGCACTTAATTATCCCACAGGTGACCCCACGGAACCAGAGGGACTCCAGGACAGTCTATCTGCACAGACGCCACTTCACTGGTTTCCATTCCACTGCTGGTTCCCATTCCAGGGGCTGCCGGCAGGAAGCGGCACTGGTAATTGCAGGGGTGGACCGCCGGCATTTCAGCCGTTACCACTATAATGTTGTCTGGCACAATGAGGGCTGTAGTGCTGACAGGGCGTTTTGTTGTCGGGTTTTTTGGGGTTGTTTTGGGGATTTTTTTTGCCAGTTCCTATTTTGCATACACATGGATATTTAATCCACATGCAAATTGGGATGTACAGGCTTCTGCAGGCGAGGAGAGCGTGGGTAACCAAAGGCCTGGGGAAGAACTGTTTTGCTGGTTCTCCCTTACAAAGAGCAAGGAGGAAGAGACTAAAGGGGTGATGAAGAACACGCTGCATTGTCAGATCCCGCATGATACAGCACACAGCGTTATTAATCTTATCTGCCTTTGGCTTTTCTTTTTGCAAGAGCTGTCCTGTGGTTCCGGTTTGCCTCCTGATGACATGTACCTCACCTCCACAAACCCCCCTGCAATGAGCCACGTGCTCCTGGCATCACGCACTGAACTGCCAGAACAGCCACAGCGCCCTGGGGGGTCTCAGCCCTGGGGGTGGGTAGCCACTGCAGTACTCACAACATTAAATGTACTGATAGAAATGATGTGCTATGACAGCGTCTTCATTTACCCTGCGCTCAGCACTGCATTGATCACAAGTTGACTCCTTCAGTACAAACTCAACAGCTCTGTTCTGGTTTTGATTATTTCGGGGCTCCAAACATTAAAAGTCAAAGACTTCTGAATGTAAACCATTCCTTTCATCTTGGCTTTTCAGACTGTGAATTTTCACACTGCAGGTCAGCCTCCAGATCGAAGCGGGGAGGTTAACAACAAATACCTGGTTTTATTTCTGATGATAGCAGGTAAAAGTACCGAACATCTGAGCTCGTTACACAGTCAGAAACACTACAGGACTTGAGATACGATCTTCTTTAACCTTCCTGAACAAACAATTGACAGCATCTATGGCAATTCTTTTTTCCTTCCAGATGGAAAATAGTTTGTCAGCTCTGATGCCTTTCTAAATATCTCATCTGAATACAAGTCACTGAAACAGGAAATTTCAGACATAAGCCCCACTGAGGGAGGAAGCAGGGTGTAAAACATAAAAAAAAAATATCACTGAAGGTCCCTGACTGGAGATGTACTCAGTTTTGGGGGTAATGGCAGCCCTGGTATATTTAAATTTAAAATATAGATGGTTTTTAATAACCGAATGCATTTTAAAATATTTTTCCCCAGAAGTCCTGTGTCATACCAGCAACAAAACCGAAACACACTTCATTTAAAACTTTACAACCCATCCAGTAAAAGGGGAAATCTTACTACTCCTTTCCTGCTCTGAACCAGATTTTAACAGCAAAAAAGACCATCATCTTCTTACTCAGTACATCTCTTCCACATGTGCTCGAGTCATAGCTGCTCCTGCCAGCAGGACCAGGGCAGGGATCGTCCCCCTGCACTGGGGGCACTGGGGACGCCACACCTCAAATCCTGGGTTCGTTTTGGTCCCTCCCTCCCAGAAGGACATTGAGGGGCTGGAGCGGGTCCAGAGAAGGGCAACGAAGCTGGGGCAGGGTCTGGAGCAAAATGCGCTGAGGAGCAGCTGAGGGACCTGGGGGGGTTGAGCCTGGAGAACAGGAGGCTCAGGGGAGACCTCATCACTCTCAACAACTCCCTGACAGGAGATTGGAGCAAGGTGGGGGTCGGTCTCTTCTCCCCAGAAACAAGGAACAGGACGAGAAGAACCAGCCTCCAGTTGTTCCAGGGGAGGTTGAGGTTGGCCCTGAGGAACAATTTCTCCCCCGTTGGGGTTGTCCAGGGCTGGCCCAGTCTGCCCAGGGCAGTGGTGGAGTCCCCATCCCTGGAGGGGTTTCCCAGCCGTGTGGAGGTGGTGCTGAGGGACAGGGGTCAGTGGGGACCCGGCAGTGCTGGGGGAACGGGGGGACTCAAGATGCTGAAAGGGCTTTTCCAACCAAAACTATTCTGTGGTTTCTTTACCAACTAGAGACATTTCCTTTCAAAACTCTAACGTGCTCACGAGATGGAGCTGTGGGTTGTAAGTTAGGTTCTGTGGGGTCTCACAAGGCAGCTGTTAAAGCTAACTGTAAAGTCTTTTTTGACACACTGGAAAGTATGTCAGAGGAAAAAAACCTGCTTAATTTTCAGATTCCACACCAAGTGTTTCACGCTGTCATGGGCAGGGTCAAGAAACTACATCTTCAGGTATGAAGGCCATAAACTGAATCTACCAAAGATAGACGAATCCTTAGAAACAGAACTGCTTTTGTTATCTTTCAAGCATCATTTTTAATAATGTTTCTTCTTTGCCAACAGCAAAGGAAACCAAGAGTTTTCTGTAATAAGGGTTTATCGCATTTGTAGGCCAACATTTCGCTAACACCAGAAGAACATCTGGGATGTCTGTTTGTTCTGTTTAATCTTGTGATAAAAAGCCTCATTGGGGATTACCTAGAAAAGGTGCTTATCCTGTAACACAATCCTTAGTCCTGGTTCACTTTCCAAATATGAATTTCACTTTTTTTTTTTAAAGAAAGGAGAAAACAGCAAGCAAAAAGAGAAAGAGAAGACTCACTCACCACTGCCCAAGTCAACAAACAAATCGTCCTCTGTCATTTTAATTTCATCTATCATTTGGGCCACTAAGTCAAAGGAAGTTTCTCCGTAAACCTCTGGGGAAAAGGGCTCATAGTTGTTCAGTTTCTCTGGGTCGGTCACCGAGTGGTTATACACCTGCTGCAGGATGTGCCGGAGGAGCCCGTTGGAGGGACGAGTGTTCAGTTTCATTGGTTGGGTGGTTCCCTTCCACTAAAGGCAAAGAGCAGGAAGAAGGTTTGAACTCAACACGAGGACAAGTAAACGTCACCACGACAAAGAAACGAGAGAAACTCCCTCCCATCCCCTCTCCCACGAGCCAGTCTGCAGGTGCTGTGTGAAGATACAAACACTGAACGATATAAAGGAATTACACAAACACTGATTGCTCTGTATTTCATTTCATCTCAACTAACAGGTCACCTCCAGTATGCTGGAAATGGGTGGTAAAGGGGAAATCTGATATAAAGATCAATAGGCAATGTAAAGCTTAACTCTGAATGTAGTTGGAGTAAGTGTAAAGGTTTGTTCACTCATGTTCTCACGGAACTGATGGTGACTGTACTGCCAAGTGAAGAGCGGTTTACTTTTCTTGCAGGAACTGAAGGATGGGAGGGATCACCTGTCCTCAAACAGGGAGTGGCAGGAAAGAGATGGAAATCAAGCTTCCTTTCTTCTTCAGAAAAAACCGCTCCTAAACATAAGTTGTTCAGTTTTCAAAATGTTTACCTCTCCCTTTGGTTAGGAAAAACCAACAAAAAAAGGACAACTCCAGCACCCCTTTTAAACACTCCTCTGTTTGACGTTGAGATGGCAAGAACAAAACTAAACCTGTCAGGTTTGCCGGTTCAGACATTGCAACTGCTGAACAGCTTCAAATTTTAAGCTCTTAACCAACAAACACAGGAAGATGCCTGAATCCAAACAAGACAAGTTTTAGGGAGCTGTAGACCCAGGAAGTGAAGGAAAGCCTGGCAAAAACGTCCTGTGCCATAATACTGCACACTTCACAATTCCCACAGGCACAGCAGGGAAAAAATCCACCTGTATTTCAACACTGAACAGATCAGGAATGTTCATCCATTGTTCATGTTTTGCTTCCCTCTGTTCAACCTCTTCTAGGAGTAAGAAAACCAATCAGCTTGTTAAATTCATCTGAAGGGAGATGACATTCCAGTTTTGCCAGTGATCTCGCAGAACAGAGCGGCTGAACTGAGCAAGGACATTCCTGAGCCATGGATCACTCCACACCACACAGGAGAGTTCACGTGGGTTATTAAAGTACCCATAAGCCACAGATTTCCCCATCCGAAAGTACATCTATATGATAAATCCCTGGGAAACACCTACACGCTAATTGCAAAGAAACCTTTTCCTCCCCCAAAGGCAACTCGAGGTGCCATAAGTGTGCACTCAAGAGAAACAGCAGCTTACAGAGCTGCGGTTTGGGGCAAAAAAAGGGACTTTGTTTTCTTTTCTTCCTAGAAGGAGGACCCTCCAATACTAACTCTTTGACTGCCCAGGTGGGATCAAGAAAATAAGGTTTAATATCAGGTAAGTCCCCAGGAGAACGGAAGCGCTGAACACTGGTGACACAACCAGACTAACAGGTACAACCCAGCGTGAAGTCAGTCGCCACTTTCTGGCTATCATTCACTCCATGTGAACTCGAAGCAGCTGCATAAACATGATGGTACCACCGGTCAATACGTACCAACTGGTGAATGCTATCAATGGCGCGGTTGTACTTGTCACAAAGCCTCTGCATGCTCTCAAAGCTGTGTGGAGAGAGAGAATGCCAGCTTGGTTAAAAACAGAGAGCTCTAAAAGGCAGGTTTGAAGGTGCTTTTTTGTCATCACACATACTTTCTAACATTTGTTTCCTGCAGAACATGCAGCTTTAGGACTCTGCATAGTTACCTTTGAAAAAACTCCCCAGTGGACCAGGAGTACAGGACAAATACTACCGGTTTCTTCAATTAACAGCAAAGGGCTGAACTCAAAGTATGACTTGTTAGAAAGTTTTGTATTCTCATAGTCCAGTACTACGTCTCTATATTCTCAGCTGCACAGAAATTTAAGATATCTGTAATTTTTTCCCTGTTGTTCCATCATCCCTCCACGATAATCAGTCCTGAGACAAGCAGATACTGCTCTCAAAATTAACTCTGGGACTGAAAACACAGACAGACTCGGGACACAACCTCAAATTCCACCCATCAGAAAAGCATTCCGACTGCTTCATGGGCTGGCTGGGATTACGCTCAACTCAGGCAGATGCCTTAATGACAGAAGCTGAGAGGATTAAATAAATTCATCTCAGGCCAGGGAAGAAAAGATATTACCAGGAACATCAGCCGTTACATAATCAGACCCACAAAGCAGCAGCAGAAACACAACTCGAGGAGTTACAGGAGTAAGATAATTAAATCATGGCCATCCCCAGCCAGGAAGGGGGGACCAGGGGACCCCAGACGGAAGAGGCTCTGCAGTCCCCTGTGATCCCCATTATGACTGTGCTGGCCAGGACACCCCTCCGAGCAGCACTATCTACTTCCACTTCACGCTGTCGACTGCCCGTGTTTAATGCCGAGAATCACTAAAGACAAAGCAAGAGGCTGAAACGGGTTTTGGTCTGCACGGCGCGTGCATTTCTGTAATCCGCTGCTTTTCGCTCACACCTCCATGTCCATCTATCGGCTACAAGTAAATTTTATGACAAATTTTTTCAAAGGAAGTAAAACGACTAAAACCATGATGAAAATTACAGGTTTATGACTTCCTCGAGAAGCTGCAGAAAGGTAAGTGAGGTGTGACTTTGGGGAACAGATAGGTTTCTCTTTCCCAGTGAGGATGCCAGAACTACGAAAGCTACAGCACTGTGATCCCCAAATCCAAAGACTGGATCTGATGGCAGGGGACGCTCGTCTCTGATTTCTCCTTTTGGATTTTCCAAGGGGAAGAGCCTTGCAGTGAAACAATTAAAACAAAATTAAGCGAGATTAATGAAATTAAGCAATACAATTAAGCAGATCAAGATACAAGTACCTGGTGCTCAGGACACCAGCCGGTGATTAATTAGAGCAATGTGGTTTCATCTGGAAACCTCGTACTAAAAGTTTAGTCGTGCTGTGGACGTGATTGAGTTCAGTCTTTCCCATGAAAGCATCTAAGGAGGTTTTGTAAACTGCAGCTTGAGGGTCACCTCTTTTTCCAGTCTCAGTCCAGCCAAGTTAACGCACAGAACCCCAGACCTCTCCACAGGACCTGCCCCTCCCAGCCTCAAGGTGAACGCCACATACACCCATTTTAAGCTGTTTATGAACAGGTATTCACATGTAACTACAAGCATCTTAAAATTACCTCTAACTGCCCAGAAGAGCAGCGTGAATGGTTTACCATTGAATTACTCCCACCCAGAGAGCATCCCCCTAGCACTGCGGAGGGCTGGGGAAGGGTAACCTCCCACGGTCCCAGTGTGCAGAGGACACGGCGCTGACAGGCAGCTCTGGCATGTTGCTTCTAAACAGGAATTCTTCGTTACTACAGAAGTAGAAACCTCCCTGGCATTCAGATTCCTAAGACTGGACACGGTCCAACAGCGCAGATACCGATCATTGTTTCGGCGTGAGTAATTCCAACGTACACCAGAGCTCAACTTTCTGCTGTGTGGAGTTTCCAATTATGTCCTTAATCCAACAGCCTTTGCCAATATGGCTGTTACACACTTCCTACCAAAATAACTCTGCAGGGTCCGAAGCCAGTTCTAAAAGAAAACTTCACAGTGTCTAAGAATAACCAGTTACAAACTGATTCGCTACAACCCGTGCTGGCCTGTCCTCCTGGTGAGGAAAAACCAAACATTCCGCTCACCTTTTTGTATCATAGTCAATTAGAACGTAGTTTTCCATAGCAAGCTTGAGATCTGGGATTTCTTCACAGACCCACCTGAAAAGACAGAAGAAAAAATGAATAAAAAGATCTCCAGTTAAGTATAGTAAGTCAGCGTGCCTCAGCTCTGGACGGGCACTGCTGTACGTTAAGAGACCTGATGGATCACGGTGTTGTCAGGAGTGAGGCAGATTCCACAGAATGCTGACGGGAAGCTGCTACAGCTCTTGTTTGTAGTGAATAAACTGTGAGGTGCCCATAGACGTTGGCAGTAGTATAAAGCTCCTGAAATGGCACCACTTCAAAACGAGGCAATAAATTAATTCAATGCGTCTAAAAATCCTCAAAGCCATGGCTGATGCTAATCTAGCACAAACTGTAATGCAGAAGTGCAACATTTCGAAAGAATTCTGATACTGCAACAAGCTTTGGCAAAGCTGAATGTGGAGAAGACGTTTCCTACAGCACCTCAAAACAACGGCACTGACCAACCACTGCAAGGGTGTTCTCTGCAGAGCTCTGAACTGTGCTCACACCCAGTCCAAAACTGATTGTCCAAAGTTATTTTGACTAAAGGTCCCATTTACACGCCGAGTTGACAAGGCTCTGTTTGTTGTCACCCTTAGAAATGGACAGCGTGTGTCCACTTGAGTGCATCCAACAACAGCAGACCTCCGCGCTGAGAATGGGGAAGATTAATTCATTTCAAAGACTTAAAAGCCACATGAGCTTTGCACACACTTTCCTCCTAAAGCATCAAAACCAGAATCTCCCTAAACATGTGGGGACTCTGATCTCTGCACGTTTTTTCTCTTATATTATGGAAGGGGCAGTCAACAGCTCGTCTAGCACTGGCTTGAAGAGGTAAGTACGTCTTTGCATTCTTTTACCCACCACTTTCACAACCATTGTGGTTCCTTTGTACAAGGCAGCCTGAAGCTCTAACACTCCGCATTCGCTGCAATCCTGCTTCAAACATCATTGTGAAACATGACTTTGGCCCAACTGCTTTCTAACACAGCTCTCCCCTTGCCTCCAGCTCACGGAGCACAGAACGCACTAACACTGATGGCCCCAGCAATCATGTCCAGCACCGCATCTGTCTGAGTCCCTTCAGAAAGGGTCTTCTCAACAATCCTACTGACATGTGATGCCACAAGGTCCCAAGGCACAGAGTCATCAGCACCAGCCCAAGTGAACCGGGAGAAGCAGTGCAGGGCATCTTCTGTCGAGGGTTTGTTGTTAGAAAAGGAAGTTTCTTTAGAAGAAAAATTCTCTGCTCCAGCCCCCACCCCATTGCACATTCCCTCCCACCACAGCCCATGGGAAAATGTTGTCATTTCATGTGTATAAATGATGTATCAACACTGCCGTTCTCTCACTCATGCTGGGGGCACTGCCTTCTCCTAGGCCACAAGTGACCACCCAAATGTCATTCTCAGGTGGCCTTGCAGATAAACCCCCACTCTTTGTACCTGCACCACCCCACCATCAAACCTGCTGCAGATACAGCCCTCAGGCAAGGGAACCCTGGATGGTAAGGGTCTAAAACAGGTACCAGGAACAGCTTTTCACCAGTCTGACATGGATAACACATGAACATCCCGCAGGCGTTTGGTCACCATTTAATAAAAGTCACCTCCTAACCCTGCCGCAATAACAGCGAGCGATGGTGTAACCACTGCCTGCATTGGGAAACGCTCCCAATTCCTGCTCTTCACGTTTGTCTTTCACCTTTATCCTCCCATTTTCCCCGCGTTGGTCCAACTCCATCAGCAGCAAGAGGAATGCCGACAGGGACAGCATTCCCAAATAACACAAACACTAACAATGCGGCAACAGCGCAGCAACGAGGGGAAAGGGAGAGGCTGGGGAAGAGTATATGCATGACCAGAACTTAACAGGCCATGCCGATGATGTTTTCTTCGGCTTGCTTTTCTAAAGATCTAATACAGCTGCCGTAAGCACCAAAGCTGCATCTCTCCACTCACTTTTAATTCTCTTCCAAACAGAGTAGAATATGGCAAGGTAAAACAAAGTCTGTTTGGCAGGGAGATCTGTATTGCAACAACAACAATTCAGCTTAGAAAACAATTTAGAGTTGGTAAATCGTAATTGTAACTGCTGCCCTCCTTCATACCCTGTCTCAAGACACCCGTTCCCTGAGATGCGGCACTGCACAGGACAGGGTTCTGGCCACCTCTGCTTTGATCACTTACCGAATTGTCTCAATAATTTCATGAGCAGCATCGTGGTGTTTGTCCTGAAACAAAAAGAAGAGATGTTTTCAGGGAGCCATCAGGAGCTGTTGGCCAGCAGATTCCAGCAATCACAACCTTTTTAAGAATGTGGGTGGTGAGCAGACTAGGAAAGGAGGCTTTGATTGCCCCCCAGGCCAAGAAACCCATATCAAAATGAGCCCTCTAAGACAAAATCAGGCTTGGGGAAACACATTTCGCCTGTTTCCACGGACTACCGGGTTTACACGAAGGAACTGTCATTCTGCTTATTTCTTTGTCATTTCCTGAACTCGGGAATTGTGCAGCTGATACCCCCGAGGATTATTGGTATGCGGCAGGTTCCTGACTGCGAGTTCCACAATGAACAGCTGATTTCATCGACCTGGCATCTGGTACGTGCTCACATCTCCGTATGGGCAGCGAGACTCGAGCACAGCGAACGGCTTTGTAAAATAAAGCGTCACATAAACACTGGGAGTGGATGTCAGTGAAGGAAAAATCCTCACAGCACACACAGGCAATAAAAGGAGGCCTGGACATGCAGGGCTTTTCCTGAACTGAAAAACAAAACGCACACACAGAGAACACACGAAAACTTGTGCATCACAAGGACACACTAAACTTCAGGCCCAGATATTTGATGCATTTAATTTGAGAGCTGACTCGGGAGCAGCCAGAGCAGCAGCGGAGCAAGTCACTCGAAACTGGTGCTGAGGAAGCCCTTGGAGCAGCACGTATATGCACCAAGCTACAGAAAATGCTCTTTTAGGGGAGTTACAGGAGTTGCTGCAGACACTGTTGTACCCATCCAGTGAAGCCTTAGTTCCCAGTGGCCATCTGCACAGAGCTGAGGTTCTGTTTAGACATTTGTTTCCCGGACCGGTTTTGCCCTTAGAATTAGGAGTCCAGTATCTAAGGACCTTCCAGAGTCAGAAGTGTGAAGGCTCACTCACTCTCCAGTCACTTCCCTTGACATCTGCTGAAGAAATGTCATTTCTATAGAGTTACCAGGGGGAAATTCTATAGCAAATCGTAGGGACAGGCAATGGAAACACAGGATTGGGGTCAGGGCAAGGAAGGGACTGGAAGAAGAGAAAGAGTAGGGACAGATGACAGAAAACAGCTGGGATTGTTTGCTTCTTCAAGACATGGAAGGACACGATGCAAGTCAAATAGAAGCTTTTTCCATCAGTATCACAGCTTTCACATTTAAACAGATTTCCCCTTGTATGACCAGTTTATACGCTTAGGATCAGCCAGTCCTGTAGATGTTCTCATTCCAAGAGACTTGTACACAGCCCTTTAAATACCTGGATAAAAATCTCATGACTGAGAGGGTCAGAGGCAAAGCCAAACGTCTCTGGCGTCTGATACATTAAAGGTACGAAGGAACACTCCCGATGCTACTAGGAAAAGCTTTTATTTCCAGAATGCAAAAAGTTAACCCCATATCTAGGAGTCACACAAGAGACCAATTAAAGAAAAACAAAACGCTCCAGTGACAACACCTAAAGGAGAAAGGGCCAACACAAAAGCGGTCGGGACCTTTGGAGTGGACCACACAGTGGCCTAGAAGCTGAGTGTCACCTTGGTCACATTCCATAACAACACGCCAATGGTACACAAATGCCTTGAACATGGCAAACCACGCGAAACAGGTCTGGGGTTGTGCTTCCTCCAGCCTAGAGCGTTCACTTGGAGCCTGGACTGGGACAGCCCGAACTCAGCAGAAACTAGCAGCACCAATGAGCAGCCATCCAGTTCACACTCAGAAATGTCGGGTTAGTCACTCTATGGAAAAATCCTGGCCTGGAAAACAGGGAAGCAACTGAACTAAAATGTGCTCTGACACTCAGTACACATATAAAAGAAGCAGCAGCACACAGGAGGACTTCTCTTTCTTTCCATTTCTTATCTGCAAAGTATAAAAATAACCCGAGACACTCAGTTCATCCATAAACATCCCCTATAAATTTCCACGTTTCGCTACAGGCAGAATTATCACAGCAGAAACCCCCTGAGCTGATCTAGCTCTTCCAGTAAACTGTGTTCCTGTACAGTAAGAATATGCTTTATCAACATAAGCACATTAGAGCGGAAAAGTGAATTCATGCTTATTCTGCCATAACCGTTTTCTCTGCAGAAGTTCTATTCTCCATTGATGGTTTTGGACAGTTTCGGTGTAGCAGAACACACAGATAAGCCCCTTGTCCCCTAGGTCTTCATGAAAATGCCCTTATAAATGACCAAAATTGCGCAATTAACAGATTCCTTTGTCTTGGGCTAAAAAGCGAAAAATAAATGTTAAAAAAAAAAAATCATGATGCACATCTACAACCACAGATCATCCAATTTCAGCAAGTGGTTTTGCGAACACAACCCCATGTGGGAACTCCAGCCAGAAGGGCCTTTGGGTTCAGTTTGTGTCATTATCTGGGAATAATGAAGTTGAAAACAGTTCCACATTTGCTGCGCTGAACTTCTCATGCTGAATCACTTACCGAGTTTACTACCCTCTATAACTAACACACTTGTTCAAGCCGACAAGCTCCCAAGATCTCATGCAAGTCTTGCAAACAAAATCAGAGATGGTCTCCTAATATTACTCCAAAGCGGAGGCAGCCATGGAAAACAGAGGAGGGAAGGGGAGGCCACGGGTCTAGAGGAAATACGGAACAGTTTCCCCTTCTTTGAGAAACTTCCAGTCCCGCTTCACCATTACGGTTGTAAGATTTAATAAGAACAGACACTAAACAGCCCCAGTTACCACATCTGCATTCATGGAATTGTTTGTGACACTGATAGAGTGTCTTCAGCAACTCAGAAGGCAAGTTGAACAGCAACCTCCCCAAAACCACAGACTCCACTCCAACCAGCAGCAGTCTCTGCCCATCATCCTTCCAGCGGATGCGCGGGTTTTGGCCAGACACGCGACTGAGCTGGGTGCAGCAGCTTTACCCCGCGCCCTTTGACAGAGCTGCTTGACAAACTGAAAGCAGCAGGTTGGGAGGGACTGTTGGCCGTTCCCAACGGCTCCGCTGCATCAGCATGCTCTGACACTCCTCACGCCTGGATCAGCCAATGGGCAACCCAGCGTGCTCAAGGACGGCCTGAAGCTTCTCAAATTCAGACACCGTTTTGGGGGGGTATTTACTTTATCAGGCTGCAGTGACCCACGACCAGCACGCAGCTGCAGCGCCAGTGCAGGCACCTCAGACAACACGTCACGTTGTACTTTGGCCAACAGTCGCCCCTGAGAGCCCAGCTCTGCCCTGCCTCTGCGGCCGCACTCACGTGCTCTGTCGGTGAAACACCCTGGTGAAGAGCCTCCTGCAAATGTACTGGCCATCAGTCATGACATAGGCTGCGCAGAAGCCTTCTGGACGAGGCTCAAGCAGCGTTTCTGTTCTGTTCGCAGTCACGAGACGGTGCCCCAGTACTTTCTGTCACGAAGAGGAGCTCCATTCATCCTCTGACTCTGTTCCAAGCTGCGCTCCCTCCCTCCTCCCCTCCTCGCTACGTGCTGCTCGCTGCCCTAGCTGTACTTCTGCAGTGTTCTGAGATTTATGGAGTTTGAGAGGCCCTCGGAATCTTTGGAGCAACAGAAATGGAAGCTATTTCATGAGACAAGACCTTATCTCTTTAATGTGGTCTACGCACACAGTATTTAAAGTAAATAGTTGCAGTCCTCGTAATTATTGAGAATGTCCAAAGCTCCGCAACAAGTTTATTAAAAAAACAACTAAATACACATTAAAAGTCAGTTATTGCAGTCAAGTCTCTCCAGCTGAACTGTATAATAGAGAGTTCTTACTTTCAACTTAAATGTTCAATTTAAAATTGAAATGGAGCTCCCAGAGAAAATCCAATCATTTTTGCCAAGACATTTCACTGGAAAAATAATGGAAAGCATGCGGACACTTTTTCAAAAGCCACTTATAGGAGAATCCAGTTTCCTATGGAAAACGGTGGAGGACAGTTCCACTCAGCACGACTGACCAGTTTCACAGTTCCCATTCTCACCAGATTTCTCCATCCATGGGTGACTACAGCTCTAATCACCTGCATCAGTGCTTTGGCCCTTCAGGACATGAGGATTAGCCCTTAGAGCAATTGTTAAGAGTTTATCTTCCCCTTCACCTCTTCTCCAAGAGTTTCTCATCCTGGTTGTTCTCAGTGAGGACCTTTTCCTGCAGTTTAAGCTCAGCTCTCTGACCACAGGGTGGGGGGAAAGGAAAAAAGAAACAGGAAAAAAAAGAGTAATGAATGTTTCTGCGTGCTCCAGCGCTCGAGCCAGCCCTCTTGGTACAAAAGACATTTTGTATCTTGCAGATATGAGACGCTCTAGACGTGATTTCGAAGGCCAAATAAGACAGTGCCAAAAAGCTCTTTCCAAACATGTATTTTCGTGCAATCATTATCATTGTCTACAATCACACACTCTTTGTTTGTTAACCCAAATTTTAAAAATATTATCGGTATGACCAGAACTTCTAAGTTCTCGGTATAATCACAGCTATTACTCCAACTCCTATGTCAGAAAACTAGAGCCCAAATCACAGGTGAACAGAACCAGCGACATTTCCGTTATCTACGCCTAACTTTGTCCCACGAAGCACCAAGTTTCTAATGAAAGCAGGTGAAGCAGTTTTTGCAGACCACCCTACCAGCGCAAGGTAGAGTGAAGGTGACATTTGTTACATGTTGGCCACAAGCTAGCCCCGACGAGGCCGGTAACTCCCCTGAATGGGAGCCCTGCACACCCTTCCACCCAGTGTGGCCACTTCGGTTACAGCATTTTTTCAAGTTAACACCCCTCAGGGTCTGGTCACGGCATGATTTTGATCTAGGTCTGTACTCCAAGTCTGTACCCTTGACCCGGAGGGTGTTTGTACAGGACTAGTTATCTCACAGCGCAACAACTCGTACCCTAACCTAAAGCCACAGTCACACATCATACACTCCCAAAGAACAGTCCGTGACGCTGGGCAGCCACCATGGCCTGAAGCAAAGAACACCCCCCATGCCCTCACACACTGACATCCTTCTAGATTTAGGTTCTTCTTGTGAAACTATGCGTAGCCCTGGGGATAAGCGTAGGCTGGGGCTTGGGGGTGAACACTGAATCTTTTTTAAACTTCATTTCCCACACGTGAAGTGGGATCCTTGTGGGATCTGACCAGTCTACACAGCACAACGCAGTCAAGGGAGCAAAAAGCCCGAACCTGCTGGGGTTTTTTGTTTGAAAATCTGGATGAGGGCTTGAAAAAAAAGAAATACAGCTCACGTGCCTTCCATCAGTAGCTCTCAGAGCACCACGCACAGAACATTAATACCCCTTATCTGCTCTGCATAGATAGGAACGTTTTGTGCCGAGCTCTGACTGCCCAAGACTAAACTGTCCCACCAAAAAAGCAGCTCCTACCTTTGCAGAGCCAGTTCAGTGCTCAACTCTCTACACCACTCTTCCTCCCCCAAAAACAGGCCAGGTGACCAAAGCAGCTCCTCAGAATCGTGCAAACAAGCTGTGGTCAAGCACTTGCAAAGCAGGAGGAAGAGATCGACAAGCTTGTCACTGTCCACCAGATGAATCCAAACAATTCAGAGAAAACAAAACCTGAAACAAACTACTCACAAATAAATCAATGGCCACTCCTGTACCTTTAATGATTGCCTTTAGATACCATTTTACCTCTAACACTTCGACAATGTAAGGCTGGCTCCACGCACGTATTAACAGAAGTCATTTCGATTTGCCAAATTCTGATCTGCACATGATCTATGTGACTCGCAAAACAAAAGCGGTGGGTCCCGCCGGCCCCTGGTTTTAAAGCACAGCTTGGTTGCCTGTGTGGCAGCTCTCTCCTGAGGCAGTGGTCCATAAATCCAGAGGAGAGGATGTTACAGCTGGAAACAAGATGGTTAGCAGAGATCAAAAAGATGGATTAGGAAAGGCCAATCAATCTTGCAGAAGGCTAGTGGGACCAGTGCCTCTTTAATGTCCCCTCGGTTTCCTCCATCTGTGGTGGACGATAAGCATTTCTCCAGACACCACGAAAGGCAATGCGAGCTCCTGCAGCTGCAGCTTCCCCGCAGGAGCCAGGAAGGCATCCAGCATCCTGCGTGGCACAGGGACGCCCTCTCCAAGCCACCAAACCAAACAGGCCTTCAGCCCGTCAGAAGTTTGCGTTCCTCCTCCTGCCACGTTTAACATAATTTACGCCTTGTCTAGAAGGATTCACCAGCACAGCTTCCATGTCCAGAGCACGGCCACGCTCAATACCCCTGCAAAGCGGCTGACAAGAGCCTAGGAAAAGCCAAAATATTTCCACTGCCACAGTAGCGGAGCTGAACACAGGAACGATCTGAAGCTCCGCAGCCCTACCAGCCAGTGCCTTCACCCACTTTGCATTTTGAGGTCTTTGGCCTGTGCTCAAATGCTTGTTACACTTTGAGCAGGGAAAGGTCTTTTCATAATTAGAAAAGAAGGTCCGAACTGCTCTGGGTGATCCTCATACAGCATGAGCGCAGGTGGGTCAGAACTATGGACAAGGCAGTGGTGGATCTGGTTGCCACAGGGACTCGCCTTTTCCCTGCAACTCCCTAAACCACCACAAAACCGCTCTGCCTTTCCACACAGCAACTCCAGCTGCTGCTACGGACACTGCACAGAGGCACGGGGGAACGGTTCCTGTGCCAGAGGGGCTATATAAGTGTATTCACATGCAAGAGCATCTAAGGTAGCACACACGGGACTGTCACAGCAAGCGACCTATTGGCTTCAGCCCGTGGCACCCCAGCACAGCCCAGACATAGGTAAAGCAGCAGTTCTGTTATGGAAATAGACTAGTTAAAAACATCCCAAAGGTTTATCTTGGAACATATAGGGAAGGCCTAAGCTACAACTAAATGTTTTTGGTGTCTTGGCTTAGTTACCTTTCAACCAGAGCAGTGTACCACACCAGTGTACAACAAACACACTGTTGGAAGGGTGAGGGCAGCTTAGGCACAACAGCAAGCGGACCGAGATGGCAAGAGTTATTTCTACCTGCAGATGTACCAGTTTCAAACCCTCACCTAACCACAGCCCGTGTTCATAAAAAACTAACCCTCCCATGCAGCAGTAACTGGAGAGGTAGGGGGAGCAGAAAACAGCCATGTCCATCCACACTGCTGGAAACAAACCTTTATGTGAAACCTAAGCCAAGGGCAACCGCTGGTAGAAATGAATTCCCAGGCCCAAACCTGCTGTTGCCGGAGGTGGCCATTATCTCTTTCTCATGTCCAGGGTCTGACCACACACGTGGTGGGTGCTGGGAGGAAGGTTGTGGCCCAGCCTGCCTCTTCGGTCAGCATGGGCTGTCTGAACGCCAATCCCCACCTCCTGCAAGGAACCTGCCAGGCCAAGGGGAGCATCCTGTGGGCCACTGGTAAGACAACATCTTCAACAACCACTTTATGTTTTGTCTTGGACAGCTCAGAAACTCTGCTCCTACTTAACACGCATAAATATTCTACATATCAGAAGTTAACAGCAAAACCTCGTGCTCTTCCTGAAGCCCACGGAGCTCCTACAGAAAGATGTTTTGTGAGGTACAGAACTAAAACACAAGTGGTTACGGTTTCCTCCCATAAGCCTCACCTTGTGCTGTGGATACAAACTACCCCCAGTGCAGACTCTGAACCATACACATGCACTAACAAGTGCCAAACGGTTTTTAAAAGCTTCCATTTTAAAAACAGGCAGTGTTGTAGGGTCATTTATGATGAAGTCTTCATACACTGCAAATGACTATTTGTTCCAATAAGCAGGACAGAAGCCAAAGTGAGCTCAACGCCAGCCCCGGTCCCCACTTCAGAAGGTCAGATGCCGCCTGCCCAGCACCTCGTGTCTCGGGACCCATTCGTTGCCAACAGACACACAAACAAGAGGGGATGACCTGCTACTCAGTGGAAATCCAGCTGAGGGATGACGAAGCAGTCTTAAAAGCTCCAGTTTTTTAGGATTTCAGAAGTTCATACTTCAAACCTTAACAATATTGCTGAGCTCTACAAAATAAATGATAAATTAAGGCCAAAACCTCAGGAAACTGCCCTTCACGCTACACAGAAATATCAGAAAGTTTCTCAATCACGGAAACACTGTTAAAATCCGTTAATTTTTACTAAGAAACGTATTCAGAACTTTTTGCAGTGTTCTGGGTTTTTGAAGCTTCCAATGCCTCATTCAGCCATCTTCAGGAGCTCCTGAAGATTGCTCGTCTAACACTAAAATGTTCTTTCAGTGGAGATTTTTAGGAAACTCTCATTCACTCATGAAATGAAACAAAACAAAATACCCAGAACAGGAACTTATCCGTTATTCATAGATCTGTTCATATCAATGAAGCCATCATTTCCTGCTGTAAAACATACTCACCCTCTTCCTATGCTCTAAAAATAGCACCTACTCAATTTGGTATCTACAGCAGCATGTGGCCAACATCACCATACGCTCAGTTTTATTTCTTGTTCCTCTTCAGAGTTTTGCCTTATCTTTAATAATTGCTACAAAAGTAAATAGATTATGCTCACAAATTCCACTGTGAACTTCTGATTCTGTGGATCCTTCTGGGTGGAAGGAGAAAATAAATTAAGCACAAATACTTTAAATATGTTGAGACACTTTATCGATCTGTAATACACCGAAAGGGAAAAACACCCCGCCACCTCTGGTCCTTGGCTTGATCATTACAGGAAAAAGCTTTAATCATACAGTCAAAGGTTAACTCAAAGCAGGAAGAAAAAAAGCAAGGCAGTGTGAAAGGGGAAAAGAAAGAAGGAAGAGCACAAAAGTAGACATATGGCTGTCTGGGGAGAAGGGTGATTACATTCTCCATAAATCCTGCGCACCAAGAGGTAAGATATTTTGCCTAAATTCCCAAGAGAAACACAATTCAGTCACATATCGGAGCTGCGAAAGGATAATCCTCTCCATAGATATTAAGGCTGCCATGAAGGACAAGAGCTGGAGTGGCATGTGGTGGCACGGATTTCCCTCGGCACACTAAAAGCTTTCGATGCTGCGTCTGGCTGTAACCGATGGGTGAATTTTAGGCAGATAAATCTGAACTGCCTGAGCTGGACCTTTGGCCAGGTCAGGAAAGCTAACCCTCACTCATCTGCTGATAGGGGAGAAAAAAGCTGTCTTGAACAGCTACTGTGTCCTTCCACGGTTACTTTTCAGATAATTTGGTTAACATGAAAAAAAAAAAAAAAAAAGACCACCATGGTCTTAAGAGGCAATATGAGAGGTCAAGTTTAACTGCTCATACAGAAATACTATGAAAAAAGCGTATGTTAACCCAACTCATGATTTATGTCGTATCCAAGTGGTCAGAGCTTTGAACAAAAGCCAGCCTGAAAACTGCACAAGCAGCGATTGTCACTCACGGCAAGTTCCACTTCAAAGGTTGAAGCCCAGAAGAACGCTGCTATTCTGTAACGACCACGTGCTGCACAATTACACGCTGTGCGGTTACCGCCCGCCCGGCCCCTGAGGCCACCTCACCTCCCGACAGCACATCGCTGGGCTCCCTTTGGCATTCGGCAG
This sequence comes from Bucorvus abyssinicus, assembly GCA_009769605.1. Taxonomy (NCBI): domain Eukaryota; kingdom Metazoa; phylum Chordata; class Aves; order Bucerotiformes; family Bucorvidae; genus Bucorvus; species Bucorvus abyssinicus. The sequence continues at coordinate 10,968,248 of CM020055.1, forward strand.
TGCAGACAGAACGATGCCACCGTGCCAACTCTGTCATTTGCTCCTGTTTACTTGCTGGGCAGTGGACAAACCCGAGCGCTTTGGAAATGACTGACTCAATCGTTTCCCAGTTCTACGCTGTTCACTCTCCCCGCTCCACACTGGTTTAGAGCTGGGGAGGGCAGAGGGGTGTTGAGAAATCAGAAGTCTGCTGAAGTTTTCAAGCCTTTGCTTCACCAGAGCAGTTTCTACAAGTCATTAGTCATCCCCACAAACATTTCCCAACAGGCGGCATCGACAGCACGTATTAAACCAGAGAAAATCCCCTAACCTCTGCCGCCACTGACGAATTTCTGGGTGATTACTCAGGGTGTGAGGAGGTTTTGCCTGGCAGAGTCAGTTCACCAGCTTCCTCCGCTCGCCACCCCCTCCTTTGTACAGCATCACTGCCCGGGGAAGGCAGCATGAGTCAGATTACAGATCAGGGTGGAGGGGGGGCCGCCTCTGAAAACACTGCGACATTTTTTTCCAGCCCAGATATTTTCAGCGATCCAGTTCACAGAGCCGCCCCACACGCGGTTCACAGCGGCCCGACAGCGGCTCTGCCACCACGCTCGGAGCTGCAGGGAGCGGCTGGAGGGGCAGCCTCTCCAGGCCCCCTGACACCCTGCCTTCTCCCGCCAGCACAAACCGATCCAAGGGAAAAACCGCCCGCACGTGCACGACGTGGAGCTGTTTTCCAGCAGCTCGTCCTGCCGGGGTGTACTGGAGTGTGTAGTAAGGAAGGGCTGGGCCAAGGGCAAGCGGCAGGGGAAAGGAGGCCCAGGACCACCCCTCAGCAGCAGCCTGCGGCTCCAGCAGGTCAGGCCCAACACCGAGGAGACCAATTTAGGTCCGGTTTAGGACCTTCCTGAATAACACTCAACTTGAGCAGCTGCTCCCACACCTACCTCGCTGTCTCAGAACTCAAAGCGAGTCATCAGTAAAACTATTCCTGGTAAAGCTGGGTGACACACACAGAAAAAAAGGCACTAAATCTTTAAACAAGGTTTGTTATTCATCTCCACCGTTGATCTTTAATTTCAGAGGTGACACTCCCTGCCGGGCTCTGATTTTCATTATCGCCGCCTGCCCTTGAGCTTTTCGTGCACAGCACATTCCTTTGGTGACAGAATGGTATCAGCTGTATCACCCACTGGTGGAGAAAGGGGGGAAAAAAATAGACAAAACCCCACCCCCCCCACACACACGCTGCACCCTTCCACCTGTACAAAGTCCAGCGTCACCGAGCTCGTGTCCCATTACCCTCCGCAGCAGACACACATAAACCCTCCTGATGGCTGCTCTGACAGCCCTCATTTAGCCAACGAGAAATTTGTGCCGTTACAGCAGAGTGGAAAGTCAGCAGCAAAGAGGAGGAACACAGACAAATCGATGAATTATTCAAGCCAGACTCCTCGTCACAGTTGCTAAATCGGTGGCTTACGCTTCAGCAGCTCACGGCAGAGGTACCTCACCCTGGTACGACGTGCACGATGGCACAACCAGGACTGTCCCCTCCTGGGACACAGTCAAGAGCCTGAGATTTCCAGGCTGGAAGATGGGAACAAAATGAGTAAAAGATACCTGAAGCGTAACCCTGCCGGGATGCCCAGTGGCCTGGGCTGCAGGAGGAGTCACAGGCACCATCACAACACCAACACCCAGCCCTTATGAGTCAAACTGGGAGGTGGGGAACACAACCCACAAAAACCTGACACACAGGGAGGTTTGTGGTTGTCTTTTGGGGGAACGTTACTGAGCAGCAAACAGTGGGAAGGTGAAAAGAGCATGGCGAGACAGGCAGATGTCGGACCCTGAAACTTGGAAGGACTTGCACGCTGTTTCACACAACAGGCAGCGAGTCATCTGCAGCCAGGAGGTGAAGGACACGGTGCCATGGCAGCGTAAGCCACGCAGAGTCCACATCAGTCAACACCAGTCCCGCCCTCCTCTCATCACCTGGCCCCATCCCTCCTTTGTCAGCACCGATTCTGACTTCGATCGCTCTGCAGACCTGCTCAGCGCGAGCCTAAAGGAGAGGAGAGAAGTGAACCACGGGGTCCTTGTACTGATGACCTCGGCCCCAGAAAACAGGCTTTTCCCCACCGCCAGGGGCTGCAGTTTAGCAAACGTTGGGTTTGGTGACCATAACCAGCTTCAGCCACTCTGAAGCCTCCTGTTGCTCTGTTCTGTTTCCAAGCAACCCCCCACTGGTGCTAGAGATGTATTAGCAGATCCGAGCCAGACCAGATCGTGGAACTGATCCAGATTAACCACCCCAGACACCTTGTTTTTACCCCCAACACAGCAGGCTGGGACTCCTTCAGCAGGAACTGTGGTCAAGAGGAGTTCAAAGAACAACCTCAGACACACCATGGATTAGGCAGAACTTACCAGGGTATGAAAAAAAACCCTGTTCAAACCTAACAGATATTCAGATTTAACTATAGCAAACATCCGAGGCAAGAGAATGAACAAATTTAAGGACAATTCTCTGGAATAAAGCTAAACACCAGCAAGTCTTGGAACTACCAGGGGACTTCACCCTTTGTACTCATCAGATGTACCTCTAGGTAATGGATACCAAGGTGTGCGTGTCAATACCGGAAACGCGACTACAGACACCATCCCCTGTCGGCATTAGCCTATTTAAGACCACCTAGATCCATCAACTCTGCTGCCTCACCCACCTGAGCACGTCACGTACTTCCCTTATCCAGGCCTGTATCTCGCCCGATACCCAAACTCCTATTTTCAAGGCAGCATCACCAGTCTCTGGCAGCCCAACGCAAGCAAAGAACGGGGCAGGTAGGTCAGAGTCAGGAAGTTAAACGGCCTACGACAGGATAAACTCACCGCGGCTCTGATTAAGCAGGACACTCACAAAACCAGAGGTCAACATCAGAAAATATTCCGTGAGTCATGAGGAGAGCTTACTCACCGTGCACTCCTCAACTGACTCATCGCAGCGTGCCGCGGACAGAGCCGCGCGCCACGGACTCATTAGGAAACCGTGGCCTTTCCTCTCAGCAAGGCAGAAGGCGGGGAAGAGTCATACTTTCAGTTTTGTGTGTAAGCCAGTGGGCGGCTGTAGCTGCACCACCAGCGCTCCCTCCTCCCACGGCCCTAATTAGACTCGTAGGAAATACGTGTTTCACATCACCCTCCCAGGCGCTTTCAGCATCCCAACAAGCACCAGTTTGTCAGCAGAGCTATTGTGCAAACTCAGCAGTCTGAGGAGACCCCACTTTTCCTATTAGATATGCAATAAGCGGCAGTCCTGCAACAGACAGACACGTTATTAATCCAGGCATCCATTAACACGAGAGATTAGCCCTTAGCAATACCGACGCCGCTAATTTAAGATGTAGTAAGAGCACAAAAATAGCCAAGTTACTCAACACGAGGTTACATCACGCCGCGGTGCTTGTCCAGCAGCAGGTCTACACCACCCCTCAGCCTCTGATGCTGGCAAAGACGATTCCTGCCATTCCTAGCGCTCTCACCAAAAATAATTAGCGAGGACTGTGAGCTTCCCCTCCCCTTTCTCTCTTTGGAAAATACATCATAAACCATGAAGCAGCAAGAATGCTGCTGAAGACAACTCCGTGGAGTGTATTATCTTTCCCTCCCAGGTATCCCACCTTGCTTCCTCGGAACCAAGCAGCAGAAACAATGGTGAAACTAAGAAACGTTCTGCTTACGTCAAGCAGAGCTGAGCTCTGAAACCACAACAGTACAAATACCCCGCTGCCAGCCGGCGGCTGAGCCAACGAGGGGAAGAAAGTCTCCAGTTCAGCAGAGTACAATGTCAGCAGGCCAAACGCTGCCGTGGACAGAGAGGATTTATTTCCAAAGCTCCAGAGTTCATCTGCTGCCGCAAAGGGCAGAGCTGCGAGCGTTGTGCATGCGGGTGCGCATGCGAGCCCACGCACGCCAGCGCCCGCCTCTGGAATACACGGTGTGATCTCCTCACCAAAACTGTGGGACGGAATATTGATGGGCTCCAGATGAACCACCCGCTCCTGTGTTAACCGGGGAAAAACCTGCAAGGCGAAGGGGCCGGTTTGATGGCAGCATGTAGGGGTTCTGCGGTGTTTCCTAACGCACGCAGATGGCACATGGGGATGAGCTCCCCTGCCCGTTGCGTTGGTGATTAACTGGAAGAGAAAATCTATATATTCCGCCACCTTCAGAACCGACTGCTCAGTTTTTCCTAAATTAACCAAATCCTCATTTCCTGTGCTGCATAAAACACACATTTTAAGGGGGGGGTAGGTTGGAGGTTGTGATTTTATTTATTATTTTTAGCCTGTGGGAAGTTTTGCGAATATGCATAAAAGGGGGAGAGGGTAGGTTGGAGGTTGCGATTTGTGGAGTTTTTCTGTAGGAAGTTTTGTGAATATACATAAAACCATTCCTTCCTCCCAGATTAATCCCTACCCTCTGTAATCTTTAACCTGTACTTCACACAACCCGCCCGGAGACACGAGTTAATATTTGGCGACACGAAGAAAACTGAACTGGTCATCGTTCTACTTTCAGTTTCAGCGAATTTAAGCAGAGCGCGCGCCCGGGAACGAACAAACGCACACACGAATGACAGAGCTGCCCAGACAGGAAAGGCTGCATTAACCAGCGTGTGCTGGAGGCTCCAGCCCTGGGAGCAGCCGATGAAAACAGCAGCCAGCGTCCACGGAGGATGTTTTGGAAAGCCCAGATAGAGCAGCAGCAGCGAGAGGCAGGCGGCAGATAGGAACAGAGAGCCAGCTCCCCCGCCACAAGCGATGTGTTTCTAATCATTCACACACAAGCGCGTTACGGCGGCCAAGCGAGCAGCAGTATCAGCGGTATCAGCCGCCCCAGCCGGTGGGTCCCACTGTGTTCTCCCCGCACACGTACAAGAGCAAAGCCTGAAAACACAAGCAATCATCAACAGTGCTCAGGCCAAGTAAAATATATATATAGAGAGAGATTTTTCCTTATAGAAACTGTTGTGAAAGGTGCTACAAACAGTTAGGGTGGAAAACGGTTCAAGGATTGGTATGAAGCCCGCACACACACAAAAAACCCCAACCTCTCGTGAGGTGTCCCCTGAGCACGGACATTGTTATCAAGGTCACACATCTCTCACCCGGGGCTCAGGAGGAGCAGGGGAAAGTCAGGCAAGTTGGGAAAAAACCGCCGCTCACGTAAGCCGACAGGGACGAGTGACATTTTATCTGAAAGCGTGCGGATTACGGCTGCCATCAACTGACAAACCTGACTTGAATTCTGTTCAGACCGAATAAAAGAGAAGCTACAAGGGCACTCGTTCCAGGGAAACGCGAGCGACAGCACCGACCCCGCCAGCACGTACCAACGGCGAAGCCCTGCGTCCCTCCCCACCATCAACGCTTCTCCCCTGTTTATTTCCACTCCTGCGACAGGTTTTGGGGGGCTCCCCCCGGCCGTTCGAAGCCATCGATAATTTAGGAGACATTAATCAGCCCGAAAGCCCCCCGGCTTCACCCCGCTCGAAGCAGCTCTGGTTATTAACCAGTTACACGAGCCGAGCTCAGGAAAACAGGAAAACTTTTCATTAACCAGTCCTCCTGCTCCCCGCCCTTAAGTTTAGTCAACCAATTATAAAAAGAAATTGGGGATTTGACTTCCAGGAGAGCAGCAGCGCCCGGGGCCGGGGAGCACGGCGGGCTGCAGCCCGGCAGCCCCGCACCCTTCCAGCCCGCCGCTCCGAGGGGTGCTCCCGGATACATAGGGCCGATTGCTCCCGCTCCCAGGGAGGACGCGATTAACAGATCGATTAACAAGTGACGGAAAGCGCTCGGGGGCGGGGGGCTGCGGAGGGGAAGGGGCCAGGGGAAGGCGGGCCGGGGCCGGCGGCCCGCGGGGCTGCGCGGGGCCGCGGGGCCCGGGGAGCGGGAGGCGCTGACAGGGCGCGGGGCAGGTGCCGGGCCGGGGCCATACTCACGTAGACGGGCAGCGGCCAGGGGTAGACGGCGGGCTCGGCTCCCACGGGCGACTTCAGCCGGAGCTCCAGCCTCTCGCCCATGTCGGCAGCCGGAGAAGGAGGCGGCGGCGGCCCCGCACCATGCTAGAGGGGCCGGCCGGGGTGGGGTGTGGCGGCCGGGCCCGGCCGGGGGCGTGTGCGAGGTGCGGCGGCAGCGGCGGGGCGGGGGGGGGGGGGGGGCGCGGCGGGAGAGGCGGGGAGGGGAGGCCGGTGCCGGCGGGGGCGCCCGCTCCCCTCGCCTCCCTCTATTGTCGTTAGCGGCTCGCGGGGCTCTCCGGCGCCGCCGCCATCTTGGGCCGGCGTGAGGCGAAGCACAATGAGGCGCCGGGGCCGGGCCGGGCCGGGCCCGAGCGACGCGCCAGACGCGGGGGGCGGAGGCGGGCGCGGCCTCGCGCTCCCTCCCCCCTGTCCTCAGCTGCCCTCCCCGCGCGCGCCGCCGCCGCCCCCGCGCGCGCCCGCCAGCGGGGGGCGTGAGGCGGAGGTGGGGGGGGGGGGGGGGGGGGCGGGAGGAGAGCGCGCGTGGCGGGCGGCACGAGACACCCTCGCGGGAGCTCCGCTCCGCGCCCGCGGGCGGCGCGCGCGGGACCGGGTGGGCGAAGGGCGCGAGGTGAGGCGGAGGGGGCGGCACGAGGCGGCGGAGTCACGCACGTGCAGCGGGGCGGTGCGGGAGCGCCCAGCGTGAGCGTGCGGGGCTGGAGCACCCAGTGCGACCGTGCAAGGCTGGCACACGGCGCTCAGGGTGGTCGTGCCGGGCTGGAGCCCGCTGTGTGCCAGGGCCAGGCTGGCACGCTGCCCGCGGGTGACAGCACAAGGCTGCGGTGCCACGCGCGCGTGCGGCCGGCACACAGCGCCCGGGTGGCCGTGCAAGGCTGGACGCCCCGTGTGAGGGCCCAGCGTGTGCCCGGTTCACCAGAAGGATGGAAGGAGCCCACGTGGCTGCTGGTGCGAGGTCTGCTCACGAGTGACTGTGAGATTTGCACGGCGCCACGAGGTCCCGGTGCGAGGCACGTGTGAGGTCCCGGTGCGAGGCACGTGTGAGGTCCCGGTGCGAGGCACGTGTGAGGTCCCGGTGCAAGGCGTGTGTGAGGTCCCGGTGCGAGGCACGTGTGAGGTCCCGGTGCGAGGCACGTGTGAGGTCCCGGTGCGAGGCACGTGTGAGGTCCCGGTGCAAGGCGGGTGTGAGGTCCCGGTGCGAGGCACGTGTGAGGTCCCGGTGCGAGGCACGTGTGAGGTCCCGGTGCGAGGCACGTGTGAGGTCCCGGTGCGAGGCGTGTGTGAGGTCCCGGTGCGAGGCACGTGTGAGGTCCCGGTGCGAGGCACGTGTGAGGTCCCGGTGCGAGGCACGTGTGAGGTCCCGGTGCGAGGCGAGGGTGTTGGGTGTTGGGCGTTGGGTGTTGGGTGACGTGGCCGGGACCTTGCCGTTGCACGTGGGCGAGCGTGCCAGGCTGGTGCGAGGGACTGTGCACGTCGAGTAGGAGCTTTGCCGGGATGGTGGATCTGCTGCCCTGTGGGCAGAGAGGAGCGATGGGGGCCATAACTACAGCCTTACAACACAGAGTAACCGGGTGGAGTAACCGGGTAGTAGGACAAAGTGCACCCAGAGGGGCTGGGGCTCTGCACCCGGCTGGGACCGTCCGGACCGGAGGGAGCCGGGCAGGGTCCTGGGTCCCCCCCGCACCTCGGGAGCCTTGAGTGTCACCATCCCGCATCACTACAGTGTCCTGCGGTGCCCAGACCTGCATCGTTTGGCACGTCTATAGGTGCCGGTTTGCACGTGTATAGGTGCCGGTTTGCACGTCTATAGGTGCCGGTTTGCACGTCTATAGGTGCCCACCTGCAGCTGGGAGCTGAGTGATCCGCACCAGGGCAGAGCTTCCCCCCTCCTTTTGGGTGCTAATTTCCCTTATCTGGGGATATGCCACCCTGCCCTGGGGTGTGGGGACACCCGGGTACCCTGCCACCCTGCCCTGCCACCCTGCCCTGGGGTGCGGGCGCTGGCTCCCTCCTGCTGTGCCCACACCCTGTCCCCACACCCAACAAGGCCACGGCCCCACGGTGGGCTGGGACCGGGGTGCCTCCTGCTCCCGGGGCTCCTCCGCTCCTGGGGACGAGAAGATGCAGGCGGGAGGAACCGCTGCGGGTGCTGCATGTGGCTCCCCCAAAGTCGCTCCCGCCCTCGAGCCCTGCAGGGCTGGCAGTGGTGGCAGGGCGGTGCGGGAGTCCCACCTGCCGGTGACGCGGGGGTCACCCCGTGCCACCCTCGCACCGTGACAAAGGGACGGTGCACCCCGACCCCCAGCGCTGGCTCGGTCGCCCTCCGCTGAGCCCCGCGGGTCCCTCTGGGGTGCACGGGCTTGAGGTGGGGCCACGCCGAAGGTCAAAGCAGGGCCAGGGGAGATGCCATCACCCCACGGTGACGGCTCGAGCCGGTGCCAGCTGCCAGGCACGGCCCCGGCTCCGGAGAAGGGCTGGTGTCGGAGCACCCAGGGCTGTGGCTCTGGTGAAGGACCTGCTCCCCCGGGTGGGTTCGGAGCCCTGCAGCCGCTTGCTCCTCTGTCCCCCTCGAAAGCCGCCGCTTTCTCCCCGGCAGGTGGGTTTTGAGTGTTTTCCAGCCCGTGGCACACCGGAGCGTCGCCAAGCGGCGACACCCAGGGCTCTGCGGCCCCCAGCTCAGCGGTGGGTGACTCTGAGGGAAGAGCAGCCGGCGCCACCGCAGCACCCACACCCTGACCGCCCGCCTCTGCTCACATCCCACCGCTGGACGGGGCCGGGGCACCGCGCCGCGCCGGGAGCTGGTTTCCGTTGAGGGCTGGAAGAGCAGCAGCGAGCCCGCGTCTGCCGGGGACGAGCACCCCTGCGGGGCAGGAGCCTCCAGAGGAGGCACCCACGGCCGCTGGGCACCGGCGCAGCCTGACCCGCAGCCGGGTGCGGCGGAGCCGGTCGGCTTCTGGGAGGAACACCAGCCTTTGCCCATGGAACTGGCGGTGGAAGCCGTGCTGGGATGCGGGCGGGGGGCTGGTAACCCCCCGCTTTGGTTTCTCGCTTTGGCAGCCAAAGGCGGGTAAACACGGCTCGTGGCAGGGTGCTTTTGCCATCTGTCTCTTCTGGCTGTTGTCCCTCGGTTTATTAAGCTCACCTTGCTTTTATCCTGACGGAGCAGAGGTGGGTCAGCTCCGAACATGCCGGGGAGGTTGGGGTCCGCCTGCCACCGAGCCGGGCTTCGGCGCCAGCCTCGGTGCCCCTGCTTGGGTGTGATCACCCTCCCCCTTCCCCATGCTGGGCTGTGGCTCCGGGGCCGGGCAAAACCACCCGAGTCCAGCGGGAGCCTGCAAAGCCCTTGGGTTTCCTGCTCCCTCCGCCTCGGCGACGTGCGGGGACAGCCAATATTTGGGCTGAAAACCGGCGCCGCGGTCGGGCTCGCAGACCCCGGCCGTCGCGCTCCTGCTGCCCGCACCCCGACAGCGCGGCGTGGGACGGCGGGGGCTGCACCGTGCCCGAAACGCGTCCCGGAGCGGGATATTTCTTGGCGAAGTAGTTAGCGCGTTATTTAACGCCGGTGTTTCTCGAGCCAGCCGCTGCCTTCGGCCGGGCTGAGCAGCCGGGTGCCGGCGGCGGGGGCGCAGCCCTGCGACGGAGCCCTGGGGCTGGCACGTGCCCCTGCTCCTGTCCCCGCTGCGTCCGCGCCCAGACTCGGCTGCTCCTCTCTTCATCCCCCCTATACGTAAATGTCCGGGCGTGCAGAAGGCTCCGTAACCCGGGACGCTCTGGTAAAGAAAACACTAAAACCATCAAGTCAGCAGCGCTTAAACTGCTCTGACTGCCTCTTAAATAATCAATTCATATTTAATTAGCTTACCACAAAAATTCCATTAAATTTAAATAAATAGACATGGCAGGAGTTCTCCGCGGCGCAGCGGGCTCCGTTTAAAGAATTCTCTTTGAGTTCGTTAGGTTGGCCTTTAATCGGTTTGGCAAAGTCCTGGTGTGGCCCGGGCGGGCTCCTGGGCTGCCGAGACGGAGGGATCGGAGTTCCGAGGGTCTCCCGGCCGGACCCAGCCCGTGCCCGGCCACCTGGCTGCCGCGGTGCTCCGGCGCCGATGTCTTCCGCAGGTCGTTTCTGAAACGCCTGCCCCGCGCGGGAGGTCTTTTTTTTGTCACCGAGTTCTCCGTCCGGGTGAGGAGAGGGAAGCGAGCACGAGCAGCGGCTCTGCCGGTTCCGAGGGTGGAACTGGTCCCCGAGACGGGAGCAGCCCCGGGAGAGGTGGGAGCCGCTCTGCCGCCTTCGACCGCTCTGAAATGCGGCGGCTTTGGGTCTCCGTTGCCCGCTCGCCCCCGTGCTGCGGCAGGACCCGCTGGGTGCTGCCGGGGCTCCACGGGCCGATGGTTCTCCAGGGGCGCCAGGCGGTGACCTGCAGCGTCGCCCGCTCCAGAGTCACGACACCGGCTTCGAAATGAGCCGCCGCTGGGAGTTGCTGGTGCAGGGGGGTTGCTCTGGGTTTGCTGCAGCAGCTCCCAGCTGGCGCAGTTCAGAGCGGAGTTTATTTCTGCCACAACCCGATAAACCAGGTTCGACCAGGGGAGGAATGGGGAAGCGCTGCGCAGCGTCCCCCCGCGCGCGGCCGCGCTTCTGGGGCGCTGGAGGAGGGCGGTTTCCCTGGTAGGTGCCAGGAGCAGCGCGCAGAAGGTGCCCAGCCCTGCGGAGGCATGCGGGCAGCCGGCCAGCAGCCCCTCCTGCCCCGCTGCTCCCGCATCCCACGCAGCAGCCTGGACCCCGGCCGGGGACCCCCGCCCCGGGACAGGCAGCGAGCGGATCGGGGGTCCCGGCTCCTGCGGGCAGGTGGGACCACGGGGAGGGCGTTAACGCACCGAGGATGTCTTGCACAAGCGATGCTCCGAGCGTGCCCAGCACAAGCCCCGTGGGAAGGCGCCTCTCCTGAGCCCGTTCCCACGCTGGCGTTGGTCCCCTCGGGGCTCGGGATGGGCTCCCCACAGCGTCACACCCACACGCTCCTGGGTGCGTCGACCCTCGCGGCTGACGCGGTGCTGGGTGCTCGGCCAACGGCGGGCGCGGGGGCTCGAGGGGCACGTCGGCTCCTCCGGCAACTTGCCTTTCCAGCGATGTCTTGAGTATTGACCCCGTTTAGCTGACAGTAACAAGTCAGATCATAAGGCGGGTTAATGCGGGCAAGTCTGGTCCCATCAGATTCAATATTCCAACCGCAGCCCTGCGTCGCCCCCGTACCGGCGGGTGGTCCGCAGCCCCAGGGGATGGGGCCAGCTCCCTGCTGTGACACCGTCTCCCCACTCGCATGTCCCAGCCCTGCAAAAGCCTCCCCTCGTTCTGGGTGCCCGCGCCTTTCTGGTTATTTCTAATTTGGGTTCCCTTGGGCCGGGGTAACCGGTGCCCTTCGTGGTCCGTGGTTTTTCCTTCTCTCCCCCCGCCGCCTGGAGCGCGGCCAAGCTCTGTTCACTGTTTCGTGGTAGGACCGATAAAACCCGGGCTCTGCAAATGGCACAGCTCGTTTCACGGAGCAGTTAAGCACTTTAACCCCGGCTGGAGTCGCACGTCCCTGTCGCCCGTCAGCCCTTTGACGGCCCCATGGAGCAAGGCCGGGCATTTGACCACACGAACACGAACCCGGCTGCTCAGAGCTGCCCTTCCCCTCCTTGCAAAACGGCCCACGTGCGATTTGCCAAGGCCCAGTTTAATTCCCGGGGTCAATCCTGCGTCATGCCGCGGAGGTCCCTTCCACATGACGGGGCAGCATCTGTCCTTTCCATCTGTCCCGGCAGCTCTCTGGGCCAAATCCCTCCTGGGATGCTCCGGCTGCAGTTGCCACAACAACAACATGATGCAACAGTTTCCTCTCGGGATGCAGGAGCAGCGTCAACGCCGGGGACTGGGGTGGGCGAGCACTGGTGCCGGCAAAGGTCCGGGTGGGATAAAGCCCTTTTTGGTCGTGATTGTCCCCAGTCTGGTGCTGGAAACTGGTCTGTCTGAGCCTGGTTTGGGGGCTGTTCTCCCCAGTGACACGTGGCTGCCGCTGCTGGGGCTGCTGTCACCCAAGGATGGGAGCTCCGTACCTCAGGAGCCAGAGCCCCAGATTCACCAGGGAATGAGATGGGAAAAGCCGGGGGGACTGTCACCCTGCTGCGGCACCGGGCACAACCGAATCGCCGGCTCTGCTCGGCCCCCTGCGCCAGACCCACACCCCGCCAAAGCGAACGGGGATGATGCCACTGGAACAAGCCCAAACTGATCCCATCTCCAGCGCGGGCGGGAGCACAGTGCCCTGCGGAGCTGCGCTCCCCGGGAGGGCTGTGGTGCCTGTCCCCAGCGCCCCCACTGCTGGGGCCGTAGGGCACCCGCTCTCTATCCCTGCGGGTGCTGAGCTGCCTCAGCACCTTGCCAGCCGGGGGGTGCAGAGGGTTGCGTGGCCAGCCAGGTCTCCCGCTGGGAGCCAGTATGGGCTGCAGGAAGCACTGGGGCTGGTGGGACGCAACCCCCTCCCAGCTCTCCCCTCCACACAGTAAATGGTGTGTCCCGTGCGTGTACTGGGGCATCGCTGCGCCCATCCCCTGTGCTTCCCCATGTACCGCCCCGGCTGCAAGTGCCCCCCATGTCCCAGCCGTCCCCGCATCCCCATCCCCTTGGGCTACAGTGGCCCCACCAAGCTTCCCCCTTTCCAGTGCCTTAGGGCAGACCCACACTGCGGGGATCAGGGGCTCTGCCCCGCAGCCCCGGGATCCCGCTCCCGCAGGGGACCAGCACCAGGCAGAGCTGGGCACCGGGAGGAGGGAAACGTCCCTCCTGCTGCCGTCAGATCCTCTGGGATCCAGGGCTCTGCGCTGGGCAGCTCGAAGGAAGGTGCCTCTGAACCGGAGCCGTGCCCTGGCGCCGTGTTCGTGAGCTGCCTCCAGCCTCATGGGCAAGTGCCGGTGTGCCAGGGAGTGTGCCGGGGAGTCAGCACGGCAGCACCCAGGGCTGGCCGGGAGCCGGGCTGCGGCGGGACGTGGGGCCAAGAGCGGCCCCGGTGGCTGCCGCCCCACACGGGTCGGGGATTAGCCCAGTGGGCGAGCGGTGACACAGCTGGGCGTCCTGGGAAAGCCCAAACGTGGCTGGGCTGGAGGTAAAGACCCAAAGGGGTTTTCCCTCGTTGCAGAGAACAACGGGCAGGTGCAGGACGGTGCCTCTCGCCTCCAGTCTGAACCCGGGACCTCCGGCACATGCAGCCCCGAAACGCGGAGACCAGGCGCGTCCCGGTGCGAGCTTGTGTCTGTTCACACTCGCTTGCTCAGTTGTGGGAAAACCCAGCTCTGCCCGAGCTGCTGCACCCCCCGGCACAGCCTGGGCTGGGGAAACCCACCGCCCGCCGCTCCTGCCCTGCCCTGGGAGCTCTCTGTCACAGCTCTGCTTTGCCACGGAAAAACATCCCCAACTTCATCCGTTTAGGCTCTGCTGGAGCTTGAACCGCCGGGTGCCACAGCCCTGAGGTGCGTTAGCAAATGCCACGCTGCCGGAGAGCTGCTGGGGAGCGGGATCCGTGCGGGGACCTTCTGCCCTGCCGCAGCCCCTGGCACAGCCTTGACCCCACTCCGGGACAGAGAGGGCAAGCCAGGTCCCACGGGAGGGAGCAGCCTCCCACCTCGGTTGCGCTTTTTTGCCCCCAGCTCTGGGGGTTTGCAAGCTCGGGGCTGCCTCGAGCAGCTGGGCAGCTTTTGGCCCCCTTGGCCCGGCCCGGCACCCCCCGACTCCCTGCCCACAGCACAGAAGGCAGCTGGGGCTGGGGGCACCCAGCGCTGAGCTTTCCACAGGGGCCGGCGGGCGCTCCCCAGCCTCCAGCTCATGGGGCTGTGCCAGCTCCAGCCGGGCATCGCTCACAACCAACTTCAAGCGAGGAATCAGGCAAGGCATTTTTGAGGGCGAAGCCGCTGTGTTTCATCCTGGGGCTCCATCCCTGTTCCGGGACGGCAGCGTCCCCGCTGCGTCCGGCTCTGCGCCCACATTTCAGAGGGGACCATGGGGGGACAAAGGCACAAGGGTGGGGGTGAGGGGGCCGTGCCGGCTGCATGTGCAGCGTGGTGCCAGACCAGGGTCACCCGCCGCAGGGCCCGGAGCAGCCGCGAGCAGCCGTGGCACATGCAGCCGCCTGAATGGGTCCCTTGTCCCCGCAGCGCTGGCTGGCCGGGTGCCCTGCTCCGTGCCTGGCCCAGGGGGACACCAGCTGCCCCCACACCCCGCCCCACAGCTCACCCATGACATCAATATGGGGCACCCATGACCCCCACCCAGACATGGGGCACCCATCGCCCAGCCATGAGCACCCATCACCCCCACTCAAACATGGGGCACCCATCGCCCAGCCATGAGCACCCATCACTCACCACCCAAACATGGGGCACCCATCACCTAATCACGGGGCACCCATCGCCCACCCAAACACGGGGCACCCATCGCCCAAAGGCAGGACACTCCCTGCCCCCCGACACGGGACACCCCGCCTGGGTGCGACCCCCGGCAGGTCCCGCCGGCCCCGATCCACGTCCCGGTCTCCCGGGCCACCGGCGCCACCTCGCGGGGACCGAGCGGGAGGCGGCGGAGCGCAGCGCCGGGCAGCGCCGGGCACGGCGGGTCGGGGCCCGGAGCAACGAGGCCACCCCGATACGGGGCACCCGGGCACGGGGTAGCCCACCACGGGCATCCTGTCGCGGGCACCTCGACATGGGGACCGCCACGTGGCACAGCCCAATACGGGCACTCCGGTACGGTCACCTAAAGACAGAGCACCCTGACGCAGGCACCCTGGCAGGGTCACCCCGTCACGGGCATCCCGTCAAGGGCACCCCAATATGGGCACCCTGGCACGGGGCACCCCAGCGCGGTCCCCTGAACACGGGCACACTGTCGTGGGCGTCCCGTCATGGGCACCCCACCACGGGGCACCCCCACATGGGGCACCTGAACACAGGCACACGAGTACAGGCACCCCACCACGGGCACCCAGCACCCTCATTTGGGCACCCAGCACCCTGCTTGTGCCTGGGCCAGCAGCGCAGGGCAGAGACGGGTCACGGGACAGGGGCACCACAGGACCCAGCACCCAAAAGTGCCGGCTGCGCTCAGGCTGCCGCAGCCCCTGGCCTTGGCCGGGCACTGGGCGATCCCTGCCCACGTCCGCCCCCCGTTTGGGGACGGGTCAGTGGAGGCAGGTGGCCATGGGACCAGCGACATTGGGCCTGGCTGGTGCCGAGGTCACTCCATGCTGCAGCGGTCACTGGAGCCCAGCCCGAGTCTGGCTGTTGTAGAAAATCCTATTTTCGCCCTCGGAGGCTGAACAGCACCGATTTAATGGATTTTTTTTCCCCCACATCAGTTTACACAAAGATGACAATTAACATGGCACAAGCCAAACCTCGTCAAACCTGGCTGGGACGGAGCCCGGGCAGCGAAACCCAGCGCTGGCACAGCGGGGCGAGGCGACTCGCAGAGGTGCTGCCTCAGGGGAAGAAGCAGGATCAGGCCCTGAGCTGAGCAGCCAGCTCCAGCTCCAGCTCCAGCTCCAGCTCCAGCTGATGCTGGGACCGGGTGAGCGGTTCTGGAGCTCTCCCACGGCATGGCACCGCGGGCACGGGTGGGAACAGCCCTGCCCGGCCAAAGCCGCCCGTGACGTGACAGCGGCGAAAACGGGAGGTGGCGATAGTTATGAAACCAGGACACCCCGAACGGGGCATTTGAGGGGGGGTCAGCGATTCCCTGCGGCGACGGGGAGCGATAGAGCCACACTCTGGAGGATGAGTGGTCCTCAACCGCCGGGGCTTTGGAGGGAGACGAGGAGAAAAGTCATTTCTGCCCCAATTTTTAAGGCTGGTCCAAGTCGGGCCACATCAGGAGGAGAAATCCTTGGAAACTCCATCTGGGGGGACGAGTCCTGGGTCCCGGTTGGTCTGTGGGAGACTTTCTCCGTGCACGCCGCTGCCCAGCTCCCGCCCGGTCTGGGGGGTGTTGAGGGGGGGAGCAGGTTTGGTGCGTTGTTGCGTGTCCCAGCCTGGGCTTCCACGGCTGGTCCTGTCCTGCAGGCGGGACAGGGGGACAGTATGATGGCATGTGGGCCACTGAAAAGGTCCAGGTTAAACCCAGGTTAAACCCAGGTCTGGGTTAAAACCCTTTTTGTGAGGGTTTTGGTGGAGCCCCTTGGACACCGGTGGGGACTGGGGGGACAGTGGCACCGTGGGAGGACACGGCTACCCCTTCCCCCCCCCACCTCACCCTGGATGTCACCGCACCGCCAGGGCCCCATGAACAACTCTTACCCTTTGACTTTTTCCCTTAAAAAGGGAAACGCAGCGCGCGGGGGCTGAGATCCGCCGCTATTTCTGAACGCAACAAAACCAGCCCCAGGGGCTCCGTTCTCCCGGGGCCCAACACACACAAGCTGCACGTCAGGACCTGGAGACAGGACAAAGGGGACAAACACCCGAAGGGAACAGAAATCCTTGTCCTTCCCCATCGCTGAGCGGCTCAAAAGCCCCGGCACATCCCGGGAAGGTCACGTCTCCTTTCGCTCCGTGAGCTCCTCCCCGTTTATTCCTCTTTTCCCAGATGCTGGAATGCCCCTCTGGAGACCAAGGTGGGGTGGGAAGGCGGCTCCTCTCTCCTGTTCCACGGCATCACCCACCCGCAGCGGGACACGGCGCCCGGGGGACGACGAGGGGCTTGGCATGGGGGTAGCGGACGAGCTGCGGCTGTGGGAGAGCTGAACCGCTGCCCGCTGCTGGTGCTACCCACGAGGCTCCGTGTCCACCGGCCGTCACCCATCACCCATCATCACCCATCACCCATCATCACCCATCACCCTTTGTCACCCACCACCCATTGTCACCCACCACCCATCGTCACCCATCACCCATCACCCATCATCACCCATCACCCATCATCACCCACCACCCATCGTCACCCACCACCCATCGTCACCCACCACCCATTGTCATGCATCACCCATCGTCACCCACCACCCATCGTCACCCATCACCCACCACAGCTCTCCCACACTGGCACTTGTCACCTGAGGAAAAAGGTGACTGTATTCATGCAGCTACCCAAGTCTCCACGAGCGCTGGGGACCGTGAGTGGCCACCCTGGCTGCTGTGGGGTGGCAGCAGCCTGGGGAGCTGCGGCCCCGCCACCGACAAAATTTGGCGTCGTGGGTTGTGCAGCCACTGAGGACACCCACGGGCCGCGGGGAGAGGCCGGAGCTCCGCCAGCCGCGCCCCCCCGTGCCGTCCCGCGGGGTCCCGGGGCA
This sequence comes from Bucorvus abyssinicus, assembly GCA_009769605.1. Classification (NCBI taxonomy): domain Eukaryota; kingdom Metazoa; phylum Chordata; class Aves; order Bucerotiformes; family Bucorvidae; genus Bucorvus; species Bucorvus abyssinicus. Next base: position 10,985,579 of record CM020055.1, read on the forward strand.
GTGAGCCCCGTGGAGCGTCCCCGACCCCACGCACGTCCCCGCCTCCCGGGCCCGCGCTCCCCACGCCACGTGGGACGGGCGGGAGCGGCCCCGAGGGCGTGGCCATGGGGTGGGCGTGGTTTCGGAGCGGGGTTGGCGGTAGCAGTGACGGGGCCGGCACTGGCGGGCGTGGGGCGGGCGGGGATGGGCGTGGCCTAGCTCGGAATAGGCGTGGCTGAGAGCGGCGAGGCGGGAGGGGGCGTGGTTAGGGGCGGGACCGGGGCCGAGCCCTCAGCTGACCGGCCGCCATTTTGTCAGGCGCCGGGAGGCCGAGGGGAGCCGGAGCTGGGGTTCGCGGGTGCCCGCCCTGTGCTGCGCCGCGCCGCGCCGGGGGCGAGCACCGGCCGCGCCGCTCCGCCCCGCCCTACCCGGGATGTGAGCGGCCCGGGCCTGCTGCTCTCACCTGGCTTTTGCGGTAGTAGGATACGCGGCTGTTCCCCCCACCCCCGGCTGGGCCCGGCCCCTCAGCCCCGAGCGCAGGCCCCGCGGCCCGGCCCAGCCCGGCCCCGCCGCCGCCGCCATGGCGCTGAAGATGGTGAAGGGCAGCATCGACCGCATGTTTGACAAGAACCTGCAGGACCTGGTGCGCGGAATCCGCAACCACAAGGAGGACGAGGTGAGCGGCCCCGGCCCCCGCCGCGGAGGGGCTGCCGGCTGCCCTCGGCCGGTCCCGGCGTGGCCGGCTCCCCTTGGCTCCAGCCTGGGCCTACCGGCCGGGACTGGGTCGCCTCATCTCTCCGTGCTGCCTGCCACCCGCTCCCCGGTCAGGTCCTGCTCCTCCGGGGGGTCAGGGAGGGTGGGAGGCTGCGCCAGGCGCAGAAGCAGCCGCGTGTCTTGGCCACTCTGGAAAGGGGATGTTGGGTTGGGGAAGGTGGAAGCAGGAGTCAAAACGAGGAAGATGACGCTGAGGTGTGGGCCGAAAGAGAAAGGCTGTGGGAGAACGAGAAAGCGTTAGGGGAGCGATCAGTAGAAAAGCAGGATAAGGGAGGGTCACACTTGGCACTCGCTTTCCCACTTAGTGTGTTATTGTGGTGTTGAACTCACTGATACACAAATATATATATATATATAAATAGAGGATTTCCTTCCTGTTGCATTGCAGTCTGCTGCTGTAGCGAGCTATGTATTCATCATGAAGCTGAGAGACAGGAAAGCTGAGTTCAGTCATAATTTAGCTTTAAAATTTTTCACATTCCATACCTTGTGACTGAAGTGTGTTCTCCTTGTTTCAAAGCGTTTGTAGGCAGAAAGCAGTTGGATGTGTTGGCCTGTTACTCTCTCTTGTATTAGACGCACGTGATCAGGAAATTAGTATAGGTGAAATAATTAGTCATCAAGAACATGTTATGTGAGGATTTCCACATTGAAGTGTCACATGTCAATTAGGAAGTAACGGACACTAAGGGTGTCATTTATGTTCATCTTCAAGTAAGTAGCCACGGCGCTGGAAGCTTATGAGTGGTCAAACTGGAATGTCAGAGAGTTGCTGTGGAGTCAGTGACAGGCTGAAAATGTTTGTGGACTACAGTGTCTCTTCCTAAGAGTACAATATCCAAATGGTGTCAGCGATGAAAAATATCTGGGAAATATGTAATTTTGTAACTAAAGCAAATATTTAAGTTGAAAAACTAATTTAACCTTCATTACTGGCACTGTCAGACTGAAGCACAAAATCCAACTTCCTAAACCACTCGAATGTTTCAATGGCTTTTGCCTGTTATGCACAGGACAAGGTGATATTTGCTACTGATGGTACCTGGGAAACTTCTATTTTTAGTTTAAATTTATGAGTATTGATTTGGTGACAGGAAGGTACTGTGAAGTGTGCAGTGCTCTGCAAACGTGGGATACCATGTGGTGGAAACAGCAGGTTTCAGGGAGCACTCGATGTGTTGTACTCCAGACTGGACCAGGAGAACAGTGGCTCTGTGGCACACTGCCCCGTGCTTCGACCCCGGTCGAATGTTACGCTGCTTTTAGTAAATATGCTTTATTCTTTTGTGCATAGGACAGAAAACGTTTCTTCAGCTGTCAAACCTCTGAGGATCCCCCCGATGAAGATCCAGGCTGGTCCAGGCCTTTTTGAGAGAAGTGAACATACTCTTCTCCTTTCTAAAATCATTTTGTGACAAATAGCTCCTTTTCCAGGACTTCATAAAGAGCACGAGTGCTGTGGCACAGTCAGGATTAACCAATTGCTGTGCATGATAAGCCTCACCAGGTTTGTTCTTAGTCTGTGATGAGAAGTAGTTAAAATGCGTTGGCTTTGATCTCCTTTGGAGTTAGGGAAAAATACCCCTCAGACAATTTTGTAGGGCTCTGTGTATTTATGCAGGTATAGACCCTTGATTCAGCGAGGTCCCACCAAATGTGTTCTCTCTTATTCAGCTACTGAAGAGGTCTGACAACCTCTTGCTATTAAGACACTGGGAGTTGATTTGGTGCTTCCCAGCAGTGGTCATGGGCGTTTGCTAATTTTCAGGTGATGTTACAAAATCAGAGTAGTATTGTAGAGGAAGTAGCTACAAAAAATTCTTCCTCCTTTTGCTACAGAGCTTCCATTGTTCTATTAAATGTTGCTGCAATACAGAACGTAGCTGTTCAACCAGCGTTTGTGTGTCTTGGGGTGAGTGTCTGAGCTTAAGGCGCACTCTCTGTCCTATTCAGAAGAGCAAATTTGTTTAAATCAAATAGCAGTGTGCTTTGGTGGAAACAATATTAGCTGTTGATTTCAGCTCATCATGAATTACTCTTGTGAAAGGGATGTCTCTGGAAAGGAGGTTGTTAAGTAAAAATTACGGGGGCAGAAATGAAGGCATGATTATTGCTTCGACGTCTGATTGGTTTGTGCTTTTTGCAGAAGGTTAATTCCTGTTGTGTGTGTTGGTTCTGGTCTTTTGGAATTTAACCATGTGGAAATTCTGCCTTCGCTTTTTCCCCTCCTCTTTTTGGGCAGCCTCTCCTGGGAGATAGGAGATAGTAAAGTTTATTCCCCTCCGGTTCCTCTGCAGGTGCTCTCACAAGCGAGCGTATCTGACACGTGGAGGTAGTGCAGGATGCTCCAGTGGTTGTCACCATGGTTCAGACGTGGGTTTCTCAGTACAGATCTCAGCAGACCTGCTGCAGTCCTGTTTGTTCCGCCTGTGTTGCTGGGACTGTTAGCACACAGCCCAAGGCTTGTTGTGAAGTAACTGGAGCATCAACAGCTCTTTTCCCATAAATTTGAAGTGTCCTCAGCTCACTAGAGGAGCTGAGGGTACTGGAGCCTGTCTGGCGCTTCAGCTCACGTCCTTGCTGCAGTGCTTAGTTACCTGTCAGAGGCCATTTTCGTTTTAGTTTCTGATCTGTATCCAAAGCTGACCCATTTAGTTTGAGCTTTAAACACAGAAACCAAGTGATGGTCTGCAAGGATGAGAGAGGAATGGGAGGTAAGGGGTAGCAGTTGGTTAATGCAGTCACTTCTCTGTGCTCACATACGCTGCCTATTTTCCAGTCTTCCAGGGAAAGTTGGAGCTGCCTTATCCTGCGAGGTAAATGCTAGAGTGGAAGGAATGATGTAGCAGAACAGCACTAGATCTTCACCCGGTTTGACGTGTCGTGTTTACTTTCCAGCAGCCTGTGCTTTATGTACAGATGCTTTAATCCCTGTGGTGTTTCCCAGTGCCAGCTCAAAGTTTGAGGGAAAGCCAGACCTGCCAGGAAGACTTGATCTTGTTCCGTTCTCCACTGCCCTTCACTTCCAGTAGCTCATTCTCTCATTTGGAAAATGAATCCTCTTGCTAGTGAAAGCAGTGAGTCTTTCGCCTGTTACTAGGTGATTTTGTACCCTGTGGAGTAACTTCTACTTCATGCCTGTTTTTTATGGGTGTGCTACCCAGCAGGCTCAAGGGGGAGCCGCTCGTACCACAGGCTGTTAAAAGTAGAAGGGCTGTTTCCTAGGTGTTCCAAGCTGAGCAAGGGTTTCTGTTTAGGGGTGTTCCAAATGTGAAATAAAAGAAGGGATAATTCTTTTTTCACTTCAGCTCTTGAAGAGTGTTTTGTTTTGCAGTTAAGAAGTTTGTTGGTCCCAAGGAGGAAGCTCCTGTCAGATGCTGTGGTGAGAGGTTCATTTATAGAACTGAGATGATAAAATAACAGAAACAGATGTTGAATGAGTGGTGCTTTCTCCTGTTCAGACCACAGCCCTCTGTGTTTCAAGTGCCTTAGATTTACTGGAGGACACTTAAGGAGGGAGAAGGGGTTAAAAGAAATCCTGTACAAAATGCCTGCGCACTTCTGTCCCAACTTGAGAAAATTGCCTCCCTCCTCTCTCTGAGAATCTGCTGCTTGTCTGCCAGGATTAGCGCTTCATGGTTTTGATAATCGATACTTTCAGGAAGAAGCGTATTAAAAAAATGCCATTTTCATGTGTGTAGTGTTTGGTGATAAGTATCTCGGTGGTTTACATTTAAGAAATTGTTTTGTACAGAAGCAAGTTGGAGGAGCAAAAGAAGCAATCAATGTTTCTGGGTGGAAAACCAAAAATTCATTTCAGTTGATAATATGATGTTAAATGAGAGGCTTGTTGAGTGTTCATGCTGTGAAATTCATATTTCACTGCTCAGAAAGACCAGGCTTACCCAAACTGGCAGCGTGTCCTCGCTGCTTAGTGACTGTTACCTAAGGACCCTGGACTTGAATTGTTAAAAAAGCCTTTTCCCCTAAATATAAGGCTGCTGCACTCTACTGCACACTTCCAGCTCCATGTCTGACATGTTTTCCGATGACCTGATGGCGTAAGGAGTTTTGAGGAATCTTTTAACATCACAAAGGGCTTTTGGGCACAACCTGTCATCAGCGAGGCCGAAGACCATCTAATGATGTGGTCTTCTGACGGCTTGGCCTCCAGCCACTATTGCTGTACGAGTATCTAATGGTGAAGGATATGGGATGGGAGAGAAGAGGGGAATTTTGAGGAATGCTAAAAAGCTCGTTGGTGCCCAGGAGTGAAGAATCAGCCCGGTGACAGGCAGCAGCGTGCAGTTCATTGATGACAGACAGCTCTTTCAGTCCCTGGTGCTCCCTCAGTAACTGCTTGTCATACGCGTGTTAATATCTTTGAAGGGAGCTCATTATTCCGCCCACTTCCAAGTGGATCTAGAGTTGCTATTGTTAATTCTTTGAGCATGTGAATCAGTGGAAAAGACAAAGTCGGAAATAGAAACAATACACAGAAGGGGGATGGATAAGGACCTCACACCGGCTGGTAAGAGCAGTGCAGTCGTGGCCTCCAAGGTAGCACGGACCAGCATAACTGTGTCCCGGCCTTACCTGCTGTGTCACAGAAAACGAAGGGCCTGGAGCTGTGGAACAGGAGCCAAGACGTGGGCTTTTTCTGGTGTGATTACAAGCAGGGAGCAGCCAAGGCTTTGCATTAGTGCTGCCCTTCATTAGCTTCTTGCTTTCTCCTGTGTTAAATATTACTTAATTGGCTGTGGCATAAGTGGGGCTAAGAGCTTTGTTCCCAGCCCAGATCCTGTTGTAGCTGTCTCTTCTGAGGTTTGAAATGCTCCAGGCAGAGGGTTTGAAATGCTGCAGGCAGACGGATCACTTTCTCACACGTGTGAGTGAAAATTCTGCCCAGGCAGGTCCCGGGGAGAGGAATAGCTTTGTGGTACCCCATCCTAAGAAGTGGAGTGGCCCATACCCTGCATCTTTTGTGAGGCCAGTGGAAGAAGGGCTGGAAAAAATGGAAGTAGAATAATGATACTGACTCCATTTCTGTGCTGTGGGCATCTTCAGAGTTCCTTATTTGATGCTTTTTGATGCAGCTCTTTGTGCCAGTGCTGCATGCAGAAAATGGGGCCTTTCATGGTTTCCTCTAATGTCGTCAGGCTCCATGAAAGTGACTGAAAAACTTCTTCCTCTACCTGTGGATTAGTGCATCTGTTTGGTGTTCAAAGAGTTACCTTTTGGTTTTTCACTTTGAAACGTTCTTTGGGGGTGTGTCCCATTCCTGGTATGATGTGAAGAGCAGCAAGGGAGGCATTGAACGACCTGTCTCAGAAAGACTGAGTCATGGGACCGGTTACAAAGCAGCATTTGTGTTCCTTGGGTTATTAAAAAACCCTGATCCTTCTTGCTAGAGAATAGAAACGCTTCATAATCTGCTGGGGAGTCCGCTAAATCCAGGTGGCAGGAAGAATAAAGACATTTCAGTAAGGGAAAAGGTGCAGAAAATAACACGGTTAGTGGTAGTGTTAGTCGCCACTAAAGGTAGTTGAGTCATTTTTAAACAAGAAGCGTCTGTTCAAACTGACTGACAATACTCAGGAGTCTTGTGGAATACTGAGGTGTCACTGAGCAGTGGGGCATACCGGCTCACTGGCTGCTCAAACTGCGTTTGGGGACCACCTTGCTGAGCGTTGGGTTTTGTATTGGCTATTTGCTTTTTAGTGGTGTTTATTTTATGCCCTGGGCATTCACTCCTGACTGCTTTCACCGAGAGATCCATGTGTTAAAAGGTGTGTAAAGGGGAGTGGGCATTGATGTGGCTATGGGGGAATGTTCTTCCAGTGGGCTCAATCTTCACAGCAAAGTCAAGCTGCAAAAAATCCATCAATCACTTCTTGCTATCGTGGTGTGACTAAGCTTCAGCCTTGAGGAACTTGAGTTTGTTTAGAGTGAGTGGTACGATTGTACAGCAGGGAGGAGGTGAACAAATTTACTTTAATGACACAACTATTTGTACTGAATTACAAGGTCAGTGATGGCCATGAACCATATTTTTTTATTGTCCTTCTTGTCTTTCTGTAACTGAGAATTATTCACAGCTGTGTATAAATCAGTGTTACATCGTTGTCATATTTTGTGTTACGTATTCATAAAGTATTAATGCATCATTAAGCACTTCTTGGGTTTTGGTGGTGTTTCCCTCTGAACCTGTTTGGTCAGCTGAGTCTGGGAAGCGATAGCTGTTCTTGTTCCTTAGAATGGAATGACTATGTACCACAAAACACAGGCTTGAAACGAAACCCACCTTTACCAAAGCCTGAAATGATGCACAGAATATGTCTGGAACCAGCAAATTGAAAAATCTACTGTAAAAGTACATGCGCAGCTCTCTGCATAGTACGGTGAAAATAAAAGTTTGAGAACATCTTGTGTTCGCATGGATAAGCACTTTTATCTGACACATAGAAGTTGTCTGCTCAGGTAGGGTTTAGACAGCGCGGGCCCCTGAGGATTGTTTAATTGCCATGCAATTAAATTAACAAATACTGCAATCAGGCTGGAGACATATTTATATTAGGGACTGATCAGACTGGAGATACATTAAGGGATGTCTCTAGAGCCTGGTGATACATGTGTATGATTTGGGTTGGGCTGGTTTGGGTTTTGCTCTCCAACACCCGCTCCACTGGGGTCTGGGCCCAACCCACCTGGGGAGGTGGCCCGAATGGCCTGTGTACCTGCTCCAGCTCCTGCATAGGTGCTCTGCTCTGTGAAAAACTTCAGTTGCCTTTGGGTAAAGCTCTGCTCTCCGTGGAGACACCTGGGTGCTGGAGGGCTCGGGGCGTCTGGGGGACCCGGTCTCGTGTTGGCCTGGGTCTTGCTTGGGGTCACTTTGGACAGCAGCTGCAACTCTACAGGTGTTTCTTCTCTGAAATCCATCCCTCTGTGTTTCTTCCCTGTTGGGAAGATGGGAGGTGGTTTTCTGCAGTACCTTATGGCTCTGTGCCGGATTGTTTGGGGTTCTTTAGTGTCTGCTCTGAGGCTGGTAGGTGTACGCTAATTGCTTCGCATCTCTCCACATTTTCAAAATAAGGTTCAAAGGTTTTTATTGGTTTATGAATCAGTTTAGGATAGATGCCAAATTTCAGTTGGTGTGTATCATTCCAGCAAACATTAAGAAGAGAAGAAAGTGTAAATTGCCTTTTCACATTCCTCCCTCAGCATCCTTTGACCGAGGAGCTCTGCCATCTCGCATCGGTTGTGATAGACAAAGGCATAGTGGATAGTGCATCCTGTGTCTAATAAATAATCTAGGCTGAGACTGCTGCAAGTGAAACGGCAAAGGTCCCCCTTCCCGCCTCCCGTGTTTATCACTGGTGAGGACAGTACATCGGTCATGGATCTGCACGCTGCCTGCAGGACGAGGGAATAAATCCCTGGAAAGCCGGGCGGCAAAGGCAGCCAGGACATGTTCAGACAGGCAGAGCAGTGCTGTGCGTCGAGTGCCAAGTGCGAGAGAAGCCTGGCTTTTTCAAAATGCCCTTCAGGTTGTAGTGTGCTTTCTGCACTCTTTATTGCATCTGGCTGCTGCAAACCCATTCAAATGAATGCTGTGCAATTTCTCATTATTGCTTATTCTCTGTTACGTGCTCATCGGCTTTGCTTGGTGATGGTTATAGTGAAGGCAGTTGTGGGAGGTACTGTGTGCAGGCATGTGCCTTGGAGTCCTCTTTCTGTCCGGCCCTGGAGTAGCCTTAATGAAGGATCCTCATACTTACCTTAAATAGCTTTTTTCTACACTATTTAAGTAATATTTGTAGTTATGTGTGACAGAAGTTAACATCTAATGTGCTTATCTCCAGCTCTGTGTCCAAGGGAGTGGAAAGCAGCGTGTTTCACTCTTACGCTCTTGGCTGTCAGTTCAGTTGCTTTCTTCTGTGCTGCCATGGTACGATGCTTGTGTTCTGGGTGCTGTAGTCAATTATAGGTGTATACATGGTTTGACTAGTTCTGTGGTGGTTGTTGACATGCAGTACCGCTCCTGGGGGTGTTGATGGGAGCCTGACAAGTGGCACATCCTCCTTTCCAGCCTCCTTGCTAGGTCAGGAGGCAGCAGCTGATCTGTGCTGTGCTGGTAACAGGATCTTTGCTTGAGGCACAAACAAATTTGGAAGTTGCTTCACCTCCCCGAGGTGTCTGTGGCGTAACTCCTTTGGTGTTAAGCATCGTGGCCATGTCACATGGCCCATATCCCACAGGTAGTGTTTCTTCAGATTATTAAAAAAAGAGAAGGAAAATAGGGAGGGGCAGTGGCTGCTGGGCTTCTGGCAGCTGGATCAGAGGGCATCTGCCTCTCATGTGAGATTGTCGTGCTTGCGCTCAGTGTGTTTTCATATTCATTTATTAGTCTGTTGTGAACATCTCTGAAATCGTCACCAAACCCCAAGTTCTGTCCTGGCTGGAGCTTGGAATAAAGTTTTAGTGTTTTTCAAAGTTAATTCAAAAAACGTGGCTTGGGAAATGAAAAATCTTATAAACTGACGTTTTGGCTGCTTCCCATGACCCACTTTTCCCTTCCTTCCTCCCTCTGTTTCAAAGACATTGTGTCTTTGATTTGTGGTCCCTTCCTTCTTATTTTAGCCACTTGTTTAAATGCACGTATTTTCTAGGTGTGGTCTGGGAACTCTTGAGGAATTTGGGCTGATTTTAAAAATTAGCTTGTCTGTTTTGTTGCTGCATATAAAATGCTTTACTGCTCTGTTTGGTGGACTCACAGAATTAGTAAGGCATTCATAGTTGAGAAATATATTGGTATTGTGATGAATACTGTGAGCATAAATGAACTCTGAAGTGTTTCACTTGAAAACAGGAATGCAAAAGGGATCTTAAAAGCATTAAAGGGAAAACTGAGCCAGTTATATCCTGGAAAGTATTTATTTTTAACTACCACACTAGGAATTTGCTGTATTAGAAGGATTTATGCGAAAGCTATCAGTGAATCAATGTTGGGAAAGATACCCAGACTTTCCTTCTGTTTCTGTATGTGAATGGTTTTATCCTGCAAATGTTTAGGCCTTGTTGAGTGACTACCGATTCTTCATTGTCTCAGGTGGCTGTTCTCCCCTTCTCTGTGAGTGCGACTAGACAGAGCGGGTGGCAGGCTGCAGCGTGGGGCCAGAGAGTATCAGTCAGTGTGAAAGTGCTTTGGTCAGCCTCCGGGCCGGCACTTGCAGAGGTCAGCGATTCCCCTGGCCAGAGACTGGAGAAGAGCTTCGCTCTAGATCCGCACGCGCGTACTGGTTGCCTTCCTGTTGATGCAGATGTTCAAGGTGCAGTGACTCTGGCTGGGGTGAGGTGGTGGCTTTCAGATTTAAGCCGGAGACTCAATAGATCGGTTTTCTTCATACTGCTTGTTCACCACAGTGCTACTCCGTGGAGATTATCAAAAAGTTAATGCCTGCTGATCTTTTAAAGCTTTCTATATATAGGTTCTTTCAGGCCTTGTAGTCTTCTAGGATTTGAGGTGCAGCTATTTTGGAAGGACGTCTTTCTGCTCGTCAGAATCCCTTGGTTTAGTTTCAGATCTGGTGCTGAGTTCTGTAATACGCTTTTCCAGAAGCTGCTCCTGGCACCTGGGGCCATCGAGTCTGGTGAGTGACTCAGGACTGGATATTACTGAACTTTACTGTACTCTATTTTTTTATTTTTCCCCTCCTGGTCACACAGTGCTTTGCCGTCAACTCCCAAGAGGCTGCTGGGAAACTTAAGCTGGTGTTTAAATAGTGCGGGGATAGCTGCTGTGGGAAGGGAAGGTCATGTTTTCTGGTTGTGGACATACAGACTGAGAACCTGCATGTTGGTGTCTGCGCTGAGAACCAGTGCTGACCTTCCTGACCAAGACGTGGCAACAAGATACACGCGTGAAGGCCTCTGTCACACTGTCCCAGCGGTGTCCAGCTCTTCCGTGTGCATAAAATATTCACAGCTGGGTACAATGTATTTGCAGATCAGTTGCGTGTTGTAGAAGTCTTTCTTTCAGCATCTCCAGTCAAGTATTTATTTTCTGCTATCAGAAGTTTTTTTAGTTTATACTCGAGTTTAAACCCCCTGTAGGAGTTGTCTGCACCTGAATCACCTGGCAGTCACCTGAACTCTGTGTTAAGCATCTGGGGACAAGGCCATCGCCAGTGTGATCCACTCGCCCGTACCCAGGAGGACAGATGTATCTCTGCAGGGGAAAGCGTCATTTGGGGTTTAGCCTGCCCACCCTTGACTTGGAATTCCTGTTGCAGAGAGTATTTTTAGCTTAAATACAGGCTTTTAGGAGTATCGTAAATTTCTTAAGTAAACTCATTTGCCTGCTTTCTTCCGTCAGACCTTCTGAGTTCCCTTGTGCTGGAGGACAGGGCTGCTGCACGAGGGACCTCAGCAGGCTGCAGGAATGGGTCAGGCGGGAGCTCTGGGAAGGTCAACAAAGACTTTTACTGAAAAAGTCTTCAAATAACAGATGTGGTTGCACCAAAGCCTACCAGTGCTGTGGAGGGGCTGGCTTTTACCCCTCCTTAAGTGCGAGGTTTGAAAGAAAAGCCAGGTAAATTATTCTGCCCTGTAGAAGCTGTTAAACCAGAGAAGCTGCTCCTCTGCATTATGTGTATTCCCCGTGCGTCCCGATGGCGGATTCTGATTCGGGTATCGCTCAACTCTGAGTGACAGCGGTGTATGCTGGTGTTAGGTGACTGCTGCCTGGAGTGTGAAGTTTGTCAGTAAAATTCAGTTGCTCTCTCCCTCACTGGGATCTTTGCTGTGGCTCCTTGCACTACAGACCTTGTACAATTTCTTTTTATCGTCACCTGCTATTTATTAAAAATAACTTTCTCCACTTCTAGCAGCAAACTTTAGTGACTTGAAGCATCAGTATCCCTCTAGGACACTTGTAAAAGACCAAAGAATGGTTGGGATAATACCCAAAATTCAGTGTAAAGGGGAGAAATGTTCATTAAAGGCCAGCCTGTAGAGTTCTGTGTTGGAAATCTCTCTCTGGTGGCAGGTAATGGTATTCAGGCAGGATTTTACTTTGAGACTAGGTCATCTGTTTCTGACCTGGTTCCTCTGGCAGTTGATTTATTTCTATGGAATATGAAATGCCCTGGTGCATGTGTGGATTTCTAAAGAGGTTATTTCTCTGCATTTAAATTCTCATGGTTTCTGTAGCAGACACCTTCAGTACTTAAATCGTCATTATTTGTGAACCAAAAGGATCTGACTGAGCTAACCCTGCTGAGAAAGTAAAATCTGTGCAGATATTTTTAAATCGTGATGCATTTGCCACATCCCTCCCACAAGCACAGGCGTGACTGTTTGGAAGGAAATGAAGGACCAATATTTCAATGTAAATGTTGTGACATTTGGCTCTCTGAATTACTGAGTAATTCATACCAATAACTGTAAATGGCAAAATCACTCGTCTAAGTCCTGAACCAGGGAGAGGGTGTCCCCGTTGTGGTTGGGCTGGGTGGGAGAAGTACCCGTATCCTGTCTCAGACTTGTGCAGTGCCACCTGTGTGCAGTGTGCCCAAAGAAGAGAAACTCTTAGTATTTTCATCAGTCACCTTCAAACTGTGGGCTATTAATAGCATTTGACACAGTTTTTTTCTAGACTCGTAATGAACAGGTGATCCCTGACTTCCCGCTGAGGTAGTTGTAGGTTCTAGGAATGTTTTTTTCAGACCCCGGGGTACGCGATCTCTGAACAACTTTTTTTTCCGTCTTGAATCTAGAGCTCTGGCCTGAACGGGGAAATTGCTATGAGGGAGAGGGAGGAGAAGGGAAACAACTGAGAATCATCTCAGTGTGCTTTGGGTGTTGTAACAAAATGGTGATGGTTCTTGTTAATGAGTAGTTTCATCTGAATTAAGTGCTTACCTAGATAGTGTGTGTGAGAGTTGGTGCTGCTGCTTCTCCCCACCAACACACTGGGAATCTACAAAACTGGTGAAGGAGCACAAATGTTTGGTTTGTTTGTTTTCCGCAGGCGAAATACATCTCCCAGTGCATTGATGAGATCAAGCAGGAGCTAAAGCAGGACAACATTGCAGTGAAAGCAAACGCAGTCTGCAAGCTCACATATGTAAGTGCCTTCTGCGATACGATGGAATCACATCTTGATTTTTTTTCTTTCTGGCTGACTCAGAGCTTTTTAAAAAGTTGGTTTCAACGGGGTTGTTTCTTATCACGTAGTTGTGTGAGCACTCGGGACTGACGTTTGTTTCTCTTTGCACAGCCCTTTGAGAAGGAGAGGAGGGAAATGCTGTTAAAGAATTACTTTTGTGGTTCTGTTCTGGTTTTTAGTTTAAAAGAATCCAGGAAAAACCCCTTCACACTGGTGCTTCTATAACTGTATGTGTATTACCTGGAATTAGAGCAAACCTTTGAAAACGTGCTTCCCATGGAACTTTGAGACTTCTTTCACTTACTGCCAGTGGCGTAGATGTACCATTACTCATCAACTTGAGATGTCTCAGTATTATTTTTGGACTCCTGTTACATCTTCAGTTTTGTGAGGTATCTTGACCTATTTTCTTGAGTCTCTTCCTTCCAAAGGTTGTTATCTTGGCTTCTCTGCTCACAGTTACAGATGCTGGGCTACGACATCAGCTGGGCCGCTTTCAACATCATTGAAGTCATGAGCGCATCGAAGTTTACATTCAAAGTGAGTCCTGTGTGTGACACAACGGCACTGGCCAGGCTGGTTCACTGCTGTATCTGCTGAGTGCGTTGGTGCATCATCTTTTGGGTTGTGTTCTTCCATCCATAGACTGGATTTGTTTCCAGTAAACGAGTGATACTTGGCCTGCTAGTGTAGGCTTTTTTTACCGGGTGTTTGACAGTAGCTGTTGGGGATCTTCTGTGAAAACCAGGGTGTTTCTATGTGAAGGCCACCTCAGAGTCCTAGTAGCAGGGATGTTTGATTTTGTAATAGCTTTATAATTTTCTCGAAAGGATTTGTCAATCTCTGTGGTATAGACCTTTTCCCCAAACGGGATGGAGTGATATTTTGTAAGGAATAGTTTCTGAATTAGGCTTTAGTACCTGAAAGTCGGGAGTCCAAGCCGACAAAATGAATGTAATGTTCTCCCTTTCTCCTACTGACAATCCTCCCTTATTTCTCCATCTTTATGGTCATTGGACCTGTGTGTTCTAACAAAGTAGAGAAAGCAAAGGAGATTTTATTGTCCTTAAGATAGATTTATTGTCACTAGAGATGATGTCTGAGATTATTCTTCCCTGCTATAAAACCCCTTTTCTAGAGACCCCTGTCATGCCTTTTCTGTTCTGCAAACCTCCTGTCTAATTGTTCATTTGTATTACCATATATTATTATATATATTAGTATATTTTATATATTAAAATATTGCTGATGCAGCTACCAGTAGTCATTCATCATGAAGTTGTCTAAACTTCAAACATTTTTTCCTCCCTGCCTTTTCCCAGCGAATCGGTTACCTGGCTGCCTCGCAGTGCTTTCACGAAGGAACTGATGTCATTATGTTGACTACTAACCAGATCCGAAAGGTAAGCATTTACCTTCAGTTCTTAGATCTTTTCTTTCACCGTCTCCCTTTTCAAAACTGTTCACAGACTGTCTCTTTTAGGAACATAAAGGTATTTAAGTAGAATTCTGTTTACTTGGTTTACAGTCGACTCTCTTTCCACAAGCTGAAGGATCAATGAAATCCCCAGGAGCTGCCTGCACGCTTCCCCCGTACTGCCTCACACCAGCCCTCTGTGTTTATCCATCCCAGTGACTGGTGACCACAATAACCTCTGTTACTGGTGCTGGTCTCTTGGGCAGCTCTTAAAATACTGTTGTGGGGCAGAATAACGTCCCCATTCCTGGCATGAAACGAGCAGTCACCTGGTTCCACTACGTTTCTGTCTGTGAGGGGCTCTGCTGAAGTGTGATGTGTTCACTTTAGAGAGCTTTGTCGCTTGGATTTTGTTCAGAATTATTGTGTTGCAGGATTATTTTCCTCATCTTTAGATCGCAGATATATTTTTAAAGCTGTTAAGTTTAACTTTTTTTAAGTATCTCTGCTTTAAACCTTGCCTGATCGAGTACAAGATGTGCCTACATTTTTATCATCCAAGTCGCTAAAATATCTTTCACTTGCTTAAAAAAGATGAGTGGGACGTTATCCAGGATCTTTCTTAAGGATCTGGTGCTTTTCCCTTCATCTTTTAAAGGGTTCTGCTCTGACAAGTGCATATTTTGAATAACATCCCTCCATTTTCTCTATTATAGGGATTCTATCACACTGGATTTGGGCACTAGCCTATTCCTTCCTTTTTGTGCCCGAGTTTTCACTTAAAGGCATAAAGATGCTTTTTCATGTTTCATTGATCTTGCAACTTTGTATTTCAAGTTCAGAGATAGAAGATATTTTGTATCTCTTTGCTTTCACTTGCAGTCCTCCCTCTGTTACTTAATTATGACTCCTCATGGCCCTGAGGAGAGCCCAGGCTGGCTGAGGTTCAGCAGGAGCTGGAGGACATTCCTGTTCATAGCTGCTACCAACGTTCTCATGAAGCAGAAGCTCTGCTTCATATGTGTGGAGTGAATAAAATCAGGCTGAGAAAAGTGTTTCTCAACATCCTGTGTAATCTTAAATTTTTGAGCCTGTTTTTCCTTTTTTAGGATCTGAGTAGCCCTAACCAGTATGATACTGGAGTTGCACTGACTGGCTTGTCCTGTTTTGTTACTCCAGATCTTGCCAGGGACTTGGCAAATGACATCATGACACTGGTGAGTTGATAATTCAGGGATAAGTTATCTTGATCTTAAAGAATGTTAAATTGTTCAAATCTGTTAAATTTAGAACTGTTACATGTGAAAACTGAGGCTTTGTTCTTTTGGTGTTTTGGGGGAGCCTTTACAGACCTTACCAGGTGTACCCTGAATATTTCCATTAGTTTTGGTGATAAATGTCAGTATTTTGCTCTCCCCTCAAACCTGAGTTTTCAAAAAGTAGTTGAGTCTCCCAGAAAGAAATTCGGAGACAGCAGCATGACCATAAGGGCCTTGAGAAAACTCTGGCAACGCAGATTTGCTGAGAGCCTGACTGCAACTGTTTCATTAACAGATGTCTCATACAAAGCCTTACATCAGGAAGAAGGCAGTGTTAATCATGTACAAAGTCTTTCTGAAATACCCAGAGTCCCTCCGTCCTGCCTTTCCTCGCCTTAAAGAGAAACTTGAAGATCCAGATCCTGGTGAGTGGATTTTAGCAGATGGTTCTGCTCCGAACCATCAGGATATACGTGGGTTTAGAGCTTGAGGAGAGGGGGGGCCAGGAGTAGCTCTGCAGTCATCTTCAGGGTCCTGATTTCCCTGGTTACTGGGTAGATGAGTGTATGAGAGTTTCAGACAGATGTTGCTGTATTAAAAATACATTCTTTGAAATGTCGAGTTCTTACTTGAAACCTGAAGGTTTTGAGGCTGTGTCAATGGATTAAACCTTACTGGGACATCGCTACTCAACGGCTCCTGGTTTGTGACTGACTTAACTTGGCTATTGACACTATTGCAGGTGATTTCAGTGTTCAGGGTTTTGTTGTTTCCTGTCCTCTTTTACAAAGCTGCAGCGATGGATATACTTCAAATAATTTCACATCACTTAATATCTTTTTTTCTGGTTTTTTTTAAATTTAATTTTTGAAGTTCAGGCTGGTGTGTGGGCCCTTCAGTACCATGTCAGTGCAGTTCAGCTGCAGCACAGGGAGTTTGCAGTTGCTTTGTATCATATTCACCCTTCTGCTCAGCCTTCCTGGGAGGTGCTTGTCTTTCCTCACTGCACCCAATGCTGCATCAGGAATTCTGTGTGCGCTGCAGTTCTATGATCTCCAGTTGATCTGCGTGTGGGTTTAGAGGGAGAAATTTAATTGCATGGACTGGACTAATTTGCTGTGGGCTTGTAAGGTGCGTCTTCCAGGGACAATGTTTTTAAAGAAAGCAAAACACGCACCACCCCCCACCTTGACTTGCAAACAGAGAAAGAAAATACCTGTTACGCTGTGTGGAGAGAAGAGTTGCACTGTGCTAGAAACCCCTGACTGTCTAGATGAGAAGATTCCAAACAGAGCAATCGGTTCAGAGGCTGAGCAGTTAGAAGGGATTGAACTCGTCCAGTCAGAGTGATTAAGGATTTGTTCTTTTGGGGTTGTATTTAAACACATCTAAGTAATACATTTTAAAGAATCAGGAGTATTTGGGAGCTTCGTGGTGGCTGGAGTCACCGATTATTACACTGTCTGTGTCCCTCAAACAAGTTATCCCCAGTACAGGGGAAGGAGGATACCAGTGTCCTCTTTCTCATACTGGACCCAAAGCAGATACCCAGCTTGCTGATATATTAGAAAATGGCCCAGATTAAATAAACTCCTTTCCCAGTTTGTTTTTCACTCTTGTGCTTAGTTCAGTACCCCACTCATGGTGTTGAGGCTGAGCCTCTTGAACACACGAGTCTGAATCTTTAGCTGCATTTGTGCTGGGGGTTCTGCACTAGAGACTTCAATTACAATTAAGGTGCTCATGAGCTTTCTGCTTTTCCCACTTCTCTCCCCTAGGCGTGCAGTCTGCTGCAGTCAATGTTATTTGTGAGCTGGCTCGACGCAATCCCAAGAACTACCTTTCCCTTGCTCCGCTGTTTTTCAAGTTGATGACATCATCAACCAATAATTGGGTTCTCATTAAAATTATAAAACTGGCAAGTATTCTGGGTCTATGTTTACAGGATTGGCGTTCCCCTTAAATTACTTCAGGCATGGAGACAGATTTCTTGTTGGAAATGTAGCTACCATTAAATATGAATGAAGAGAAACGAGGAATCTCTTCTAGTGTTTGTGAACGCAACCAAAGAGAGAAAAATATTTTAATATAGCTTGGTTTAAGTGTAGTGAGCTGGCGTTTAAATCATGTTTTATGCTGTTTAAAAGCAGCTGTTAAATCACTTCCTTGTCTGCCCTTTTTTGATAGTTTGGTGCTCTTACTCCGTTAGAACCCAGGCTGGGGAAGAAACTGATAGAGCCCCTGACCAACCTCATCCATAGGTATGTATGACAAGTGTTACTCTGCTCATCCAGGAGGGGAGAGGTGCCCCATGGGGGGGTCAGTAACTAGGGCTGCAGGTGCATTTCTGAACTTTCTTGAATCCCGAGGTATTGGTTTCAAATATGAAAAGATAATCACATCGGGAGTATCCCTGAGAAACCCAAGTGAGAGAGAATCCCTTAGAGGGAAGTCTTTGAGTGCCTGGTTGTCAGTATGAATTTCTCCAAAGCATGTGTGAAAACTGGAGTGATTTGCTTTCCTTTCACTTCATTTTAAGCCAGAGATGACAATGGAGAATATATAAAAACTCCAATTTCAAAAAGGCCCAGCTGTATATTTGCCTCTTCTGTTCACCTGCACACTTTTGGTTCTTGACTTGGTTGGAAGTGCCTGACCCACCAAAGCAGCACGGCGAGGAGTGTATTAAAATTCTTCCTCATGCCTTTGTCAGCCCAGACATGTTTTGGAAGAGGTTCTTTTAATATGTGTCCTACATATAGATTAGGTACATTTGAAGGTATTTCCTTGTCCCTTGTTAAAGCTAGTTTCTGGTGTTGTGTCAGATCCAGTTCTGAACTGAAATCAGACAGTGGATGTCATGGAGGGAATTCACATATTTTCCCAGTTACGAAAAGAAAGTGTGATCTTACGTGTGAGTTGTTAAATTAAAGGGTTTGTCTTTTCATGCAGCAGAGTGAGAAGATAGATGGGAACAAGCAGATTTTAAATGGTTATCTGTAGCCATGAGAGCAGCTCAAGCCATTCAACTTCTGCCCTCCTCCTCATATACCTTTAAGGCTGGTTCAGAGCAGCCAGCAGCAGCCTGGCATCCAAATACCCAGCGAGGGGGGGTTGGAGCAGGGACAAACAGACACAAATTCACCAGAAACAGGACTTTACCAGAAGAAACAGAGAAGTGGACAGTATGTCTTCAATCCCACTGCTCTCTCCTCTCCCAACTCCCACATTAGTCCTTCATTTTATTATTTGGGAGGACTTCATCCTGTTCAGTCTGGGCTCTGTTCCGTCGGTTATGGTATGGCAGAGCCCCCTGCCATCTGCCACCAAGTGCAGAGGGAGCAAAACCCATTGTCTGGGTTCTGAGCATACTGGAGTCACATGTCCAGTGTGCTGAGTGACCTTCACGGTGTCGCTGCTGCCTCTGGAGCTCTCTGCTCCTTCCTTTCACAGACCTCTGGAGTCTGCTCCTCTGGTACTTGTGAGCTTTGCTGTGGTTCCCCCTTGTGTAGGTCAGGATTTGTGAGGACCTTTGAAATCATCACAGTTGCACTGTGTGTGTCCAACTGGCGGAAGTTGTCTCAAACTGAAGTTCTGGGGGAAATCGGGCGTTGAAAATGGGTTGCTCACTTGTAGGGATAAACCTGCACGCCAGAAGCCTCTGTTGTTTGTACGTGACTCGTTCGCTTCAGAGAGATTCGAGGTTTGCCACCTGCCTCACTGTGAATTTTTGACCTTGGGCAGAGGATTTAGTTTGATCCTGGGACAGGATTGCTCCAGTGCTCTGTTACTGGTCCTGAGGTTTGGAGTAACCACTTCCTTCCTCATCCCCGGGTTACGGGGCTGGTACTTGCTGCTTCTCCAAGAAGATTGTTATTTTTTTAAACCTTCAGTAGCCCTTCCTCCCCTCAATAGCTTTTAATGAGAATCATTTCATCTCGTTTGAAGGTGTATGGAACAGAATACTGGCAATTTCTTGTGTAATTAAAGGTGTTAACTAGCTCCAAGGTATAGCTGACAACTCTTCAAAATGTGCCGGTTTTATTCCTTGTTTAAAATACTTGATTTCTGTTGCAGCACCTCAGCCATGTCTCTCCTATATGAATGTGTGAACACCGTAATAGCAGGTGAGAACTGGAACTTGTAACCTAGAAAAAACCATTATAAACTTTGTCATTAATTAACACCATCTACAGACCTTTTCTTAATATTTTATAACTGAAACAAAGTGCCTGGTGTTATGGTGTAACTGAAATCCTTTGCTGTCAGTCGTTGATGCTTGTACTGGAGTACTAACGAAGAGAGATTGTTTATGCACAAGCTCCTAAATGTTTCTAGAGCTACAAAATACACCAGCAGCAATAGAATTAAGAAAAGCCTGATGCCTCATGGGATCTTTCTCACAGTTTTCTTATGAAGGAGCAGACTTATTTTTTAATTCTACAGTTTCTCGGCTTAAAAACTTGGTGTAAGTCATGAAAGTAGGTAATTGGAACTGTTGATTTACGGTTTCAGTTTCTGGGGAAGGTATGTGAACTCTAAAACCGGGATAGAGAGAGGAGCAATGGCAAAAAAGGAAAACCCAGTACT
The DNA here is from genome assembly GCA_009769605.1 of Bucorvus abyssinicus. NCBI lineage: Eukaryota > Metazoa > Chordata > Aves > Bucerotiformes > Bucorvidae > Bucorvus > Bucorvus abyssinicus. The sequence goes on from CM020055.1 coordinate 11,005,767, forward strand.
CTAGCTCAGACTTGGCACTTTTCCCATCACAGCATGGAAGTCGAGGGTTAAGGGCATCCCCAGTTTGGTCATTGTGGGTAGTTCGGATACTGGTGCAGGAACTTACTGTACTGACTCAGCTCAAAGAGGAAAGGGGTGATCTGTCCCTTGCCTTGTATTTGTCTGTTCCTTCAGGGAATGTGAGTGACACTATGATGGGGGAGGAACCACTGAGGTTAATTCTGTTGTGTGTCACTGAGACACCGCAGGATAATTCTGTGGGTCAAAGAGACATTCACTCACCCAGGACACCTCAGGGAGTGCAATGGAAAACTCGGATTCAGAAGATGAGCTGGGAAGGTGTGTGCCCGCGTTAGAGCAGCACCTTGTACCTGGCAGCAATTTGTGTGACCTGAAGCGATGACATCCAGCACACCTCCTCTGAACTGTAGCTCTGCAGGGTTGTGGAGAGCAAAGTGCCACCACCCTTGTTAGTCCCTCGGGTCGGCATGACCTGCTCAATAAGGGTTGGTGTTGATGTGGACATGCTGTATGACAGCAGCCGTTAATGCCGCCTTTTCTGCTGTGGGTCCTGTGCTGCCAGAGCTTTCCAAATGTCCAATACAATCAACAGCGGGCTCTGATTTGTGCCTCGAGTCTTGCTGGCTTGATTAAAGCTCCAATCTAATCACATTAAACTCTTGGATCCATTGCTGCATCTCGTGACATGAGGGAAGTGCCCAGTTTCAAATCCAGCTCTGTGGTGGCTGATGATGTATTCACAGTCCTGACTGCTCCGCGCTATCAGGAAAGTAAACAGAGAGCAGAGTGTGATGAAAAGCAGCTTCAGCCTGGCTGCTCCAGCAGTTCCTGTCTTTACACTGTTTTTCCCTGCCCTGTTAGTATTACTCTCAAGGTATATGAACCTATAGTTTGTCACAACCTTCTTTCCTTCCCCCAGACACCCCAAAAGTCCAAGCAAACAGACAAACAAAAGAAACAGGCATCTTGCCTTGTGAGCTGGTGCCTGCGGGGGGTTGTGCAGGGGCATTCATCCAGAAGGCAGGAACGCTAACGGAGATGGGTGCTTGTGTCTTTCAGTGCTGATCTCGCTGTCCTCTGGGATGCCTAATCACAGCGCAAGCATCCAGGTACAGCACCGGGATTCGGCGGGGGTTTTGCTCTGCTCTGGGTGATACCAAGTGCTGCAAAGAAACTGGGTTGTGTTCCTCTGCTAAAAGTTAACTCAGCAGCTCCCTGCAGTGCTCTCACTCAAGTGGAACCCCCCAGTCTAAAGCATTTCCCATGTAAATCCTCTTATTTCCTTTGCTCTAAAAAGCAGATGCTTCTCATTTAGAGTTTCCCTAACTCTTACTCAGCTGCTACTCTCAGAGGTTCCTCTTGTTTTGAAATCTGTTAATGCAACAAGCCCCTCTTACCTAGAGGCCCCAGGTCTTGGTCAGAATGCTTCTTGTGTCTTGAGTATGAAGAGTTGTTTCAATTAAGACTTTTGAGGCTTGTACTAAGCACAATGTGGTCTCTTTTCCCAGCTTTGTGTCCAGAAGTTAAGGATATTGATAGAAGATTCTGACCAGAACTGTAAGTACGTTGCTTGTCTTCGTGGAAGCTTGTAGCCACCAGCCATGGGGAGAAATTGCAGCAGCCTTAGGGCAGCGAGCTGGTTCTCCCAGCAGCTTGATCAGCATCGTAGTGCCTGGTATGTTGTAAACAACTGCTGGGATTTCTAACGTGGAAATTATTTTTGACTGATTTTTAAATCAGTGGTAAAACTTGAGGTGCAGCAAGACCATGATGAAGATTATATATGTAATGATGTCCCTGTGTGTGGGATTATGAAATGAAAGACTGTGGTGCAGTGTTTCTCAGAAATGCTTTTCCTCATCACAGATTTTTATTCAAGCATATTATTATTCAGTAAAAGCTCTTGGTATGAAGATTTCATGCTCAACACAACCCAGTGTTTCTATATTTGGAAAGAAGTTGTATTCTGTCTTTCACAGTGAAGTACCTGGGACTGTTAGCTATGTCCAAAATCCTGAAAACGCACCCAAAGTCAGTTCAATCTCACAAGGATCTCATTCTCCAGTGCTTGGATGACAAAGACGAGTCTATCCGGCTCCGAGCGTTAGATCTCCTGTACGGCATGGTATGTTTCCACACATGTTCCCTTGCCTCTCCAGTCCCCGTGACTCTTGAGGAGGCTGATGTCTAAGGAAAACGTGGCTTTCTCCTCCCCCCTCCCCAGTAGCCTTGTGATTCAACTCCCATATCTCTGCTGGCACTTAGGACAAGTAAAAGAGCTGGCACAGCTTGAGAGGGCACTGGAAGGAGTTTGAGTTGAGGTGCTGTGGAGGTCACCCAGAAGGCTGCTTTTCTAATGCCTAAGCCTTAGCTGCTCCTTCCACCCTTCCTCTAGGTACAAACGAACCCACCGCAGGCACACTGGGGCAGGTGGGTGCTGTTCTGGCTTGCAGGCTGTATTGCAGCACACCAAGGCTCAGGTTGATGTAAGCTGGGCAGTCCAGGAAGCAGCCCGGAGCACTCAAACAGCAGGAGGAGGCAGCTTTGAGCTGCTTTGTCATCGAATTTGCTTGTCATTGTAAACTCTGTTCTGCCTTTTAACGACGTGTACAGAATCTGATTGTGTGTGCTCCCGTGTGCCGCCAGTCGTGTGCACGCGTTCTGCAGGGCAGGTCATACCGTGAGCCATCCTGCAGTGACAATGTTTGATCTCTGAAAGGGCCCTGGTGATGATGCCTGTAGCAAAGTGCCTTTCAGTCTGTCTGCCCCCTCCCCACGCGCAAAGGGATCATGAGAGATGTGTCTTGTGGCTTCCTGTCTCAGAGGAGGAGGTGAAAAGTGAGAAGAGACATGTTTTGTCACAAGAATAACTTCAGTAGCCTTTGATCGGGACAGTGGGTTCAATGCTGTTGCAAAGAGAACTGAGTTCTTAGCTCCCATAGGTTAAATTCTGTTCGTCTTTAGTCAAAAGATAACTTGGGAGGAAGAGTCAGCCCCTTGGCTCAGCCTGCCTCTGAGGAAGAGTGCTAACTACTATTATGTACCTTAGTGATGTCTGTAACACGTAGCTGCTGAGAGATCTTAGCTGGAAGCAGTGGGTCACAAGAGCTGCTGATATTTACTGAATATTTTAGTTCTTTATCGAGACGGGTTTCCAGAGCCAGTTAATACAGCTGTGTTTTGAGAAGCTGGAATTCCATTGGATGTTAATGACTTAAATTTGTTTGGTTTAGAAGCAAAATATTTTAAACTGTAAAACTTGCTAATCTGGCAGGAGTAGGTAAGTTTTCTCCTGGATTTCTATGTTGCTGCTAGTAATTCTGATTGTCAGCTCTCCGACAGCATGGTCTTGTGTACTTGTGCTGGCTCTGCTTTAATAACAACATTGAGAAGAAAGAAACAGACTCCTTTTTCGATCATGACCAAAGTTGGGGTGTAGAGAGGTGGTTCTGATGTCTTGTTAACCCATGACATGGGTCCATCCGAGAGCCAGCAGCTGCTGTAATGGAATTAGGACCTGACAGTGTGGGAGATGGCTTTAGCTGTGGTTCAACCCTACAATAACTCTTTAACAGGTCTCAAAGAAGAACCTGATGGAGATAGTGAAGAAGCTGATGATTCATGTGGATAAAGCAGAAGGGACGACGTACCGGGATGAGCTGCTGACCAAAATCATAGATATCTGTAGTCAATCGAATTACCAATATATCACAAACTTTGAATGGTCAGTGGATTTACGTGTCAACTTTGAGACCATCAGCAACGGTGACGCCTGATCATCTGCTGATAAAATCTCATCCCTTTCACTTTTTTAGGTACATAAGCATCTTGGTAGAGCTGACCCGACTGGAAGGCACGCGGCACGGGCACCTTATAGCAGCTCAGATGTTAGATGTAGCGATCAGAGTTAAAGCTATTCGGAAATTTGCCGTTTCTCAAATGGCCATGCTGCTGGACAATGCTCACCTCATCGCCAGCAACACCCAGAGAAACGGCATCTGCGAGGTGCTCTATGCTGCCGCTTGGATATGCGGGGAGTTCTCCGAGTAAGTGCAAACAGAAAACCTGACACGCTTTGAGAGGCTCTTTGGGACAAAGATTCTGGTCACTGAAATGTATTTTTGAGAGCAGGGTTGTTCAGAATACGTGCCTTAAACCCAACAGAGTGATGCTGCTTCCCTGCTCCCTCGCCCCGTAGACTCCTCAGCTGTTTCTAGCCAAGACACATGCTTCATTTTGAGCATCTGCTCTTTTTCTTGTCTCTAGTCCTGCCCACTCATGCAGGAACGCATTGTTGTGGGTATAAGCTGTAAGATCTTGAAACAACTCCTAACCATTAAGGTCTAACCCCACTTATATCACAGGGAAAATGTCCAGTCACCATGTTCGACTGAATTTGCTTTTGCTCTCCTCCTGTTTTGCCCTTGTTGAAGGGCTCTCTATACCCACAGTAGCACAATTTTTAATGTTCTTGTGCCAACATTGTCTTTTAGCTTGAATAGATGGGTTTGTCTCTTGGTTGTGTGTACTTTGGCATTCCATTTGTAATGGACCAACATATTCCATTTAGTTGTGAGCAGGCAATTTTGAACAAGAACGTGAGGTTTATTAAAAGAATATCCGCATTTCTGCCCATTAAGCATTGCCTACTAGGTGTTATTTTTGTTCAGTAAATGACTGGAAATACAACCTGATTGATGCGAGCGGTGAAGTGCGGGGTGGCAGGAAGGTGCTTGGGCTGCTAGATCCAGCCTGTCGATGGAGCTGGCGCTAGAAGTGCAGTGCTGAGTTATCAGAGAGACTACTGAACTGGTAAAGGTGGAAATACAGTGTCCCTCCCCTTCTGTAATAGGATAAAGCTGGTAATTCCTCTGTGCCATGTGACTGCTGTCCTTTGGAAGGGGAAGATACACAGGGAGCAGATGATGGTGTATCTCAAGTCTGTCCTGTCTTTCTGCAGTACTTTGTGCTGCAGCCGAGGTTTTTGAGAAACTCCTCTCCATGAAGACTGCTGAAATGTTGAGATTTCTCACTTGTCTTTCATCTGTCCACCCTGTCTTTATAGACACCTCGAGGAAGCAAACCAAACTTTAGAAGCAATGTTGAGGCCTAAAGTTACGACTCTCCCAGGCCACATCCAGGCCGTTTATGTCCAGAACATGGTGAAGCTCTATGCGTCCATCCTGCAGCAGAAAGAGCAGGCTGGGGAGAAGGAAGCAGCTCAGGAAATTACGCAGCTGATGATCGAGCGTTTGCCGCAGTTTGTACAGAGCGCGGATCTAGAAGTTCAGGAGAGGGTAAGAGAACAAAACTCTTTTTATCCAATTCCAGTTGGATACCACCTCTGAAGGGTGCTTAGAATTTCCCTCAAAACAATTTTATTTTAAAATTAGGCAAGCACATAAGGACCCAGCCAGAAGAGAGGGTTAACGGGGCTATTTTCACATTTGCGCTAAACCTGCAGTTGATGCTGCTTCTCTTCGTTCCCTTAATGAACCACAACAGTTTCCTCCTGCTGACTTTCATTGTAGTTGAGTTTTTTTGGCTCAGTTTGTTAATATTAATTCTGAAATTACTTCTGCATTTGATTTTAGGCTTCTTGCATCTTGCAACTAATAAAATATATTCAGAAGCTACAAATAAAAGAAGTACCTGTAGCTGAGGAAGTAATAGCTCTGTTTGCTGGTGAGCTAAACCCCGTGGCTCCTAAAGCACAGAAGAAAGTACCAGTTCCAGAGGGGTAAGGGTCATTCTCTCTCCCAAAACGTTATTTAAATGTTTAAACTCTGTAATAGTAAAGCTGAGTCTATGATGAGAAACACAGTAAACACTCAGGGGTGCTGTTGTTTCCTGCAATTCTTACCAGCTTGGACCTTGATGCCTGGATCAATGAACCTCCATCAGACAGTGAGTCTGAAGATGAAAAGCCCAAAACAATTTTCCACGATGAGGACCAAAGGCCTTCCAGGCACAGACAGCCAGAAATAGATGAAGAGGAACTGGCCAGAGTGAGTTAAGATGCTTTTCCCTACGTAATTCAGCAGTAATGTGGTAAGCGCTGCTGCAGCAGTTGGAGCTGTTGTGGATTCTCTGTGAAGCCAGGGAGCCGTTCTGCTCTCTGCAGCTCAGGAAAGCTGAGGATTTGGTCTGAACAGTAGAGGTATTTGAATACAGGGATTTTTAGGCATTGTGGAATACATCCAATATACAGCTCTCAGAAGTCTTACCTTGCCTGTCTTGTCCAAGTGGAAGCAAGATACTCTAAAAACTTGGCCCTTATTAGGAGTTTTGAGCTCTTGTAAAAATCTACCTGTGAACTGTGGTGTCTAGTGCTGTTCACTTCGAGATACAGGGTCTCGAAGTGTGCTGGGCTCTGCAACTATTTGCTTTGTTACGCTCCTCCTCCACTGCTGTTACTGTGTGTGCTCTGTATCAGCAGGAAAAGCAGCAGCATCTTTGCCATGGGCCTCAGCAGCTTCTCTGGATTGCTGTATTGTGACTGTTCTCAGTAGTGATAGCTCCTTCCCTGCTTCTGACCTTTTTGTTTTCACAGAGAAAACTTTTTGTTGATCAGAATCTTTACTTCTTCCTCTCTTTGAAAAATGAAAGTAGAATCATTTGAATTGCCATCAAAATCTGGTCTTTGGGAAGTTACTATCTCTGGTCTACAATTAAAAAGCAAAGAAAGGAATTCTGAGGAATACTAGTGACGGTATAACAGCACTTGTAGTTATCTCCTGGTATGTCAAAGCTGGTTCATCATAGACAAGCCGCTCTGCTGTGGTCTTCTAGCAAGTAGTTATGTATTGTTCCAAAAATTCAGGGAGATGGCATTTTGCACTTTTTTTTTTTTAATCTCTCTTTGCCTATAAACAAACGTTCTAATTACAAATACTCTCCTGCTTTCAGCGTCGGGAAGCCCGGAAGCAAGAACAGGCGAACAACCCGTTTTATATTAAAAGCTCTCCTTCCCCACAGAAGGTGAGTAGGTCTGAATCAAACTGTCTTGCTGGTCTCTCTGGTTGTGTGAAGACTCGCTGAATGTCAGCACTGCAGCTTCCTCCGGGACGTTCTGATTATTTTCACTGCGGTTCTGATCACTTAGTGTCACCACTGGAGTGGGCTTCTACAGCTGCCAAGTCTTCTGTGTGGTGAGAACAAGAGCAGGCAGATTTCCATGGACATCTAGTTTAGGAATAAGGGAGTGGTGGTTGTCCCAACTCCCATTACACAGCAGTTTGGAACAATCTGGGTTCACTTGTCCTGGAAAGTGCAGTGTTTGTGCGTCAGCATGGACTCTCTAAAAGCTGTAGAGAAACACTTCTCTGTGCCCTGGTGTCACAAATCCCTGCAGGGGAGGTTGTCCCAACGCTAGGTGAGGGAAGGGTTCAGACTGCCAGGCACCTCACTAAGAGCAGTGAAGGGACAGTGAGCCTTGAACGTGCTCCTCATGATCATGCAATCTGGTTTATGGATTGACAGGTCGTTGTGGTCTCCGCTTAAGACCTTTCGCAGGGAAGGAACCCACTTTATTTCCTGTGTATCTAAGGTCTGCTCCATTTTCCTCAAATCTGCATATTTATCTTTTGAAGCAGCAATTATTTGCAATAAAGCACAAACCAAAAATTCTTCAGAGTTTGCAGAAAGGCTTGTTCAGAGCAGTAGCAGGATTAAACTGTAGCTAAAAGAAGCGTCTTTTATAACAGTTATCAGCTGCCTTTAAAATGTGCTCTGCTACCCCATGGGGTTTAGGACTGAGCTATTCCACTCCTATCCTTTAAAATGTTCACTTAAAGGATTAAACTGTCTGACGTTTTGAACTGTGTCTGTTTTTATAGATTTCTTTCTGGCAGTGCTCAGAACGTAACACATTTTCATTTTCCCAGCGATACCAAGACACTCCAGGTGTGGAACATATACCTGTGGTCCAGATCGACCTTTCTGTCCCCTTAAAAGTCCCAGGTAAGTGCAGCTAATCTTGACAATTAATTACAGCGGTTCAGTTATGCAAAAAGAATAATTCCTCTGTAGGTTTTTCAGGGCAATGGGCAGACCTTCTTCTGACTCTTAAATATATCTCCTTAACTTAGATGTGTTTGAAAATAGTGCTTTGGAGACTGGTTGCAGTTCCTCTCAAGACAGTATTAGAAATAATTCTGTGAGTAAGTCTATTGTGCAGCCAAGTCTATGACCCGTGAACTAACAGTTCTGTGTAGGTAACAGTCACCTCTGGAGTGTTTGGAAGGGCTGGTGACATTAAGTGGAGTCTAATGGTAGAGGTACTATTTTAATATCTCATTTCAAATATCAACAGGTAGCTGTGTGTCTCGTGGCTGGTTTGGAATAGCACTGAAAAGCTGCTGTTAGTGCGGTACATGGCAAGTGAGGAGTTCTCAGTGCATGTATTTAAGTTTTTCCAGCACCATTTCTGCTTCACATAGTGATGTTTAGATGCTCTTTATAATCCAGCTGCTGTGGCCAAGAATCAGGGAACAGGATAGAGCTCTGTCCTAATTCTGGAGAGACAGAGCATGGTGGTAAAGCTGGAGCTAGAGGGGCTGTGTGTGAGATGATGTGGAAGCCCAGGGACGTGTTGATCTTCTAATTCTGAAGAGCTCAAAGCAAGGTTCCCTCCTGACCTATTGTTTCAGTGATCAATGTCCGTGTGGACTGTAGCCTGAAAGCAGTTTGGCTTCCTCCACAGGAATGCCCATGTCTGACCAGTATGTGAAACTGGAAGAAGAGCGAAGACATAAACAGAAACTGGAGAAAGACAAGAAAAAGAAAAAACAGAAGAAGGAGAAGAGAGGTAAACATCATCGCCATAACTCTCTGCACACAGAGAGTGAGGAGGATATTGCTCCAGCTCACCACGTCGATATCATCACGGAAGAGATGCCAGAGGTCAGTGGTGTTTTTGGTGGTCTGGGCTGTGGGGTTTATCTGTGTGCTGCTCTGGAGCGATTTCTCCCCAAGAACTGCCAGCCAGTGTGTGATGTTGCCGTTCAAGAGCTCTGATTTCTTGCAAAGCTGATTAAGAAGTGACTGATTGAGACGGTCCTGGGCTCTTCTTTGTCCTTTTGTGCACAAAAAGACAAGAATTGCCAGTGAAGCTATTAAACAAAACCCCTCAAAACAAACAATATGCATCTCTGCTCTAGAGGTAACACTGTCCAAATAGTGACTTCGTTTATTATGCTCTGCTGCTTCACTTGGACATTGACCCACTGTCTAGTCAGCAGGTTTGCAGCCAGTGGTAAGTAATTGCACATGCTAATGATGTAATCTGTATTTCTTCCTAAAATTTCCTTTAATCAAAACCAAACAGCAGCAATTCAAATCCTGCAGTTTATGAAGAATGATTTTTCTGTTCTAAATTAATCCTGTAACTAGATGCCGCATTAAAGCACATTGTTCCTCTCCCTGGCTGTGCCTGGCTGCAGGCTGGCCCCTTCCAGGGTTAACAGTCCTAGAAACTGCTCTGGAGGGGTGTAAACTTCAGTTCTGAAACAGCCTGGGGTTTGCTGCTTCAGCGGATGGTCTCTCTCTCCTGCAGAATGCTTTGCCCAGTGATGAAGATGACAAAGATCCCAATGATCCATATAAGGCGCTTGATATCGATCTGGATAAGTAAGTGACAGTTTTGTATGTGAATTTACTGAATTGCTACTGGAATGCACGAGGGCGGGTCTGAGGCTCAATGGGCAAAGGTGCTATGTACAGTCCACTAGGAGGAAAGACTAAGTCCCTCGCTGTGACTTGGATGTAACCTTAGACGATCATCCAGGCTTGGGTTCCCTCCACAGCACAGATAACAGAAGTTGAGCTGCTGAGGTATCAGGGAGCTGGGGAAAGGCAGGGGAGTCATTTTGACTGGCTGAATGGCGTCTGAAAGCACACACAGGGCCTGTAGCTGGGATCAGGTGTGAGAGAGTTAGTCTGAGCTTTTGGGTGTACCAGGATCTCTCCGATCTGACCTGTGTTCATCTGTGTTTGTCTTGGAACTGCTGCACTTGTGGCAAGCCTGTATGCTCTGCTTTGTGGCCATTTGACCAGTAACAGCCAGTTTGTAGTGTCATCATTGTCCTGTGGACATTCAGTGTGGTTCTACTGTTGAAAAATGTTCTAACGTGACTGATTGGTCAAAGTTATGATACGCAGCTCAGAGGCTGGTTCCCAGTCAGCTACTGGAATGGTTTCCAGCCCTGGCACCCAGGCTGCAGTGCAGCAGCCCCTGGTCCTTGCATGCTGCCTGACAGTGAGCAGTCGGCTGGGCAGAATTGCACAGGGAGATAATTCTTTAGTTGCTGTTTTGTAAAACCACCACACTAAAAATAATTGATGGTCCTTGGATGCCTCCTGTGAAGTTCTGAAGGCTGCGCAGGCCCGTGTGTGCACAGGGAGTGTCTCTGTCGCCGATCCTTAACTCTCTGCAGGGCTCAGATCTGCCAGGCTCTGCCCCTCGGTACCCTGCAAAAAAGTGAGGTAGCGGCTTTAAAAAGTGGAAGAACACTTTCTGAAAAACTTGCTCTTTTCGTGAGCTGGTCCCATGGGGCTGAGTCCTCAGGACAAACGTGTAAAAGGAAATTAATTTCTGATTTAGACCTTGTGTTTGCATGACAAGCCTAGAAAAGGCTGAGCAGAGCCATTTCCTGGGCTCCAGGAGGCATCTTTGGGCTGTCTCCATGCATCCTCCTCCATCTCACACGAGTCGGTGTGCTCTCCTGCCACGTTTTCTCATGTCTCTGTCCTCTCTCTCTCTCTCTCCCTCTCTCTGTGCTTGCACTGCTATGTCTGTGTCACGCTCACACGCAGTCTGGTTTCAGGGAAGACTTCCAGGTAAGAATATATCGCAAACTGCTTGACCTTCTCTGTCAGGTTGCTTGAGTTCAGTGGACAATGTAAATACTCTTGAAATCATTGACCCTCAAACGTGAGTCTGTTTCATCACTGAGTTCCAGCAGCAATCCCAGGTCCTGGGTATATGTGAAAGAGCTTAATGATGAGATCTATTTACTTACTGTTCATGCGCTGGGTCTGTCTTGCCCTTCTAGTGTCTGTTTCAAAGTAAAAAATGAATTTAGCCTGCTTCTTCCTGCTATATAAGCAAAAAATTAAGGCAAGTGAGACCAGCGGAAATCTTCCTGAAGTGGTGTTTGCTCAAATGTGAAAATTAGTGTTAAAGCTGTAGAAATAGGAGGAGGCAGTTGGCGAACTCGTCCCTAATGTCTGGACAGTGTTGGACAAGAATGGAGCCGTTGCTGTGGTGGGTTTTTCCCTAAGTAATGGATTTGGGATCCAGTGTAAGTCTGAACTCCTCCTCCTCCTGCTTTTTGGAAACGAGTATCTGAAATTAAACATGACTTTATAAATGTGATGGTGGAGTACAGATTCATAGTGTAAACTTCCAAAATAAAACAATTTTTTGCTTAAATAATTTCCTCTTGGGGTGATGAACAACGAACCGAGGCCCTTCAGGGTCTGTTTAGCCATGCTGTCCTTCCAGTGCTTGACTTGCCAGGCTATTTGCAGAGGGGTAACGCTCTCTTTCGTTTTAAGACCCTTAGCAGACAGTGAGAAGCTGCCAGTGCAGAGACACAGAAATGTTGAGACCCTCAAGTCACCAGACTCAGAGGCTCCCCTGGTAGAGAAGAAGAGCAAGAAACCCAAAAAGAAGGAAAAGAAACACAAAGAAAAAGAGAGGGACAAAGGAAAGAAGAAAGAGAAAGAGAAAAAGGTAGTAGAGGAGGAAGAAGAAAAAAAGGTAATTCTCCACAACTTGTAGTAATTAGAAACTGCTGTTAGGGGCCATATTTATTGTTGTGTTCTGTCTGTTGCTTAGGAACAGTCTCATTTGACAATTCAAACAGCTGAACCTTTCCAGCCTTTATTTCCTTAAATTTTTACAACCATAAGAGCAGGTATTTGAAGATTTCTGTTAATAAATAACATTTCCTTAGCCTCAGGGGTTGGCAGAATTCAGCTCACTGCAGCCTACACAGCAGATCTTCCAGGTCTGACTTGGGAGCTGAGTTTATTGATATTTTGTCTGTTCTTAAATTGGGGAGCTCTACAGCAAAATATCTGGAACTCACTGTTGTTCTACACCCTGTCCCTATGTACTTCAGAATCTTTCCGTTATCAGAGCTGGCAGGAGCTGTCAGCTACTCAAGAGACTTTCAGTATCTTGCTTGTTAACTGCTCCATAGAGCTGTGCTTTTCCTCCGAGGTGCAGCCAGTGTGCCTTGACTGCAGTAGACGCTGCGATATGTGGGGTAATGGACGGTTACTGCCAGCTTTGGGAGCGTGCTCACAGGCTGAAGTTCAGCTTCTGGAACTATTTCCTCCTCAATGTGTTGCAGCATCTGTGTAGGAGCATTCTGGGGTGATGCATTTCCACGAAAACTTATGGGTTTAATTTAATGAGATTTTTTTTTTAAGAATGGTATCAAAACTAATGGTTTTGTTTTCGCTTGAACTTCAGGGGGAAGACTTGGATTTCTGGCTCTCCACTGATCCACCACCTGCTTCCACTACCCAGCCACAGGTAGACATCTTACCAGCTCACAGGGAACTCTTAATCCGAGCTGGGATACGAGTGCTTCGTCACACTGCAGGAGAGAAGGGGGAGAGAGGCTTCCTCTCCTCAGCTGAGTGCTATACAGCAGTGACGCTTTATCTCCCCAGTTCACAGACACTGTAATGGGAATTTTCAAGCCCGTCCTGCTGTGCAGATCAGTGCATAGAAATACAGCTGCAGCAACAGGCTTGGTGGACTTTAGTGTAACTGGTGGATTTTAATATTATATTATTGTATGGTTTTATTTCCTACTGTGAGCCAGACACTAGTAATATTAATAGATATGAGAGTTACAGTCTGAAAGAAAAGGTCTCCTGAATTTTGATGGGCGATTTTAGGGGAAGACACAGGGAGATGGATTCCTTGGAGGAAATCTTTTGTATCTTGTCCTCAGGTGATCATATTTGCTGGGTTTTAGAGGTGTAAAATGAAAGGCTTCATACCATGTGAGTCTAATGTAATTTTTGAAGTAGCAGTTGGGGTGGGGGTCAGTGTCACTGCTAAGATTTGTTGGTGTGGGATTCAGTGGTTTCAGCTGCATTCCCTTAGTGTCATAATCCTTCGGCTAATCCACCCAGAGCGAGCCTGGAGCGGGTACTGCTGGTGTGGCTGAACCTCAAGAGGTAAAAAAGGAAGAAAGGGAAGAGCGAGAGGAGGAGGAGGATGATGAAGGAAAGGTAAGTGGTTATAGCTGCTGTCACCCTTAGCCATATTCTCCTGGTGCCTCGTATTCCTTAAAAAGAGGCATAGAGGAACTACCAACAGCATCTGCTCAGTGCAGGGACCACCTGCAGATGGGCTGTAACACCCTTGAGGAGCTCTAAGTGCTTCATAGTAAGAGCTTGGTTGTTCCATGAGCTAAGGGTCAGCAGTTTTAAAGCTGAGCTTCCACAGAGCTGAAGAGATTCGGCCTTCTGCCAGTGGCGGGCTGCTCTGGGTTAAGATATTGTCATCAGAGTGGAGAGCGAGGGGTTACTGGGACTCACCGCAGAATGGCGATTGGGGTTTAATGAACGGGAGCTCCGTTTCGGGTTTCTGCAGCAGTAGGAATCTTTGTTCAGTCCAGAAGGCTGCAGAGAGTGGGAGTCCAGAGGTGGAAGATTGGTAGCAGGGTCATGATGTAATGGCTGGAAATAGAGGGTTTCTTTAAGGATTTGTTGTAGTTTTGTGTCCTTCTTGGTAGAAATCCTCTAAGCATAAGAAGAAAAAGCACAAGAAAGAGAAAGAAGAGAAATCAAAAGATAAAAAGAAATCCAAAAAGAAGAGTCACCACAGTGAGGAGGAGACAACGGAGTCGGTGCAGAACGGAACACTAGATGATGAACCACTACCAGTGAGTAGCTGCAGGCTGGCAGCTCTGGCCTGGAGAGAAGAGGGGAGCTGAACTGTCCTGTGCGGAGGGAGAGTGACAGCTCTTTTCAGTGGAATTATTTGCATTGTGACTGTGATTGCTGTCTTGTTTTTCAGCCTATGTCCAGTTACCGCCTTCTTGCTGAAAATCCATACATTAAAATGGTGAGTTTTTTGGTGTTCAGATCCAGGTGTCTTCTCTTTGTGTTCTCCAAGAACAGAGGGGATGCCCCGGGGGTAATATAGTGACGTTATGTCGACAGCATTTAAATCCCAGGAGGCAGAAATACAACAAAGCCCCGTTTCCGTTCCTTTGGATGTCCCCCTCAAGTTTTGAAGGGGATATTTTCCCACTGCTTAGCAGTGCTGTGGAGCTGCTCCCCAGCGTGCTTTCCATTATCCTGTGTGCTGTTCTGGAGCTCTGCTCCTTGAAGTTTCTGAGTCTTTCCTATGATTTTTTTTTTTTTTTTTCATTTCATTTGCAGACCTACGACATTCAAGGAAACCTCCAGAACGATAGTCAAGTTACTGTCTCTGTTATCTTTGAGAACAAAAGCACTAGCTTCCTTAAGAGCATGGAATTAAATGTCCTGGACTCTCTCAACACTAAAATGCTCCGACCGGAAGGATCCTCAGTACACGACGGGATACCCGTGCCCTTCCAGCTACCCCCTGGTACGCCCAGCTTTGCACAGGCTTCTTGGAGTATGTCTGGTCCTGCACTGCCCTCCTGTGGAAAGAATCGCTTGAACTTCTGGCTACTTGCCGTTTTCCAGAGAGACATGTTCCCTCTGCCTGAGTGTTCACTGAGCTGTCACCCAGCTCTCTGGGGAGGATAAGCCTTCTTCCAGTACAGCTGTAAACACGGGTGGTTCTGTACAGCAGGAGCAGAGCCCATCATGTAGGGCTGGGAGTCCAAATATCGGAGTTCCTTTTGCAGGTGACTGCAGGCTGAAGCCAGCGTCGCCAGCTACAGGAGTGCAAAATTCTTGAGGAGTTTGCCGTGACATTTAAAATGAAACAAAGTGATAGGTTTGTGAACCATTAGAAACTTGGCGAACTGCTCTGGATTTGATCTTGGGGTGTTGTTCCACTGTTTGGATGGCAGAGGCCACGTGCAGTGAGAGTTTGTGATAAGTGTGTGCCTGTTTGAACAGGGAGCTGAGCCCTTCAGAGCGTTAGACACGGAGGTGCAGAGTAACGGCTTCATGCACCGTGCAGTAGCACAGTCAAATCACTGAACTCTTTTGAATTTCACTTCCTTCACCAAAGAGTGAGTTTGAATAGTGAAACAGCTCACAGAAGTCTTCTGGGATTTAGTGGCTTCAGGGTGCATCTTTGATCCTCCATGAAAAGCAGTGGGGTGGGTTTATCCTATATAAGGCAATTCTTGGCACAGACTTTGTCTATTAGAAGTAAAACAGAATCATGAGTTCTGAAAACTGGTCGGAAAGCTGAATATTTCTCCAGTTACACAGTTTCCCTTTATTGCCACTGTGATGTGCTCTGCCCAGGCCTCTGCCATAGCCTCTGCCAAACACCGGCTACCGCTGCTGCTCTCCAGAGACCCCAGAGCTAAGTGCTGTAACACTGTTAATTCGCAACAGGAATTGTGCATATAACTCTTCCAACTACACAGAAAATTGCAAACTTGCTTCAAAAATACTCGGATTATGAAGCATAGCAGCAGCTGCTGCTGCTCAGTTTGTTCTAACCATGACTTAGATACAGAACCCATTTTCTGACCTCCTTCTCCCTCTCCTCTCTTCACACCAGGAATCTCTAATGAAGCCCAGTTTGTGTTTACACTTCAGAGTATTGTTATGGCTCAGAAGTTAAAAGGAACACTGTCCTTTATAGTCAAAGTAAGTGCAGCCTTAACTCTGCTTCTGCTTCCCTTGGGACCATGCGAGGGAGCTTGACTTGGAGGGAAACACTGCTTTAGAGCTTTTTTTTTTTAGGCATCATTTCATCTCTGCTGCACCAGCCCATTCTGTGATGTGAGAAATATTTTTACATGACACCTTGTGCAAAGAGCATCCGAATCCTGCGTCAGCATGTCCTAAATTGTCATTCCTGGCAGTGTGAGCGCTGCAGCCTGAAACATGCCACATTGTCAGCTAGAAAACCACTGCCGTGGTGCATCTGCCGGAGAGAGGAGGTCAACCAGCTAGAGGGAGATGCAACCCAGAGCCTGTTTCTTCTGATCTCCGTCGTCCAGAGATCAGTTGGATGCTGCTGCTTGCTATGTGGCTGGAAAAGTAGTAATAGGAATTAGGTACAGTTAGAAAGGATGGAAACCCAGACCAAGAGTGAGGCTGGCTGAAGGCATTGTGGGTATCGACCTCTGTAAGGCTACGTGGGTTTCTAATCTTACATCAGTAAAACGCTTAATGGAGGAGCTGCATGAACAGCTCAAAGGACATGAATGGAATGTGGCTACTTCTGAGCCAGCCAATATCTCTGTTGTAAGGGTTTCTTACAAACAGTGTTCAGTCCTGTTTGCAGTACCTACAAATCTGGGAGATATTCGTCTATTTTGCGTGGGAAATAGTGAACTGTAAAACCACGTCGCCAAGTGTTAGTTTAAATTCAGTCTGCTCGATGTGTTTGAGCAGAGTGCAGTCAAACATGCAGCCTGGTCCCTCCAGTCATGTCCCTTATCTGCTGTAGGTGTGTGTATGGACCCAGCTGCCCCAGGCTGCTTTCCAAGTGGCCTGATGGTTGTCCTCAGAGTGATCCATCAGGCCCAGCCAGGATGTATCAAAGGGAACCGAGCCCTAAACTCTTTGTTGGTGCCTGTTTGTAGGTGGGGGTGGTGCCTCCTCTTGCTGCCTCGGGGCTCCCATTCATTTCCTTTCCTTTGACCTATTGCAGAATGATGAAGGTTCAACCCATGAAAAACTAGATTTCAAATTGCACTTCAGTTGCGCTTCATACTTGATCACGACGCCTTGCTATAGGTAAGTGCCCTTTAGGGAGCACGACACCGGTGCTTTTGCCGCCCATGTGAGGCTGAGCTTTGGCTGCAGGCATCCCCACAGCATGCTTTGGACTCTGGCTGCTTGCGATTGCTTCGGTTACAGTTCAGTTCTCTTGGGAGCGTTTGGCCGTTAAAATACGTCCAGCCACTTATTTCAGGTGATTCCAGAGAAGGAGCTGTATGCCCTGTATGCTGGCAGAGGCCATGTGGAAGTGGCTGTGGTTGAGATCATTGGGTGTTCCAGTGGAGGCTGGAATATGGACCCATATTTGCTGTAAACCCATTTTCCTAGAGCTTGGTAGGACTTGGACTTCTGCATCCTGAGGCGTCTCAAGGTCTGCATGGCGCTGGTGTGGCACTGATTGGCACTGGAGTTTCTAGTACAAGTGTTTACTTTCCTTCCTGTTTTGCAGCGATGCTTTTGCCAAGCTCCTGGAGTCTGGGGATCTGCACATGAGCTCCATTAAAGTAGATGGAATTAGCATTTCGTTCCAACATCTACTGGCAAAGATCTGTTTCCATCATCATTTTTCAGGTGAGTCTTCCTCAATGCAGAACCTTCTGCAAAACTCCCTATTCTAAATTTCTTGCTGCGCTTGGCAAGTGCAACACTCCGTGGCCTCAGCAATGACAAAAGCAGGTGATGTCCAGAGAAAAACAAACTTGGGAGAGGAGTTTTTTCCAGTTTTGTCTCCCTGTGGCTTTCCTCCAGCCCAGCGGGGCATGTGGCAGGTACCATGGGAGCAGCTTGCTTATAGCTGGGGTTCTACCTGCTCTCTGGAGGGTGTGTTTGATCTTTGGTGCTCCTGCCTCTTTCCCCAGGGCTTCATTTCAGCGAGGGAGAGCCCGAGCTGTTCAAGTTTGGACTTAATTATTAAACCACAAGTACTGGATGAAGCAAAACAAATGGTAGTTTCATCATGCTCTGGTGAATGCGTTAGATGTTGCCTCACTGAAAGGATTTCTGGGGAAGAGATCTACTTTCGGATCAGCATTTTTGGCCACAAAATGTTTGCAGCTTACTTAGAAGACAAATGACTAACCTCATTATTGTGAAATATCCCAGAGAGCAGCCAGGAGGGGCCAGGCACATACATCATCTTAACCCCGGCTTCCTCCTCCCCTTGCTCAGCAGAGGCCTCTGTTCCTTGAGGCCAGGCAGAGCAGCAGTTCCTCTCCACGGAAAACAAACCTTATGTTAAAAGTCATCCCGCTAAACGAAACTCCTGTTTTCTTTCTAGTTGTGGAGCGCGTTGATTCGTGTGCATCCATGTACAGTCGTTCTATCCAAGGCCATCACGTCTGCCTGCTGGTAAAAAAGGTGAGAGCCTTGTCCTGCTCTGAAACGAGACCTGAGGAAAGGGAAGCTCCATCTGCAGCCTTCCCTGTCTTAGCACCAAGAGGGGAATAGTTTAGCTCCTCTGTTTTTGCTGTGCTGCGCCCAAGCTTGTGGCTCCCGGTGGGTGCTCTGCGGCCCAGCACGTGCCTGGTGGGTGGTAGCACCGATGGCTTCCCCGAGCTGACCTCGCAGCTAAGCCTGTGTCGTGCCGGTGCCAGAGCTTGGCTGGGAGTAGCACTATCCCCGCTTAGAAGAGGAACTAATGGGATTCTGTTTCCTTTTTCTTTCCAAGGGAGAGAACTCTGTATCCATAGATGGGAAATGTAACAATTCCACCCTGCTTAGCAACTTGTTGGATGAGATGAAAGAGACATTGTCCAAGTGCTGAATATCCCGTATAAAGTACTCCACCGACAAGCAACGCGCCTCATGTGTAAAGACGAGCAGACCCGAGTGTTAAGTTTCTCCCTCGAACGCATGTACTATCCTGGGGCACGTGCTTTTCAGTTAACTCCACCATCCTTTGCAGTTTAGACATTTTAAGGCTGTATGTTACCTTTTTATTTCAAAACTTTTTACAAACTGTGGTGTTAACCCTTTCTAGCCCAAAGAGATCCTGGTGACATGACTGGAGGAGGGAGGGAGGGAGGGGCAGGCGCTATTTATTCGGCAGCTCCTGGTGATCCCATGCCCTGCCAGCCGCGTGGGACGGTGGACTGAGCAGAACTTCAACAGTAGCACAGAGCCTGTTGCTTGTGCTTATTGCCAGGGAAGGTTGACGTGATCTGTAGCCATGGAATATGTCTCCAGGGCTGCTGCAGGTGATGTATATTTCTAGCAGAGGCTGGTGCTGGACCTGAAGGCCTCTTTTTTTTGTTTGTTTTTATATATGATTTATTATTATTATTGTTATCTCAAGATCTATTGTGATCAGCATATAAACATCCTCCATCTCCTTGAGCTAATCCCAGTGAGCCCTGTGAGAACTGGGGTGTTTGAGTTTCTGTTTATAGTAGTTGCCTCGAGCCTTAACCTTCTTTTAGTGACAGCTGAGAGTAGAGTGAGCGCGTGGAACAGGCTGACGCGTTGCTGTTCGGTTCTCTGCTCCCGTTGACCGCCCCCACAAATGGAGCCTGTCCTGCCTCTGCCCTTGGAGCAGTCTCTGCTGATGTGTTTTGTGAGTCCACTTCAATTTCACATTCCTGAAAAGTTACAAACTGGAAATCCAAAGGGGTCTGTTCCTGCTTTTCCACCATCCCGCTCACCAGCGGAGGTTGACCACTACCAGGTTAGCGAAATGCCCATGTGTGTCACCCCCCGCAGATACAGCCCTGACCCCTCCCTCCCTGCTGGAAGTCAGAGCTGTGCTGTCTCCCTTGTCCCCATCGCGTCCCATGGCCCTGCCCTCGCAGCAGGAGCAGCCCAGGAGTAGCCGAGTCCCTGCGGCAGAGCTCTCCCCACCTGGGGAGGGGTGGGCAAGGAGCTGCGGGCTTGTGTCTGTGGCAGGTTACTTCAGAGGGAGGAAGGGGAGAGTCTGTGAAGCAGAGCGCATCCTGCACCGTTCAAATCTGGTGGAATCACTGTCTGGAAGGGGATGTCACCATGCCCTTCACCGAGATGCTTAATTGATTAATTGATGCCCTTCTTCAAAATTGAAAGCAAGAGATTTTGTATTTATTTTTTCTCCCCCCACCTCTTTCCATAGCTGTTCCATACCCAGCAACCCGAGAACACGCTTGACCTGTTTGGCCTTGAGGGCCAGGTCAAGAGCCGGGGGTTGCTGTTACCCAAAGGGTGCCCAGGAAGGAGCTGGGGTGGGCCACGCTCCTCCAGCCCCACCACCGCTCCGGGTGTCAGCCCCTGGACCGACACCCCGTGATGGGTGTCAGCGATGGGTGTCAGCCCCTGGCCCGACACCCTCCGCAGGGAACAGGGAGCAGTGTTGATCTTGCCCGTCGGGTGCCTGTCCCGTACTCTGGGCCTGTTTGTGCTCTCCACCCTCGCCCCACGGAGGCTCTGCTCTGGTTTCACCGCTCGTGTTCCGACGGCATTTGTGCGCCGCGGGAGCTGGTTGGCAGCGGCTTCACTTCTAGTGAAGAAGGTTTTGGTGTTGGTGAACCTCCCTTGGTCAGCCCGTTTGTCTATTAGAAACTGAACAGATTAAAGTTGTCTTAAAGGATAATGTTCCTCAATTAGTGGGTTTTTTTAATTCATGGATGAAAACTGTCACTTTAGCATGTAGAGTCTTCTCCCGCAGAATCCTGTGCAGTGACTCTAGAATTTTGAAGCTGTTTTGATGTGTTACATTCACCAATTTATTTGCTATCAACATTCCCTTCAAAAAAAAAAAAAAAAGAAAACAACATACCACAAGCTGCTGTAATGATTTTGTGTCAAGATGATCCAATAAACTTTCAAAACAACGTTAAATTTTTCTGGCTTTGTCAATAGTCCTTTTATAAGACCCTTCCACATGCCAGGGACGTTCCCAGCTCTGAGCGCTCGGGTCTTTGGGGAGGTGAGAAATTCCTCCCGCCGCTGGCGAGGGGGGTCCTGGAGCTGTGCCCTGGGAGGGGGATGATGCTGTTCTTCATCTCCTGCCTTTCCGCCCCACCTGGCTCTGACAGGTACCGAAGGCTGGACTCCCAGTTCCCGGCCGGCTGCCAGCACCAGCTGTCCCATGGCAGGAGAAAACGTAGTTCAGGAGATCTCAGTTAAAGCTGCATTTTATTTTCTGAAATCAAAGCGCGTACGAAAACCAGAGCCTGGGCAGAAACCAGTGAGAGCAGAACCTGGGAACGTGGGGTGTCACCGCGGAAGAGAGCTGGGGCTGCGAGCCAGCAGCTGCCCCGAGAGGAGCCCGGGGTCTGCTCCACCTTGTCAGCCTCGGCGGTAGGTAAAACTGGTGCTTAATCAGAGTAAAAGAAATAAGAAAGATTAAAAGAAAAATAAATAAAAATAATAAAAGAAAAAATAGCAGAAAATAACGTAAAGAAAATAATTAAATAGAATTTAAAAAATAAAATAGAGTATAAGAAAATAGTGAAATAAAATTAAATGGTAAAATACAATAAAACAAAATAGAGTAAAAGAAAATAGAGTAAAAATTTAAAAAAAATAAACGAAACAATTGGCTCCACAGCAACGTCTGCGGTCTCTGTCCCCGCCCCCGGGCCCGAGCTCCGCCGTTGCAGCCCGTCCGCCCCGGTCCCGCCCGCGGGAGGAGCCGGTCGCGGCGAGGCGCGGGCGGGCGGCGGCCCCTTTAAGAGGAAGTAGGGCCGGCTGCGGCGGGCGCGCGCGGAGAGGGGCCGCGCGGGAGAGCGTTTGTTCTGCGGCGCGGGCGGGGGGGTGGAGTGCGGTGGCACCACGAGGAGCCGCTTCCGCGCCGCCACGGATTAGCTGCGAGCAGCCAGGTACGGGGGCGCGGGGGGGGGCCGGAGGGGCCTGTAGGACCCCTACGGGAGAAGCGGGCCCGGAGGGAGGCCGAGGGTGTCCCTGAGCCGGGGCGGCCGGGGCAGGGCCCGGGGAGGGTCCCCAGCCCTGCGCGGGAGTCACCGTCCCCGGCAGCCCCCCGGGGTGGCGGGGCCCGGGGCGGCCCGTGCCGCACGGGAGGGGCCGGGGCGTGCTCGGGGTGGAGGGTCGCAGCGGAGCGGGCCGGCCGTAAGCTGTTGAACCGGGGCTGCGGGATCCGCTCTTTTTGTGGTAATTCATGTTTTTCCCTGGGCCGGAGGCAGCTGCGAGCGGGCTCCTCTTGTCTCGGCCCGCGCTGAAAGCCCCTCTGCGGCCGGGCAGGAGCCCCCGGGCCCGGGGGTGTCGGGGAGCCGGCGGTGGGAGCGAACCGCCGTTCCGTTCTGGCGGCCCGGAGGAGGAACGGCCCCGGCTGGGGCGCGCGGCGGGGACTTTCCTGAGCGGGGACCTGGCTGATGGCGTCACCCGCCCGGGGAAGGGTCGGTGTCGGTGTCCGGGCGGTGGGACCTGCTGCAGCCTCGATTAGCAAAGCAAGAATCTTAACAGTGAGGGGACAAACCAGCGCGGGGAGAAAGGGGTCCGCCGGCAGAACCGTGGAGCTGCGGTCCCGGATCCTGCTGCGGTTCATCCCACCTCCTTCCCCCCGTCCTTCTCTAGCCCTGTTTCTGTTGTAGGTGAAGGCGCAGCCCTGAAGTTCAGACTCCTCGATCTCTTCAGTGCTGGGGGGGAATGGGGAGTTCTCCATTTTTTTTCTAACCGTAGTGAGCTGCGACTCGGCTGTCACGAGGGAGAACTTGTGATGCTTGAAGGCAAAGTCCTGCTCTGCTCCTGTCCCTTGCTGCGAGCGCAGCAACGCTGGTCTTCCAGTCGCTGTGGTCTGCAGCGCAACAATCCCAGCTCCTTCAAAGCAGGCTGTTCCTGGGGGTGAGAATGATGGATGAAGGGGCGAGGGCAGGAAGTCCTGCGGGGTGGGGGGGGGTTGGAGTTGTCCCGCATGCGGCACAGATGTGTGGAAGAAGCGTCTCTGTCACGGTCTCTAGTGCTGGTGAGAGGCAAGATCCCCTTTTCCTAGTGCTCGGAGCTGAGGAGTGGCCCCACTTCCTCCATTTCCATCCCTTCGTTGTTTAAAGCCCCTTTCCGGTCCGGAAGTCTCCTGCCCAGTCGCAGGGCAGGGGGGATTTCTGCTTGGAGCTGTGACCTTTCCCCAGCCACCTGTTTATCACAGACCCCAGGCCCTCGTCCTTGCGCCCTGCTTCCTCCCCCAGCTTTAGGCTCGCGTCCAGCTCGGTGTTTATCTTTCTTGAACTGTATATTCCCTATCACAGATTCACTTTCTGTCTTAGTCACGTACTTGTAAACTTAACCTAGGCAGGAGGGCAAGCTTGTAACCTTCAAAAATCCCCGGAGAGGGAGGTCCTGCCGGCTGGGTGGTGTGGTAGGAAAGTTGGTGCTCTGGGTTTACGGTGAGGAGCTGAGCAGGGAGCTGGTTCCCTGTGCCCGGCTCAAGATTTGCGATGCTCTTTTGGATGTGTTACTCCAGCCTGTGCTGTTGTCAGGAATGGAAACGGCTCTGCTGACCCCTTGGCCGAGGCTCAGGGAGCTTGAAGCGCCCTCAGCATCTTGAGCGAAGGCCTTCTTCGTGCCTTCAGCTGGCTGCCAGCGCGGGAGCTGCTGTCCAGGTGCCTCCTGGGCCACGTTTGGCTCTGACGTGGCTCTTTCATTGATGGGTTGTGAAGTCCCACCCGAACTGAAACGGTGCGATTTCAGCCGGTTTGGGGAGGTTGGGCTGTGCCGTGTTCTGTACCTCGGGCCTCTCTGTCGATGGGTCAGGGGTCTCTATGGCCACAGGACAGGAAGGAAACGTTTCCCTTGTCAGCCGTGAACGTGTGTGGGGTCAGAGAAGAGACTGGAGAACCTCACCAGTCACAGGCACGGCGTTTGGATGAGGGAAGAGAACTGCCTTCAACTTCTGAGTTTTAACTTCTTACAAGACAGGAAAGTATTTTGTG
This sequence comes from Bucorvus abyssinicus, assembly GCA_009769605.1. Taxonomy (NCBI): domain Eukaryota; kingdom Metazoa; phylum Chordata; class Aves; order Bucerotiformes; family Bucorvidae; genus Bucorvus; species Bucorvus abyssinicus. Next base: position 11,029,517 of record CM020055.1, read on the forward strand.
ATTCTTGAGCCATAAATGCTGCTGTAAGTGGATCCATAACCAGCTTTGCTGGAGATTTAGGAGCTTATCTTTAGAAATACAGAATATCCAGCTAATGCTTTCAATAATGAGTGCACCTTGGGCTGCCTCTTTATCCTCCCTTTTCCAGATGCCCCGGGAGGCTGAGTTCTCTGCAAGTCCTGCTTTGCTCTGGAGCTGCTGTTGTGCTAAAGGTGCTGCTCTGCTCCTGATGAAACAGGCAAACTGTTGCTCCCAAGCAGCCGGGGAGCAGAGGGGAGGATGGGAGGCAGTGAAGGCCAGAGAAAAAAACCCACTTTTGCAAGTATGCAAAGCAAGCGCAAAAACATCCATCGCAGCGCGGCAGCTTCGCCGTCCTCCAGCAAGGTCTGGGTGAAGTCCTGAGGGGCTCAGCTTTGGTGAGTTGGTTTGAGGAGAGGCAGAAGCGGTGACCTGAGCTGCCGCGGTGGAAGCGTCCTGCTGTGGACATGCTCGGTGCTCGCCCTCGGCCACTTGGGGAGCGTGGTGCCAAGTTTCCTGGGTACTGTGTGGATTGGGGCAAGTCGTGGCCGTGGCTGCATGTCTCTGCACTGGCTCTGAGGGAGCCTGTGGGACAGAGAACGAGCTAGAGCCGTCCCAAACCTGCCTCAGGGTGAAGCAGGAGCTGAGTCAGGCCCAGGGCTGCACTGAAAGACACTGTAATATATTTTTCTTCATTCTAACTACAGGCTTCTCGCGGGGCTGCTGTCTGGCCCTTTTTTCTTTCTTCTTTTTCCTCATGCTGTGTGGCAGGAGGTCTTGTGATGTGGTTACATTTGAGGTGATCTCTAGCTCCACATCAGTGAGCTTATTCCTTGCCCGGAGTCGTGCTGTGTTGGGTTCCTGCCATATCTCCTCGTGGAGGGAAAGATCAAGCCCTGTGGGCTTCCAGTGAGAAACAGAGCTGCTTTTCTTCCAAAAGCACTGTCTTAACACGGGGAGCAGAGGTGTTTGCCATGGGATTAGCTCCGCTGTGGGGCATGTTGGCCACATGGCCAGCTCGTGCTCCGCTCAGCCCGTGGGTGACAGAGCTCATCACCCTGGACTTCCCGTGATCTTGCTGTTAAAATAGTGCCTCTTGCTGTAGTCATACTATCAGCCTAAAGCAAAATTCTAGCTCCAAACCGGTGCTGCCTTTTCCTTGAGTGGGGGCAGATCCCAAACTTAGAGCTGATGGAACTGCTGTTGGTCCACAAACATCCCTGCCCAGTGCGGACAATAACGTGGAGCCTGCACAAGCAGGACAGAATGTGGAGCTCCCAGCTTGGACTCCACCAACAGCCCCTGACGAGCTCTGTGGGGGACTCGAAGCCAGGCTGGAGGAGGGCAGAAGGGCTTCCCGAAGGAGCAGGCTGCAAAATACAGCCCCTCAGAGCTCGAAAAAGCGAGAGCTGCTCTTTGTGTGCCGTCAGCCGCCCACTGCTGTGGTTTATCCTAGAAATATTTGTCTGTGCAGTTAACCTGGAGTCGTGACCCAGCTTGTCAGCTTAACGCAGCGTCCCAAAGCCTGCGGCGGATTAGCTCTGCCTCCACCCACAGCCTCATCCCGGTGTGGAGGGGGAAACCTTCCAAAATAGCCGCGGCTCTGACATTGCGATAGATGCTCGTGTCACGTAAGAGGCAAGAAAATTGGTCCTAAATCAGGGCACCGATGGCTGTCCCTGCTGCACCGCAGCTGCTCCTGGGCTTTCAAATGGAGATGTTTAAATGGCAGCATCTGCTCTCCAACCTTCTTCCCCTTTTGGGGAAGGGAAAGTAGGAGGGGTGACCTTTTGTAAAAGTTGCTTTCCCGTGTGGCTTTTCCACCCTCTGTGGCTGTGGGTGGGGAAGGCCAGGAGTGGGGGGACAACCCACGCTGGAAATTCAGTTATCTTGCGGGTGGTTTGAAGGCAATTCAGGCTTCCCTCTCCCCTGGGTTATCCAGCCCGGTCGGTGCTCGCTCCTGTTCCTGCCTCCCCTCAGTGTCCACTTGTGGAGCACAAACCCCAGTACCTCCCTCTGGTCATCGCCACACGGTCCAGATGGACATCCCCGCACCCGGCATTGAGCAGGGCTCGATGGACACCCCAAGCTCAGTGTTGGGCAGGGCTGGATGGACACCTCAAGCTCAGCGTTGAGCAGGTCCGGATGGACACCCTGAGCTTGACGTTGGGCACGTCCGGATGGACACCCCAAGCCCGGCACTGGGCACGTCCGGATGGACACCCCGAGCCTGGCGTTGGACACGTCCGGATGGACACCCCGAGCCCGGCATTGGGCACGTCCGGATGGACACCTTGAGCCCGGCGTTGGGCACGTCCAGATGGACACCCTGAGCTCAACGTTGAGCAGCTCCGGATGGACACCCCGAGCCTGGCGTTGGACACGTCTGGATGGACACCCCGAGGTCGGTGTTTTGAGCAGTAAACTCCCCACTCCTCCATCCTGCTCATGGGGGTTGGGAAGTGCCCCTCGCTGCTGAGGGACGGGGCTTTCCGCCCCGGGCAGCAGCATTTCCATCTGGCGCAGGGCTCTGCCAGAGCTGCTCTGCCTACATCCCTTGGGTCTCCTCCTAACCCAGCTTTAACAGGACCTTCCCTTTATTGTACAAACTGACTTGACTCTGAAGTCAGTCTGAACACATGGCCTGTCAGGGGAAAATGATGATACCAGTTAAAGCCCAGTAAAACTCTTTTTGGGCTTTTATTGTGCTGTTTTCTTCCTTGTGCCCATGGCAGTGCAGCTGGGCTGTTTGCTGGGCTCAGGGGCGTGTGAAGGGTCTGTCCTGCTCTTCGAGGGGAAGTGCCGGTGTCTGTACAGCTTCTTACGTGGGAATTTCCAAATTGTGCAGCAGATCAAGAGACGTGAGGAAGAGAAGCAATAATTCGAAGAAGCATTTTTAAATTTTTTTTTTTTATTTTGGGGGTGTTCAGCCTGGAGCAGAGAAGGCTCCGGGGAGACCTTAGTGCGGCCTTTCAGTGCTTCACAGGGCTGTCCGAAAGCTGGGGAGGGGCTGTTCAGCAGGGGCTGTTGGGACAGGACAAGGGCTGATGGGTTCAACTGACAGAGGGAGATTCAGACCAGAGAGAAGGGAGAGATTGTTTCTGCTGAGGGTGGTGAGACCCTGGCCCGGGTTGCCCCGAGAGGTGGGAGAAGCCCCATCCCTGGCACCATCCCAGGTCAGGTTGGCCCCTGGGGCTCTGAGCCCCCTGCTCTGGTTGCAGATGTCCCTGCTCCCTGCAGGGGGTTGGAGTGGAAGAGCTTTGAAGGTCCCTTCAACCCAAACCAGCCTGGGATTCTGTGGTTTAAGTTGTGGGGGGTGGCTGGTGACCAGCAGCACTTTCTTAAAACTGACTTTGTGGTGAGAGATAAAGGGCTCTTTGTTTGCCCAAATCTTGGGAATTCAACATTTCAGATGTGTGTTTCTGAACGGCTCTGTGGCGTTTGTTGTGAAAGCTGCTACTAAAGCAGTTTCCAAGAGGAAAATGAGGATATTGTCGAACTCGCTGCTCATGTCTCGCCCAGCCTGGGGCTGTAGGCGCAGCTGGGCTGGATCCGCATTCTGCTCCCTCTCCTTTAGCTTCAGAGCAGCTTCTGCTGCCAGGAGCGAGCGTGGAGGAAAGACAAGAGAAGGCCCTGCTGAGGGTGACGCCGGGCCGCTGCTCGGCTCTCCTCGTGCCGCAGCGTGGAGCGATCCTGCAGGAGAAAAGGCAGAAACGCCACGACAGAGCTTGTGGAGGGGAATGATTTGCTTTTGGGAAAACATTGGCAGCTCCCCGGGCTGGGAGGCCGGACTCGGTGCCAGACAGGAAGGCGGCTGACGTGGAAGCGCCGTCTACGCCGGGATCATGAATGGCCAGGCTTGCATGCCACAGCCGCGCCCGGCCCTCCTCTGCCCCGCACGGGCCCTCGCCGTGCCCTGCCCTGCCTGAGGTAAGCCCGGGGACAGACCTGCGCTTCTCATGGCTTAAAACAATCCAGAAGAGCAGCTGAAAACCCCGTCCCGAGAAGGCGAGCTGCTTGTTTGGTGCCAAACTGGCTCCAGAGGGGCAGAAACAGGCTGTTGTTAGTGCCAGACCAGCCCTGCTTGCCGCAGTCAGTCTGATCCTCGCTCTCCGTCTTAAAATCTCTCCTTTAATTGTAGAAAAGTGGGATCATCTTGTACCGAGAAACTGAGCTAGTGCAGAATGGCCGTGGGAAGGTATTTGTGACAGGGCGGGGGGAATTATGGAAAAAATGTGCGTGTGCGTCCGTCACTGGGGTTTTGTTTAAGTTGTCTGTTCTGAAGCCACTTCGCTTCTCTGTCAATTCGGTTTTTACGTGGAGCGCTTGATGCATCTGATAGACTGCGGCTGCTCGATCATACTGGCGTGGCTGGGTTTGTGTCCTGTACTGGAAACTGGCCTGAGCGACAGCATGAGCGGTGGGTAAGGACAGCGAAAGCGGCGTAGGGGGAAGGCAGGGGCTCATTCCTCCCTTCTCCCTTCTGGGGAGCCGTGGGGACGGGGTGGCTGGCACAGGCTCGTACCGAGGGGCTGCCACTGTCAGCAGCCGCAGAAGGAGCTTCGGGCTAGGCTGGGTGTGAACGCAGAGCAGCAGCGGTACCGTAGTGGTGTCATCTCGCGGGGCAGCAGCGGGGCTTCCCTAAAAGGAAACCAGAGAAATCAGTTTTTCAGAGAAATGCGTTGCTCACTGGGGTTTGCTCAAGGGCTCACTTACCAGTGAGGCAGCAGGATGTGAGCCGCCCCGGCGCTGGGGTCACTGGAAGGGAAGTGGCCGCGTGTCTGACCCCTCCCCAGCCTGCGGGAGCCTTCGATTGCGGCCGCCCGCGAAATGCAACTTCTTGTTCTTCTCCCCGTTTGAAAAAGGAAGCTCTTTGCCTCACCAAAGCTGCAGAGACAGGCTGAGCAATCGCAGGAGAAACCTGCCGAGGCTGCAGACGCAGGTAGGAGCTTGCTGACGCGCTGGCTGGTTTTCTCCCTGGCTGTTGCTGAACCCTGCCTGGTGTCAGCGGCCGAGGGGAGCACGGGGTGTTGCTCGGCACAGGCGCTGATGGAGCGGCCGTGGGACTCCTGGAAGGAGGTTTCAGGGCGTTCTGCCTCTGCGGGGAGGGCAGGATGTGTCGGAGATGCTGCTCGCTCCTGGAAAGCCTCGGGACGGCTGTGGCAGGTTGTGAGGGGAGGCGGTTGCCAGGTGATTCGGAGGAGGTGACTGTGGTGCCTTTCTCCATACCCTCCCTGAGCTGCATGTAAAAGGCACCAGGAGCTGGGAAAGCGACTGCCCAAGCTTGCCCTACACGGAGCCTGGTTTAAAGTCAGGCAGCAGCTGTGATCTGCTGATCCCAGCGAGGGAAGAGGAATGGCAGGGCAATACGCACAGCCCTGCCCTGGATTGCCGGCAGCAGGAACCTGCGTTAGGGCTGGAGCTGGGCAAGCGGGGAGGCAGGGGGAAAAGGGGCTTTTGGGAAGGGGTGGGGAGGGCCAGGCCCTGACACCCCGGGCTGGGCAGGCAAGTCACCTCCATAACCAGACAATACCGAGCTGCTCCACTGCGTCCTTGGGAAGAGCGGAGAAGCTGGAGGCTTTGTTTGTGCTCGGGACAGCCTGCCACAGCGGTTGCGTGATCTCGCAGGGGTGGCCAAGGTCCTCTCACTGGAGCACCAGTGACGTGGGCTGTAATCTCGGCGGGCTGGAAAGGAGCAGTAAACAAAACATGCTGCGGGTTCGTTTGCGGGCAATGGCTTTTTTCCTCATCTGTGAAGCTTGCAAATACCATTCAGGTGCTTTGCGTGTCCCATGTCCTGCTTGTTCCTCACCTTCCCTTGCCCTTCGGTGTGAAGTGTCGTAGTGCTGCCCGCGCCGTGACTCCTGCCTGTGGAAGGAGGTGTGTACGTGTGATTTCATCTCCCAGCAATGCCAGCGATGCTTTGGGTCCCTGGGCCTTTTTATTTGGTTTTTTTTCCTAGAGCTAAGCGTTTCTTTTAGCTCAGTTGCAGTCAAAGACCGTAATTAAATAGGCTGCATCTGCTTGAAGTCTTGGCCACTCATTTTGCTAATGCCTTCAGACAGATGCCGAGTCGTCCCAGAGAAGACTGCTGCTGTGCCGAGCTCCCCCCTCTCCGGAGGGACGTCTCAGAAGTTGTTGGTAGGACAGATTCTGCCCCGATACCAAACCAGCCATGTTAAAAGCCTCTTCACCCTGCTCAGATGAGTTTCTTCTGCAAAGTGGTTGCTGTTCGCTTCTCAACGTGCGTGGCCGAGCCCCGGGGACGTTTGGTGTTTCTTTCCCTGTGGTTTTGCCATTGTTTCACCCCGTTCTCGTCTCTGGGCTGGGCCCTGCAGCCCAACCCCTGCTCGAGAAACTGCTTGGCCTGGCTGTTGTCCGGGGCCAGCATGTGGGCACCGGAGTCAGATCTTACAGAACGTAAGCCGGAGCAGAGTGGTACCAGGCCGAGGATGCTGCCAGCGCGGGGACCTGGCGAGGGGCGATGCTCGTTAGTTGTAAAGGCTGTTTCTTTCTCCGTCTCCAGTGTAAGGAAGTGATCGTGTGCCAGGACTTCTCTGGGACCCATTTCCAGCGGGAAGAGCTGCGGGCTCGGCGCCTGTTTCCCACATTGTTGGTTACGTGGAGGCCGGCCCTGCCTCCCCCCCGGCCCTGGCACTGCGGCGGGGTGGGCGCAGGCCCCGGGTGCTTCCGCCCCGCCGGGTCCCCTGGGCCGCAGGATGTGGTGAGGCCGTGACACAGCTCTCGGTAACCCAAGCTGCTGCCTCTGCTCAGATCTCCCTCTGCGCCGTGCACCACTTCCTCTACCCACGGCTGTGGCGTGATCAGACCCCTCCTAAGGGCACGTTTTCGCGGGGGGGCTCTTCTTTTTCTTCTTTCTGATCCGCACGGTGGGTTACAGGGTTGCAGCAGCTGTTTTAGCAGCGCCGTGCGCAGTGAAAGCATCCACGCAGCGAGCTCACCCTGCAGCCCCGGGGCCTCTCGCCAAACCACATGAAAACGCTTTTTTGGTTCCTCCCAGTCGTGGCCCACTTTGCAGCAGCAGTTTGGACCCCTCCGCTCCGGCGCCGAGGAGCTGACTGAGCCCATTCCCGTAGGAGCAGCAGCTCTAGGAACTGTCAAGCCTGCTCCTAGTGGGACGAAGCGAAGGGTTTGAGTTCTCTTCCTTGCTGTAATTAAACAAGAAAACAAGAGGCCTTGCTTTAAATCTTCTTAATCTCTCTCTGGAGAGGAGTGGCTGATTAGCACCTTGCAGCATCTGGTCGAGATGGGCTCAATGGCCACACAGGTAGCCTTGACCTCGAATTTGGGATTTTCTTGCCAGCGTTTGAGGATACCGTTTACCCCTTTGAACACCACTGTGGCTTCGCAGAAATCTCAGCGCATTTCTGCATGCTGGCAGGGATTCGTTTGCTCGCTTTCGTGTGCAACGATGGAAACTTCTTTTGCCAGATTGGGTACGGCATCAGCTTTTGTTCATTTCTGTTTATCCATGTCTCTGCTCAGCACATGTACAATAATATTTTTGGGACACGTAGCTTTGTGCCTCGCGCTTTCATCAAAGAGCAGCTCGACACAAATTATACGAGGGGATGGATGTGGGAACAAAGGAGGTATAATTAGCTACAGATAAACAGAGCCGAGTTCCTCGCAGCATCCTTTCAGGTCTTAGCTGGTGTCTCACCCTCTCAGAGCTGGTTCTTTTCCACAGACTGGAAGAGGAAGGCGAGCGTTCCCTGCTCTTCCAGCTTTCAACCAGCCTTCAACTCGACGAGAGCTAAGCTGAAATGAAAAACATGTTTGTGGTCTCTCTGCACCTGCAGAAGAGGCTGTGGCTGCTCACAGAGCTGCTGTTATTTCAGGATATTCGCTTTCCGGGTGCCTGAGCCGCGACTTCTTCTTCTTGTTCCCCTCCGCTATTCATGTCCTGTCCTGAGCTCTGCGACAGCCCCGCGGCTCCTGCGCAAGTGGCTGTTCTGTGGGAGTCCGTCTGGCAGCAGATCTGAACTCATCCTAACTTTAATGGTTTCCAAAGTGGGGGGAGCACAGGTGAAAAATCTGATCCAGGTAAAACCCAGCTTAAAGTTTTACCCTTCGTAACGATTCGGTGCGTTGGAGCTGAATAGGTGCTGGTGGAGTTTCTCCTTGTATCTGTCGGGTTTGGGTCTCTTGGTGTGATGGTGTGGGGGTGAACAACAGTGATCTCCCACAAAAGCCACGCTGGGGGGCGTGGGGGGGACTGCGCTTCGACGTCTCACTTCATCTCTTCCCATCATACCTCTTCCCTGTGGGGCTGGTTCCCTCATCCCCACGCTGAGACCTTGCAGGGGTGACTCTTCGTTCAGCCCAGGTCACTTCCGCAGCCGAGCTGCCGCTCTGCTGCAAGCTGGGCTGTGAAGAGACGGGGGAGGAAAGAAAACTGGTGCTGCCGCCCCCCCTGCTCAGATCCAGGGCGAGGGCCCAGATGGTATCCCAGATCTCTTCCTATGGGATTTAGACAAGGTTTCCTGTGGCGAGAGCTGCTCCTAATCACTGCCCTTCTGTGCTGCGTTGCAGATCAGGAGCAGATGAGCAGAGGGAGGTTTCTGTGAAGATCAGCGGTGCCCCAGCCCTGCCCCAGGAAGTGGCCCGGCAGCACCGCGTCTCCAGCCGTCATCGCTACGGACCTGGAAAAGAAAGAAGAGGAGAAGAAAAATGTCCCATGCTTTAAAGCAAGTGTTTAACAAAGACAAAACCTTCCGGCCCAAGCGCAAGTTTGAGCCGGGGACTCAGCGGTTTGAGCTGCACAAGAAGGCTCAAGCCTCGCTCAACGCTGGCCTGGACTTGAAAGTTGCCGTGCAGCTCCCGCCGGGAGAGGAGCAAAACGACTGGGTGGCCGTGCACGTGGTGGACTTCTTCAACCGCATCAACCTCATCTACGGCACCATCAGTGACTATTGCACAGAGCAGTCGTGCCCTGTCATGTCGGGGGGACCCAAGTACGAGTACCGATGGCAGGACGAGCACAAGTACCGGAAACCCACGGCCCTGTCTGCTCCCCAGTACATGAACCTCCTGATGGACTGGATCGAGGTACAGATCAACAACGAGGACATCTTCCCCACCAACGTCGGTGAGTTCAGTTCTGGTGGTGGCAGAGGGGAGGGAGGCTGGTGTGGAGCTTTCTGCTTTGAGCCCTCGGGTCCCGTTGCTGTTCCAGGAGGTGCCATTGCTCAGGTCACCCTCGCAGCAGAGCAATTTCATTCTGTGCTGCACAGAGGCTGACAGCGCAGTGAGCTCTTTGAGCACCCGAGAAACTTCAGAGCCCTTCCAGAGTGTTAAAATACTCAGAGCTCTACCAGATCCCATCAGGGGGCATGGATAGCTTGAGGAAAGCCAGGCTGAGCCTAGGCAGCACAAACAAGAGGCTGCTCTTGGAAAAGCCAGCCTCTGACGTGACTCTCGAGCAGTTCCTGCTGGTCGTGGGCTCCCGAAGGACAGCTCTGCTATAGAGCTGGTTGCCAGCTTGGGCTGGAGGCGCGTGCTCTGCCTCGGCCCGGTGATGGTGGCCCCGTTGCCGTAATTAACCTCTTTGTTGTTGCAGGCCGGCGGTAGCTGACTCTGCCCTTTCTCACTCGGTGCTTCCTGGCGTGCGCTCGCTCTTGGCTACGGCTGGCGGGGCGTTGAGGGAGGGGCAGCGCTTTATCTATTGCCAGGGTGATGGAAGAGGGAATTTGGCCTAAGACGCCTAAATCTGCATGTCCAAACGCAGCTTTGTGTGCTGGCTTTGGGACAGCGCTGTTGGGCTTTTTCTTTATTTTGTGTTGAATAAGACATGAGAATTTGGTATCTGAAGCATTAGGGAACCAGATTTGATCCTGCTCAGAGCTCCCACCCTCCGGGGTGCAGCAGACAAGATGCCACAGAGCTCTCTCCATCCCATCAGAGCTCTGATGGGACATGGTTGGCCCCTGTTTGGGACATGTCTGCTTCCTCTGCCACGCAAACACCCACAGGGCTCCTCCACCAGTGCCAAAAAGCTGCTCAAACCCGCTGCTGAGCGGGCAGAGAGGGGAGCAGGGCCCTGAACCGCTCCTCAGACAGCCGAAACCCTGCAATCCTCCCCGCCTGAAACGCTGCCATTCTTGCAGGGCACTGAAAGGGTTTAACTCATCCTTGTTCCTCCAGAAACGACCTGCGTGAACCTCAGACTAACCGGCTGGTTGGGCAATGTGTTCCGCTGCAGGGCCCCGGCTAAACAAAAGCCTTTGAAGAGGACCTTAACGTCCTTAAATTTTAACCAGAGAGCTAAAGACTTATCAAAATAAGAGATAACTGGGCGGGAGGGTAACAGCTCCGGCTCTTTCTTTTGGGAACGCGCTTGGTCATGTCGAGTGTCTTGGACTGTTTATATAAACACGCCAAATGGAGCAGGGGATAAACTCAGTCAGACTGAAACAGCTGCGGGAATCTCCGAGGCCGGGCTCTCGCGTTTGGCCGCCGCAGCGATCGATGCCGCACAGCGTTCTGTGAGGTGAGAAATCCATGCTTTGAAAAGTCTGATCCAAACGGAAAGGAAAAGGGAGAGCAGACCTGTGAATTTCCAGAGACAGAAGTCTCGATCTGTCCATTTTATCAATTTGTTTTAGCCCAAAGGAACCAGTTTGAACGTTGCTGAAGGTTCCTCGTGGTCCTGTCTTCCCTCCCAGGTACTCCCTTCCCCAAGAACTTCCTCCCAGTGGTGAAGAAGATTCTCTCCAGGCTCTTCCGGGTCTTTGTCCATGTCTACATCCACCATTTCGACAGGATCACCCAGATGGGGTCGGAAGCCCACGTGAACACCTGCTACAAGCACTTTTACTACTTTGTGAAAGAGTTCAACCTCATCGACACCAAGGAGCTGGAGCCGCTGGTGAGTGTCAGAGGGGCTCAGGGTACACTTTGGTCTGTTGGGGTCTGCAGCTAGTGCAGAATCCCAGACTAGTGGGGCTGGAGGGGACCCCTGGGGATCACCCAGTCCAGCCCAAGCTCGAGCAGGTCCCCACAGCAGTTGCCCAGTTTGGGGTCCAGGCGGGTTTGGGATCTCTCCAGAGCAGGAGACTCCACCACCTCTCTGAGCAGCCTGGGCCAGGGCTCCCTCACCCTCACACCAAAGAATTTTCTCCTCCTGCTTGGGTGGAACTTCCCAGGTTCCAGTTGGTGCCCATTGCCCCTTGTCCTGTCACTGGGCACCACTGGGCAGAGTTTGGCCCCTCTCCTGACCCCCCTTTAGCTGTTGGTCACATTGAGGAGGTCCCCTCTCAGGCTGCTCTTCCCCAGCTGAACAGCCCCAGGGCTCTCAGCCCTTCCTCAGCACAGAGATGCTCCAGCCCCTCCTCATCCTCACAGCCTCCACTGGACTCTCTCCAGTAGCTCCTTGTCCATCTTGAACGAGGGGTGGGCTGCGAGAGGAGGAGTCGCAGAGGTCTCTGGTACCTTCTCAAAACAGGCTGCCCAGATTCAGGCCAGGGGTTGGCTTTGCAGTTGTCAGGATGGAGTCACGGCTGAGCAGCGTCGCTTGGGCCTCGCTGGGGGAAGATGACCTGTTCTCCAGCAGCCTCCCTGCATTCCTGGCCACTGTCTTGCTGCCTTCACCAGGAGTCTGGAGGGTGGAGAACATGACCTAGACCTGGGAGGTAGGGTTGGGGCTTCTAAAGGCAGCCGCGCAGACTGGCAGAGCCGCTGGGCAGCGAAGGGTGTCCTGCGGAGCCTGGGAATGGGAGCGGTAAGGGGAACACAGACCTGCTGAACTGGAGCTCTTGGTAACGGTGTCACCTCACACCTGAGAAGGGAATTTACGACTAAACAAAGGTAGGGTTTTCTCATCCACACCCTCACCTGCCAGCCCAGACCTTCATTCGTGGTCCCTTGTCCTGTCTGTCCCTTTGCCAGAAGGAAATGACCTCCCGGATGTGCCACTGAGTCCTTCCTGCCCCCACCTCGGCATCTCCTCTGAGGACTCTGAGTCCCACTGCCGCATTGGAGACGTGATTCAAGGGGAGAACAGAGACGTTTTGTTAAAGAAATCTCTATATTTTTAATGAGTTTCAATGTCAAACTGTGATATTGCAGGAATATTTTTTTAAAGATGCTCTAGACAAACTAGTTTTTTATAGTAATTTCTATAAAAAAAAAAGAAAATATTTGGGACCACTTGGTGGAAACGCTCTTGGGGGAGGGAAGAGCCCCCTGTGCTGCCTCTTCCCTGCACCCTCACTGCAGCGGTACCAAGGGGCCGTGCCGGCTGCCTCAGACAGAGCCCTGTCGCGCAGCTGGTGCTGCCGTGGAAGCGGTACTTCCCTCCGGACACCAGTTGCCCACCCACCAAGGGAGGTTACGTGGGGCTCGGGGAGGAAATGCTGGTGTACGTGGATCACCTGGGGTGCTGGTTGCTTCCAGCACCTCTTCCCCTGGCCATGAGCCCGCTTTTTGGACAGAGCTGCTTCTGTGCTCATCCTGGCCCAGGGCTTGGCCCTCCCTTTCCCACCAGAAGACGTTGGACTTGGGTTTCCCTCGTGGCTGGACTAGTGCTGCTGCTGCTGCTGCTGGAGCCCGTGCTGTTGGGGGTCTGCTCTTGCCTCTCGCACCATCTCCTCGTGCGCAGCCCAGCCCAGCCGTGGCTCTGGCTGTGCCGTCCCCACGGGGACAGGGATCCACGCTGGCAGCGCGGGGCCAAGCAGAGCCACATCTTGTGGGAACGAGCAGAGGGAAGGCACTGGGATGGGTGCGGAGAAGTCTCCAAGACCTTCCCCATCTCGTGGAGGTATGCTGACCCTGCCCAGAAGGAACTGCTGCCCTCCAGCCTCACTGGCTCTGAGTGTGAGGACCGTTTTCTGCTCCCCGTTCGGGTACGGAGCCTTCGCCCTCTTGCCGAGCAGCACGTCCCCCCTCAGCCACACACATCTCGTAACCAAAGTCTCTGGTGTGCCGCCGGGGTCCGCTGCGTGATGAGAGCTCTGCGTGCCCCGAGGTAGGTAGATGGCTCTACCTAGGACTGGGAGGAGCAGGTTTACAGCGAGAGGGAAAAGTTTCCATGAAGAGTGACCAAACTGCACCACTAACCACTTCTTCTTACAATGTTTTTCTGTGTCCTGGGATCTCTGTACATACGTGACTCTCGTTCCTTGTTCTGTCGGTAGGACGCTCGTACGAATACCACTATAGCTCTCTGAAATGGAACCAATAAATTATGTTGTATTTACACAGCACGCCCCCATCGTCAAATGTCTCGTGATTATCGCTCGTCAGAGGCTTTCGATCAGGAAAACAAACGGGGTGTTTGGCCTCCTTGGGCAGGGCGCTGGAGAGCTGCTACAGCTGCTGAAAGCTCTGGGTGTGTGCTCCTGGCTCGGCTGTGGGAGGGTTGGTTCCTCCTGCTCTCCAGATGCCAGGTCTGGGCTGCTCCAAGCCCCACGCTTGTTGCCAGGGCTGTGGGTGGCTCCTGGGGCTCAACCAGCAGACTGGGGTTGTCCTGACCTGTCTGTGCAGTGACCCAAGGGCTGAGCTGTTCTCCCAGCTCTGAAACTCGGGTGGATGTGGGTAGGGGAGGCTGGTTCAAGCTTTAACCAGCTTCCTGAGGGCTCTCGGCTGCCCCTGAAAGGAGCCACGGGCATATCCACCGCGGGTGACACTGGCCAGAGCTGCGTTCAGGGTCTGCATGTTACTGTCCTGGTGAGGAAGGGAGAAATGGGCTCTGCAGCTGCAGCTCCTGTACAGCCCCGGCCGTGCCTTGCCCGCAGCACCGGCCCCTGCCTGCAGCACCGGCCCCTGCCCGCAGCACCGGCCCCTGCCCGCTCCTCCTGCGTGGGGAGGTGCTGGGCCCTGCCGAGCACCCTCCAGCCCTTCTCCGGGTGTTTTGTGGGTGCAGCTCAGCGGGAGCCACATCCCCCACCCCTGGCTGGGTGCTACTGGAGGGTGCAGCATGGCCACCCGGTGCTGTGACCGCATGGAGCTGAGACCCAGCGCTGCTGGGGAGAGGGTGCAGCAGCCACCCCCCAGCCCTGGTGAGCTCCAGGAGCGAGGCCGGATCCTGTGCGCAAGCAGGGGAAGGGCACGCGCCCGCAGGGCCCCGAGTGCTGGGTCATGGTGGGGCTGCAAGCGGGTGGTGAGCAGCGTGGGTTCATGTCGCTTTTCATCTGCTCTCCCTTCCCTCAGCTGCCATGAGCGTGCAGCACCCAGCCGGCTGTCACCCACGGGGCGCTGCCTCCCTCTGCCCCCCCTCTTTAGGGTGGCTGCTTCCACGCTGGCCACTCCCTGGCTTGGCCAAGGGAGGAGGAGGATGAGGAGGAGGAAAAGTCCCTTTTGGGGAGCAGAGCTGCCAAGCCGGAGGTGTCGCCACAGCGGAGCCGGTGCTCAGCAGCCTGCAGCCGCGCAGGATGTTGCCCGGGCAGGTCCGCAGCGCTGCGGCAGCCGGCACTCGGCTTTTCCCTACGTCTGCCTCGGCCCCCCGGGCAGCTCCCGCTCCCATCTCCCCATGCGGGGCCACGTCTTCACTCGCCCGTGAGCCGCAGCTGCCTCCTCGAGTCAACGTCTGCGGGCGAGCGAGCGCCTGGAGCCAAGCCCGGCCCCGCTGAGCCCGGTTCAGCCGCAGCCTGGACCTGCCGGTCGTTTTACCGCTCTTCTCCTCAAGCGCCGGTGATGAGCAGGCCAAGGTGTGACCGAGGCTTTGGAGAGAACCCGAAGGAGAACAGCTCTGCGGGTCTCTGCGTTGCCCGCGGCTCCGGCAGCCTCCCCTCTCCCCTCCGTCCCCTTCCCAAACGGCACAGATGGCAGCTGCCCCGGAGCTGGAGCGGGCCCTGGTTCGCGGGCTGCGGCACCGAGGGGGCTGCGGCCGCCGTCTGTTCGAAGGGAAATACTGTTTTTTTCTTCAGCCCAGCGCAGCGTCACCGGCTGCTCCAGAGGAAGCTGCTTGCCCTGCACCCTCTCCCCGCTGGGCATCTCCAGCCCCCTGGCGCTGAGGAGCTCAGGAGCTGCAGGACCGCAGCTGCCGTCAGGGTTTGCTTCACGCTGGCCGCTGGTGTCCCGAGCTGAGCAGTGGGGACGGCGATGGCACCCGCCCCTCGAAACCAACCCCAGCGGGGCTGGGGGGCTCCTACGGCACCTGCGGCCTCGTGGCTTCAGCCAGGGCACGTCCCTGGGGTCCGTGCAGGAGCCGCGTCCCTGATGGATGAGGGCATGTCCCCGGCCACCGCTGCCTCCCCGAGCAGCAGCTCCTGCTCCGAGCACTGCCGGGGCTGTGCTGCACCGTCAGCCCCTCCAGCTCGGCTCGCCGGTGCTCCGGGCTCTGTCCCACGGCCAGACCACTCCTGCGTTCCCCATCCCAGGAGGTGCTGCCTCATCCTGCGCTTATCCCCCCTTCCACCTTTGGGCTTGGGGAAACAGAGGCACGGGTGGTGCAGGACGTGTCCCCGAGCAGCTCTGCCATCACGCTCGGCCACCCCGGCCCTTGGCAGCCCGGTGGCCGCCTGCTCCTCCATCCCTCGTCCTCGAGCGGGAGCCGGCAGCTTTCCAAGCGCTCTGAAAGGCGCTGGCTTGGTTTTCCCTGGGACAGCTGGTGCTGCTGGGGCCAGATCCTCTCCCGGGGGTGCCGCAGGGCCCTGGCAGCCCCCCAGCCCCGACCTGCCTCTCCCGAGCAGGGGCAGAGCGGGGCCATGGATCTGTCCCCTCCGGTTTGGGGCTCTGGGGCTCCATGGAGGAGATAACAGCTGCTCCTGGCACAAGGGGACAGTCACTGGCACACGCTCCCCTCTCCCCTGGACAGCGTGGCCAGGCCAGTGGCCAGCAGCTCCCCAGCAGCTCCCAGCAGCTCCCAGCAGCTCCCAACAGCTCCCAGCAGCTCCCAACACCGCCCAACAGCTCCCAGCAGCTCCCAACAGCTCCCAGTAGCTCCCAACAGCTCCCAACAGCTCCCAGCAGCTCCCAACACCTCCCAACAGCTCCCAACACCTCCCAACAGCTCCCAACAGCTCCCAACAGCTCCCAGTAGCTCCCAACAGCTCCCAGCAGCTCCCAACAGCTCCCAGCAGCACCCCAGCAGCTCCCAGCAGCTCCCCAGCAGCTCCCAGCAGCTCCCAGCAGCTCCCAACAGCTCCCAACAGCTCCCAGCAGCTCCCAACAGCTCCCAGTAGCTCCCAACAGCTCCCAACAGCTCCCAGTAGCTCCCAGCAGCTCCCAACAGCTCCCAACACCTCCCAACACCTCCCAACAGCTCCCAACAGCTCCCAGTAGCTCCCAACAGCTCCCAGCAGCTCCCAACAGCTCCCAGCAGCTCCCAACACCTCCCAACAGCTCCCAACAGCTCCCAGTAGCTCCCAACAGCTCCCAGCAGCTCCCAGCAGCACCCCAGCAGCTCCCAGCAGCTCCTCAGCAGCTCCCAGCAGCTCCCAACAGCTCCCAACAGCTCCCCAACAGCTCCCAGCAGCTCCCCAGCAGATCCCCAACCTTGTGCCGGGAACGCGGGCAGGACCCAGTGACCCATCTGGGAAAGCCCCGGCGCGGGGAGCCCGTGTCCCCTCCCCGCAGCTCACAGGCCGTACCGGGGGGCACCTGCTGCTCCTCGCCCCGCGCTGTCCCCGCCGGAGGGGACGGTCCCTCGCCGCCAGGGCTCACCCAGCGCTTCGCCCACCATGGCTTAAAAAAAGGGGCTTCGGGGTCCTTTTTGCTGAACAACCCCCCCAGCGGCCCCCAGCGCCTTCGGGGAGCAGCGGGGAGATTTTCGGTGGTTTGGGACTTCTCCTGCTCCTTCTCGGAGACGGTGCCAGGTGCCAGCCCTGTCGCTGACGGGTGGTTTAAATCACTCAAACCACTCGGGAGAGCCCGATGCGGGACCCTGCTCGCCACGGGAGGAGCGGGACGCGCCTCGCTGCCAACGGGCAAGCTTGTTCCGGAGTTCAAATGGGAGTTTGACGGAGTTTCGTGAGTTTGATGGAATTTAGCAACGTTGAAGAGGGATTTATCAAGGCTCGGTTTAACGGCGAAGGTTCGCTTTTACTGCGCGGGAGAAATTCGTGAAGGTCAACCGGTTTGGGGTTGGGCTGGACTGGTTGTAGGGGGAAGACACCGAGAAAAACGGGCTTGGAGTTGGGTTGGACTGATCGTTGGACTGAGATGGGGAGAGAGGGGGTCAGGGAAGCCCTCCCGAAGGGACCCCCGTGCGCTCCAGCGTGCGGCTGGACCCAGCCCTAGCGCCCGACACGGTGAAGGGGTTGTGACAGGATATTGAGGACGGGGGGTTCGGTCCCTGGGGGTCCCGCGCAGCGGCGGTTTAAAACCCAGCAACACCAGAAACGGTCGGGCTGCGTGAGCGCACAGCGATGCTTCATCAGTCGACCCAGAGATTTGGATCAGGGATGGGCCAAGTTCTCCAAGGAAACCCCTGAGGAAGGTGTTTCCCTTCCTGCAGATCGCAGAAAATTTTGGTACCCAAAGGTCTGTAGGACTCGAGGAAATCCAGTTGCGGTGAATTCCTCGCGTCTCCCTTTGCCGCCTTCACCAGTGGACGGGCAGAGCCTGGCCCGAGGGGTGTCCCAGCGCCGGGTTCCCGAGTGCTTCCCGGCCATGGGGAGCTGCAGGCGCGGTTCGTGGTGCCCCGTCGTTCCGGCTCGCTGCGCCCGCGCCGGGACGGGAGGCACCGGGCCGCTCCAGCTGGCTGCCTCCTTCGTGGAGATGCCGAAGCACCGCGTCGTCCCGGCCCGCCGCGTTCTCTAATTAAACCAGAACACAATGGCTGGAGCCGACGTGGCGCTGCGGCCCGAGGAGGGGGTCTGCAGCACCCCAACCTCCCCCTCGCCCCGTCCCCCAGCTCCCAGAGCGGTGACCCAGCGGCAACCGCGGCGGGACCCCCGGCTGCGGCATGGCGCGAGCCCCCTCCTGCCCTTCTTCTCAAACACCCCGAAACTGCAGCTCCCGCAGCTCCTGCCGCTGGGCTCGGGGGCTGCGGGGGTTTCCCCTCCCGATCCTGCTTCCCAGCAGATGCGTGTGCCGAGCCCCGGCCCAGCCCCACCATCTCCATCTCCTCGCCCCCAGCGCAGGCTGGTGGAGCTGGGGCTGGCCGTGACCCCGTGGGGCTGCTGGGGGACAGAGGACCCCCCCCACCGAACTGGCATCTCCCCTCAGAGGCTTTTTTGGGGTCAAACCACCCGAGTGCGTGTCTGTGGCCTCGCTCAGGGCTGCGCTGCCTGGCTGCGGGTTACGGCTGCTCCTTAACCCCGCGGCACCTCCTCCGGCTGGGGAAACTGAGGCACAGCACCACCTTCCCCACTCCATGCGGCCACCCTTCCTCCCAGCCGTCCCCGAGACAAGCTGGTCTGGGCAGCTCTGCCCTGGGGGTCCCTGGGCGGGGGGGGACACACAGCCCCGAAATGTGGGTGCAAAGCAGGAGCTGGGGAACCCCAGTGGGTTTCCCAGCCCAGCCGCTTCCTGGCAGCGATGGGGAGCGAGGGACTGGGACCGTGTCCCAGTGGCAATGGCGGGCGCTGGGACTCAGGGGTGCGCTGGACCCCCGGCGTCCTGCCCCCCACAGCTGGGCCTGGGGGTCAGCCCTGCGCGTGGGGCGAGGGGGGCAGCCGGGGGGATCCGCTGGCGGGTGAGCCTGGACGCGTGCGTGTCCTCCGCGTCCCTCCTGTCCTGCCCCGGCGGCAGAAGCAGCGCCCGGAGCGCCAAAGCTCCGGCTTCTGCCTGGCAGGAAATTCCAGGGGTTTTGGCAAAGTTTTTGAGGCGAAGCGGAGCCAGGGCTCCGAACCCTCCCGCTCCCAGCGGCGGCGAGCCGGGCCCTCCGGTGCCAGCGAAGAACCCCAGGAAAAAGGATTGATTTTTTTTTTTCCCTTCGGAACCGGAGCAGTGGGGCAGGGCAGGAGGAAGCCCACCAGCTCCTGCCCGCAGCCGGGCCAGCTCCGTCCCGTGGGGCACGGGGCAGCCGCGCGTGGCTTTGGCGCCGGCCGTGCCACCGCCCGAGGAACGGCCAGCGGGCAGGTGGCCACGGTGGCCTCTGGGCTCACGCTCCCTCCGCTCCCGGTGTCGACAACAGCCACCTTCCGGCACGGCCCCGCTCGCTGTCCTGTTTCCCCTTGGCCCACTTGGGCGTGTGGGGCTCCGCTGACCCATGGGGACCCCGAGCCAGTGGCACTGAGGGGCACGGGGACACGTGACAGCACCCGGGGGACCCCGAGCCGGTGGCGCCGAGGGGCGCGGGGACACGCGACGGCACCCCGGAGGTGTTTTGCCATTCGTGGATGCCGGAGAGAAACGGGGCACGGGCGGTTGGCAGCCCCCGGGATGCTGGATGGGACCCTCAGGAGGAGGGAGGGGAGCAGGGGGGAACACGGGCGATAAAGACAAGGGCGGGGAAAAACACAGCACATGGGACAGTGCTGGCGTGATCGTGTGCGCACATGTATGTGCGTGCGTGTGTACACGTATGTGCGTGTGCGTGCACACATGTGTGAGCCGGCCCTCGGGTGCCCGCGCGGCTCCTCAGCGATGCACCTGGAGAGGCAGCACCTGCGTGTGCGTGTGCGTGCGCTCATGTGTGCTGGCCGCACACGCGTGTGCGTGTGTGCAAACACCGCGTGGGGTCACGCTGCGCCACCACCTGCTTCACACGCGTGTGCACGGGCTTCTGTGCACGTCCGGCCCCGTGTGGGTGCACGTCCCCGGGGTGCCGGTGGCCAGTGCCACGCACAAGGGGCGCGTGTCCCAGCACCCCGCACCGGCGGGTGCCCCCCACCCAAACCGCTCGCTCCCGCCCGCGGCAGCCCAAGCTCCCACGCTCTCACCGTGCCTGGCCGCGACCCTCGCCCGCGGCCTTGCAGCCGCTGCCTCTTGTCACCCCCTCGGTGCTGGGGTCACCCCGACACCCCCCGGGTCGGAGCCCTTCGCGGGTGGGACACGGTGCGGGGTCAAGCAGGGAGCGTGTGCCAGGCGTGAACCCGTGGGGGTCATGCGAGGGCGGGCACAGAGCGGGCACCAGCCGCGCGGCGAGGCTGCAGGGACTGTGTGGAGAGCGCGGAGGCCACACGCATCGCACACGCATCGCACACGCATCGCACACGCAGGAATCGGGCAGCACACGCGTGGCGAGCCCGTGGCCGGTGAGCAGGGCTGCTCCGCCGCGGACCCTGCGGGCTGGGCGAGCTGCCGGCCGGTCCTGGGTGTCCCTGCCACGCCGGGCACCCCTGGGTGCCCCCCCCGGGGCGGTGGGTGCCGGCGCTGCCGCCCTGTCATTACCAGCCCGGTGACCTACATGGCGGCGTGCGCAATTTCGGAGGCATGTGGCTCCTCCGCCGGAGCCGCCCAACGGGTGCCCCAGGGCACCGTCCCCCGTCCCTGTCCCCCCCTCTAACCCCGGGAGCCCAAACCCTGCACATCACCCCCCCCAGCCTGGGCTAATTGGGGGGCCCTCGTTAGCAGCGCTAATGAAGCGAGGTCCAGGGTGCCTGGTTTGGCCGCCGGGACGTAGGAGCAGGAATTGGGGCGGATTTGAAGGGGCCTGGGGTGGGCAGTGGGGGCAGCCAGGACCCCCCGGTGGTGACCCCACACCAGGACCCCCCGGCCGTGACCCCACTCCAGGACCCCCCAGCCATGACCCCACGCCAGGACCCCTTGGCCGTGACCCCACGCCAGGACCCCCCGGCCGTGACCCCACGCCAAGGATGGCACCGCTGGCTTCGGGGGGCCCAGCGGGAGGAGCAGCAGCGGGCGAGGGGTCCGAGCGCCACGGCGAGGCCGAGGGGCCGCGCAGGCCGGGGTCGGGGGGTCCGAGGCGGGGTGTCCCCCGGGGTGCGG
The DNA here is from genome assembly GCA_009769605.1 of Bucorvus abyssinicus. NCBI lineage: Eukaryota > Metazoa > Chordata > Aves > Bucerotiformes > Bucorvidae > Bucorvus > Bucorvus abyssinicus. The sequence goes on from CM020055.1 coordinate 11,050,334, forward strand.
GGCGGCGGCGGCGGCGGCGGCCGAACGGGGGGTTCTCCGGGTGCGCAATGGCGGCGGCGGGGCCGGCAGCCAATGCGCGGCGCGGCCGGTGAAGTCATGCGCGGCCGCAGCCATTGGCCTCGCGTGGCGCAACGAGCGCGTCGGGCCTCAGCCGCGGCGTCACGCGAGACCAGGCCGGGGGGGCTGGACACCCACACCGGGACGGCCTCCGGGGTGGGGGTCCTGGTGCTGAGCGTGTGGGGGACCCCCCCCAGTCACCCCGTGACCCCGTGCCCTGCTCCCCCCACCCGGGCGCGGGCCTGGCCGTGGGGCTGAGCACTGCCCAGCTCATGGCATGTGTGGGCTGGGGGGGGGGTGGTCAGGGCCAACCCCCACCCCCCTGCCCTGAGCCTCGGAGCTGGGGTGCGGGACCCCAGGGGGGTCCCAAGGGGGCCCCGGTCCCTGTCCGCGGGCGCAGGCGCAGGACTGTCCCTGTGGGGTGGGGGGCGGTTGGGGTGCCGGGGGGGGGGTCACTGCCCCCTGGCGCAGTGCGGGGGGCCTGGGGGGGTCTCTGGGTGCAGTGCGGAGGGGTGGGAGGTGCTGCTGCCCCTGACCGCAGCACTGGAGGGTGCCCGGGGTGGGGGTGGGGGAGCTGCAGGGACCCCCCCGGGGGGTGTCCCCGACCCCCGCTGCAACACAGGAGGGTGATGGGGGGGGGGTCGGGGCCCTGGAGCGGCACGGAGGGGCGTCCCGGTGCAGCGGGGGGGTGCACGGGGGGGGGAGGTGTCCCCGGGGGGTGTTCGTGTCCCCGGGGGGTGCCCGGGTGGGGGGGGTTGTGCCCCCGGCGGGTGCCCGGCGGGAGGGTCGCGCCCCCGCTGGGGATCCGGGGGGGGTGTCCCCGTGCCGGGGCGGTGGCGCCCGGTGGGGGCGGGAGGGGGGCGGAGCGGGGCGGGCCGGCAGCGCCGCTATAAAACCGTCGGGAGCGGCGGCGGCGCGTCCCCTCCCGGCGGCGGCGGCGGCGGAGCGGAGCGGAGCGGAGCGGGCGACGGTGCGGGCTGCGGTACCGCCAGCGGCCGCGGCTCTGCGGGGCCGCGCCGGTGAGCGCCGGGGGGAGGCTCCGGGGCCGGGGGGGGGCTCCGTGCGGGGCCGGGCTCCGTGCGGGGCCGCAGCCGTCTGACACCCCCCCCGCCGCCGCTCTCCCCGCAGGTCTCGGCCACCCCCCGGACTCCCCTCCGGCTCTGCCCGTCCCTCCGCCTCCCTCCCTCCCCCCCCCCGCCCCGTTTGTTTTTTTTTTTGTTTTGTTTTTTGTGGTTTTTTTTTTTTCCCGCCCCCCCCCCATTTTTCCCAGCAACGCCGCCCCCCGCCGCCCCCCCCCGCAGCAAGATGGTGCAGAAGAAATCCGAGATCCCGGGGTTCCACCGCTCCTTCAAGGTAGGGGGCTGCTCCTCGACCTGGGGACGGGGGGGGGGATGTTCCGGGGGTGCTCCGGGCCGGGCCGGTGCGGACCGGCTGAGGCCGCATCCTGCGCTCCGCAGCGCTCGGTGCCGCAACCCCTGCCTGGGGGGGGGGTTTGGGGGGGGGGGGGGGGGGGCGCACACCGAGCCACCCCCCCTTGCCCGCTGACCGCCCCCCCCCCCCCGCCCCGGAGAAAGGGGAAGCGTCGGGGCGCTGCCACCCAAACCGGGCAGCCAGACACCCCCCCCCCCGCCCCGGGGGTGCATCTGGGGGGCGGGGCTGCAGGACCCCCCCCGGGTGGGTGCTGGGTGCTGCATCAAGGCTCCGCTCGCTCGGCCGCAGCTCCTGGGGCGGGGGGGGGATGTGGGGGTGATGACCCCCATTCTGCAGGCTGGGGAGGGGGGGTCGCAGGGTCTCCCCAGGCGCAGCCCGGTGCGGGACCTGTTGTACAGACCCCCGCTGCGAGGGGCCCGATCCTGGCCGCGGCTGCCCGCGGGGTTGAGCGGGGCACCGTCGGGGCGGGGGGGGGGGCGGGTCCCGCTCCCCGCGGCCCCCGCTGCTGCCCCGGCCGGTGCCGTCGTGGGACCTTTGTTTAGTTTGGCTCGGGCGCTGCGGGGAGCTCGCCCGAGAGCTGCCCGGCTCGTTTTAGCTGACACCTAATCCTGCGCTCGGGGCTTTTGGCTGGGCTTGGGCTCCCCCCACCCCCCCGTGGGTGCTTGGGGACAAAGGGGGGGGACACACCGCTGTGGCAGCGTGTCCCCCCCCACCCGCGCCTCCCATCCCCCAAACCTTTTGTGTGTGTCGGGGCTGCGGCAGCTGGTCCCGGGGAGGCAGCGTGTCGTCCCCCCCCCCACACCGTGTGTGTCCCCATTGTGTGTCCCCCCCCGGGACGCCTCATCCTGCCCGCGGAGCCACTCGTCCCTCGGGGGGGGGGGCTGAAGGGCAGCGCCGCCCCCCGTAGATTCGGATTGGTTTATTTATTGGGGTGGGGGGAAGCTGGCGAGGTGCTGGACAGGAGGATCCGGGGCGGGGGGGGGACCGCACCGACCCCCGAGAGCTGCCCCGGCGGTAACCGGGGTTTGCCGGGGCTGGCGGCCGGCCCGGGCACCGAGCACCGGACACCGGGCGGGTTTGGGAGCGCCGCGGGGAGCCGCCACCTCCACCCCCAAACACATTTCGTAACCTCCCCCCCCGGAGGACTCGGGGCCCTTTCGCCTCCCTGGCTGGGTGCTGCCCCGTCCCGCGGCGGGGCGGCTCGGGGGAGCGGGGGGCAAAGGGTCCCGGTGTCCCCCGGGACCGGAGCCCCCGGGGTCTGGGCTGGGGAATGGAGCGGCTCCCCAGGGCCCGATCCTGCCGGGGGGCGGGTGTCTCGCACGACGCTCGCCGGAGCGGGGCTGAGCGGGCTCCGGCCCGCCGTCACCTTGGGGGCAGCTGGGAGGATGCGGCGCTGGTGGCTCCTGCCCCGTGGCTTTTCTTTGCCCCCCTTCGCTGTCGCTCAGGGCTGGGGGAGACCCCGGGCCGGGTTGGTGCTGGTGGCCCCGATCCCTCTCATCACCCGCCGCGTGCTGGCCTGGGGCTGCTGGCGTGGAGGAGTGACCCCGCAGCACCGTCCCCACCAGGAGATGTGGCCAAACCCTTCCTCCTCCTCCGGCTCTGCCCGGGGCTTCGCCACGTCCCCCCCGGTGTCCCGCACGCAGAGGGTACGCCCAGGCTGGGCGCGTGTCGGGCTCCGTGTCCATCCCGGGCTCGACGCGGGCGGCCAGTGGCGGCTGATCCGGCAGCCACCGCCTCACTCCTGCTCTTGGCCCCGCAGGGACAAAACCCCTTCGACCTGGAGTTAGACCAGTCCAACCACCTGGAGCCCGTCTTCAACTTCGAGTGCCCGTCCCGTCCCGGTGAGCCGCGGGTGCCCTGCCGAGGGGCTCCTCCCATCCCGCACCCCGAAGGCTTTGGGGGGCTGCCCCCGGGGTGGCGACGCTGGGGGCATGTGGGGCGGCCGGGGGGGACTCACGCCGGTGGCTTTGCCCCGGCACAGACATGCCTTCGAGTCAACCCATCGACATCCCTGACGCCAAGAAGAGGAACAAGAAGAAGAAGCGCTGCAGAGCCACCGACAGCTTCTCCGGCAGGTTCGAAGGTGAGCGGGGCTGCCCGGGCACCCCAGGGACCGCCCCCCCCGGCGTGGGACGGGGCTGGGGCCCTGCCGGTGTCCCCAGGCTCGGGGACAGCCGTGGTGTCCCATGCTGCGGTGGGACCAGCAGCTCAGGCGTCCTCTTCCCCGCCAGATGTTTACCAGCTGCAGGAGGAGGTGCTGGGAGAAGGGGCCCACGCCAGAGTCCAGTCCTGCGTTAACCTCATCACCAACAAGGAGTACGCGGTGAAGGTAAAGCGCCAGGGCTGCAGCCGCAGCTCCCTCCCGCCCCCTGCCTCAGTTTCCCTTTCTGCCCTCCCCATCTCGGGCTCTCGCAGCTCCCACAACCAGCCGGTGCTGGCGCAGGACAAAGGTTTCATGAGGTGGAGAAGGGCAGGAGCGCGGCAGGGCTGGGCCGTGCGGGTGGCGCACGCTCCCCTGCCACCGCCCGGCACCGGGACCTCGGTCAGCCCCTTCAGCCACGCTGCCCTCCCTGTCGATTAGCGCAGATGGGAAATTAAATTAACGCTTGCGACACGTCCGGGGTCGCGGGGCAGGGGGTGCCGGCTCCCGCTCGCCCTGGGGAGTGCACGTGGGTGCAGGAGGGGTCAGGGCGATCGGCTACCTTTGGGGTCGGGGCGGTGGTCCCATGGCCGCGCGCTCCGCAGGCTCCTGGCTCCCATCAGAGCGCAGCCAGATGCCAGGGGGACTCGCCCCGGGGGGGGCCGTTGGGTGCCCCGGTGCGGCAGCGGGAGAGCTGCGTTGGTGGTTGGGTGCTCCGTGCGCCCTCAGGGCTGGGGGCAGCGGGAGCGCCCAGCCAGGGCTGTGGGGACCCCCTGCCCACCCGCCCCACGGCACGTCCGCCAGGCGCCCGCTGTGCCGCGGGGCGAAGCGCCCGTCTCTGCCCCCGGGACTGGCTGCGCTGGGGCTCGGTGTCACACGGAGCTCGCCTTGGCGGAGCGCCCGGCAGGGAGCGGCTTGGCACCGCTGCCGGGAACAGCCTGTTCTGCTGCCTTAACCCCTTCGGGCACCCTCTGCCCGCCTCCACCCGGCCCCAGGCGTCCCCGGTGCCCACGGGGTGGGGGGTGCGCTGGTTGCCAACCCCGGCCCCTCCCCAGCAGTGGTGCCTCTACCTGACACCCCCCTCCCCTTTTTGTGTTTCAGATCATAGAGAAGCGCCTGGGACACATCCGCAGCCGGGTGTTCCGGGAGGTGGAGATGCTGTACCAGTGCCAGGGGCACAGGTACGGCGCGGCGGCCGCCGTCCTTCCCTCCGCGGGGAGTGGGCTGAGACCGGGCTGATGCTCATGACACCGATGGGCTGCGGCCAGCCCGCCCTCCCGCGCGCGGCGCTCCCTCCCCTCGGCCTCGCCGTAGCATCTCGAGGCGCCGTGACGCGCTTTGCCATGACAACGGGGGGGGGGGGGGCTGCAGCGGCCAAGTTGGAGCGGCGCCGAGCCACCGCCGCACGCTGCTGAGCGGGGCTGTTTCTGGAGGGGGGGGCGAGCGAGCCAGGAGGGTCTGCGAGCAATTAGGGAGCGGAGCCGGGCGCTGGAGGTCCCTCTCCCCCCTGGAATGCAGCCGGGGGGCCCCGGCCGTGTGGTTTCAATCACTGGAAACCCAGTTCTGCCGTCCCACATACCCCCCCCGGGGGACCTGGCTGGGTGGGGGTGCGGGGGGGCAGTGGGAATGGGGACCACGGGAGTTTTTTTGGAGGGGACACTGGGCTGATGCCGCCGTCCCCGCAGGAACGTCCTGGAGCTGATCGAGTTCTTCGAGGAGGAGGAGAGGTTTTACCTGGTGTTTGAGAAGATGAGAGGAGGTGAGCGCGGCGCCGGGGCGGCGGGGGGAGCTGGGGCGGCGGGAGCTCCCCACGAGCCCTCGCTCCGCTCTCGCCCGGCCGCAGGCTCCATCCTGACCCACATCCACCGGCGACGCCACTTCAACGAGCTGGAGGCCAGCGTGGTGGTGCGGGATATCGCCAGCGCCCTGCACTTTTTGCACAACAAAGGTGAGGGGATGCTCGGGGGGTGCTGCCCTGCCCTCCCCGGGGGGTGCTGCCGCCCCGCGTCCCCCTGCCCGGGGGACGGTGCCAGCCCCGGGCGTGCAGGGTCAGGCCCGGCTGCATCACGAGGCTTGTCGGGGTGAGGGAGCCTGTTCCTCCGGTTCGGCCGGGGCGCGGGGCCAGCAGCAAGTTTTGCCCTTTGCCACGACGCAGGCGGCGATTTGGGGTGGGGAGGGAGGGGTCCCCGTGCCACCCCCAGGCCTTTTGCCACAAGAGGTCTTGTAGGGGGAAGAATTTTGTCCTCACCGTCTGTTCTCCCCCGCAGGAATCGCACACAGGGATCTAAAACCAGAAAATATCCTGTGTGAGAGCCCGGACCAGGTGGGCGCCGGGGGGCGGTGGGTCCCCGCGGGCGACGCTGCTGCAGCACGCGGGGTGGTGCGAAGCACGACGCAGCGGGCGGCTGGGGCAGGGGGCCAGGCTGTGGTCCCCGGGGGGGTGCCGGGGGGGGGGGGGGTCACCAACCACTCTTTGCCATGCCCCCCCCCCCCAGGTCTCCCCGGTGAAGATCTGCGACTTCGACCTGGGAAGCGGCATCAAACTCAACAGCGATTGCTCCCCCATCTCCACCCCGGAGCTGCTCACCCCGGTAAGCGTGTAACCCATGGGGCTGGGGGGGGGGGGTCTGTCCCTGGGGGGGCCCCCCCAGCTGCTCCCGCAGGCTTTGGGGATGGGGCTGTGCGTGGACGCTCCCCCCGCTCGTCGCTCCCGTGGCTGACGCTGCGTGTCCCCCCCACCCCCCCCCCCCACCCCACCCCCCGGCAGCGACGGGCGCGATGCGGTTACATAAGTGCGGGCTTGGGGGGGGCCGGGCGGTGCGGCGCGGGGCGGGGAGGGGGCTGGCGCGGAGCCCAGGCTGCTGCGAGCCTTAGCAACAGCCGGCCCCGGCGGAGGCGGCCGCGGGGAGGCTGGCGCTCACTGGGAGAACTGGGTCAGGCGAGGGGCTGGGGGGGAGCTGGGGGGGCCGCCGTGATTCCCTCGGTCATGGGCGAGAGCGGGCTGGGCCCCCCCCACCGCAAGATGCTGCTCGCAGACCCGGCAGGGTGGACCCCCCCGAAAGCTCTGGGGTGTCCCCCCGCTCCAAAAGCCTTATCGCCGGCAGCAGGGCCCCCCCACCACGTGCGGGGTGTCGCCCTGCGCCCCGGTGCTTTTGGGGTGCTCACGTGCTGGGGGGGGGGCAGAGCCCGCCCGATGCGGGGTGCGCGACAGCAGAGCTGGGGTCAAAACACCCCAAGCCGCCCCGTTCCTCCGCATTTACCCTCCCCCTGGGACGGGAGCTGCGTTTCTGAGGTGTCGCGAGTTTCCCTGTTCTCAGCAGCGGGGGCGATGGGTTAAAGCCCGGCTGGGGCGGGGGGTTTGGGCTGTGCTTTTGTGCCCCTGCCGTGGCATCAGCTGTGCCGGGGCTGCCGAGGCCGCTCCTTACGGGGTGATTATCTGCTGGCTGCAGCTCTTTTTCCTCCGCTGGTCACGAGGCCCGTGTGGGCTGCGGGTCACGTGCGGCGGAAAGCCCCAGAGTCCCGGAGCGACAGGGGAGCCGAGCGGGGAGCAGGGCTGCTGCCTCTGCCGCTCCTCGCATCAGCGTTAACTCCTCCGCGCCCGCGCCGCCGGCTCTGCCCGCTGCGGGCGGGAGAACGGGCAGAGCCGCCTTGTCCCGCGGCGTTCCGCGGCCGCTCCCCGGCGACGACGGGACGGACGCTGAGCCGGTTGGGTGGCGGCAGCGCCGTGGGGTGTCGGGTGGAACCTCCCCGGTGCTGCCCCGCGGGGGTGTCCGGGAGGGGCTTGCACCCCTTTAGGCTTTTTTTTCTTTGGATGCCCCCCCAGAGAGGCAGGTCCGTGGTGGGAAACCCAGCCAGGCTGCTCTGCTCCGCCAGGAGCAAACCTGGGAGCAGCCACCTCTGCGCCCTCGCTTCAGGGACACCCCCCCCCAGCCAGCACGGCTCTGCCCCATCAGCCCCCCCATGCTTCGGGGCATCCCTTCCGCAGCTCACCCCCGCCTCTGCCCGCAGTGCGGCTCCGCCGAGTACATGGCCCCGGAGGTGGTGGAAGCCTTCAATGAGGAGGCGTCCATCTACGACAAGCGCTGCGACCTGTGGAGCCTGGGTGTCATCCTCTACATCATGCTGAGCGGGTACCCCCCCTTCGTGGGCCACTGCGGCTCCGACTGCGGCTGGGACCGGGGCGAGGCGTGTCACACCTGCCAGGTGCGCGGGGGACCCGCCGGCGCCCGAACCCGCCGCCGCTCCGGCGGCACCGCTCCCGGCTCAGCCCCCCTTATTCCTTCCCCCCACCCCAGAACATGCTCTTCGAGAGCATCCAGGAGGGGAAGTACGAGTTTCCCGACAAGGACTGGGCGCACATCTCCTTCGGAGCCAAAGACCTCATTTCCAAGCTGCTGGTGAGAGATGCCAAGAAGCGGCTCAGCGCGGCCCAGGTCCTGGAGCACCCCTGGGTGCAGGGGGTGAGTGGTGCTCCCCGAAGCCGGGCTGGGGGGACGCCCCCCCCCCCGCGGCTGCCCGCCTCTGACCGGCTGCCTTTCGTTGCAGTGCGCCCCGGATAACACCCTGCCGACCCCCATCATCCTGCAAAGGTGAGCGTGGGTGGCCCTGGCATGGGGGGGCGGGGGGGTGGGACACACATCCCAGCCCCCCAGAGCCTGGCTCCGACCCCCAGCGGGCTGATCCTCCGCCCTTGCTGCTTTTCGGGGGCTCTTGGGGCAGCAGCGGGGTGATTTGGCTTCGAGCCATGGTTTTGGTGCCTGTCGGGTCCGGCGTGGTGGGGACACCCCCCCACCTCAACAGTTGACCCCAACCTCCCTCCAGCCACGCTGAGCCCCCGCCTCCCCCTCCCTCAGGAACAGCAGTGCCAAAGAGCTCACCTGCTTCGCCGCCGAGGCCATCGCCGTCAACCGCCAGCTGACGCGGCGCGACGAGGACGAGGAGGAGGCGGCGGAGGGGGAAGCACAACCCATCATCATCAAAGCTACCTCACGGGCCATGCAGCTCTCCCCGCCCTCCGAGTCCAAGCTGGCCAAGCGGCGGCAGAAGAGTAGCCTGGCCAAGGCGGTGGCCGCCGGGCAGCACCTGGTGGCCCCGCTGGTGCTGGTGGCCGACCAAGCCTGAGCTGTGCCCCTGCGACCTGCTGTACCCCGTGTGTCCCCCCACCCCGCCATCTCCATCTTTCTCTTTCGTTCTTCCCCGCCGCTCCGAACCCGCCCCGGTTCTGGCTGGTGACAAGATCAGGACTCGTCCCTGTGGCTGGTTTCCAAGGTTTTGCTGATCTTGTAGGTCTGGGGGTGGGAGGGTGTGTTGAAGATCCTTTTTTTTTTTTAAGGTATTAAATCAAGCGTGAGGTTGCTTCACCCAGGGCACACTCAAGGACATCTGACAGACACACGGACTTTTGTTTCCCGACTCTTGGTTTCTCCTCTGACATTTTTCTCCCCCTCCCTGACACCAAAGGACTCTTTGTACCCGCGGCTGCTTTGATTTCAGCTCATTTCATACTGTGAACAAAAGACCTTTGGTCGCGTTTTCAACACCGGGAGTCGCGATTTAACCTCGTCCCCCCCCGGCCTCGGAGCTGCAGCTCTTCCTCCCGCGTCGGGCTAGATCCCACAAAACCCCTCCCGGGCTGCCCTGGCCGCAGGGAGCCCCTCGTTCCTGCGCGCGGGGATGTCCCCGGCTGCGCTTCGGGGGGACGCGGTGGGCGTTGTGCAGGGAACCGCTGGGGCCGGGGAGAGACGGTGCCAGCGAGGGAGCAGCACCCCGCCCCACCCAGCCGCCCTCTCTCCTCGGCAGCCCCCTCCAGAATAAGCTACTCACCCCCTTTTTCTTTGGGTTTTTTCCCCCCTTTTTTTTTTTTAATTATTGGTGGTTTTAAACTGCTAGCTGTGCTTCTCTACAGGTCACGGAGAAATGTCTTCCTTTCCTCCTGCGCTGCGGCCGGCGGCTCCCCGGGGGTAAGGTCAGAGCCGGGGGGGGGATGCACGGGCGACCGGGGCCGTGCTCCTGTGTGGGGTCCGGTGTTGCAGCCCCTGTTTTTGGAGGGGCTCCTCGCCGCTGGCTGTGCCCGTTGTGGAGGCACGAGGCGGGGATGAGGTCTCGGGGACAGCTGGAGCACCCAAACAAATTACCCCTCTGGGAATAGCGGGGTGCTGAATGGGAAGCAGAGGACCCCCCCTTAAAGAGTGCTGGGACCTGCTGCAGGGCAGTGCGACCTGGTTGTGGCTTCAGGCTGGCCCCGAGGCTGCCGTGGCAGGAGGGTCTGGGGGTGCGGAGGGTGCCCAGTGCCCTGGGGGTGCTGCGGCAGCACCCCAGGGCCACGGCCTGGGGAGGGCTCCGGATGTGGGGCTGGAGGGTTTGGGGTCAGGGCAGCAGCACCAGCTGGTGGCTGGGGAGAGCTGGGCGTGTGTGTTCATACATGTGCATCCATGTTCACGCATGTTCGCATGCGTGGCATTGCCCTTGGCGCTTGCTTGGGGCGGAGGTAACGCGCAGGGAAGGATTTGGGGAGCTCGGTCGGGTTCTGCTGCGCAGGGCTGGGTCCGTCGCGGCGAGCGAGCGGCGCTGGCTGGTCCCCAGCTCCTCCAGACCCCCCTTGCCCTGAGCCGGAGCAGCAAACCTGCTCCCCGCCGCGGGTCCTGCCCCCCGGGCTGTGCCCGCTGCCGTCCCCGCTGGGGGGGAAGGAGGGTGCCCCCTTCGCTAGCCATCGCCTTTCCCTTCCGATACTTTGAGTTCGATTCGAAAAAGCAGCCTCAGCCCGTCGTGTGCCACCGGTGAAGGTGCTGGGAGCTTTGAGCTGGGGAAGGGGCTTCCCCGAGGTCTTCAGCTGAGGACAGTCACTGTTTCCCCAAAAAAAAAAAAAAGTTTTTTCCTGTAGGACTGCTGTCAGCAATACTATGCAATCTGTGCTGGGATTTGTTTCAGGGAGGTGCGTGAGTGACCTTGGGAGACCAGCTCGGGCTTGGTGGAGCTGGGGTCAGGGACTGGCTCTTCTCCCCCTTCAGCCGGGCAGCGTCGGGGGGGTCGGGGAGGGCGGCTCCCGCCCCCTCCCCAAAACCGCTTCACACTCGCGATCCGCCCGGACCCACCGCATGGGGAGGTGGAGAGCGGAGACCCCCCCGCCCCGAGCGCAGGCACCGGGATGCTCCGGAGAAGCCTCCTTTAAAGGAAAAAAAAAAATCCATCTTGATTGTACATCGTTACTTTTTATAGCTTATTTTGTTTATCAGTTGTAGATAATTCCTCGTTGTCTTATATTAAGAAATACTTGAATGATGTTCAGTACGCGATGCCTTGAGCTGGTGTTGTGGACGCTGTCGTTACTGCTGCCTGCCGCAGCCTTTTTTTTACAGAAAAAAAAAATTAACGCTGGGAAGGGGCTGCCGGGGGGATGTCTCGGCAACGCCGTCGTCCCCCCGCTCTTTTGGTGGCAAATTGCGTTTTCCTCCTTCTCGCGCGGAAGATCCGTCTCTTTTCTCTCGAAGGCTGGCGCGGGGCAGCCGGGGGGTGTTGGCACCCAGGGGTGTTGGCACGCAGGGGGCGGACGTGCCGGGGAGCATCGGCCGAGCGGCCAGCCCCGACTTGGCTTCGCGTGTTTTGGCTCGGGGAGGGGTTCGGTTTGACTGTGGACCCGGCGCTCCTGGCGCGGCACTGGTGGTGCCGGGAGCTCCCAGCGGCTCCGGTGGGTGTTTGTAGAGTTTTAATGCCTCTGGAGCGGGGGGATCCACTCGGACGCCCCCCGCCCTGGCCCGCGGCGATGGGGGGACCCGCGGGTGCCTCGGCGGTGCTGGGCTGACGGGGGGATGCTGGTGCTGGGGCCACCCCGACCCCGCTGCCAGCGCCTCTCCCGGGGTGGTTTCCAGACAGATGCTCCCGGACCCACGGTCCAGCACCAGCCGACCCCGCTCACCAACGCCCTTCCTCCTCCTCTTCCTCTCTCAAAGCCTTCCCCCCGGCGCCCCCCATAGAGCATCTGTCTTGGAAACCAACTTCAAAAAGATATTTTTTTTTTTTTTCTTTTTAAGCTGGAAATTTAAGTGTTTTGGCTTCATCCCCTTTCCCCCCGCCCCTTCCTCCAGCCGACTAACTCGACTTAGAACTGGTTAGAAACGTTTACTGTGAAGCTAACTTTTTTTTGTCGAAACAGGAGACGCTTTCTCCCCGTTACAACCGATGAAGACTGCCAAAGCTGGTTCGACAAGAGTCACGTTAACGCACTGTTGGTTTGTACAAGGGGCAGCCGCCGCTCGGGGGCTGCCTGGAAAAGAAAAAAAAAGAAAATAAAAAAATAATTTAAAAAAAAAAACACAAAAAAAAGGAAAAAAAAAACCCACAAAAACAAGCACTTTACTGTATGTACCAGGTGAACTGATACAGCTGAATTGAAGTTTTCCTTTATAACAATTGTTGATGCCAGAATTTTGTATTGTTTTGTAAGAATTTAATAAAAATGCATTGAGACCTACGTGGTGGTCGCGTGGCTGCGGGCAGGGCTGGCTGCCGGGGGGAGAGCAAAGCGAAACCCCCCCGTGCTCCATCCAAGGGCTCTTCCCACTGTTCCCAGTCTCCAGCAACTCCTTCCCGGCCCGCTGCTGGTCCCGAGGGGGCCGGGCAGGGGGGTGGTGTGATCCACCAGATCCTGAACGGGGCTCCGAGGGTCACGGTGTGTGCAGAGGCTGCCCGCTGCCCGGCCACCCCTCAGAGGCTCATTTCCTACCCCCTGCCTTTATCTGTCAGGTTGTGGATGGGGAAACTGAGGCAAGACAGAAGTGGGTGGTGGGATGCTGGGAGCACTGGGGGTGTGGGCAGCAGCCGGGCTGGGGGCTGATGCTCAGGGTGTGGGAGAAGGGCTGCAGGAGCCCTGCTGTGCTTGTGGCTGTGGGCAGAGAAGACCATGCTGAATTATTTTTTTTAATTTACTTTTATTTTGAAGGCATTTTTCTGGCCTGGTAAAATAGGTTTTCCAGCTGGGGGATGGAGGTGTGGGGACATCCTGCCCGGTTCTGCTGTCCCAGCAGAGCCCTGGTTTTGAGGATGGGGTGGGAGTGCTGCTGTGGACCAGTAGCTGCTGTGGACCAGTAGCTGCTGTGGACCAGTAGCTGCTGTGGACCAGTAGCTGCTGTGGACCAGTAGCTGCTGTGGACCAGTAGCTGCTGTGGACCAGTAGCTGCTGTGGACCAGTAGCTGCTGTGGACCAGTAGCTGCTGTGGACCAGTAGCTGCTGTGGACCAGTAGCTGCTGTGGACCAGTAGCTGCTGTGGACCAGTAGCTGCTGTGGACCAGTAGCTGCTGTGGACCAGTAGCTGCTGTGGACCAGTAGCTGCTGTGGACCAGTAGCTGCTGTGGACCAGTAGCTGCTGTGGACCAGTAGCTGCTGTGGACCAGTAGCTGCTGTGGACCAGTAGCTGCTGTGGACCAGTAGCTGCTGTGGACCAGTAGCTGCTGTGGACCAGTAGCTGCTGTGGACCAGTAGCTGCTGTGGACCAGTAGCTGCTGTGGACCAGTAGCTGCTGTGGACCAGTAGCTGCTGTGGACCAGTAGCTGCTGTGGACCAGTAGCTGCTGTGGACCAGTAGCTGCTGTGGACCAGTAGCTGCTGTGGACCAGTAGCTGCTGTGGACCAGTAGCTGCTGTGGACCAGTAGCTGCTGTGGACCAGTAGCTGCTGTGGACCAGTAGCTGCTGTGGACCAGTAGCTGCTGTGGACCAGTAGCTGCTGTGGACCAGTAGCTGCTGTGGACCAGTAGCTGCTGTGGACCAGTAGCTGCTGTGGACCAGTAGCTGCTGTGGACCAGTAGCTGCTGCTCCCAGCCCTGCCCGCTGCAGGAGGCTCTGAGTGGAAGCTCCCAACTTGCTGCCAAGAAAGTCCGTGCTCGCTGCTTCCTGCAGCATCCCGACCTGGACAGGGCAGCTCCGGGAGCCTCCCCTCCTGGGCTGCCCTGGGATGGCCCATGGTGGGACCCTGGATACAGAGGATGGGGAGCATGTCCCATTGTTCCTGCCCCTGTTGGACGAAGCTACCAGTGCCTGGGGGCACTGCATCACCACCTTGGATGTTTTACGAGCAGCCAGCTCTGGGCTCTCCTCTTCCTCACGCCTGCGTGTCCTGCTGTCCCATCCCTCTCGTGCCCTTGGGCGCTCAGCTCTGCGCGGAGCCCCTTCATCTCCCACCCTTTGCTCATGGCCCGTCCTGCAGCCGATCGACTTCCCAAGCTGCCGGGTGCAACCCAGGCGGGGGCTGGTTTAGGTTTTTCACCTGGAAAAAATTCTTTGCATGGTCTCTCCCACTACTCCTGGCTTCAGCCAGTGGTTGGAAACCAGCTCCAAGCACGTGCGGAGAAGGGCAGCTTCGAAAATAAACCAGCGCTGGGTTAAAATAACCCGCGCTGCTCTGGTGCTCGAGCATCGGCCCAAAATAGGCTCCCCGCCGGGACAAGGGGACTATAAATAAGTTCACGGCGATTTGTGCTGGAGAAAAGCCCCACGGCAGCGATGCTGCCCAGCGGCACCGCAGGAGCGGAGGGGCCGCCGCAGAGCTGCTGGGGTGACGTAGCTTTGGGTGACGCGGTGGCTCGTGTCAGTTCTGTTCTCAGGATTTAACCAGGACTGCAGGTCACGATGGTATACGAGCGGCGGCGGCGCTCGGGTGGCTGGTGGGGTCGTGTTCGGCTTTGGCGGTGCGGGTGACAGGAGGTGATCTGGGTGATGAGGCGATGTTCCGATTCACCGTCTGCACGAAACCAGCCTGAAGAGAGGAACTTGCCTTCCCTCAGCCCCAGGCTGGTCTCCTGTGAGCCCCCAAACCACACCGGGCACGCGGCGAGGAAGGCGTGGAAAAGACTCTGGTCAGCCTTGTGTTTGCTGGCGAGGATGGTGAGGGGTGGCTCTCGGAGAGCCGTGGGGTGCAGCTTCAGCTTTCCCGCGTGATTTCGGCTCCGGGGGGAATTGCACAGGCCTTGGGAGCTGCGGTGGGTCAGCGGGAGCGGAGCAGCGTCAGGTTTTCCTGAAGGGCAGGAGAGCCTCTCCGGCTGTGCCCCTCGCTGTCCCTGCTGCTGCCCGCGGGGGTCCTGGCCGAGGTTTTAAATAAAGGCTCGTTGCTAAAGCGCAGGGTTTGGTAAGTCCCGCTTTGGCCCACCTCCAGCTGACTTCCAAGATATCTCTCTCTTCTCCACGCAGTCCTCCTCAGAGCTTCTTTTCGTCCTAATGTAACCCATTTGAGAGGAGCTGCTCAGCCAGGTAAGAGCTACCTCCCCATTCCTGCCTTTTGCTTTCAATATATATTCCAAATACAATTTTTTTTGCCTCTGCAAGGTAAGGAAAGGCCAAGCATCCTCAGCCATCAAACTCCGAGCGCTCTGGTCCCATTGGGTTCCCTCCAGCTGCTCGCAGCTTGCCCTTGGGCAACCAAGAGCCTTTCCTTCCAGACCGGTATTTGGTCAGCCCTCATCGAACGCCACCAAATCACCCCATTCCTGCCCCCGAGAGCGATCGCTGCCGTTGGGCTTTTTATCTTGTGCTCACCCCGTCTAAAACAGCGCTGCCTCTCTGTATTCCTTTCATCCAACACGCTGCTGAGCACCGCTCTGTTGGGCCAGGGATGCTGTAGCAGACACCTTCCTCCATCCCGCAGAGCCAAGACCACGGTGTCCCGGTGGTGTCCCACGCAGATTTCTGTGCTGTCCATGTCATCCCTTCTTTCCGTAGCTGTTTTCTTACGCTGGTCCCGAGCTGAGCCTCTGGCTACTGCCACAACAGGAATCATCCTCGTTCGTGTCATTATGTGCTCAATAAATAGGATCTGCCTCATGAGCCGCAGCAGGGCTGGCATGGTGAGCAAGGTGGTGGTGCCGAGATTGGCACCAAACGGGATTGCCAGCGCTGTGCCATGCTGGTGGGTGTCAAATCCCCTCCCTGCATGACAGAGAAGCACAGCAATGCCTCAGAGATCCATCCTCAAGGCTGGCCCAGCCGTGGATTTGCTGGGCTTTGGGAGCAGTGAAGCCTACAGCAGAGAGGCTTCAGCCTCCACCATCTCCATCCCCACCAGCATGGATGTTCACGCACCTCAGCAGCCTCTTGGTGACCCTCCTGGTAGCACTCGTGGAGCTGGAGGGCCGTGGGACCAACCGCCAGTGCCCACTAGCCCTGATGCTCCAGGCCAGCCCCACCAGACCCCAGCAGTGTCCACCCACCCAGCTGGCACACGCAGCAGTCTGCAGCTCCCTCTAATGTTTATGGCCCGAATGAAGCAGCTGAAAGCCGAAGAGGATGGGGCAGGCATCCAGGTATCACGTTTGAGAGTCAAAACTGTGATGCTGAGATGAGTGGAAGCAGCTCAGCCAGCAAGGGGGTGTGACGGGCTAAACACGGCGTGAAAGCCCAAAGGATGCAGCGTTTCTACAAGAGAATGTGTCTGCAGTTAATGCTTGATGTAAAAAACATTTAATGGCGAATTGTGACGCAGCTTTAAAAAACACAGCAGAAACCTGCCAGCAGCAGAAACAGGTATTTGGTAACACGATACAAAACCTGCCTGGAAGCTCTCAATCAAAATTAGGGGTGTAACAGCACCGCTGCCACGTGCCACGGCAGTGCCTGGCCGTGGTGGTGGAGCGGAGAGATCCCCGAGCTCCCCGAGGGGCTGGAAGCTTTGAACCCAGGTAAGCAGCACATCTGGGAAGGGAAGGGGCAGACGGGACATCTCGCTGAACGTGTCGAACCAAGGACCTCCTGAGCGCGTGTGCCAAGCTCCTCCAAGAGCTGAACACAGACCGGGTAGCAGAGAAAGGGGGACTGTAATTACCCCGCGAAGAATAAATTGCTTTAACAGTTCAGTTACCGAGATCACAGCGAGGCGCTGGCGCAGCCTCTTAATTAATCTGCCTTTCAGGCTGCTCCTGCCCCGCTCCACGCCATCTTCCACCTCACGCTGGCTGGCCAGGAGACGGCCATCGGTGGGGACCCGCTGGCCAGCGCGGCTTGGTGCCAGCGGGTCTCGCAGCGGGGCAGGAGCGGGTGAGGGACCAGCCGGGCCCCGATGGATGGAGCCCCGCCATGCGCTCCCGGACCGCGCCGCCCCAGGCCCGCTGGCAGCGGCGGCGGCCTGTGACCCCCGGGTGATGACCCTGAGGAATGGCTGGGCACAGAGCGGGGTCTCCGGCGGACGGCGGAGGGTCTAGAGGCAAGGCTGGTTTGGGGGAGCGGGGTTGCGCTCCCTCCACAATCCCCCGTCCCCACCAGGGCTGCCCCTTCACCTCCACCCAACAGCCCCTCTCCACGGCCCACACCTCCCTCACTCCTCACCCCCAGCACCGACCCCTTCAGCCCCACAACCCCCCGCCTGAACTACCCCCCCCCCCCGCCTTCCTCATCCCTCCACAAACCGCCCTGCGGGGCGCCCCACTCCTCATCCTCCCCAGAACGTCCCCCCTCAGGGACTTCCCCTCATCCCCCCTCAGAGCCTGCCCTCTTGCCCCCACAACCGCCCCTCGGCCATCGCCCCGCTCTCCTCACGGCCCTGCGGCCCGCCGCGGCCCCGCCCGCCGCCCCACGCCCTCTCCCCGCCCCGCCGCCGCCGCCGCTCTCCCCCCCCCGGCCCGGCGAGCGGGCGGGCGGGCCGTGCCGCGCCGTGCTCCATGCGCCGCTGCTGCCCGGCTCTCTGCATCAGCACCACCGCCAGCAGCGGCGGCGCCGCCGCCCGCCCTGCCGCCGCCGCCGCCATCGCCATCGCCGCCCCGCTCCCGCCCGCCGCCGCCGTGTCCCGCCCGCCGCTGCTGGTGCTGGTGCTGCTGCAGCGCCGCCCCGCGCCGCCCGCTCCTGCGCCTCCGCCGCACAAGATGGCGGCCGGTGGGAGCGGCGGGGGCCCCGGGGGCCTCTCCTCCTCCTGCCCGCAGCCGCCGCCGCCGCCGCCGGGCAACGGTGCCGCCGCCGCCGCCGCCGCTTCCTGCATCAACGGGGCTCCGCCGTCGCCTGCCGGCCTCACCTACAACCAGTGCGGCTCCGCTAACCCGGCAGCGGGCGGCGGCGCGGGGGGCCCGGCGGCGGCGGCGGCGGCGGCGGCTGCGGGGGCGGCCGGGGGGGCGGGCGGCCCCGGCGGGGCGCTGCAGCGGGAGCCGGTCTATAACTGGCAAGCGACGAAGCCGACGGTGCAGGAGCGTTTCGCCTTCCTCTTCAACAACGAGGTGCTCAGCGACGTGCACTTCCTGGTGGGGAAGGGCCGCGGCTCGCAGCGCATCCCGGCGCACAGGTGGGGAGCCGGGGGAGGGACACCCACGCGTGGGGACCCGCTGTCCGAGGTGGGGTGCGGGCCGGGGAAGGGGGGCGTGGGGCCCTGGCGGCTTGGCCGGGCCGTGGCGGGTGGTCTGTAGGCCCCGCGGGGTGGTCGGTGGTCCTGGGCCTCGGGGCAGGCCGTGGGCTGGGCGTGGGGCCTGCTGCGGGGTGTCTGGGGGTCCCCCGGGGGGATGCACAAGCGGGGGGGTGTGGGGGTGTGTGCAGGGTTGGGGCTTCTGTGCCTCCACCCCCCGAGGAGAAAGGGGGGTCGGGTGACTCTGGCCCGCGTTTATCTGCCGTGCGAGCTCGGGGGATGCAGCGGCCTCGGCCAGGCCCAGCTCCGCTCCGGCCTCGGCTGCCCCGGCGGGATGGAGGAGCCACGATCCAGAGCGTGGGACCCCCCGTTTGCTCTTCAGCGTGTGGGGAGGTGACTCTGACGCTCGGCACGGTCTGTCGCTGTCGCTTCGAATCTCTCCCAGCCCTTGATCGCTGTCTGGTTCTGCCAGCCCAGGTGCCGGGGTCCGGCTGGAAGCCGAGCGTGTGCTCCCGGGAGGGGAGGTGTGCCCGGGGCAGTCGCAGCGGGGGAAAACCCCCAATTCCTACCTCGGGCTTGGGAGCGGCCCTTGGTTTTGCGGGTAGTGGAGGAGAGGAGGAATAATCTCCAAGAGCCTGATCTCTGCTGACAGATAGAGGGACGGGTGAGCGTGCTGGGGATGGGCAGAGCAGTGATTTGAGAAAACAAGTTTCAGCCATGTTTTCTGTTAAAAATACCCTTTATTGAGTCTTTTCTGGAGCCCTGTGTTTTGGAGGGTAATCCCCTACTACAAAAAAACGCTCCACGCTTCTGGAAGAGCCGTGTTGAGAGTGACAGCCGCCAGGGCACAAGGAAACCAGCTGAGGTTAACACCGGAGGCTGAGCTGCCACCGAGGAGTTTCAGCTCTGAGCTGCTCGCAGAGGCGCTGGGCATTGCCTCCACCTGCATCAGCCGCTCCACGTTCGGCTGCTGCTTGGGGCAGCTCCAGTGAACCGGCGAGTGGCACTCGCACCCTGCCGCTCCGGGAAGCATCTCCCAGGTTGCTCACGGCAAACGCAGGAGCCTTTCGCTCGGAGACGCGACCTGGTTTAATTAACTGGGGGGTGGGGGAAGGCTTACTGGTGTGCTTAGAAGCGGTGCTGGGCAAAGGGAGCCTCGCTCCAGACTCTTCCAAATTACCACTTTTCTCCTGAGTGCTCATGCTCCTGGGGTTTCCTCTGCAGATTTGCCTTTTTCTGTCATTTTCCAAACCAAACACGCTTGTTCTAGGCTGCTTTGAGCGTTCAGGGTGTCAGTTCTCCTCTTTTATAATTTGGAGCTTAATTAGTACCTGAGTGAGCTTGCTCGTGTCCTGAGAACTGGGCTCGCTGGGTAGGGAGGGGCAACGTTCAGCCCAGAAATAAATGAAGGTTCAAAAAAAAATAATAGCCCCAAAGTGAAATGCTGCTTAATTGCTCTGAAATCCTTCTGGTGCTCTGGATGGTAAAGACAGAAGAGCGTGTGTCACGCCGCGACATCCCACTCGGGTATTATGTAGATTTTAGTAAAAGTGCTCGGTGTGCTGTTACAGTTGGGATATCCTGGTGATTCACGAGGCACCGTGGCTATTTCAGACACGGGGAGCTTAAAATAAACCCACCCAGACCCCTTCTGTGCTGGGTTCTCCCACAGCAGACGGCGCTTGGTGCTGGGATTGAGTCGCAAAGCCGTGGATTTAATTGGGGAGGCGCTGTATTGCTGCGGGGACCTGGTGTGGGTTGGTGGAGGGGTCTGAAATAGCGCAGTTATTTCTGCACGCTGGTTTTATCATGTTAATGTTCAGGTCAGGTATAAAACAGCAGCGGCGTGTCCTGAGGAGGGTTCTAGGATGGCAGCTGGTGGTGCCCCGAGGAGCGGTCTGCGGTATCTGACTCGTGGCGCGTTCAAAATCACTGGCTTTGGCTGCTCGGCACAAATAACCCGAGAGTCACGGTTCTGTGGGAGCGGAGGTGATGGTTGGGCTCCTCTGGGAGAGAGCGGAGCCGAGCTGGCATGTTCGTGGGGTGAGGTGGTTAAACGGGACGTACGCCGAGCGGTCGCAGGGATGTCTGCGCGTAGGGCGGTGCAGAAAGGAGGTTTCGTAGCTGTAGCTCAGGAGTCTGGTGAGTTCAAAGCTGTAGACGACGGTGTCTCACATGGCCACGAAGAGCATGCGGTCATTTTGGATGTGGAGGCCCTGTCCGTAGGTAAACGGTGTCAGAGGCTGTGCTGGCTTCATCTGTCCAAGCACCGTCCTGTGTAGCATCTGCAGCCCAGAGAAGATCGGACGTTTTCCACCTTCGGGAGGCTCCAGACCCTGTGGAAGTCGCTGGCCTCCCCTGGAGTGAGCTCGATCTGTGTGCCTTGAGCTCGTTCCCTCTTGCTGCTGAATCAGCCATGAAGATAAATCGGCCTTTAGTTTGTTTGGTGTCGAGGCCGAGCTGCCTGGAAGCGCGCGATGTTAACGTGGCCAAGGTCAACGTGCTGATTAGGCCCAGCAGTAAGAGAGTAGGGGTTATTTTTTATCCTTTTTCCAGATCTGCTCTATCGAGCACAACATCAATGAGATTAGAAACATCTAAACCTCATCGGCCAGGAGCTGACTGGGTGCGATAATTAAGCTTGTTAATTGGCCCAAAAGCGTGGCCCAAAAGGGAGCAGGGCAAGCGTGTGACAACGGCCCCTGTGTGTGCTCCAGCCCGGGAGAGCCGCAGCCTGGGGACAGGCTGGTGGGGTTTTGGCTGCTGTTTCCAGGCGTCTCTCCCAAGCTCATCCTGCCTTTCCTCACCTATTAACTTGCAGTACGTGGAGCGTCACGAGCTGAGGTGTCCCAGTGCTCAGCTCCTGGCACTGCGTGTGAGGGCTTCTCCTGGGGGTTTTGAACCTGCCTCCTGCTCGTTCCGCCTGGTCCCTCCGGTCCTTGCAGTGGAAGAGTGCAGCCAAGAAGCGGTCATCGTTCATTAGCTCCTTGTCACCTCTGCTTTACCCGAACTCCAGCTCGTCACGTGTTGCTCTGTCCCTGTGCCAGCTCCTCTGGAATGGATATTTTAAGATTTCTCCACAATGGAGCGGATGGAGGAGGGAGGTGGTAGAGGTGGTACGCAGCGAGGGATGGTTGCGGTTCTCGAGGGGTTTGGTTTGTTACTGGTGTTATGTGGTGCCCAGGAAGGGAGCAGGGCTGCTGGGTGTACAAATTAAACTAGGCGACGGGTGGAAGACGCCAGGGAGAGCAAGGAAGCAGTGAAAACCGGTGGGTAGGAAGCTGTGAGTAGCAGGATGACCTTCAAAACCCTTTGGAGTTGACTTTGGATCCTCATGAAGACAAATCAAATTATTAACCTCGTGGAAGTTCCTGAGGCTCCGGTTGCTGAAAGTCAGTTTACTTTGACTCTTACCCATGCAGGGGTTAGGAGAGAGGCTGGCTGTGTGCCAGTTGCTTCGGCGCTTCGGAAAATAGGGGAGGGGGAAACCAGAGTAAGCCCTTTGACTCAGCCAGTTTGGCTTCACAGTTGTGTTTCTCCCATCTCTTCCTCCTGCAGACCCGCGCGGTTGGGTTGTGTAGGAGGTGGTGCACGTCCCCGCTCTTCTGGGTGTCTCTAGAATGGCTTTAAGTGTTTGTTTTAGACAACACTGTGAAGAGAGAGGGATTTTCTTACATTAATTACGTTCCCTTAGTGTTTTAAGGGACCTTAAAATGTGGTGTCCTGTGTCTGGCACCTACTGGGATCCCTTTAGGGCTCAGCAGTTTAAAAAAAAAAAAGCAGACTGACTTGTCCCTGAAGCAAAAATCGGTGAGTTTTTTTAAATTAATGCCCTTTTCAAACTGCCTCTGAAAGCTGTCTGCTCACGGAGGATGTATATTGTGCTGGCTGCTCGAGTTGAAATTTTGAAGTGCAATTAATATGTTAATTTTTAGTAGCAATTAATGCCTGCGATCGGCTCGCCACCGTTGCCGCTTCTGTAGGAGCAAGGATTTTTGTTTCGTCTGGCGATCCTAGTGTTGTGAACAACGTTTTTTATTTGTTCTTGACATTTTTTCTTCAGAAATATGTGTGTACTTTATTGTAACCGCTGCGGTCTGTCCCTAGTTCTCTTAACGGATCAGAAACAATACAACGACCCAGCCCGACAGCCCTGGCAAACGCGCCTGGCACGGCCCCGCCGCTTCGCTCTATTGTCTGTGGGTGGGAGGGGAGTCAAAAGTCAGAAAATGAAACATTTTGTTTAAAAGGAGAGGAAAAAGGGCTTCTGTGTCATTTCCTGCTGCAGCAAAATCTGACTGAAATCCCCCCTCAGCGATGGGCTTTCCGCGGGGTCGGAGTACGGGAGGGTTCTGCCTGGTGCCTCCTCTCCCGGGTGATTTTCTGCCCGCGGTTCTCGACGCTTCGCTGTCGAAGCGCTTGTCAAACCGCGGCAGCGAGAGCCCCTCGGTTTCCCAGCTTCCGCAGCCTGGTCTCCTGCTTCCCCGAGCTGTGACTGTCGTGGCCGGGGCTGTGTTTCACTTCAGGGAGCTGCTCGGTTGCAGACACCAGAACCAGATTGCTTTCCCGGGTAAAACTCAGCTCTGCGTTTGCAAGGGATGGAAGTTCTCAGAATGGCTTTTCTAAGGCACAAGGCTGCGCCGGCCTCCGGGCAGCTCCTGAAACAGGAGCTGGGGTGGATCGGGGGGGAAATCGTCTTGGTTACGTGGAGCGCTGGAATATTATTTTTGGTCTCAAATCTGTATTGTGGGAATTCTTGTGTCCTGTTTCTGTAGGGCCAGTAACGAGCCTCTCGCCGTTAATTACCGTGTAAACTCGCAGCACTGGGTTTGTGTGCTCCTAACAGTGCTGGTTTGCTTGGAGTGCGGTGTCTCTGCCTTCTAGGCTGAGCCCGAAGCAGGTTTTGCGTGGAAGGAGGCAGCGTGTGCCCGGGGAAGGCAGCTCCTGTGCCAGGTGCTGCAGCAGTTGCTGGTGTCCGCAGCTCCCGGAGCAGTCGGCGTGTTTGGAGAGCTCGCAGTGCTGTCACCAAGGAGGTCTCCCTGGAGCCTGGGGAGGAGGGAGGAGGATGGGCAGCGTGTAGTGACAAGTCTTCCGTGTTTTCAGTCCGTGACTATGGGGAATTGCGCCAAGAATTTCTCTGTTCGCTGGAAGAACTTGAATCCCTTACCTTTGCTGTTTCTTGGCTTCTCCACCTGGTGAATGGGCCGTGGGCTCCTACGAGGACTTTGCAAAGCAGCCCCGCATATTCCGTTCCGTGATGCACCAAATCTTGTCTTTGGAGACCCATCACTATGTCGTGTGCTGGGACAGGGCTCAAAATGAAACCGCTTCCGACTCTGGTGTCGACCAACAAGCCCGACACTCCCTTCTGTTGCAAAACACTTGCTTTAACGCTGGGACCGAATTGCTTTCCCTGGGGGAGGCCTTGGGGCACAGCAATCAGCCTGGGATTTTTTTGGAAAGCAAGTGTGGTTTAATACAAGGGTTTTGTGCTTGTTTGTTCTTTTTTTAACGTTAGGTTCGTGCTGGCTGTGGGCAGCGCAGTCTTCGATGCGATGTTCAATGGTGGAATGGCCACAACTTCGACAGAGATCGAGCTGCCCGATGTGGAGCCTGCTGCCTTCCTGGCTCTGCTGAAGTAAGCACCTTCTAACGCACACCGTAACTGCCACGGACAGATCTAGTGCAGGGGAGGGCATTTTTACTGAAGGCAGTGAACGGCGGAGATCGTGAAGTTCCTAAATAAAATGTCTCTTTGTTGATCTGTTCCAGGGTGTTTAAACCCTGCTGTGAAATCCCTCTTTTTCCTGGGTAAAATACCTGTCTCGCTCCATGTTTTGCTTTAGCAATAGTTCAGTGAATTCACCCTCCTGCTGCCTGGGCAAAGCTACACCGAGTGGTTTATGGTTTTGTAAATATGTGGTTATACACCAGAGAAATGAGGCAGCAGGGAGGTGGAGGTGGTCATCTGGAGTAAGCGCACGTAGGGGAGTTGATACTCACCTGTTCAGATGTAAATTCTCTCAAAATTCTCCTTCCTGAATTGGTTTGATTGGATCCAAATGCAGTTTGAGGGCAGTGGGGAGGAGGAATCCTAACGCTCTGTGCATTACAAACACTTGAGCTCCTTCAGGCGAATGAGCATGTTGTAACAGGTGGGCGAGGGGATGAGATCGGTGGCAGCCGCTCCGTGCGGGATCTCCCCTCCTGCGTGTTCTATTCCTCTTTTGGTTTTGAATTTACTGTGCTGGGTGTGGAGGAGGAAGGGGCTGTAACATCCTATTCACCGATCTCTTTCGGCTCGGCTGGTGCCCTATGACACCTCGCAGCAATCCTGAATGGGCACTGAAAAGTCATTGTCCCGTTTCTACAGGATTCCTGTCACCCACTCCCAGCCCTGAGCTCCTGACACGTTCCTTGCTTGCTTGCTACTGGGAGCAATCGCTGTACAGAGCTTTGGCACGCTTCAAAAAGTGCTTCGGTCATGGCTGTGCTCTCTTAGAAGATTTAAAAATTGATCTTTGCTAGAATGAAGGGCCAGAAATAATAGGGAACCCCTGGCCCCCTCCCCTTGGGCTCCGTTTAAACCAGACACGTGGGGAATCCCTCTAATTGGCGTGTGACACTGAGCCAGGTGGATCTCTCCAGAGTGCAGAGAGTGTCTATCTTTAAAACTTAGTGAGGCTGAAATATCGAGTGGATTCGAGTCACGTTGTTTCCCTGCCAGTGCTGAGATGTCAACACTTGTATAAACAATGTGATCTTGGAAGGGAACCCTCACCTGAAAAGACAGAAGTGATGAGTTTAGGTGGATTTCAACAGAAGTATTTATATTCTGTAGAGGAGAAATCGTGGCGGGGGGTATCAGGGTGCCTCTGAAGCTCACAGTTACGCTGCAGTAGCTGCGCACGTGGTCCAGGGCTATCTCAGATGCTTAAATCTGGAATCGAGCTGTCGCTTTTAAAATGTGCCAGAGGAAGTTTGGGTGCAGCGTTGCAGTAGGAAGCTCACCAAGTACGTGGTGTGAGGCTTCCTAGAGTAAAAACAGTCCCTCCAAACACTGATCTGGAATGGCAGCTGATCCTTACATATGTCTCTGGACTCCATCCAAGCCATGACCTAATGCTGTAGGATCAGGAGCTTATCAAGGGACAAAGTGCCCATGCTGACCGTTCAGCAGAAGGTCCCCTCTGGATAGTAGATTGTGATTGTGTCTGGGGGCCAGTGGCCTTTAACAGGTCTGCTGTAAGAGATCCTGTTTTATTATTATTATCATGGGAACCCAAGGAACATTTCTGATTGTCTGGGGTTATAATCTAAACCTCCTTTTAAATTGATACCGCACTTTTTCACAGCTTGAGCCTCTCTCGTTGCCCCTCTTAGCATGCACTGTTCGGACTATGGTAAAAATAAATACTGACAGCAACTGGCGTCTTTTAATCTTGCAGTAAACAGGATTGCTTGGTGAAAATAGTGCTGGTGAGGACATGTGTGCAAAACACATTCATGGGCCTGTGGCTTGATGCTGTTATTAACAGATGCTCCAGAGCAGCACAAGAGCCTGTTTTCAGCAGCAACGAGAGCGCTTCCTTTCCTCTGAATCCCCCTGTTTGTGCTTCCCGGAATTCCCTTTCGAGCTAGAGGAGCAGGAGCTCCGCAGCTGCTCTGCAGCAGGTCCTGCCAGCCCGGGACGCTGCCCTGGGAAGAGCCCGGTGGCTGTGCGAAGCCTCCAGGAAGAGCAGCCGTGCAACATGTTGCTGTGCCCCCTTTGGAGAAAGGTGGGAGGAGAAATGTCTGGAGTTTCCAGATCGTCCCGTGGATTAGGAATGCCGAGCCCAGTTAACACAGTTAATGTTCCACCCCTGTGCTTCGAGCCTTTCAGATCCTGAGTGGCAAACGCTTGACTGGTTCAAGGAAAAACACTAAACAAACCCTCTGCGCAGGGTTAGGACTAACGTCAGGCGTGTGGCTGGTTTTACTGAGCTCAACCTGGCAGCTCCTGTGTCTCTAATCAGCACGCTTGGGTACGAGGAGCCTCGTCCAGGCTTCCGACGCAGACCTTTGTTTTCCCGTGTGGAATGAATGTGCTTCCTTGTGTTGGCCTCGCCAGCAGCGGGGCAGTCCATGGTTTCCACTGCAATTAACTCCTGCTTTACGCTGCAGTTACGCTGTGGCTGCGCTTTAACATCTGTATAATGAATTTTTGTCCTCGTTTAGTCCAGCTGAACAGCCAAACCCATTAATTTTAAGGGGCCCACTTGGCCAGAGGCTGTTCTGGCCCAGCTTAAGCAGCAGGCAGAGCTTCTCCTTGGTAAATCAGAGTCAGTGGAAGGATGTGAGAACCCTCCCATCTCTCAAGTGGAGGAAATGGGGCCAGCATGATGGGCAGAAGCATAAACATGTTTTTCATGAATTATGAGAGTTTTTACCCTGTTACTGGCTTCACCAGAGTGATGTTTGTTTGCATGTTTTCAGATTTCTTTATTCAGACGAAGTTCAGATTGGACCAGAGACTGTTATGACAACCCTTTACACAGCTAAAAAATATGCAGTTCCAGCCCTGGAAGCTCATTGTGTGGAGTTCCTTAAAAAAAACCTCCGGGCAGACAATGCCTTCATGCTGTTAACCCAGGTGAGTTCACAGCCATTCGCGAGGGCCATTCCGAATTACGGTGTTGATCGTCCCAAATGGAGCAGTTCTGGGTCGCTTGGAATTCTTCCTTGCAGGAGTCTAGTGCTGATGAGCAGGTTCTTACCAAGATACAGACAGCGTTGCTGCGTGTTTCAGATCTGCTTTCTGTTTCTGTGTGGCAGGTGATTCCTCCCAGAGCGTGAGCTGGGGAATTAAAAAACAGGGTGGAAAAACTTCATCTGCCAAGAGGAAAAGTGAAATGAGAGGATTTTCATGTGTTCAGGACTGGTGTAATCGGCTTTCTCGGTGCAAAACCTGCTGCATCTGGCTGGTCAGATGTTCTTCGAAGGGCTCTTTTGCAATAGCTTCCCTGAAACGGGGGTAAAAGACAGAAAATTCAGCTTTTTCATGAGTGCTGGGGTTTATTTTCCTAGAACTAGAAAACGGTGTTTACAACCTGTGTTTGTTTTGGAGAGCATCAGCCTTTGCCTGCAGGTGGATTAAATCGGCATCGCTATCCTTGCCATTTCCCAGCCCCCTCTTTTCGTCCTGGGCCCTGCCACCCTCGCTGCTGCCAGCTGATGACACGCCAGTGACTTCCACTTGTTTTTTCACTTGAGTTTAAATATTTGGATCAAGTCCGAAAAGTAGTTTCAGTGTTGTAGACACTCTTCACTGCTATGATTCAGCTTTTGTTGCAAAATACCCTCTTTACACGTCCTCTTTTTAACTTGGCCTTTTTCCACATGCCATAAACGGGTGAGGCAGCCCCTGGGGTGTGAGGGCAACCGCGCTGCGCTTCCCTGGCGAGGATTCAGGGCTTAAGATTCTTGCTCGGGTGATGGTAGCCAAAGCCATGCTCCCACCCGATGCGTGGTAGGACAGTTGTAACTCCTTGGCCGCAGCTCTCCCAGTCTCTGGGTTCAGCAGCCTGCAGCCTGAAAGGTCAGGAGCTGTTATCCAAGAGCAGAGCGGGGATCTTTGTCTTACGCTGCCCATCCCCTCCCGAGGAGCTGAGGTGTCAGCTTTTTGGTGGCGTTCTTCACGCAGGGATTTTCACGGCGTGCTAAATCTCTGCAGCCTGACTTCACAGCTAACCTAATGTTGAGGGCCAAGGTGCCTTCTTGACAAGTCACAAAGGTCTGTCTTGGGCAAAAGAGGAAGGTGTCCTGGTTTTTCAGATCTATCTAACCAAAATGCTGCCTGGCACTACCAGCTGTGCTGGCGCAGCTGCAATGCCAGATGGAGATGGGCGATCCTGGATCCTTTTGTTTGTGGCTTATCCATTATGATTAATTATCAGTAGTGATTCCTATCTAGTTTTTGTTCACAAGTCTCTAAAATGTCAGAGGCCACTGTTCTTTGAGAAATCTGTGTCTGTATCTCGATGACTGGCTGGGTGAGGCCCCTCCCTTCATGGGTCTGATCTCAAAATGCTCTCGGTTCTGGCCCTTCAGTCTGAATACTGGCCTCTGTTTTCTGCTTTTACTGCAGCACATTGACATTTTGTACAGTTGGTTACAGACCTGAGATGCATCTTGTACAAAGCATTTCCCAACAGGCTTAAGGTGGTGGCCCTAAGACCACAGACCCCCAAACCTCCTTTGCAGGCATCACTGCTGAGTGCTGCTGGGTGGCAGCGATGTCATTGACAGTGGTTCGAGCAACAGCTCATCTCCGGCAGAAACACCAGTGGCAAATGGCTGTGCTTATTGATTGCGCCTCATAGCGAGCCCTGATCCTCTTCTGTGCCAGACGTACGTGCAAATGTCGCTCTGCTCAGCAAGGAGGGAATAGCTGCGGTGGGGGAGAGCTCTGTGTGGGTAACGTGAGTCCATCACGTGTCAAGAGAGCCATGACAGTAGTAAAGTCCGAGTCAGTCGCAGCTCTTGGGTGTCAGGAGTGAACGGCACTGGCAGTCTTCAGCCCCACAAGCAGGTGACGGCTGCTGAGCCTTCCCTGCTCCCTGAGAAGATGGAGAGTTGTTTCAGCTCTCTGCACTTGAGCTCTCTGCACTGAGGTTTGGCCCTGCTGTGCTGTACAGCCCACGAGCGAGGGTGAAGCAGAAGATGCTCAACGGTGCCAGGCTCTGTGAGTGGCTAAACTACCAGCCCAAGGCAATTTCAAACCCTACCTGGGGCAGCAAGTTCAAGTCCCGGCGTGCTCTTGTGCTAATGTGAGGTGGATGTTAAAGCAGTTCCTTCCTAAATAGCAAAACCAAAGCACTGGAAATAAGTCCTAGAATCATTTGGGTTGGAAAAGCCCTTTCAGCCCCTTGAGTTCCGCCGTTCCCCCAGCGCTGCCAGGTCCCCACTGACCCCTGTCCCTCAGCACCACCTCCACACGGCTGGGAAACCCCTCCAGGGATGGGGACTCCACCACTGCCCTGGGCAGCCTGGGCCAGCCCTGGACAACCCCAGCGGGCAGGAAATTGTCCCTCAGGGACAACCTCAACCTCCCCTGGAACAATGTGAGTTGTCATCTTAGTGACTTATGTGTTCCCACCTCATTTCTGCTTACAGAATGCTCAGGGTTGGTAACATGTCCTGGCAATCCAGGAGATCTGAAGTGGAAGTGAAATGGCTGTGAGGCTGCACTTGAGCTGGGCAGAGAGACTCTGAGCGACTCTCCAAGCTGAGTGCAGGGTGTGTTTGGAATAGTCATCTGCTCTGGGGGGAATTCTTTAAGGTAACTAGAGTCGCTGTGTCTGTGCAAAACTTGCAATGCACTGAGCGGGCTGTGAACCCCCAGGGTTTGGCCATCTCCCTGGGATGCAGGCAGCGTCCCCACGAAGGCGGTGTTGCTAAGACAGGAGATGCATGTGACGGTATTGGTACAAAATAAGCTGTCTGCGTATTCCTAGAGTGAGCGAGCGTGGAGTCATGGGCAAAGCTTTCTTCTAAATATAAAAATGCTGTAGTAAATTGACCCGTGGTTGGCTGACGTGGTCAGTGTGGCGCTGGGAGGCACTGGAGCTGCGTTAACTGCTGTGATGTTAAACCAGACGTGCCTGAAGGCAGGCTCAGCTAAGCCAGAGCCAATGCCAAAGGCAGATTTTTCTCGTGTTTGCCTTGTCATGCTTATCCGCTTGTGAAAGGCTGCGGCAGCCCAGCGAGCCCATGACGCAGCCGGGTGCAGCGTTGCTGATGAAGACAGGCCCTGGGAGGGAAGGGGGGGTCCTTACTTAGCATGAACTTGAAAATACCCTTTGTGTTAACCACCGCTGCTTCGTTACTAGGCAAGACTTTTCGACGAGCCTCAACTGGCCAGTCTCTGCCTCGAGAACATAGACAAGAACACGTCGGACGCCATCAACGCGGAGGGCTTTACCGACATCGATCTGGGTGAGCTTTTGTCCCTCCTCCCACTACATCCTTGCATAACGAGCCTCCAAAGTTATGACAGGTCAATACTTGGCACTTTGGTGGCTTTGCAGTTCTGGAGCAATCTGAGCAAACAGTCTCTGGCTGGAGACAAGGCATTTGTTTGCAGAAATACCCTGGAATCTGCTTACTTCGGTGCAGCTTGGAGTTTTCTGGGCATGACACAAAGCCCGTTTCCTCTGTTGACATTGGCAGGTTTGGGGTGGGTGTAACTTGCCTCCTTCTGTGGAGCTGGTGTTGCTCGCTGAGGCTTTGTCAGGTTTTGGAGTGGAAAAGGTGTTGTGTTTCTGGAAGCAAGAACTGGTCATTTTAATTACCGTGTGCAGTTTCCAAACTTGCTGGGCACAGTTAATCGACATTAAAATCCAGGCTTTAACCTTCTTCTAATGAGATGGACCATGAAGGTAAGGCCACGGGTAAGCGTCTGGCTTTCGTGCCGCTTCCTTCATCCAGAGCTGACGTCAAGTAAGCTGCAGTTCATTCTGCTGCACTTCCATTAACGTGACAATTAAATGGGCTCCGTTTGCTGCTCCGGCGAGCGAGTTACTTATGGAATACACAGACAGATCTTCCCCAGAGGCCGCAGGCAGCACTTGGTGGGAGATGCTGTTTTTAAAATTGCTTCTCTTTTCTGTCCCTTGGCTGTACACAGGGTACTGCTGGCGAGGTCGCCTCGGGGATTTGGGCTGGTGCCTAAAGCTGTCGCTGTCTGTCCTGCCTTGCAGACACCCTGGTTGCGGTGCTGGAGCGGGATACCCTGGGGATCCGGGAGGTTCGTTTGTTTAATGCGGTGGTTCGCTGGTCGGAGGCTGAGTGTCAACGGCAGCAACTTCAGGTGATTCCAGAGAACAAGCGGAAAGTTCTGGGCAAAGCGCTTTCTCTTATCCGCTTCCCCTTGATGACTATTGAGGAGTTTGCAGCAGGTAACTGAACAAAGGCGTTTCTGGCAACCCTGGTCTTTGCTTTCTCTGAACTGCAGAGGATCGAGTACATGAAAATGGATTTTCTCTGTGTGTCCTGTAGTGATTTAAATTGGAGATTATTCCCCGTTCCCTCTGACCTACCAAATCCACTGTGTAAATGCTGTTTCATCCCTGATCATTTGCTCTGGTTTTAAAGGCTACGGAGCCCCGTCAGGTAGGAGCAGGTTGGCCCACAGCTGACCCTGTGTTCAGGTGGTTACTTGCTCGTTCAGAGAGCAGAGATCCGAGTAGGGGTTCACATGTTTTCCTGTCTAACCACTCCGAGTGCTTAAACTACACAAAGCTGATGGAGTTGCCGATCATTGTATGTAATAATTGATGTTTCTCCCCATCCTCTCTTTGCTGTGCCTGGAACCCCGTGGTGGTGTTGGCCATGTCTTGCTGATGCTGTTCAGAGCAGAGCCCCATAACAGACAAAAACTTCCCAAATGTTCTTAGAGCTGAAGGTTGATGTGTTTAGTCTGTGTCTCAAAGAATTCTTCAAGTTCACATTGAGATCCTGCTCTACAAAGATGTCTGAATCATTTCACGGTTTTGACTAAAGATATTTTTGTTTTGTTTTCATTGCCTGTTGTCTTTGACTTCATCCTCTGGTGCTTCTCCAGGGACTGAAAACTGGCAACTGGCTTAAATCGTTTTCATGCTAAAAGACACTGTGGAGCCATTTTCAAAACTGAAACTTGTTTTAGGCTGCAGTAGTGTGGCCAAAGCAGCAGAAGGGGTCACTGACACCACTTCCTTCACACATCCCTTCTCCAGGCAGAGATAGCGTCAGCTTTCGACAGCTGATGTATACCCTTCAAGATGAAGATGTAAATCTGTGTTTAAAACTTGGTACCAATGTTCTGTTGTGCCTGTCACAGCTGCAGGGTGGTCTCAGGGAGGTGAATCTCTTCAGGAATGGTCAGGGAGGCAGGATCTGTTCACCCGAGCTGGGTGACTTTCCCTGGTGTTGGCCCAGGTGGAAGCAGAGCACGCTCTGTTCCTTGGTGTGCGTCGTGCCGAAGAGCAGGTCCGCAGCAAAGCGCAAGCTCGCAGTCCAGCTTGATGGAAGAGACTGTCCTCTGTCGGGTGGTGCTACAGCCCCTGGAGTGGTTCATGCGTACAAAGGAGCTTTGCGTTTTTCTGTAGGTCCTGGTTAGAACCACAGAATCGTTTGGACTTGAAAAGCCCTTTCAGCTCCTTGAGTCCCCACGTTCCCCCAGCACTGCCAGGTCCCCACTGACCCCTGTCCCTCAGCACCACCTCCACACGGCTGGGAAACCCCTCCAGGGATGGGCACTCCACCACTGCCCTGGGCAGCCTGGGCCAGGCCGGGACAACCCCAATGGGGAAGAAATTGTTCCTCAGGGCCAACCTCAACCTCCCGGGCACAACTTGCGCGGGTTCCTCTCGTCCTGTCTCTTGTTCCTGGGGAGAAGAGACCAACCCTCCCTCGCTCCAACCTCCTGTCAGGGAGTTGTCAGAGCCAGAAGGTCTCCCCGGAGCCTCCTTTTCTTCAGGCTCAAGCCCCCAGGTCCCTCAGCTGCTCCTCAGCACATTGTGCTCCAGACCCTGCCCCAGCTTCGTTGCCCTTCTCTGGACCTGCTCCAGCCCCTCCATGTCCTTCTGGGAGGGAGAATGAGTGGCCCAAACTAAACCCAGGATTCGAGGTGTGGCCATTTCTTTCAACCCTTCAGCTCTTGTACCACTCTGCCCCACTGGGAGGAACGTGTTAATTTTGGCATATTTGGGTTGAAGCCCTTGAGCTGGGAAGGTCAGTGCCCCTCCCCGTGCTGTCTGTCACAGCTGCCTGTTTGACTTGGATCTTTGGTTACTCTTCTTGATTTGAGAGAAACCCTTTTTCTCCTTCCACTTTAACCTAAAAGATGGACAAAAGAAACCCCAGACCTGAGGCTGTGGTGGTGCACTGCTCCTCAAACAAGGGAGTACCTTGGATTGCTTCAGCTCTGTCCTGATTTATTTGGTGATCACAGCAGAGGTAGGGGGGGAACCACTCCCTCCACTTCCCTCTCCCAAAAGAAAAAACCCAAACCCAGAAGGATTTTACAGGCAGTGGTTTCCCCAGTTTATTCTATAATCTGGTACCAAACACAGAGTTTTGCATGAAGATGTTTTAACTGGCAAATGTGTCACTCCCTGCCCTTGGAGCAAGTAATTTGAAACGTTCGAGAACTGAATTGCAGCAACACAGGATAAGTTTAGACATGACGGCTCCTTTTTGCTGAACAAAGTATCTGTAAGCTCCTTTAGCTGATTTTTACCCAGTTCCACCTTTGAAAGAATTCTTAGTAGTTTCTGAAGCTTGAGTTTAGCATCGCTTCGGAGAGAACATCTAGTTCCTGGAGAAAGGATGAGAACGTGTTTCCACTCCTGCTAAAATCACTAGTTTTTCCCTAGGTATTAAAAACCCAAAGAAACCCAAAGGAGGGATTAAACGGGGGGAATCGAAGCAGGGCATGAACTGGACCACCTTTATCTTGACTGAAAAATCCTCCTTTACTTCCTGAGTTGGTGGTAACCCGGTGACATTCCCTCCCCCTGCCCCTCCTGATATCTTACAGTAATGTTCTAAACCACCGGTGTAGAGGCGTGGAAATCCCTGTCTCCTCCCAGTATGGCCCTCTCCTGAGGGAGCAGGGGAAGGATTGGCTGCATGGTTTAGGTTTTTAAACCAGTCCCGTTAGCTAAACACGTTTCAGCTTTGCTCAGTTGCCGTTTCACGGCCGTGCCTCGTACAGAGGCTCTGCAGCCCGTGACCAGTGTGCGAGTCACGGTCGGCGGCTCGTGTCTGTCTGGGGTTTAACTCCCCGACACACCAGAAGGATCCCACGTGGGACGTGGGTTTGGCCCAAGTCAGGTTCCCCTCCCCACGCAAACCCCCCGAGGATCCCTTCTGCTTCCCGAAGGCTGACGCGTCGCTGCTTTCGTGCTCCTCTGCAGGGCCTGCCCAGTCGGGGATCCTCACGGACCGCGAAGTGGTGAGCCTGTTCCTCCACTTCACCGTGAACCCGAAGCCGCGGGTAGAGTTCATCGACCGGCCGCGCTGCTGCCTGCGGGGGAAGGAGTGCAGCATCAGCCGATTCCAGCAGGTCGAGAGCCGCTGGGGGTACAGTGGGACTAGTGACAGGATCAGGTCAGCTTCTCCGCTCATTCTGCCGCTGATAGAGTCGTGTATGCTGCGCTCTGACCCGAACCCGCGAGTGCTAGACCCCGACTTCCACCACAGACACCCTGGGGCGATCCCCAAAGGGGCAAACGCATCGCCCGATGCGTTCAGCCGGCGCTTCGCTGCTGTGTTGGCGAAGGTTCCCACCAGCCACGGCCCTCCCCTCCCGGGGCTTGTTTCTCTCCTTTCCCAGCGGCTCCCTGTGGCTGTACAGGCACGTAGCAGCTGGAGTCACTGGGCAGCTCGTGGCTTCCGCCTGTGCCTGGGTGTGTTGGCCAACCACTGCTCCGTCCGGCTGGTTCCCCGCTCTCAGCCTGCATGTGGCTTGTTGAAGCCCCTTAATCTTGCCTATTTGGGGGAGGGATTAGGGAAAAACGCTTGCTGCGCCTGCTTTTCTGCCAATATCTGGTTTATTTAGACCTAAGCTTGTAGAGAGATGGCAAAGCCCCGTCGTGGTGACAGAGCCGTGGAGGTGTGGCGAGACAAGCTTGTGTGGCCAAGCGGTTAGAGCGAGACGGGGGTTAATCAGAAAGCCGAGGGTATTCCTGATCTGTCTTTGTCTTGGGTGGAGGAGGACTGACGGTCATACAGACCTAGAAGTTTTACAGGCCTTTTTGTCAATGGTTCTCTCGCAAGTCGATAGAGCTGTCAGTCGGATCTTCTGGTCCGTTCCTCCCCTTCCAGCCCGTAACTGGCAGAGCTGCTGGCCCAGACACTCGCTGCTCTTCGATCTAATGGGCAGAGACCTTGTGGAGCTTGTATGTGACTTTAAATCCAGCTGCTGCAGCGTCAGGGGCAGCCCTCAGCGAGGCTTGTGAGCCCTTTCAACACAGGGTTCTACACTGGTCACAGCGCAGCGCTGGAAGAGTCGCTGGGTGGGAGGAGAGATTCTGCTGGCAGTTTGGCAGGCGCTGAGGCTCTCTGCTGCCGGCCAAGGTGGAGCTGTGGCATGGTGAACACGCCTCAGGCAGGAGGGGTTCCTGACGCAGGAGCTGTTCCTGTGCTAGAGTGCACCTCGAGGGCAGCCACAGCCAGCCAGTCCTCAGCAGCACATTCACAGTGCTCCAGCGCTCACAGTGAAATGTCTGATGACTCTTCAAGTGGCCTTTGCTGCTGCTGCTGCCGCTGTGAGGGCGGGCACCGTCCCATGCTCCGCGGGCTGCCCTGCCTGGGCCCGGCTGCCGGTGCTGGACACTGACACGGTGCCGCAGCCTCGAAGCGCTTCCGAGCCGGACGTTCAGTGCCAGGATTGTATTTCACATGGGCAAACAGGGTTATTGCCAGCCCAGGAGGGGGTGTAAGCTCCCGAGTGATGGTCTCTGTAAAGGATTTCAGTTGTTAGTAAGAGCTGCTCTTAAAATGAGTGACTTTATTAAGTCATAGGGATGAAATTAAAGCGAGTGAAGATACTTGTGTATCCTCCTTGTACTAGCCCAGGTTGGTCTGACTTTCCCCAATCTGTCCCTGCAGGTTCTCGGTGAACAAACGGATATTTGTGGTTGGGTTTGGATTATACGGATCCATCCATGGGCCAACGGATTACCAAGTAAACATACAGGTAACTTGCTCGGCTCTGTTAAAATAGCTGCTGCCCTAGGGACTAAGGGACACGTTTTAGTGAATAAGCAGCAGAATCTGAAGGCAGAAGGGGCTGTGCCTGCGTTCTGGGCCAGGTGGTGGCAGATGTGGTGAGGGCCAGATGGGGGCACAGGGGATAAGCGGGATTATTGCTCTCCCTTTTATGCAACCTCCCGTTGCTGTGTCACTGCAGGATCTCCCCAAGTCTGCCCGCTTCTCAGAGCATCATGACGCAGTTTGAGAACAAGCTGCGTGTTTCCCCACACTGGGTGGGCTGGAACACTCTGCCGCATGGGGGCTGCAGCAGCAGTTGGGGGCTGCAGTGGTGCCTGGGCTGTCTTTTGCTCTGAGCTCTATAAATGTGGTCAAACCGCTGCCATGCAACAAGGAAAGAGAAGGAGGTGATCACTGGGTCCATGCCCAGCCTGGGCAGTGCCAGTCTGATGGCATCAGTGCCCCGAGGGAGGTGATGAGTAGGACAGAGGGAAACCCAGTTGTCTGAAGTCACAGAACCACAGAATGGTTTGTGTTGGAAAAGCCCTTTCAGCTCCTCGAGTCCCCCTGTTCCCCCAGCACTGCCAGGTCCCCACTGACCCCTGTCCCTCAGCACCACCTCCACACGGCTGGGAAACCCCTCCAGGGATGGGGACTCCACCACTGCCCTGGGCAGCCTGGGACAGCCCTGCACAACCCCAACGGGGAGGAGATTGTCCTTCAGGGCCAACCTCAACCTCCCCTGGAACAACTGGGGGCCGGTTCCTCTCGTCCTGTCACTTGTTCCTGGGGAGAAGAGACCGACCCCTCCTCGCTCCAACCTCCTGTCAGGGAGTTGTCAGAGCCAGAAGGTCTCCCCGGAGCCTCCTGTTCTCCAGGCTCAAGCCCCCAGGTCCCTCAGCTGCTCCTCAGCGCATTGTGCTCCAGACCCTGCCCCAGCTTCATTGCCCTTCTCTGGACCCGCTCCAGCCCCTCAATGTCCTTCTGGGAGTGAGGGACCAAACTGAACCCAGGATTTGAGGTGTGGCGTCCCCAGTGCCCCCCGTCCAGGAGGGATTGTCCTGGGCTGTCAGGGTCCCAGGCCACCATTGTTCGGTGTGGTCACAGCACCAAGGCATGTGGTAGTGTAGCACAATGGGGCTGGTCAAACTGGGAGTCCCTTTGATCCCGTCCTGGGGGACCAGGCCTGCACTGGGGCAGATGAGACGTTACCGCGTGTCTTGCAGATCATCCACACAGACAGTAACACGGTGCTGGGGCAGAATGACACGGGCTTCAGCTGTGACGGCTCATCCAACACTTTCCGCGTCATGTTCAAGGAGCCCGTCGAGATCTTACCCAACGTCAACTACACCGCCTGCGCGACGCTAAAGGTACCG
Organism: Bucorvus abyssinicus; assembly: GCA_009769605.1. Taxonomy (NCBI): domain Eukaryota; kingdom Metazoa; phylum Chordata; class Aves; order Bucerotiformes; family Bucorvidae; genus Bucorvus; species Bucorvus abyssinicus. The sequence continues at coordinate 11,087,383 of CM020055.1, forward strand.
TCCCGGGGTGGCGCGGGCGGAAGGGATGCGGTGCAGAGGGGTGGCAGCAGCTGCTCTTGTCCCTTCCGTGCCACGTGGGTCTGGCTGTGTGTTTTTTTCGAGGCCTGTAGCATGATCTTGAAGGTCTCCTGTAGCTGTTCACCTGCTGCCGCTTCACGTGCATGTTCCCCACCAGCCCTCAGAGCTGGTTTTTACCTTCTCTTGTGAGCGTACAGGAGTGACCAGGTGCGGTGGAGCGGTGGGGTGTTGCATGGTGTGCACAGATGAGCTCCCAGCTCTGCGGGTGTGTGAACCCGAGCACACCGGGGCCTGACAGAGTCGGTATCTAACTGTCAGGGTCTGGCTGGGTTCTGACAGAGAGGGGAGCTCTGCTCCGAATACCTGAGGCGCAAGAACCAGAAAGGAGAGGGAGGTGCTGAGACCTCCAAAGCTCGTTGTGAGGCCAAACCTTCCAGCAGGGTCCTGCAGGGCCGCGCTCCCTGTCTTGACCTGTTCTTGTCTCCTGTGGCCGTCGCAGGGTCCAGATTCCCACTACGGAACCAAAGGACTGCGCAAAGTCATCCACGAGTCACCGACGACGGGAGCCAAAACCTGCTTCACCTTCTGTTACGCGGCTGGGAATAACAACGGCACCTCGGTGGAGGACGGACAGATCCCAGAGATCATCTTCTACACATAGTGCAGCTGCAGAGCCGGCTCGGGACTCGCTGGGCTCTTCCCCGTCACCTCCCAAACGAAGTTTCTAGCTGAGTTTGACCACACCGATCGGAGCCGCACGAGCCAAAGGTCTCAGTAAAACCATTTCAAAGCCCATGTTCTGCCTCGTGCTAGTGATTCTGCTGCTGCCCCGTTCCAGACTAACCAGTACACCAGTATCATGCGTAGGTTGTCCGTGGCTCGTCATTTCTCACTCTACTGACCAACCCTCTCTAACACCACACGGTTTTGGGACTGCGATGAATGTAGATGCTTTCCCACCGTGGAGACGAGCGGCTCTGGTTGTGGTTAGACGTGGCTGCGAGGAGATAATCCAGCAGACGGCCGCAGCCCAGGCGCTGTGGCCCGTCCTCCCCTGCTCCAGTTCCGCGGGGCACTTTGCCGCAACACCGGGGCTCGGCCTGGCCCCCTCCCTCCTGCCAGCCCCAGCGCGAGCGGCCACCTCCAAACAGCTCCGGAAAGTGGCCTTTTCCCCGAGGCCTTGCTGTCTCAGCACTACACGGTCTTGAAGGAGACCTCAAACCCAGAGCTTTTCTGGAGGGACCGTGGCGTTTCCACGCCGTTCTCACCGGTTCGTGACAATCCTTTACAAACTGGGGCAGTTGGTGACAGCGACGTGACCTCCCTCCCCTGCAGAGCTGGGCAGGGGCAGCGGCTCCAGCCCTCTGCCGCGCTGGGGCCCGGTGGTGCCGCTCCAGGCTCTGCGGCGCGTCCCACGCGACGGGTGATGCCGGGTGTCCCTGCGCTCCTCCTTCCAGCGGTCATCGAGTCCTTCGCAGATGGTGCCGGGGCGTGTCAGCTGAAGCGAGCGGGGGCCTGGCCCCCCCAGCCCCACCGTTTCTGCGCGTTGCTGCTGTTCCCACGCACGTTTCAATGCATTTTCTCTCTGTTTCTGTGCTAACCCGCCCCTGGGCCGCTTCAGAGCCTGCTGCGGAAGAAGAGCGGCTTCGTGTGCAGCCGCCTGCGCGACGCAGCCCTGGGATGAGGGTTTATGGAGCAGTTCAGGAAAACATTCAAGATCCTCTGTTTGCCGGTGCGTTGGCACCGTCTGCCCTGTGTTTAATCTCACCGCAGTCATCCTGGAACGCCCCTTCTTGGCTGTTGAGGCCGGTGGCTGTTCCCCGTTGGCAGGTCCAGCTCGGCCGAGCAGGGAGGTGCTGTCCTGCTGGGGAGGAGGTGGGCAGCTCGTCCTTACTGCTGCCCCATGAGTCTCACGGTTGCCACCTGCCGAAGAAGACAACAAGACCTCTTCGCCCCTCCAGTCCTGCGCAGAGTGAAGCTCTAATCACAGCTCGGTGCAGCCGGAGCCTTCCGGAGCCCCGTGGGATGCGCTGGCGGGGCAGGTGCTGCCTCAAAGCTGAAGGCAAAACCTCCAGGCTCCCGCAGGCTATAACCGGCCGGGCAGCAGCTGCCACCACGTTCAGCTGCTCCAAGTCAATGCCTGGTCATCCTGTGCCGAAGCGGGTGGCTCAGTGCCTGCTCCATCGCTGGGGACGTCGCAGCTCCTCCCGTTCCCTCGGGCCGTGGGCCTCGTACCTCCTCGCCCACCGTGACGCAGCCGGGAACACCCCGCACCTCCCAACCAGTAGCTGTTAGAGATGTCCATAGTGTTGCCTTCTCTAGGAAGACGTTGTGAGATGTGCATAGTGTCGCCTGCTCCGAGATCGGATGTTCTTCATATGGCCAGTACTAAAAAAAAAAAAAAAATTGAAAAGGAAGATGGGTCCATGACGTGGTTCTTGAACCAGATGCTGTGCCATGCTCCTGCCCGTGGTACGTGCTCCCGCCTCTGCCCTCCGCCAAGGTGGTGGGGCCTGAGGACCGTGTCCAGGCCCGTGCCCTGCCCGGGGGGGGGTGCCCTGGGTGTGGCACCGCGGGTCCTCTGCGTATTGGCGGCGGTAACGGGAGTAACTGGGGTTGGACAGGAGCAAAGCTGCGCCCTCGGCTGTGGTGGGAGCAGGACTCGGCGATGGCCCTTGCTCGGCCCAGGCAGGTGCCTCCGTGCTGGCTCTTCCCTGGAAGCATCTGGTTTCACTCCCGTTTCATTATGCAGGTTCTCCCCGAATCCCCCCCCTGCCCTCACCCCTGCAAGGGGTCGGGGAGGGGGAAGAGGCAAACGCCGAACTACACCCGAGCAACTTCTGTTCTGGCTTTTACGCAGTTTGATGCAGTTCTGGCTTTTGTAGGTAGGTGAATGTAATTCATTGTTGGACTTGCCTGTTCCCAAACGTGTGAGACACCCTGTTGTACCGCGTCACCCTGCGCGCGGAGCCGGGCCGGTGGCGGCTCCAGTGCTCTATTGATGAATGTATCCGATGCTCTCGTTCCGTGTTCACACTCTGCTTTCGGCCAGCTTCGTGATTTGTAAATAGGAAATCAATAAAGATACTCGGGTTGTCTTTAGCGAAGTTCCTTCATGATTTGAAGGGAGCTGCTGGCGTGTCAAAGGGAGGGTGCAGGGGGAACCTGTGCCGAGCTCCTCCCGGCCTTTCTCCCCCAGCCAAGGGCACGAGTCCTCCCCGTCCCCCCCTGCGGCGCCTGGGATGCGCCGACTCCTCAGGAGGCCCCGAGAAGCTGCTGGGGAAGCCCAGACCCGCTGGGGAAGGGGGTTACTGTGGAGGAGAGCAGGAGGGGGCCCGGTGGGTGTCACCCCGTCTGGGCAAGTGCCAGATTGAACCTGTCGGGACTGAATTCCATAAACCTTGTTAGCAGGTTTTTGACATGCTAAAAGCTGCCCTGGCCCTCGCAGGGTCGGTCACGGCTCTGAAAGCCAGGAGCGGGGTGTGAGGGGCTGGTACCTGCCCCACCTGCACAGGATGAGCGGAGAGGCTGCGGGCGGTTGCGCAGGACCGAGGGACAGGCTCTGCCTGCCCTTCTGCCCCGGGAGCAGCAGCTGCCCCCGACAAAGCACCGTGCAGCAGCTCCCGGGCGCGTTGCTCAGCACCTCGGTGACGGGCTGGGCTCTGCCCTTTCCGGCTGCTTGGAGGGAGCAGCAGGGCTGTGTCAGGACCGTGTGGTGAAGGGGATCCCTGGGGCCGGGAGCTGCCCTCGGCCGGGCTCCGGGAGGCTCCAGCCTTCAGCCCACCCTGTGCTGGGGCACTTCAGAGTGCCGGGAGCAGGGGCAGCTCCCCCGGGGTCCCCCGCTCTCGCCCCCTCGTACCCACCAAGGAGGCACAAGGGCCTGTGGCTGGATCCTGCCTGGTTCGAGCATGATGCCCATCCTGGCCTTCCTCCTCCTCAGCTGTGAGGCCGAGGGCTCCCCTAGCTCCTCCACCCCCATCAGGGCTGGGGTCCTTCATGCTGGACCCCCTGCCCGAGCCGTGTCGGGGTGCCGGGCTCCAGCTGGGCCCTGCCCTCCTGCACCAGCAGCTCCCGACTCGCTGCTTCTACAGGACCAGCCCCGGGGAGCCCCGGCGATAGTTGGGCTGGGCAGGGAGCGACCCGGAGCTGTTAACTTCACCGACGGCTGCTCCCCGACGTCCCCCGAAGCAAACAGAACTGCTTTTGGCCTGGTACGGTTCAGCAGCAGGAAGAGCCCAGTCCCTGCCCGGGGACGGGGAACCCGCTGCTGGTCCAGCCCAGACGAATGGGGGGTGCTGGGCAGAGCCGCCACCCACGGGCCAGGCAATGACGTGCAGAATGCTGGAGGGGTTTAAAGGGTTTGGTTTGTTTTTTTTTATTATTTTTTAATTTAGGAAAAAAAAAAAAAAAAAAAAAAGCCCCTAAACTCTATGGCTTCCAGGAAGCATCAGAGCAGTTTAAATGCCATTTCTGTACACTCTGTTTTAAAGCAGTCACTAAACTCGCAATGGCCCAAACGCCCTCATGTCCACTCGCAGTTTTCGGGCTCCTCACTAGAAGGATGGTGAGTCCCGGGGGCGCGGACAGAGCCCTTCCCCGCCACCGCTCCGCTTTGGCCCCCGTTGGGCCTGGGCTGAGTCAGGGCTCTGCGAATAAGTCACATCCAGTGGCAATTTAAGGCGATTTTTAAAAAATTTTCATTTGTTTGTTCGTTCACCTCGTTGGGGACACGAGGTCAAACGTGGCTTCAGCCTCCGCTGTGACCAGGGGACGTGGCAGCAGCTGGGGCTGCCCCGGCCCCTCCTGCCCCGCTGCAGCCCCGGAGAAGCCCAAGTCGGGCAATCCCGAAGTGAGGAGGACGAGGGGCCGCAGCGCAGCCCCTCCCCAGGCCCCACGTGCAGCCGTGGCCCGTGGCAGGGCAGGGGGACAAACCCCACACACCCCGTCACAGCCCCCGCTGTGATTCGGGGCCTCCAGAGATGGTCCCTTTGGACAAAAGTTTTGAAGGAGCCACAGATGGTCCCATCCCTCCCCCCAAAGCCCTGGCACAGCCTCAGCCCCTCTCAGGGCGGAACAACGGGGTTTTGGTAAAGATAAATGTGCCCCCCACCCCCCCCCGCCCCAGAGATGGGTCATGGTCAACACACACGACAGTGCGGGGAGGGTCAGTCACTGGGGACGCTGCAGTGCCCGGGGGAGGGGGTGAGGAACAGGGGGTGTATGAGGGTGTCCGAGTGTCCGTGCGTGTCCCTGTATTTGTGTGTAAGGTTCAAACTCTCCAGTCCCCCCGCACCAGGGTCACCCCCTCCACCCTCCACACCAGCAGCTCCAGCCGCTCCACTCCACCCTGACGCCCTTCGCTCTCCTGACCACGTGCCTTCACGCCCGCCTGTCCCCGCTGTCCCCCACGCCTGTGCCTGCTGCCACCCTGGGAACAGCCCTGGGGAGGCTCAGACATGCAACAAAGGGGCTGTAAAACCAAAGAGGCTGAAAAAAATAAACAAACCACTGCCCTGTGGCCGCAGCGCTGCCCTGCAAAGACCGAGAAGCCTCGTGGAAGCCCCTCCAGCCCTAAGAGGGCGCAGCACCAGCGACGAGGCTGCTCGGCCTCCCGTCAGGGTCCCTTTGGGACAGCTGGCCCTGGCAGCGGCCGGAGCAGCCGGTGCCCGGTGCCCGGGAGGCACCGACCTGTGTCTGGTGGGATCGACTGCTGCCCGTACTGCCAGGAAAGTGCATTGGAAAATGAGCTGTAAATGCGGTTCCTCCCCCAGCCCCTGCCACCCGCACCTCTCGGCGTGCGGAGCCCCCTGCACCTCTCGCCGTACAGAGCCTGCAGCGCTCGTCACCAAAGACGTTAATGGGGGGGACCCCGTGGGGGACACAGGGTTGGGGGGTCCTAAAGAAGAGCAGAATTCAGTACCACTGCGGGTGACGGTCAAAGACTGACGACTCAGCACGCTGCACCGAGACTCACTTTAAATTAACTTAAGAGACAAAGAAGCAACAGAAAAAAAAAAGAAAAAAGAAAAAAAAAAAAAACTTCCTCTTTCGCCCCTGGCTCTCGCCATCGTCTCCGGCTGCTTCTGACAGCGCCGGGTCAGTCTGTAGCGTTGATCCCCATTTCAGACGAGTGACAGACTCAAAAGCAAGTGACGCTGTGGATTGGTTTCGGTTGGTTTCTTTTTTTTTTTTTTTTTTGTTTCTTTCTCGTTTTTGAGGGTCGCAGGAGCTTCGGCGCAGTCTTGGTTCGCGTAAACGGCCCCGCGCCGGGCGAGTGGCGGAGGGAAGGACAAGCAGTTTGGGGAGGCCCCGCTCCCTGCCTGCGCGTGGGGCACTGGGGGAGGCCGTCTGGCTCAGCGCCCCCCCGGCCCCGGCCGGACCGAGGGGCCGCCGGCTCCGCAGGTCAAGATCCAGCCGCGGCCGGAGGGAGAGGAGCCATCGCTCGCCGCTCCACAGCCCCGCAGCTCACTTGCGACGCTTGGTGGTTTTCCTCTTCCTTCTCTTGAAGAAACAGCAGCACCTGGGGACAGAGGGGACCGTCAGCCTGGGCACAACGGGCTTGGGGGGGCAGAGCCGGGGCAGGGGGGAACCCCTCGGTGTCCTGGTGAGCCCCCGTGGGCGGCAGTGCTGTGGGAAGAGTCCCCGGCACACGCAGGGAGCACCGTGATGGCCACAGCGAGTGAGGGCCGGGGCCACGCAGGGGCTCCCGTAGAGGGAACAGCCCCACATCGGTGCTTGCCCCCTGCGCTGGCTTTGGGGGCAATACATGAGCCTCGGGGCAGGGCAGGGGGAGGCGGGAAGGGGCCAGTGGCCGCGCAGGGATGCTCCTCGCGGGGCAGCTCCTTGCTCCAGAGCTGGGCTGTGCCTCCCTGGAGGGAACTGGCCACGGCATTGCGGGGCGGCCGCCGAAACCCACATCCCCCCGCGCCCCAGGGAGGGGAGGCAGCGGGGCCGCGTCCTGCCCTTACTTTGTATCGTCTGTCACCTCCACCTCGGTGGGGGCTGTGATGGGGGCGTTCGAATGTCCTGCCGTCGGGTCGTCTGTGTTCAGCTCGCCGTTGGTGGAGCTCATCACCTGTGGAGAGACTAGCGTCAGCGCGGGGCACCGGCCGCTCCTCGGCCTTGTCCCCTGTCCCGCAGCAGCCCCGTCCCACAGAGGTGCAGCCCTGGGAGGCAGCACAGCCCGGCCCTGTGCGAGCCAGGAGCACCGAGGTGCCCGGGCAGGGCGGCAGGATGGTGCCCGCACCCAGACAGCGGCTCTCGGCCTCGGTACGGGGCAGCCCCATCGCACAGAGGGGTTGGATCCCCTCGGTGTCTCTGGGAGGGTCCCGGAAGCCCTGCGTACCCCGCCGAGAGAGGGGCTTGCTGGCACCAGCTCCAGCACACCCAGGAGCATGAGACATGGCCCCACGAAGCTGTTAGCTCCAGGGAGACCTTGCCGTGGCCGAGCAACTGGACACAGCTCTTCCTCCCCAGCCCCAAGCCCCAACACCGTTGGGCCCTGCGGGAGCCAGCCCAGTGCCCACCCTGCTGAGCCCCTGAGCTGCTGCCCGCTGGCCAGGGCAGTGGGGCCGTGCACAGTGCCAGGGCTGGCAGGAGAGTCAAGTCACCAAAGCAGGGATGGGGTTGGCAGAGGCAACCAGGACTTGCCTGAACCCCCCTCCTGCGCCCGCAAAGCCAGGAGCTCCCTGGGGATGCACAGGCCAAGGGATGGCCCAAGCTGCTCGTCCCGGGCAAGGAGACTCGGCCTGACCCGGACTCGTGGAGGAGCTGCCCTCCAACAGCCACAGCTATGGCAAGTGACAGCCCCCCGAAACAAGCCCAGAGACGTCACCAACGCCCCACCCCGCAGTGCCGGGCGCAGGACGGGGTGACGGGGGTTTGCAGAGCGAGAGCAGGGAGCAGGTGCCGTGGCAGGGAGGGGACGTGGTACAGGAGGAGGGGGGCAGAGCGCAAGCTGGCCCCATGGTCTGCCCCAGAGATCCAGCTCTTTCCTGCCCAGGCCCAGGACCAAGCACCAGCAGAGATTCACTGCGGAGCAGCAGGAAGGAGCAGCAGTGGCGGGGACGGAAGCAGAGACAGAGGAAACAGCACAGGCCCAGCCAGGAGGGACCCGACACGGGTGCCCCACCAGCCCGAGAGGGGCCAAGCGGCAACAGGTGGCTGACGGCGCGAGCGCAGGACTGAGGCGGGGAGATGAGGCCGAGGGCTGCGAGGGAACAGGAGGAGAAGCGGGGCTCGAAGCCATCACGGGTAGGGCCACATTGTCCGGCACAGCCCCAGGCCCTCCCGGCTGCTTCACCCATCTCTAACCGCCCTCTGAGTCCCACTGGCAGCACCGAGGGAGCCCCAGGGAAGCAGCACCGGCCTCGTCTGCGAGCTGTGAGCACCACGGGACAGGGTGCCCCGGGCAAGTGTGTCCCTGCTGCCGGCCCAGGGCAGGGGAGCGGGGCCGGGCCCCTGGCCCAGCCGCAGACACGCGGCTGTGCGGGCAGGTGGCGTGGCACAGGCCGGCTCTGCTCCCTCCCGCGCCCGCCCCTGCCCTCGGCGCGTGGTTGCATGTACCTGGACGGACCCCCCGAGCCTGCCGGCTGCCAGGTGAGCTCCCACAGGCTCCTCGGCGGGCTGCCCACCGGCCTGAGGATCCCACACCTCCGTCCCCTCGGGCGGCTGCTCGCGACAGGCAGGAGGAACAGAATGAAAAGAAACAAAAGAAAAGAGGAAGAATGGGGAAGAGAAGGGAGAGGTGGAGGGACGGGGTGGGGAGAAGAGTGGCAAAGGGAGTCGAGAAAAATAAGACATGCAAAAGCAAAACCATGACCGGAGCAGCTCAAGTGTGTGGTTGCGGAGGGCACTCACGCAGCACCGGCCCGGCGGCTCCCCGGCACGGTCCCTGCGGTGACCCCGCGGCTCTGCCTCCTCCCTGCCACATACACGCACACGCAAGCCCCGGCTGTGGAGCTGGGCTCTGGGCACGTCCCCGCGGAGGGCTCGGAGCCCCACGGAGCGCGGCTGGCCTGCAGGAGGGACAGCGGGGAGAGGCAGCTGGGCTGAGGCGATGCTGCCGGCCGCTCTCCGGCGAGCGCAACGGTCCGAGGCCGACGCGGATCTCGGCGGGGCAACAGCAAGGCAGCGAGTTGTGGCCACGGGCTCCTGGGCTGTCCCGCAGCAGGGAAAGCACCCTGCTGCCAAACCCATCCCCGGGCTGGAAACTGCTGCCACCTGTGAGAGTTGAGGACTTTGCTTTTCCCCCTGCTCTCGAGCAGGGATGCGGACCACGGCATTTCTGAGGTGCTGGAGGCAGAGAGCAGACTTACTGGGAGCAAGTTCCCAGGAACGAGCCAGAGGCACTTTGAAGACGTCACCCTGGCCCAACGGAAGCGCTGCCAGGGCTGTCCCAGGCTCCCTGTGCTGGGCTGGGAGCAGCGTGGGGCATCGCTGGGCTGACCCGTGGGTGCTGCACCCTCAGCTCCAGCCTGTTCGCGGGTGCTCTGCTCCCTGCGGAGGTTCCAGGCAGGAAGACGAGGAGCTGGGAAAACGCCTGCAGTTTGCTCGATGGCAGCAGGCCTGAAGTCACGGCTCCTGCGCCAGCGTGGGCCAGGCCATGGCACTGGAGAAGCCGCCCAGGAAGGGAGCTGCTTGCTCCCAGCTCAGCTCCGGGTGCCCGGCTGGTTCCCAGGGCAGAGCCAGCCCCTCTCTCCAGCACAGGGCCCACGCTGCCGAGCTGCCCCATGAACCCCCTCTGGGGCTCAGGCAGCCCCTCCCTCGTCCCGTGTCCCCCCAGTGAAAGTGCTGCTGCAAACAGAGCGGCGAGTGACCCCGTGGGGATGCAGCCCTGGGGCCATGGTGGTGGCTCAGCCTGCACCGTGCCCACAGCCACCGGCCAGCACTAAATCCTGCAGCTTGTGGCTGAAGCCCAGGCCTGGCGCTTCCCCGCCGTGCTGCAGCCTTCCTCGGCTGCTTCCTCCCGCTTCTGCCAGGCCACCTGGTCACCACCCTGGTCCCCCTGCTAGTCACAGAACCAGAGCTGCGGGGAGGAAGCCCTCCCAGGGACAGCACCCGGGAAAAAAGAATGCCCCAGTCCCTTCCTTGGTTCAGTGGCCCCGCTGGGCTCGGTGGGTCTGCGGAGCAGCAGCCCGAACTGCCCACGACTGCGGTCCCGGGCTCCGGCCTGGGCAGTGCTGCCACTCACCTGGTGTTTGGTGTGTGGCTGTGCTTTGTCTCTGTTCGGGGGCTGCACCGGCACCTCGCTGTGCATCGTGCCAATGGGGGTGGGCTGGAGACATGACAAGGACACGGTCAGCCACGGCGCAGCAGCCCTCCCGCCGCCCCGCAACCCCTGACCCTGCAAAACACCCCAGTCTCGGGGCCTGATCCCAGCCCCTACCCCCAGCCCAGCAGCTCCTCGCTTGGTGGGTGGCTGCAGGGTGCCCGTGGCAGAACGCGAGGTGCCACCTCGATTGCGGGGCTCCCCTCGGCTCCAAGAGCCTCCAATTTCTGTGGCACAGACACAGCTTGGCGCTGGTTGCTGGTGGCGGGGGAGGGCTGGTGGAGCTGATCTCTGGGGCACAGATGTGGCAGGGAAGACACCAACCCACACCTTCCCTGGCTGCTGCCACGGACCACGCTGAGTCCCCCCACATGCTGCCCATGGCCCCCCCCAGGGTCCAGCACCCTCTGCCCGATCCCATTCCCCTGCCACTCACCAGTGGTTTCCCTGCCCAGTCGTATTCGTAGTCGAACACGTAACCGTTCCGCTCGAACAAGTCTGTGAAGAGCTTCCGCAGGTAGTCGTAGTCGGGCTTCTCGAAGAAATCCAGCCGCCGCACGTAGCGCAGGTACGTGGCCATTTCCTCTGCGGGGATAGAGAGGGCTCAGCGGGGCCAGGCCAGCGGGCTCCGGGGCCAGACTGGGGCCGGGGCCAGGCCATGGCGGGGTGCCCTCACCTGGGAAGTTCTCACAGAGCACCTCCACTGGAGTGGCCCTTTTGGTGTCGCCGATCTTCTGGTACCTCTCCTTGAGCGTGTCAGCCTGGCAGAGACAAGGAGCAGGTCGGCGTGAGGGCCAGGCTCGGCCCTGGGGGCTATCAGACCACAAACGGTTTCCTGGTGCCCCAGGAGAGCCCATTCCCAGGGAATCCCTTCACCCAGGGCAGGTCTGGAGGACGAACACGGCGAGGGTGGCCCCAGGACAGCCAGTGAGAGCAGCTGGGACACCAGCAAAGCAAGGGAGACGCAGAGAGGGGGACATCCACAGCCGCTCAGCACAGCAAGGGCCTGGCACAGATCTCAGAGCAACAGCCCCCGCATTGGGCGGGGTGCCAACCCTCCAACACCCCGGGGGATGAAGCTTCCCCCGCCTTCCTGATGCCACCCACGCCAGGGCAGAGCCAGGCCCACGGGGCAGCCGTGCCCAGGGACAGCGGGAGCCAGTACCTACCTTGAGGCCTTGCCAAGGGAGGCTCCCGCGGAGGAAGTACATAAACATGTGTCCTAACGCTTCCAGGTCATCCCTGCGGCTTTGTTCTGCAGGGAGACAAAAAAGGGCACGTTCACAGTACAGCCACCGTCCCCATCCCCGCCAGACCCTGCAGCACCCCGAGCCCCCAGCCCAGACTGAAGAGAGGAGCAGCAGTTTGCCCCCAGCTCGCACCCTGCCATCCCCTTCCCTGTCCCCTTTGGCCGCACGTACCTTTCCCGAGGTGGGTGTTGATGCTCATGTAGCGTGCTGTCCCTGTCAGGCTCTTGTGCTCTCGGTAGGGGATGTGTTTTTTGGTCTCGGGGTCAATATACTCTTTGGCCAGGCCAAAATCGATGATGTGGATGGTGTGCTGCCGCTTGCTGCCCGGCCGCCCCACCAGGAAGTTCTCTGGCTTGACGTCTCTGTAGATCAGGCTTTTGGTGTGGACATATTCCATCCGTGTGATCTGGGGCAGAAGGAGATGTCAGCACCACGGCAGAGTTGCACCGTGCGTCCCACACGTCTCCCTGCACCCTCCTCCCCTGGGCCCGATGCTGCTCTGATTGCCTCGTCCCCAGCCAGCACGTCACCCTGGGGTTGAAGGGATGGGCACAAGAGGTCCTCCAGCCCTGGGAGACAACCTCAGTCCAGCTGCGTCTCAGACAGAAAACCACACTGGTGGGGTTGGAGGGGACCCCTGGGGATCACCCAGTCCAAGCCCCTGCTCCAGCAGGTCCCCACAGCAGTTGCCCAGTTTGGCGTCCAGGCGGATTTGGGATCTCTCCAGAGCAGAATATTCCATCACCTCTCTGAGCAGCCTGGGCCAGGGCTCCCTCACCCTCACACCAAAGAAGTTTCTCCTCCTGCTCAGGTGGAACTTCCTGGATTCCAGTTGGTGCCCGTTGCCCCTTGTCCTGTACTGGTGCAGGGGGTTGTTCCTCCCTGGGTGCAGGACCCTGCACTTGCCCTTGTTGAACTTCACTCGGTTCCTCTCGCCCAACTCTCCAGCCTGTCCAGGTCTCCCTGAACGGCAGCGCAGCCTGACAGTGTGTCAGCCACTGCTCCCAGCGCTGCCTCAGCATCAAACTGGCTGAGAGGGCACTCTGCTCCTTCCTCCAGGCCATTGATGATTGATGTTGAACAGAACTGGACCCAGTCGTGACCCCTGGGGAACACCACGAGCTACAGAGCTCCACCTGGACCCTGCACTGCTGATCACAACCCTCTGAGCTCTGTCTCACACGGGGACAGACGCTCGATTGTGCTCAGAGAGGAGCTGCGTGGGGGTGAGGGAGAGCCCTCCTACGTCAGCGAGAGAGTGAGGTAGTGTCTCCTGCAGCGTGCTGGGCACTGGCTCACCCCTCCGTCCCCTCCCCTTCCCTGTGGGGTCCCCACGCTGTGACCATGCTGTGTCACCCTGCTCCCCGGGGCAGGCTGCAGCCGGAGCTGCTGCACTCACCAGCTGGATCGCGATCATCAGGACGGTCTTGAGTGTGAAGGTCCGATCGCACAGATCAAAGAGATCTTCTAGGCTGGGTCCCAGCAGCTCCAACACCATGGCGTTGTACTTCCCGCAGGGGCCAAAGTAGTAAACCTGAGGAATTCCTTCTGCAAGAGACAAGGCAGGGGCCGTCAGGGGCTGTGGTGGGGCTGAGCAGCTCATGGCCACACAGTCACGGCCATGAAGTTGGGTCTGGGGGCTGTGGATGGGGGAGTGTCTCTGCACTGCTGAATGCAGGCAGCCTGGATCAGCTGTTGGCAGGAGCGCAAAGGAGGCAGCTCCATCTGCATCCCCGACTCTGCCGCGGGGAAGGTGGGGAGGGGAAGAACTAAATAAAAAGGGATCAAAGATTAGATGTGGCTCGGTGGAAAATCGGCCTCTCCCAGCCGAGCAGATGGGCAGGAGCTGCGCAGGCTGGGGAGCGAAGTTGCAGAGTCACGTTTCTCCCTCTCCCAGCAGCGTCCCCGTGGCAGCTCGCCCAGCCCCGTACCTGCATTGCCGAGCTGTTTGTAGAACCGGTACTCCAGGTGTAGCTGGGGCGCCCGCGATTTGATGGGTTCCTTGGAGGAGAGAAGGAGAACAGTTAAGGTCGTGGTAGGGAGCAGGACGGTAGCGAGGTCTGGGTGGCAGAAACTGCCTTCATTGGCTGGCAGCAGCTGGACTGAGAGCATTTCGGGTTGGTATAAATGGAGATGAAGGCTCAGGGGATGATGAGAGAACACCAGCTCATACAGGGATGAGATCTAACCCGTCCAAAGAGATCTGGGTGCTGGGGTAGGCATTAACGGGAGCAGGTACCAGTGGGGACCACCCTCTCCCGGAGGTCTCCGAGCTGCTGTCACCAGCTGAGCTCAGCACGGGCCACAGGGAGGTCCTGGAGGAGGGAAGACCTAGCTCTTCTCTCCTGGGGCCCAGATCACCCCAGCTGCAATGCCGCTGCTTCCCCTGCCCTCAATTCCTGGCAGTGAGCACAGCTCCTCTCGCACCCACCCACCCGCCACCCGCTGCAGCCTGCTCGGCTTGACTCACTCTCACAACCCCAGGGGGGTGAACAAACTCCTTCCCAGGTGGCCTGAGCATCCCCCCTGACCACGGAGGGACTCACCAATTTGATAGCCACGTATTCGTTCGTGTAGAGGTTCTTTCCTGCAGGGAGAGACGCAACAAAAGGTAGTTGAAAGCCAGTGAGCCTTTGCCTCACTCCCCATCACACCCGGCTCGAGGGCTCCGGAGTGGCACAAGATCCAGAACAGGTTCAGCAGCTCCACAACATATAAACAGGCCTCGAGGCACAAGCAGGAGCAGGAACCCACTGTGGGGAGTTGCAACATGCCTGTTAATTGCTCCCAGATGGAAAACTGGATTCCTCTGGGATGGGCAGGCTGCTGGGGGGACAGAGCCAAGCCCCAGGGATGGGGGTGGCCAAAGCGGGAACAAGACTGGGACTTGCTGTTTCTCCCAGCCAGGAGAGAGGCAACCCTGCTCTGGGGGGTGTCCAGAAGTGGGGGACGCTGTGGGATCATGGAGAGCGGGGCAAAGAGGAAGGACCCCCAGGAGCACTGGGGCAGCTTGAGGCTTTGCAGCCGTTCAAAGACATGGCAGGTAGGTGGAAATCCCTTCCCCAGGGCTGCGGTCGCTCCTGGGGGTAGCAGGTGTGTGTACGTGTATGTACATGTGTGTACACACGTGTGCGGCTCAATCTCACCCTTTGGGATGCTCCCACCTACCCAAGGGTGCTGGGGAAGCCAGGAGCAGCCCCACAGCCCGGCCTGTCAGTGCAACCTCTGCCCCAGCTCCAAAAAGGCAAAGATTAAACCATTTTATAGACACATGCAAGAGCCCCTCTGTGAGAGCCCTCCCGGGGAGCTGGGGGTTAACGGCGGCAGGTTCCCCTCCTGAGCTGGCGGATTCCCTTCCTGGGTGCACAGCGCCAGCAGACACGCGATCCGCTGCCTGGCTTGTGCATATCCGATGGAGCTGCATCTGTCTCCTCGGATTTTCTCCAAGCAATTTGCTGAGGGAACAAGCTCCTCCTGGCATAAGATTTCATCTGCTTCGCCCGCCGCTCTCCACCTGAAGCAGCAATAAATCCTGGCCGGGTGACATCAGAGCCAGCTGCTGAGCGCCAGAGTCAGCGGCAGGATTACGGGAAGAAGGATGAATGGGAGATATTAACGGAGAGACTCCTCCCTGGGACGGGCTCTGCAGCCAAGGAGGGGCTCAGTCCCGCTACCTCACCGACCCTCGCTCGTCCCAGGGGACCTCCCCCAAGCCACTTTGCCTCTTGCCTCTGCAAAACCAAATCCCTCTGCAGCGACCAGGGGTGATTTGGGAGGGAGGAACGTCTGGCTAACACAAGCACAGGCCAAACCACAGGGTTTTGGCCCATTGCAGACCGACATTTCCTGGGGAGGAGCTGGGGCATCTCTCACAGCCGTGCATGAGCTCAAGGAAACCCTCAGTCATTGGGAACTTGACGGGGACAGGGAAGAACTGCAATCCCAGTGGACCCCAGTGCAGCAACCTCGTCCTCGCCGCGAGCAGTCACCTTCCCACAGCTCATTGGGAGAGAAGGCAGCGAGCTGGCAGAAGGAGAAACACGTGCAGGCAGCTTATCTTCCACACACCAGGACCTCTGTGTTTGCAAACACTCGCTCACGGGAGAGCAAAACAGCCCCACGTGAGAGCCAGGGCCAGGATGCAGGGGCTGGCAGAGCCCATGCAGGAGGGCGAGGGGAAAGAGCATCCCCACAGGGCTGTGCTTGGAGAGCTCCACCCTGTCCCTGTTAGGTGGCACTGAAAGCTACCCACAAACGTGCCCTGGGAGCTGGCAGCACCCTCCCAGCTCGAGGAACAGGCCCAAATCATTCGATACCCCCATGGTTCATCCCTTCCTGTAACGCTTGGAGGGGGATGTCGGAGAGCTGCTGTCTAACCATCCTCCGCCACTTTCCCGATAAGAAAACAAGGCACAAAGAGCTGAACCAGCCTGTCATGAGAAAAAAAAAAGCAACAGGAAAGAAAAAGCAAAAGAGCGAGGAGGTGGGGGCTGGGGGGTCCTTCCCCCAGCTCTGGGAGCAGCTCCTATGGCCACCCCCACTGCCAAGCTCACCAACAGTGACAACTTTAACACCCAAAATGTGCCAAGTCCAGGGATCGGCCCACGGGGACCAAAGGAGGCAGCGCTGCAGGATTCAGAGAGGAAAAAGTGCTTTTGAAAGTCAAAGAAAAAAAAAAAGAGAAAAGCAGCGAGATGGGCAGCAGAGAGCAAATATTTGCGCCTGCAGAGAGGCCTTTGCCCTGCTCAGTGCTGGCGCTGCCTCTGAATCCAGCTGCCAGCACCTGCAAGCCGCAGCATGTGGGATCGATGGGAGCGAGCCAAAGGCACCCAAAACCACCCATGGGAGGAGGAGGCCAGGCCTGGGGTCACCCTCTGCTAACACCCAAACGGTCCCCTCTCAGACTGGCAGCGCTGGGGTCCCCAGCTGCTCCTGTACATCACAGCGAGCCGAGGAGAAGCCGGGCTCTGGGCTGGGCTCCCAACTGGGTCCGTCCGAGTGGCTTCCCCATGCCAGCCCCTCGCCTGGCACTGCCCTGGGCACTGCTACGAGCCAGGAGCCTCCGTGCTCAGGCCCTGCTTGCAGCAGGAGCACGGAGCTGTGCCCAGGTGCCGGGACTGGCAGTTTGGCTTCTCCAGTCCCAGCAACGCAGTCGAGGAGCTTGTGCGAGGGCAGCCGGGCACCGGCCTGGCACCACAGCCCCAGTGGCACGGGCTGCATCTTTCCAAGCAAGGACAGCTCCCTGGAGTATCGTGGGGTTTAAATAATAAGTTATTTCAGAGCTTGACCCTCCTCTAGAGGAGGCTCTGAAGAGGAAAAAGATGTTAATTTCCAGCTCTTCACTTCAAAGGAAAACCGCTGCGTTTGCAGCTGCCGTTAGAAACAAATGCGCCGGGCTAGGGGCGAGGGGGGAGCGCAGGAGAACTGCAAGCAGCACATCTGCAGAATGTACTGCAGGAGTAAGAGAAGCAGCAGCCTCTGCCAGGTCCCCGTCCCTCCCCCAGGCACCGGCCTCGGGCCAGGCTAGGGAGGGGGCCCTCAGGGAACCCCCTGCCCAGGCAGCACAGCAGAACAAACAGCGGCATCAGACAGAGCTCAGGGGAAGGTGCTTGCAAACCACCCAGGTGCTTTGGGCTCATTTTTGACCTTTCTGGTTAATGCCTGGGTTTTCCTCCTCTCGCAGTATCCTAGCACACTCCCACTGCCACCAGTGTCCCCCCTCCCTCCTGTTTCAGAGGGCAGCGTCCAACCCTGGCATGGAGGCAGGCAGGGGGGAGCTTGGGGGGCTGCAGGCAGGGGTGCTGCCCAGGGCTGTTGCTGGAAAGCCCCAGGAGGAGCTGGGCTTGTGCTTGTCCACGGCAGCAGCCTGGCAGGGGCGCAAACAGTCACTTGGGATGTGCTGGCCGGTGCCCAGGGCCCTGCCCAGGGTGAAGCACCAGGACAGGGTGACCAGGAGGTAACAGGACCCACCACCTGCATGACCTAAACATGCTCCTCCCAAGCCCTGTGTGCCAGAGGGCTGGGGCAACACCCTGCACCAGCTCCCAGCCCAGCTTGTACAGCCAGGAACTGGCCAGCCTGACTGGGATGGGGACTGGCACCAGTCTGTGTATCACTGGGATGCCAAGGCCAGAGGGATCCGGCACGGCCCCAGCAGCCAGGATCTCCTGCCCGAGTCACCCCCCTCCTGGCTGCCCACAGACTCCCTGCACCCATTTTTTGTTTAATTTATTTTTAAACAACCTACTTTTGAGTTTGGATGCCTCTGTCCCTGGAGCGCACTCGTCTGGACCTGGGGCAGCAGAGCTGAGGCACCCAGGACAGATCAGCCTCCGCCTCTGGGCACACTGGTGGAACCGGGCAGAGCGTTACCTGTTTCAGGAAGACAACTTCATCTTCCTTCCCCAGGCACCTTCCAGCACATTCCTGCAAGAGCTCCCTGCCTTTTTTTATGAGAGCAAAAAGCCCAAAGAAGATTTGGGAGCTTTTCAAAACTCAGCTATGCTTCAACCTCTGCAACCAGCCAGCCTTGAGGCCTGAATACTCCATTCCCAGTGGAAAATGGAGTGTCTGGTACCAGCTGGGGAGCATCCCCGCTGCTACCATCACTGTGCAGCCAGGGCCTTCAGCTGCAGCTGGAGGAATTGCGGCTCTCAGAGCATTCCCGAGCCCTGATGCGGTGCAGGGACACACCTAAGGAAGGGGGATGCAATTTTAGGAGGAAAGCCACAGAGCTGAGGCTTCCACTGCTGCGATGGGATCCTCTGCTCAGCCCTTCCCATGTTACGGCCGGGCATCACAGGGTGTGACAGGACAGGGAAACCACGTGAAGGGACTAGAAGCTTCTCTTGCTGGTGGCAAGGACAAACTCTCACAGTGAGAATCGACCGCTGCAGAGGCCCAGAGCAAGAGCTCGTCCCTTCAGCCCCGAGCAAACTGAGTCTAACCGCTCCCAGGTCCCTGCAGCAGCTCCACTCTGAGCAGCCTGGACTGCCAGTTTCACAGGATCCACACGAGACTTGTGTCCATCTTGGTGCTGTCCCCAGAAAGCAAGGGGGAGGCCAAGGCAGGGCTGACCCTCAGCGATGGGCATGCCACACATGTTCCAGACTCCTGCCTAGAGCAGGATCATGGAAGATGACCCACCCAGAAACATGTTCCCACTGTGGGATGCTCACTGGTGAGCAGGGAAAAGGAGGTGGAAGGACACAGGTAGACCCTGCACAGCTCGGAGCCCCCATCCACCCCCTCCCAGCCAGCCCTGCAGGGAAGCACCAGCAGCAGGAGGGGCAGAGTCCCTGGGGGTGTTCCAGATCCACCCGGGCAGTGAAAGGAGCAGCTGGGGTGGCAAAATCCTTAAATTGCTCTTCCTCCCTCATACCTGGGTCTGGATGAAGGACCAGAGCTCCTCCAGACACCTGGAGAGACAGACCCTCCGCTGCCGAACGCAAGAACTGCTTGGCTGTATTTTAAACAGAGAGTTTTCCCAAGCTCTGCAATTAAGCAGCAATTCCACAGGGGAGCTCAGGCTCAGCACGGTTCAGCCTGGCACCAGCCAGTCTGCCATGCTGGGAAGAGCTACCATTAACTCCCCACAGACAGGGAGGTGGGTAAACTCACCCCACCCTGTTAACAGCCTCCCACCTCCTGCTCCTCTCGCACGCAAACAGCCCACCAGGGTGACCACACTCACTGTAGGTACAGCTCAGAGCTTGTTTTGAAAAGACGCTGCTTAAAATATCTTGGAGCAGCAAGGGCTGCAAGAGGCTCCAGCCCGCTCTGGGGACCGGCTCTCTTCCCTCCACCAAGGGCACGAGACCTTTCCCAAAGCACTGGCAGCCCAGGCCAACACTCCCCCTGGAAGAGACTCCACCAAGGCGCCCGCTGTGCACCCCTGTGGATAGATATCCAGGCTGCGCTGCCAGCACTGCCAGGCCTCTCCCAGCCGAAGGGTTATGGGCTCGCTGGAAGCCTCCTGAGGCAAGCAGGTCCTTGGGAGAGGAGCAACCAACCCACCCTCTGAAGAGGAGTTTGCTTGAACCATTTACTGATCAACTTGGTTCAAAATGGAAAATGCCCACAGAAGGTGCTTGGGTTTACTCAGCCCTTTCTCTCTCCCCTGCATAAAATTTTAGAATAGTCTCTGAAATGACCAGTTTCAACAACTGGAGAATTTACCCAGGATAAAACACTGACTCTTTTCCCCAGATGTTTGCCCTGAAGTGGGACACTCTCCCTGACAAACCCCAAGAGCGACAGGCCGGGGTGGGTGGTGAGAAGCACCTCTGCAATCAGTCCTCAGGCTGTGGTGGGCTTTGAAAGGCCAAGCCCAGTGCGAAGGGGCTAAGGAAACAAGGGCTACCTGCAGCGCTTGGCGCTGGCAGTCATGGGCATGTGCTAGCTCCCGCCACTGCAGGAGGTGGGTGCCAGGGCGAGCCCTGTACAAGCAGTTAGAGCGAGGACAGAAGACGACCCTTCTCACCTAGACGGAGCTCCCCGAAATTGCCGCATCCAATCTTCTTGCCGACCCGGAAGTTGGGACCCACCATTAAGACGCCCGAGTTGGTTCCAGCACTCCGGCTTCCATGACTGCTCCTTCCTCCACCTGTCTTGGACATCCTTTTACCTTCCTCCAGCTCCCCTTTCCCTCCTCTCTTATCAAAATCCATAAGTTTGTGATACCCCGGCCTCTCCACGGTTACGCTGCTGCCATACAAATCCCAGAGCTGCCGGAAGTTGAGGGGTGAGGAGAAAAGAAGCAGGGTCCTTCTTAATTAATACACCATCACGGTGAGCGGTGGGAGGGCGGGGCGTGGAGAAGGAGGGAGAAGTGGCCACCCACGGCTGCTGGGCTACTGCAATGTTAGTGCTTGCCAAGGTCCCGCTGGGATTGTCATCGTCGTCTGTTACAGGGAGTTCTTTGGTGGAGAGAACATCCTGCGGAGAGGGTCCTCCCAGCGCGGCTCCTCACTCTCCCAGCTGCGGAAAGGAGAGAGAAAATTAACATGAGGAAACGAGGATGCAGAGGACAACGGGGGGTCCTGGGTCCTGCCCCCAGAGCCCCTGAAACACCTTCCCTGGTCACCGGTAACTCCCACAATGATGAAGGGTGTCGTGAGTGACGGAAGGGGAAAGCTGGGGGATCAGGACCATTGCAAGGTGCCCCATGTTGAAGATCCTGGTATAAATAAATGGAGTCTGACCATGGCAGGAGGTGAAATGCGCGATGAGCATCTCCAGGTTGGAGAGGACACGTGGGGAACGACCATGCTCAGGGCTGCCACAACAATGCGCCCAGGCCTGCCAGGCTGGGGCAAAGCAGATACCAGCAAACAGGACCCAGGGCTCACCAAGGCCGTGCTCACCCCCACAGGGAGCTCCCGACTGCCGCCTCTTCCGCCGCTCTCGCAAACGAACCTGCATTTTAAATGCAAAGCTGGGAGCGAGGTTTGGCACCTGAAGCCAGGGCAAGAGCCGCTGGGATACTTGCTGAGTAACTGATGGCCGTGGATGCTCATTTGCTCAGTGGTCACGCAGCACCGTGCCTACCTGACGCAGGCAGCTCCCAGCACCTCCCAGTGAGGCTGGTGGGAAGCTTCGTGCCAGTGGTGGGGTAACTTGGGGCTCCCCTTGGTGCCTGCAAACAGGCAGGGCTCAGCTCAGCCCCTCGAACCAGGGAGCTCCTTTCCAGGCGGAGGGAGGTTGGACTCGTGACCTGTAAAGGTCCCTTCCAACCCAAACCATTCCACGACAGTGGCTCCACACAAGCCTCTCTGTGCAGCTGACAGTGTTCACATGGGCACAGCCTGACATCCAGGCTCTCGCTTCCTTCTGGAGGGGTGGAATGACACGGACCCTCGACCGGTGCTCAGGGAACCAGGTTCCCAGGAGGGAGGAGCTGTGCCCTCCTTGCCCCCAGGACTCCCACCAGAGCTGCCTGGGGGAGGCCAGGCTCAGTCCTTCTTCGCCAGAGGCAGCCAGGAAGCTCAACATGGGCTGAGAGTCAAGCAGAGCCAGGTGCTCACTGGGAGACCACGTGAGAGACAGACAGACAGACAGACACCCGCCCTGCTTTCCCCCAGCATTCACCACCTCTGGTTTTGCTCCCAGCTCAGTCCTGGCTGCGTTTCGAGAGGTAGGCAGCCCCCACCCCTCCCTGTCCCACTCGCCCTCTCACCACCTTCCTCCATGGGCCCCCCGAGAGCCCTCGCTGCCACGGCCTCGTCACCTGCGGGTTAAACAAGCAAACCCTCGCCCCTCCAGCGCTCAGACTGCAGGAAATGAGCACACTGCGAGTCCTGACGCTTGGCCAAACCCCATAAAACAGTTTATTGGCTCTCGATAGCTATTAATACCAAAAAAAAAAAAACCAAACCAAAAAAGGCTTCTTGTGCTGAAGGGTGCATGGGGGAAAAATGGGGGGGGGGAAAAAGACCCCCAAGCCAGAGCGCAGCACGAGGCGAGGCCGAGCAGTGGGCAGGGCAGCGGCTCCCTGGGGTTGCCCCGCTCCCAGCCCTCGCCCGACACCGAACCCCGGCCAGGGCCCCCAACACTGTCCGCAGCATCCCAGCAAAACGCCACCGCTCTTCTAGAGGGCCGGAGCCACCGGCCCAGCTCCTCGGGGCTGTTGTGGGTGCACATCGGTGGGACCTGCCTGTTCAAGTTCTGGGGAACAAACGCTTCCATGTGTGGTGGGATGGGAACCCCCTCCTTCCCCTGCAGGCTCCATCCTCCAGGCCAACACCTCCAGGGCATCCCCCAAGCCCAGCAGCACCAGCACAGAGCAGCCTGGCTCTCCAAGGCCACTCCAACACATCGGGACCCCCTGCTGCACCCAGCACATCTCCACTGAGGGAAACCGAGGCACAAGGAGCCGGCTCCTGCCCTGACGCTCCCTTCCCCCGGAGCCAGCGGTCTCCGACCTGTGCCAGCAGGAAGCAGGGTGGGAGCGGCAGCAAAGCAGGGCTTCCCTGCGCTTTGTTCTGCCCCAGCCCCGAGCGCACACAGCCCACACGTGATATCCTGCTCATTCTTTGCTCTCCCAATAATTTCCGCTCTGGGTCCGGCGCATGGCGGTGCCCTCCCGCCTGGCTCATGCTTCACCCACCTCTGATGGCCTCGCGTGAGGACGCCGAGGAGCCATTTCCCCCAGGACCTCCCGGAGCAGGGCACGGCTCTCCCCAGGCATTTCGGGAGCTGCTTTCCCCTGATGTGGCCAGGGAAAGAGGAGGCAGCTGGTGATGCGTGGGCCACGCTGCTGCAGACCCCATTTTCATTTTGAATCAGACCTTTCTGTTGAGTCCCGGGGGATTTCAGGCGCAGACTGTTTGCTCAGAGTCAGGCGGCCGACGGCCAGAGCTGAGGGAGCTCCAGCCCCCGCGCTTGGGATTATTTTTTTTAAAGAGTTATAGGCCAGTCTCTGCAAGGGATTTTCAGACAATGCAGTCAGACACAGCCCTAACAGAAGGGAAAAGATAAATAGTTTCCTGCAAGCAGGAGGAGACTGCGCTGTCCTCCCCCAGCCCAGACAAACGCAGGACGACTCCCCAGCCCTGCCTGGGCAGCAAGCGCCAGCCTCGGGAGCAAGAGTCCAGCTCCAAAGCCCGGTTTCAAGGCAGCTGGGCCAGGGCAACGACCAGCAAAGCTCCGGCCTGGGGCTGCATGCAGCCACGCTGCCGTTCCCAAAGCAGGGCGGTCAGAGCAGCAGGAAGTCAACAAACCGCGTCCGTGTGAGTCAGACTGGGGCAAGTGATGCTCCTCCAAACGCTGCCCACCAGCCTCCCCCGTGGATGAGCCACAGGGCACTGAGGGCTGGCAGGAATCTATTTTAACATCCAAAGAGAGCCATCGGCTCCCAGTGCCTTGGTACAGAAGCAGGACCCACCTCTCCGTGCGGTGTCAGTGACTGGTCAGGTTTTCCACTCTGTGCCATAAAGAGATCTCTGGCCTTTAAAATTGAGAACAACCTAATTAGAAACAGAAACCTTTGGTAAAATCCCAGCGCTCCCACAGCTCCGGAGCAAACAGTCCTGCAAAACCTGCGCTTGGTAAACCCAGCAGCCCCTGGATGGGCAAGAGGGACCCAGACCTGCCCCGTCCTGCCACCCCAGGGCAGCAGCCCCTGATAAAACCAAGGGCACGTTGATGCCTTTTGACTAGGAACCCTCACCCCGACCGTCACATTGAGGCGAGCAGCCTCAGAAAAGCACCTTCGAGGCTGGGTTTGTTGGCCTGGTGTCAAATCTGATGCAAGATGAGAGGAAGAAAACTTCTTTCTCTCTTCAGGGGAAAGGGAGGGGGATGAGTAAGAAAAAGCCATAAACTGAAGTTTGGTGGAATAAATTCCAAAGCAAACTGTGGTCTTCAAACAAACGAGCAGTGCCCTGCAGCGTCTGCACTGCGAGTGCTCCAAGCCGGGGAACCCAAGGGAGAAATAAACTGCAGACAAGCACAAGAGACTCCAGCACCTCCTCAAAATAACCACAGACACACTGAAAGCATCATCAAGGGGACAAAGCCACACTCCAGCACCCATCTGAAACCCAAAGAAGGGGTTCAGGGTGTTCAGGTTGAAATATTGGATTCTTTGGGTGTGCCAAATGTTTTTGAGGGCGTTGGGTCTGCTCCAGTCACATCTACAAGCTCTTCCCTGTGGTTGTGAGGGTGAGAAAAGGGGGCTGGGTGTGTGTTTTTTTTCTTTAAATAAGAAAGAAGAACTGTAATTCTGGTGCCAGACCTGGGACTTGGACTAAAACCTCAAGGCTCGGCAAGTTCCTGGTCACATTTGCAAGTACAAAACACTGAAAAGTTGTATTTTTAAACATTTCTTTCCTGTGCAGCGAAGCCTCGTGGCTGCCGAGGAAGGACCTGTACACGAACCATCTGGAGCACGTTGTTCCAGGCCCTTCATACACACACGGTGTTCCTGCCCGAACAAGGTTAAAATTCAACAGGGCAAGACAAAAGAGGGGAAGGAAAAAATAGCGGCTGGGAGCAGGGAAACACTTGGTGAAGGTCAGGGGGCAGTCCGTGGTGCTTCCTGGAACTGAGCCCAGGTGTCCTGGGTCAGCCGGTGCCCTCGGGTGGGTGCGATGCTGCCGCCAGCCCTGGGGGTTTGACCCGTCCCAGCCCTGATGTCCACAAGCCTGCGGGATGGCGACTTGAAGCCGGTTTCCCCATGTGCTCTGCAAGCAAAAGAGCAACGCGGCTGCACGCAGAGGAAAGAGAATGGAAAGCTGCTGGAGAGCATGAAAAAGAAAAGCCCTTGACACTACGGAGCTCCAAGTACACATCGCTGCCAATTAAAAGCTAAAAATAATCACCAATACCCTGATGTCCCAGAGGACGACCCATCGGCTGGCTCCCAGCACAAAAATCCAGACCGAAAAGCAACCGGTGGCCTAACGCAGCTGAAACCAAAACCCAATAAATTTTACAAGTCCAAAAGGCAGACAAAGTCTCTGCTTATGAGGGGATCAAAAATCTGACGACAAAGCGAGATCCAACAGCTTTAAAACCAGCTGCAGACGGTGGCAGATGAGGCTGCAACCGTTCGTAGTTAAAAACATATCACAACGGAATGGGGAAGAGCCGTGCCACCACACAGAGGTTTCCCCAAATGAGGAGTCCTGGACAACCTCACCAGGCTTCCCCACAGGAGAGCCCTGTGCAGGCATAGTCAAGCCAGACGTGGAGGCTTGACTGGAGGTGCTGAAGGGATGTGGGGCAGCTCCCTCCTGCCTCTGCAGGTACCCCCCAAGAGCTCAGCGAGCAGAAAGACACAGTGGGCTGCCAGAAGGCTCCAGCTTTTGAGCAGCTTGTGAGCACTACCTGAGCGCAGGGAGAGCAGCCTCCAGGCAGCACCGCAGCCCCTTCCACCTGCCCCACAACCGACATGAGGCCTCTGGAGAGCCGAGACAGCTCTTGGTACTCTCGTGTAGCTCTGACTAGGGCCCTTGCAGCTCGAGCAGGCTCAGGAGGGGAACAACCCATCTGGGGTGGGAGCAGCTATAGAATGAGAAACAGATTCTGAAGGAGGGCAAACCCCCCAACTCATTCCAACCTAATGCTGCGAACTGCAGCGGTAGGAAAGGTCCTCCCAAGATGGAGATTTGAGACCACACCTGCATCCTCCATGGGGCCAGCGTTCCCACACAGGCCCATGGCAGTGGGGAGCAGCAGCCAATGCAGGCTGGAGGAACATCTTTTCCCCACCTCGTCTGCAGCTTGCAGAAAAAGGCAGTTCCAGCTGCTCCGAAGGACAGGAACTGGCCATGAAATCCCCTTCTCCCACCAACTTTTCTCTGGACCGAGGGGAAAGAAAAAACCTCCTGGAGTGTCCCAGCACAGCGGTATCCCGTGTCCGCAGGGCTGGCTGAGCTCCTTCCACGGGGGTGAAGCTCCTCACTTCTGCTCTCTCAACAGCTGAAAGCTTCGAGGAAAAACCTGTCCACAGGGCTACCACAAAAGGGAAATCCAGCGGGTTTTCCAAGATGTAAAAATAACGCAACTACTACTCATTCTGGAAATTTACTTGTCCAAGCCCAATGCTAGAACCTCTACATGACCAGTACAGCCAGAAACCTATACTGGAGCAACTGCAAGAGCTACCCATGTGTGAAGACCCAAGCGTGATGCATCGTTATTTAACTGATGTTTAAGAGCAAAATATGAGCACACTGGAACCAGGCCACCTTGACACCGAGGTGGGAGCACTCACACACCTTTGGCACAAGTTTAACTTCACAGGCTCGGAACTCCTCTCCCACAATGACCACCGAGTCGCTCCCAGCAGTAGCAGGAACCCGCTCCCCACGCCGCTTTCCTCCCCTTTTCTCTCCATGCACACCCCAGCACCACAGGAGAAGACCTGCGTTGAGATGGCTGCGTCAGACACTGCGATAAGCCCAATGCTGCTGCTACACCTCGGCGAGGTGGCACCAAGCTCCCTGACACTCAAACCTTAACTTTTGTGAGGAAAACGCATGCTGGGGGCGTTTTTGAGGAAGCGAGACAATTGCTAGGGGGGTATTTGTTTGGTTTTTTCAATGCAGAGTGCTTCCAAGACTCAGGTAGTTTACAGAGGTCTTTTGCTGGGGCAACAGGAAAGCTGTAAGCGTAAGCTCCTCTCCCTGCCTTGTGCTGCCGGGCTCCAGAGGGATCTCCTGAGCTCCCTGGACACGCACCTCTCCTCCGAGCCGGACTCAGCAGCTCACGATCAGCTCATCCCTGCAGCAGACATGCACAAGAGGCTCAGCCGCAGGTCTGCGGGGTGGGCTCTCCCCAGCTGCTCTCCCAGGAGGAAGAGGGAAATCTTGCTGTTTGGAGAAAATCCGACCTGACCCCTACCCAGGGAAGGTTCCTCCGTGGGCTGGAGAGGCAGTGGGGCTGTGCAGCACTCAGAGCTCACCCCACCTCACACCTCCACCAGCTCTGGTTATGGGAGACCCAAGCAAACCTACTGGGGCAGCAGAATATTCTTTATGGCAACGGCAGATGGGCTTGTTCTGGCCCAATTTCCTCCCAATCCCCCAAGCAAAGAGGCGACTGAGTGCTCTGAGGGTCTCGAAGCAGCCAGCAGAGAAGGGAGTTCTGACTGCGAGCATCTTGCCTGCCACAGCACAGGATCGCTGTGCCCACCCTGTCAGGATGGAGGAACAGCCGCGTCCCGCGGGGGACGGCCCCGCAGAGGAGTCAGAGCAGCAGGGCAGAGGTTAAGGGGCCTTCACCTTTCCTGGTAATCCCCTTAAAAACCAGGAAGTCCTGAAAACAGCTGCTTTCCCAGCAACGCACGACACCCACGCAGCTTCTGCTGAACATCACCCCCGACCCCAGCCGGGTCGGGTTGAGCCGAGGTGGTGTCCAGGCCTCCTTGCGATCTCCAACGCTTTTCCCAGCTCACACAGCGAGGTGGGAGCCAGCCCAGCTCTGTTTACTCCGCTTCCTCCTTTGTGAGCTGATGGTGGTGTCAGCACAACAGGAAGCTCTTGTTCAGTAGTTTGTTACTTAACTGCTGATGCAGAGTCACCGGGGAACCCAGGCGTAACGTGCCGCCGGGTTCCAGAGGCGGGGGAGCTGTGCGGCTCAGGTTCAGGGCTGGGATTTGAGAGCTCCCAGCTCTGCCATCGCCTCCCTGGTGATCTGGGCATGGCCCCACATTCCCAACCCTTCACATCCTGGCTGTTACACTGGGATAACAACTCCCCTGCATCTGCCTTGTCCCTTGGAGGTCCCCAGGGAGATGCTTGGCTCCTTCTGAGCTTTTAAACAGGGTTGAGAGCTCAGCAACCTCCCCCCGCTGCCTCCTCCAAGGGAGCCTTCAGGGAACGGACCAGAACCCAGTAACTGACTGAAGAAACTCTCCCACCCAACAGCAACAGCATCTCGAGAAACCCACCCCCTGTACCTGCGCTCCTGCTGCCCATGTGCGAGGTCACCAACCCGCCGGCGGGGAATATCCAGTGGTCCCACAAACCTCCTCTTTGGATCCCCACATCAAGCCCTGCAGCCCACGGAGCAGCCCCCGTCCACAGGCCTACAGCCCCGCCGCTTCCCTGTGAGCTGCCGCATCCCTCCTCGCACAAACACGGCCTCTGGAGCCCGCCTGGACGGTGCTATCGGACTGAGTCATCGATTACCAGGCAGACGCAGTCCTATCTCCATGGTCACTGGACTAGGAGCGTTGGAAGCGCAGTTTTCCCTTCGACACGGGAACGGGTGCGGCTGGTCTCCCCCTCCAGCAAACAGGGACACTGCAGCATGGTTTTGCTTTTGGCCCCAGTGTTTGCAACGAGGGAATTTGTAAGGGCAGTTTGCTCAAAACAGGGGATTTTTCCCCATCCAGGTTGTTTCTTGAAAAGAAAAAAAAAAAGCCGAAACTAATGTTTTGACCAGAGTTTCTTCTAGTGATCAGGGGAAAAAAAAAAAAAATCCCCCAAACCCACAAAACCCCTGAACTGTGGCAGCAAAGCTTTTAATCCAACATGATCTAAGCATCCCTGTTCCAAATCTCCCCTCCCTTCCTGGCTTCCCAGCTCTCTACCGAGAACACGGTGTATCTGTGAGGAGACAACACCCGCACGCCCCAGCCCAGCCACCTCCAGCCTCGCCAGTGCCCTCCAGCCTCTGCCACTCGCTGTGCCCCACGGTCGGGCTCTCGCCCTCCCTGCGCAGCGCAGGGGTCAGGCACCGCCAACACTGTTCTTAGCATCGTAATTAACAAGCCAAACCACTAACAGAGCAAATAATCCTGCACAGCATCACCTCCAGGTACACCCTTCACCCAGAACAAACAAAACACTGACTTCTGGCAAAGGAAGTGTGGAGCCTCTGCTAGAGGTCGAACCGTTTACCACCATACGTGGCTGCACCGCTCCCAACACGGACCATCGGCCAGCCCCAGCACCGCAGCGCTTCACCCCCGCACCCAGCCGGGGCTCTCAGCCACGTCCAGAAAACATCCAAGCCTAAACCACACCAGGGTTAAAAAAAATAAAACTCAGTAATAATAATAATAATAATAATAAAGCATTTGGTTTTTCCCCTGAGTTGAAGTGTGCTGCAAAGAAGATGGATTTTTCTTCCTGGTTTCCTCCTCCAGCTATTGGGTCTATTAAGCTCTTCTCTACATTAGTAGTGTTCTGTTACCGGCTATTCCCTTCCCTAGCAGGTATTTTCAGACGTTCAGCTCTTAACCTACAAGTAATCAAGCTCCAAATCTCTTAAAGTTATTTTCTCCCAGCTTCCGAACACAAATATGGCTTTTTAATGGATTACTACAAATTCTCTATTTATTTATCTCTTTAAATAAAAGGTTTGTGCTGCACTGTTCCCACCGTAATGCTGTGAGGAGCAGAGCTCCCAAGGCACCGCAGTACAGGCTCAGGACCCCAGAATGTCCCCCTGACCAACTCTGGCATCACAACAGCTCAAAAGAGAGCGGGAGCAAAACAGAAATCGGTAGTAAAAAAGGGGGAAAACCACCACAGAACCCCAGACTGGTGGGGCTGGAGGGGACCCCTGGGGATCACGCAGCCCAGCCCGAGCAGGTCCCCACAGCAGTTGCCCAGTTTGGGGTCCAGGCGGGTTTGGGATCTCTCCGGAGCAGGAGACTCCACCACCTCTCTGAGCAGCCTGGGCCAGGGCTCCCTCACCCTCACACCAAAGAAGTTTCTCCTCCTGCTCAGGTGAAACTTCCCGGGTCCCAGCTGGTGCCCGTTGCCCCTTGTCCTGTTGCTGGGCACCACTGGGCAGAGTCTGGCCCCTCTCCTGACCCCCCTTTAGCTGTTGGTCACATTGAGGAGGTCCCCTCTCAGGCTGCTCTTCCCCAGCTGAACAGCCCCAGGGCTCTCAGCCCTTCCTCGGCACAGAGATGCTCCAGCCCCTCCTCATCTTCACAGCCTCCACTGGACTCTCTCCAGTAGCTCCTTGTCTCTCTGGGACTGGGGAGCCCAGAACTAGGCACAGGGCTCCAGATGTGGCCTTGCTGTGGCAGAGCAGAGGGGGAGGAGACCCTCCCTGACATGCTGGCGACACGCTTCTCAATGCACCCCAGGAGACCATTGTTCTCTTGGCCACGATGGCCCATTGCCAGCCCATGGGGAACCAGTAGAAGTGTTTTCAGTTTCCAGAGAAGGCAACACCCTGACAAGTTGGTAGGACACACGCGAAGGTGTGAATTCCCTAGACTGCTACGATTTCACCTCCTTGTTGAGGAGCAGGGCAGAGCTGTACAAGCCACATGCTGGAGAACATCCCTGGCCCAGCAGCTAGACAGCTTCACCCCAAAGCCTTGACCACGTGCACCACAGCTCAACACGGACAAGAGGAACACTCAGCCAGCAGTGGGCAGAGGGCAAGGACATGGGCGAACAGCATCACATTTCTGGCAGGACTTCAGCAGTGATTATTTTGCACCCAAAAATACTCAGCGAGGGAAGAGGCTCCTCCGTAACCAAGACGAGCATGACGGTTTCGATGCCTTTGCTCCCTGCTCGCAGAAGCAGAAATGGAAATCACCGCACGAAAACCTCTCAGTAAAAGCAGCCACAAAGAAAACTTCACGAAGCATCGCTCCACCACTGCGAGCTGCTGTGCAATTTGCTCCCGGCTCAATGCAGAATTTCCCTCTTTTTGCTGGATCCCTGGTCAGAGCACTTACACCTGGATGGAAAATATTAACACTGGTTTACCAAGAAGCCGGAAATACCACGATGGAAATCACAGCAGCAGCACAGGAACCAAGCAAAACGCTAAAAATACTGCTCTAGGAAAAATAACACTAGTAAATATACACGTGCTAAAATAAGACCAGATCTGAAAACTAGACTGGAAAAAAGATCAAACAGCACAAGTCAGACAAACCCATCCAAGAACCACGCACCTAAGAGAGTTGATTCACCTTTTTGGGCTCATCAGCCACAAATTTAAACTCCAAACTACATAATTCATAAAATCCACCAGAAACACCACTGAAGCTTTACTGGAGAGACTGGAAGGGAAGCTGCTTTTTCGTTGACCCCACAGGCCCCACCCCTTGATTTACACCCTGCATGACACGATTTACCCCTCACATGATAAGCGACTATACACAACTAAGCCCCAGGGCAGCCACCTCCTGGTTCTCAAGCCGTGTCCCCATCCTCCTCACGTCCATCTCAGGAGCCATTTCCACGGTCCCCGTGTTGGATCCACACCGCGCGGACACAGCAGCAACGCCAAACCACTGTGGGGTGTCAGCAACACAAACCCCTTGGCTGCAGGAAGGAGTCAGGTACAGGAGGTATACGTCTATCTTCCCACCCAGCCCTGCCATCACACTTCTGGGGTGTCACCAGCGTCTTCCACCCGCTCTCTACTCCCATATCCCTTCTCCAAGACCAGTGACAGCATCCTCGGGGCTGCTGGGCCGAGAGAGGTTCTGGTGCACAGCTGGAAGGTGGCAAGATCAGCAAATGGCCCAGCTCCAGCTTGCTGCACCACTGCTCGTACCAGCGACACTTCGGTGTTCCTGCTCATGGAGGGAGAGATTTCTGTCTGAGAAACTGCAACTGGCTTTGCTGTTACTGTCAGAGGTCGCCATGGGTAAGGGACGGGTGACCGGAGCAGCAAACCCAGCTCTGAGTAACAGTGGGAAAGACACAGGCTCACTTTCTGCCCCAGTGTGAAGTAAATTACCCAGAAATTCCACAGAAACTATCACGTCTTAACAGCTCAGCACAAAAAAAAAACCCTGTTAGAACGTTGAAGTGGTTTCGGTTTTACCAAGGAAGGGTTGGTAGTACTGGGAGAAAGGAAGTTCAGTACAAAGCTGAGCCTCTGGTTGAGAGACCTTAAAAGGACAGTAGTCAGAGTCCACTCCCGGTTCTTCGTCCCTTCCCACGGGACACACAGAGGAGCCCTGGCCAAGCCCAGCGATGCCTTTCAACCCCCCACTCGGCACCGCGAGCGCTGGATTCCCTCAGCGGTTTCATACACAGAATCACTTACTTGAACCAGTGGTCTCGGCCATCAGGCCCCTCGCGAGTGCTGGCTTTTACGGCTCTGCCAGCGGGTTTTCTATTTAAACCAGACAATACATCCACCACGCAGCAAGCTCCAGTGAGACACCGGATACTAATTAAATCCACGCTGCTGCGACAAGGCAGCGCTGCAAAGGAACCAGCTGCCTTCCAAAAGTCCACAGCAGTTGGCCAGCAAAATCCTGTTTACCAGCCCCGTGCCTTCCCCTTCTCCTGCGCTCCCCTCCACGAATTACCGAGGTTGACGTCAGAGCAGAACCTGCTTCTTTTCCAGCCAGTCCCATCCTGCCCAGTTCTTGCACTGATGTCATCACCAGGTCCTGGGAGAAAGCCCGCACAGGTTTCGCTTCTACAGACAAGCCCCGCTATTGATGTTTACTCCACTCATGCCCAGAGCATAAAGCTTGAGACTCAGCCAACATCGACTCCAAAGGGCTTCAGAGCAGAACAATCCACCCACATCTGAGTAACATACTGGGAAAGGTCAAGTCCCCAGCACTCACCTACTGCCAAACCCGGGGGTTGCTTTCGTGCCTGGTAACTCCTCACAAAATTGGCTCTGTCTGCGAGCAGGTACCCAAAGGATTGTCTGCATCCCAAATATGAGTCACTTCTGTGCCCTGGGAAACAGAGAAGCCCAAGGAGAGCTCAGACTACAGCACCAGAGCCTGAAGCCCCTCAGGGTGAACAGCCCTAATCCATACTTCATCGGACACAGATCCTCTTTAACCAGTTTTGCTTCAGCGGCAGGGAAAAAAACCTCCACTTTGACAACTCAGCCACCCTTTCACTGCCCTGGCTCGCGATATGGACAGGGAGGCCCAGCAGGGACAGATCCAGATGTGCTCCAAGTGACCACCACGCCTGCAGCACTGCGGGGATCCACCCGAAGGGCAACCGACTCGCCAAAGCTGGGCAGCACCTGCAGATGTGGACTGGGAGCGGCGCAAGCGCATCTGTAAGGGGCATCACCGGGCATCACCGTGCCCTCGCCATCCTTCCCCCAGCACCACAGGAGTTTCGAGCGGGTTGAACTTCAGGTAACGATGCTGGTTCCACAGCCGCAGCCCAGACTGGTAGCCTGGGTGTGACGGTACCTGCGCTGGGCCCTGCTCCGAGAACAAAGCAGGAGAACATCGCATTCAGAGGTCAGGTTTCCGAGTAAGGCAGTTCCCCTTCCACCTCCTCCCCTCCTGCCTGCAGAGCTCACCGCCTGCTTCGCAGTCACCAGGCAGTGGTGAAAAAAAATGGCTTCTTGAAAAATAGATAATTTTCACCCAGCAGCTTGGATCGACCGCTTCCATTTCGCATGTCACAGCTGAGGCTGGAACACCTCCTCCTGCGCCGCTGCAGCCTGAAACAAGGTTAAGACCATCTCTAGCAGCACACTACTACTTCCCCAGCTGTCTGTGCACACTCCCGTGCCCTCAAGAGCTCATGCTTTTCATCAAATCGAGATAAAGCTGCTCGCCTTTCCCTTGATAAGGGATCTCGGCGCACATCCGGCAGCGCGCACTGGAATGGATATGAAAGTGTTACCATTGCTTTCGCAGACAGGGAGAGCGGAGGGAGACTCCCTCCCCACCTCCACTGCGGCCAGGGCCGTGCTGCACCTCTGGTCTGTGGCAGCAGACAGCTGCCCAGCCTCGGGCCAGGCCACCAGCAGCAGAATCTGCCCAGCAGATGGAAAAGGTCTAGGGACAACCTGCTGCGAGAGGACTTTGACAGCAAACCCAGAGGAACAGACAGCAGGTAGCACAGCGGGCAGCAGCAGGAGAGGGAAGGTCAGAGGAGCATCAGGGCCACTTCGTGAACTTGCTGTTCCTAAGCATTGGGGTTTTCCCTGTTTGCCCCACATCTGCAGCTGTGCACGAGAGCACACACCTGTACTGGAACAGCAGCGTTGAAACAGCGAACTCCTGGAGATCTCCGAATCCCAATCCGTGACAGCGGTCCTTCCCACCAAAGCAGGGAGGCGAGAATGTGTCCTGTTCTCCCAGCCCTGGGACAGCCCAACCGTCACCATGAGGCCAGGCCATCGATAAAGGCTCGTCACGCACGTGACACTGTGCACAGTGCCGTCGCTGCGCTCCACTGAAGGCAGAGCAGGGTCCACAGCCTCGGCCATGGCCCACTGAGAAAGACCTACAGCAAAAACTTCCTCCTGCTTATGCAGCCACGGGTTCCTGAGGACAGCAAACAAGCCAGGACATGACAGCAGGAGTCCTCACCAGTGTGAAAACCCCGCACGACCGAGGAGGGGCTGCTGTGCCACCTTCACCCTCATCAACCAACCACAGGGCAACCCCCAGGCTGTGGCAGGCAGCCCTGCACCCACACCCACCCGTGGTGGACGACAGGACAGCTCCACGCTTGTTGGCAACGCAGCTCCTTCATCAGATCCCATGGATGGGGAGGTCAAGGGCAGCTCCACCAGGCTCAGAGGAAGGGGCAGCCCCGAGTCACCCTGGGTCGTGGACCGCTCTGCACAACGGCCTGCTGGAGACAAACCCCAGCAAAGTGTGAACTGCAGCAGCGCTGCCTGCTCCCGCTGCCGGGCTGCGGGTGAACGCCCCGCCCGTGCTGGAGTCCTGCGCCGCATTGGTGTCACAGGTATTGTTCAAGGGGGATCAGGACGATCGGTGCCTCGTCATGGCAGGACGAGGCTCCAGAGACAGAGGTGTTTTGGGGTGAGTCAGAGGGTCCAGCCAAGTGGTGGGGTGAGACCTCCTGCCACGCACCTTGGTCGATCTCCTCGCGGCTCTGCTTACAGAGCACAAACTGTGTCCCAGGGGCCAGAAAGGGAACAGAGGACGTGGGAAGACGCAGCCACCCCAGCAGCGGCTCAGAGGGAGCACTGTCAAGTGGTAGGAGACCTTCAAGAACAGAGGAAGAATCTTTTGAGGATGTCCTCAGATCCCGCAGCCTCGAATTCCACACGTGCTTCCTTCCAGCTGCAGCTAGGACGAGGGGCTCACCATCTGGTCACCAAAGGAACAGAAGCACTTCCCAACCCCCTTGCTATAACAAAATCAAATTCCTGGATGCGCCTGACTCCCTTCCCGTCCTTTCCTTCCCTAAGCCCAAGCTGGTTACAGTCTCAAAACCTTTCACCCACCACGACATTTCCTCCCCACAGAGGACCTTGACTGGACACCAGCACAGACAAGCCAGGGAGCAGGACACCAGAGCGACGCTCTCAGCACTTTTTCCTCCCCACAGCCTTCAGACGGGCTCCCAAATCACCTCAGGAGCAGGAGACACACTGCTGCCCTCGGTCACTCGCACCATGGGGCTCCCCACAACACAAATGGCTTCAAACTGGAGGACTACGATCAGCACGTGGCACCAGTCTGACAGTTTATGCGCCAGGGCACAAACCAGCTCCGAGAGCAGGTAATGCTGACTCTTCTCCTGGAAGCCACCATCTCTGGAGGGCACGACACGGACATGCGTATGGCCTAGGCTGGAGTCACACTCCAAGTCCACAGCAGGCTGTCCCTGAACAGCACCTTTCCAAGCAGCCACACATGAGGAAATCCCCTCCCGTCACCCGCTTTGTCCCATCGGAGTCCAGGCGATTACCACGCATGGACACTGCTGTTCCAAAGTTTGAGCTTGACGCCCCTGACCCCATCAGTCATGCCAGTGGGGACACCTCAGAAGGAACCCTGTGCTGGCATCCAGGCCATACAGCTCCAGGGGCCAGCCACACACCTCGTTCCCTCCCAGCAAGCTGGGCAAGGATCCAAGCAGCAAGATCAGCCACCTCATCTTCCTGATGTCCCCAGTGACCCGCTCCAGGGGCTTTCCAGAGGCCGAGGCAAACAATAAGTGCCCTTGGCTTTTATGCTGCTCCGTGCAGCAGGTGGCTCAAAGTTCATCACCAAGGAAGTGACATTACAGAAGAGGGAACTGAGGCGCACAACTGCCCAATGTCACACAAAGAGCAGTGGCAGAGGAGGGAGAAAATCCTGGTCCCCAGCAGCTGCAGTGCCCTCTCAGGTGACCTGAACAGAAGGTGGCCCTGACCACGCATACCTTCTCCGGGCCAGGGCAGTAACCCGGCCTTGCCAGCACCGCCTGCCCAGCACCACTGCCAGATTGGTTTCAGATTTGTCTCCCAGTTCATGTTTCCAGGAGGCAGGTAGAGCAGATGCCTGCAGCCAGCACCTCCCTCCTCCTCCTCACCAGTGCCACCCTTAGCAGCCACCACTCTTAAAGAGCCATTGACCTTCTGTCAAGGAATGCAGAGGGACACGCAGGTGTTTATCTCCTGCTTCCTCCCTGGTTCTGCCACTCCAGGGCTCTCAGCAGGTAGCAGTAGGGGAAAGGAGAGGCTCCCAGCCCTGGCGACTGGGCAGAGAGGTTGAGCTGGGCTGTACTTCCCAGAAAACCCAGTGCAGAGCCAGGGAGGTGCTGGGAGCACTCGCAGAGGATCTGAAAGCTTGGCAGTGCAGCCTGGGCCAGGAGAAGATGCCGGTCATGGGCCAGGCAGCTTGGGGCAACCCCCGAGGGACAGGGACATGCTGCAAAGCCACCATCTTCTGCCAGGAGAGTGCAAAGCCCATCCAGGGGGAAGAGAAAAACCAGACAGTTTTTCCCCAGTCACCTTCCTCAACCCTTCTCAGGGTGCTGCATTACAGATTTGCCAGTACCTTGATAACAAGACTTCTTCCAGCCCTGCCTGGGGACCAGGGCAGGGGAAGAAGCAGCAGATGCGAAGCCACACAGCACTGGAGGAGTGAAAACCATAGCCCCTTTCACTGCCCACCTCCAAGATCAGGGATAGTTACTCCTCCCGCAAGGAAGAGGGGCAAGTTGAGCACTCCAGGGCTTTCAGCTCAAAGGGCTTTCCAGAAGGAGTTACGGAAGAGCCACTCACACACCAGCCACACCTTAAAGGGGGGGAAACAGACCCCCAAGGACTCCAACTCGGCAGCTCTGAAGAGAACACCCAGCCCGGTTGCCAACGATGCAACGCATGTGACAGCAGGGTTCCCCCGCTCCCCAGCCCATCTGGGGACCATCATTCTGCAGAGATCTGCGTGGCCTCCCGTCATGCGTATCGCTACCAAACCCTTCTGTCAGCATGATCTGGGTTGGCATAAGCGCTTTTAATAGTAGGAATTTCTTTTTTTTCCCCTTAACCCATTTCCACTTGACAGAACCAGGTTAGGAAGCAGCTGCACTGCCAGATCTGGGGTCGCCTTTTGCACGACAAAGGGGGGGAAAATAGGGGGTCTGGATCCACTTATCTCTTCCACTGCCAAATTCCAGCTAATTCCAGCTTCCCCAGCTCCCTCAGGGTGCACAGAACAGGGGAACACCGCCAGCTCTGCTCTGTCCCAGTCCAATCACTTCACTCCAGCACAGGCC
This sequence comes from Bucorvus abyssinicus, assembly GCA_009769605.1. Classification (NCBI taxonomy): domain Eukaryota; kingdom Metazoa; phylum Chordata; class Aves; order Bucerotiformes; family Bucorvidae; genus Bucorvus; species Bucorvus abyssinicus. Next base: position 11,124,819 of record CM020055.1, read on the forward strand.
CTTCACCCTGGGTGCTCCGGAGCAGGGTGGGTGGAGGCAGGTGTCATTCCCACTGGTTCCCACTGGTGACAAGGGCTGTTTCCATTTCTGGAAGGGCTGCAGCTCTGCCAAGCCGAGCTGTCCCACATTCGAGCAAACACCATTTCCCGCTCTGCTTTCTTCCCTCTCAAATGACTGCCAGATTGAGGGGGGGAAGAAAAGCTTCCAGGGGGAGGTCACAGGGAAACCTCTCCCCAAAGAGCTGTCAAACTCCTTGGACTGAGATGTCAGAGTCACTTCCCCACTGCAAAGTCACACAAGAGGTGGCTCGTGGCCGCACAGGCTTACATACGCTGCTCCCAGCTCCCTACCCCAACAGGGATGGTCACCCAGGACCACAAGCAGGACCCACAGCCCAGACCGTGGGGAGGAAAGAGCAGCGTGATGCGATTAATCTTTCCTGCCAAGTAACCGGGGTGGAGGGATGCTCCATGACACCCTCCATCAGCAGCAGCATCTGCAGAGAAGCAACGAGTGATCCATGAGGCAACGATCCTCCACCCCCTCCATGACAAGACCAAGCAGCTCAACCCATTACAGGTTTTTCCTTACAACCTTTTGACAGTACAGAAGCGACCTGCTTATTTTACAGATGGGGAAGTGAAGTGTCCGTGATCTCAGAGAAGAAAAGGGGGTTAGAAAGGGGCTATTCCCAACTAACTGGAGACTAACTGGGACAAATTCCTAAGTCCTAGACAAATGCCCCAGTCTGCTGCCTTGCAGGGAGGGATAAACCTCACAACAGAAGGGCCACGGACCTCCATCTCATTTGTGGTCACGCCACAGACTGTTTGGGATCTTTTCAGTCCTCCATCCCTTGCATAGAGGATCAGACTCCCAACCCTTTATTCAGCACCACAACAGCTTTGGGGATTAAAACTCTGTCTGGTTTGCCACTGACCACCACATCAGAAAGGCATGTCCCAAACGTGGGTTCTCCTCTTCCCTTGTTCCCCGTGAGTGGGTATTTTGCAGGGGATCGGAAGGCCAGGACCAAAAGAGGAGCCCCACAGGAGCAGCTACAATGGCTGTGGACTGGGAAAGGAAACTTTTCAAGGGGTTCACCCCAAAGACTCTCTCAAACAGGCAGCTCTAGCATGACTTCACTAGTTCCTCCCTTCACCTTTCCTGCTCAAGACCTGCTGCTCTGGGCCATACAAAAGGTCTTAATTTAAAACGTCAGAGGGATCACCCACATGTAGGATCCACCCCCCGGGAGGACCCATTTCATCTTGCTGCTATTAATACCCAGAACATTATTTTCACGAACAAACTGTCCCTTCTCCCTCATTTCTGGGCTCTCACTTCTCTGATCTGTCCCAGAAACCCCAGCCAACACACGTTCACCCTTCCCTAGTACACACTTCCATCCAAAACCCAAACCTTTTTGGGTTTTTTCCTGAGTTAATTACTCATGTTTCCAGTACCTGTCACCTCTTCCAGTCCCTGCAGACAAGACCAGCTCCTCTGGCTCCCTCACTCATTATGCAGCCAATTTGTGGGCCTAAACCCATCAACACTCGTTATGGAAACGGGCCAAGACTTCCCGCAGCTGCATGGTGCTGTTGGGTGCCCACCCACAGCTGGCCCCGTGGGTGTGTGCTCAGAGGGGCTGCTCTGGAACATGAGCCCCTCTACAGCCTTTCAAACTGGGAGCAACCACGGAGGGGCTCTGGGCTGTGGTACGGACACTGCTGGAGCCCTGGGGTTGAATGGACACAGCCCAGTTGTTACCACCACCACCTCAGATGGTATGGAGTGCCTGCAGAATAACAGAGGGGAAGTCACTTTGCCATCTCCTCTACAGCTCCCAATCCCCTCTGAGCTCCAGCACCACACCTCCCCCTGAGCTGGATGAGGCTCTGACCAAAGCCTTTACTTCCCCAGCACCAAATCCAGCCCTGAAAGCCAGAGCCGTGCTCCGGGCTGGGATTGAAGGCTGCCCCCAAACCCTTTGCCACACCGGGAGGGGGAAGTTCTCAGCCTTTCAGAGCTCTGCACACAGGAACCCAGGCAGAGCCTTCCCTGGAGGTGGACTGCAAACAGCCATGGGCCTTTGATTTTGCTTCAAGAGAAAACATGTTCTTTCTGTAGCTAAGCACAAAATAGTCAAGCACAGCCAAAAGCATCCAGTCCAGAGACGAGAAGTCAGGGCAGAGTGTTACCATGCACCTAAGGAAGCCCAGACTTCACACCCAAACCCAGCATGTCTGTGGACCAGGTTCCTCTTCATCGCCATGTCCTCAAGCAGCACGACCAGCCCGTGCAGCCTGTGGAGATACCAGCATGACCTGATCTGGATTTTGACATACACCACCGGCATCCCAGCACACAGCTCCACATGGCCACTCTCTGCCCAAAAACAGGCTTCCTGGAGGCTGTGCAATGGTGTTTGTGAGAAGGATCACAAAAAGGTGAGAGAGGACAGGAGAAACCACAAGCACCTCACGGAGCAGGTTCAGGGAGTGGGAAATCCCGCCATTAGCAGGATCCACTGCAGAGGATTTCGCAGCTAATGCACTCGCCACCAAAGACCACAGAGAAAGCAAATGCAGCAGAGCATTTCTTTTCTGATAAGCTGCTTTTATTCGGGAAGTTTACGCACGCTTCAGCCTGGCTGCCCACACCAGCCCCAGCTGGAAAGCAGCTCCCAGCCGGCGCCTTTAAATCCCCGCTGGCAGCAGGAGCGCAGGACTGGGGCTGTGCAAGCAGACACACCCTGCTCCAGCGCCCCAGCGCACAAACATTTCCTCCCAGCCGCTCCTGCGCTGTGGCTCAGCCAGAGCAGCCTCAGGACCTGCCAGCACCACAACAGAAGGAGAACACAGGCTGGGTTATGCCGACCTGTAAATACAAAGACTTAAACTCCTTTCCTGAATCCCTCCAGCAGTGGATGTTCTTCCCTCAAGCTTCTTCCTTAAGATTCTTCCTTAAATTAGAGTCTGAGAGGCATTTCTCATCACAGGCACAAGTTAAATATTGGCCCTAAAACAACAGCAAGTGCCTTTAAATGATTCTGGCTGGAGAAGCACCGCTCTGGACTTTGATTTCTGGCTCTGAACAAAAATAGGAGCGAAGCAATGAGCGTTACACTCCTCTCCCAGAAGTCACATTTCAGGCATTGCACGTCCACAAGCAGCAGCGGGAACCGTCCCCTGCTCCAGCACTATCGCACTTCAGCTGTCTGCTGTCCCTGAGCCAAGCCCGCTGCAGAGCATCCCGTGCGCTGTGGACAAGATTGTTTTGAGTCTCATTTCCAGGTCTGTGCTTATATATACTCAGAGACACATTAGAGAAGACCTGCTGGGAACTGTGGGTGCCATCCAGACTGCAGTGACGATGTTCAGGGCTCTGGGTGCACCGCGCATTTCTCAGAGGTACCCACCTTTCCACCCAGCCATCCTGCAAACCCAGCTCTCTGGTGCAGAAGCAGCTCGAGGCTGTTCCTGCCATGCAGGCAGCCTGTCTCCCTGATGGACATGCTAGCTCTTGCAAGAAAATATCTCAGCAAGGCAGGAGCCCAAGCAGAGAGATGTCGGCACAATAAACGGGAGAGGGAAGGGTGGGGAGAAAAAACAATAGGCAGTGAGGCCAGCACACATGAAGCATGGGGCAGCCAGGCTCAGGGGCATATTTCCCACCAAGCCCAGGGGAGTAGAGCTCCTGTCATGCCAGGAGCGTCTCTGCAGAGCCGGCCTCGCCTCACCCCGGAGCAGCTCTGTGAGGCCCCAGTGCTGCCAAACCCATCACAGATGGGGCTGCTACATCCCCTGGCTGAAGGCAGGCCTGAGCCTCGCCACCAAGGCAGAGGAGTCCCTGCCAAAACCCACCTGAAACCAGGTCTGCTCCAGCACAAGGGCTCTGCCCACCGTTTCTCTGTGGCAAAATGCCACAATGGATCCATGCGGGGAGCTTCAGCTAGTGACAGGTTACAGCGGCACTGCACAAGAGAGCCTGAACAGCAGCTGCACAGGAACTCACATTCACGGTGTTTATGCTACATCCAGCTAAATTCAGTGTGAAGCGTTAACGGACCTTCCCTGTCACTCCCCTGAACTTGGAGCCTGCAGAGCTGGTCAGCCTGGAGTGCACCTTGCTCGCCTCCCCCTGCTCCAAGAGGGAGCTAAGCGGTGAAGAGCTGCTCCCTGGCAACATCCCCTGCTATCGCGTGAGACGGAGCCGTGATGGCCTGTGGTGCTGGGGTTCCTCTTCCCTGCACCGGAACACCAACTGCTGCATGCTGGAGAATCTGCTGGGGACTGTGACCAGTTCTTGGGGTCCCCTGATGGGGAAGACCCCCTTGTGGAAATAGCATGGATTTAAAATGAGCTGCCAGATTCCCTGGAGGAGATGGGAAGCTCCATCCCTCCAAGTGCTTCCGAAGCCTCCTGAGCAACAAGCTCCGGCAAGCAAGTTTGTGCAGGAATTCCCACGGCTTAAGGTGCAGACTCAGCTGTACCTGTCAGCACCGACACCTCGGTGCTTGTCCTGTGGCACTGACCCCACACCCACCAGAGGCGAGGCTGCCAGCAGCCCCTTCCACACACAGCACATACCTCTGCTTCCAGCACTTGTTTTGAGGTACAGCCTTAATAGTCTCTGTGCTTGGGAACCCCAAAGCTGGGCTTCAACTCAAACCTGCGTCACCTTCGGGATCAGAGGAATCGGCAGAGCTGTGGGTGGGGGGATTCCAGGAGAGCCTTGGCCGGCCCCTCGCCCACCCGCGCAGCACAGAAGGTGCTGGAAAGCACCATCCACTCCCTGCACTAAGCCAGAGGAACCAGACAGAGAGTACAAACTTCATCACAGATTTTTTACCTGAAAACATCGGGCAACGACAAGAGCCTGTAAACCTGGAGCTCCTGAGTAGTACAAAAGCATTCCACCCCCGTTCTGGTTTTAAATGGGATTAGCACTGACCTTTCAGAGCCTGAATTCAGGCCCCTGCATGCAGGTGACAGCCCCTCTTAGCCAGACCTTCCAGACTGGGAAGGGGAACGAGTCCTCAGGGATGTGGCTGTGCTCCCGGGGTACCCACAAAACCCCCCCAGCACTGCTGCTGCGCAGGTCTGCTCAGACCCCCGGCACTGCAAAGCGCCACAAAATCCAAGTTCCAAGACCAGCCTTAACCCCTGTTTATTAACTTAAGACCATCCCGCTCTGACAAAGCCGGCGCATCACCCGCCAACTGTCCGATTCACCATGTGGAACGCCAAAGCCAGGCCTCCCTCATTAACAAACGTTACATAACGTTAAATAACAAAGGGCCACAGGACATTCTTCGGTTGGTGGACATGTAAAAATGAATGATTAAAAAAATTAATGCTTCTTTCTTCTGTCTCAAACGCCCTGGGAGCCCAATGAGCACCTTCTTTCCATGGCCTGGCTCAGCACTGTCTTGGCTCACCTCAGCCACTGCTCTCGTGTTCAGCTCAGCGGCCCCTCTGCCATGCAGACCCCAGACACAGCTCAGCACTTCCCAGCTCCTTCCCAAAGCACCGGCCCCAGCGGTGGGGCCATATTCTGCTGCCTGATGTCTGACGCTGGAGAGGAAGCCGAGAGCTCAGCTGGCAGCCAGCAGCACGGGGAACCCCTCCCAGGCCCAAGGCTCAGTCCCTCTGCTCCTCCAAGCCTCTAGACATCGAGACCTTCATTTCCTGCAAGTGAGAACGTTTGTGCTGCAAACATTTTAAGCGACGCAGGTCTGACCACAGCGGAGCATTGTCTGGACAACGTGACTGTCACCAACCTTCCCACAGAAGAACAGACTTCACAGGCACTGGGAAACATTCCTGGACACATGGTAAACTCCTGCCCATCATCTTTTTGGAACCAAAGAAGCCTAAAGCCTTTCAAGAACTATCTGAAATCCTCTACTCCAGAAGCAAACTCTCCTTAGCGTGAGCTGGGAAAGAAACAACCACCTCGCTCCACGTAGCGTTTTAACACACTTTCCAAAGTCTCACCTACAAGTTTCCGTTCACCTGAAGAACCATTTCCTAAACCGCACAGTGTGGGATCACCTCAGCGCTTATCGAGAGCGCTGATCTGCTGCAGTGTCGCAGCGGGCGGAAGACAGACAGACTGCATGTGGTTTTACACCCGCTGCACTTGCACCCGCCTCCCCAACCCCGCAGGGTTGGGGGATCCGACGAGCACTGGGGATTACAGCTCTGAGCACCTCAGACGAGCCTGGAAAGGGCAGACCCGTGTCTCACCCCGGCTGCCAGAGCCACTGGCAGCAGATTGTGTGGTGAAGACTGGGCAGGAGGTACCCTGGAACATCCCAGCTCTGCAGTGAGCTTTATTTTAAGCCAGTTATGAAGAATAATGCATCGACATAACATGCAAGGGGCGGGGGGAGGGGGGGCTGTCCAACAGGAAGGGCTGCAGCAAGCGCAGGGATTTAGGAGAATTCCCCAGGAGATGGCGGGCAGGAGCCAGACACGGAGCCCCAACACTCAGTGTTCAGCTGCCCCAGCAGAAAGTCACCTTTACACCCTCCTCACAGCCGAGTCCTTCTCAGAGAAGTGGATTGGAAGCAGAAACATCCATTCTACTAAAACTCCCAAACTACTTATAATCAAGCAGCTTTGCTAAAGGAAGCTCACTTGTTCTCCAGCAGAACTCCAGAGCTGCCGAGAGACCTGCTCCCCCTCCGTCCCCTTGCGGGGCACAGCAGGACTGAAGCAGTCTCCAAGCCACACCACGGCTGGGTCTGAAGAAGGAGGCTCGATTTCACAGCTTCTCATCATGCCCAGGACCAGCCCAGTCTGCCGAGTCAAAGCCCAATTACAGGGCTGCGGGCTGAGCTGTTCCCACAAGCTCTGAGCAAAAAGCCATTGTAAGCACATGGCGGAAGCTCCTGCATTGGCACCCAAGTCTCTCCCCTCTCAGCAGCACTACGAGGGAAGGGGCTTTCACAGCTGGGAGTCAGAGAGGCAGCACAAGGCAGACCAGGCCCCTGCACCTGAACCAAACCCCCGTTAACCAGCCCTGCTGAGCGACAGGAGCATGTCTCTCCACCCCCTCAAGGTTTGTTCCTCTCCTGCACAGCCCCAGGAAGAAGCCAAAGCACCGCAGGGGCCGCCGCTCACCCAAGGCTTTCTCACCACCTCACCCAGTGCCTGTAGTGCTGCAGTTCCCCTACTCGAAACGCAGAGAGAAACAGCTCTGTACCCAGCTCCGAAGACTGGTCCTTCGAGCAGGCTGCAATGCCCCCCGACTGGAGGCCAGGCACATACCTGGACGGACCAGCCAAAGCAAAGCGTTGCTGTTCCAGCTCATCGGAGCTCCTCCAAGCTGGGAAAACCATGGCGGGGGTGGGGAGAGAGAAGGCTACCAGCACAATCAGGCCCCAGTCCCGTAAAGATGTTTATTGGCAGCTGCTCTCGGACATCATCTTTTCCAGCCCAGTGGGGCTGGAGGCGGCGGGGAGGGCTGTGGGGAAAGTCCTGCTTGTCCACAAGCACAACCCTCATGTCATTCCCATTGATCCGCTGAGTCACTCCCGTATTAACAGTTTTGACAACACTCAGGCTGCACAGATGCTCGGAAGCGGAATACAAAACAGAGGCACTGCGAAGCCTCTCCCCGCACCAACACCGGCGGAGAGGAGCGCTCGCCGGGCAGAATCCAGAAACCTGCTGAACTGCAAGTGCCAACTTCCTCCTCTCCACTCGCTCTTCTGAAGAGGGCTGCGACAAGAAAACCAAACACAAGCCACGCTGCAAGGGCAGGAACACAGAGCTCCATTCAGCGCGGCTGGGGAAAGCGCCGGACAGAAACAGTCTCCCCTGCAAACCACCACCAACTGCACCCCAGTCATCTGGGTGCGGGCGCAAACCAGGGCGGCAGCTGTTTCCGCAAGGCAAGAACTGATTTATAAGGCCTCATAGATTTGTAAGTTAATGAGGAGGAAATCAAATCCCAAGGCAGACTGACTCAGGAGGACAGTTGTCTCTACAACTAACCACCCCCCCAGGGGAAACTGGGGGCTCCCCGAGCGTGGACACCACCCCAGACCTGCCCCCAGCCAGGCTACAGAGTGGGGTCAGACCATCCTCGTCCTCACCAGAGGCCCAAAAGGTGCGAAGCGGCAATAAAATCACCACTAACCAACACTCCCGAATTAAACCAAACCCAACAAATCTTTGGCAAGTTCCTCACAGCAGCTAGGCCTGTCCCGCCACAGGGAAGGCCTCTCCACAGCATCCCCACGGAGGCCTCCTGCCCTAATTTGCAGCAATTCTCTCTCAGACGCACTGGCAAACACCAAACGTTTCCTCCAATCAGTTATATAAGGCCCGATTTTTAACCCTCGGTGCTGGCGGCGAGGAGGAGGGCAGCAGGCAGGACAGTCGGGCTGGCAGGTGAACTCACACACTCCTCAGAGCTCCCTTCCAGATATCCAACCACTTGTTGTACAAAAGGAAAACAAACGAGTGAGTTAAGGAGGCAACTTCCAGACATGCTGGTGCAAACCACTCGTATGCCTGCAGTCGTTCCACACACAGCCTGACCCGGGTCCCAGTTACCTCCAGCTCATTTAAATCAGGCTCATTTAATGGCAACTTAAAAGAGGTTGAACAAAACTTCATTTTTTAACTTCAGAAATACACCTAACACGACAGGTCCTCCCCAAGCTGCCCAGACCACAAATCAGTCCTCAAAAGTAATGGACTTTCCCAAACACCCCCCAACTTCCTGTTATTTGCCCCCCTCCTCCCCCCCAGGTCTGAGGCCTCGCTCAGTTCCCCTCTGCCGGCCACCACACAGGCGCCACAGGCCTCTGGAGGCCCAGGTCCACAGGAGAGCTGCTTCTGGTCTGCAAACTGCTCTCCTTGGCTGCCTGAGGAGCAGCTGAAGTCAGCTCCTGTCTGGTGGGGGCAGAAGGGGGAGGGTATTTTTCCTGTTTCTCACATTCATCCTCACCCGCTTTGCTAAAGGAAAAAGAAAAGCCGTTTTAAATACCAGATTCAGCAGAGTCCCCTTCCCCACATAAACACTCCCCAGCCCCTCTGCATAGAGGGAAGCCACATACAAAGGAGCCAACATCCTGCGAGGCTCCGGCTCCCCCGGACAGGCCAGGGCAGAGGCAGGCCGGGGGGACACGACCAGGGAAGGCCCGACCCCATCCCTGCGCTCGACCCGGCCTCAAAGGGGCCTTGGGGGGTCGCGATCTCGGCTGGACCCGGACCTCTTGCCCAGGGCCACAAAACATGCATCGCCAGGAGGAAATGGAGCGCGGCGGCCCTGGGCCGCCAGCCCCCCAGCCGGGCCCAGCACCAACCTGAGCCCTATGAACCCCCAGGCCCAGTCTAACGCCCCGAGCCAAGTCTGATCCCCCGCCCCACCTCAGCCCCGCCACCCACCCGGTCCCCTCAGCCCCCAGGCCAAGCCCAGGTCTTTCCCCAGCACCTACCTCGCCCCATCGTCCCCTTCTCCCCTTCGGGCCCTGCCCGGCCCCCACAATCCCCGCAGCGCCCCGGGCCCAGCTCCCGCCGCCCCCGCCCGAGGCGCCGCCCGGCCCGGCCCGGCACCCCCCCAGTGCCAGCCAGGGAGAACCGCAGCAGCAGAGCAGCCCGTCGGCCCCGGTTACCTCGGCGGGCCCTCAGCGTCGGGCCGCGCTGCCGCTGCCCCGCGGCCGCCTCCCCATGGCGGCGCCCCCGGCCCGGCTTCTCCTCACGCCGCCTCTCGCCTCCCCTCGGCACTCGGCGGGCAGCGGCCAAGCAGCCACAGCGCTACGCCTCCGGCGTAGGCTCTGCGCGCTCCCATGCGCCCCCGCCACGCCGCCGGCGCAAGCGCCCTTCCTGAATAGCAGCTCCGGCGGAGCGCGGCGCAAGCGCAGCTGGGCGCAGGGTGGTAGCGCAACGGCGTTGGCGTAAAGTGCGTTCGAGAATAGGAGGCTTGAGGCGAGCGACAGGAGGGCGGCTTTGCGGCAGCGCGGGGCGCTTTACGGCAGTGCCGCGCTTGGCGGCTACCGGCGGCACCTCCCTTTAACTCGCTGCTGTCCGGGAGGCGGGAGTGCGGCCCGGTCCGGCGTGGGGCGGGGCTCGGGACGGGGCCTAGGTCCGCTGTGGGGACCGGCCCCCGCGTTGTCTACAGCTCCCTGTGCGGCGCAGGCGCCAGTATAGGGCACAGCTGCCCCATAGGGGCTAGGCCCGGCTATAGGGTACTGAGTTGGGAAAGTAGAAAATATTTTCTGAAATTCAAGATATTAGCTAGCTTTGCTCAAACTGCCTGTCCCGTCCTGCTCAAAGCTCGGTATAAACAAAAGAAACAAAGTGTTAAGACCCTCCCTTGCTCACCAGCCGTGTTATCACTTAAAGAATGCAAGGCCTAGGGAGGGGGGTCTTATCACCTGACGCTTCATCGTCCCAGACAAGATAAAGAGGAGAGGCATTGTCTCTGCAGGAAGGTATTCCCGGGGCGATGGATACCAAGATACCGACCAACCGTCCTCCGAACTGCTCCTGCTTAATAGACTGATGAATATTACTTTCTCCTCCCAGGGGCGGCTTAAATTCAAGTTAATGAGACATGCGATGCATGAAGTTACATGACTCGTTACATGTAAGAGGACTGCGCATGTGCAAAGGGGAGGAGACCTAATTTACATCCAGAGCGGGATGATCTAATGCATATGAATTAGACTGTTGAGCAATCTGTGAATGTGTATGTTTCACTGCTTTAAATAAGAGGCTAAAACTACGGCGGGGGTGCATGCATCTGTAGGGGTACCTGGACCTCTGCTGCACCCATCTCTATAGAGCTGAAACCACAATAAACGTACCTGCTTCACAAGCAATTTTGATTGTGGAGTTCTTCCACGCGTCAGTACCCTATAGGGGACGGGCCCCACTGCAGGATGTGGCCCCGGTACGGGGTACAGCACCACTACAGCGACTGGGATCCAGTGTGGGTACAGACCTACTGCAGGGAACAGGCCCCAGTATAGGGCATGGCCCACGGTGGGGGACAGGCCCCAGTACAGGGTATGTCGACCCAGTTAGAGGGGACCGGCCCTATAATGTGGCTGAGCCCCCCAGTAAGAGCGCAGCCCCAGTATGGGGAACAGCCCTATAGGGCCCAGCGGGCACTGGGGCCTGGTGGGGTAACCCCTGGGGAGGGGAACTGGGTCTGGGGGTCCCGCAGAGGGGCTGCGGTCGCAGTACCTGTAGGCAAAGCCTTGCAGCCTCTGTGCCAACCCACCGCATCCCACGGAAACAGAGGGGAGCTGGGGGCTGTGATTTTAGACATTGAAGCCTTTTAGGGGGTATCAGCCTCGAGCAAAGCCACTGCTGTCCCAGCAGCCTCATAGGGAAGGTCAACGGGACAGGAGGTCTTGGTGACACCCCCAAAAGGCTTTCACTGTCTTCAGTCCTGGAGTTCTTCTGATCACTCATTTGGCCATAAAAACCCTCTCCCTGCAAAGAAGGGCCCAGCTGGGAGAACCGCTTCTTTCTCTCGGTGGCACCAGAGCTGTCCCCGTTTGAGCCTTTCAGGGTGTCGCTGGAGGGACTAGGCACCCCTGTACGACCCCACAGCTCTTGTCTTCTTCGCAGCCTGGGACAGATTCACCCCCAAAATACTTTCAGCCATTGGGCAAACAAGTTTCTGTGGTTTCGGGTGAGAATCGGCTCTTCAGCCACCAGCATCGCCCCAAACACCCATTTCAGCATTGCCAGCTGCTGGAATCGACTCTCTCCCAGCTCCAGGTGAGTTAGAAAATAGGTTAGAAAATAGAGAATGTAGTAGCAAATATTTTTCTTTGTAGTTTGAGATGTTTCAGTCTTTTAAGGCCAACGAAGTAAACTATTTTGTAACTTCCTGCTTTTGGCATTGATTAAGATAGCGTTCTACTGCTTGAAGTACTGCTTCATTGTTTGTGCTAAGATAAGAAAGAAGGAGGAATCGTCTTTGTGCACGAAGCGTGACTGTAAAGGAATCCTGCTCAACGAGCCCTGAACGGCGCACGTCTTTGAGACGAGTTCAAAAGGCCAACTGGGATGAAGACTATCGCAGAGCTCTTTCTTCCTCCCTGCGACCACCAGGAGACCCCCGAAGAGCGATACGGCGCCTGCACGTAGGGATGCCAAGGGGAGGAGACCTAATTTACATCTGAATTGGGGAAGGGTCGTGAAGATGCATTAAGAGCTGATGCAATCTTTTGAATATGTATTTGTTAACGCTTTCAATAGGTGACCTCTCTGAGCGGAAGGCGTGTGCGTGCCTGTTGGAGGGGTCTCCCCCTGCCGCACGCAGCGCTGCAATAAAGCATACCTGCTTCGCAGTCTGTTTTGATTGCGGAGTTCTTTCGCGCATCATTTTGGCGAGCCAGGCAGGAGGTCTCCGCTTCACCGCGGGAGGTTCGGGGAGCTGACTCCCTAGGCGCGCCCCGGTGATTCCCGGAGGGACCCAGCTAACCGAATCCTACCCTGGGAAGCGGACAACAGCCTGACGGCAAGGTATGTTTTCGGGGATAAAACTTGTGAGTAACGGCCGGTGAAGGGGGGCGGGGGGTCTTGTAAGACGACTGCGGGGACGCCCGTCGCTAGCCCTGTAAGACGTGAGGCCGCTCACGCGAAATACGTTGAGGCTGGTAAGACGGAGCGCAGGGGAACCCTGGGCCGCCCGGTCGGTTTAGGGGCTGGCTGCAAATGATTACGTGGCTAATCTTGGCAGCTACGCGTGGTTTGATACTGGGAATTTTGATTGGTGGTTGTGTAAGTAAGTGCCCGGGTTTTGCGTGCGTGGTGTGAAAGAGCGTGGATGAGACGCGGCTTTGCTGCGACGGGGGAGCGCAGCTCCGAGCTGCGGTTCCCGTACCGAGGGGGCGGGCTAGCGACCAGCGAAGCGAGAGTCGTTAGTTTATGCTTCCACGTTTGTATTGAATAAGCACCACTGAGGTGGGGACAGTTAAAGCTGCCATCTCAGCCCGGCCAACGGAAGATAGGCTGCTGAGGTGGTACGGATTAGGTACTTGGGAATTCTTGAGGCCATAGAGGATCTGGGTCCCCTCAGACCATCAAGAGGATTTGGAAATATATTGAGGAGGTGCGTATATTACTTCGGGGGGATGTTTTGTTGCTTTTGACTGGGAACAGAAGCCAGATGATAGACTAGGAGGAATCCCCGGTACTATTCCCCGCTATATTTGCGGGATCCTTGGTGGAGGACCACGCAGTCGTGCCGTTTGGAGGGATAAGTGGCACCCTGCCTGGGTCCTGTTGGAATGTGAAGGGTGCCGAAAAAGGTGGTATTGTGTCTACCATAAGGTGGGCCCTACGTGTTTTCGTTGTAGAACTCGGGGAGACAGGGAAGACGGAAATATAATCGGTTTTGAGTGTGGTTGGAAGAGATTAGCGCCTGAGTGCTGGGAAATTTGGGAGGAAGATTAGGAAACAGTAGTAAGAAGGTGACAGAGATGGTTTCAGTGGAAACCTGAGAAAAGACAGATAAAGATGGGAAAGGGACAGTCAAAAGAAGTGATGAAAAAGAGCCCGCTAGGTTGTATTTTGAAGCATTGGCAGGATATTGCTGGAGACGGAGGAACTGAAAGCAAGCAGCAACTCATCAAGTATTGTAGTCAGTGGTGGCCCCTATGTAAGTTGGAAGATGGAGTAAAGTGGCCTCTGAATGGGTCAGTGGACTATAATACTGTTTTGCAATTGATGTTGTTTCTGCGGAGGGAAGGAAAATGGGATGAAACGGGTTCTGCAGATATGTTTTTCACGTTAAGGAATCATCCCGAATGGCAGAGAGACTGTGGTTTAGCTCCACCACAGGACCCCTTGATATTGGCCTTGGAAAAGGAACGAGAGAAGGGAATAAATAACAGAATGCGTAGGTGTTGTTCATCACGCAGTATAGGTCAAAGATGCCAGAGAAAAGAAAAGATGCTGGACTACCCGGAGGAGGAGGACCCGGACACTGAAAAACTGATGATGAAACCACCCTCTCGGCATCAGTCATTAGGGGCCGAAGGTGGTAGGGAAGAGGATGAGGAGACTCCTGACAACACCCCTCCGGATAGTCCAGTAGCTTCTCGGATGAGGACTAAGGCGATAATACAGGCCCCGCTCAGACAAGTGGTAGGGGTGTATGGAGCCCCAATACTCATCCGGGCTCCCTTTTCTACAACTGATCTGGAGGTATGGAAGAAGGTGGCGTCAGAGTATAGGGCAGACCCTACGAAAGTGGCCAAGCATTTTCAGTTTATAGTAAAACAGCACAATCCCGACTGGAATGATATACAGCTTTTGTTAGATTGTTTAATGGAAACGGAAAGAGCGTTGGTGCTTAAAGCAGGAGGAGATGCAGCCAAGGACAAAACCCCCCAGGGGGAGGACGTAAAAGAACATTTCCCCCTCCAGGATCCCCGATGGGATCCTAATAAAGCAGCGGAGCAGGAGAAATTGAGAGAATATCAGGAATGGATCAAATTAGGGTTTGAAAGGGGAACACCTAAGACAATAAACTGGTCAGCCCTGTATTCAGTAAGGCAAGGGGTAACAGAAACTCCCTCAGAATTCTTAGACAGGCTAAAGGATGTGATGCGTAGACACACCCCTTCGGATCCGGACGATCCAATAGGTCTCCAACGACTGATATCCTCATTTTTAAGACAATCAGCAGGGGATATCAGGAGACAGCTTCAAAAGCTGAGAATGTCGGATCAGAGAAACATAGACTTGATCTTAGACGAAGCTTGGACGGTTTTTAGCAACCGTGAACAGGAAATAAGGAAAGGAAAGGTTATGGCCCGAGTATTTAGAAGCAATCAGGAAGGAAAAGGAAGGGGTCGCGTAGGACAGGAAAGGGTGAGGAGAAGGGGGCCACGTCTGGGACGAGACCAATGCGCCATCTGCAGGCAATTCGGGCGCTGGAGAAGAGAATGCCCAGAAAAGGAGAAGCAAGGGGCAAGCCGTGGAACCCAAATTGTTGCCTGTGCTGAAGAAGACTGACGGGGACCCGGGAATTCCACCCTAGCGGACTCGATGGCTGTAGTCAAGCTAGGGAAGCAACAAGATCCTGTTGAATTCCTTGTAGACACTGGAGCTACCTTTTCTGTACTGAATCAGACTTTATGCCCTCTAAGCTCGGAAGATGTGACAGTTAAAGGTGCCACTGGCCAGACAGAGAAAGCATATTTTTGTAAGCCATTGTATTATAAAATTGGGAAAGAGTGGGGAACTCATAAATTCTTATACATGCCAAATGCTCCCAAGCCGTTGTTAGGGCGAGACCTCTTAGAACAACTAAATGCCCCCATCAGGTTCGAACAGGGAGAGATCACGCTGCAGGTAAACGATGAAGAATATGTGGATATAATGAGCCTAATGTTGATTGGGGTAGAAATAAATGGAGACATTCCAGAGGAAATTGACAACCAGGTATATCGCCATGTGTGGGCAACAGGGACCCCCGGGAGGGCGAAAAATGCCATCCCCATCAAGATAAAACTTAAAGAAGGGAAACGGCCCGTGAGAGTAAAGCAATATCCTCTTAAGAGAGAGGACCGGGAAGGAATCAGACCCGCTATTGAAGGCTTTTTACAGACAGGCCTCCTGAAGGAATATGAGTCCAGTTACAGTACCCCTATTCTGCCGGTTAAAAAGCCGGAGGGGACATATAGGATAGTACAGGACCGGAGAGAGAGAAATAAAATAACTGAAGACATTCATCCGGTAGTAGCTAATCCCTACACTTTGCTAGTGGAACTAACTCCCGATTTGGCTTGGTTTACAGTCCTTGATTTAAAGGACGCCTTCTTTTGCCTCCCTCTCCATGAGCCTAGCCAAGAGATATTTGCCTTTGAGTGGGAAAATCCTGGCACGGGACGGAAGACTCAACTAACATGGACTGTGTTACCTCAAGGATTTAAAAGTAGCCCCACACTTTTTGGAAATCAGCTTGCTAAAGATTTGGAACTCTGGGCCCCTCCATGCGAGGGAAAGATTCTGCAGTATGTTGATGACATATTGCTGGCTGCAGCAACGCCAGAAGAGTGTCTGAAAACTACCATCAGTCTGTTGAACTTCCTAGGGCTCCAGGGATATCGCGTCTCTGGGAAAAAGGCGCAGCGAGTAAAGACCAAGGTTATTTACCTAGGATATGAGTTATCCGCAGGTCAACGGACGCTGGGACAGGATCGGAAAGAACTGATCTGCCAAACGCCCCGGCCTCAGACGAACAAGGAACTACGGACATTCCTGGGAATGACAGGTTGGTGCCGTCTCTGGATATACAATTACGGTTTGCTCGTCAAGCCTCTCTATGCTTTACTTACTGCAGGCACTGGACGGATTCAGTGGAATGCTGACGCCAGAAGGGCCTTTGAAGAACTCAAGAAAACACTAATATCGGCACCTGCCCTGGGAATACCTGATGTGAGTAAACCGTTCCTTCTGTTTTCACACGAAAAGCAGGGAATTGCTCTCGGGATTCTGGCCCAAGACCTAGGGCCGTATCGGAGGGCAGTGGCCTCTATATCGAAGCAGTTGGATACGACTGCCAAAGGGTGGCCTGGATGTCTGAGGGCCGTCACGGCTGTTGCATTAAACATTCCAGAAGCCCAGAAGTTTACCCTAGGACAGAAGATGACTGCGATGGTCTCGCATACTGTCTCAGTGGTCCTGGAAGCCAAAGGGGGGCACTGGCTTTCTCCTCAGAGGTTCCTGAAGTACCAAGCTATCATGGTAGAACAGGACGATGTAACGATTGTGGTCACAAATATCGTGAATCCGGCCACATTCCTCACTGGGAACGATGGGGAACCGATAGTCCATGATTGCCTTGAGACCACTGAGGCCACCTATGCCAGCCGCCCGGACCTGAAGGATAACCCGATTGAGGGGACAGAAAATTGGTTTACTGGTGGCAGCAGCTATGTTCAAAAAGCTGGATACTCGGGTGACCACCGAAGATGCTGTCATAGAATCGGGGCCTCTACCCCCTAACACATCTGCCCAGAAGGCTGAGATTATAGCCCTCACAAGGGCCCTGGAGCTGGCAGAAGGACAGGAAGTAAACATATATACTGACTCAAAGTATGCCTGTGGAGTAATTCACGCTCATGGGGCTATTTGGAAAGAAAGAGGTTTGTTAACTTCCCAGGGACATACTATTAAACAGGCAAAGGAGATTTTGGGACTGTTACAGGCTGTCCAGTTACCGGCCAAAGTTGCGGTGATGCATGTGAGAGCACATCAAAAGGAGGAGACAGCCATGGACAGAGGCAACGCTCTGGCAGACAGGGAGGCAAAAGAGGCAGCAAAACGTAAGTATGTGACTGAAGGGAGTCTAATACCGGATAGAAGTCTCCTGCCAGAAGGGCCTCCCAGGTATGATAGAGAAGATCAAAAGCTGATAGAGGATCCGGGAGGGAAAATTAACCAGGAGGGCTGGGCAGTGATTCCTACGGGGGAAATAGTCATACCCTTCCACATGCTTCGGGCAGTGGTACAGCAGGAGCGTAGGAAGAGACATTGGGGGGTTGAGGCTTTGTATAAGGATCTGATTAAAGATATCAGGGCAAGAAATCTATCTACAACCGTCCGATCGGTAACTCAACAGTGTGATCTCTGCCTGCAAACTACTCCAAAGGTGGGGAGAAAAAAGGAACCCGGACAAATTCTGAGAGGAAATGAACCCGGGGTAACATGGCAAATTGATTTCACAGAGCTCCCAAGCAAAGGGGGGTACCGGTATTTGTTAGTACTGACCGATACATTTCCTGGCTGGCCAGAGGCATCTGCAACAAGGACTAACAAGGCCCGTGAAGTGACCCGGATATTAATCCAAGAAATAATTCCCCGGTTTGGAGTGCCTGCCCATATCTCCTCAGATAGGGGCCCACACTTCATATCTAAGGTGGTTCAGCAATTGAGCAAACACTTGGGGATCGATTGGCAGTTACGCGCCCCATACAACTCACAGTCAAACGGGCAGGTGGAAAAGATGAACCACCTGATAAAACAACAAAGTGTGCGATTGGGTCAAGAGGTAAATTCGCCCTGGCCTCAATCCTTACCACTGGCCTTGTTGCGCATAAGGACTCGTCCTCGAGCAAAGGAAGGCATAAGTCCCTTCGAGATTTTGTATGGCCGACCGTATAGTGTACCGAGGGGAATAACGGATCAATCAGGAGAAGTAATGATGTCAGAATATTTGGCAACTTCGGGGAAACAATTAAATAAAATTAGAAACAGGGTTCTGGATACTCGAGGCAGAGGGTTAGATGCCCCTGTGCACAATATTCTACCAGGAGATTATGTTTACGTTAGGTCTCTTGCAGACGATACCCTCGAGCCTCAATGGAAAGGACCCTTCCAGGTGCTGCTGACCACCTTTACTGCAATCCAAGTTAAAGAGCAAAACGCCTGGATTCATCACACCAGAGTTAAAAAGGCAGAGAAGTCTCCATGGAAGGTCACGCAGATTCAACCTGGAAAGTTGCGCTTCTCGCGGTAATAAGCATCGGAATCGGAACGGCTGATGCAAACCAGGCAGAAAAATGTACCGTTAGCCAGGGTCCAATGGACTGCACGAACCTGGTATTACTCCTTAACTGTACAACTTACAAGGCTAACTGTACAGGACCTTCAGGGTATTTAAAGAACCTGGGACACCAGTTAACAGCTAATCAGAACCTTTTAAATTGTAAAATCTGGATGAGCCAGATGTACAGTTCGGGTCCATTTAGTCATTAGCCCAACGGCAGCTAGTATGACGGCAACCACAACTTTGAACAACTTACGACCTACCTCTCCTGCTGTCACCCAGACTACATCAGTCTCCGGGCCTGTGCCTGAGATCTATGAAATTGGCCCATATGTAATCCGAAATACAGGCCAACAACAATTGTTCAACCCAGAGTAGTCTCTCAAACAGGTTGAGCTATTAATGCAAAACACCATCTCTGAAATTCAACCAGCTTGCTCCCCTTTTCTACGAACCTCGTATGAAGGCTGGACCACGTGGCTACGTCAGAGAACGATCTTTCAAAACCAAATGAAACGGGACCTGACGGGAGCCTTGGGAACTGGGTTAGGGGTCCTGAACAGCATTGACTCAGAGGTATTGATGAATAAATTGGCTGCCTCTACTGCCGATTTGGCAACCCTACAACAGCCCTTACGATCTTCCCTGTTAGCTTTAGGAACTGATCAGTGGCTTTTGTCAAAAATATTACCCGACTGGGAGAAGATAGACATGAAAGATCACGATTTACTTGTAAATATGTTTGGTGGGTATCAAAACAATGTTTCATTAGCTCTTAGCTGTATCCAAGCACAGATGTGGATACAATCAGTCACTGCCTCCATCATAAGAGAAGGTGAAGAAGGAACTTTGCCCACAGAAATCCGGAAGATAATTTGGGACAGTGCCACTGATTTTGAAAGAGAGCTTCAATCTTGGTGGAACATGGTGAATTTCTATGATCCTCTTACAAACAAAGTCACAACATTTGTGTTAACCATCCGCAAAGCTGTAATATATATGATTTACCCCATTTTAGCATTAGGATTAAATCATAACGGGATCCTTAGCCTCTATCCTTTTGAGCACAGGACATGGGCCCGAAAAGTGAACGATAAATGGCAAACAGTAGACCTAGAGTGCTGTATTGTGCGAAGACAGCAAGGATTCTTTTGTGGGAGTAACACCATCATTGCACAAGATGTTTGTCTTGATACTGATCAAAAGATTTGCCACTTTAAGGTCCGTCCTGATATTAGCCCTAAGACCCCGTTAATATACACGGGCAAAGGGGGGGGGTGTTTAAGAACTCCTTGTGATTCCACACTTGTGGGGAACACAACAGTAGACACCAGAAATCACTCTAATTTTTGTGTTTGTAATTTTACCAAGATCATTGGATGTGATTTTAATTATTCAGCTCCAGTTACATCTCATCAACTTCTTAGATCTAATAGTATTTTGATTCATGAATTAGTCCCTACACCTATTGGAGTAAACTTAACTCTCACAAAGGAGTTATTAAAGCATCAGGATTTAATACAGATATTAGAAGAAATCAAAACAAGTGGTCAGGAAACTTTAGTTACAGTTCATCATGATGTCGATGAAATAAAGAGAATCCTAAGGAGGGTGCAGCAGGACGGAGCACACAAAAGGTGGGAAACACTCTTTGGATGGTCACCAACCACCACAGGTCTTTTAAACAAAATGCTCCATCCAGTGGTAATCCTCCTTATACTGGCCCTATTAGGACTCTTTTTCTCATTTGGGCTATTTATTTTGAGTTGGCGAATGATTAGGCGAGCACAACGATTAATGTTGATCTTTCAAATGCGACAACACATGGAACTTGGGAGATTATGGGATAACATGAGAGATAATAGTAAAGGAATGTACTAAAATGGCAAAGAAAAGGGGGGAACTGAGTTAGAAAATAGGTTAGAAAATAGAGAATGTAGTAGCAAATATTTTTCTTTGTAGTTTGAGATGTTTCAGTCTTTTAAGGCCAACGAAGTAAACTATTTTGTAACTTCCCGCTTTTGGCATTGCTTAAGATAGCGTTCTGCTGCTTGAAGTACTGCTTCATTGTTTGTGCTAAGATAAGAAAGAAGGAGGAATCGTCTTTGTGCACAAAGCGTGACTGTAAAGGAATCCTGCTCAACGAGCCCTGAACGGCGCACGTCTTTGAGACCGAGTTCAAAAGGCCAACTGGGATGAAGACTATCGCAGAGCTCTTTCTTCCTCCCTGCGACCACCAGGAGACCCCCGAAGAGCGATACTGCGCCTGCACGTAGGGATGCCAAGGGGAGGAGACCTAATTTACATCTGAATCGGGGAAGGGTCGTGAAGATGCATTAAGAGCTGATGCAATCTTTTGAATATGTATTTGTTAACGCTTTCAATAGGTGACCTCTCTGAGCGGAAGGCGTGTGCGTGCCTGTTGGAGGGGTCTCCCCCTGCCGCACGCAGCGCTGCAATAAAGCATACCTGCTTCGCAATCTGTTTTGATTGCGGAGTTCTTTCACGCATCACAGGGAAACACTCTCCCCCAGCAACTGTCTAGACTTCTTTTCCCCCATAGGTGTTTGCTTCCAGAAGAAAACACGATGATTTTAGAGAGTTAGGAGAATAAAATGAGCTACTCTGCACGTACAGCCCCGATGCTGCCACGTGACCCTCCTCTTCCTCCTGCTCCCCGTGCAGGAGGGTGGTGAAGGGCCGTGACCCACGTCCCGCTGCTGCAGAGGATAAAACTGCCCCCAAAGCACCCACCATCCTCCCGTTTCCCACCACCCCATGGCGCAGAAAGAGGCGGTTTCAAGCACTGTGAGAACAGGCGAGTTGTCCAGACATTTGCCTTGAGAATTTAACACATCCTCTGGAGGGGGCGAGGGGGAAAGCGAATAGTTTTGGTTTTATTTGAAGGCAAATCTCCAGCGGTGAGCGAGCACGCGGGGTGCCAGGAGTGGTCTGCAGGGGCCTGCGCAGCTCCTGCTCCAGAACCGGCTCGGCACTGCTGAGCAGTGAGACAAGCTGGGGAATTTCTGTCGGGAACTACAAACCCTGCCCTCCTCCAACAGGCACAAGTTAATTAGCACTAACTCGTTAACAACACAAATGAACTACGCTTAATCATGGTGGGAGCGGGCGGATGAACCTTCCTGCCATGAACCACTGGCGTTTGGGACCTGCGGAACCCGAGAGCGACAGAAACACATCAAGAACCAGACAAAGCCAAGCCAGGCCGCTTGCAGCGTCCCGGCCAGTGCACCCCCAGCTAAGAGCCCCCACCACGATGCAGGGAACCCCGAGACATTTGGAGAGCTCCTGCACAACCACCAGCCCTGTCCCCATGTTTCAAGCTCGTTCCTGGCCCCGTCCTCCTGCCGAGCCCCAGCTCTTGTGCAGGGAGCGTGGCGGAGCCCAAAAGCTGGTCACTCCCAAGCGTCCAGGACCTGCCTGAGCAGCAACTGGAGCAGAAGCGTAAAGCTGTGCCTCGTGCTCACATCTGAAAGGCCTGGAGCAAGAATTTGAGCAAAAGGCATTTCATCCTCACGCTCAGGTCGCTGTGAGCAGTAGGAGACAGCTGCAGGGACAGCGAGACGTGCTGGCTGGGCAGCAGGTACCTGCGCAGAGCTTTGGGAGAGAAGACGACACTGAGATTAGATGTTGTATGGAGCAGCTGCGATGAAAACGGCTCTTTGAGGACTAAATATCTGCCACGGAGCAGTATGAAGCCACTGTAATTTGAGGCGATAAATTCAGCTACGTGCCAAATAGAGCGATTCCACTCACCTCTGTGGTCAAATGGCCAGTTTATTCCAGGGACACACTGCAAGGGGCCAGGGGGAGTCTCTGCACTGCTCAAGTAGAGGCCAGGACAAAGAGCTCGACCCCAGTGCTCAGGGGACGCAACTTTCTCAGCACCCCACAGTGCTGCTCTCCACTCCTTTCGTTAGATAATAACAGCAGCACCTTTGGGAAATGCTTATGGGGCACCTGGAAGAGGTCAGACCACAGCAGGTCACCCCTATGCCGGTCCCCAGCCCAGAGGACGAGCTTCATCCATCGACGTGCTGTTCTTTCAAGGAGAAACCCCCACGTGGTGGGAGATTTTGGAGGAAAACAGAGATTTCGCCATTTCTCTCTGCCAGAGAGCTGCGGTTACCTGGGAACAGAGACACGTCTCTGCTGCGGCTGGTTCTTCTCATCAAGCACAGGATGAGCGTTTATTGTCTTGTGATTAAGAGAAAAAACACAAAACAAACCCCAGAGCTCCACAAGTGACATGAAACATCGCGCACGTACACGCCCTGGGATGCCCAACAGAACCAGGAGCCGGGTCCGGGTTAATGGTGTTACAAAGTCTTAGAAATCTAATGTAAACATTAAAAACACAGACAAAAAATTAAGCCACGGTAGTTCAGGCAGCACATCGAGTCAAGCTTCTGGAATTCTGGCACAGAAGAGGCTGGAGGTGGGGGGAGAGGTGGCAGATCCCACCCTGAGAGGTTCGTTGAAGTGCTGCAGAGATCTCGGGCAGCGTATGTTAACAGGGAGCCGTTGCGGGGTCTGGTCTGACCCTTCTGGTGGGCAGGTTCCTAAGCATCTTGTGTCAAGCATCTGCAACATGACTGAAGGTGGTGGCTTCAAAACAGCCCCCAGATCATCCAAGGGAAGGAAAAAAAAAAAAAAGGGAGAAGCAGGATGCGGAGGCCCCAGCAACACTTCTCCTCTTGGCTCCTTTGAAACATCCAACTTGACAGGCTAAAGAAGGACAGAGGTGGCAAGAGGCTGAGGATGGTGAGGGGCAGAGGGAGCCTGGAACATGGGGGCACCAGTCTAGCTTCCCCGTGTGGTCACCCTCACATTTGGCCCCGTTAACCTTCCGTCGCTCCGCCGCAGCACAGCCGCAGTTCCAGGAGTGAATCGACAGGCTCATGGCGAGCTCAAAGAACACTTCAAATGACACTTGACACGAGACAAAGGCACCTAAAAGCTTGACCACACAATGAGGTCGTGTGCTGTTAGAAGGCTTCAAGCGTTGGTACATACAAGCACATTGCACAGCCACAAGAAAAAAAAAAAACACTCTTGTGTTTGGAGCATGTTAAATATCCCAGAGGCAGCAAAAGCTGGTTTTGCAGCAGCACCTCAGCGCTGCTCATCAACGGGGACTTAGGGAGGCTCTGCCCTCCTCTGTTTTCACTTTGGCCCTAAGAACGAGGGTGTCATGCAGGCTCCACGTTGAACTTCGATTTGGATTGACAGGATGACACGGGAGAAGTGAATGGAGCAACGGGAAGTTCTGCCGGGGCGATGGAAGGACGAGGCCTCCTTCGCGAGCTATTATTTTATTAGATAAGGCACATGTAGAGACAGTTTTCAAAAGATCACTTGCAAATCGATTCCATCTGTCTAGGACAGCCACCCTGTCCCTCTCCGGGAGCCAGTTTTGTTACCAGTTACTCAGTGTGAATTTGGAGTGACTCCACTTACACCACCACATCTCTGGGATCCATCCGACAGCCGGGCAGACCCTGGGTCTGACCCACGCGGTGCCCAACACCCCCCAGCTCTCGGCAGTGGAGCACTCCGTCCTTTCCAGGATCATCAGCCGAAACTCTCAGAGCCGAAAATATAAAACCATTGGGAACTGCCCGCCCAGTTTGGACAGGGGCGAAAAAATCCACAGCAGGTTGTTGAGGGAGAAGAACAAAACCGCAGCCTTTGCTGCATGGACCGTTGTAGGACACAGGGGAATGGGATGGCTCAGCTACAGGAGTCCTGATGTGATGCACAGAACGGAGATGGATGCCAGCTCTCAGGGAAAACAATCCCTAAACAATCCCTCCCAACAGGTCCATCCTCTTGAGAAAGGGAAGAAGCTCTCCCTGCTCGTACATGGAAGGTAAGTGCTGCTGGCACTGACCGGGTGTGCACAGCAAACGTCAGTTACAAGGACGAACAAGCTCTCCTTGGGCTACCGGACCCCACCATGTGATGTCTGAATTTCAACTACATTGGGAAAAGGCAAAATTAAAACTATTCATTCTAACAGAATTGCTCCCAAACCATGCCGGGGCCCAGCACCGAGATCAGGAGGCATGGTGATCCAGTACTGGTCAGGAGCCCAGCACAGAAGGTGGCCCAGCGAGGCAAGCTGTTCCCCATGGGGCATTTCTCAGGGCAGCAAAAACCTGGGTGCCACAGAAATGGAGTTTAGGTGGCCCAGAGCTCTTGTACTGCCCGTCTGTGGCAGGATGAATATCTCCCAGGTAGCCAGGCCCAAAGCCCGGTGTCAGCCAACAGGCTTTGAATCAGGCTTTTGGCAAGCAACTGTCAACTAAGTGAGATGAACCCGCACCTCTGACGCACAGAGATCTGGTAAAACCTTTTGGCAGCAGGAAGAGCATGACCTGTAGTGAACAGCAGCCCTGGCCAGGCGGGTGAGGGCTCGTGTGGACGTCACAGCGGAACAACTCACCCACAGCAAGCACTGTCATCTATGGGATCTTCACCAGAGAGCGCAAGCAAATGAGGTTGTAGGTTTTACAAATACCTTCGATATCGCTAGTACCAAATAATGTCGGTGTTGCTCTTCCCTTAGAGTGAAAAATTCCAGATTTTTCATCCGGGAGAGTAACCACCAGTTGCTGCTAATGCTCTGAGTGCGTTTGCGTCAGGCTGGGCGGTGCACTGGGCACGGGGTGAGAACCAAGCAGGGAGGCGGGAGAAGGAGCAGTCGTGGTAGCGTTCGCTGCTGGGGGGGAGTGAAGCCTTTCTCACGTGTGGTCAGGAGAGGATCCCCTCCAGCAGGGGCAGAGAACGGTTGGCTCCTCCGTCTGCAACGAGGCAAATACTGGTAACACAACGCAAACAAAAAGCTTCCTGGTAAGGCCATGAGGAGCTCCGGTGGTGCAAGAGCTGACAGCATTAACTTCTGTAGTGATGAGGAGACACAAAACCAAGGTCCCCAAGGTGGCTGGGGCGCTTGGGGGGGAATGCAAACGATCTTTTCAAATAACCATAATAAAAAGACCAAGAAGAACAGAATCCAGGCAGTTTGCAGCTGTCGCTGCTTAAGGCCATTGGTTTCCCGCGGGATAGTTGGGCACTGTGGGATACTCTGGCAGGCTGTTCCCAGAAAAATTGCTGTACTGGGCCTCCCTGCTGGGGGGGTTCCTCCACGTGCCGCTGTTCCACTCATCCTGAGCTTTCTGAAAGCTCCCACCGGCTCCTCGGTAGATTTTATGTACCTAATGGATGAAAGAGAGACGAGGAGGAAAGTCAGCAACAGCTCAGAAGAGCCACAGCCACTGTGGCACTGTGTCACGTATTTGTTTCTCCCTCTGTGAAAAGCTGCATTCCCAAGGAAGAAAAGCACTAAAAACGCACCAGTGCAGTGACCTGAGGTGCAAACAGACAGAATCAACCCAGGACTGGAACCTGTTTCAGCCACACGCCTGGGATTCAGGCTGGGGATCCCACAGCAAGGCAGCAGCGGGCTGAAACCTCTGCAATGCTGCCACTGCTGCTGCAGCAGGGCATCTGTCCTCCCTCCTCCTCTGCCACCCCCGTGCTGAAGCTTCCCAGACAGCCCAACCCCAAAATCCTCCTTTCTGCAGGGAACAAGGAGCACTTCCCACCCTGCCACCCACTGCAGGGCACCTCGAGATGCTCCACCTTTACCATAATGACCATCCCAGTGAAGGACCATTGCCACATGAAACGGTGACAACATCCAGCCCCCCGGTCCTGCGTTAGCGACGTTTGTCCTCTAGATACTCTGAGAGATGCCAACAGACGACACTACGAGCCCTTTGAAAGCAGCAATGGCTGGAGAGTGGCTGCTGAGCCACCTGCTCTCATTCCTGCCGTAGAGAGGTCAGACACCCGAAGCACCTACCCTCAGGATGCAGATGAGCATCGCCACCACTGCCATCGTGAACATGACAGCAGGGAAGAGCATGAACACAGCAGCGGCGACGTTGGAGCTGAAGAACGCAATGGCTGCCAACCACCCGCTGGGAGAAAAGAGAGAAACGCTATGGTCAGAGCTCGCTTAAAGACTCCTTATTATCAGAAAACCTGATTCCTCATACCCAGACATTACGAGGCAGCTTTAAAGCTCTTGAAAATGAGAATAGCAATGAATAAAATGGACAGAATTAAACGCAGGTACTTCCCCAAGATCTCTAGCCTCACTTGCCAGCATCCCTCGCTTGTCCAGCCAGCTGCCCAGACCTCGGGAGAGAACATTTATCTCCAAGGTGCTTTTGGTTGTGCAGAGGTTGTGCATCTAGAACCCAGCTCTGGGCTCAGGGAACACGAGGGTGCTGCAATTTACACCGTGTCTCTCCTCCTTCGATGGCAATAACCAGGTAGGGCAACTGCAGAGCATCAGCAGTTTACAAATCAAAATGTTCTCAAGTCTCTAGAGACAGAAAGTTAAAATGCCAAACAATTATAACCCGGGACAGACACTAAGATGCTCCGTTTATTTTAGGACACCTCTCACTATAGTTGCTCTCTAGGCCAGCAGAGAGTCACCACGTGCTGCGAATATTCTGAGGGCAACGCTCAGAGATCAGATGGCTCTCGAAACTGGCTGGTTAAAGGGTAAAAGGAAATGGGTCTGGTAGGAAAGTGCCAAAAAGGACAAGCAGGTGAAGGTGAAAACTTCTGCCAGTGCAGCAGTGGAAACAGAATTGTGTCTCCATAATTACAGCAAAGAGGAAACAGAAGCTCCTGCCACTCCTCCCTGTACAGACTCCCACCAGTTTCTCAGAAGTCCACGGGACCAGCCCAGAGCCTGAAGGCCTCAGGCATGGGACTGGAGGAGCATTGCGCTTACCAAGCTCCCCATCCGGAGAACCCGATCGCCTGCAGGACCGTGAGAACGAACTGTGCCCCGAAGATGAAGAAAAAGGCCATAAAATTAAATGAGCTGTCTGACCTGTGAAGGGAAAGAGGGAGTTAGAGGAGACCAGCACCTCACGTCGCTCCACACAGATGTGTGCCCCCATCCCAGGCAAACCCTCTCAGAAAAGGCCCCCTGCACTGTGACGGCTGCTCCTCTTTCCCTGATCCATGGATCGGCAGTACCTAAGCTCTTCCAACACATCTGCCTCCTGCAGCTGCCCTTCCAAAGTAACTGCACATATGATGACACGAGGAGAGGAGCCTCCTGCAGAACAGAGAGTGCCTGAATCACTCCTCTGACCACACACCCGCAGACAGCCCAGCCAGACACCTCGCAGCTCAGCCACGGGCATGCAGGCACAAGCGAGCCCCAACAGCGGCCGACAGAGTCTGCCCATAGGCTAAAAGCGACCATTGAGCATGAGAATTCTGGCTGGGAAGGGCTCAGCGGCTGCTCATCGTCACAGGCCTATGGTTAATAATCCAGCACCAGGACATCACAGCAGGAGAAGAGCCACAAGAGAAGCGGGTGGTGCCCTGTGCGGGGAAATGCAGAAGCATCTTTGCAAGCTCCACATCGTCAGGGTGTGCAGGTTGAGAGGGTCCCAAGTACGATAGGTCCTTCAGTTTATGCAGACAGCAGGAATGTGATCCAAGAAGGTACGTTCAGAGTCTCTCCATTGTGGGGGCACTGGGGCACAGCACTGCCTCGCCTGAGCTTTGGCTCTGCCACAGAACTGCAGCAGAACGTCTCCATCCCATTCAACCAGAGATCAGAGGAGCCAGCCTTGCACTGTAAAGCCCAGTGTATCTAAACCCCCCAAACTACCATTTTTAATGACACAAATGATTCCCACCCTCTCAGGAACTCAAAGAGCCCCTGATTTACAGAACGCATTTACAAAAACCACTTTGGTTGCTCAGGAGGCAGGTTGGTGCACGGGGGAGTTCACAGAAAAGCTCCAGACATCCCCAGCTCCCGCATAAGCTCCCAGAGTATTTACATGTTTACCATTTGAATTATTTTACCATTTATTAGTATTATAATTCCAGCCCCTAATGGCTAACAAGGAGACCCTGGGCGCTGGAGAGGCCGATGCTGTGGGCTCTGGAGACAAGTGGAAACGCCTCCAGCAGAGCCCTGCCCCTCTGAGCCATGGCTGTCAGCTCGGTCACCTTCCACCTTTCCAAAGGTGGCCACAGGGATGCGGTGAAAGCAACCTGCCATCCCCGAGTAGCCCCACGATCCTGCCCTGCACACATCACCCAGAGTACAGCGATGGGAAAGCGATACTGGAAACACAGACTGGTCGCAGTATCATCATCCACTTAACAAGGATTAGGCTCGACGCTGATCCTTCAGACAGGCTCCTGCAACTACAACCTGGAAGAGCTGGAGGAGTCCTCGTTTGAAGGGATCTGTGGGAATTAGTGAGGGGACACAGAAAAGGTGATTCCTGATCCCGCTTTCTGCACAGATTTGCAAGACCTTTGCCCTAACGCCACAGCTCTGCGGTTAATTTAATTTGGGATGCGGATGCGCGACGAAGATTGGATGAAAGCATCCTCACAGCGCATGATGCCGATGCTTAAGGGTTGCCTCTTCCCAGAACACGCCGAGCAAGAGGGTCTGACCTCACTGTCCGGAACACCACTGGCTGCGAACCCACGCGTGTTGATCAGTGGGATCGGTGCTGCCCCACCAGTGGTTTTTGAGCCTCGTTTACAGCTGCTGTCGAAGTCACCGATCTCTGGGCTCGCCAGCCTGGCCCTAGGGCTTGATCTTTTTTTAACTGCAGAAAGTCTTTACGCAGAGTAGCCTCAGGGACCTTTTGGTATTCAGTTGCATAAACACATGCAAACAACATTGAAAAAATAATTAGGAGCGGTCCTCGTGAAGCCCAGAGGAGGTCAACGGGGAGGAGTTGTTTTTAGCAGACTTCAGCGAGGAAACGGCTCTTTGAACCGAGCTCCAGCAGCACTCGAGGCCCTCGGGCTGGGGACAAAACCCCAGCTCCAGAGGGCAAGAGTTCAGAGATGGTATTTTCATGTCTCAGATGAAGCCAACCTTCCGTTTCCATCAGAAACAATCCTCCCCCGTGCTCCCTGATGGAGTCGCTGATGTTCTAAGTGCCACCAGTGCATTAACTGCCCAGTGATGTTAGCACACAAAGCAAAAATTCAAAAAAGCATTTAAGCAGCTAATTTAACATGTGCTAAACTGACAGGACCTCACCCGCCAACTCCCACTTCTGTCAGCTGCTGCTGCTGTTACCTAACCCCACTCAATAATCAAAATCCAGAGTATTCTGGGAACAGGGAACCAGAAAGAGCTTCACCTCCGGAGCCCAAAGCTCTGACTGGTGGGTGGGGCCGGCTGGGGACCCGCAGCCAGACACTCGGCAGGTCCCTCCCGTCCCTGCATCAGGCTGGAAGCTGCTCGGGACCCTCAGGGCTCTGACAAGATTATACATTAACGTCAGAATAAGGCCTCGTGATCCACAGCCAGCAGGAGCAACTGCAGATGATGATTAATTAACGTGAAAACGTGGGATGGCTTTAAATATTTGTGGAGTTTCAGAAGGTCTCGCTCCAGGGAACTGCTTTTATCTAAAAAGCAAAGCACCAAGATCTCCAGGGTCTCGAGACAAAACCCACAAGAGTTCTCGAAAACTAATAATTTAATAGTCTCCCATCAAAATAAGCCTCGATGAAGCTTCTCCAAATTAGTACCTCTATTAATGTCACACTGATATGAGGGCGCTGCTAAGCTTGGGATATTTAAGTAAAATATGAATTTCATCCTCATGGAAGGGGCAAACTACTCGCTGCTGCTCACCTCCAGTCCCCAGCCAGGAGCCCTCAGTCCTACCTCTCGTATTTAAAAGGAGCCACATTCTTCTTCATTTTGAAAGTAAACAACTCATTCAGCCACCAAGTCCTTCACCTTCATCTCAAGCAAAAAAATCTCCAGAGGGGCAACAACAACACGTGGCTCTCCCAGAGGAAACCAAAACAAAAGCAACTCGTGGGCTTCCACTCACCGAAAGGCTTTGTAGGCGGGGCGGAACCAGCAGATGTAGCTACAGGGACTGAAGAGGAGAAGCCAAAGGATGGCCAAGCCAAAATTGACCCCGTAGCCGCCTCCGATCCACCACGCCAGGCACGCGATGATGTTCACCACTAGCGTGATGCAGTAAACTGTAAAGGGGAGAGAACAGGCTGTGCAGTGTCACGTCTTCAGGTGAAAAGGAAGCAAACACCCGCAATTATAATGGGAAGGGTCCGCACTGCGGTGGGAAACTCCAGCCCGATACCGCAGCTGCTCCGCACGAGTCGCAGGTTCCTGTGTGGCCCCAGGGACCAGCAGCACAGACACATCCATCTCCAGAGGGAATGATGCGGCACAGGGGTGAGGAAACTCTTCTGGGACCTGCTGGGTAGCAACCAGCATGACCAGTACAAGACTCAGGCCAGTATTATTCTGAATTACGAGCAAGGTTCAATTCCCATTTGCAGCAAAAAAAGCAGGAGAGGGTTGTAAAACACCGCCCTGCACCCAGCCTCAACACCACTTTGGTCTCTGTGCTCGCTGGGGCTGCCTCAGGAGCTATCACAGAGCCAGCACATGCCTCGCGGGCCCTCTCTCTGCTTCCCCAGGCCCCTGAGGAAGCCTGGCAGTTTGCTTCAGGGTGTGCAAGTGCTGCCTTGAGCGAGGGGAAAAGCAAACTCCAATCAGGCTGAGAACACGAGACCACAGAGGTGGCTTAAAGGCCTTTTCACATCCCTGTTCCTGCCACTTGGATAAAAAGAAACAGTTGACAACAGCCCCCAGAGCACACCAGTGCTGCGCTAAGTAGATGTGACGCTGCTCCCCCCTTTCCCTGAAGCTCCTACCACAAAGGGTGGCTGCACATGTCCAGGCTTTCCCAGGGTGAGTTCTGTCCCCATGCCAGGGGCTTCCCACTTTCATCCACATGCTCCTCTCAATGCTCCAGGGATCCCTGCAAGCTGTCCCCGGGTCCCCCCAGGCTCTGCCAGTGTCAAAGAGGCTCAGCTCAAATATGAGCTCCTATTTTAGGAAGGCTGGAGCCCCTCTGCTGGGAAGAGAGGGGAGAGAGTTGGGGCTGTTCAGCCGGGAGCAGAAAAGGCTGCGGGGAGACCTTAGTGCGGCCTTTCAGTGCTTCAAGGGGCTGTCCGAAAGCTGGGGAGGGGCTGTTCAGCAGGGGCTGTTGGGACAGGACAAGGGCTGATGGGTTCAACTGACAGAGGGAGATTCAGACCAGAAGGAAGGGAGAAATTGTTTCTGCTGAGGGGCGTGAGACCCTGGCCCAGGTTGCCCCGAGAGGTGGGAGAAGCCCCATCCCTGGCACCATCCCAGGTCAGGTTGGCCCTTGGGGGTCTGCGCCCCCTGCTCTGGTTGCAGATGTCCCTGCTCCCTGCAGGGGGTTGGGCTGGAGGAGTTTTGAAGGTCCCTTCAACCCAAACCGGCCTGTGAGTCTCCAGTTTTGGAAAGCAGGTGGTAACTCTTCAAACACTTTGTGGTCACCTGTATGACTTAGCCCAGATAAATGAGAAGATGGAGGGTCCAAACACAGAATAACCTTCAGTACCTGGTGATGAGCTCACAGGAACACTCTGGACCCTGGCCTCATTTATTCAGTCAGAATTAAATCCCTGAACTTCTCCCCACCCATGTCAGTGAGCAGACCCTGCCTGTTTCATAAACAACTCCAAAGTGGTGGGTCATAAAATAATCCTGACCCAACAGTGGGGACAATCTGGTGTGGAAAGCGTCCGAACCTGGCTGCTGCTTCAGACACACAAATTACATAAGAGTTAAATAAAACATCGGTTAACTACAAAGAAAACCTGTTCTGAGTACGTTTTCTATGTGGTGATTTGGATGTGTCGTAATATTGGGGGGAAGAAAGAATGTTAATTATTTAAATTTCCTTTCTACAGTAATGAGCTGCATTTGCCAAAGTCATTAAAAAAGGTGCTTAATACAACACAACCACCAAACCAAGAGCACCTGTAAATTTTTCTGGCTCTCCCTGGGTGTCAGGTAGGAGTTTGCTCTCCAGTGGTGGGAGCTCTGGCACAGCCTTCCCAGTCACCATCCACCTTAATCAAATGTTCTCATCCAATTAAAGTAACGAGCGTTCGACCTTCTAGCAATGACTTTGGGGGTTCTATTTTTAACACCGGCTTTTTCTTGTTTACCGCCTTCCCTCCACAGGTGTCTCTCTCTCCATCCCACCCCAAACAGTCAGGGAGACCCCAAAAGAGGCAGATGGAAATGCCCAGCCCCTGGTGAAGGTGCCAGGGCTCCTCAGCCATACTAGACCAGTTGCCCAATGGCTGGCATGTCTCCAGCTGGCCATTAACTGGCATGAGGGATGCTTTGTGTGGGAAGAGTCGCGGACAAAGGCGGCTTTACAGCATGCAACATTTAACCAGTTAGTCTGAAGGGACAAGCAGTTTCTCCAGGCAAGAAAATTACAGAGCTCATTTCAGCATCTCTGAATAACGAACCAACAATGGAGTGATAGATTATGCTATTAGTTATGCACACAAATCTCCCTCACACACACATCCCACACATCTGGAGGAAAAGCCACCCCACCAAACGCCTATCTGGCAGAAAACAAGCTTTCCCTCTGTGAGGAGGGTAAATAGGATGACAAGTGTTTGGGGAAAAAAAGATAAGCAAGGCAGAAAGACTTTCAATCTTCTGCAGTGTTCCCTAGGCCTGCCACACCAGTGTTCATCTCATTGTTTCTTGGAGAAGAATGGACAATTTTCACTGCTGGCTTCGGACTGGCTAAGCCAGGCAGGACGAGCCCTGAGCCAGGAGAGCTAGTTGCACAGAACGTCAGCGAGCTGCCGGCTGTGACCAAGAGGGTGAGCTCCCTGGGACAAGGAGTGTCCTGCGCAGACCTAAGGGACAGACGCCATACGGCTGTGTCCATCGGGAAGGGAAATCCATGGATGGCACAAACAAGGGGGAATTTTAGCCTTCAGATGGCAAGGTGGGGAGACAGGCAGTGAGCAAACGAGCTGCATTTATTTTCTTGCCTAAAATTCTCCATTTCATCTTATTTTAGGTAAATTGGGAGTAAAACATCACTTGACATTAACAAAGGTATGAAATTATGGTTTGCTTTCTTCCTCCTCGAATTTACTAATAGGCTTTTCTAGCCCTGATACTCTCCTTCCTTCAACAGCAGCTCTGCAGCAAAGACTCCAAGCAAGACAGCTTCAAATTTGGGCATAAAGTCATATGACAGGGTCCTAAGAGGAATTGTTTCTCATCAACTAATTGCAGTCAAAACTGTAAGGCACAAGTCATGAAAAGCTACGGGTTTTTACTACACACACGCGTTTTCCCAGCACAGATTTCTTATTCAACTTACAGATCCATACATGGTAGATTCTCTTCACCAGAGACTGATAATCGATGGGAATTTCATCAGCAAAGTTCTGGTAGAAACACGGTTTGAGAGGGATAAACTTGGGGAGCGGCGGGAAGTTGTTCACCCTTTCTAGAACGCAGAAGAACACAGACATTAGCTGAGTGCAGAAACATTCTCACAGGGCTGAGCAAGTGTAATGTCCGCCACACCTTCCCAACACCCACCCGTAGAGCCCTAAGTCAAGGGGACCCACAAATATCAAAGAAAACCATCACCAGCGCTGGCCATTCTCCTTACTGCAGCTCCTTCATCCCCCCCAGGCACCAAACATCCTGCTTTCCTTCCTCAGCAGCGGACACGACGTCTAAACTGGCACATGAAAGGCTTGGAGTGAGGAACAGGAGTGAGCCAATACTCAACACATGGATTTGATACCGTTACACATCGGTGTAAAGGTGCTGCAAGACAAAATCCTTACAATAAGCTCCAGGATGAGGCTCCTCAGGAAGTGGAGAGAGACCAGCAATGTCTAGGGGAAACAGGCTGCACCGAGGGGGTAGTTACAGCCTCTCGGAGAACCAAACCCTGAGGAAATGCTGGTGATTGTCCTGACGAGCAGATTTACCTTCAGCCACAAGCCCGGAGCAGGTGGGCTTGCACGGACGAGGCTGTAGGACCTGTTGTAGCTACACCCCTGTGACAGTAAGGAAGCAGCTCTCAAACTGGGTATCACCCAGTTCAAGGAAGGCAAGTCACATGTCAGGGATGATTCTTGTTGTGACAAGACTCAGGAATGTATCATTTTTTCTTTAAAAGTCACATTTTTCCTGTAAGGTTAAGCCCCAGGAGAAGGAAAGAAAAAGCTTTGCATGCCGATACAATAAATCAGCAAACGCTGACAAAAACGACATGGTGAAGAACACCCCCCCGGGGAAGACACGATGGTTTAAAATCAAGGAATTAAGTGCCTGAACACTCTGCATTGCAGCTGCCATCAGCTTCCAGATTTGTCTCCGTGGATGTGTGCGCCGGGGTGTGCGTCTCCACACGTTTAGTTGGGAAGGTTTGCTCTGGCCCTTCCAGTGCTCCTTCCAGTTGGATTCCAGGGCACTGTGACTAATTGTCTGCTTCAGCCCCAGTAAACAGAATTAAAAACATCCAGAGGAAGAGATAAAGAACGTCCTGGGAAAACCTCCAAATGGCTCAGAAGATGCGAGGAAACGTCTGAACGAGAACTGTCAGCCCAAGAGCTCCCCTTCTCTGGCCATTATCTCCGTGAGAGAAGACATTTTGCAGAAGCAGCTTCACTAGAAGGTTGGCAGGGAAAAGCACAAAGCTCTCAGCCACGCTTTGGGAAAGAAAAGGCTTTACCTCATCCAAAGGAAAGGCACATTCTCACACTGAAAATAGGGTGAGGATAAGACCCGCCGTGAGCACATCAGAATTCAACATGGAATAAGTCTGCAGTCACCAGCCCAGCTTGGCTGTTCAGTGGACTTCTCCTTATAAAACCAAACATTAACTCTTCTGCCCCTCCTCACCCGTCTCCACTTTAATTCAGAACCCTCTAAAGCTGGTAGGAGTTACTGGTTAACACCTACTGCTGACCCCACCACTGGCAGTGCTGATGTCCCATGGCTCCTTTCAAAGTCCACAGGAATTTGGAGCTCTCAGCACTGGTTTCTGTTTGCTATAGATGACAAACGGGTGTCTCAGCAGCCTCATAGGCCCTATCAGTGCGAGACCGAAGGGAGGGAAGGGGGCATGGCTTTGAAAGCAAAAAAGGCAGCTCTGGGGAAGCCAAAAAGACCAAGATGAACCAATCACAGTAAAAGTAGATTCTCTAACAACTTTTTTGTTGTTGTTGTTCTGTCCCTTTTCAACAGCTGAAGCTGCAGCCAGTCACTTTGGTTCTGCTCTCCTCCGTTTCCTCTCCCCTACAGCACAGCTCTGTCATGGGCAGCAGAGCTGCCACCAGCCTCTAGCGCAGAAACCCCTGAATGGTGGGGCCAAACCCACCTGGTGTGATGGGCACCAGCCTCCACAGCTTCACATTTTTCAAGCTCAAAATGCTCCAGATGCTTCCAGGATGGTTTGCTTGGTACACAGAGATGGGGATCACACCTCTGCTGCCGCTGCCCAGCCTGACGGCCCCCTTCTCCCACCCAGAGACTCTGCAGCATCCAACTGTTCTGGGTCACTTCCAAGAACAGACAAAAGGAATCAAATGAAAACATGCCCTTTGCTGTCTGCCTGCACAGTTCGGCGCGTCAGGATTGACATGCAGATCAGCCAGCACAACCCGTGCTTTCAAAACCCAAACTGTGCAACCAGTGAAGAGCAGCTAGGTGGAAGCCCTAGACTTTCTCCAATCTTAAAAGAGTTGGGAGGAATTTTGTTACTAATTTCACTGCACGTGATGTTAAGATGTATTAATCTGAAAAGCTGTTCAACCTCTGCCAGGAAGGAATTCTTCTCACGAACTTTTTTGTGACTAAATTCCATCCTCATAAAACTTTCAGACAAGTCTCACTGGAGCCTTACCACTGGAACAGTTACAGATAAACCTGATGAATCTACAGTGAATACAGCGTAAAAGTGAACGTGATCAAGGCAAGGAAAGAGAAGGAGCTGAGGAGCTTTAGGGAATCATGAAGACTTTGGGAAGGGACAAGTCGTGTTACAGCCATCACGGTACATTGATGAGGAACAGCCCCTGAACCTTTTCTCCCTACGTTGCATGTTTTGAGGAGCTCTTACCTGCCATTTCTATCAGGAGTGTTCCCTGGTGAAGGTTCAGACAAGCAGCAGCAGATCTGTCGGAGAAAGAAAACCAGGGCAGTACATGTCACTAACCAGCACCCACAAACCTCCTGAAACCAGGAGTATCTCAGCACGAGGTGTGACAGACTGTGAGCCTGAGGTTCCCATTACACACCACTCCCCTCCAACTGCCCTAAGTCGGCATGCTGGAACCTTCCAGACAGGACCACAGCTTTGCCTTGGTCATATGAAGGGAGCATCTTGTTCAGCACAACCCCACTATCAACTGCTTTTAGGGCTTGTATGATTCAGCAGCGAACAAACGTGCCCTCAGTTGTATCTGGCAAAGGCTGAGGCTGCACAGGGACCTTCCCAGAACACGTGCACTGGACCTTCCAGCTGCAGCCAGCCAACAAGCTGGGGCAGACTGGTCTGAGTGGGACCCAGCAAAGAAGAAAAATTTGTATGAACTCACCAGACTTAACGGCTCCTTTAGGTGCCGAGATGATTTGAGGGCTCCTGGCTCTCTGTGGACCCTCTCAACTGCTGAAGCAAACAGAGAATCACTGTTAGCTGGGAAGGGAACTGCTGTTAAGAAGAAATCTGCTGGTAAATAAACCCAAACATCCCTCATTATTTTAATAGTTCTGCACAACCCTTCGTAAAACGCAGACTCATCCTTCCTGTTACCACCACTGAACATGAGCGTGATGCGGGAAGAATCAAACCCTGCGAAGCTCACTCAGCATCAGCCGCGCTGATGATACGGGCAGAGCTGATCATCACATGGATGAAACCGCAGCGAGGCCTGTGCTGAGCTGTGATTCTACTCCTTCCTCATTACAGATACAACCACCATGTGCCTCTACCTGCAAATTCCAGGGTGGAAACACAGAATATCCCGGAACAACCCTGTAAACCAGCACTGCGGTGGCTGACAAGTTACCAAGAGCAACGTATCTCTGGACGAAAAACTGCCCCTACAAAACCCCAGCAAACACCACACACTGCTGCCAACACCAAGGTCAGAAATGCTGCGCTGTGCCCAGAGCCCTCGGGGTTTACAGCAGCTCCTTCCCTGCTCTGCACCTCTGTGCTGTTTCCTTATCCTGCCGTAAGGAAATAGATTCACAGGAAACACAGATAAACAGAGACATAAACAAGTATCATCCAGCCACGTGTCAATTTGTGTGACACCCACAGGCGTAACTGAGCTCCCTGTTCACTGGAACATTTTCAGTTTACTTGGGAATAGACAAAATCCACCATCCTGCCCCGGCTGCATGTTTCTTCATCTATAACCTGCTGTTTGCGGAGGGAGGGAAGGACCACACAGGCTACAAAAACCACGGCGTGGAGGGAACTTCCTTTCTCCACTGTGCTCCTCCATGGGTGATGAATAGCTCCAAAGTTTACAGTCCATGCACATGACTCACAGGAGCTGCTGGAGACAGCTGGAGCTTTTCTTCCGCAGCGTTTCCGAGACACAAACGCCCTGTGTGGTTTGAAGAGATGGCGCTTCCCTTTCAAACCAAGCTGCGGGTGCAAGTGGGACTATGTTTCCAGGTAGACAACGACGGGGTTCCTTTGAACGTGACTTTAGTGTGACACATTGCACCATCTCAGATTGGGGAAGATTTTGTGAAGGAATCCCTGCAGTGATCTGCTTCAGGCATGCTGTATGTCTGCAGGTATGTTGCTGCTCAGGCTCCTGGTTTATTCTGCCTCTATTACAGTAAATAGTTTTAAAAGCTCTGGTTATTTCTCACTGCTGGTTTCTCCAGAGAGAAGGGAAATCAGTAAGAGACAGGCCAAAAGCAGAGTGCTGGACTCACTCCTGCTTCACCCTAAACCCACCTGCTGAGCTGGGGCAAGTCCCCTAAGAGCAGATTCGCAGGACACTAGTTCCTCTCGCACCATCTCCAGATGTCCCAGCCAAACCTGACGTCCTGAGCTTCCACCCAGCTGGACTCACCAGCTTCTCAAGTCTTGCTGTAGGGGATTCTCTGTACTACTTTTATATTTCCATTCCAATGCAATGCCTGTAGCAAGGCGAAGAGCTGTACTCGAGGGATTAATCCAGAGCACTTAGCCAAAAGCAAATCAAGGGGCAAGATTCAGCAACAGCAGCAGAACTTGCCAACACTCCCTTGTATGACAATGATGTAATGTTGAGAGCACAGGTGGAATGAGAAGACTTGGGTGCAACGCACGTGTCCGGGAAGTAGTTCAAGCTTACCCCTCCGGTGAGGGCTGTCACCAGTGACCAGGCTTTCAGAGCCACTTCATGCTGCCAGCTGCAAACCCCAGGCATTTCAGAAGAGCAAACGGCCTAAAAGCAAGGGCACCCTGCAGGGATCTGGGAGACGTGGATCTGAAGCCACCAGGCTTGGTGGGGAACCAACACAACCTCCAGTGCTCTCGAGACAAGCAAATAACCTCTCTGGTCACACTTAAAAAGAGTGAGTAAACTGCTGATGGCAGCACTGCTGCCAAGAAAACACCCAGGGAGCAAAGACAGCCAGGACAAACCCCCTCCCACACCAGTTCGACAGACAGCTCCCTGTTACCGGAGCCTCATGGGGACTCCTGGCTGTACGGGGCAGCTTGCTCCCTGTCTCCCCCCATCCTGGGGCTGGTGAGAAAGCACAAGTGGGAGTAATTCCCACCAGGACCCTCCCAGCCTGCTGACACAGCCACATCTACGGCCTCAGCAGATGGGCAGAAGCCTTAACTCAGGTACTACGGAACCCGCAGGAGACAAATACTGACCTGGTACGACTGCTTCCAGAGGGAAAGCTCACCCGCTCGGGGCAGAACCACAGAAGGCTCAAGAGGAAGACAGAACGCACAGAAACACGTGTGGCCAGGGCACAAGCCTTTTCCACCGCTCCTCACCTACTTGGACTGGCCTCACATAGAAGACCTGGGCTGCAGACAGTGACAACAAGAGTAGTTGGCCCAGAATAACCCTAAAAAGCAGCTAATCCATCCACCAATTACCTGCTTAATTTCTAAACTCGTTGCTCTCTTCATCACAGGTTCAGATAAGAGTTTCTTAAGCAAGCTCACAAAAAAACCTAACACCAGAGAGGGGAAATAAAATTACCGTGTCCATGTGCTGTCTCCATCAAGGGCAACACGTGAAAGAGCTGGTACCCAAACCACGAACATCAAAAAGCTTCACCCTCGCTCCGCAGAGTCCCTGAGCATCCTCGACAGGAATTTCCCCAGCAGGACCGTGCTCTGGCTGCCCCGAGCGCCCCGGCCTCACCCCCGCAGCCTGCCCTGAGCTCCCCCGAGAGCCCCCCAGCCTCGGGAGCCCTCCACGGCCCTGGCAGACGTGTCCCAGGCAAAGCAAAACGCAGCCGTGAGAGGCAAATCGCCGAGCACCCCTCGGGGAGGGGACGGGGTGGGAGCAGCTTCACACACCCGCCATCGAGCTCCGCGGGGGTACGGGACCCCCTCCCTACCCTCCGCCAGCCCCGCCCGCACACGCTGCCCCCGATAGCTGCTCCCGCCGGGGTTGGCCCCAATCCCTGCCCCCGCCACGGCTGTCCCCGATTCCCCACAGCCGCGGCATCCCCCCAGACCTGTCCCCAATCCTGCCCCACCACAGGCTGCCCCACGCCCCCACCGCTGCCGCCGCCCCCATTACCCCTCTCGCTGCTGCCCCCAGGGCTGTCCCCGTTACCCTTGTCTGTCCTCCCCCTGCCCCACCGCCAGCACTCGTTACCCCCAGGGCCGAGGAAGCCCTGTCACCCGTCACCCGACCCTCCCGGGGCGGGCCCGCTGCACCGCAAGCCCCCCTAGCTCCCCCCGTACCTCCCCGACGCTGTCCCCGCCGCCCCCGGCCAAACCTGTCGCGGTCCCCCCGCCGCCGCGGCCCCAGCCCGGCGCTCACCGTGGCCAGCAGCGGCCGGACCCCGCTGCCCCGACCCACCGCGGAGCGCTGGGAAACGGACTCCCGGCAATGGCGGCGGCCGCGGCCCGGACTGCGCTTCCCAGCGTGCCACGCGGCACGCCCCCGCCCGAGTCACGTGAGGGGGAGAGGCTGCGGGGCGGGGATGAGACGCGGCGGCCTCCGCTATGGGGGCCGGGAGGGACAAAATGGTCACGGGATCGTTTGGGCTGGAAAAGCCCTTTCAGCTCCTCGGGTCCCCCCGTCCCCCCAGCACTGCCGGGTCCCCACTGACCCCTGTCCCTCAGCACCACCTCCACACGGCTGGGAAACCCCTCCAGGGATGGGGACTCCACCACTGCCCTGGGCAGCCTGGGCCAGCCCTGGACAACCCCAACGGGGGAGAAATGGTTCCTCAGGGCCAACCTCAACCTCCCCTGGAACAACTGGAGGCCGGTTCCTCTCGTCCTGTCACTTGTTCCTGGGGAGAAGAGACCGACCCCTCCTCGCTCCAACCTCCTGTCAGGGAGTTGTCAGAGCCAGAAGGTCTCCCCGGAGCCTCCTTTGCTCCAGGCTCAACCCCCCCAGGTCCCTCAGCCGCTCCTCAGCGCATTGTGCTCCAGACCCTGCCCCAGCTTCGTTGCCCTTCTCTGGACCCGCTCCAGCCCCTCAATGTCCTTCTGGGAGGGAGAAAAAAGACTTTTTTTGGCCCTAAACTGAACCCAGGATTCGAGGTGTGGCCTCCCCAGTGCTGACCACAGGCACCCAAGCACGCGCGCTGGGGCTGTGGCCGGGCCCCAGGACAGCTCTGGCTGCAGGCGGTTCCGTGCAGGCCGAACACCGCTCCGAGCGAACGCCGACGCCTTCGCACCCGAATTTCCCTACAATACAGGTCTCGGCGCTCACCGCTGGTGTTTGGGCCCTGCTCCAGGCAGGCTGCCCGGTGTCCCTGGACTGCTGCCCAGTGCGTCCCAGCGCTGGTGGGCAGGTGGTTTTGGGGAGGGAAGGGTCTGGCCTCCCACCTCCATCCATCTAGAAGCTTCATGACTTGATGGGAATATTTTAGCCATAAACCAGCAGAGGTCACTCCGCCCCAGTAAATCCAGCGCTACTGGGCCACCAGTAAGAGAGAGGGAGTGCTTACTGGGGGACGGGGACACTGGGAACTGGGTCACTCTCGTCTTGGCAGCCCCTCGCTCTGTCCCACCTGGGACAGACACGCTGGGGTGGCCCCGTCTGGCTGCATCTTCCAGGGTCCCTCGAACCTGTCTGCCCCCGGGTGTTAACGTGCCTCTCGGCAATTCCCACCATCGCCCCTGGAACTGAACAGCCGTTTTCCATAGAGTTTTGTTTAGAGAGTAGCTCTCGCCAAGGAATTTTTTAAACTCATTTCCCATGCTTTAGTTATTTTTTTTTCTCACCAAAAATGAATCACAGAATCATTTTGTGATTCAATAGTTCGGGTTGAAGGGACCTTCAGAGCTCCCCCAGTCCAACCCCTGCAGGGAGCAGGGACATCTGCAACCAGAGCAGGGGGCTCAGAGCCCCAAAGGCCAACCTGACCTGGGATGGTGCCAGGGATGGGGCTTCTGCCACCTCTCGGGGCAACCCGGGCCAGGGTCTCACCACCCTCAGCAGAAACAATCTCTCCCTTCCCTCTGGTCTGAATCTCCCTCTGTCAGTTGAACCCATCAGCCCTTATCCTGTCCCAACAGCCCCTGCTGAACAGCCCCTCCCCAGCTTTCGGACAGCCCCTTGAAGCACTGACAGGCCGCACTAAGGTCTCCCCGCAGCCTTCTCTGCTCCCGGCTGAACACCCCCAGCTCTCTCCCCTCTCCTCCCAGCAGAGGGGTTCCACCCTCGGGTCACTCCTGGGGCTCCTCTGGACCATGAAGAAACACGATTTTTCTGAAAAAAGACATATTTTTAAAAAGGAAAACCAAACAAGTCTTTCAGTGTGCGGCGGTTTGGTGGGAGCACGTGCTGCCTCCTGGGGAGCCGGTGGCACGAGATCCCTCTTCATTCCTCAGCTCTGCTCCACAGCTCCGGGACAGCCCAACTGCTGCTGCTGTGGGACTCAACTCCCCTGGATGTGCACAGGGAGAAGGAGCAGGCACCAGGTCAGATCTTCGGAGCAAGCAAAGGGGGAAGTGAGGGTGAGATTCACCTGCTTGATACCAGAGGAACATTTCATCCCTCTGCACCCTGCCAGAGAGGAGCCCTCGCACCCGAGTCCTCGTGTCCAGGGCGTGAGGAGAGACTTGGAATCATTCAGGTTGGAAAAGACCTTGAAATCGTCGAGTCCAACCGTGGCTTCTTCCCTCCCCTCTCAGGACTGGGTATGGTGTGAAAACAAATCCACATACCCCCTGCCCCAAAATGTGTCCCCAGAGCTGCCCCAAGCCATCACCATCCTCACCTTGGGGGTGTTGGAAGAGAAGTTCCTCCTTCCTGGACCGTGAGATGCTTCCTGGTCTGTGCCCAGTTTTAAGAGACCCAGTAACGCCTCACGACATCTAAAACCGAGCCCCGTGTCCAAATCCCACACTGGATCGGAGCTTCTGGCACTGCCTGGTCCTGAGCCGCGATGGAACGAAAGGCTTTGCTTCCCCTTGCTAAAATTTGGAATCAAAGTCCCTATTTCCAACATTATTATTATTTTTTTCCCCTAGTAAATCAGACTTTCTTTTTCTCCCCATCAATTCTGTGCGACGTATCTCCAGGATGCCCCTCAACAAACACTTTCCCATCCATCCATTATATTACTTTTTATTTAGTGTCATGAAAAATTCAGACAACGCTTTTGTCCTTAAATAAACATTTCTCCCCCCTCAATCGCCCGCCCCCCGCCGCCCTCCCTTCCTCGCTGACTGGTCTGAAAGAGGAAATTTTATTTAGTTATTTTCGTTTCTTTAAAAAAATAGAAATTACAATCTTACAAGACAGAACATTCAATGCGAACAGAAGCATGTTCCTAAATCTAAAAAGTCAAACATTGCCAGAAAACCTGTCAGTATCTACAGGTGTGTGGAGGGTGGTCAATGGAAAAAAAAACATTTTCCATTTCTTCCTTTCATTCATATAGATAAAAAATAACATAAAACCGACCAAAACTTTATATAGTTTTCTCTTTTGCACCAACATTCACAAGAATATATATTATATATATATATTTGTATCCATTTTTATACACAGTGTGAGGGTTCTGGAGGTGGAAATGCACACTCAGCTAAACCGCCGGAGCAAACAAACAA
This sequence comes from Bucorvus abyssinicus, assembly GCA_009769605.1. Taxonomy (NCBI): domain Eukaryota; kingdom Metazoa; phylum Chordata; class Aves; order Bucerotiformes; family Bucorvidae; genus Bucorvus; species Bucorvus abyssinicus. Next base: position 11,168,609 of record CM020055.1, read on the forward strand.
ACACAAAATTAATCTCGGGCTGGAAAAGAGCAACTCCCCCGCGGCCGAGCTCATCCCGCCCCGGGGATCCGCTGCCGAGCTCTGTCTGAAAAGAAAGCGGTGGGACAGAACCGTCCGCGAGACACCCAGGACCCAGCGCCGAAGCGAGTCGGGGGGCTCGGGGCTCCCATGTGTCCTCTCCGCCAGCCACAAGCGGCTCTGGCGCAGGGGAGAGCGGAAACCTCCCTTTTTCGGGCATTTCTACCTGGGCTCTTCCGTTCGCCCCTTCCCCACCAGCTCTGGCTCTGCCCAGCCGCCGTCTCTTGGTGGCACAGAGGGAGCAGAGGGACCTTGGCATGGCCACCGCCGCGCAGCCAGCAGAGCCGCGGGGGTCCCGCGCGCCCTCGCCATCCCTTTCACTGCCCGTCCCAGGGCAAGAAATCATTGAATCGACATTTAATCATTTCTCTCTTCCCCAGAAATCAGGTAATGGACCAGTCAGTTCTGTCAGAGGACTGAAAAGTGCAGGTTCCCGCAGTTTGGCAGGTTGAGCGACACGTGTTCAACGCTTCCAGTCTTGCCCAGGTTCCCGCGGGGGCTTTTATTGCTCAGCAGCCCAAACCTCCCCCGTGAGCTGGACGCTGCATCAAAAGCCGGAGAATAGCAAGCGGTGGCGAGGGCTCAGTCTTGTCCCCGAGTTAAGGTGCTTTCTTGGTTTCTTTGCCGCATGAAATGAAAACAGTGACGCTGACTGTTGGTGCACGTTGGCTGACGAATACTGAGGGCATACAGAAGGGTGTGTGCTTTTTTTTTTCCTCCAAACATTTCAAAACGCCCGCAGCTGTTTCCTCCAAGAGCAGGAGTGCTGCTGTCCTGCAGAAACAGAGGGCCGGACCCCCCCGCTGCAAAGCACGTTTGTTTTCCCGAGTGCTTTTTCCCTGCAGAGTGGAGCCGGGAAGCGAACGGCGCGGTCGGAAATGATGCTTCAAAAAAAAAAAAGGCACAACCCTCTAGACGGAAAAGGCAGCACTGACACCTCACAAAGCTTTAGGATCTGAGAGGGCACGGCGCATCCCCGCCCCGGCGCACGCTGCGCTGGAGAACGACAGGTTGGCACTCGACGTCGCGCGGGGCTGCGGGGAGAGTCAGCAGCCGTCGCCGGAGACCTGGGCTCTGACAAGGCTGACGAAGTCCCACGTGCTCCGAGGAGCGGTTCAGATGGTCAGCAAAACCTCGGCTGTCCCTGGCGGAATAGCGCGGTCCCGAGTTTTTTCTCTGCCTCATAGCGAAGCAGAAATCCCGTCGGCTTCCCGGTGAGGCTTCCCTGCCCGAGGCTGGTCCATGGTCTTCCCTAGGAGGTCTTTTAAGCCAAAGTATGAATATTCCCTCCCACCGCTACGAAAGCTGCTCATTCGGTTCAAGGGGTGCAGTTATGGAATCGAAGGTCTTCGGCTCACGCTCGGGGATGATCCGAGCGGTCGGAGGACGAGGTTGGACAAACAAAATCAACACGCAGCGGGAAGGGGCTTGAGATTGTAGCCCTTTGTCAGCACAAACTGGGGCTGCCTCAGAGCGGGTTTTTTTTCCCTTGTAGCTTTTGGCATTCGCTGCAGGAGGAGCAGGAGTAGGGATGGAAAAGCCATCTGCAGAGCCTGGCTGGAGAGTCCCTCGTGCGGTCCTGCGGCTGCGGGCTACCAACAGTGTCACCCCGCAACTCCATCCCAGCTTCGCCCTTTGAGCCTCCCAAGCTTGGAGCAGCAGGTCCCGACCACACCGCGACTTTCCAGGGAAGGAATAAGGACCTTTTGCTTCCCTTTGACTCCAGCGGGCACTTTCTCTCCCTAAAAATCTCCCAAGTCCTGCTAAATAAACCCCAAAATAACCGTTCTAAAGATCTCCTTGGAGGGAAAAGCCTGGGTCCAACTCAACCCGCAAGAGCAGCCACGGCTGAGCTCCGGGTGGTCCCGGCGCGGGACCGGCTGTGGGCTGGGCGGAGGAAAGGCCACAAAACCTCCTCTGGGGTGGAGCAGCCAGGAGCTGGGATTTGGCCACAGTCGCACGGGCAAAGCCCCTCTTCGGAAAGCACTGGGATGCAGAGAGGAGGCACGAGGTGGGTGGACCTGGCGCATCAGCTCTGAAAAGCCAGGCGGTCGCCCGGCTGGGTGGGGAGATGGAGGGGGAGTGGGAAAATGCTGCGATGTGGGGCACGGAGACCCCGCAAAGCTGTTCCCCCGCTGCCTCGGGCTTCCTTTCCCTCAAACCAGCCTCTGCCATGGGAAAATCCTGGGCTGAATCCCACTCCGGCCACAGCCGCGTCCTTCTGGTCCCAGTCCTGAGGTCACGCTGCACTCGCTGCGCCCGTGGGAGAAGGAATAAAGCAAAGGCTCTGCCTTCGCCCTCTCCTCAGCTCCAGCCGGGAGCCCAGAGCTGCCCCATCAGCCTGGCTCGCCCCGACCCAGCCGAGTCAGCGTCACCCCTTCTTTATCCCATGCCTTGGGTTTGGGTTAAAAAAAAAAAAAATTAAAAAAATAATAATTAAAAAAAAATTACAAAGCAGAGATGGAGAGCGCAGCCCAGGCAGCGGGAAGAGCCTGTGCGTGGCCTGCGCTCCCCCAGACCCGTGCACCGTGGGGAGGGGTCGGTCCCTTAGCGCTGCCGGGAGCATCTCCTCTCCCCAGCGGAGGTTTCACATTCATTTCACTGGTATGGCAAAGTCCGTCTGCTTCTTCCTTCAAGGTGCTTTACATTCAAGAGCTATTGCAATCCACAGCGAGGAAACGGGGCCAGGGAGGTCCCCCCCAGCCCCCCCAGATTCTCTTGAGTTTGATTATTTCATTTAAATAAACTGCCCCAAACCTCTGAAGTTTAGTTTGTCTCCAAATTTTGGGGAAGGCGAAGGGGGCCGGTGGCTCCCAGCCTTAGCTCTCCCGGGGGTCGCTGTACTGAAGCTCCGAGTTGAAGACCTCCTTATAGAGGGGGGGGAAGTTCATGGCAGTCTCCGGGTGCAGGAGGCGGAAAAATTCCAGCTTGTCCAAGTGCAGGTTGCAGATGGTCTTCATCAGGGGCAGCTTGGAAACCATCTGCAGGCAAGAAGGAGCTGATGACCACAGGGTTCCTGGCCATCGTCACGCTCACACCGCTCCCTTCCCGCTGGGGGTGTTTGGGGACCACTGGCTCTGCCCCGGTGCTGGGGGCACCAGCGGACACCCCCCACCTTTGGGCAGCCTGGCAGCAACACGGCCCTGCCTCCGAGCCCACGTTTTTCTGCAGGACAAACATCGCCTGGGAGAGCTCGAGGAGTCCCCCAGTGCTCCCTGTCCCCGTCCCAGCTCCATCCCACCCCAAATGTTCCTGAAACAGCTCCTTTTGCCTCAAACACCCACTGCCAAGTGCACCGCCAGGCTCACCAGCACGGTGCTGCCTCTGCCTGCACCGCGACAGAGATGCTGGCCCTTGGAAAGAGAAATTCTCCTTCTCCTTCAACAGGTCCCAGGGCTCAGCCCCAAAAACGCCCGCGCGTGGCTAACGAGCTCCGTCCCAGCCACATCCACCAGTTCAGCCCTCGCCCCGTGGCCTACGGGCCGTGCCCCAGCTGGGCTCCCCGTGCCGTACGCCTGGAGCATCCCTACCTTCGAGAGTTTGTCCTCGGCGGAGTGTTTCTTCTGGATCTCGTGCTGCAGGGCCACGTAGATCTTGTCCTGGAGCTTCTGCACCTTCTTGGACTCTGTCAGCCACGGGCGATCTACGGGACACAGCTGGGTCAGTGCCACCACGGGGGTCTCCCCTCTCCCCCCTGCCCAGCGTTGCTCTTTTAACCCTTCCTGCTCTCCAGGATGCTTTTGGGGAGAGCTGCAGGGCCAGGCAGCCCCTCTCCACCCCACCACCCCGCTGTGGGTGACCCGGCTCATCCCACTGAGGACTTTTGGCAGATGCACTTTGTGCATTTTCTGATGTATTTTTTTCTCCCAACCTCCTTTCCCAGGAATAACTTCAACCATTCACTGAGGAAGCAGCGCTGAGATTTAGGGGTCAGCTCTCACCAGCTTGGGCACAAGACCCCCCTTTCCAGCCGGTCCTGGCTGCGGTGTCCCCCCCACAGGCCCCCCGTACCCGGGGAGAGCAGGACGGCGGCGGTGAAGAGGGCGAGCTCCTCGTCCGACAGCTGCAGGCGGCACAGGGTCCTCCCCAGCTCGAAGACGGCGCCGATGAGGTCGTCACAGCCTGATGGGGGGACAGGGGGGACATCACGGCTCCCTGCTGCCCAGTGGCACCCCCACACCCCACCGACCCACAGCACCGAGGGCTCAGAAAGCTTCCGGGAGACGAGATGGGTGAAGGGGCATCGCTGGGCTTGGGGCTGGGGTGGAAAGCGGGTCCTGCCCATGGGGCACATCAATGGGACCCCAATGGGAGCAAACACAGGGGCGTCTCACCCCGTCCTGTCCCCTGGGGATGGAGCCCAGCAGCAGGGATGCTGCGTTTCACCTGGCTGCAAACCCCAGCCCCGTCCGGGCATCGAAAGGAGAGGGGAGCTCTGAGAGAGACCCAGCCAAGCGGCTCTTACCGAGCGCCTTGAACATCTGCACGCCGCCGAACTTCCCCTCGAAGAGGACGGTGTTGTTCAGGGGGTTGAATGCGCGGATCATGCGGATGAGGAGCACCTCGAGGCAACCTGACGTAGGCAGAGAGAGCGCAGGGCAGGGCAGGGCAGGGCAGGGCAGGGGCAGGGGCAGGGACAGGGGCAGGGCAGGGCAGGGGGGTTTCCATCACCCCAGGACCAAATGTCAGGCAGAGGAAAGCCCCCAGTGCAAGCGTGAAGTCCAGATTGTTCATTCCCAAGAGCAGTGATGGTTATTCCAATAAATCCAGTTGGGGGGTTCGGGTTAGGTTTTTGGGTTAGGTTTCCAATTGCGACCACAATATTTCATCAGAGGGAAATGTTATCCAGGCATCAAGGTCGTGGTGGAGCACCGAGAGAGGAGAGGGTGGCAACAAAATAAAGAAAAAGAAAATGGAAGGAAGAAACAGAAGAACGAGTTAAACTCCAGTGTGTTGGTGACGGCCAGCTCTGGTGTCAGGGTACAGCGCCCTGCCGGGACGCTGGCACGCGTCCCCGGTGCTGGGGGAGGTTCTCAGCGCCCCGGTCCTGCAAGTTTAGGAACTGGGAGGTTTTTCCACCTTTTTTTGGCATTTTGGGGCTTTTGCACACTCAGCTCCCTCGCCTGGGCAGACGGACGGGTGGAGGACACGGGTGTGCGCTGCTCTCGTCCTCCTCCTCCCAGTCTCTTGCTGGGAGAAGAGGCCAATCCTTTCCTCTCCTCCCGCCCTGCTCCCCTTTGGCTTTGGCCCCCCTTGTCCCAGGGAACTCCTGCCCTGCTCCTTCCCACCCGCTTTCTGGTGGCACTTGGTTGAGGGCGACCAGGGAGAAAAGCCTCTGCCCGTGGCAGCCACTCCCCGCCTCCCTCTCTACGCCATCGCCTTTAAACGTGACCTTCACCTCCCTCCATCCCAGCATCCGCTCTCTGATGCCAAGCTCGGGGGCAACCGGGGCAGCAAGGACAGGGAGATCCCAAAAGGAGAGCACCAGCCAAGAGAAAAGACGGGATATGCCTTCAGCACCGTGGACGCTGCTCAAGAGAGGTGCCGGGGGGTGTCGGGGATGTGAGGGGGGACGTGGGGATGCGAGGTTGGGGGTCTTACTGCTCTTACCGGCTTTCAGGAGGATGATTTGGTCGTTCTGGCAGAGCTCCATGAAGCCGTCGATGCGCTTGGCGAACTCCACCACGTACTGGATGGCGTTGGAGATCTGCAGCGAGCACTGCTGCCACATGGCCTCGCAGCTCTGCCGGCACAGCGGGGACAGCCCTTAGGGCTCGCTGCCGCCCCCTCCCCAGGGGTTTGCTGCCGCCCCCTCACCCTGGCTCCACCGTCCCGCCGTCCCATTGCACGGGGCAGGGAAGGGTCCCAGTACCGTGCACCCACGGGGGGGTGGTGGCACTAGGATGCCTGGGACGTGACCTGCCACCCACACCCACACCCCCCCCCCCACTGGGCTTTTGCAGCTCCCAAAGCACCAAAAGAGCATCCTCATCCTCCTCGCCTTCCTCCCTGCCTCGGCGTAGCACCGGGGGACAGCGGTGGCCCTTGTTGCGGGCTGTGGCTGCTCTGGCCACGTCAGCGAGCCGGGGGGGGCCGTGGCAGCAGCACCCACCTTGCTCTGCAAGGCGCGGACCTCCTCGGGGGAGTAGAGGCTCCACGCCAGGCGCTTGAGCTCCTCCGTCGTGTACTGGCACGTCTCCAGGTGCGACTTCACCACGTTCTGGGCCACCCGGTCTGCAAGGGGAGGGCAGGGGGCAGTGAGCCCCGGGACCCCACCGGACCCCCTGTCCCCACACCCTGATGCTGTCCTCTCCCGGGTGTCCTGGGGGTGCTGCTGGGGCTGGGGGATGGAGGGGCAGAGGGGCTCACACGCAGTGTCACGGGGTTATGAGGACAGATGGGCTGTCGGGGGCTGCACCCAAGGCGGCGGGCGAGATGCTCTGCACGGCCTCAGGTGCACTGAGCTCCATCAGTGCTCAGCCTGGAGGAGCGGATGGGCTTGGGGCTGCGCTGAGAGCTGAGGCTGGTCGACCCCTCACTGTGAGCGTGCCCGGCACGGCGTGGGCCACCTGGGGCTGGATGCGCCCTGCAAGACATGCCGTGCGCGCCCGGCATCGCGCTGGGACCACACCAAGGCTCACCGATCTCGAGGACGGAGATGTCGGCAGCGAGCTGGCCGCCCTCCAGTGCACCATGCGCGAACAGGGCCGGCTCCAGCATCAGCTCGTAGATGGACTCCTGCTTGATGAGGGTGGCGTCGGCCACGTCCAGGCTGGACTGGTCGGGCGAGGGCTGCGCCGAGGCGAGCAGGTCGAGGTTGTAGTAGGTGCTGCTGCCGTCGGGGGTGAGGGGGAAGTCGAAGAGGAGCCCGTCCGACAGCGTGGAGATGTCGTCCAGGTCCGAGAGCCCGCTGCTGACGCTGGTGGTGTAGACGCGGCTGAGGGGCTCGGGCTCATCCTTGGGGCCTCCGCTCTGCTCCTGGCTTTGCTGGTGCTTCTGCACCTCGGCGTAGAGGCTGTCCCGCTGCTTCTTCGACATGCGCCCGAACTTCACCGCTGTCCAGGGAGGGGAGGGCAGCTGCGTCAGGGCACCTTCGTCCCCGCAGAGTGGCAGCCGCAACCACCCGCCTGCCCCGGGAAGGGTCCTGGCTCCCAGGGAAGGGTCCTGGCTCCTGGGGAAGGGTCCTGGCTCCCGGGGAAGGGTTCTGGCTCCTGGGGAAGGGTCCTGGCTCCCAGGGAAGCATGTGGTTGGGGGGCTGTGAGTCCTGAGCAGCGCAGGGGCCCCATCACATGCACCCCCCACCCCAGACCAACCCTGGGTCGAACAGAACAGAATCAATTTAAACTTTCCCAAATGCCAAAGCATTTCTTGCTCCCCACGAACCTCCTTCCCCTGGGTTGGTCCCATGGTGGAAGCAGCTCTGGCCGCCACGGCTCAGCTCACTCCGAGGAGGAGCGGACGGGCCCCTGGGGACCCTGGGCGGGACTCACCGTCGCGGGACATGCCCAGCGCCAGGCATTTCTGCAGGCGGCAGTGCTGGCAGCGGTTGCGGTTGGTGCGGTCGATCAGGCAGTTCCTCTGCCGGGAGCAGGAGTAGCTGGCGTTGTTCTGCTGGCTCCGCCGGAAAAAACCCTGCGCGGGATGGGGAGGCGTTGGGAAAGTGCCCGGCGGGGTGCCAGCCCCCGCAGTCACCCAGCTCCGGGCGTCCCTGGGCTCACCTTGCAGCCTTCACAGGTGATAACGCCGTAGTGGATCCCTGAGGACTTGTCTCCGCAGATCTTGCACGGGATCACTTCGATTTGGGCTGCGGCGGAGGGGAAAAAGGGGTTAAACCGCGGGGATTAATGACGAGAGAGATGGTTCTTCCGCAGCCCTGCTCAGCTGGGGAAACTGAGGCACAAGAGCTGGAACCCAACGGCAGCTCAGCCCTTCCTGCAGACCCCGCAAGGATGCTTGTGCCTCAGAGAGGTCCCCGAAAAGGCCCTCGCAGGGTGGGGGGTACGCCCATCCACTCCCCAACCGCTCCAGCACCGAGAGACGGGTAGAAAAGCCCTCTGAGCTACGAGGCTGGTTTGTGCACCGGCCCCCCCCGGTTTGGAACTGTCCCCCTTAATTTTGAGCTGGTGTGAGCACGCTGGGGAGGGCATCCAGGACAGGGACAGCCCCGCCCCAGGGACCATCCCCATCCCCGCAGCCACAGCCACTTTCCTGCGGGGGGTCTGGCCCAAGCAGAGGGTCTGGGGGCCCCCACGCCCCCCCCGGCAGCTCCTTTGAAGCGCAGGACTGATATAGCCATCCCCGGCTCAAGGTCCCGGCCCCCTTCCCCCCGCAAATCCGCTTCCCTCCCCGCTTCTGCTTCGCTGGCACTGAGCTGCTAATAGGCTTCGTCCTCCTCATTTTCCAGCTGCCCCAGATCCGGGCTGGCTCTGCCCGCCCCGCGCGCGCCGGGGGGGGGACGCGGGGCACCCCTGGGACTCGTACGTGCCTCCCGGCATCTCTGCACCCTCTAATCCCCGCTCCAGCTCCCACGTCGCCCGGCCTGGTGTCGCTCTCGAGGGTGCCGGGCAGCGGCTGCCGCGCCAAAATAACCCCCGTGGCCAGATTACGGTTATTTCAAATCTCCTGGGCCTGAGCAAATCCCCGGCTCGGGTAATTCCCTTCTGCCTCTCTCCTCCCCTGGGAGCCATCGCTTCTGGGCAAGGGACATGTTTCCCGGGTTGCTGTTGGCAGGGGCCACCTCCGTGGGTGACAGCCCCGTGTTTGGGCAGCACCGCCCGCACCCCAGCACCCCGCGGCACCCCGGGGTCCCCCGCTGCCTTGGGGGAGGCTGGGCTGGGGCTGGGCGAGCCTCGCTGGGCAACGGGGCAGGCGGCAGCCATCGGTCCCCTGGGGATGCCATCGGTCCCCCGGGGTTGCCATTGGTCCCTCAGCAATGCCATTGGTCCCCTGGGGATGCCATCGGTCCCCTGGGGATGCCATCGGTTCCCCCCAGGGATGCCATTGGTCCTCTGGGGTTGCCATTGGTCCCTCGGGGATGCCATTGGTCCCCCAGGGTTGCCATTGGTCCCCTGGGGATGCCATTGGTCCCCCGGGGATGCCATTGGTCCCCCAGGGTTGCCATTGGTCCCCTGGGGATGCCATCGGTCCCCTGGGGATGCCATCGGTCCCCTGGGGTTGCCATTGGTCCCCCGGGGTTGCCATTGGTCCCTCAGCAATGCCATTGGTCCCTCAGCAATGCCATTGGTCCCTCAGTGATGCCATTGGTCCCTCAGCAATGCCATTGGTCCCTCAGTGATGCCATTGGTCCCTCAGCAATGCCATTGGTCCCTCAGTGATGCCATTGGTCCCCCGGGGATGCCATTGGTCCCCCAGCGATGCCATTGGTCCCCTGGGGATGCCATCGGTCCCCTGGGGATGCCATCGGTCCCTCAGGGATGCCATTGGTCCCCTGGGGACGCCATCGGTCCCTCGGGATTGCCATTGGTCCCCTGGGGATGCCATTGGTCCCCTGGGGATGCCATTGGTCCCCCAGGGTTGCCATTGGTCCCCCGGGGTTGCCATTGGTCCCCTGGGGATGCCATCGGTCCTCTGGGGATGCCATTGGTCCCCCGGGATTGCCATTGGTCCTCTGGGGTTGCCATTGGTCCCCTGGGGATGCCATCGGTCCTCTGGGGATGCCATTGGTCCCCCGGGATTGCCATTGGTCCTCTGGGGATGCCATTGGTCCCCCGGGGATGCCATCGGTCCTCTGGGGTTGCCATTGGTCCCCTGGGGATGCTATCGGTTCCCCCCAGAGATACCATTGGTCCCCTCAGGGCTGCCATCAGTCCCCCAGGGATGCCATTGGTCCCCTGGGGATGCCACCGGTCCTCCCACGGCTGCAACCAGTCCCCCCAGGGCAGATTTGCTCCCAGCCATATGGGGGAAGGACTCACCCCAAGTCTGGGTGCAAGCGGAAGGATGGGTCCCTCCTCCATCCATTGACTCGCTGCCCCAAATGCACCGGGTGATTTTGGGGGTCATCAGGTGGTGAACAGCTCCGGGGCCGTGTTGTTGTCTCCCTGCTGACTCAAAGGGGTCACATCCCACCCCAGCCCCTCCCCAAAGCCTCTGCCCCCTATGCCTTTGCTGTACTTCTGGGCCTGGGGCTGGCAGGGATGGCCAGAGCATCCTCCAGAACGGGGGCTCACCCCTTCGGCAGGGGGACAGAGGCACGTGCCAGCACCCCCATCTCGCTCGCGGGCTCCGACAACCAAATGCCCCCCAATTCCCCATCTGTCACCGCAGAGGGGTGCAACCTGCAAACCGTGGGGACCCCTCCGCACCCCGACACCCTGCCCCAAGACCTGGACAGGACACGGGGGTGGTGGCACAGTGGAGGGCGCAGGGAGGTGGTGCCACCCCCAGCAGGAAGCTGCGTCGCTTCGTTATGCAACGTAATTGCAGCCGCCGGGAGCTGGGGTGATGCATCGCGGTCGCGCCGCGCCCTCACGCCTGCGGCCGATACTCCCGGCATCCCGCAATTACCGGCACCGCACACGCCGCAAAACAGCGAGGCTGAGCCCCCGCGGCCCCCGCAGCCACCAGCACCCACCGAGCAGAGCCCGAAGGTGCCACTATGTTTGCTGGCTCCCAACCACGGCGATGGCTTCGTGGGATGCCCATGGCCAAATCCTGCCCTCGCACCCCCAGCCCCACGCCGAGGGACCCCCTCCCGGCCCCAGGACACCCCCATAGCTGGCGTGGGCAGAACGAAGGGTACGTGGGGACGATGCTGTCGTGGCTCCTCCGGAGCCGAGCGTCACCCCTGGATGCTGGGAAGGAGAAGCCCCAACCACTCGCCGTGCGCTCACAGTCTCTCGGGGCTCTAATTAGCACCTGCTAATTACACAGCCATGCCCACCGTCGGCACCTGACCCGCTCAGGAGCAGCTCGCCCCAAATAACTGACGTGGAGATACGGCCGTAACAGCGGCGCGATGGCAATTATGGCGTTTAATTGCCACTCTGGTCGTCCGCCCCAGCTGAATCACCGCGACAGCTCCCTCGGCGTCCCCTCGTGTTGCAGCCACGTCTCCCCCAGGACCCCCGGACATCGCCCTGGGGCAAACCCAGCGGGATCAGGAGGGACGTGGGTGCTGGTGGGGTGGCCGTGGCAGCACCCCACATCTGCCAAATCTCACCGTGATCGGGGGGAAACATCATGGCAGACCCCATACCCTGGGCAGAGCCCTCCACGCTGTGCCTCAGTTTCCCCACTGCGGCGCTGGGCTCCTCATCCTCCTACCACAACCCTGTGAGCGTTGGCTACGCTGTGCAAAAGGGGGTTTATTTACCCCCTCCCCCTGCCCAGGGTGGGAGGGCAGCAAAACTTACCCCCCCCAGGGCCAGCGGGGCTAAAACAGGGGGCAGGAAAAAAATAAAAAGGGTTAATAAAAATACATAATAATCTCCAGCCGGCAATTAAAATGTCCCGGCCGCGGTATTTGCCCTCCTCCCACTCTAAATACTTCTTGCCCAACTCCCGGCCCGCTGCCACCGGCCGGCCCTTACATAAGTGGCACCGTGGCCCCGTCCAGCCACCGGGCTCAGCCGCTGCTGGCCCCCGGTCCGTGGCTGTGCGTGCGGCCGGAGCCACCCTGTCCCCTCCTGTCCCACTGACACACTTTCTGCCCGTGGCCCCTACGCGCTTGTGTGACACCGCGGCCGTTAACCCTTGGCGGGGCTGCGCCCCGACCTCCCGCCGCGGGGGGTGGCACCTTTGGGGGTGTCACCTCGAGCTGGGGACACCTCTCTGCCACTCCGAGCTGTGGCTCTTTGTGGGGACCCAAGTCCCCGTGTCCCCTGTCACCCCCTGGACCCGGCCATGTGCGTCCCGTCCACACCAGCACCGCTTGCCCCGAACCACGCGGGCTCCGGCGGTTTCGGCAGAGCCAGGGCCACGCTCCCCGGAGCAAGACCTGGCCCTCCTCCCACCCCAGCACACCCTCCTCTCCATCGCCTCGCCCCGAGGGCGGGCATCCCTCTTGCACCCCAAAACAAGGCAGCTCCTGCAGGATCCGGCCACAGGGGTCTGGGGTGTAGGGGCCATGGGTGGCCCCATCCTCCTCCTCCTCCTCCTCCTCCCCATCCCTGCCCTCAGCTGTTGGATCTCGCTGCTGGGGGGAGATCAGCCCAAAACCCTCAGCACCCCATGGAGCCCCGGGGCATGCCGTGACCCCGCTGCTGCCGGAGGCTTTGTGGAACTGCCCCCCACTCCAGCCGGCTCAATGGGGACTGGGTGGGTGCCCCTGGCTGAGGGGTGAGGACTCCTGGGGGGGTGCTGTGTTTTGGGGGGCACCAGCAGGTCCCCACAAAGCCTTTTGCCCAGACCCCCCCACACGCCCTTCAACCATGGGGCTGGGGTCAGGATACGGCCACCCTGTCCCCTGGGAGCCAACCCACCCCCGGGGCCCGGGTGCCCCTTCCTGGGGTGGGGGTGAGCAGCCCCTCTCTGGGTGTTTCGGAGGTGGCTCCATGCCCCTGTGGCCGTCCCTGCCCCAAATCCCCCCTTGGCTGCGGGGGCATGAGCCGCTTCCCCAGTGCCCTGGCTCATTACCCCGCAAACCTGCTGGGAAAGCAGGTCCGTGCCCCATCCCGCCGCCGTGATCGATGCTGCAGGACCGGCACCTCTGGCAATTAATGAGCAGCAGCCCCGCAGCGCCCCCGTCACCTCCCCAGCCCCAGCCAGGGCACCGGGATGCTCTGCCACCACCTCTCCAGCTCAGCATCCCCCTGGAGCAGGGCGAGCAGGATGGGTCCCGGCTGCACAGGGACGCGCAGGGACCACGGGGACGTGCGGGGACCTGCGATGCCATCCCACCTCCCCACCCTTGCCCCCAAATCCAGCTTCACTCCCTCGTCCCCTGCAGCAACCTCCAACCCCGGGGTCCGGTGCAGGAGCCAACCAGCCACCGTCGTGTTTTGGGGAGGTGGCGGCGGGGTAGGGGTGGTGCGGGAGAAATAAAAAGTAAATAAAGGACCGATCGTCCCTTTGCATCTGCTCTTGGCTTTGCTTGTAAACAGGGTCCCATGCCACCGGGGTCCCCCAGCACCGCGGCATTTCGGGTACCACCCAGCCCCATCCAGGCACCAGAATGGGCCGGGGCAGGGGGGTGGGTTGCAGCGTGCAGCCCACGTGGCCCCGGTGCGGCATCCGAAGCAGCGGCTCCAGGCAGCGCCGGGACCGGGGCCGTGCGGGCAATACGGAAAATTTAAATTATGCAACTCCAGCCCAGCGCCAGGCTGTAGTGCTGGAGGGGGGAACTGTTTTCTTCATTGATTAGCAGAGATTTCCTGGAAACTGCCGGCGGGTGGGTGATGAGGCTCCCCACGGCCACCCGATTCCTGCCCCGGCTGCTCTGGTTCACCGGCTCCCGTGGCACAGCTCCAGGGCCAGCCGCACCGGCGCGGGACGCAGCCCTTTGCACTTTGGCTGGCGCAGGAGGGTGGCAAAGGTGCGGCGGTGGGGACGGGGACCTGCCACCGGCCCGCGGTGGGGAGAAACCGGGCTGCGGTGGGAGAACCCCTCTGACCCCGTGTCTAAATCGGGGGGGAATTATATCCATGGGGCTAAATAAAGGCAGTGAGAGCGGCTCCGCTCGCCACATCCAATAAACCGGGCGAGATTTAGACATTAGCAGCTCCTTAAATAGCCGCTGCCAAGTTCAAAGTTAAACGTGACGGGGAGGAGGGACGGGCAGGACAGGCTGGGGATGCTGCCAGCACCGCCCGGCCGGGTTAACCCGCTGCCACCCACAGGGACTGGGGCTCCCCGTGACCGCGCTTCCCACCTCCAAGTGCTGCTGCTCCCCGAGTCGAGGATCCCAAATCCTGGCTGGATCCCCCAGGACCCCACGCTGCTGGTGGCCACCTCTCTCCTCCCACCTTATTTTCCAGGGCCACCTTTCTCCTCCACCCTTATTTTCAGGAGGCTGAGGGCCACCTTTCTCCTCTGACCTTATTTTGGGGAGACAAAGGGCCACCTTTCTCCTGTGACCTTATTTTCAGGACACAAAGAGCCATCTCTCTCCCACGACCTTTTTTCCAGGAGGCCAAGGACCACCTTCCTCCTCCGACCTTATTTCCAGGAGGCCAAGGGCCACCTTCCTCCTCTGACCTTATTTCCAGGAGGCCAAGGGCCACCTTCCTCCTCCGACCTTATTTCCAGGAGGCAAAGGGCATGGCCATCCCGGTCCCGCAGTACCCGGGACGGGCGCAGCCGTCGCGCTGGAGGGCCAATGGGTGCTGGCCGTCCTCGCCCGCGCCAGCATGCGCACGCTGCCGAAACGGGCAGGGAAGCTCCTCCTCCGCCCTCTCTGATTTTTCCCAATGACAGATCTAGGTCACTAGGACAAGTCGAGAGGCTGCCGAGCCACCGCACGCTCCTCGCCACGCCGCTTGCAAAACAAGCGAGCGGGAGGGCTGGAAACCCTATAGGATTATACAAGGCAAAGCCTCTCACCCAGCCCCGGCGCAGTGGCGGCGTGGGGAAGGACGGGAGCGAGGAGCTGCTGCGGCCCCCGGGGAATGGGGCAGAGCGGTGGCAGTTTTGGGGGAGAAAAAGGAGATTGAATCGATTTGGCGTCGCCATGCGGCATTTGGGCTTGGGCGAGCAATGGGGATAGTGCGCCGGGCAGGACTGCGGGAAAAACGCCCAACGGGGGGAAAATGATGTGATATTGGGGGGGGGTTGGCCCTTAATTAGGGCCAATGCACAGTAATTGGGGAGGAGGGGGGAGAAAAATAATTTTAATACAAAGGAAAAGTTCCCCCAGCTGCTAATTGAGCCCAGCGCTGGCTGTGCCAGCTACGTATGAGCTGGGCGGTGTTATTAATTAGACAGGCGTTAATGCTTCCCTCCGAACCAATAAAGGTGAAATCCCGGGATGTCACGGGGCGGGAAGGGGACGCGGGGGGCTCGCCTCGCCCGGCCCCACCGTTACACAAGAGTGTGGCGGGTGGCAGAGCCGCAGCACCCGCGGCCGCCGCGCCAGGGAGGTGGGGGAAAGCGATCCGAGGAGCTCGGAGATGCGCATCCCCATAGGTACGCCCCAAAATACACCGAAATATCGCACCCCAAAACCACGCGCTCCCCAAAAACACCCCTAAAGACGCGCGCAAGCGAGTCCCGGCGGGGGTGAAGGGCTCGGGGACGGCAGACGGGGACGGCAAAACGGCTTTAAAGGGGGATAAAAATCCCACCGGGATGACAGGTCCCAGCAGCTCCGCTGGGAACAGGGATGGGGAGAGCTGGGTCCGGCCACCGCTGCGTCACTGGGTGCCAGTGGCTTGTCCCGCCGGAGCCTTCCTCCCTCCCTCCATCCTCCTCCTCGCAACCGCCTGCTTTGCAAAGCGGAGGGTGACAGGTAGGAATCGCCTTTAATAACGGATGAAATGAGGCAGGCGCTGGCGCGACTTCCCCCCCTCCCCACCTTCCCCGGCCAAGGGGCACCCGAAATCACGGCAGGTCCCTCGCTTGTCCCCGCAGGAGCCTCCCCCGGCTGCCCCGGCCCCAAACCGGCCCCGAAGCCACGCCGGGGCGGGGGAAAAGGGGGGAAAAAAACCCCACTAAATCCAGCCCTGGTGGGAGCAACATATTGAGGAGGAGATTAAGGGGTTTAGTGCGAGGAAAAGCTTAAGAGCGGGTCTAAGCCGGCGTCGGAAAGCGAAGCAAAATAAACAAGAATTTTTATTCCTAGCGAAGGGGGTTGCTGGAGGAGCCAGAGCGACCCCCGAGGGGCTGCTGCCGCGTCTCCCCCGTCTCACCAGGGGCACCGAGGAGGGTCCCCCCACCATGTCAGCGGCGCGGCCGATGCGGGTCCCCTCCTGCGTCCCCAGCCGGGCTGACGCGGGTCCCCCTGCGAACCCCGGCCGGACCCATGCCGGGTCCCCCCCGTCCCCCAGCGGGGACAACTTTTGCCGCCGCCTCCTCCTCCTCCTCCTCCTCCCCCGCCGCCCGGTCCCCCCGGTCCCCCCGCACTCACCCCGCATGGTGGCCAGCGGCGGTCAGGAGCGCGCCGGGGGGCGCATGGGGCGGCGCGGGGGTCCCTGCGGCGGGGCGGCCAGCGGCGGCACCGGGCGCCACCGGGAGGGACCGGGAGGGACCGGGCGGCACCGGGCGGCTCTGGCACCTGCCCCTCCGCGGCGCCGCTGACCCACTTCTGCCCGAGCATGCGGCCGTTCACATGACGAGCCCGCCCCGCCCCCCCAAATCGGTTTCACTTCCAGCCCCACCTCCTGCCCTTCCTCCTCCTCCTCCTCCTCCTCCTCCTCCTCCTCCTCCTCCTCCTCCTCCTCCTCCTCCTCCTCCTCCTCCAGCCCCAGCCGGTGCTCGGCGCCGCACCCGGCCGCTGCGCCGGGGCTGCCCGGCGGCATCTCCTCGGTGCCGGGGGCTGCTCGCTGCCCACCCCGTGCTCGGGGCTGCGCCCCCCCGCCGCTGCCCGCCCAGGGGAGGGCCGTGCCGGTGCCCGTCCTGTCCCGGCTCGCCCAGGCACGGGGCCGCCTGCGTGTCCCGCTGAATCACCCACCGCTGCTCCCCGCTGCACCCCGAGCCCGGGGCGGCTCCGCTCCGTCCGCCCCCGCCGCCCCGGGGGTGGCGCAGGGACAGCCGAGCCCCCGGGCGGGACAGGGCTGGGGAGGGGGGTGTCCCTGGAGACAGCGCTGGGGGGATGTGGGGAGCGGGGGGGACCCTCGAGCAGCCCCACCATGTCCCCAGCCCAGGGGGCAGGCGCTGGGGTGCGAGGGGACGGGCTGGCTGGGGGAGCCGCGGGGCGGGAGGGCGGGTGGTGGGAGCGGGGGGAAGCGGTGGAGGGGCTGAGCGGCCATTCCCACCCCGTCCTTCATGCTGCGGCGCACACGGAGGGCTTTGGGGCATGGGGTCGTGTCCTGGATGATGGGGAGCTCCAACACACGCTGTAGTGAACATGAAG
The DNA here is from genome assembly GCA_009769605.1 of Bucorvus abyssinicus. NCBI lineage: Eukaryota > Metazoa > Chordata > Aves > Bucerotiformes > Bucorvidae > Bucorvus > Bucorvus abyssinicus. The sequence continues at coordinate 11,185,656 of CM020055.1, forward strand.
AAATTACGGCTCCGGAGCACCCACCGGGACCGGGCGGTGCTGTGCCAGAGGTGTCGGCACGGGGCACAGCCCCACGGCTGAGGTTTGCGGTGTGGCTCTTGCACCCAGTCGCTGGCGTCCCCATGGTGCCACATCACAGGGATGGAGGCGGTTGGTCCATGCCATGGCCGGGCTGGGGCTCAGGGTGTGAGAGACGTGGTGGGTGCTCAGCAGTGCCCAGCGGTGCCCCCGGGGGTCCTGGGGATGCTGGCACTGGCCTGGAGACCTGCTGTGTGCACAGAGGGCATCTACCATCGGCATGAACACGGCAGCCACCACGGGCGCGGAGGTGGCATCAGCAAGGAAGGCGTCAGTCATGGCCACGGGCATGGACACCACGTCAGCCGTGGCCATGGAGGAGGCATCCACCACGGGCGCAGATGCAGCCGCCATCGAACACGTGGCATCGCTGCCTTCTCCCCGCACTCCCCCCTGCCCTCGTGGTTGGACTCTTCAGGGGGCACCAACCCCTTAAATTCAACCACTTAAGCATGGCTAAGGGGGTGATTTCAACCCACGTCCCTCCCAAAAGCCCGGGGTTGAGCCGGGGGCTCAGGGACACTGCCGGGCCGGTGGCAGAGAGGCTCCCGCTCCGGGCACCGTCCCGCCGCAGTGGCACGGGTGGGCGCAGCGGCAGACGGACGGTGGGGCTGAGCCGCCGTGGCACTTTCTGCGCTCCCACCCGTTCGCTGAGTTACCGCCTCGCTCTGCTCCGGCGCGGGAGCGGCTGCGGCCGGGGAGGGGGACATGGGTGGCTGGGTGGGGGGCGGCGGGGGCCGAGCCGCCTGCCGCGCTCCAGTGCTGCTGTCTGACATGATTTTGCTGATGGCGATTGGGAACGGGTTCGCTGCTCTCGCCGGTCGGCTTCGCTCCTTCCTCCCGGCTTTCCTCCCTCCTCCCCGCTGCACTCCGCATGGGTGGGCACGCAGACAGGATGCGGGGCGACATCTCGCCTCGGTCTTTCCAGGCTCTGCTTCCAGTGAGGCTTCTGCGAGCAGAGCCCTGGAACGGCCCCTGAAATCCCACCTCGGCGCCCAGCTCACCCAGCCCTGGCTGGGGGCAGCCCCGCGCCGGCGGCGTGCGGGGCGTGAGGCCGCTGCCCGTCCCTGGAGGTCACGGCGCTGCCTGAAGGAGGTCACCCTCATTAGCCCTGTTTCACAGACGGGGAAACTGAGACTGGGAGCGCGACGCGGTGACTCTTTGAGGCACGCAGGGTCCGGACCCGGTGAACTCGCCCCTCCCAAGAGGCAGTCGCCGGCTTGGCCCCGATTGCCACTACTGGGAAAAGTCGTGGCCGAATCGCGCCGGAGCGAGAGCGCCGATACACCCCGAGTGCCCCAGCACAACCCAAAAATACGAGGTTACATAAACGGCACCACACCTGCCGTGAGCAACGCGGCCCCACGCACCCGCTCCCGCCACCAGCTCCTTAACCCTTCGCGCGCAGCACCCAACCTCCGGCACCGGCAGGCGTCGGCGTGGAAAAGTCCTGGGGGAAACAGAGAAGCAGCGGGGCCACCCCGGTGCGAATGGTCCTTGGGGCAGCGGGTGATGGGTGCTGCAGGTCTGGGGCTCAGCCCCGTGGTTTTGGGGCCACGGGGTGGAGGTGGAGGGGTGACGGCAGATCAGGATCCCCTCTTCTCTTGGCCAGGGTCTCTCCCTGGGGACTTGGCCAGGTTTAAATTGGACTCGTGGTCCTGGCCAGAACTGAGGTGGAGCCGGTTCAGTGGTGGTGACAGTTGAGCCCCTGGTGCGACATTGGCTCCTGAGGGAGGAGTGACCTCCCCTCCCCTTCCCTTGCCCAGAGCTGGTTTGGATGTGGCAGCACTGGAGGTCACTGACCCTCCCCCAAAAGCCACCTCCCCTTCCACGGGCTGTGATGCCCATCCTGGTGCTGCTCCGCTCCCATCGACCATCGCTGTCCCCAGCGATGGGGAAGCAGCGGGGCTGGAGGGGCCAGAGCTGCCATGGGGAGCTGCCAGAACCGGGTTCAGCGCTGGGGAGCTGCGCCCGCCTGGGCGATGCCGGGGACGTGTCAGCGGGGCTGGATCCAGCCCAGCACAGGTGGCACCAGCAGCCCCAGGCGTCGGGGAGGAGACAGCCGCTGGGAAAGGATAGGGAGAAAAACTCCGTGACCTCGCCAGCGTCCAGCCCTTCTCCTTCCCCTCTGCCCTGTCCTGGCCTTGCTGTCGACTCTTTGTGGTCAGGGCCAGGACAGACGCTGGGGCACTGCCAGCCCATGGCCACATCGAAGTGGCACCCACTGGCACGGCTCCACCGCCGGGATTGGCCCAGTTGGCCCCTGGCTGGCCTGGAGGCGAGCAGGAATTTGGGATGACACCGCCACACCCTAATCGCTGTTTGCTCCCGCTCGCGCCCCACCCAGCGAGGGGAACCTCTCTCCCAGCCCAGCATCACCCCGTCCTGCACCCACGGCCCTTCGCCTGGCCTCGGAGCCCGCCGAGCCCCGTCGGGGCTGTGCTGGGCTGCCCTGTGCTCATGGAGCCCCGGCACAGCCCACTGGCAGGGCTGGCCCCCGCGGTGGCTCTGCCATGGGCTCCCCGCTGCGGGCACTACCAGGTGTAGTGTACTCGCCGTGACTCAGTTTCCCGTTGGGGACGGCTGACCTGCCCGGCGGGGAGCGGGTCACAGGGTGAACACGCTGATGGGGGCCTTGAAGATGGTGCCCCCCAACTTCATCCTCTGGCAGTGCAGGACGAGGGTCCCTGCGCTGCTCCGGATGGGGCCGGTGCCCTCAGACCATGGGGACGAGACGTGGCTTTGCCACCTGCACCGAACCCCGTCAGCCGGCCAGATCTGTTACAGCGCCGGGCACGTGGCCCTGCCGAGGCGGCATTGAGTCACCACCCCACAGCATCGTCAGGCAAAGGCTGGCATGGCTGCGGCGTGGGGCCGTGGCGTGGGGCCGTGGCGTGGGGTCAGGGTGGTGGTCGCAGGGTGGGTGCTGCTCGAGCACACCAGGGCGGGTGGCAGGTGCAAAGCTGAGCATGGAGAAAGGGGAAACTGAGGCAGCAGTGGGTACACCCCTGAGTCCCACAGTCCATGTGGGGCTGTCCCTGTCCCCACCCAGGGCTGGGGGGGTGCTTGGGGGCCGCTTGGGGGCCGGGGGGAGCAACGGCGCCAGGTGTAACCGGAGCCCCCCGGGCTGGCCTGACCCGCTCATGTAACGCCCGCCTGGTGCTTATGCAATAGCTGCTGCCGCAGCTATGAGGGACATCCAACACCGCGGCAATTACCCGGCCCTTAATCAGCGGCGACGCAGGATAACGAGGCTAATTGGAGCCGTGGCCAGCAGAGCTGCCGGTGGGCCGGGGAAGGGGCATTTGGTCTCACCCTGCACCCCGAGGGGGGGCCCCAAGCAATTAGCGGCTGCTGAGCCTTCATTAGGGGCTGGAGGGGTGGGGGGCACTGCTGGGCTGGACCCCGCTGTGCCCCGGGCAGCGGCTGGGCGTGCCTGTGGGGTGGGACGGAGTGTCACCTCATTGCTTGGCTGGAAATGGCATCCCCACCCTGTCCCCATCCCCATCCCCATCCCTACCCTGTCCCCATCCCAGTCTCCATCCCCATCCCCATCCCCATCCCCATCCCCGTCCCAGTCACTGTGCCCATCCCCATCCCCATCCCCATCCCAGTCTCCATTCCCATCCCCATCCCCGTCCCCGTCCCCGTCCTCGTCCCCATCCCCGCACGCCTGTGGCACAGTGATGCTCAAAGTAGGTCAGTGGGCCGAGGTGCCGGGCAACCACGGGCAGCCGCAGCAGCCGCCTGGGGGGGTTCTGTCCGGGGGGAGCTCAGCCTCCGCCCCCGCCGCCCTCACCCTCTGCCCAGCCCATCACCCCTCTTCAGGCTCCCTGGGCAGCGGGCAAAGGTGGTGTCTCCCAGGGCTGGGCTGCAGAGCCCTGGCACACCTCGTTGCACAAATGATGCCTGAATAACGGTGCCTGAAGGAGGGTCTTTCCCCCCCATGCCATCCCCTCCCTCTGTGCTGCCCCAGGGGGCTCAGCCCGGCGGCGTGGCGGCACCGAGGGGCTCCCTGGGCGGCTCCCCCCGGGCACTTGCCCCCAGCTCAGGCAGCGTTGCCTCCGCTTGGCATCAGCCCGGGCACCGCTCGGTGCTGCCGAATCTCCAGCGTAATAATTAGGAGATAAACAGGAAGGAGGAAAGGGGCAGATTTCATATTCCGCCCCGATCCCCGCGAGACAGATAAAAGCGGAGTGGGGGGACGCGAGGGGGCTTTTTTCCCGCCTTGTTTCTGCTGAATCAAACATTTTTTCCTCCTGCTTAGAAGATTTCGCTGCTCCCCCCGCTCCCGCCTTAATGAGGTTTTGCTGTAAAAGTCTCCGAGCCTCCACCGTGGCCTTGAGTTAATCTCCAGGCACCTTCAAAGCCGGGTTGTTCCTTCCCCCCTCCCAGCAACCCCCTCCGCCAGCAGCTTTTTGAACTTCCCAGCCACAAAATCGCCGAGTTTCCTGCGATGCCGCTTCCCCCGTGCCCGGCAGCAAGGAAAGGGGGTCCCAGGGCACGCGGGGACGCGTGGTGGAGGGGACCAGGTCCCCGGGGCTGGGTCAAGGACGTGGGATGGGCCCTCCCTGGGGGTGTCCCTGCAGGTGGAAAGGGATGTTTTGGCTTTTCTTTTTTGCCCCCGAACTAGAATATTGTGGAAATATTGCCAAAAAAAAAAAAAACCAAAAATAGCCCTTGGCTGAGCCGAGATGTTGGCCCGGCCCCTCTTTGCCACTGGCGGTGATGGCTCTGGGGGCTGGTGGCACTGGGGGGTCAGGCAGAGGACGTGGGGTGCGGGTCTGCAGGGGCTGGGCTGGGTGCAGAGCAGCCACGTGGGTGCCAGGATCATCCCCCCGCCGGGGTTGACCCGGGACGGCGGCAGGACCCCGGGGCTGGTGGCGGGAGGATGGTGCTGGCCAAGGACCCTGTCCTGGTTGCCCACTTGGGGCTCTTCTGTGAGAACCGTCTGCTCTCCCCGAAAAGGGTCTGGGGAGCTGTCGCAGCCACGTTTGGAGGCTGGCAGAGCCCCGGCCAGCTGCAGAGCCTCGATGGCAGCCCTGGATGGTCCTCAAAGCCCCAATCCATCCCTGGGGGGGTTCTGGGCATCCTCATCCTCCCCATCACCTGGGCGGGTGCTCAGCCCTGACCGTGGTGGGTCCCAAACCCCGGGGAGGGGAGAAGCAGGAGCTGAGAGCACCCAAATTGCTTGAGTGCGGGGTGTGGCACCCACCCACCCATGCTCGAGCCGTGGGCCACCGCTCGGCTCCCTCCTCCTGCTGGGTGGCGCCCCCGGCCGCCCGCTGCACCCGTACCTGGGCGTCCCGCTCCGGAGCCGATCTGGAGGCTTTAGCACAAGTTAATCCCAGCAATCCCTTAATTCCGGGGACCGAAATAGGAAAGATCAGTAGGTCAGTGGGAAAAGCTCGTGGCCAAAGTTAACACATTAATGCGGAGAGAGGGCGAGAGAAAGAGCGGAGGAGAGGAAAGTGCCCAGGGATCTGCTCCGGCTTCTCCCCCAGCCCCGGCTCAGGCTGCGTCCCACCGGGGAGCCTCTTTGGGGACACCGATGGGCCAGGGAGTCTGGGCAGCTCCCGGTCTGCCGCGGTTCGGGGAGGGAAGGGAGGTTTTTCCCCTCTCACCCCAACAACCCAACGCCAGCGCTCGCGTCCCCGGGACGATTTCACCGTGCTTTAAATCCCGGGCTCCAGAGGCGAAAGGTTGCGCATTAGCACCCTGCACCGCTGAGCGGCTCTAATTAGGGCTTGGCAGGCTCCCGCCTCAGCCCCGTAAGCACCTTTTTGGCTCCCGCTCTGGAAAAAGCCGTGCCGGAGGACTTAGCTTTTAATACAGCCCAAGCCCAGGTGAGCCACGCACCGCTGCCCAGCACCGAACGGGACGGTCCCAGCCCGGGCTGCGGGTCCCAGTGAAGCGTGGTGCTTCACCGGGTGGCCTCGGGCAAAACCCTCCCAGCCCTGCGGTGCCAATGCTGGCGTATCCCGATGGGAACCAGCCCGGGGCCCTTCCCCGCGTCCCCGGCTGCCTTCCCACGGGCTGGGTGCTTTTGGGCAATGATATCGCCATGGGAGCAGTTTCCTTAAATCCATCTCTGTTACCGCAAGCAGCTTAGCACCAGAAACTCTATTCCTCTCTGCTCTTTTAATACGATCCCGGCTTAGCAAAGCCCCGGGCTTAGCCGCTGCCCCTGCAGTGCAAGTGAGGAGAGGAGAATTAAATAATATGAGAGCAGAAAACAAAGGGCTCTGCTTGATTTAAACAGCCTGAGGGGGGGTGACGGTGGCCCAGCCCTGCCCGGGGGGTGCCATGGGGTTACCTGTAAAGGGGGATGCTCGGCCAGATGATACATCCCTCCGGGATGCCTCGTTTTTATGGGTCAGTGGGTCAGGGATGCTCTGTTGCTTCCAGGCATTGCTCCCGCTGCCGAGGACCCGAGGGAGCCCAGCTCAGAGACACGTTCACGCTAGAGTTGCCCCCAGCGCTGTGATTTTGGTGGCAAACATTCCCATTTCCCAGAGTTTTCCCATCTAGGGCTCTGCCGGGACCAGCGAGCGGCTTTGAGGAACTCGGCGCGCCCCTCGCAGAGGCGGCTTTGCACCAAGAAAGGGGGCTTCCCACCTTCCCCACCCACCCTGCCGGTGCCCAGGATGGTGCTTCCCGGCTGGGCAGCCCCCGCTCCCCGCGCCCAGCCGATGGGCTGGTGGCTGTTGCTCATTGCCCGGCTCCTGGCTGGCCGGGCTGGCTCCCCTCGCCGGCACTGCAGCTCACCTTGGACTCCGCTCCCGGCAGGGCCCTGGGTTGCTGGGGAGACGACGGGCTTGTTTATTTACCGTCGGGGCTGCGATAAGGAGTGTGAAAGGGGAGGCGAAGCACATGGTGTCCAATGTGCCTGACCCACTTTCCAGCAGCCGGGCACAGCTCGCCCTCGGCAAACGGATTGCAGCGGCGCAGGCGGAGGGAGCGCGGCTGCGAACGCCCCGCTGCTCGCCCGAGCTGCCGTGCCGCCATGGTTTGGGGTCTCCTCGCTTCGGAACCCCGTTTTCTCCCGGCTGGATGGCACCAGAGGAAAAGCATCCCCAGGGCTCTGTGGGTGCATCACGGCTGGGTGCCGAGACGCCGCGACGGGGACAAAAACCGGCGTGAAAGCTCGCCGCGGCAGGCTCCTCGCGCCCGCCCTCAGCCACGGTCCCCGCCGCGGCGCGTCCCCCGCCGGTGCTGGCACAGTGGCCCAGATCTGCCATTCCGCATGGCTTCCCCGGCTCTCCCCGGGGCCGGGCGCCGGCAGGCAGGGCACTTGCTCCGCGCCTCGCCCCGCCGCCCGCTAATCTGACATGACTCTTCCATTAGAGAGGAGATGCGGGCAAAGAGCTTTTCGGTGTAGGAATTAACTCCTTCTCCCACCCCGGAGCTCCCCGACCTGGAGTGTCGGCTCTGTCTCCATCACCCGCGTGGCCTGGGGGCTGTGGGGTGGGGGGTTCCCCCCATCGTCACCCCCACCCTGGTGACGGGCTCTCCATGGGACTCTGTTTGCGTGTGCATCTCCCATCCTCCTCCTCTGAGGATGCGAGACGAGAGCAGAGACCCGGCGTTGAGGTGCGGGAAGGTGCCGGATCGGGGCTTTGCAGGGCCTCCCCGGAGGGCCCCCAGCCCGGCTGTCCCTGGCCCCGGCTGTCCCTGGCCCCGGCTGCAGCGCCAGCCGCTTCCCTCATTGATCTCCTCTCCTGCTGTTAATTATCGGCTCCAGTTTAGCCTTATTAGAGCTGCGGCTCCCTGCGAAGGGCCTGTCTCGGCGTCGTTCATCCTCCCCACAGGGCGCTGGGGCTGCTAGCGAGGGGGTGGGACCCAAATGGGGAGCCCGGGGAGCTGGGGGCGGGTGGGGGGACCTGGGACAGGTCAGGGACCGATGATGAGGGACGAGCCTGGCCAGGAGCTGGCCTGGGCCCCAGCGTCCTTCCAGCAAGGGGAGGCAAAGCTGATCCTGCCCGACGCTGGCCCCTGGGGTGCTGAGCCCAGAGGGGGACACCCAGACCTGGCCTCCTCCTGCCTCTCCAATTGATGGGTGAATGTGTCGCCCGGCTGCCCCTCCCGGCAGTGTGCTCGGGGCTGGGGTCCGGCCCTTGGTGGAGGTCAAGATGTGACCCGTATCCCACTCTCCTACCCATGGCCTTGGAGGGTGGCTCATCCCCAGGGTACAGCAGGGAAACTGAGGCACAGAGCGAAGCGGGGATGTGCACGACACCAGGGTCTGCCCGGGCAGAGATGGGGGCTCCGGGGCATCACCCGAGCCACGCAGGTGCTTAAGCCCCATCGGGCTGCAGCGTCCCTGTCCCTGCTGAGGGTCCTGGGGGCTCTGCTGCCCTCCGGGGCTCCACCAAAGTGGGGTTCAACGGCAGCCGGACCCCCAGCAGCCCCTCACAGCTGCAGGGGGGCGGGCAGGGAGCTGCTGGGGAAGGTCTCTGGCCAAAGGGCCTGAAGGAGAGGGAGGGCTGCGCTAGAGCATCGTGTTCTCGCCATCGCCTCCCCCAGCGCTGCCATCACGGGCTGGCCACGGGGCCTGGGGACCTGATGCCCCCCTGGGATGACTCGATTCAGATCAGGATCCTACGTAACGCCGGCTCATGGCGGGGATGCACCGATGGAGACCCACCTGGATCCCAGCCACCCCAGCAGCCGTCACCAACCATGTCGCCACATGGCCCTGGGAGAGGGACCTCCAGCGTGGGGACAACCCTGCAACAGCCGGGGAGGACAGGGCTGGGGACAGTCCCATCCCTCGTGGTGACCCCAGGACAGCCCAGCCCGGGGAGGGGGCGCTCCAGGCCACCCACACGGTGCTTTGGGACCTGGGGAGGGGGCATCCACCAAAGGCAGTTTGAGAGGTCGTGCCGGAGAGCCCCAACCCTGCACCCGGGTTCTCCCATTCCACCAGAGCAGAGGGATGCCCGGAAGGACACGTCCGCTCCTCCCAGCCCAGACCGGGATCAAAACACCCCTGGATTATTTTTACGGGACTCTTTGGCAGCAGCTCAGGGTCATCACCCATTTTCCGTGCTGGATGGCTCAGACTTCGTGGCAGGGTGGGGATGTAGCAGCAGTGGAGGAAACCCTCCCCAAAACCCCGACGCGGAGCCACCCATGAAATATTCAGGGCATTCAGCGCGATTCCCGCCTCGCCGTCGAAAGCTCCATGAATATTGCAGGTGGCCATTAAAGTTTCACGGCTGTCGTGCTTCAGCACGGCCCCGCGGATGCTGTTACTGCGGGAGGACCCTCCGCTGGGACACACCACACCTTCGCAAGGCTCCAGGGACCTGTTTTCCTCTGGTTTACCCCAAAAATGGTTGGTGGTGATGGGCTGGATCCCTGAAGCGCTCCAAGAGCAAACTGCCTCGAAGCTCCCCGCCGTGTCCCTGGGGTGGAGCAGCACAGCTCATGGCAGAGCCGCAGGAGGGTCCGAGGTCCTGCAGGACTGGGGACAAGCAGAGGTCGGGGCCACCCCACCCCAAAGCTCAGCCATGATACCGCAGCGCGGTCTCACTCCTCCGCAGCCCCGAGCGACGCCCGCCACAGGCACAAGAAGAGATTTGCAGCTCCCTGAGCATCTCGGAGGGTTTCGTCCTCCATGTCAAGAGCTTTCCAGGTCAGTCCCCACCAGAAGAGACAGTTCCCTTCGCCTTCGCCCGCTCTCATAACTCGGCTCTTCCCGTGTTTATATAACAGTGATGTCTCCTGCAGACCGACGACAGAATTGGCCGGGGAGAAATAATGAGGATAATTCAAGTCATTTGGGAAGATGAGGTTTGCGAGGTGCCCAGCATCTTCCACCTTTTACATGTTGTCTCTAATCATCCGCAATCTTGGATGGCCATTGATGGAGCTCGTTGCTGTGGTGACGGATGAATAGCCCTGGGATTGTACCATGCCAAAAAAGTGCCGTCCTTCCATCAAAACAACAACAACAACAAAAATATCATTTTGTTCAGGAAATTAAGCAGTTTGCAACCAAATAGCGGTGTCTGAAAGGGCTCCCGCATCCGCTCTTTCCTCCTGGCTCCCGCGGCCGTGTTGGGTTTGTCAGGAACATGCCCGGCGCCCTGGAGAGTCCTTTGTGTGCGCCGGACAAGGAGAAGGTGGTAATTGCAAGGGGGTTTCTAACCCACTGAGCCTGTTAAAAGGGTTTTGTGCCTCCCCTCCACCTCTCCGCTTCCCCAGATGTGTGTCACGCAGGCAGGGAGCGCGGGGGGCTGCGGCCAGGGGCTGGTGCAGCACTGGGTTAATGTGTTACCTGCGCAAGGTTGGACCTGGGAGGGCGATGGATGTCGTCTCTCTGGACGCCTCTAAAGCCTTTGACATGTTCCACCAGAACATTGTTCTTTCTGTATTGGAGAGACCTGGGTTTGTGCGGTGGATGAGGGATTGGCCGGATGGTCCCATCCAGAGGGTCAATGGCTAGATGTCCAGATGGGGATCGGTGACAAGTGGTGTCCCTCGGGGGTCCGTACTGGGAGCAGTGCTGTTCAGTATCTTCACCGATGACGTGGGCAGTGGGATCGAGGGCACCCTCAGCGAGTTTGCAGGTGACACTGAGATGAGTGGTGCGGGGACAGGCCTGAGGGACAGGACCCAGCCAGAGGGACCTGGACGAGCTGGACAAAAGTGTCCATGTGAACCTGCTGAGGTTCAGGGTCCTGCCCCTGTGTCAGGGCAGCCCGCGGTTCCAGCACGGGCTAGGGATGATGGGATGGAGATCAGCCCCATGGAGAAGGGCTTGGGGGTGCTGGGGGGGTGAAAGGCTGGACATGAGCCAGCAACGTGCGCTCGCAGCCCAGACCCCCCCATGTGCTGGGCTTATCCCCAGCAGCGTGGGCAGCACGTGGAGGGAGGGGATCCTGCCCCTCTGCTGCACTCTGCTCTGGGGAGACCCCCCTGCAGAGCTGGGTCCAGCTCGGGGCTCCTCAGCCCCACAGAGACGTGGAGCTGCTGGAGCGGGGCCAGAGGAGCCCCAGGAGTGACCCGAGGGTGGAACCCCTCTGCTGGGAGGAGAGGGGAGAGAGCTGGGGGGGTTCAGCCTGGAGCAGAGAAGGCTGCGGGGAGACCTTAGTGCGGCCTTTCAGTGCTTCACAGGGCTGTCCGAAAGCTGGGGAGGGGCTGTTCAGCAGGGGCTGTTGGGACAGGACAAGGGGTGATGGGTTCAACTGACAGAGGGAGATTCAGACCAGAGAGAAGGGAGAGATTGTTTCTGCTGAAGAGGGTGAGACCCTGGCCCGGGTTGCCCCGAGAGGTGGCAGAAGCCCCATCCCTGGCACCATCCCAGGTCAGGTTGGCCCTTGGGGCTCTGAGCCCCCTGCTCTGGTTGCAGATGTCCCTGCTCCCTGCAGGGGATTGGGCTGGGGGAGCTTTGAAGTTCCCTTCAACCCAAACCAGCCTGGGATTCTGTGACCAGAGCAGGGGCTTGGCTCTGGAGGTGGTGATGGCCATGGACAGGGCAGGGTCTTGGGGCTCTCTTCCTGCTCCTCACCTGGGGAAGGGGCGATGCTCTGTGGTGGGAGCTGGCATGGGGCACCCTGGCCGGCTGGGTGGGGAGCACAGGGCTCCTGCCCCACTCCCAGGCAGTACATCCTCCTTCCCCACCGCTCTGGGAGCATCTCCTGGGGCAGCTGCTGGAGATGCTGCTCTCGAGCTGCACCACAGGACAGCGGGTAGCACAGCCCCCAGGGACACGCCTGGGATGGGGGAGGTTTGGGGTCTGCTCAACCAAGGATTGATCCTGGCTTTGGGTTTGTCTCTCAGGGTGGAAGCATCCGACCGTCCCGATGCTGGAAACAAACGCAAAGTTTCTGCCGCATCCCCGGGCCCTCGCTGCGGGAATTGCCGGGTATAATCCACGTCACCGCACTGGGCACACATTTTGAGCTGGGGGTCTGGTCCCTGCTGGCATCTTCAGTGCTCCCAAACGCTGATATGTAAATAGTGTAAGTCAGAGCCGTGTGACCCCGAGGCTCATCTGCCAGGGCGTAAGAAACCAAATACCCGCAGGGAAACCCTCCAGCTGGCAGCTGGGGAGAGCCCTGGGGTGCAGCAGGGCTGGAGCCAGCCCCAGCGTGTTGGGGCAGCGGGGAGGAGGAGGGATGGGCACAGGGGGAGAAAACATTTTGCGGAGGACCCTGCGGATGAGAAATGGGCCAAGTTCTCGTGGTTCCATCTCCTCTTCGGGCGATAGCCCCGGGCAGAGCTTTGCCAGCCACCCCCAGAGCCCTCCACCCTCCCTGGGCTCAGCGGCAGCCAGATGGAGGCACCTCTTGGCCGCGCAGCAAACCGGGGGGATTAACTCCGCGGGGAAAACAAGCTCTGCGGAGGCTGGGGCCGCCCGCACGGCTGCGCGCGTGTGTCCGCCTGCCCATGCGTGTGCTACGGGCATCCGCAGGCACGCGTGGGCAGACGTGGAGCACTGGTGTGCCTGCGGGTGCGTGTGTTGGGCCGAGCTGACGAGCCGGTGTCTGGCAGGGTATTGGAAATGTGTCCTCATCCTTTAATTGTGCTACTTCGATAGCAGTGATAATTGGCTGGAAATCGATGCTGGTTTGCTCCTGTTTCTCCCGTCCTGCCTCGCCCAGCCCTCCCCTCCCTGGATGCTTTGCTCCCGTCAGTGGAGTGACATTTAAATGCTCTGCCGTGGTCATTAGACAGCCGAGGCGGAAGAGATGCTGAGGGGGCCCAGGCAGCCCAACAGCGGGCAGAGACGGAGGCAGCTCCCTGCTCCGCTGCCACGGCTCGAGGGCAGATGTTGACAATGCTCCAGCAGCAGGTCCTGGTGCTGCAGGAGGTGGTGGGTGACTGCAGCGGTTCTGGGGATGAGGGGGATTGAGGTTGAATGACAGAGCTCAGAGGGTTGTGATCAGCAATGCAGGGTCCAGGTGGAGCTCTGTAGCTCATGGTGTTCCCCAGGGGTCAGGACTGCGTCCGGTCCAGTTCAACATCTTCATCAATGACCTGGATGGAGGGGCAGAGTGCCCCTTCAGCCAGTTTGATGCTGAGGCAGTGCTGGGAGCAGTGGCTGACACACTGTCAGGCTGCGCTGCCGTTCAGGGAGACCTGGACAGGCTGGAGAGTTGGGCGAGAGGAACCGAGTGAAGTTCAACAAGGGCAAGTGCAGGGTCCTGCACCCAGAGAGGAACAACCCCCTGCACCAGTACAGGTGAGGAGTGACCTGCTGGGCAGCAGCTCTGGGCAGGACCTGGGAGTGCTGGTGGACAAGTTTCCTATGAGCCAGCAATGGGCACTAGTGGCCAAGGAGGCCAATGGTCTCCTGGGGTGCATTGAGAAGCGTGTGGCCAGCAGGTCGGGGAGGGTCTCCTCCCCCTCTGCTCTGCCCCAGCGAGGCCACATCTGGAGCCCTGTGCCCAATTCTGGGCTCCCCAGTCCCAGAGAGGCAAGGAGCTACTGGAGAGAGTCCAGCAGAGGCTGTGAGGATGAGGAGGGGCTGGAGCATCTCTGTGCTGAGGAAGGGCTGAGAGCCCTGGGGCTGTTCAGCTGGGGAAGAGCAGCCTGAGAGGGGACCTCCTCAATGTGACCAACAGCTAAAGGGGGGTCAGGAGAGGGGCCAGACTCTGCCCAGTGGTGCCCAGCGACAGGACAAGGGGCAATGGGCACCAGCTGGGACCCGGGAAGTTCCACCTGAGCAGGAGGAGAAACTTCTTTGGTGTGAGGGTGAGGGAGCCCTGGCCCAGGCTGCTCAGAGAGGTGGTGGAGTCTCCTGCTCCGGAGAGATCCCAAACCCGCCTGGACCCCAAACTGGGCAACTGCTGTGGGGACCTGCTGGAGCGGGGGCTTGGACTGGGTGATCCCCAGGGGTCCCCTCCAACCCACCAGTCTGGGGTTCTGGGATTCTGAAATTCTGGGATAAGGGGAGAGCGGAGCAGGGAAAGGACAAACCCAGGCTGCATCGGCCAGGAGCTCCCTCCGGCTTTGGCTCTGAAAACGATGCCAGAGCGTCATGGGAGCTGCTGTTATTAATAGCCACGCGGCTCGTTCCGCCCTGCTCTCCGTGTCCCACCATCGCTCTCGTCTCCCCAGCAGGGTGTCCCCAGTTCCTGCCACGCTGCCCCAGCCACAGGCGGGATCTCGGAGCCCGCGAAGCCCCTGGTCTCCTCACAACCGCCCTCGCAGAGCAGCCGCTGCCTTCGCCTGCCCAGCCGGGACTGCTGGGGCTCTGCCCCTCCAAAAGCCGCCCCGACCCCCCTGCTGTCCCGCTGGGCTCTCTAAAGCCCCAGGGCCCGGGGAGCCGGAGCGCTGGAGAGACCCTGGGGGCCAGGAGCACCCGGGGCTGGGGCTGGCCAAGGCATCCTCGTTAGCCAAGTGACCCTCATTAGCCCAGTGGCTCTCGTTAGCCCAGTGGGGCTCCAGTGCCAGAGAGGGACCCGCGCTGCCCTGCAGGGCTGGCTGGAGGAGGGCTGCTGAGGTGCGAGGGGTGCCCGGGGGGGTGGAGGGAACATGGGTGGGGGGCGCTGCAGGGGTGCGGTGGAGGGGGGGACACACACACGCGTGCCCACCTTTCCGTGGGGGGCTGGTGCCACCTGGTGGCCAAGGCAAGAGGTGCGCGGGCCTCGCTAGGTGTTGGCCACGGGAACCGGGCGGCCGGCGGGGGCTTGGACAGCCCGGGGGATGCTCGGACCGCCCGGGGGGTGCTCGGACAGCCCGGGGGGTGCTCGGACAGCCCGGGGGGTGCTCGGACCGCCCGGGGGGTGCTCGGGCATGACCGGCCCAGCCCTTCAGCCGAGTGTCTTTCCCTCTCCGGCCCCTGCAAACGAATCAAACCGCCCCGCCAGGTGCCCGCGGTGGCCCCGAGGGGTCCCCGGGAGCAGAGCCCTGCCCGTGTCCCTGCCGCGAACCGAAGCCTCGCAGACACCCCGCACCCACAGCCCGCCCGGGCTTTTCGTAGCCCCCCTGCAGGGCAGGGAGGCGGTGGGGAGACACTAGAGCCGAGCTTGGCGGTGGCTTCCCCGGAGTTTTGCTGCCAGCTGTTTCCCCGAGCCCCGGCTCGGCTGGGCCGGGGCACTTTGAGCTGCGGGGATCTGCCCCCAGCGCCCTGCGGGAGCAGTGGGCAGGCCTGGACCCCCGGCACGGACCCCGGGCACGGACCCCGGGCATGGGCACACAGGTCCCAAGGGTGTTGCCAGCCCCTCTCCTCTATCTGGGGTAGAGCCGGCTGCATCCCGGCCCCTGTGGCTGGGGTGGGGGAAGAGCGTTGCCCACCCTCTCCCTCCTCCGGCAGCTATGGATGGGGACGAGCCCAGTCCTCTGCCCTGTCGCTGGGGTCCAGCCGAGGTTGCAGCCGCTATAGCTGGGGAAGAAGGTCCCAGCTCCCCCCACTATGGTCAAGGAATATCTGTGTCCCACCCCTATAGCTTGGGGACAGGGGTCTCACCCCCCTTCCTATAGCCGGGCTCTGACTGTGTCCCAGCCCCTGTGGCGGGGGCTCCCACTTCCCCTCTCTAGAGTGGAGTCTGGCCGTGTGCCACCCCTTATACCCACGGGGGGGCTCAGCCCCCTCCCCTGCAGCCGGGGCACACGGATACTCCTGCCCCTATAGCCAGGAGGGGTCACAGTCCCCTCCTCTATAGCCGGGGCACACCTACACCCTAACCCCTACCTCTGCAGGGGGGTCACCGCACCCTCCCCTACAGCCGGGCTTCCCCGCCCCCGGCTGCAGGCGGCGGCTCCCTCCCGTCCCCGCCGTCCTGCCCGGGCCTGGCCCTCCCCGGGGGAGGGCGCTCGGGGGCCGCGGTCCCGCCGGCACCGCCCGCCATGTTTCCCGGCAGCCCGCCCTGCCCGCCGCCCGCCTGAGCCTCCCGGCGGCCGCCCCGGCCAGGCCCGGCCCGGCCCGGCCCGGCGGCCGCCCACCCGCCTCCGCCGCCGGTGAGTGGGACCCGGCGCGGCCCAGCGGCCCGCCCCGGCCTGGCTGTACCAGCCGCCGCGCAGGCCGCAAAGCCTCGGCCTCGATTTCCAGAGCGGGCGGGGAGCGGGGAGCGGCGCCCGGCCGCGGCGGGGCGGAGAGGGCGGGGGGGGGGGTTGTTGTGCACGGGGAGACGCCGGGGCAACGCCGGCCTTCGACCGGGCAGCGGCTGGGACAGAGGGTGGTGGGGTGGGCGAGTGGCCTGCGGCTTTCCCTGGCCCCTCGGCCCGTTACCCGGCCTGTCCGGGCGTGGGGTGCTGGGGCAGCGGGAGAGGGAGCGGTGCGGTTTCCCCCGCGGTTCTTCGTTCCAGCTGGTTTTGCGGGGAAGCCGTGTGCCGCTCGGCTCCCGCTGCAGGTCACCCCGGGGCTGCTGGCGAGGGGAGAGCCGAACTCGTCCAAAGTCGCAGCAGCCATCGCCTTCTCCCTCCAGGAACACTCAAAACCAG
The DNA here is from genome assembly GCA_009769605.1 of Bucorvus abyssinicus. NCBI lineage: Eukaryota > Metazoa > Chordata > Aves > Bucerotiformes > Bucorvidae > Bucorvus > Bucorvus abyssinicus. The sequence continues at coordinate 11,202,132 of CM020055.1, forward strand.
AAGCAGCTCCTGAAAATTTGTCCGTGTGTGGCAGTGGTTACCACCCGGTTACCTCGGTGGGGATTCAGCCTGCTGGTCCCGGGCAGAGGAGGCTCCCTTGGTTGCTGGTGCCGAAGGAGAGGTCTGCTTGGGCTGGGAAGGTCTCCTGCTCTGGTAATGGGAACACTGGTCTGAGCTCTGCGAGGGGGAGCCCCGAGTGCAGAGCAGGGATTTGTATCACCCAGCTGAGGACAAGGAGGAATAATCCAGAGCTGATCCATCCCACAGGAGCATTCCTGGGAGGGTAATTATTTCATATTCCCATTGTTTTATAAGAGTGCGAAAGAAAGCAGCAGAATTAGCTGTGAGGTGATGAATACTTTGTGCAGCCCATGAAGGGAATTGCTGCTGGGGACTCACACCTGAGCTAGAGTGACCCGCACCGCTGCGGTCCCGCAAACGTCCTCTCCCCGTGTCCTGTGCTGAAGCCGGACCGGCCGTGGCCGCGTTGTTCGCACACACTGAACTGGTGTTTGTGGTTGTTGGGAGTTCCTGCTCACGGTTCTGGTTTAAAGGGGCGTGGTACAGTTTGGTCATGGAAATGCTGCAGTGTGTGTGGGTGGAAGGGCCCAGGCCCTGCGTTTGGAGGTACCTGTGTGTGATCCAGAGAGAAGTTATTCAGATTCATTTTAAAAGCGGGTTTCACGGTGTGTGCTGTTTCCCCCAGGAGGTGTTCCAGAACCACTGGAAAGAAACCTCATGCCCAACGCTCCCCTCACCCACCAGCATGAGTTGGGAAATGCATGAGCATGTCAGTACTGCGAGTCAGTGGGTTCTTTTTTGCATCACTTACATCATCTTCCTGAGAACCGAAAAAGTCACACAGGCTTGAAATGAAACCAAACGCCGCTAAGCGCAAAGTGTCACCTCTGAGAGCGGCCACGGGCCGTTGGGGTGACGTTCTGTGTTTGGGTGCTTGCAGGAGTCATGGTCACGCTGCGATGGCTGTTCTTGTTACCGCTGGGGAGCAGATGGTTGAGGTCTTACGCACTTGTCTTCCCCCGGGGGTTTAGGGAGCCTCTTTGGGGGAGGAGGGAGCATGGGGAGCCGGTTCCTGTCGGCACCCTCTGGCAGCTGAGCTCGTGACATGGGCTCTGTGGCTGCTTTCGAGCTCCGGGCATCCCGTGCTCGAGGGACTCGAGTGGCGTTGTTGCGCACGTGCAGGAACCAGCCTCTCTGGGGATCCTTTGTGCTCCTTCCTGCGCAGCTGCAGCGCACAATGCGCGGGCGCTCATCCCTCACAGCTGTCCCCTTTTCGTTCCTGTTTGTAGCTCGGCGTCGTGGAGGAGAGAGGATGGCGCAGGAGACGAACCAGACCCAGGTGCCTCTACTGTGCACCACGGGCTGTGGGTTCTATGGCAGCCCCCGCACCAACGGGATGTGCTCCGTGTGCTATAAGGAGTTTCTGCAGAGGCAGCAGAGCAGTGACCGGATCAGCCCCCCAGGTAGAGCATTTTTGTTGAGAAATCTCTCTTCACTGGGTGCAAAGTGTGTTAAGCAACTGGGATGGAGCATAATGCTGGTACTGGCCACCAGCAGATTTAGTCCCTCTAGGAAAACTCATGTTTTCCCTTCCCATGTGGACCCCAGCCTCAAAATCAAAGACCTGACCAAGCCTTTGAGCGCTTCCCTTCCCATTAAGGAGGCTGTTTTCTCCCCAATCCCAGCTGTCTGTGAAGCCTTGTCACAGTGAGCGCCTTCCAGTAAACCACAGAACTTCACTTGTGCTGACAGTGGCCCCAAGTTTTTGCTGTGACCTGCTCCCCGAGTTCCGTGCTGGGAACCACGACAGATCCCTGAAACGCAGCTGAGTGGGGCTGCAGCTCTCAGGAAGATGAGCAGCTGATTTCAGAGAGTGTCATGATCCTGCTACTAGGACTCTCTCCTGATCAAGTGTAGGAGTAGCTGGTCAGGCGAGGTCCGTCCAGCCCCATGTTATCCCCACAGAGAGCTCCACACTAAGTCAGAGGAGGGTATAAGAGCAGAGACAGCTCATCCCGCATCCTCCTTGGCTGCCAAGCGCCTGAGGAACTTGCTGAAGTTCATAAGAGTTTACCCAGACTGTGCTCATCTTTCACAGCACCCAGCGGTCCCAACAGCGGCCCCATGGCTTCGGATTCACTCACAGGGCAGCGTGCGGAGGGAGAATCCTCGGCTGAGGATGCGGCAGCCAGGTAGGGCGTAGGCTAGGGGGCGGGTGTGGATCTACAGCCGTGCTAAAAACCAGCTCTGGGACACGAGGGTCAGGCTCTCATTCTCTGTGTGGCTACGGGGATTTGTGATCCAGTCCTGTGGAGGCGAGATCAAATACCGTTCAGTGAGACCTTGGTTTATCTGGAAGTTTGAGGTGTCCCTGATGATGATGGCTGATGTGTAGAGACAGGTACCAGTAGTTAAAACCACTGGTAAACAAAGTGGCATCTTGGTTCTCTTGGAGCCAGCGCCCCTTGGCTGGCACTAGTGGTGTTAAACCGTTGGGTTTCAGCTCAGGCCGAGGCAAGAACACCCGGTGATGATCCAGGGAGCTGCGACAGCCAGATCAGGGGCCTCAGTCGCATGTGATGAGAAGATGGTGCTGCCTTGAGCTCTGCCACTGCGTTACTGTCCTGACTCATAACTGTTTCCCTGTCCCTGGGCTGGCCTGGTTGGGCTGTTGCCTTTGAGATATAACTGGGTGGAAAAGGAAACTGAGATCATCACCGATTCATTCCATTTTGCCTATAGAGAGCTTTGATATGCTCAAGGGGAACTGGCCTGATCCCCTCCTGAGCTACCTCTGAATGTAACGGCATGAACTTTCCAGGCTGAAGGTCTCTCCCACGTGATTGTTCATCTAAAAGAAAAGACTTGTGTTGCCTCTGTGATTTATTTGTTTATTTGTTGCAAATGCTGCCAGTGCTCAGACTCCGGTGACCCATCAGATGACGGCCATGAGCATATCCAGAGAGGAAACCGGCAGTGGGACAGAAGAACTCACCAAGACAGAGGAAGCCTCATCAGCATCTTCTTCATCAGGTAGAGCGATGGGTTTGGCCTTTGCACCAGTGAATGACACTGATGTCGGTTTGAGCAGCAAGTACAAACTCTGCCCTCTAGCTCCACGGGACAGTTGTCACCTCTGGGCAGGAAGAGCTGAGGAGAAAAGAGTTTGTCTGCTTCTGGAACAGGGAGGATGGAGAGAAAGCGCTGTGCCCAAGGGCAGGCCGATGCGATTGTGGGCTGAGGGCTGAGTAGCTGCCAGCCCTCCCTCCACTCGCTGGCAGGAGGATAATCTTCCATGACGCCTGTCCCTGGGAATGGCAGAGAGCCCGGAGCGTCCCACAGCGCAGCTGCCATCAGTTGCAGCTCCGAGGGAGGGAGGGAGACGGATCCGGTGTGCTCTTGGGGGAAAGGAGACTGTTAGTGCCGGTGCTGGCCTGGGTCGTACCTGTCCCTGGGAGGGGAGAGTTGGCGCTGCTGCTGCGTTGGCAAAGCAGGTACCGTGGAGTGATAGCAGAGCCTGGGTGTCATGCCCGGTGGGGTACATCCTCCAGTGGGTGAATTACAGCGGAGCTGTAACCGAGGGACGCCGCACTGGTGACACCCTCCTGCAGATGGGTTCAGCTGCCAGTTCACTTGTATTGAACACTAAAGAACCCCCAAGAGTTCCTGGTTGCTAAAAAACCACTCTCTAGTCAGCGCATGTGACTGGGCGACTTGGACCGGGTAATCCCTGGCCTGTAAACCCAGAAGACAGTTTACAACAGGCAGTTGAGGGAGTGTTTGGTGGAAGAGAGATGTGGAAGAGCTAGCCCCTTCCTTCCAATCGGGGATTTTTAGGAAGCTCTCTCTGCCTCCGCCTGTTTGTCCCTTCCACCTGCCATGCAGGTGGGTGTCTCCTCCCTCCCGGTGAACTCTCTAACCTGCTTAGGTCCCGCAGGAAATCCCGTTAAGCATCTGTGACCTTTCACAATCTGGCTTTCGGAGCTGTTTTCCTTTCGGTAGATTAGAGGCAGCGAGGAGGATCTGTGTAAAGCATTCCGAGACCTACATTTGAGGAACACTTACATAAGAGTCAGCAGAAATAATTAGTTGTACTTACAAGGGGTTAACATTTTTTTTCCCCCCTGCAAAGATGAACTCCAGGCCCCGCCGAGCTGTGGTGACTCTCCAGATGCATGGTTAATCCCTGCCCAGTGATACCTGTCCTCCGCAGGGCTCAGCAGCATCATGTCACCTTATGCACGCCTTAGCTAAACCGTAACGTCTCCTCGGTGTTTCTGAGCCTGGGACTTGAGGAGTTTGAAGCAGAGAGAAAACCTGAGGCTGTGTGGGGTGTAGGTCTCTGTGGAACGAGGATAATCCCAGTTTCGGGTGTGTCGGCCAGGGCAACGTGCACACAGGGGTGTCGGGCACAGGCGCAGCGGCAGCAGGGCCTAAAGCAGCTCCTCTAACAGTGTGATTTGTGGTTGAGCAAGAAGGGGGGGAAAACTCTTCTCTGTCCCAGGTACCCTGCTGGAAATATCCCAGAACAGCGCTGAGGGCAAGACAGCTGCAGAAAAACCGAAACAGAAGAAGAATCGCTGCTTCACTTGCCGGAAGAAGATAGGGCTGACTGGTAAGACCCTGGCTGGGGAAAACCTGCCTGTGTGCAGGGCGTCGGTGGGGGTCAGTGGTTGGACATTCCCCTCCAAAAAGGAGTTTACAACATAAGACACAGAGCTGCAGGGGAGGAGGGAGAGAGCTCTGGCCTGGGGGTTGTGGTCCCTTCCTGGGTCCCTGCTAGCCCTTGGATGCAGGATTGCTGAACTGGATGGAGCCTCTCGGGTTATTTCTGCTGCTCGTAGAAGCAAAGGCAGTGCTGGCCGTGGATCTGCTTCTGCTCCGATTCAAGTCAGCTGGCCAGGCTGGGGAAGTGTGCCCACGTGAACCTGCTGAGGTTCAACAAGGCTAAGTTCAGGGTCCTGCCCCTGTGTCAGGGCAGCCCGCGGTTCCAGCACGGGCTAGGGATGATGGGATGGAGATCAGCCCCATGGAGAAGGGCTTGGGGGTGCCGGTGGGTGAAAGGCTGGACATGAGCCAGCAACGTGCGCTCACAGCCCAGACCCCCCCATGTGCTGGGCTCATCCCCAGCAGCATGGGCAGCAGGTGGAGGGAGGGGATCCTGCCCCTCTGCTGCACTCTGCTCTGGGGAGACCCCCCTGCAGAGCTGGGTCCAGCTCGGGGCTCCTCAGCCCAGCAGAGACATGGAGCTGCTGGAGTGAGGCCAGAGGAGCCCCAGGAGTGACCCGAGGGTGGAACCCCTCTGCTGGGAGGAGAGGGGAGAGAGCTGGGGGTGTTCAGCCTGGAGCAGAGAAGGCTGCGGGGAGACCTTAGTGCGGCCTTTCAGTGCTTCACAGGGCTGTCCGAAAGCTGGGGAGGGGCTGTTCAGCAGGGGCTGTTGGGACAGGACAAGGGGTGATGGGTTCAACTGACAGAGGGAGATTCAGACCAGAGGGAAGGGAGAGATTGTTGATGCTGAGGGTGGTGAGACCCTGGCCCAGGTTGCCCCGAGAGGTGGGAGAAGCCCCATCCCTGGCACCATCCCAGGTCAGGTTGGCCCTTGGGGCTCTGAGGCCCCTGCTCTGGTTGCAGATGTCCCTGCTCCCTGCAGGGGGTTGGACTGGGGGAGCTCTGAAGGTCCCTTCAACCCAAACCAGTCTGGGATTCTAACGCTTTCATAATAGTGACAGAAGTTGCGTTAGACCCAAATTGACCATCCCACAAGACTCATCCCATTTGTTGGTGTTGCTGGAGTCAACTCAAGGTAATGGCACCTCCTAGTGAGCTGTTTGTGGTCTTAGAGCCTGCAGCTGGAAAGACGTGAGAGGGAAGTGCGTGGTTCACTGCCAGCGCCATGGGGAAGCCTCTTCCCTGCTCCCTGCCTCAGTTTCCCAGTGTGCCATGATAACGGTACTGCTTTGTCTCCAAGGGAGATGTCTAAGTTATAGATTTTGAAGCCTAAATAATTTTGATCCTAACGAGGTGAAGGGTTTGCTGCTTGCTGGCTGGCTACTGCTCAGCCCAGATGCTGCTGTGTGATCCTGCCTGGGGAGCCAGGCTGGCGTGAGGGCTCGGCTCCAGCCTGAGCTGCTGGGGCTGGATTAGTGATCTGGCCCTGGTTCCTGGGGAGCGTGGAGAGCAGCTGCTCTGGGAGCGTCAGCTGGGGCTGCCTGGAGCACGCGTGCCCCGGAGGAGAGCAAAGAGCCACCTGTGGTCGTTGCCCACACTGAGACTCCCTTTCTATCTGCTTGAAGGTCAGGAGGCTCCACAGAGGGGTCTGGACAGGTTGCAGCCATGGGCTGAGGCCAGTGGAATGAGATTCAACCAGGCCAAGAGCTGGGTCCTGCCCTTGGGTCACACCAAACCCCGGCAACGCTCCAGGCTGGGGGAAGAGCAGCTGGAAACCGCCTGGGAAAAGGGCCTGGGGGTGTTGGTCGACAGACTGAAGAGCCAGCAGTATGCCCAGGAGGCCAACAAGACCAACAGCATCCTGGCTTGTACCAGCACTGGTGTGGCCAGCAGCACCAGGGCAGGGATGGTCCCCCTGCACTGGGGGCACTGGGGAGGCGACACCTCAAATCCTGGGTTCAGTTTGGTCCCTCACTCCCAGACGGACATTGAGGGGCTGGAGTGGGTCCAGAGAAGGGCAACAAAGCTGGGGCAGGGTCTGGAGCACAAGTGTGCAGAGGAGCGGCTGCGGGACCTGGGGAGCTTGAGCTTGGAGCAAAGGAGGCTCCGGGGAGACCTTGTGGCTCTCGACAACTCCCTGACAGGAGGTTGGAGCGAGGTGGGGGTCGGTGTCTTCTCCCCAGAAACAAGCGACAGGACGAGAGGAACCGGCCTCAAGTTCTTTCAGGGGAGTTTGAGGTTGTCCCTGAGGAGCCATTTCTCCCCCGTTGGGGTTGTGCAGGGCTGTCCCAGGCTGCCCAGGGCAGTGGTGGAGTCCCCATCCCTGGAGGGGTTTCCCAGCCATGTGGAGGTGGTGCTGAGGGACAGGGGTCAGTGGGGACCTGGCAGTGCTGGGGGAGCGGGGATACTCGAGGAGCTCAAAGGGCTTTTCCAGCCAAATGATTCTGTGATTTGGTGGCTGGGGACAGCAGCCCCCTCCCTCGTCTGACCCTCTTTCTGTATTTGTGGAGTGTTCTGTCCTGGCAGGGAGGAGTGTGGGCCCTGCCACCTTCCCAGGGGTGCTAACACGGCCTTGTCGCTTTGCTCTTCCTCCCTTCAGGCTTCGACTGCCGCTGCGGGCACCTCTTCTGCGCCGTGCACCGCTACTCCGACATGCACGCCTGCCCCTACGACTACAAGGCGGAAGCTGCCGAGAAAATCCGCAAGGAAAACCCTGTCGTTATCGCCGAGAAGATCCAGAAGTTGTGAAGGGGGCTGAGCAGCGGCTCAAGCTGCAGCCAGGCGGCCTGGTGCTCCTCCACTTTCCTCCCAGCCTTCCTCCTCTTCCTCCCAGCCCCGTCAGTGGCACGATGGGGACTTCAGCAGCACACGCGAAGCAGCACCTGGACATGGGGGCTCCTCGCACCTCTTTGGCAGACAGTTGAGTTCCTCCTCTCCCTTCCTGCCCGCCCGACAGCCGTAGCTCAGCAGATCCGTTCTCCACCAGCTTCCCATGGGAAAAGGGGCTCCAGTGCCGAGACTTTCGGACCTGTCTTCCACCAGGGCGGTGGGGTGGTGGCAGGGCTTTGCTGGGCGGCTTTTCCCTCCCGCCGGCGGCTCCGAGTCCCACAAGCCTCCCAGAGCCCCTCAGCAGCCACGGGATTGTGTTCCCTCTGTCCCAGTGTCGCTTTTTGGGAGCTGGGGAATCCTGCAGCAAGGCTGCCTTCCGCTCCCCGAGACGCAGAAAAGAGGATTCTGTAGTTTTAACACCCCAAATACCCCTCCCCTCCCTTTGAGACGCTGTTGGTGAAGCACCGAGGTGGTTGAGCAGCAGAGTACTGGCACAGTAAAGTTATTTTGTGGCTTGAAGCGATGTAGATGCCCTCCAGCTGCAGGTCGGGACCTTTAGGAAAGTCCCGCTCGCTGCCTTGCGCCTCTCGCCGCAGGGAGGGCCCCAGCCTGTCAGGGACACCCTTGCCCCAGCCCCCCCGTGCTTCAACACCCCTCGAATAACCCCTTCTGCTTCCGGCCGTCTGCCCTATGAAATTCCTTCTCACCAGGGCTGTGCACAAAGCTCACATCGCCAAACATCCGCTGCCTTTCCCAACACTTCCTCCACCGTGGGCGGCAGTGATGTTTGGGAAGAGCCTTCCTCCCCCTTCCTCCACCCAACTGCCCCCTTCTCCTGCTGCCTGCCTGTCCCTATGGGACCAGAGGCAGGGCCAGGTCCCCGGGAGGCACCCCGAAAGCTGGACTGAGGGATGTGGGGCACAGTGAAAGGCTGCAGGGCTCCTGAAAAGGCATGGGCTTGCCCAGAAGCGCAAGCTGGGGCTTTCAGAAAAGCCCATGGAGAGCACTGGGGAGCAGGGAGGGGAACGGGGGGGGGGCTCTGGGCCCACAGGAAGACACGTAGAGTTCTCAGGGGTGCTGGGAGACTCAGCGAGGGCCCTGGGGAGCAAAGGAAGGCAAAAGAAGAGCTTTAGGGTGCGGTGGTCATGCACAGAGGACCCGAGTGTCCCAGAAAGGCAACGGGAAGGCTCTGATGTGCACTCACACATGTGGAGGGCTCTGGGGTGCTGGGAAAGACAACGCTGGGCTTGGGAGCACTCCAGAAAAACGACATGGAGGTCTCAGGGGCTGATAGAAAGGAGAATACAGGGCTTGGTTACACGGCACAAGGTGGGCAGGAGCTTCTGTGGTGAACTGAAAGCCACCCCCACACCCCACAGGGAGCACCCGGAGCTCTAGGGGGACTCTCCTCCCTGGGAACACCGGAAGCGGGGCTGCAGCCACAGGGCTCTCAGGAGCAGAGAAAGCCGGATGAGTCCTGAGGGAGAAGCAGGAGCCTCTGCCCCGCTTCTGGCCAGCCCACGCTTTGGAAGCGTTTCCCTCTGCATCAGCTTTGGCGAGGAGCCACAGCGGCCGAAGTGACAGCCAGGCAAAATCACGACATCTCCTTCCAAGTGTCCGTTTCCTTCCCCGCTTACAGCGGTTCTGCCCCGGTGATTGTGGGGGGATTGTTCCCTGTGGCAGCTACCACCGTACAGCGTTGCCAGGTGAATTTGCACCTCCAAAAATGATGTAAATCCCACCCCTGCCGGCGCAAAGAGGCGAGACTGGCTCTTCCCAGCCTTTTCCTCAGGATTTTGCTTCTGGGTAATACGGGCGTCACATCCAGAGCGCAGAAGGGCGGCACTTTTTAGTGCTGGGACATCCCCGGGCGGTGACGAGGCTAGGTTTCGCCGTTGAGGTTTTGGCTGAGAACGTGCAGTCGCTGGTGGTGGTGGGGGAAGCCATGAGAAGTTTGAGCCACCCTTGGCCTCGTGTTCGCACGAAGATCGTGAGCCCCCGGGGAGGGGAAGCAGCTCCCACGGCAAAAGAGGAGCCGCTGCTCCAAATTCCGGGGGTGGGGTGGCGGTTTCGGCTCGGGCCTAGCAGCCGAGTGGGATCCGGTCCTAGGCCCGAGCCCAAACCACCGCCCCCCACCCCCGGTATCCATTTTGCAGGCATCCAGGCTGCGTTTGGCGCCTGGATTTGGGAGGGGAACGTGTCCCGGCCACGCTTGGGCTCGTCCTCCACCCGCCCCCGCCGCGTCCCGGCACCACGGCGGCCATGAGGGAAGCGCAGCCTCAGGCAAGGCCGCGCCGTCGCCGTGGCAACGGTGCGGGGGAACGTCACTTCCGGGAAGCGAGGGGGCGGGGCTAGGCGAGGGGGAAGGCTGTGCAGCGCCGCCCCCGCCTCGGAGGCCCCGCAGTGGCCGCTCGTCCCTTCGGCAGCCCCGAGTGCGGGGGGGGGAGCCCGGGCCGGGCCGCGGCGGAGCATGTCCCGGTACGGCGGGGGTGGAAGGGGGCGGCACGGGGCTGCCTCGGCCAGGGAGCGAGGGTGGGGGTGTGAGGGGGTGGGGAGAAGGGCGGCGGGGGCATCCGCGGGTCGCGGGGGGTTCCCGCACCGGTCAGGCGGGGCGTTGGGGAGGGCCACGGCGGTCGTGGGGGGCCCACACGGGTCAGGGTGCGGAGGGACGGGGGGCACAGGGCGGGTAGGGGGGGCCCGCACCGGTCAGTGTGGGGGTGTGGGGAACCCACAGCGGGCAGTGGGGGAGGGGGGTTGTGGGGCCCACAGTGATCGTGGGGGGGGTCCCACCGGTCGGTATGTGTTTAGGGGGGTCCCACGGCGGTCAGTGGGCGGTGGGAGGCCCACAGCAGTCAGTGCGAGGGGGTCCGTGCCGGTCAGCGCGCGTGTGGGCGGCCTACAGCAGGGAGTGGGGCGGGGGGGAGCCGCGGCGGTGAGTGTGTGTGGGGTGGGGGTCCTGTGCCTGATGGGGGGTGGGGGGAAGGCCCGTGCTGGTCAGTGCGGGGGGGACACATCACCCACTGGTCAGAGTGGGCAGTCCCACGTGGGGCAGTGTGTGTGGGGTTGGGGGGTCCCCACACATGCTGACCAGCGTGGGCCCCCCACTAGCCCATGGAGCGGGGGGACACCCATCCCGGTCAGTGGGTGGGAGCTGGGGGGTCCTGTGCCTGTCGGGGCGGGGGGGAAAGCTCATGCTGGGCAGTGGAGGGAGGGGGCACCCACTTGTCAGTGTGAGGGGGGGTCCCACGCAGGTCAGTGGGTGTGTGGGACCCCCCCCCCACCAGCCAGTGGAGGTGAGAGGCCCACACCGGTCAATGTATGTGGGGTGTGGGGGTCCCGTGCCTATCAGTGTGGGGGGCAGGCCCACACTGGTCAGTGATGGGGGAGTGCGGGGTACACCCACCGGTCAGCCTGGGGGGGGTCCCACACGGGTCAGTGTGTGCAGGTGTCCCACTGGGGCCAGCGAGTGGGTGCAGTGTGGTGGGGGGGGGGGTCAGTGCGGATCCAGCCTCACACCGGCTATGGGGGCGGTCGATGTGGGGGGGTGGTGGGTGCTGGGGTTCAACATGACCCACGGCACACGCGCCGCGTGGCCCCATGCCCTGGCGTGCCCGGGCAGGTGTGCGGCCACCGGACCCCCGTGGCCACCCTTGGCCGTGGGTGAGCGTGGTCCCGGTGCCGAACCCCGGGGTGGGGGAACGGGGCTGTGGGTGCGACGCCGGCCCTGGCACCGCCACGGAGGGTCACCAGCCCGAGGGCAGCCGGGGCCAGTGCACGGGGCATCCCGTCACCCCAAATATTTCGGAATATTCGGGGCCATGTGCCTTTTCCTCCCAGCAGGGCGGGCAGCTCCCCCCCCCGCCTTTCCTTCCCTTTCCCAGCCTTTCTGGAGCAGATGGAGCAGATTCCACGGGGTGTGGGCTGGTTCCACATTCCTCAGCGCCAGCCTGTGCCCAAACTTGCACAAAATAGTTGCTTCCCCCCGCCCTTTCTCCCCCATCCCCTTTTTCTTTGGGAGCTTGGCACTCCCCCCCCATGCCTGTGCCGTGTCCGGGGGGGTCCCAGGGGGGCCGTGTCCTTTGTACCACCACCCGTGCCTGTGTGGGTGGGTGGAGGCTGCGGCGTGTGGGCTGGGAAGCGTCGGAGGAGCTTTGGGTTTGGGGGGTGCGTGGGTTCGGCGCGAGCGTGGGGGCTGCGAGTGGCGGGTGTGAGCTGCGAGGGGGGGGTGTTGGGTGCCCCTCAGCGCATAGATGTGCTGGGAGCTGCGTCTTTGTCCCCGGCCGGGGTCACGCGTGGCCGGGGGTTGCCCGTGGCACAGCCCTCACTGCTGTCCTCCCTGCCCTGCCCACAGGCCACTGCTGCTGCCCGCACCCACAGCCGGACGCATGGCGGCCGCCCCAGCCCCGACCAGTTCCCCGACCAGTGCCCCGGCCCGCGGTGGATCGCCGGCGGCGGCCGTGCCCAGTGCCAGCTGAGGACAGGCCATCGTTCCCGGCCTCTGTCCGCTTTGGATCGTCCCTCGCTCGGGCGCGGGGGCCTTTCTCCTCGCCGCCGTCATGAACGGGCTGTCGATCAGCCAGCTCTGCTGCCTGTTCTGCTGCCCGCCCTGCCCCAGCCGCATCGCCGCCAAACTGGCCTTCCTGCCCCCGGAGCCCACCTACGCCGTGGTCCCCGAGCCGGAGCCCGTGGGCAGCACCAGCACTGGCTCCCTGCGCGCCGGCGGGGCTGCGGGACGCTGGAAGCTGCACTTGAAGGACCGGGCGGATTTCCAGTACTCCCAGCGGGAGCTGGACAACATCGAGGTGTTCGTCACCAAAAGCAGCCGAGGGAACCGCGTCGGCTGCATGTACGTCCGCTGCGTGCCGGGCGCCAGGTGAGTCACCCAGGGACGTGCCGGCGCAGGGCAGCTGCCGGCGGTTTGGCCCCAGTCTGCACAGCATTGCGCTGGTGAGGTGCTGGCGGGCAGAGGCCATCCTGCCCCTCCTCTCCCCCTGCCTGGCCTTGCCGCAGGGGTTCGGAGCCCTGCTGCGGGGCCGGTGATCCCGCCTCGGCTCCCAGGACCGGTCTGGCTTGTGGTTGCAGCTGGGAATGGGGTTAAACACCGAGCGGTGGCAAAGCTGGAGGCTACAGGACGTAGGGATTCGCTGGGCTGTCCCACAGGTCCCCTCTGATGTCACGCTGGTGACATAATGCTTGTTGTGAAGTGAGTGTCTGCCCGAGGCTCTCCATGAGCACTGAGGTGGGGTTCTCTGCTGGCCACTTGCCCTCTGTCCCTGGCCCTGCGGTGACCGCGTGAGTGGGTGAGAGCCTGTGCCGGCTGGAGATCATCGAATCACAGACTGGTTTGGGTTGAAAGGACCTTCAGAGCTCCTCCAGTCCAACCCTCTGCAGGGAGCAGGGACATCTGCAACCAGAGCAGGGGCTCAGAGCCCCAAGGGCCAACCTGACCTGGGATGGTGCCAGGGATGGGGCTTCTGCCACCTCTCGGGGCAACCTGGGCCAGGGTCTCACCACCCTCAGCAGAAACAATCTCTCCCTTCCCTCTGGTCTGAATCTCCCTCTGTCAGTTGAAGCCATCACCCCTTGTCCTGTCCCAACAGCCCCTGCTGAAAAAGGTGCCTGTGGCGAACTGGGGCCACAGGTTTAGTCGATTGGTTCCTCAAGAGGAGCGAAAGCCCGGGAGGGGTTTAGGCACAACCCACTACTGGTCTGTAGACTGGGAAGCTGGAGCGAGGGAGCCCCGTGGTGCAGGACGAAGATCCCCTGCTCTGGTTGCTGGTGGCTCGGTGTGCCGGGACAGGATGCAGCAGCCACTGCCCCAGCCGGTGCCGCGGCATGGGGGCTCCGGTCCCACAGCCAGCAGCATGCTGACCAACCCCATGCTCTGGCCCACGTCTTCCTGCCGTGGCCAGGCTCAGCCAGCCAGAGCCACCATGTAGCCCAGGCTGGGGGGGGCTCCAGCCCTCCCACACCACCCGGATTGTCGGGTCTCGCTTGCTGACTGTCCTCCCCATGGCTTGTCCTGCCACCACCTTCCTGCCAGGGCGTTCTGGGCCATCCAGGCTGGGCCATGGAGGCTCAACCTGCCCACAGACCTCTTAGACCAACTTGCGGGGCTCGGCAGGGAGCAGGTCCTGCTCCCGCTCTCCGGCAGAAGGGAGCCAAGCTGCCATCAACACGCTATTAGCATTAATTTTTATGATTAACGTTGTTTTTCCCCTTATGGTGGAAATTTCTGGTGCCTTGTCACTCCCACAATTCGCTTCTCTCCCCGCGTCTGGTGTCTTGCCAGACTCAGGAGAGGAAAAAAAGATCCGCTGTCAGAATTCGGAGTTGAAATCCCCATTGGGCAAACGGGGAGCTTTTCACCAAAAATAGACTGAGAAACTTGAACAGAATCATCCTGCCTTCGAGCTGCTGGGAGCGAGCCCCTGGCCCGGGTGGCAAGGAGGGTCCGGGTGTCTCTGGGGTTGGACTGAGGGTGTCACAAGGGCTTTCCTCGGTGGCCGGAGGGGTGTTGGCTCTTTGTGTCCTGGGATTCGGCTTTCAGCCTCCTGGGCTGGTGCTGCCCAGGCCTCTCCATCGGGGCTGGGCAGCAGAGTCCCTGATTGCCGTCCCCGATGACCCTGCCGTGCCCTTCTTGCTGCAGGTACACGGTGCTCTTCTCGCACGGCAACGCCGTGGACCTGGGCCAGATGAGCAGCTTCTACATCGGGCTGGGCACCCGCATCAACTGCAACATCTTCTCCTACGACTACTCGGGCTACGGCGTGAGCACGGGGAAGCCCTCAGAGAGGAACCTCTACTCCGACATCGATGCGGCGTGGCAGGCACTGCGGACGCGGTGAGTGGGGCGACGGGAGGGGAAGGGAGGACATCCCGGAAGACCCTGTGCTCCGGCTGGCTGGAAAACAGGAAATCTCCTGGAGAGGGAACTGGGCCACGTGGAACGGGAAGGGGTGGCCGGAAAGCAGCTGCAGTGTCAGCGAGTTGGGGGACCTGGAGCGACAGGGATGCTGCGGGAGTGTGACCTTGTGTGTGGGGGCTGGCAGAAGCCGTGCTCCCCGTCTTGCTGTTCCCAGGCTCTCCCCTGTCCCAGCCGGGTCAAGATGCAGCCTCGTGATGGGCTCTGCCCTGCCCGCAGCCCAGCCTGGCCCGCAGCGTGCCCCAGGAACCGGGGGCTGCCCCATGCGGCTGCGAACCAGGGGCTGTAAACTCCCCCCCGTAACCCTGCTCCTGGCAAGGGCAAGCCTTGACCGTCCCACCTGGCTCATCCAGCAGCTCAGCCCCGGCTGTTCTCTGCTCCAGCCAGGAGCTGCATTGGGCCCAGCCGCGAGGAGCCGGGCGAAGGCAACAGGGCCAGAGCCCCAGTCCCCTCAGCCCAGAGAGCCTCGCAGGGTGCTGTGGCCGGAGCAGGGTGACCCCCTCGGCTGTATCTCCAGGCGATGTGATGCTGGTGCTGGGCGCTGACCTGCCCTCTCCTCTCCCAGGTACGGGATCAGCCCGGAGAACATCATTTTATATGGGCAGAGCATCGGGACGGTGCCCACGGTGGATCTGGCCTCCCGCTACGAGTGCGCTGCCATTGTGCTCCACTCCCCGCTCACCTCCGGCATGAGAGTCGCCTTCCCCGAGACCAAGAAGACCTACTGGTTCGATGCCTTCCCCAAGTGAGTGGCCTGAGGAGACGGGACAGGGTCAGCTCTGGAGGGGCCATGCAGAGGGGTTGTGGTGGAAACCATGGACCCGTTTCCCATGACAGGCTCAAACACTCCTGTTGGCATCCACTTGCCCTGTGTTTGGTCCCCTCCGGGGGGTTGTAACCCTCCCCGGGGTCACCGTGCCCCTTCCTGAGGGCTGTGCCACGTGTGCACCCCTCATCCCCTGCTGGTATCACCTCCTGGCCATCCTGTCCCAGAGTCTTTGCCCGCCAACTTTGGCTGCTGCCAGCAGCCCCTTGTCAGCTCTCACAAGCCCTGGCGTATCTGGGACCACTCTCTTCCCCAAAAGTAATTTGTTGGGCTTTTTTTCCCCCCCTGCAGACATCGGGGGCAGCCCTGAGGCAGGACAGGATCTTGCTTCCCCTCGCCCTTCCAACGCCGGAAGCTGTGGCTGGGAGCCAGCAGCCCGTGCTCTGCATCTCGATGGCCTCATGTGGCCTTCGGGGCTGTGCTGGGAACGGCCGTGCTGAGAACAGCCGAGCTTCTGCTCCTCGGAGCCCGGCGCGGGCAGGGCCTGTGCTCGTCCGTCCTGCAGCGGTTTCCCTCGGCCCGGCTGAGGTCCCGCGGGGCTGTTGTCACTGCTGGCTGCTCTTCGTCTGTCACGCCTGGGGAGGTCTTGCCTCATCCTTGGCTGAAGCTCCGTGTCCCCATGCTCTGCTACGATCAAAGAGTGTTTCCCAGTCCCTCTTCCCCAGGGGATGTGTTTTGGGAGGCAGGAGGAGCAGCAGTGCCTTGATCCCTGTCCTCACCCCCCTCTCTTGTCTCTTCCCCACCCTCCTCCTCTGGCAGCATCGAGAAGATCTCCAAAATCACCTCACCCGTCCTCATCATCCACGGCACGGAGGATGAAGTCATCGACTTCTCCCATGGCCTGGCGCTCTTTGAACGCTGCCCCAAGGCTGTGGAGCCGCTGTGGGTGGACGGAGCCGGGCACAATGACATTGAACTCTACAGCCAGTACCTCGAGCGCCTTCGGAAATTCATCTCCCAGGAGCTGCCCAGCCAACGCAACTAGTCGGGGTGACGGGCAGGGGGTTTCTGCCCCTTCCTCCAGTTCTCCCAGTGTCCCTCCCCAGCTCGGGAGAGGGCAGGAGGCCCTGGAGCGGACGGTGCGTTTCCTCTTGGCCAGGAGCACAGCTCTCCTCCCTCGCAGTGTCAGCCCCGGCGCTGCTGGTACCACCAGCTGGGCTGGCACGATTTGGCAGCTCCCTCCTCCCCCTTTCCCTGGGAAGACGAGAGCCCACCCTCTGATGGCGTATCCTTGGCTTTGGACATTCCTCGTCCCCTCTCCTAAACCAGCGAACTCCCGACTTGCTGCTGGCCGCTCTGCTGCTCTGACTATAGCAATAAGGCCAGTGGGAGGGGGCTGAGGACCCCCCTGCCCCTCTGCGGAGCAAGATGAAGGAGATGGCAGTTCCTGCTCTCCGCGGAGCTTTCCTGGGCGTGCCTGCTGTTTGCCCCATGGCTGGGGCAGAGCTGTGTCCGCAAGGCTGTTTGGGGATGCATGGAGGAGGTGTCCCCCTGCCCCATGCCCGCTCCAGCGTGGCCCCACTCAGAGCACTCCCTGAGGTCAGGTCACCCCTGGACACCCTCCTCCGTGCGGCTCGGGAAAAAACGGGGTGAGGAAACCAGGCACCGAATAAAGAGCAGAGGTTTAACGTTTTACCCGTGTGCGCCCATTCCCTGGGTACGCCCAGGGCTGCCACCCTGTCACCCACCTGGGGGGCTGGGACCGACCCCAGCCTCAGAGTGTCTGGCTGTGGGGACAACGGGGGCCTGTTCCCTCCCCAGCCCCTGTTCAGCTTCATATGGGGATCCCATGGGATCATGAGGGCAGGGCTAGGGGATAGCCTCAGCCTCCAAGGAGCTCAGCTGTGTCCCAGGGGACACCTCCAGGGTCTGCCAGCACGCAGAGGGATCCAGCGTGGTCCTGAGTGGACAGGGTGGCCCTGGGGGACCTCTGGTTCCTGGTGCCGCAGAGGTGGGTGTGTGGGGCAAAGCACCGCTCTGCCCCTTGCTGTGCCCACAGGAACTCTCGAGGGGCTCCCAGGCACTGGTTTCCCTGTCGCCCCCCATGTCCCCTCCCCGGTGCGAGGCCGCGGGGCCTGGCGGGCTCATGTGAGGAGCGATAATCTCCTTAGGGGCTCAGGGGCCTGGCGGTGGGGCCTCGCCACAGCCCCACGCCTGCAGCGCTCAAACGCGCCCATTGTTCAAGGCTGGGTGCCGTGGGGGGCCGAGGCGGGGGTTATGGGACCCCCTGCTCCCCACACATCCCTCCCCACACCCCCGGGCCCAAGGCAGGGTGCTCCAGGGGGGAAGGGGGACCCTCCCTTGGAGCTGGGGCTTTGCAAGAATTAGAAATGCATTTGGATGTTGGGGCTCTGGGTGGTCTCCCCTCTTTTCCAGGAGGGGTTTGAGGTCCAGGAGCCGGGTTGTTTGGCTTCTCCCTGAGCTCTCCCCTCCCTTCCCCAGCTCCTACCAGATGATTTTAGAGCCTTTCGCCTCTTTGCTGGAAGCCAAAGCTGCCGTGGTGGCGCAGCCCGGCTCCCCTCCGGCCCCGGCCCCGATTAGCGGGGCTGGAGCAGCCCCCGGTGCCCTAATCTTGACACAGAGATGTTTTGTTTGCACTGAGGGTATTTTTATCCTCTTAGTGCTGCCTGTTTCCTGTCGAGCTGCGGATGCTTTAGAGCGGCTCTGCATCGCCAGCGGGACGTCCCAGAGCTGGTGGTTGGGGTTGGGGGGGAGTCGCGGGGGCTGGAGTTTGTATTTACTGTCTCTCAGTTTAAAACAAACAAGCGAACAAGGCAATAGGACAGAAAAGTTCAGCCTGACCCCCAACATTTAGAGTCGGCTTTGATAACTGGGATCCCAGCGAGCTGGATGTTGCCGGGCACCGCCTCTGTGACGAGGAGCCGCGGCTGCGATCCGCCATCGTCAGGGATCATGTTTTGGGTCTGCGTCCTTCACCGCTCCTGGCTCCGTCCTCACCCGGGCACGAGCAGCTGGAGCGAGGAGGGAGGGAGCAGCTCTAACCCCTCTGTGAGCTGCAGGGTCCCCTGCCCTGGGGGCGCTGGGACCAGCGTCCCCCAGCAGCGGGGCCGAACTGGGCCATGAGCTGCGGGGCTGACACCTCTGCCCCACCGGCGGTGCCACGGTTTGGGAGCACCAGGAGGGGACGGCGAAGGAAGGGGCTGGGTTGGGGCTGGGGCTGGGGCTGGATGGGGTTTGGTGTGAAACCGCAGTCCCAGCAGGGCCAGGCCTCAGAGTGTCCCCAAGGTCCCCCCTGCAGCCACAGCAGAGGGGACAGGGCAGGAGCCCCGCTGCCGGGAGCCCTCACGGTGGGGCTACACCGGCGGGGCCGGGGCTGTGGCCGAGGCTGGGCATGGAGGACGTCGGGCTTACCGGGTGACTGGCCGAGAGGGGTTTAAGTCTCTTTCGGGGCATAAATGAGGCTTTTGATGGCTGGGGCCTGCGTGCCACAGTCATGAGACCCTGCTCAGAGGCCGAGCTCAGTCATGGGGTCCAGGAAACTGAACTAAAGCATCTTAAGGAGCTTTTTTCAAGCTCTGCTCTGGTTTTTCACGTGCCTGTCATATGAACAAAGACGGTATAAAAGGGCAGAGGGAAAGGATCCCAACTGTGGTGGGACTGGGGAGAGGGGAGGGACGCCTGGGCGAGGGGCTCTGCGTGGCACTGGCTGAGATGGAGGGAAGGGGACAGGAAAGGACCAGGAGAGGAGAGGATGCGCTGGCAGCAGCCCCTGGCTCTGCCCTGCCAGGTGAGTGAGCTGGCGGGGGACAGCTGGGGACAGGAGCAGGGCTGGGGGAGCAGCGCCTGCCGCCCCCGCTCCTCCAGGAGCACCGGTGCCGGGAGCATCCACCCCGCGTGCCCACGGCTGTGCCCGGACACGAGCCGACCCTTCCCCCGGGAGCGACAGCGAGTGCAGCAGCGAGAAGGGAGCACAGGGTGCAGGGGGGCACCCACCGCCCTGCATTGCCAGCTGGGGGGGCGACGGGTGGCGGGTCCCAGCGGTCCCTGAGGTGCTGGGAAGGGTCCCTGGTCCCGGCCTCTGCGGGTGGGCAATGGCAGGATGGACCCCCCAGCTCTCCACTGTCCACACACGTGTGCACATACATGTGCGCACCCCCTGTGCCATGCACCCCACGCTGTCCCTCTGGGGTCACGGGTGAACCCACACATTCATCCGTTACGCCCACCACGTCCAAAACTGTCCCCAGTGCCGGGGCCGGTGGGTCGCACCGTGGGCTGGTTTCACCTCCCGCAGCTGGGGCACGGGCCAGGACCACCCTGGGCCCCCCCATCCCTGTCTGCAGGAGCCTCGGCCGGAGGAATGGGGCCGTGGCCCCCTGCCCCCTGTGAGCTTCCCTTTGTCATCCTATGCCTGAGCGATGCCTGGAGGCTGGGATGGCCAAGGGAGGCCCACGGGCTGCCACAGCCCCAACGCCACGACGCCTCGACAGCACGTGCAGGACCACGCGGCTGGGGCCTGGGTCATTGGGGGGCTGGGAGCACCCTTGGGGGGCCAGAGCATCCCCTTAGGGACTGGAGCATCCCTTGGCGAGCCAAGAGCACCCTGGGGGACTGGGAGCACCCTTAGGGGCCAGAGCATCCTTTGGGGACCGAAGCATCCCTTTGGGTGGCCAAGAGCATTCTGGGGGGCTGGAGCACCCTTGGGGGCCTGGAGCACCCCCTTGGGAGACCAGGAGCACCCTGAGGGGCAGGGGCTTCCTCCCTGGGCTGGCCGATCCCCAGTGGGTTGGGGCTGGGCAGTGGGATGCAGCAGCCGGGCCATGCCCCAGGGTGTGGGGGGGTTATGGGGTGTCCCAGAGCACCCCCGGCCATGGGGTGCTGGGGGGCGAGTGGGACGCTGCTGGGGAGGAGTCTCTCATGGGGTACGGGGGTACTGGGAGCACTGGGATGGGCATCACCCTGTGCAGCGAGCAGCCCAGCCCTGCGAAGAGCCGACCCTGCGTGAGGGTGATCCAGCAGCTCTGAGGAAGCCCCTGTTCTCCCACGGCCCCGGTGCTTCCTCCAGCTTCACAAACTCCTGACTGGCTCCTTGGGGTGGGGAAAGGAGGTGCTGCGGAAATCCCCCAGTGTTTCTGAGGAGAGGGTGGGAGATTTTGGGATGGGGGATGAGGTCGGTCTTGGGGACTCAGAGGTTGATCTGGGAGGCTGTGGTGGGAGGTTCAGGTCCTTGGCAGGGCTGGATCCACCAGGGTGGGTGAATTTGGGGGTCCCTGTTCTCCGAGGAGCTGCCTCGGTGTGTGGAGGGACCCTCAGGACTTTTTCCAGTGCTGCTAACTGGGAGATGAGTGGGAATCCCAGCTAACCGAGCTGCACCTTCTCATGTGGGGAAATAAAACTGTAGCCAAAATCAGCCTGAAGAGATTCTGGGCGGTTTTTCCACATGGGGTCCTCCAGGTCTGGACAGAATTTATTTATTTACATTTATTTTATTTTGCCAACTCATAAATTGAGTGAGCATGTGCCATGGTCTCCCTACAGAGCCCCGTCACAGCTGAAGTTGTATAAAACACCTTTATCATAAACCCACTTTCTTTTTTCCTGCTGCTTTTCTAGCCCTGCTGGGAGGCAGGACCGTGGTGGGGGACGCTCAGCGCGAGCCCTCCCTGCCTACCTGGAGTCGCTGGCCTGTTTCTGCCAGGGAAAGGCTGTGGATCTCCTGGTGGTTCCTGGTTTTTAAAAGCTGTTTATGGATTACTCAGGTTTCCTGGGGCCGGCAGCTCCTCGGCAGAGCTGGGGCATCACATCCCGCTCGCTCTCCGCTGCGCATCGGCCAGGCACGGCGGTGGGTTCCTCTCCAGATGTCCTCAGCTTCTGCACTGGCTCTGCTGGGATGCTGGGGGGGCCATGGGCAGGGAGGAGGCAGCTTCATCGCCTTGTCATGGTGCCATATATGAAAATAAAGCGTGGGGGTTTTTTTTTAAGACTCCTATAAAACCTGACTTTTGTCA
The DNA here is from genome assembly GCA_009769605.1 of Bucorvus abyssinicus. Classification (NCBI taxonomy): domain Eukaryota; kingdom Metazoa; phylum Chordata; class Aves; order Bucerotiformes; family Bucorvidae; genus Bucorvus; species Bucorvus abyssinicus. Next base: position 11,223,370 of record CM020055.1, read on the forward strand.
TCTTTCCGTTGGGGTTGAGGACAACTCCTGGTGGCTCTTTCTCCACATCATCCTGCAACGCTCCAGGCTGGGGGAAGAGCAGCTGGAAACCGCCTGGGAAAAGGGCCTGGGGGTGTTGGTCACCAGCGGCTGGAGAGGAGCCAGGAGTGTGCCCAGGCGGCCAAGAAGGCCAACAGCACCCTGGCTTGTGCCAGCACTGGTGTGGCCAGCAGCATCAGGGCAGGGATCGTCCCCCTGCACTGGGGGCACTGGGGACGCCGCCCCTCGAATCCTGGGTTCAGTTTGGGCCTCTCCCTCCCAGAAGGACATTGAGGGGCTGGAGCGGGTCCAGAGAAGGGCAACGGAGCTGGGGCAGGATCTGGAGCACAATGCACTGAGGAGCAGCTGAGGGACCTGGGGGGGTTGAGCCTGGAGAAAAGGAGGCTCCGGGGAGACCTTCTGGCTCTGACAACTCCCTGACAGGAGGTTGGAGCGAGGAGGGGTCGGTCTCTTCTCCCCAGGAACAAGTGACAGGACGAGAGGAACCGGCCTCCAGTTGTTCCAGGGGAGTTTGAGGTTGTCCCTGAGGAACAATTTCTCCCCCGTTGGGGTTGTCCAGGGCTGTCCCAGGCTGCCCAGGGCAGTGGTGCAGTCCCCATCCCTGGAGGGGTTTCCCAGCCGTGTGGAGGTGGTGCTGAGGGACAGGGGTCAGTGGGGACCTGGCAGTGCTGGGGGAGCGGGGGGACTCGAGGAGCTCAAAGAGCTTTTCCAGCCCAAATGATTCTGTGATTCTGTGATACACCTGGCTCCCTGTGCTGCCCCAGAGGTTTCCACCCTCTCTCCCAGCTTTCCTTTATAAGCGATGAAGGTTTTGTGGACCATCCACTCTCATAGGGCTTCTGGCTCCATGTCATGCGATTTCCCCTTGAAGCTGCTGAAGGTGGAGGCTCCCCTGCTGACAACTCAAGGCAGGGGCAGCACTGGGTGATTCCCAGGAGCTGCAGATGCCCCTCGCCTGCTCAACCCCCAGGGCCAGCTCCGAATCCCTGCTCTGGTGCTGAAAAATCACTGTTACCCTGTGCCTCAGTTTCCCCACTGATAAATCCAGGTGTGACAGTTGCCTGGGGAGCGCTGGCTCTTCATGACGGGGGCAGCGCAGAGAGAACTCACTGCTCTCTGCATGGCCTTGGGTGAGTTCTGCCTCGGGACCCTCCACCAAAACCTGGCTGGAGTTCCGCTCCTTTCCAGAGGCCAAGGCTGTGCTGGGGACAGTGCGCCATGCTGGGGACAGTGGGTCATGCTGGGGGTAGTGGGTGGCAGCACGAGGAACCCAGGGCCATCCCTCTGGTCACAGCAGGAGGGATCTGATGGTGTTTGGGTGGCCCAGCACGGTGTCCCAGGATGGGACAGCCACAGCGCCGGGACCTGCACCCTCCTTCCCCAGTGCCCCCTCTTGGTCTGTGGCTGGTCTGGGGGGAGAGGGTCCAGCGTGCCCCAAAACAGCTGAACTTGGCCAAGGAGGCCAATGGTCTCCTGGGGTGCATTGAGAAGCGTGTGGCCAGCAGGTCGGGGAGGGTCTCCTACCCCTCTGCTCTGCCCCAGCGAGGCCACATCTGGAGCCCTGTGCCCAATTCTGGGCTCCCCAGTCCCAGAGAGACAAGGAGCTACTGGAGAGAGTCCAGCAGAGGCTGCGAGGATGAGGAGGGGCTGGAGCATCTCTGTGCCGAGGAAGGGCTGAGAGCCCTGGGGCTGTTCAGCTGGGGAAGAGCAGCCTGAGAGGGGACCTCCTCAATGTGACCAAGAGCTAAAGGGGGGTCAGGAGAGGGGCCAGACTCTGCCCAGTGGTGCCCAGTGACAGGACAAGGGGCAACGGGCACAAACTGGAACCCGGGAATTTCCACCTGAGCAGGAGGAGAAACTTCTTTGGTGTGAGGGTGAGGGAGCCCTGGCCCAGGCTGCTCAGAGAGGTGGTGGAGTCTCCTGCTCCGGAGAGATCCCAAACCCGCCTGGACCCCAAACTGGGCAACTGCTGTGGGGACCTGCTGGAGCAGGGGCTTGGACTGGGTGATCTGCAGAGGCTCCCTCCAACCCACCAGTCTGGGACATTCTCCTCCAAACCGGCCATGCCCCAGCTGCGGGAGGCTGACGGCTGACTGACCTCCAGCCCTGGGGTTTATCCCCGCCCAGGCCCCCCGGGCTTGCCCTCGCCTCCGGCCCTTCCTGAGGGAGAACTCAGCGCCGCGCCGCGCCCCTCCCGCGGGCACCCGACGCCCCTAGCCCTGCAGCGGCCGGACAGAGGCCGGATAGGATCCGACGGGGCTGAACGGAACCGCGGCCGCCATTTTCCCGCCGTTCCCTCCGCTCGGCCCCGCCCGCCGCGCGGCCCCGCCCCGCGCTCCGCTCAGGCGCGCCGCGGGCAGCCCTGTGCGGGCAGCGGCGTCGCGGGGTCCTCGCGGCCGGGCCTGGCGATTTCAAGATGGCGGCGGGGCCGGCGGTGTGAGGCGGGAGCGCGTCGCCGCCGCCCGCGCCTCCTCTGCCCTCCCCGGCCCCGCAGCCGGCGGGATGCTGAGATCCACCGGCTACTTCCGCGGCATCGACTGCCCCTTCCTCAGCGCCGGGGGACCGGGGTCGGGCGGAGGTCCGCCATGCCGCCGGCCCTACTGCCACTTCCGGCACCCCCCGGTGGCGGCGGCGCGGTGCGGAGCCCCCGGCGGCCCCGGCGCGGGGGTCGCGCTCGGCCACGGCGCAGGTACGGCCGCGGCTCGGCCCGCCCGGGTCGCGGTACCCTCTTCCCCCGTCCCTCTCCGTGCCCGGGCTGTGGCTGTCCCCGGCTCTGCCGCCCCCGCTCTGCCCCCCAGCAGCAGCGTGTCCTCCCCCCGGCAAGGACAGGCCCGTGCCCTTCTTCCTCCTCGCGCCTGCCCACCCTCCAGGGCCTGAATCTGTCTCCGACTCCTCCAAGTCCCACCGGCTCCCGGGGCTCCGGTATTTCCCCCTCTCGAGTGGGGTGGGGTCTATCAGCATCCTCCAAGCGGGGCAGGTGCGTCCCCCTCGCCCCTGAGCTCTTTTGTCTGCCTGTGCTCAGCCCTGCCCGGGCTCTGGGCCCTTGGTTTCACCTCTTCTTGTCTCCAGAGGAGGGTCTGAAGGGCCTTTTCTGCTCCAGCGGGTGAGGGGCAGATGGGTGTCTGCTCCTCATCGGTTCCTGCAGTTGCCATCTGACACAGGGGTGGTGGGAGCCGCTTCCCAAAATGCCCGATGGCCTGAGGCCAGCCTGGCTCTATCACCGGGGTGGAGGCTGCGGAAGGGCAGCTCCGCTCGATCCCTTTCTTTGTCCCTCCAGGCACCCGGCTCACGTGGCAGCGAGGTGTCACAGCAGCCTTTCCAGCCTCTGCCAGCCACCACCCTTCAGCAGAGCCCAGCTCTGGGGAGCTGGAGGTGAGCCCAGTTCTCCAGCCCAGTGCTGGAGGCAGGTCCTGCTGGTGGGGAGCTGCAGTGAGCCGGGCCCCTCCTGTGAGGGGCTTGAGGAAGGTGTGGGGTGCTGTCAGGCTTCTCCAATGGATCTCAGCTACAAAAAAGAGCTAGTGAGTTGTTCTCCTCCCTTCATCCAGCAACTCCTGTCCTTTCACTTACATCACTTGCTGATCCTCTTATTTATATTTATTTGCTTTATCTTCCCTAGAAGAAGGCTGTTTGCTTGCTTTTTGTTAAAGCTTTGCTATTTCAGGTAGGTATTTTTATTGGCTGGTGCCCATGGTCTCTGAACCTGAAGTTATTAAAATAAAGCACAACTTGTTGTGGGTTTTGTGCTTGTTTAACTTCGGGTTATTCATGAGTTTGGAGCACGGTGTGTGTCCTGGTTACCAGGTCAACTTACCACCACTGTGGTTTAGTTTAAAATGAAGGTTTTAGTTTAAAATCTGTCACAGACAGGCAGGTGCTATATTGGAAAGGCAAAAGTTTTTACTGCTTTCGGTGCACTTTTGAATTTGAAAAGCTCCCTCGAACCTTTAGGACGGTCTTCAAGGTGCTTGATGTTATAATTACGTGCTGGTGTGCTATTCCTGTTTGTTTTTAAATATCTGCAGGGTGTCAGTTGTGGAACTCGATTTGCTCATTTTGATCTGTCACCTGAAACAGCTGCAGCACTAAATAAAAACCGGGGCTGGTTTTGATTTTCAGAATGGGGAAGTGAAGGTTGGTCTTCAGTAAATCCTCCTGGTGCACCTGGAAAGCGTCTGTGGTTTTGAGATGGGCTGAAAAGCGTTACCCGAAGAGCTGAGCGTGAGTGACAAGAGAGAACTGACCCCCGTGTCTTGTCAGGGCTAGCTCGGATGCGTTAGTTGGTCGGTTATTTTTTAAGCAGTGCTGTGGCGGAAGGGTTGGGGTCGAAGTGCTCCTGGCTTCTCGGGCTGCCTGATGCTCCTCTTGCCTGGAAGGATGTCTTTGAGATTTACACTAGAGGGGGTAGTGGTTTAGCAAGAAACCAGGCAACCATCTTCTTGGAAGCAGGTTCTCCATCTGGCCTAAGTCGTTCCCTGTCAGTGAAACCGCCTCTCTTTGTTTTAAAGCAGCCTTATAACAGGGCACTGGGGCATATTTGACCTGTTTAATCATGTCACTCAATAAATAAGCTATAAAAACTTTTTTTTTTTTTTGCCAAAGCAGAGCTACGTCCAGAGCTCCAGTGCAGATTGGGTTTTCTGGGGTAGTGCCTAGAGAAAAGGCAATATCTAAAGAATCTGTCTGCTGAACGTATTGATTCGAAGCCGAGGTTGACTTTGATGCTTTTGGATCACCGCAGGACTGGCAGTAACCCCAAAAATCTTCAGCAGATTTTCTGTAGCCTTGAAAGCAGCTTTTGAACTGCGCGAAGTGGAGCTGGCCTTGCCAGGCGGTGGTGGGAGGAGGCTGTGGGCATGTGCCAGGCGGAGCAGAGAGGAGGGGAAGAGAGGCACCAGTGCCCCTTCTCTGTTCCCCTCTCACTGCTCCAGACTCTCTGAGGAGTGTAGTGACCTGATGTTCAGAATAAATGATCCTTATTTTTCATACAGAGCTCTGGTGGTCCCAGGTACTGGGAGACGATGCTGGAGAGACCTCTATCCCATGTGAGGGGATCAGCAGCAGCAGGACTGAGTTTTTCCCCGTCTGCTGCTGTCTGCACACAGTGGGTGTTCCCTTTTCTTCCCCTCTGAAAGCATCTCATAAATACGGACTCGCTGGGTGAGGAAGGAACTGGCACGGTGTCTTGGGTCCATAGGGTGCCTTTGAACTGAGCTTGGCTGCTTCGTGAGGGGAACTGTTCCAGCGTCTTTGCTGCAGGTATCTGCCTGTGGGGGGAAGGAGTGTGGCTGCCTGGAGGCTTGGGGGAATTCAGGGCTGACTGAAAGCTGAGGAAGGTGCTGAGTAGTTTCGTGCACCCATGTGATATTTCCACAGCAGGGTTGGTGGGCTGAGCAATGGCACGGGAGCCTGTGCAGGGCTGAGGACCTGGAGATGGCAAAGTCTAATCCTGACTGGGCTGAAGTGCTTTTTCCATCTACAAAATGACTAAAACCCACCTGCTTCAGGGCAGGATGAAGAGATTATTGAATGCGTGTGAAGTGCTTTGAAAGGGCGCTGGGTAAGTAGGAGGGAAGAACCGCCTTTGGTCCTAAAAGCTTCTCTTCAAGAGCTGTAGAGGAGGAAAATGGGTCTCTCTTTACAGTTTAGGTCCGGAGAATGCTGAAGGACATAAAAGTGTAATGCATCTCTTCATGAGTCTCTTCAGCAAACCAAAGAGCCGGTTTCCTTGGTTTGAAAGTCGCTGTTGGGAGATGCTCAAGAGGTGGACGGGTTTTGAAGCCAGAGCAGAAAGCTGCAGTCAGGTCTGGAGGTCTGAGTTCTGCCTTGTCCGCTCTGATCCTGATGTTGCTGTGAGCTGGGCAGAGCGAGGCTCTCAAACCCTTTATTCCAGAGCGGTGCATGCTGACAATTGCTCGGCTGTTTTCTGGGATGGCCCAAAGCTTGTGGAGCACTTTTGTTGCTGTGGGGATGTTCTGTTTGGGCGGGCAAGGCTTCGCAGATCAGATCTCGATGACTTCTTTGGCAGGTGACTGGATGGGCTCTTGAAGTATTGTCCAGTGACTGAGTTTCTCACCTCTGTGTGATTTATGCTCCCTAGCCCACGAGTAAGCTGCTGAAACGCTGTTTGGCTCCTGTTTCCTCAGGTCAGGTGCAGAAGAATCCGTGGGCTCATCTCCCCAGCTTTAACTCTTGATCCTGTCACTGATGCAGGAAGGAGCTTCACCTCTCCCTTCTTCCAAGTCTTCAGCCCATGTGGGACGGCTGTGCCTTGTACACAAAACACTGCAAAGTGATACTTGGTCGAACCTAAAGAGGCTCTTTAAATGTTAAAACCTGACTCTAACCATTCTCAGCCCATGTGTCACTGTAGGATCAAGGCTGTTGTCTTCTTTGCCGGTCAGGTTCCTCGTATAGTGCGTTGCTGGGAGGCTGCGCATTAAACCTGGCCTTGTCTAGGGTAGCAGCCTCTGTACTGCTTGTACTGCAGCACAGGGTCACACCAGGTGAGGACAGGATGGAAAAAAAGTCTTTACAGATGGGTTTGTTATTCCTGTAGTTGATGTTGTGCAATATCAGCTTTGTGTTGGCAAGAGCAATGAGCAGAAAGGGGAACTTCTGAACCACCTTCGGTATTTCTGCACCAAGAAAGGAGATGGGGTGGGTCGGTGTCGGGTGTTCTAGTCTGTGAGCTGTGTGGAGGAGGCCTTGCTGCTTTTTCTACCCGCCCGTTTGTGTTTAGGACAGTGATTACCGAAATGTCACTGGTGGGTGTTTTTTTTAACTGAGTTTTGAAATGAATAGAAAAACCCTGCTGGCAGTGAGGTCAGGACGTGTCTTCTCATGTTAATCAATGTCACAGTGTTCCAGCCGTCAGGGATTTCTCCTCCTCCGACTGAACCGTCAGTTGTGGCCGGTTTCCTGTGGGCGAGCAGGTGCAGCTGCTCTCTGCGTCAGGATTTCAGTGGGGGCTGAGGGGACACTTACCGTTTCTGGTCTCTGTGCAAGCGGGAGGGTGGCTGTGGGGAGACTCAGCCCTGAGCTCGCACACAGCTCTTCCTCACTCCAGTTGCAGGCTGTGAAAAGCAGGAGGTGGGAGCAAATCCCCTCTGTCAAGCCAGCAGGATTTTGAAGGCTAAAGATGCAGGGACCTCCCTGGATGTCCGAAGCCCTAGAGTTGTGCCAGTGTTTGTGAGCTCCCCGGGCTCCTCTCTGCCCACCACAGGAGCCCTTTGTCCGCTCTTACAGGATTTATCTTACTGTGTTCTGGGCTCATCCCCAGCAGCGTGGGCAGCAGGTGGAGGGAGGGGATCCTGCCCCTCTGCTGCACTCTGCTCTGGGGAGATCCCCCTGCAGAGCTGGGTCCAGCTCTGGGCTCCTCAGCCCCACAGAGACACGGAGCTGCTGGAGTGAGGCCAGAGGAGCCCCAGGAGTGACCCGAGGGTGGAACCCCTCTGCTGGGAGGAGAGGGGAGAGAGCTGGGGGGGTTCAGCCTGGAGCAGAGAAGGCTGCGGGGAGACCTTAGTGCAGCCTGTCAGTGCTTCAAGGGGCTGTCCGAAAGCTGGGGAGGGGCTGTTCAGCAGGGGCTGTGGGGACAGGACAAGGGGTGATGGGTTCAACTGACAGAGGGAGATTCAGACCAGAGGGAAGGGAGAGATTGTTTCCTCTGAGGGGGGTGAGACCCTGGCCCGGGTTGCCCCGAGAGGTGGGAGAAGCCTCATCCCTGGCACCATCCCAGGTCAGGTTGGCCCTTGGGGCTCTGAGCCCCCTGCTCTGGTTGCAGATGTCCCTGCTCCCTGCAGGGGTTGGACTGGAGGCGTTTTGAAGGTCCCTTCAACCCAAACCAATCTGTGATTCTGTGATTTCTCTTCAGTGTGAGGTCACACCTTGAGTACTGTGTCCAGTTTTGGGCCCCTCACTTCAAAAAGGACATTGAGGTGCTGGAGCGGGTTCAGAGAAGGGCAACAAAACTAGTGAAGGGTCTAGAGAACTTGTCTTATGAGGAGCAGCTGAGGGAACTGGGAATGTTTAGTCTGGAGAAGAGGAGGCTGAGGGGAGATGTTATTGCTCTCTACAACTACCTGAAAGGAGGTTGTAGGGAGGTGGGAGTCTGTCTCTTCTCCCATATTACGAATGACAGGATGAGAGGGAATGGCCTTAAGTTGCAGCAGGGGAAATTTAGGTTAGATATCAGGAAAAATTTCTTTACACAGAGGGTCATTAAGCATTGGAACAGTCTGCCCAGGGAGGTGGTGGAGTCCCCATCCCTGGAGGTGATTAAAAGTCGTGTGGATGTGATGCTGAGGGACATAGTTTAGGGACCCTCGCAGTGCAGGGTGAAAGGTTGGACTCGATGATCTTAAAGGTCTCTTCCAACCAGATGATTCTGTGATTCTATCTCATCTGACGTTTAAACACTTCCTCTGATTTATTTCTTTTCCTCTTGTCAAACCCTGCAGCGTGGCGTTAGCACTGGAGCACCTGAAAGCACAGTTCACCAGTCCAGGCTTTCCCAAAGCCCTCTCCCTGGGCTGGGTGAGACGGGTTGGTGGCGTCAGGACGGCGTGTCGACTCCTGTCATAGCGCAGGCGTGCACTGACAGGCAAGGCCAGCTCGTCTCCCTCCCCACATGGGCTGTGGGACCAGAGGACTGGGGCGGTGTTTGGCGCCAGCTGAGAGGGCGCAGCGGGACGAGGGGTTCGCTCCGCACGGCCCTGGGGATTGCTGCTGAGGGCAACGGCTGCGCTCACCAACTCGCGTGGCTCAAACCGAGTCAAAACCCACATGCGCAGCTGGGGAGCGGGGAGAGCAGATGTCAGAAAATCCCCCAGGGTGATAGTGGTAGCGCCAGGAAACAGCTCAAAAGCCCCTGCAGACACTCCAGTGACACCCAGTCCGGCTTGGGAGTAAAGGAGGGTGAAGGCGGGACTTTGGGTGGGTAAGTCCTGCCCTAATTATCTCTGCAGCCCAGCGAGTGCTGTGTCAGCACATGGTCAGCGTGTTGTGCCACAAGCCTTTGCCGGAGTGTCTTAGAAGGCAGCAGATATTAAAAGCCTCCAGTACAGCATGAACAAATATCTGCAATATTTATTAACCACGGGGAGCTCAGGTAACGCTTTGAAGTTCTTGACTTACTGTGGAGCGAAGTTGTGTTGCTGTGGGGGTTGCAGTACGGGGAGAAGCAGCCGCGAGAGAAGTTCCCTCTCCAGGGAGGCTTTCACGTGTCAGCCCTTCCTTCAGCGAGAGGCTTCGGTCCTCGGGGCTGCTCCTGCCTCTGAAGTACATGAACTGTGCCAAAACTCTGCTCTGCTTTGGAGGGCTCAGTCACACAAGGATTTTCCTTTCCCTTCCTTAAAGAGAGGCTCCGTGCTGAGGATTGGGGAGCGTCTCGGTGTCTGCGGAGCTGCGGGTGTCTGAGTCGTGAAGAAGCTGCAAAGTAATTCCAGCTTGTGAGTTAACTAAAGCCAGACAGGTTTTAAAACCAGTTTTAAGTTCTGTTTTTAGCCCTTTGTAAGTCACAGCTGAAGTTTTTACATCTAGCTTGAAAGGTGCTTTGCTTTAGTTTGAACTTTGTTTTTCCAAGTGCCTGCTTGTGACTGAGGTGAAATACTGTGGGTTTTTTTTTCTTTCTTAGATGGGAATTCGTCCCACAAAGTAGTTAAAGAACTAAGGCAGGTGTTGGGGTGATAAGTTATCTCGAGCAGCCAGAGAAAGGCTGGAAAATCGAGGGACTGCTGCGTCTCCGTTAATTTTTATTTTTGTTTCCAAACAGCATTTGAACTTTTCTTGTCTGTTGAGGAATAAACTTTAAAGCTAAAATGAGAATGGAAAGAGCTCCACAGAATCCAAACACTGAATATCCCGATGAATGTGTCACCGATGTTAGAACGGTGAGATGCCTTCTAGCTGGCATGAGAACAGGCTGTGGGCTCGGGGAGCAGTCGTGACATTTTGGGTGCCCCCTTTGCTTTCTGCCCGTCCTGGTAAATGCACCAGTTGTGTTTCTCATGCTCTTTCCTGGATTATGGGAGAAAGGCACCAAAGGTGGGATTTCCTCTCAGGAAAACATGATGGTTATCACAGCTCCTGCTGCGCCTCCGGTGCTCTTTGCCTGTCGCTGTTGTTTGAGCCCAGGAGCGGGTGGGACATTGGAGGAACGTAAATAATGGCTTTTGCATGGGCCAGACCATCTTCTTGTGGCTTTTTCATCCTCAGGTTTAACTGATGTTGCTATGTGAAGCAGTGGTGAACCCTGCTGTCCCCCAGGACTGTCTGTGAGGCTCGCAAGAGGGTGAAGCCACCACATTTAGTAGGCTGGAGGAGCTTTCAGGTGCCTCCTCTGCTGTGCCAGAGGCAAAACTGCACAAAGTTGCATTTTTTTTTTTTTTAATAAAATTAAGGTGGCTGTGTGTCCTGCATCCCTGGACATGGCTGTGTGAGCAGCTTTCGGAGTGTGCCCTGACATCCTCCTGTCCAAGTGAGTCAGTTGTCCCCTGATAACACTCAGGAGGGACATGGCCTGTGCTGGAGCTGCTCCCCGGATGGACCGAACCCCCATGGGCAGGTCCGGGTCCTCGCCAGCCGCAGTGGTCTGGGACAGCTGAGCTGAGCAAACAGCTCATGGCTTGTACAAGGACGATGTCTGGCTGCTCTTGTCCTTCGGTGTGATCCACCCCTCCCTGTGCTGGTTGTGACACCCTCCAGTGAACCCCCCGCACAACCAGTTCAGCCCTTTGGTGGCACCGAGCGCTGCCAACATCTGGTGAAACCGTACCCTGACTTCAGCAGGTTTTGTCCCGGCAGGTTCAAAAATACCGCAGGGTGAAGGATGACTGTTCATTCTTTTTTCAGCCTTGCTAATATAAGACTTTCTTTTCTCATATTCGTGTCCTTTTTTCCAGTAAAGAAATGAGCGTGTTGGTTCATGAGGTACTTTGACACATTAAATGTCTTCTCAGGGTGCACAGGGAGAGGCCAGCTTGGACCAGATGGGCCGCAGCGCCTCTCAAACCTCACTTCCCTGATGCTCTTAGATGAGCACAAGGTTATCTATGCTTTTAATACCTGATTTTAAAAATTAAATTTGCTCTAAAGAGAAAGAAGGAGCAAAAAAAAAAACACCATGAGGACTAGGGTTACATCTAAAGTTGAAGAAACATTTCTCTTAGCTCCTCTTAGCTGCCCTCTTAACCCTGGATAATTATTTGACATGTACTGTTTTAAATCACAGTGTTAATTATTTCCAAGTGGTTGCATATTATTGTTAAATTAATTATTCGAAGTTTGCTTTGGGTACTCGCAAATGAGGTCTGCGCCCCAAACTGCTGTTTAATTCTGCAGAGCAGCAGAACTCGGCCTTTCCGAAACATTTTCTTCTTGAGAAGCCGCCGTCTCTTCCATGAAGCATTAAATGAAAAGCTTCAAATAACTTTCCAGTGGTGATAATTTTTCTGTAATTGCAGAGGTGGTGCCTTTGCTAAGTGCCGGCACTGTAAACACGGGCGAGCTGCTGAGCTAACGAAGCACTCTGTGACGGTCAAATAAAAATGCTGGGTTTTTTCCCCCTCTGACAGCTTCCCCCATCTCCCTGTGAATGCACCTCCTGTTGCCAGCTCCAGGTGACCTGGAAACAGGGGTGACTTTGGCAGCAGGTCTGGAAAATGTTTGCTGTCCTTTGGCCTGCGAACCCATCCCTGCCCAGATCCTCATCAGTGTAAATCTGAGAGTTTCTCTTTTTTGCCTCCTTAGCAGTGGAAGGAAGGTCCTTGTCCTCCCTGTCCCACATGCATGCAGGAGCCCCACTCCTCTCCCAAACCCAGCAGATTTACAACGACCAGCACCCGTTCAGGGTATTTAAGGCACGTGCAGTATGTGTTTTTTGCGAGGGTGCTTGGAAGCAAAAGGCATCTTTTTCTGCAGAATGACTCACTGTAAATAAGTTTTACCGTCAGACAGGTGACCTCGTACTGGCGTTGTTCCTTTGTTCGCTGCCTTCGCCCGCGGCGCAAGCTAGGAGGGCCGGTGTGCAGCCCGCAGTCGTTGCCGTGCGGAAGCTCTGTAATCAGCCAGCTCCGCCTCAGGACCGGGGCCTCGTTTCCCAGAACCAGCATCACTGTAACCAGGAAAAAACCCACCAACCTTGTCTATTTTTTGAAGCCTTTCGTTTTACGCTTGTGGGTGGAAGTGGCTGCTTTAGGTTCCTTTTGGTGCATTCTCAAGTAGTTCCAGGTTAAGTTGTTCGCTGTGTGAATTATTAATAAGCAATATTATATTAGTAAGTGTGTAGTGTTGCTGTTAACTTCACCTTTTCGTGTCCCAGCAGGACTCTTTTGTACAGCTGAGGTTGAGTAATTTATTCAAATCATTTATATGCTAAAGGCTGTCCTGGTAGCAGCTTCGTTCACAATCCTATAAGGAGTTGTCATCTCAAGTCTCATTGTCTTGTGATCCTCAAAGGAGAGCGGAGACTCTGGGCTGTACATCCAGCCAAAAAGAATTATTCTGCTACATGGGGCCTCTCGCTTGTTTTGCTTCATCAGAAATACTGCAGAGGCCTTGTGTATCAGAACAGCAAAACCCGTGTAGTTCATCTGGTAGTAAAGCCATAGTGTGTGTGTGTGTGTATATGTAAACAAAATCCCCTTCGCCTTGTGCTTCCGCTACATTATCTGCAAATGCACCACGGCCAGAGGTGACGGTCCTGATGGGTATCGTGGAGCCCCACACAAGGGTCCTTCATGGAAAAGGCAGCCTTTGATCAGCAGCGCTTGGGGAATCCATCAGGCCTCTTCCACGCCTACAAAAGGTTCTTTCAGGAGCCGGCTCAAAGCCCGCTGGCGTTCTCTGGGATGATAATGGGTTTTTACATCTGGTCATTCCATTGAAAGAAAAGGTGTGAATTAGTTATGTACAGCAGATGGTCAGCAGAGAAACAGGTACCTGCTCTGTGCTGTCTTCTACTTCATACCCTGGTGTATGTAAAATAATTTGATTTTCTGCCTGAACAAGGTGTCTCTTGTGTAGTTGGCTTGGGGTTGGTTTTTTGGTGTGGTAGTGTGGGTTGTTTTTTTGCTTTGGCAGGTCTTTAGATCTGGACTCCATGTTCTCACCTCTTCATAGGCCACCTAATCCTTATCTCTGCACAAATGACCAGGCTGATGCCTTCACAACCTTGTGGTAGATCTTAGGTCTGCATCTCGAATTGGCACACTAGCTGACTCCTCCAGACGTCACTGCCCCGCTCGTCTCTACTGCTGTGGAGTCAATGCTTCGCAAAGTGATGAGAGATGAGGCGGCGGCTATGGAGGGCTCTGTTCTGGATCAGCTGTTGGGCTAAAATTAATACCCAACTGTTTCGATAATCTGTTTACATCCACTAGTCTTGATGCTGCTGCTGTTGGCATCTATGTTTGTGCCTGGTTTTTCCTTGTTACCTGCATTTTGTCATGGTTTCTTCTATCTCTAGTGTGGTGGTTCTCTATCTGACTGGAGTACGCCATGTGCCCAGGGGCTCCGGTTTGGCACCTTCTCCCTCCCTTTCTGCCCCAGGGTGAGAGCTGGGCTGGACGTTGTGATGGGGAGGAGCAGACACTGGTTTGGAAATGCTCTTTCTGTCTTGGTTGTAAAACACTTTGCAGTAGGTAGAGGGGGAGCTAGTTACAGAAATACATCACCCTGTTCCTCTCCCACCTGCCATTTCTGGTCCTGGGCTCAGCTCAGACTGTCCTTTGGAAGGTGGTGACATCATACCATGATGGCCCAGAGTCCCTGCTCAATCAGGAGCTAATTGGTTTGGAAAAAACCTTTGCAGACCCGAGGGGGTGAAAGGTATTTTATGAGACCACCACCTTCATTTTAACCCAGCCTCTGTTATTCTGCTTCCTTGGCCGCTTGTTCTGCCAACAGCCAGGGAGGTCCTTTTCTGATACCAAAAGGATCATCTCACAAAACCCAGCAAAATCCAAGACAAAGCTCAGTCTCGCGAGAATGGCGGAAACGACTCCTGTAAACACTGATCATCTCTGGCTGTTACCAGAAATTCCCTCGTCCCTCTTAGACCTGAGAAGTGGGTTTTTTAGGGATTTCTCCATGAGTTGGAAAGGGAGCTGGGAGAGTTTGGGATGCCGTGGCAGAAAGTAGTGAACGTTGATGCTTGTGACAACTGCTGCCATGTCCTCTTCAAGGTGAATATTGCAAGATGAGCTGTAATGGACTCTCCAGCTCTATGTTGTCCCTCGGATGGATTGCTTTGCATTTTCATATTGTTCCATATGGTGGACCATTGCTTTCCTGTGTGGCTCTGGGTGGAGGAGCTGTGCACCGCCATCAGAGCTGTGTGTAGTCCTGGAAATGAGGCCACCAAAGGGACTTGTCTGAAGAGAGAAATATTCTGGGTATTTCATGTTCCTGCCTTGGTGGTTGTTCCGTGGGGTTGAGTGGTGTTGCCTTTGTACCTGTTGCTTATGCACTTTGTCAGTCCAAATAAAACTGGTTTTCCTGCAGCTGCTGTGAGAAATGCTGAGCTCTGAGGAGCACTGGAGGCTTTTGGTGGGCTGTGGACATAGGCATCGAGAAGGAAGAACCTAATCCACAGGTTTCGTACTGGAATCCTCTTCTCCCTTGGTCGCTTCATTGAATTAAGCAGATAATTCAGCACGTACTCAGCTCCTCTTGGTCCTAATGCAGTGATTATTCTTTGGTGCCCTGAAGAATATTTCATTTGTAGAGGTTTTTCCATGAGTAATAAAAGCACTTTGTGAATAGATCTTTAGTCAAGACCCAGGAGCAGTTTGTAAAATCTCGTCTAGCCACTGGCCAGAGAACATCACTGGTGGCTTTTGGTATCAGGCATTTGTTCTGTGGTGACGTCACTTCTGTAGCGACTTTCAGTGTTGGCCTTGGACGAGAGCAGACCTTACAAAGACCGTTTTTTAGGTTTTACTCCAAAGAGTATTTTCCTTGAATCTCTGGCAGTAAATCCTTTCTCTGTCTTACAGAGCGCGGCTATGATCCCTACAACCCCGAGCTCCCAAGGCCCTCGCTGGAGACAGAGGATGGGGTGCTGGGTGACATTACCGACGTGACACCCGGTATTCTGGAGCTGGAGCTGGTCAACAAGGCCATTGAGGCAGTCAAGAACGAAGTTGAGAGAGAGCAGAAGAAGTATGAGGAGCTGCTAGAGACGACAAAGGAGTTCAGTGCTTCAGAGGCCTCCTCACTCATTTCAAATACACCCGCCTCAGCTACTGGGGCACAAAATGACTCCTTTACCTCCTTAGAGTATAATCCAGGTAGCTACAACTTTAATAACAACTCGGACTACAACCCCACTCCTCTCGCCGCTGCTAGCCGGTCCAGTAAATACACTTTGGATACTTCACGAGCTAAAGGCAGCGCACTGGAGTATGTTCCCAAGGCTGTTGTACAGAATAAAAAGTACAGTAGCACTGTCACTAACACTAAATACGTGATCGACGACTCTAAGCCTTCTACAGACTTGGAATACGACCCCCTTTCAAACTACTCAGCCCGGCTTTTGAGCAAAGCCACAACAAAGGAGCCCAAGGGGTGTAAAAGGGGCAGGGTGCCCAGTTACGAGGATTCTTACTCTCCTTCGCGAAAGAAGCTCTGCGAAGTGCCCGATGACTATGAGGTGTGCGCCAGGTTCTCCTCCTCAGAGGATGAGGCTGATGTGGATTATAAACCCACTTCTGTCAGTTCACAATCAAAAGCTGGTTCTGAAAGCGAGTCAAATGACGGGTTGTCCACCAAAGAGCAGAGCTCCAAACTGGATGACTTTGCTTCCCCGGAGAGCAAAGAAGGGGCAGCGCAATATTGCATTGAAGACCTCCCGAGTTCCCAGAAAAATCTCACCAAAAACTTACCAGACAAGAACGCAAAAGCAGCAAAATCGTGTTCTGCTAAGAACGACCAGGAAGTGGAAAATAAAAGCAAAGACTCAAAAGACAAAACAAAAAAGAAGAAGACAGATGTTAGTAAAACACCTGGCCCGGGTGAGGGTGGGAAGAAGGAGAAAAGTAAAAACACAGAAAGAGACAAAGTGCCGAAGAGAGAAGAAAAATTAAAACCCAAGAATGAAGAGAAAAACTGCAAAGATAAAAGTGGCAAAGTGAAAACCGATGGGAATGGAAAGAAACCTGAAAAACAAAAGTCAGAAAAAGCAGATGGGCTTAAGAAAGACAAATCCAAGTCCAGCAGCAGCAGTTCAGGGAAAAGCAAGAGTGAGGGTGTCAAAGGCTCGAGCACAGAGAAGCTGGGGAGCAGCAGGAAAGAGTCCAAGCTGAAAAGAGCCGACATGAAGAATGGGAAAGAAACCTCTGGTCATAAAAACAAAGAGAAAGGGACCAAGACTCCAACCCTGGAGCGAAAGAAAGAAAAGGTCAGTTCTACAGAAAAAAGAGATGCAAAGAAGGGCCGGAAGCAGCAGAGCTTGAGCCACGCTGACCTGTTTGGTGACGAGAGTGGAGACGACGATGATAAAGGCCGACCTTTGTCATCCACATTACTTGACGTGAGCTCGAACTCGGATGGCGATGACTCGGGTTCAGACTCTGAAAGTGGAAATGAAGGGCCAAAGAAAGTGAAACGCTCTAAATTGTCAAAGTCATCGTCCTCTTCCTCGACCTCTGATGACATTGATTATTCCATCCTGGAGAAAGACCTGGACTTCGAGTCAGATCCCATGGAAGAGTGTCTCAGGATTTTTAATGAATCCACAGATGTGAAAACTGAAGACAAAGGCAGGCTGGGGAAACAGGTAATGCTGGTTTGGGCTGGCTAGTTCTCCCCTCAGTGTGAGAGGATTCCGCTTTAGTGGTGGTGCTTGTTTCACATAGCTGAAGAGGGCTACGGAGGGAGGCTCCATGTCTTGGTGGAACCTCATCTCTGTCATGACTGAGTGCTTTGAAGAGTTGGCACCTGAATTTACCTGCTGGATCAAAAGCTGTTGCGAGGGGTAAGGATTTAGTTACCTCTTGTGTGGGAGCCTTTGAGCTTTCAGGGTTATCAGTCACCACTGTCTCCATCTGGCCTAAGAACGGTGGTGGCCTGGATGGCTGGAGAAAAGCCCTCAGGGAGCATTATGGGTGGTTCAACACTGATCCCCGTTTGCTGATCTGGACGATGCCTTGTTGCAGCATAGTTTAAGGAACATAGTGGCAGGTAGAACCAGGACAATGTGTTGGTGCAAGTAAGTCGATGTAGTTGGCACCGGACACTTTGGGGACGCTTTGAGTTATGGTTTCCTATTTTAAATGCACAATGCAGGTATTTTGAGAGGATCTCTGGGTACCTTGTAGCTGGCTCAAATAAGAAATGGAGGGTAAGATGTCCTCAAGAGGTACAAAGGGTTTCAGAATAAGGAGGTAAAAAGGCAGCATGTGCGTAAAAAGGCTCAGCCAGCGGCTCAGGTGGTCCCCAGAGGCTGCGAGACCCTTGTTTTGAAGGTGAAAACAGAACCGAGCAAGTGTGAAAGACCAGCAAGCAGCTGCAGGCAGTGATCCCCCGACAGCATCTGGGGCAGGGGAGTAGGAGCAGGCAAAACTGCATCCTCTGACATCCGCGAAGCCCAGTCCCGGGAGCGGCTGCCTGTGCGGGGCAGGATCGCGGGACTTGCTGTCGAACGCAGGTTTTCTGCTGGGTGATTTTGCTGGTGTACAGGGCAGGGGTGGAAAGACCTTTAAAAAAGAAAAAGGTGACAAATTTGAGAACCCCCCCAGACTGGTACCTGGCACATGTGAGGTGTGGGGGTCGCGGTGTTAACTGGGGGGTTTAATGGGGCATGGTGACAAGATCGGGTGCTCTCTCTGTGCTGGGGGTGAGGGGGCACCGGAGGACCAGTGTCTGTGCAGGGAGTTACCGAGTGGCTTCAGCTGCAGGTAGCCTGCATCCCAGTGGAGCTACTGGGAGGCCATCAGGGCTTCTAGTGTGCTCCAGTTTAGCCTCCTCACACACAGCGAGACTCCGTTTGGGTTTGTAGATCTGAAGGAGGGGCAGGGCAAGCGCAACTGGAACCACCCGGCTCCGTGGTGGAAGGTGATTTCTCCTGGGATTGTTGACTTCTATTCAGACATCGGTGCTGGCTTTCAGGCTTTTGTTAGCGGGCTGGGTGATGTGGCCGTGAACAAAAATTCTTCCATTCATCCCCGTGTGTATGTGGAGGACAAAGTGAGCGGGATCTGTGCGGGGAGGAGAGCTGGTCCGGTGAAAAGAATAGCTGGGCCACGAACGCTTTTTGCTGAACTCTCTGTTGCAGTAACATGCCCGGTCTGTCCGCAGAGACCTCTGTGTAGCGGACAAGAACTTTTTAACACCCGTATGAAATGTCTTGGTAGAAGAAGCTACATCAAGCCGTTCAGTGAAAGGGTTTTCTTCTGACCTGTTAAGGGTTACTTGATTTTGCTTATTTCAAATTGAACTGTTCTTTCTTCAGTGTAATTCCCAGCTTCGAAAGAGCACTTTGGTTTTGGTTTTGTTTCTCCTAATTGCCCAGTTTAAGGGAAAACGGTTTGAAGGGCACAGTCTGTAGAGGAAAACACTAATCCGAGGAGAGCTTTCCAACTACGGGGCAATTCAGAATGGGCTGAACTCAGAAAGTGCTGAACCAGGGGCTGCCACCCACTGCAAACAGTTAATTCCGACATGGATCGGCAATGTTGAGCTGTCAGCAGCCACGTGTGGTTCCTGTGCACGGGCTTTACCTTCTGTCCCTGCCTGAAATTGAGTTTGGAAAGGGAGGAACAAGCGTTGGGAACGGCGGAGGGGCCCTGCTTTGAGAGGTGGGTGTTTGTAAGTAGGTTTCCTTCCCCGCTGCGTTGCAGACGGGTGGGATCGGACACAGGGAGTTTCTGTGTTTGTGGAATAATTTTGCAGATGGAGCCCGTGTGGTTTGGTCTCGGTGATGTGCTGGTCCGGAGGGAAGGTGTGTGTGGGCAGCGGGTGCTTCTCCGCTTTGTGTGAGCCAGTGAGGGATGTAACTGAATTAACAGGCCTCCCAAGTTCCTGGAGAGCAGAGAGGTTCAGCATGCAGCACTGGTCTGCGACACCGAACATGAGCTCGTCCCGAGTGGAGTCTGAGCTCACCCCCAAACCCAGCCTGCGGCTCTGCCGCTGTTTCTGAGAGATCATTGGGCTCGTCTTTCCTCAGAGCTTTGCCTGAGGGAAAACCGAAAGCAAAACTGACTGGAGGGCAGCGAGGGGTTTGGAAAAGGAACTCGTGAAGTGTGTTTTGTATAAAGGAAGAACTGAGAGAAATTCAGAGAGGATTTTGAAGTGGTTTCCCCTCCAGGAGCAGATCTGAGGTGTTCACTCAGAAGTAGCTTGACCTGGAGAGGAGCTGTTACATGCTTGTGGGTTTCTGGCCGTACCAAGTGTGTGACCTGGGGATGTGTCCCTACAGTCCTTCTGCAGATATGGCTGTGGATAGAACTGCTGCATAAACCATCTCCCTAAGCATGGAGCAGGGGCACCGTGGTTTGGCGTCGAGCGGGTTCTCAGGACCTTTCGTTACACAAGAGCAGAAGTGAATCAGCTCCCAGGTTCTTACAAAAAACCAGCCCCAAACCCCGTGACATGCAGAGGGTGGTGAAGGGTGCGGTGTGAACACTGGGCTGGCTGGAGAAGGGTGGTCAGGGCTCTCGTGACAGCGGGGGCTGCCCTGAGTCCTGCCAGTGCTGCCCAGTTCCCAGCTCCCGGAGTGACTGCTGGGCTGGGAACTGTGATGCTGCAGTTCATGGGCTTCGCTGGCGGCTCTTGGGCTCAAACCAAGGTTTGTTTTCGTAGTTCAGCATCTGCCCACATGTTCTCACCACCAGCCTCTGTTAACACAAAAGGAGACTTTTCAGGACTCCTCTTTGAGAGGGATCTTCAGGTCGGTTCAGTTTTGGAAGCTTGTTCTTTTGTTTTCCAGCCGTCCAGAGAGGAAGGACCTGAAGAAAAGACAGAAGATAATTTAACTACCTTGTTTCCTGGCCAAAAAAGGAGGATCTCTCATCTTGTCAAACAAGGAAATGTAAGTGCAACTTGTAGAAGCAGAAGTGAGGGTTTTCCATCCTGTTACGACACTGGTGCAGTCCCAGGCTCAGGCAGGAGCGTACGAGGTGCTTGTGCTGGGATCCATCGGTGTCAGCTTCTTTCCTCCCCTTTCCAATTTCTGAAGAACGTGGTTGAGCTTCTGCGACAAACAGCAGCAAAACTCTAACAAACGTTCGTAAACCCGCGGGTGAGCGGTGGGAGAGCAAAGGGATTCTGCACCTTGTAACTCACTGGGGTAGATCGAGATGTTAATTTTTCTACAGCGTAGCTTCATTCAGTCACTTAAGATAAAAATCAGCGGGACACAAGGTCAGTCTTTGAGGACTTTATGACACTTGTCTTTGTCTTGTGGACCCAAAAGGCAGCTGCAGGGATGTTGTCAGGTGTTTGAAACCATTACCTCATACTAGTCCTGAATCAGCCAAGGTATCAGCAGGATCTCGTTTGATCCTCGTCTTTCACAAGAGTGAAAATAATTTAAATGCAGAAGAGCAGAATAAAAAGCTGGGAAAACGTTCTGGTTTTTTTCCTTTCTTTCTCACTGGGATTTTAATTCATGTTTTCTCTGAGGGTTTAATGTGTTTCCCTCCAGGTGCTGAGCACAGATTAGTCAGTTTGATGTTCCAGCAGGATAAGAGTGGAGACTTACACTCTGGTTTGAGCTGGGTAGTCCAAATTAATTGTTCTTCCTTCCCTCTCTGCCTGGAAAAGGTTTCTTTGCTTTTAATAATTTGAAGCCCTGAGGTCAATACAATGCATTTTATTTAACTACATATCTTCAGCCAGTCCGCGTGCTTTGATAAGGGCCCTTTCTTCCAAAGTGAAGAGATAAGAGACTGAAGCAAATGGCTTGGAAATTCATTAACTCAAATATTTATTGTAAATAGGTGCCTTTTAGACACATACAAATCTTGAAATACATTTTCTTAATGTGACAGCTGATCCCCAAACGCTTTCCAAAGCTGCGAGCCCCAAGCAGAGCCATCGCATGGGCAAACAGAGCCGATCTGGTGTGCTCAGCGGCGGCTACCGCGAGCACACACCGGGACGTGCGTTCCCCAGGGCGTCTCGGCTCAGGAGCTGCCGTAAGACCTGAAGTGCTGCTTTTACACGCAGGGTTGAGGCTCGTGCTTTGCCCTGTCCCTCCAAGTCGATTATCTGCTCAGTCTTGCTTGTGATGTATAGCTTGAGGACTGAGCGAGCAGGAGGGGAGGGAGCTGAGTTCTAGTTTAGTTGCCGGGGGAAATGGTGGGCCAAAGGAATTGAAGGTGAGGCAGAAACGAGTGTCCTGTCCTGCTCGGAAGCCTGTAATTACACCTTAATGGCTGACTGCACTCCCTTTGGTATCCAGAAGCTGGTGTCAGCATCAGAGACCAGGAATGCAGGAGGTGCCAGCTTGCTCCCAATTTGCAGTGTCGGAAACGCTGTGTTACACATGGGCTGTGTGAGCGCACCCGTCTCTGAAGAGATGGCAGGAGGGAAGGGCTGTTTCTCAGATTTCAAAGGTTGTTAAGTAGAGAAGTTTGTGCTGCTGCTGCTTCTTCTGTACTTCTGCTGCTAGAAAACTTCTCTCTTTGCTGACATCATTTCTGGCACCTTTCCTGCAACCTGAATTTGGACATCAAAGAAACTGCAGCGTAACTTGTTTGTGCTGGTAACGGCTTGAAGCAGGGAAGTGCCTCCACAAGAGGCAGGGGCAGAGCCTGCTTAAAATTCAGAGCTCCGTTTGTGTGGTGCTCTGATCCCATAAGTACAGATATGTGGGACTTTTAAGTACTTACAGGAATTAGAGAGCTGAAACAAGGCTGCAGGGAGGTGGGGAGCTGCTGTGATGCGAGGGGAGATGGTGCCAGTTCCTCAGCATGGGAGAGAGCTGGGACACTCAGCACCATGTTGCAAGGGGGTCGGAGTTGGTCGCTTTTTTGTGGCAGTAGAAATGAAAGCAGCATACAGGAGGCAGCGCAGGGGTAGATTTGTTTTCTAGTGCAAGTCTGTAGAGCTGAGAGTACTGAAAGAGTCTAGAAGCAGGTTAGGCCCCATGACAGGGGACATCAGGCTGTTAAACAGGCAGTTCAGATACCACCTACCAATTGAGCAACACACCAGAGGGCGAGTCGTTAATGTCATGTTTTTTGTGGGTGACTAAATATTTTGTTCTGGAAGATGGTTGGGATCTTCTCTCAAAAACTCATGTTTGTTTACAGAGCGGGGTTGAGGAAAAGAGACCTTTCTTGGGTGAGTGGAAGCCTGAGGGTGGGGGTTGAGCAGGCGAGCGTGTGCCGACTCTCAAACCTTTTTGTCCGTGCAGGCAGAGGTCCCGAGCAAGCCCGTAATCCGGCCGTACCGTCCACCCACCGCTCAGGAGGTCTGTTACCAGAGGATCCAGCTGGCCCAGCAGCAGGCGGCACAGCTGGCTGTGGCCGTTCAAAAGGCCTCTCTTTCTTTGCCAGGAGAGAAGAAGAGGATTGCTCATGTGCCAAATGTAGCCCTTTCCGCAGCAGCCAAGCAAAGTAAGCCAGCGGCGTTACGTGTCATCGCTGTCCTGTCCTCCCCACGGTTCAAAGACACCGTCTCCTGTTGATGTTTATCCCCAGCAAAAAACTATCAGGAGAATGTGAGACTCTCAGGAGATGTCTGGCATTGGCCAGGACTTGAATCTTTGCTGACAGTGACCAGCGGAAGGGCTTTCCCCCAAGAAATCCCATCCTGTTCTGAAAGGCAACAGACGAGCCGTACAGCCCCATTCCCCCACTGTCCCACGCAGCTCCCTCACTTCAGCCAGTTCTTTTTCTGTCCCTTCCTTGGAGCGTGTTTGCGCCTCCATCGCTCTTCCATTTAAACCTTCTGAGGTGGCACGAACAGGAGGGAAGTGCTAATTAACACTCATTGGTATCCCTGTGTAATTGGGAGGACTCGGAGCTGACGTGATGGGCAGTCAGCACATCGAAGCTGACAGGGTCACCTCTTTGAACCCTGCTGAGTCAGTCACCCCAAAACAAACAGAAATGAGGCATGTTTCCTGGCAGAAGGTTCCTTCATCCTTGCCTGGAAGGTGGTAAAATTACCCAATTTGTATCTCTTTGGAGGCGTCTATTTGGAAAAATCACAGCTCGCAGCATGGGCCTTGTACAGTAAGGTCATCTTGGCAATGTGAAGCCCAGCGATGGGATTTCTACCTAAAGAAGGTTTCTGTTTCTTGCAGGCCTTGTGAGGAGTAAGACAAGTGTCACTGGCAAGAGTGTCACCCCTTCCAATGACTCTGAAGCACCCACCGTTTCTCTGAAGGCTTCCACCGTAGCTGGGATGGCTTCAAAGACCACCAGCACCATCGTGCCGAAGAGGATAGCCCATGTTCCCTCCTTGCAGGTACGAGGAATTTGGAGTCTTCCTGGTCGTTCGCCATGGAAGCGGTGGGTTTAACCCCACTGCTCCACTTCGCGCCCGCTGAACTGGGCTGTCTGGATGGCATGGATTAAATGGGCTTGTTTCTTCCTGTTGGTTTTCTTTGATAGCATTGTGTAAAAAATTAAACACTTGAGGGGTAGGAGCTTAAAAAGATGAGAATACTTAAGTGCTGCTC
This sequence comes from Bucorvus abyssinicus, assembly GCA_009769605.1. NCBI lineage: Eukaryota > Metazoa > Chordata > Aves > Bucerotiformes > Bucorvidae > Bucorvus > Bucorvus abyssinicus. The sequence continues at coordinate 11,247,038 of CM020055.1, forward strand.
TGATCTCTTCAAATATTGATCACGCGTGTTTGGTTGGAGCCCCCCGTTGTGCCACCTGGCCTGTGTGCAGCTGCCTGGGTCGGGACTGGGAGCCTCTTGCCTTCCAAGGCGAGACTTTGTGGGCCACATTGAGGAAGGTGCTTGTGGATAGTGTCCCACAGTGACCTATAGAGTTAAAATATGATCATTTAAACTTCATGCTGCTGTTAATATTTGGGGAAAAAGCTCTCTCTTGTTATTTTCCCTTTCCCTGGGATACCTGCCCAGCCTTTGGGTGCTTCTGCTGTCAGTTCCTTAGCGATGAAGTCCTTCCCTTCCCCATGAGCACTGGGGAACATGTTACTCGCTAAGATAATTCAGAGTTCCTCCTGTAGCAGCGTGTGGATGGCGTAAGAAGCTGTTTGCTGGAGTGGGAGGAATGTGGTTAGTGCCAGGACCTGATTACTCTGATGATATCTGTAGGAGTGAAAAGTCATTTTCTTCCTTCCCCACCCAAAAAGCCACCATAGGAACATGTAACTTGCAGCTGATTAAAAGAAACAGCTGAAGGGATAAAATAGTTACTGGTGTTACAGAGGTGCTTAGGGCATCACGTTAGAGGTTGAGAAAATACATATATGTAGTGAAAAGGGCATCGCAGTGGAAGTCTCCTGAGGAAGAAGAGAACTCTTGCCCATTGAGACAGGACCAGTTGCTTCCCTTCGAACGTGCTTGATTCTCCCACAGAGCTGGTTTTCTCACAGACTGCAGCAGGTGGTGCTTTATGGACGTCTCTGGGGTGGGATGACAAAACAATTGGGTCAGTTAGAGGGGAACGAAGAGTTTCTTCTCCGAACAACAGGCAAATTGTGTGATTTGGGGGATAAACTGTTATTAAATGGAAAAGTACAGTGGTCGGTCATAACTTGGTTCAGTATATGGTTTTATGCCTGAAGAACCTGTCATTCAGTTTAAGAGGGAAATCCTGGCTGGAGCATCACGATCGGTGTTAAAAGGGGAAGAAGCAGCCCAATGCAGTAAAGTCACAGGAATCCCACTGAAAGCAGGAAGGAGGAGCTGGGTGGGCACGGGCCTCCCGTTGCCTCTTCACAGCCAGAGCACCAGGAATAAACCACGTGGACCTTACTGGTGTGGTGGTTCAGGCCTCCAGTTGGTGGAGCTTTATACCATCCTGATCTTGAGACTCTTGGTGTAAATGTCACCATTTTCGTGGTCTGGAAGGCTCGTAGGTGTAAATGTGGTGGTGTGACTAATGCCACGGGGAGCCCCGGGCTGCCGGCTGAGTCGTGTAATGAAACGTGGTTGTTTTCTTGAAGTAGTTCAAATACTGAAGGTGCCTCAGGAGCTTCAGGTGGTGTTTTTAGTATCAAAAATGATGTGTTTAGCTTTGGGCAAATTTTCAGAAGGGGAGTCACGCCACTATTAATAATGTAGCAGGAAATGCGAGAGCCTCAAAGCAACGTACGTCTTGAACCCTGAACAGCCTCTTTCTCTCTCTCTGTCTCACCTCTAGAGCACCAGCTTACAGAGGCCTGTTATTCCCACGGAATTTGGTGCTAAAGTCCCAACAAACATTCGTCAAAGATATCTCAATCTCTTCATTGATGAGTGCCTGAAGTTCTGCTCCTCCTCCCAGGAAGCATTTGACAAGGTCTGTACTGGGGCTTCCTTCTTGTGATGAAAGTCTGCAGCAGAGAAAAACCCCCTTGGCTAAAACCTTTGGAAACTGCAGCAAAGCCAGAAAACTCTGCTATCCATGTCCAGTTCTGTGGACGAGACTGGTGTTAAACAATTCCAGACTGGACAAAACCCCCTCCAGCAGGAGTTTCCAGCAGGAAATCCCACCTTCCCCTTCGTCCGGGAAGCACACACAGTCTTTTTAATGACCCCAGAAGAGGGATGTGAGGGTATGTGTGTTATGGGCAAGCTGGACAGGAAGGCCTCTGGCTCTGGTACAGCAGCAAAACCTCCCGGAATCTAAGTGTTAGCAGAGTGGTTGAAAGATGGAAGTGGTGAAACTTGCCGCGTATGAACTGAGAGGCTTTTAAGGAGCCTTCCAGCAGTGGGGACTAGTGTAGTACGATCTCCCAGAGCAGAGCTGTAACGTGTTTTATTGGAAAACTCGGGCCATTACTATTGGTTGGGACACTGTGGGGGGTGTTTGTAACCAAAGCAGATGCCACGAGGGTTTCTTTTGTGGGATTTCACCTTCCCAGCTTCCCGTGGGGGATTGTTCCTGCTGCATCCAAGGAGTCACCAATTGCCAGACTTTCTTTTCTTGCCAGTTAAGATCTTGCACTGCCGCCGAAGTGGGGAAACAGCCTTTCCCCAGCAGTTCCAAAACTGCTTCAATAATCTGTCAGTGAAGGTTTCACATGAAGATGCTTCTTCCAGCACTTTACACCTATTTTTCTTTTACTCACCTAAGCAGGGCCCAGAACCAGAATATATTTGTGCCATGTTCCGCTGTATTACTCGATTCCTTGACAGGCAGGTTTTTTTCATGCTGTCATACGTGGATTCTGTATTTTAAGAGCCAAATGTTTCTTTTCTCCAAAAGCAATAGCGGGAAGAGAGCATGTGGTAACAACTTGCATTGTTTGCAGGCTCTGTCAGAAGAGAAGGTGGCTTATGAACGTAGCACCAGTCGCAACATCTACCTGAACGTGGCAGTGAACACCTTAAAGAAGCTCCGAAGCCTAGTGCCCAATTCCCCGACCAGTACGAACAGTACGTACCACGTTTGTGGTTTAATAACCGGAGCCTTGCTTGGATTAGAAGCCACGGAGAGAAACTTGTTGAAAAGCCAAACCCATTTTTCAGCAGCATTATGCTGAAAGGCAAACAACTCCAGTTAGCTTTTTATAGTCTGGCGAGCTTTAATGGGCCTTCAAGAGGCGAGTCCTGCAATGCTTTGTTGGCTCTCGGAGCCTAAATGGAGATAATGCCACATGGATTTTTTTTTTTTTTAGCACAAGTTCTTTAAAATGAAAAGCCCCGCTAATGGAGTAACTTTCACATGATGCCTTCAAAGTGATAGACTCGTCCATCACCGCAGAAATCTGTTACACACATTAAGCTTCAAGAGAGAAACGAAGAGGGTTAAGACATTTCATTATTGGCTCTCGAGAGGGTACATTAAACAATCAATTTGTGCTGTTCTTGTGAATTTTTTTTTTTTTTTTCCTGGTCTCTTCCCTTTTCTCCCCTCTGTCTTCATTACCTTCGTGGCCATTAGTCAGAGCGGCTGAACTCGGGAGGCTGGCCTTTAGGAGAGGGCTGCCAGCTAATGATTAGTAAAAAGCACCTCGCTGCCATTATCTGATGCGCTGAGCAGATTCTAGAGCCCTGCAGCTCCTTTCGGAAAGAAGTTGAAAGATTCAGAGTCTGGGCTGCAGGGACCCGACCGAGCTGCTCGCCGTGGGTGGGTGATGCTGCCGTGCAGCACCTGCCTGGGTCGAGCTGCCTCTGTGTTTAGTCCCCTCTTGCTTTTGGTCAGCAGCAGCGCTTGCTGCGCAGAGCGCGTGGGTACAGCTACCAGAGCTTCCAGGGGAACCGTAAAACTGGCCTTGCTGCCCTCTTTATGAGGGTTTTATGAGGGTTGCTGTGGGCTGACAGTGCAAACAGAAAGGTCCCCACGGTGCTGGAATGGGAGTGCTGGGCTACCACCTCACCCGTGCTGGTTTCTGGAACAGAGCTCTCAGGAGGATAAGCGCAGCCTGACGTGTAGGGCCCCAAACCCTAGGCCCAAAGTCACTTCCTCAGCTGGGTACCTGATCTCTGTCCTGTTTTGCTTCTTCCCCTTCTTGCTGCAGAGACAAGTAACAAGAAAGTGGTGTCCCACGAAGCTGTGCTGGGAGGGAAGCTGGCGGCTAAGACGAGCTTTACCCTAAACCGCTCAGGGAGCTTGAGAGCAGAGGATTTAACAGGTAAGACCCTGCTCCTGCGCGGCTGTAACCTGCAAATCGGGGCTGTGCCTGGGGAGAGCAGGGTCTGGCTATTGCTTGAGCTGCTGTGATTTATCTGCGGGCAGTGCCATGAGTTACGACCTAACTGCAGCAGCGCTGGGTGGATGGTGCGACTCTGACCGGCGCCTTCCCCGCGTTGGGCTGCCAGCTCTCCAGCGTGGCTTCAAGGTAGCACCAGTAACTGTTTCGAGCTGCCTCTTGTGTTTTGGGTGTTACTGACTTTTGGGCTTTTATTTCTATCGGGATTTTCCTTCAACTTTCTTGCCCTGAAGTAGGACTTTGCAACATGCCTGTCAGATTAAAAGGCAAACTTAAAACCATCTCCATCTGCTCTGCAGGGCTCCATTTCACCTGTACGAATGTCACAGTAAGGTCATATCGTAGCCAAAGGGTTGTGCCACAAGCGTTATTCACGTTGGCTCAGATCAGTTATGGGTATTTTGGTTGCCAAGAGATGGAGGCAAATTGTTGAGGAGATCAGAGAAGAGGCAGAGAGGCCACGGAGCAGAAGAATTGACATGGAGAAAGCTTGAAAGGGCCAGTATAGCTCAGCGAAGCAACATCAAAGGGCACCCAGCAATATTGGAAGGGTTTAGTGTAGCAGTGAAAGAAGAGATATTGAAGAAGTTATAATTATTCAGTGAAATGAAACGAGCAGCCCAAAATCAACAGCAGGAAGAAAGCTTCTGGTAATGAATTTTTTTGCTAGCCGTGGGTGGCCTTTGAGGGTTGTCGTTTGGGCTGTGTTACAGATTAGCACCCAAAGCATTTAAAATGTTAAAATGGGAGAAGGAAGGTAAGAAAAAGGCCTGGAGATGGGCCCTGGGGAGGAATTCTTCTTCAGCTGGGTCTTGCCACCCTCATGCTGAAGAGGTTAAAAACCAGCTTGTGCACCAGTGACCCGGTTTTTAACACACTGCCCCGACACCTCTTTCCCTGTCGATCCTGACCAAAGGCAGTGGAAGCAAGTTCAGAGTAGTGGGAGTCCCTGCCAGAGGCTTCGAAAGCAAAAACCAGTTAGAGCAACAGCCCCTGTTTCAGTGATCTGGCTTCAACAGCCTCTTTGTGTGCAGGAGCTGCCTTGTACCGGCGACTGAAGGAGTATCTCATGACCGAGGAGCAGCTGAAGGAGAACGGTTACCCAATGCCTCACCCAGAGAAGCCCGGCCGCGCTGTCCTCTTCACTGCGGAGGAGAAGAAAACAATTGACTGTAAGTTCTGCTGGTGCTTTCACCCTGCGAGGTTTGCTAGATACAACCGGAACTGCCTGACCTGCTCTCCACGGTCTTTTGGCCTCAAGGTGTTCTTGGTCTCGGTGTGGAGCTGTTTGCTCCTGCTGTGGTGGGTCTCCTCAGCTGTGAGCTCTGTCTCTGCAGACAGGCCAGTCGCGGGGCAGAGGAGGGCGGCGGTGCAGGTCAGCTGCGTTTTGACTTGAGGTTGTGGCGTGTGAGGCTGAGTGAGGATTCTCATGTCTGTCAAAGAACCGGAACTGGTCAGGTTGTCCCCCTGGACAAGCGCCTTCAGCCACCCCTCTCTCGGCGCAGGGTTTGACTCCCGGTTTTGGAGGCTGCCTGCTGCTGTGGCAGGGACATGGCTGGGGAGAGGCTTAGGTTCAGCGTCTGGTGACACTCCCCTCTTCCAGGGGAAAGATATTTTTGTGTCTCTGTGCAGTAACCATTGTTACGGTGGGGTTGGGACTGACATTGGGCCAGGCTGGTTTGGCGGTGGGTCACGCTTTGCTGGTTTGGATTGCACAGTCTTCTGCTTGACCTCCTGACAGCGCAGGGCCAAGTAGTTCCCAAAAGCCCTTTTGGCAGCTGGACAGAACAATCCGCCCGGTTTCCTCAGGATGGGATGGGGTCCTCCCTGCTCGGTCTGCATTCTCTGAACTCCTGTAGCAGGATTCTGCTCCTCGGACGCTGATGAGAGCAGGTCAGATGTATTTTGCAGTGCTTTGCCACACTCCTCTGAGCAGCTCTTTGGAGAGACCTTGCTAAAGCGCGTTAAGTGCTCATCCATGTTAACACCTCGTGTCTACATCTGTCCTGCGGTTGCTGAAGTGACCTGTACGAAAGCTCTCTCGCATTAACGCCATCAAGTACTGCATTTGTTAGAGCCCTTTTCTCCAGCTGCAGCCAGCTTCTTTATACCATTCTGAGATCATGTTCCCGTTTCTGTTTCTGCAGTTTCCTGCAGAACTTGCAGGACCTTTGAATTAGTTCTTATTTAACTAAAACTATTGCTGGTCCATTAATCACAGAATAGTTTGGGTTGGAAGAGTCGTTTAAGCTCCTCGAGTTCCCCCATTCCGCCAGCACTGCCAGGTCCCCACTGACCCCTGTCCCTCAGCACCACCTCCACAGGGCTGGGAGACCCCTCCAGGGATGGGGACTCCACCACTGCCCTGGGCAGCCTGGGCCAGGCCGGGACAACCCCAACGGGGAAGAAATGGCTCCTTAGGGCCAACCTAACCCCCCCCCGGCACAACTTGAGGCCCTTTCCTCTTGTCAAGTCCCTTGTTACATGGTCAGTGGACAAAACTGGTCTGGACTGGTGTTACGCAAAGCTGGGAACTTGCTGGCAGCTGAAATCCCTGCACTGTAACTCAGGGAATCGCGTGGAGATCAGAAGCACGACAGCCAACTCCTTTACTGTGGCTTTCTGATCTCCCTTCCCTGAATTGTGGGCACTACAGGCACAGATGGCAGGAGGGAGAAGCCCGTGGGCCAGGCTGGGCTGCACGCGTCCCCCTTGTTAGATGCTGGTGAATCAGCACAGAAGAGCTGTACCCAGGCAGAACTCGCATGTAATTGAGAAGTGACGAGGCACAGATCCCCTGGAAACCAGGGGATTAGCTCCCATGTTCGAAGAATGACTTATTTATCCTGTTTCTTAAAATAGCTGTGTTAGAGTACAACGTAATTTGCTATGGGTGCAGAAACAAGGCAGAAACATTGATGTGAACTGTGGTGAAGCTGATGGGAGTCCTGTTCTTGCCTCTGAGAAGTGTTTGGGGGGGGCAAATGCTCCGGGACTGCATTGTCACAGGGGTTGCTGGGTCTCTGTGGAAGTCTTGGAATCCTTTTTAACAGGAAAAGTTGTTTCACCAGTGTTTGGAGCTTGAGTGATTCTGATCTACGGGTGCTTTGGCCAAGGTTAACAGCTGAAGGACTTCCAGTGACCTGACTTTTGCTTCTCCCTCCTCTTAAAGCTTCCTGCAGGATTTGCTGTCGCTGTGGCACCGAGTACATGGTCTCAGCCTCTGGAAACTGCATTCGCAAAGAGGAGTGCGTCCACCACTGGGGAAGGCTGCGCAAGCAGAGGGGTACGTCCCTTCGGAGAGGGCTTAGTCCCATGCCAGCGGCGCTCTAGCTCCAAACACGGAGTCTCCCTCGGGTGTGAGTTGCTGTGGAACGTTTTGTGGCTTTCAGGGCTTGTCACACTCCCAGGTTGTGACAGTTCCTGCTTTGGGCACTGGGTGGCCCTGCCGCTGCTGAAGTAGCCTTGAAAGAGCTGCTGGGAAGCAGCCGAAATTGTGGCGCTGGGGCTGGAGCAGAGCTTGCTCATCTTTCAGCTGAAAAGATGTAAAGGAAAAACCAGACCTTCCTGTGCCTTTTGAAAAAATCAGTCGTTTTAGGAGGCTGACTGGGGAGCACTCGACATCTCTCGCTGCCCGGGAGAGGTTATTGGTCTCGGCCAGGTTCATTTGCAGCCCCTAACCTTGTTTGAGCTCTGCTGTGGTTTTCCGTCAGAGCACCCAGCTGGCTTCTGGAGTTTGTCTGGCTGAGTATGAGACATTTAAACTCCTCAGATCGCTGCGTGCGAATCCATACTTACTTTCCCCCTTTCTTTGAGACGTTATTGTTGCTGTGCTCATCCAGGGTATCTCTGTGTCTAAGAGCCAACGCTTGGGTCTCTTGTCACCAGGACTCTTCTCTTTGACTCTCCTCTCTTCTCTTCTAGTGCCCGGCGGATGGGAAACCCACTACAGCTGCTGCTCAGGAGCTGTGGGTTCACCAGGCTGCCAGGTCGCTAAAGTAAGTTGTGGAACAGCACCTTTAGTCCTCAGCAACGTTTGTCCTCTGCTTACAGTGGTGATGGCTGTGTGATTATAGCTTAAGCTGTTAGAAGAATTGTGGCTTCCCTTAAGGGGGGAAAACAAGTACTTCTTAAATATCTTTTGCTATGCAAAGGTGGGAAAATTTGGCGTTTGCAGGAAGGAGGAGACTCAGCTCTCTGCTCCAAGCAGTGGATTAAGCTGCCCAGTGAAAGCTCATATACAGACTCCTTTAGGAAGATGTTGAAGACGTGAGAAATTAAGGGTTTCCTTTTAAGCAGCAGTCTCGGGGCCTTGACAACAGTGTGCCAAAACCTTTGTCCCATTTTTTCCTTTCCCCGATGCCCAAGCTAAGGTAAACTTCCTGCTGTCGGCTGAATCTTTTCGTTGATCTCTGTTCACTGCGTGCCCTTTGTTACATTAAGGGGAGGAACCTTCCCAAGGAGCCTGTTGTAACTCATAAATATTAATTATCCTGAAGAAGGACAAGGCAGGAAAGGGATCCCAGTGCTAGAAAGCAGAATGAGGAACTGTTCAAGAGTGGAGTTTTGGCCCTTTGATGGCACCGAACACCATGGGATTCCTTTGCACAGGTGCTGGGTTTTTTTTTCCATAAGCAACAGGAGAGTTGTCTCCCCAGCCTGGCATCACTGATCCTCTGGAACCTTCGACTGAAGGGAGCAAATCCATGTTTCGCCTCGCCGTCAGGACTTGGGGAGAGAGACCCTCCTTGTCGCTTGTTTCTGTGAGGTTTTTCTGCTTGGCAGCTGCCACGCAAGGAAGAGAGGGGTGAACCAAGTGAGAGGGGACCTAAAGGGCCACGTCCAGTGGAAGGGCTCCCAGAGCACATCTGTGATGGAGCATCTTCTCATCCCCCTGTCTGAGACACCTCAAGCGATGCAGGGCCAGCGAGGCTGACTGTGGGTCCTGGGGAGGCGTGTGCCCTTGTTCTGGCCCAAAGCTAGAGCTGGGAAGGGGATTCAAGGCAAAATGGGGTCAGGCAGGCTGCCTCTCCTCCCGTTTCTCTTCCATGCGAAATTTGGATCTCGTCTTAATCAGCGTTCCAAGAAACACCCAGCCAGGAAGTCGGGAGGAAATGGATGGGGCTATAAACCCATGACGTCTCCACATGTGTTTGCGTGGCTGTTGTAGACCATAAACCCTCATGGCCTTCTGAGGAACACCCAATCTCTCTGATCACCTTGGACTTGACGGAGCGTACCCTGAGCGCTCCAGGGCTCAGCTTTCCCCCGCATCTGCCTCCTCGTTGTGCTGCTGCAGATCACCGTGTTCTGGCTTCCTTGGTTTCCTCATCCCAACGAGCCAGTTTTGCAGCATCCTTTAGTAGGTTTAAGGTCGGAGCCCGCAGCCTGCTGGGGTGAGCCTGTGCAGTGAGGTACTGGGATGTTTGGGCTGCTGGGGAGCTCAGGAGCTTTCAGCTTTGAAGGAGGGCATTGGAAACAGCAAATATTTGTGATGAGGAACTGTTGTAAGTAACAAGATCCATTGGAAAAGCAGGTCTGAGCCTGTCTTTTCCTTCCCAACGTGTTTGAGCTGTGCCCGTCTGCAGTCGGCAGGAGGTGGCAGGATGGAGCCGCACTCGTTCCTGCTGCTCCCTGGGAGCTGCTGCTCTTTGTGATAACCAAGTCTGCTTCTTCGTCTGGTCGGAAAAACAGAAGCAACTTCTCTGCCCTTCTCTCAGCAGGGAAGAATTGGGCAGTTGCAGAACATCAGCTAGAGTAGAAAAAACTGCCTCATTCATGGGTTTTTCTTTCCTTCACTGCCTGGTGGTGTGCATATGGTGGTACGGAGGGAGGGAAGGGGTTGAGCTGCGAGGGAGAGCAACGTTTACTCTCTGCTGGTCTCAGATCTGCTCTACCCATTTCTTCGCGAAACCGGCAGGTTCATGGGCATAGATGCAGAACGGACAAGTGTGGCCTCTGGCTCCTGGGAAGCAGTGAACCGTGTGGCCGTTGAGCGGTGCTGGCTTTGGACACAGGAGAGGTTGGACACATTAACGTCCAGCGCTGCGGTTTGCTGTCCTCCAACTGCCCCCGCAGTAACAACCTGCTCAGAAACATGGGCAAATCCTCCCTGTGGTCACCCCTCTGCCCACAGGTTTCAACTTTCCGGTAGCCTCAGTTCCTCATCTGCAGCCGTCCTGGCCCGAGACAAACCAGTACACTTTGATTCCGTGCAGGGTGAGGCCTGTGAGGTGCACGATGAAGGAGGCTGCGCACGGGCTGCTGTGATTGTGTACAAATACGTTGAGATTTAGAGAGAGACAAAGCTTAAACAAAACAAACTCCCCCTCTGGGTTATAAGGGAGAGAGAAAATCACCCCTGCGTGTGGTACAGCCGTTAATTGACCTAAAAACTGTGTTAGTGGCAGCCTCTGCCTTGCCCTCAATTACGTGTTCCTGCGTCCCCACTGGTGCAGGTAACTCGACCAGTGCAATCCTCCAGTTGAACTCCCCCTGCAAAGGTGGCTTTGAGGCTGACCATGCAGGGTGGGCCCTGTGGCTGTGGGGGAGAGTGGGAGTGCCTGTTCCAACAGCGACGTTGTAGCCTGGCGTTGGCACTTGTGAAATGCCTTCCTGATTTGTCCTGCCAGCTCGGGGAGCTCTGCTGGGCTGGACCTTGTTGACTGTAAAGCTTTAGCTGGGGGAAGTTGGAAATACTCGCTGTTCATTGCCTCAGGTGCTGGGAGCTGCTGTTTGTCTGCGAACTCCCTGGGTTTGGATACAGCGGCTCTGATCTGTGTGCACCCATGGACGATTTCTGGTGCTTCCTTACACCAGGTTCTCGTGCTGTCTGTGATACTCCCAGTGCTAATGCTTGACCAGGGGTGGCTGGGGTTAGAATCCTGTACCTGGGCATGTCTCAGCTGCTACACCAGGAAGTTCAATCAGTGTAGGAGCTCTGGGTGACCCTTGATGAGTAGTTCTGCTCTGGATTGAAAGCGGAAAGCTGCTCGTCCCGAGCTGTGTGTTGTCTGGCTCCTACGTGAGCTGTCAGTACGATGCCACTAGCCCTGACCTGGCTTTGGAGTCGGGGCTGCACATAGCTGTTTGCTGTTGCGGTGAACTTCTCAGACCGACTGGTAGACAAAACTTAATCCTCATTAACCTTCAGAAATTATGAAAAAACCCTTTTGTTGAAGTGGGAGGTTCCCTTGAGGTGGACTTTTGGATTTCTCGTTCCTACCATCAACAATTGTCCCTTTTTGGTTTTATTTCTTTAAGCAACACGTCCACGATGGGCGAAGGAGAGTCTTGATGGCTTTGTGAAGACTTTTGAGAAGCTGCCTACAACTGATGGCTATCCTGGGATCTACGCGTTAGACTGTGAAATGGTGGGTCCCTCACGACAGTGGCACAAACAAAATAAAGCTTTTGGGGGAAGGCTGAGGGTGTGATACAAGAGAAAACTATTTCCTCACCACCTTCTTTCCTTTCTCTAAAACGATACCAGTCCTGTACGTTCAAATTAGCTCTTATTAATTAGTTTTTGCAATGTGTGTGTCATTTGAGGGCTGTGAGCGCCCTTGAAAAGCCAATTCTGAGTGGTGTTTGCTGGCTGGCCTGGCCACGCTCGATGAGCTGCGTTTTGGGAGCTGCAGCATGCTGGGAGTGGCTCCACTGATACCCTGCTGTGGTTGGCATGAGCTCCTCCTCACATCTGCTCTGTCCCTTGCAGTGCTACACGAAACAAGGACTGGAGCTGACGAGAGTAACTGTGATCAACTCTGACCTCAAAGTGGTGTATGACACCTTCGTCAAACCGGACACCAAGGTGGTGGACTATAACACCAGGTAGGGACGGTTTTCCATGGGTCAGGGGTCTGTGCTCGGAATCGGGACCTGGGGAGCACTGCTTGAAATCCACTGACCACCAGTTCCTAGTGGTTGGGATGCTCCGGCCTCAAGGTGTTCCTGGAGTGAAGGAAACCTCCTTTCCGCTCTTGCTCTGCAGATTCTCAGGTGTGACAGAAGAGGACCTGGCAAACACCAGCATCACCCTGCGGGATGTCCAGGCCGTCCTACTGAACATGTTCAGTGCAGACACTATATTGATAGGGCACAGCTTGGAAAGCGACTTATTTGCACTAAAGGTAACGTGCATGTCTTGCGTTTACGTCCCGCTCTGGTTCTTTCCCACTGCGGGGTGTGTTGTGTGTCTCCTTTACATTTAGGAGCTGTTTATTTCCTGGAACCAGGAGGACACAGTAGATGTGTCTTGTCTCCAAGCTGGTGGGAAGCTGTCTATGGTGGAAGAGCAAGGGAGTGGGTCATGTACCACTTGTGTGTCACCCCAGGGTAACAGACCTCTCTAGAGGTGGCTGGGGAGGGTGGTTGGAGGGACCAATCTTGAATCACCTGCCTTTCAGCCCTGCTGTAGAGTCAAGAGCCCTTTGATGGCATCAGCACCCTTTGAGTGGCTTGAAGGTGTGCTCAGCCACGGTCAGGGTATGGTTGGGAAGGCTCTGGCATCTCTGGTGCTCTCTGGATGTCCACAGAAAGTATCTTAGAAGCAGGACAAAGCTCTCTGTTGTCTCTGCTGCTGGAGATAATTCTCCTGGTTTCTTTTCTAGTGTCTGTTCTCTCTAAGCGAGGTTCTCTGCCTTGGTTCTCTGTGATTTCTGCTGTTGCTTTGATGAAGCTATTTTGACCTTTTACCTGTCTCGCTCCCTGCCTGGCCCTGGACGATCCTGCCCGCCTCAGCCACCTCTGCTGTCCTCTCCCCTTGCGCTCTGAACATAGATCCCCAGGAGCTTGGCCAGGGTCACCAGGAAAGTGTGTGGCAGGCAGGACCTGAGGCTTTGGTCCATGTTCACAAGCCAGAACTTCCTCCAGCTGTTCTTTATCATGCAGCTTCTTTGATGAAGAAGCTGCGCCTGCCAACTCACAGCGGTGGTTTGGAAGCAGGAGGTTTTAGTGCCTGTGAAGCTCTTTACCTCTCCATGGCACCCTCTATCCAGCCTCTCCGAGAGTTCATCATCATCATCAAAAAAATTATGTACAGTTTTATCAGCACGAGATGACTGTGTTGGCCTCTTCGAGGCATGATTTTCTCTTGGCATCACAGCCGCTGCCAAGAGAACGAACCCGAGAGCGATACAGCAGAGCGTGACAGGGCGGTGGCATGTCAAGCCGTAACGGAAGGCTGTGGCAGTAAAGTCGACATCTCACTAATGGCCATGGCAGGCTCCAAATGGTGATAGCAGCGTAATTTTTATTTAAAGCTATATTCTCCTGTTTCCTCAGCCTTCCTGATCTACATCAGTAATTACCAGTGTGCCTGGGCGGGTGCCAAACCTGGCTGCAGCCTCGGAGATGTTATCCATAACGTTGGCAGTTTTATACTCCGCAGAGCACGGCAGGTTGTCGCTGTGAAACCGCAGCCGTTCCCAGGCGTTTGCGGAGCTGGGTTGTGAAACTCCTCGTGACGGAGTTATGGGTTGTCACGCCACACGAGCTGGTGCCTGGGAAGAGTTGAGGCAGGGGAGGAGATGGGATTATCAGGGTCCTGTGTTGAGACTTGTCCAGCAGTCTTTCGGTCAGGCCAACAGGTTTATCTCTTAGACCTTGTGTTTTTTTCCTGTGCTGAAGATGTGGGACTTCATTGACGTTCCCTGAGCTCGGGGTGAACATGTGTTCTTGGCAGCGGAGGATTAATCTTGTCTTAGCCTGAGAACAAGAAATTAGTGTTTAAAAAAGCCAGTTTACCCTCTGTTCATGGGCTCTGTCAGTCCGCAGCCTCGGTGCAGGGTAGGTAACGTGTTGACCTGCTCAAGATGACACTTGGAGGGGACAGCAAACCTCCTGCCTCTCCTGCCCAGGCACTTTGACTGGGGCACAGCACCAGCCAGGGCCTCCTCCCACCCGCTGGGTAGTTCCTTTTGCCGGAAGTGCAGGATCTCCCATTTCATCCTTGCCAACAAACATCCTGTTGACTCAGTGCTGACGGTCTGGAAGGTTTCAGGTTGGTTTGCACCTCAAAGCTGAGGCCTTTTCCATGGAAGTGATGTATGATGGGTGAGGTGAGTTTGACACATCCTTCCTGCTTCTGAACACACCTTGAGGAGCAGCTGAAAGGCTGTTACTGGCTTTGTGGGGTCAACTGGTTCCTCGCTTCATTTGTTGTTGTGAAAGACGCTCACAGAGGTGCGCAGCTTCTCCAGGCCAGGGTTTAGAGCTTCACCTGTCCTGTCACTGGAGTTACACGAATTTCTGCCGCTTGAACGCGGAGTGAGGCAGGGCTTTGAGGGCAGCGCGTTGGGAAGCCTGTGCACCCGCACCCCTTCAAGGGACAGTGACCTGTGATTCAGCCAGAGCCTCTCGCACGACTGGTTGGGTTGGAGCTTGGTGACAGCATGACCAGAGCTTGTCCGGAGGTTGCTTTAGTGTGGATAATCCTAAGGAGTGTCCGGCCCTGTGGGAGAGGGAAAATAAGCCTGTTTCTTTCCTGCTCCCTCCTCCCAGCTGATCCATGGCACAGGGGTGGACACTGCATCGTCTTTCCCCACCGGCTGGTTTGCCTTACAAACGGGCTCTCCGGACGCTGATGGCTGACTACCTCAAGCGCATCATCCAGGACAATGGTGAGACCAAGATGGAGCTGAGAGTGAGGGCTCGTGTCCCAGCCCACCTGGGTGTGGGCGTCTTGGACCTGCCGTGCGTCTGCCCTCCCCAGGCCCATCCTCTTGCTCCTAATCTTTCTTTTGTGGCAGTAGCTGTGAACAGGCCAGCAGATGAAGCGTCTGCCACAGGCAGTTTCGGTTCGAACCCCGTTCTGAGGGCCAGCAGCACTTGCTGCTTCTCTCTCTGCTCTAAGTGGAGACCAGAGGAGTGGTGTGAGAAGGCAAGAGGCAGCTCCCTGGAGGCCGTGTCATGCCCTCCCTTCTCTCTCTGGCAAACCGAGACTGACCTCTCTGAAGCACGGCATGTTCCTTCCATCCTCCCTGAGCACACTGTAAACACACTGCTGGGGAAGTGGAGGCCTCTCTGACCAGCTACTCCATGGCCTGAGGGCCTCCAGACTGGCAGGACTTCAGCCCTTATTTGAAACAAGGGAATGGTGTTGGGCTGAAGTCCAGCAAAACCCGTATTTAGTAGAAATTGTTGTGCTTTAAGTCCCTCGCCACGGTTCGCGAGGGCAGGGAGTGGCTGGGCCAGCAGTGCCGGGCAGGACCCTCGCCTCGGGAGGGTCCTCCATGCTATGGGCAGAGGGGCTGCCTGGGCTGGGGGGGTAACCGCCATCCTTCTCTTCTGTCCCCAGTGGAAGGGCACGACTCCAGCGAGGACGCCAGAGCTTGCATGGAGCTGATGGTCTGGAAGATCAAGAAGATGCTAAGTGAAACGATGACTTGCGCTTCTCTCTCTCCTGTTCCTCTCCTCCGCCTCTCGGGACGCAGTGCAATAAACGCTCAGAGCGACACTGTCCACCCTACGCAGCCGCATGCTACCCTGGCTCCCCGCGCCCGCAGCCACCTACGGGACTCCAGACTGCAGCCAAACGGCATCTGCTCGCGGGCCCCCGTGTCCAGATCGTGGCTCTCAGCTCCTCTTTCCTACCCCCCGAGGGACGCTCTGTGGTCCATCAGCTGCCTCGTAGGCATGACAGGGTGGTGTGGAGTAGCACAGCCAGAGAACTTCTTGGTTCCTAGGAGAGGCTTTTAGAGGTAGGTTGGATACGTGCAGAAGGATCTTTCTGGTTCGGTTAAAGGTAGATCTTTTTCTTGGGTTTTTTTTCCCCAGTGTAACTTAAATGGCCTCTGTGTGCCGAAGCTGGTGGATTCCCGCAGCATTTGGAGGTGGGAGAATGGCAGAAGGTTGGCAGGAGCTGTGCAGTGGTTGTGCGGCTGCTTGTGTGCAGGGCAAGCGAGGGACGAGGCTCAAGCTGTAGGAGGAGATCCTGGCGCAGGCCCACCCTGAGGAGAAAGCTGCAGGAGAGGAAGGCTGAGAGCGTTCGCTGGGAGGCAGCGGGTTGGAGAGGAGCGGGATGGGGTCAGGGCAACCACCACCCGCTGCCACCTGGGTGATCTCTGCAGCAAGGGCTGGTGTCTGTGGGAAACCCTGCACGTCGGACCTTGGCCAGATCTCAGGGAGCCGCATGTGCAGCAGGGAGGAGAGAGACGGTGGGGCTGGGGCAAACTGGGCTCCCAGAGCCTCGTGGCAATTCGCAGCCTTCCAGGGAGGAGCTGTGCTGGGAGGACAGTGGCAAGAGCAGGCGGGTTGGGACCAGCTACCCTGACCTGCAGCTTCCAGCATGTCTCCAGTGAGCTGGTTTGTAGGGATCAAGGTTTTTAGGGCGGCCTTGGTGCAGCTAAGCTTGTACCCCAGGGTGGCACCGAGCTGCCTGCAGGACTCCCCACCAGTCTGTCCCTGACAGCAGGGAACAAAAGCAATAGGTAAAAACTACTCTTTTAAACTAGTTTACACGTTGGTTGAAGAACAGAGACCCAGTTATGGTCTGTCTGGCCCCCTGGATAAAAACAGCTGTTGAGAGCGTGTCTCGGTCACGCTTGTGGTGACTGGGGCAGGAGCATGGCGAACTGTTGGCTGTGGTGGCCTCTCCCTGCCCAGGGTCTGTTGCTGTTGGGGAACAGTAGCGCTGGTCAAAATGGTCCTGGTAGATGGAAGTCTGTGGGCTGAGCTCCAGGCAGTGACTGCCTCGCCCTCCAGGTGGGACTGGTGGGACTGGCGGGACTGGCGATGGTGGCACTGGGGCCAGGGACCTGCTGGGTTTGGATTCCTGTCGGAGCTGGGTCCAGCTTGCTCCTTTGTACCCCCGCTGACAGGGCTGGGCCCAGTTTGGGGACGTGCTGCATGTCCCCCGCACGTCCTGCTGACCTACCCCACTGCTGCTGTGCCCAGCACCCTGGGCTGTGCTGTGCAGGGCTGTCCTGCTCGGGTCCTGCCAGACTCTCCCTGTCCCACCGCTGTCTTCAGACGTCAGGACATGGCTTCCAGTGCCAGGCTCTCCCGAAGCCACCAGGAGCAGCGGGGACTAAAAGCTCCTGTTATTGCTGAGACCCCTCTGTGTCCCTGCGGGCCGGCATGCCGTGGGCTCCTGGCCTGTTCCTCACCCCACGTTTCGGGCCGTGCAGCTCCCCGCCACTTCCCAGCGCTCCACAGGGCAGGTTGCGTCCAGCTCTCCTTGGCCAAGCGCTGCAGGCCGCCTCCTTCCCTGCCAGGGGGCTTCCATGTGAAGGACACCTTGTCCTGTCCCCCTCTCCCGTCGCCTGAAGGGAGCGATGCCCAGGACACGGAGAGAAAGTTTTTCTGAACCAGGGAGGGAAAGTTTGCTCCTGCTTCTGCCTCTTTCCCTTGTTTATCTCCGGTTTATCTTCACCTCTGGCTGCAGTGACGGAGCGTACCCGGAGCAGGTCACTCATCTACTGCACAGTCACGGTAGATTTCAAAGCTGGCTCCTGCCTCGAGCTTGCCCCGTTACTCGCCAGCTCGTCCTGGAAAACCTGGCATGTTCAGAGGGCTGCTGTCCTGCTTGGGGAGCTGGTTGCTTGGCTTGATCCCTGTGTTCCTCCAGGCCAGGGGTCCTCAGCCATTTCCCCTCCCTCTCCCCACCATTCAGCTGAGACCCCCTAAAATGAGGCTTTTGGGGTGTGGAGGAGGTGGCCCGGCTGGTGGGATGGTGGTGGGAAAGGGGGACCACCTCCACCCGTGCTGCCGGTGTGGGTCAGGGCACATGTGGGGGCCACGGGCTGCTGCCGCCTCCTCCCCCAGGTGCCCTAACACTGTAAATCAGAGGTTTGTGGTTGGTGAGAGGTTTTGGGGTTGTACAGAACTATCATAACCTGTAACTTTTTGTAATTGTTTTTATTAAAAGAGTGTTGACTAGATGCACACTCCCGAGTCTGGGTCCGCTCTGCCTGTGGCCAGGTCGAAAAGGTGGGGGCTGGAGCCGTCCTGGAGGCAGGTAGGGCCTGGGCAGCGACCCTGGAGCATCCCTTCAACTTGCAGCCACTGTTACCTCCTCCGAGTCCTCACGATGCGGCTCTGCAGCGGAGCCCAGCCTCTCCCCGGCACTTGGCACCAACTTCACAGCTCTCGATGGTCCCTGTCCTGGGCTGCATTGAGAAGTGTGTGCCCAGCAGGTCAGGGAGGGTCTCCTCCCTCTCTGCTCTGCCCCAGTGAGGCCACATCTGGAGCCCTGTGCCCAGTTCTGGGCTCCCCAGTCCCAGAGAGACAAGGAGCTACTGGAGAGAGTCCAGCGGAGGCTGCGAGGATGAGGAGGGGCTGGAGCATCTCTGTGCCGAGGAAGGGCTGAGAGCCCTGGGGCTGTTCAGCTGGGGAAGAGCAGCCTGAGAGGGGACCTCCTCAATGTGACCAACAGCTAAAGGGGGGTCAGGAGAGGGGCCAGACTCTGCCCAGTGGTGCCCAGTGACAGGACAAGGGGCAACGGGCACAAACTGGAACCCGGGAAGTTCCACCTAAGCAGGAGAAACTGCTTTGGTGTGAGGGTGAGGGAGCCCTGGCCCAGGCTGCTCAGAGAGGTGGTGGAGTCTCCTGCTCCGGAGAGATCCCAAACCCGCCTGGACCCCAAACTGGGCAACTGCTGTGGGGACCTGCTGGAGCTGGGGCTTGGACTGGGTGATCTGCAGAGGTCCCCTCCAACCCACCAGTCTGGGGTTCTGTGCCTCGCTGGCACACATCAGCCTGCTGGGGCGAGCCAAGGAGCTGGAGGAAAGGGGGCGCAAAACTGGGGCAATGCCCGCAGTGCGTGCTGGGGGTGCCGTGGGCCCTATCGTCACTCTGTGCAAACCCTTCTTGGCCCCCAAGCGGTGCCCTGAGCCACTGGCAGGCCCCAGCTCCTCTTGCCCCCATCCCGGCACTCACCTGGGCATCCTCCCACCGCCTGAGCCAGCTCCCCAGCAGAGCCCGTATCAATCTCACAAATGGGGCAGGAATTGAAGTGCCAAGCGAAGGAGCTGATTCAGCACGGAGGAAGAGGTGAAGGTAAAAAGTTCAAATAAAAAAAATAATGGGCTATTAGATGACCTCACTGGCAATGTGTTTTATTTAACGTGCTGGTGATGGCTTGGCGATGGCAGTGGTTACTTAGGATGCTATAAAAGTCAGCTGACCTGTGTTCTCAGCCACCTTTAGAGAATCACAGAGTCACCAACTGGTTGGGGTTGAAGGGACCTTCAGAGCTCCCCCACTCCAACCCCTGCAGGGAGCAGGGACATCTGCAACCAGAGCAGGGGGCTCAGAGCCCCAAGGGCCAACCTGACCTGGGATGGTGCCAGGGATGGGGCTTCTGCACCTCTCGGGCAACCTGGGCCAGGGTCTCACCAACCTAATCAGAAACAATCTCTCCCTTCCTCTGGTCTGAATCTCCCTCTGTCAGTTGAACCCATCACCCCTTGTCCTGTCCCCACAGCTCCTGCTGACAGCCCCTCCCCAGCTTTCGGACAGCCCCCTGAAGCACTGACAGGCTGCACTAAGGTCTCCCCGCAGCCTTCTCTGCTCCAGGCTGAACACCCACTCTCTCCCCTCTCCTCCAGCAGAGGGGTTCCACCCTCGGGTCACTCCTGGGCTCCTCTGGCCCCGCTCCAGCAGCTCCACGTCTCTGTGGGGCTGAGGAGCCCCGAGCTGGACCCAGCTCTGCAGGGGGGTCTCCCCAGAGCAGAGTGCAGCAGAGGGGCAGGATCCCCTCCCTCCACCTGCTGCCCACGCTGCTGGGGATGAGCCCAGTGCACGGCGGGGTCTGGGCTGCGAGCGCACGTTGCTGGCTCATGTCCAGCCTTTCACCCCCCCAGCACCCCCAAGTCCTTCTCCATGGGGTTGCTCTAAGCAGCTTTATGGCTCTTCAAGGTGCTGGCTGTGCCGAGCTCTGGGTGCCCTCCCCTCCCGTGTGGCCGTTGGCCCCTCTCGCAGGTTGCCCACCGCGAGGCAGGCAGGGTTGGAGGGTCATGAGAGCCCTGGCACCGATCACCTCGGCTGTGCGGATGGACTCACAGATGGACAGACAGACAGCGGTGCTGCAGGTGAGTGCTCAGGATCTGTCTTGGAGGTTTGAGACCCTCATTTTTCCCTGGAAAACCTTGTCTCCCGGGGGCACTGCCCACAGAGTCCACAGCGAGGGTTTTTCCTGCTCTCTGAAACCTTCATCCCTTTGGGGTCCTTCGCCCCCAGGCTTGGTGCTGCCCGTCCCCCCCATCCCCAGCTCCGCTTTCGGATGCTGGAGCCGCATCGGAGGAAGCAAACGGGCAGAGACCCCCTGAGCCGTAACCCTGGTCCCTCACCTCCCCAGAACCCGCCGGGGAGGCCGGATGGGCACAGCCAGCTCCTCCAGGGCGAGCCGAGATGTGGAGAGGTGACATGAAGCAACATGCTGGAAAAAGGCTCCATTTCCAGCCCAGCTCCAAGGTGCCGGGTGTTACAAATCCACCCCCTTGCTGGGGGGTCCGTCCCCTGTCCCCGCACGCTGTGCCCATATCGATCTGTGGAAACAGCCTCTGGCCCCCGTCCCAGTCTAAGCTCTTTGCCAGCGAA
Source organism: Bucorvus abyssinicus (assembly GCA_009769605.1). Taxonomy (NCBI): domain Eukaryota; kingdom Metazoa; phylum Chordata; class Aves; order Bucerotiformes; family Bucorvidae; genus Bucorvus; species Bucorvus abyssinicus. The sequence continues at coordinate 11,267,587 of CM020055.1, forward strand.
TTGGTGCCGCTGGTGTCCTCGGAGCTCTCATGGGCACAGTGACCCGCTGGGTCCCTGATGGTGCTGCCAGAGCGAGGTTCAGCCCCGGGAGGGGGTCCCTGCCCCGCTCCTGCCTCCGGCTGCAGCGGGGCTGCGCGGCTGCTGCCCACCCTGCCCAGGGCTCCGCTTTTCCCAGCAGGGAGGGCATTCATTTCCTGGCAAGGGGGGAGAGGTTTGGGGCAGCCTCGGGGGCTGGTTGGGCACGTGGGGTCATTGCGTGTCCCTCTTCTGCAGCTGAGATGGGCGAGGGCTGGGGCCGGGGCGGGGGCCGAGTATCCATCATGGGTTGGGGGTCCCACGGCTCGGTGCCAGCGGCGCGGTGAGGCCCTTTCTGCCACGGTCGATGGGGACAGGGATCTCGTGGCAGCTCTCTCCGCACTCCAGCGATTTTCTTGGTCAGCCCCGGGGTTGATGCCCCAAGCCAGGCTCCTCAGGCGCTATGCTCCGTGCCTCAGTTTCCCCCAGGGCAGCAGCGGGTGATGCCAGTGCCTCCGCCATGGCCTCAGACCCCCAAAAGAGCAGCAGAGCTGCAGGGCTCCCCAGACACGGGGTTCCTGTTCCCAGCCCCAGACCTGCAGCGGGACAAGGTGGGTGACACCGCAGGCACCAGGGTCCTCCTGCGCTCTCCAGCCACCGGTGAGAGAGGGGAACTGGCCAGACTGGGGAGCAGGGGCTGGTGGTCACCACTAGTGACCGGTCCTGTCCCCTTCCCAGCACCAGCCCCTGCCCTGAGGTGGCTGCAGGGTGGCTGGGAGCAGAGGAGGAGGAGGAGGAGGAGGGTGCAGGAAGGAGGGCACTAGGTTTGGGAGGGGTGTAGGTGAATTTCTGGGTGTCAGAGGTGGGTGCTGGGGGCCAAGGACATCGCTCCCTCCTGCTGCCGCCTCCCCGCGGGGCAGTTTGGGTCTGGGGGCTCACAAGAGGCAGCGCTGCCCGTCCATGACGGCTCCCAACTGAAGCTTGGGGCACTGATGGGAGTCCGGGGAGGTGCCCGTGGGGCTGCTCCCGGGCTGGGAAACAAGCCCTGTCCCACAGGGAAACTTCTAAATTATTTATTATTATTTTCCCCAAACAAATGGGGCTTTGTAGCTGCTCGGCCGGTTGGAACGGGGCACCTGGAGCTGCTCGGTCCACCAGCGCAGCTCAAAAACCAGGCTCGACGCTTTAACTCTTCCCTGCACGCAGGATCCGGCCACCGGGCAGCCCCCGCCAAGGTCTTCTGTGCCCGGAGAGGGGGGACGCGCTGGGACGGTCATCGCGGCGCCCGGAGCAGCATCCTCTATCCCGGCGCTGGGCTGCGCTCGCCTAATTGCACCGGGGGGGTTCAGCTAATTGCAGGGGGTATTGATTGGGAAAAATGTCATCGTCGCTGGCCGCTGTTGCCAGGGTGACCTCGGCCGCTCTCCATCCCCGTTACCAGTTCCCGGGTGCCCGAAGCCACCCCCGTGTCCCGGGGAGGGGGACGCTGGGGCGGGATGTGGAAATCCCTTTCCTCCCTCCGAGTCCGACCCGCCGCTGCGGGAAGCGGCGAGCGGCTGCGAAAGCCGGGGTGGGGGGACGCGGAGGTTTGGGGCCAGCCCCCACCATGCCCAAGTGGGCGCCGCCTTCGTCCGAGGGTCTTCGCGGGGCCCCGGCGCACGTGCTGCCGGTGCAGAGGGAGCGGCAGGAAGGGGGCGGCAGGTAGGAGGTGGCAGGTGGGGGCCAAACCATGGTATTTCCTGGGGGATGCTGCTCCGGGGCCAGGCGTGAGCCCCGCGGGAGCTGCCGGGGATCACCGCGGTGGCGGAGCGCAGGAGCCAAAGGCGGGCGATGGGCTGGGGGAGCGGGAGAGGAGCAACTCCACCCGTGTTTGGAGAGAGGGGTTGGGTCGATGTTAACGGGCACGATCTGGGGCTGCGAAAACATAAAAAATGCTCCCACTTGGGGGCCAGCCGGACCCCGATGAAGTCGAACCGTCCACCACCTTGGCGTGAGAATTAACAACTCGTTCCTTTGGCGTATCCCAGAGCACCGGGTGAGGGTTTCCCCTCCTGATATGCCCCCACAACCATCCCGCCCACCACAGGTCCAGTGCTGGCCAGTATCGCCCCATAACCATGGGGACACGGGGACACGGGCTGTGGGGACATCACTGCGTTGTTTATGGACCTCGAATAAGTTATTCATGACTGTGCAGTAAATGCTTTATGGACCGTCAGGGCAACGCCTGGTTAATTGCCGCCGGGTCTCTGTGGCTAATTGCAGTGAGCAATTAATCTAACGAGGACCGACACAGGACCACTATGGTGGGGCCTCTCTGCGGGCGTGTGGGGTGAGTGTGGGGTGGGATGGGAGAGCAGCGGGCTGGCCCTCGTCTCGTCAGCTGCCATCACCAACGAGGTGGTCTCTGTCCCCACGTGGGTTTAGAGAACAAGTGCGCTGAGGAGCGGCTGAGGGACCTGGGGGGTTCAGCCGGAGAACAGGAGGCTCCGGGAGACCTTCTGGCTCTGACAACTCCCTGACAGGAGGTTGGAGCGAGGAGGGTCGGTCTCTTCTCCCCAGGAACAAGTGACAGGACGAGAGGAACCGGCCTCCAGTTGTTCCAGGGGAGGTTGAGGTTGGCCCTGAGGAACGATTTCTTGCCCGTTGGGGTTGTCCCGGCCTGGCCCAGGCTGCCCAGGGCAGTGGTGGAGTCCCCATCCCTGGAGGGGTTTCCCAGCCATGTGGAGGTGGTGCTGAGGGACAGGGGTCAGTGGGGACCTGGCAGTGCTGGGGGAGCGGGGGGACTCGAGGAGATCAAAGGGCTCTTCCAGCCCCAGCAGTTCTGGGGGTTTGCAGTCCCAGCGCTGTCACCTCGGGGCTGCTCAGAGGCAGCACGGTTCATTTGTGCCTTCAGCCTCCTCTTCTTCACCTGGCCCCTGCTCCCACTTTCCCTGGTCTTCAAGGTACAACTGGAGCCCCACCAAGCTGCTGCCAGACCCCAGGGGCCGTGGGGGGAACTGAGCGCTCCCCCAGTGAAACCAGTTCGGCCCCACTGCAGCCCAGCTGGCCAGATCTGCCTGCTCTCTGCCTAGACTCTGCCCTGGAGACCCTCGTGCCCACCCGATGTCCTCGGACCTCCCGCCTCTCCACGGGGATGCTGGCGACACCATGTCCCACAGCAGATCCCACGGGAACGGCTCCTGCAGCCGCAGCCGCAGCTCCGGGTGGTTTTGAACCAAGCTGTGACAAGACGATAAATCAGGGCAGGTCCTGAGCCGTACCCGGCTGCCAGCGCCAAGCGGGAGCCCCGGGGGGTGCCCGGCGAGGGTGCCCTGGCAGCGGGCGGGGAGAGGCAGTCAGCCAGGACGGAGCGGGCAGGGCTGGCTGGGGAGGCCGGGGCTGGAGGTGTGGCATGGGCTGTCCCCACGGTCCCTGCGTGGGGCAGGACGGGTGGCAGCAGTCCCTCTCGGTGGCAGCAGCTCGGTGGCCGTCGGCAGGATCCGTGCAGGTACGGAGACCTGGGGGGCACCGTGGCACAGCGGCATCACCCCCCTCAGGGCAGCCGGTCCTCATCCTCATCCTCATCCTCCTCACTTTGGGGCACCCAGGGGTGCCAACTGGGACCTGAGTGGGCAGTGGGTGTGGTGGGTGCTCATTGTCAGCATCTCTCCCGGGGACCCCGGGGTGAAGCGGGGAGCACAGGGCGGCACCCGCTGATGCTGCGGGTGGGCGCTGGGCATGGGGAGCGTTTAAGGATGGGGGAGCCGCCCTTTCACCTGGAGTCACATCAAAGCAGGGGGAAAAATAGGGCGAGTGGAGGGAAACTCATGGCCCGGGCACGTCCTGGGTGCTGGGGAAAAATCCCCGAGAGGTTTTAACGAGCCGGGATCCACCCGGCCGGAGCGCGGGGGTGTTTCCGGCGTGACGAGGGCAGGAGGAGGCATGACCCTCATCACCCGGCCTTGGGCCAGGTCTGTGGCGATGGGGCCAAGCTGGGGGTGATGCGGAGCTGTGGGAACTGGGGGTTGGCGATGGGGGGGGCGGTCCTGGGGGTGGAGGGGCACCAGCTGGGGACCCCCAGGGACGCTGCAATCGGGTAAACAACGGCAGCACTCGCAAGGCTGGTTACGGCAACGCTCACCAGCCCTGGGCAGGGGACGGGGGAGGTCAGGCTGGTCCCGTCCCCACTTTTTTTTTAATCTGGGAGGGGGCAGGAGGGGTAGAATGGTGACCAGAAGCCCCCGGTCGCAGGTACCGGCTGTGCTGGGTCTGCTGGTGCTCCCAGGAACCCAACACATCCCACATGGATTCCTGTTCCGAGCTCAGTCCGGAGACTTCAGACACGAACCCGCACAGAGACCCCGCGGCAGCGGGTCGGACCCGCGAACGACACAAGCCCCCCGCGTTTCGCTAACCCCGGCCAAACCCTCGTGGCGCGGTGCCCGTTCCTGCTCAAAACTGATTGATGTGCGTTCACCCGCCCCAACCTCATCCTGCCTAAAGCCGCAGTTTTTGGGTGAGAAAGTCCCCGCTTTGGGTCTCGCTGGCACCCAGCAGCACCGTGGGGCTGCCAGAGACCTCAGGGACCCGCGGGAAGGGGTGTTCCCTGCCCGGCCGGGTGGACCGGCCGGTTCACCCCGGGCTCTGAGCTGGAGGAACGTCCCGTGGGTTAACAAATCGCTGTTGGTCTCGGGGAGGTGCAGAGCAGCGGTCAGAGGATGGCTCGTGCCTTTGGCCATCGCCGGCCCTTTCTGGCCCCAGGAAGCTCCGCGCTGGGGCTGGTGCAGGGTTTGGCCGCCCGCCCGCACGGCTGGGGCTGGCTGGGTGCCCGGGCACCTGCTCCTGGCCCATTCCCGCCTACCCAAAGTGCAATTTTTATTTCTAATTATTGAGGCGATGAGTGAGGTTTGTCAAGAGGTTTCTTGGAACCGAGGTTACTTGGATACCTTCTTGGAATTAGTTCTCCAGTGCTTTGAATTCCTCTTTTTTTTTTTTTCCTTTTTTAACCCTTTCTCCCTCCTCCTGGGCTCTGGCAAGAGGCTGTTTTCCCGCTGCCTTTGCCCAGCGCTCAGCTCCACGGAGGGTCCCAAAGTCTGGCATTGTCCGGGAACAGGGATTTGGAGCTGATAAGCAGCACGTGGAGGAGTTATCGGTGATCGCTGCTGGGCACGGAGGGGCTCAGAGGTGCCAAACGCAGAGGGGACATGATGGTTGTTGAGAGTGTGACATGAGATCAGCCCCGTGGAGAAGAACTTCGGGGCGCTGGGGGGTGAAAGGCTGGACATGAGCCAGCAACATGCACTCGCAGCCCAGAAGCCCCCCATGTGCTGGGCTCATCCCCAGCAGCGGGCAGCAGGTGGAGGGAGGGGATCCTGCCCCTCTGCTGCACTCTGCTCTGGGGAGATCCCCCTGCAGAGCTGGGTCCAGCTCGGGGCTCCTCAGCCCTGCAGAGACATGGAGCTGCTGGAGCGGGGCCAGAGGAGGTCCCAGAAGAAATTGTTTCTGCTGAGGGGGGTGAGACCCTGGCCCAGGTTGCCCCGAGAGGTGGGAGAAGCCCCATCCCTGGCACCATCCCAGGTCAGGTTGGCCCCTGGGGCTCTGAGCCCCCTGCTCTGGTTGCAGATGTCCCTGCTCCCTGCAGGGGTTGGACTGGAGGAGCTCTGAAGGTCCCTCCCTACCACAATCATTTGATGGTTCTATGATACTCAGCTTCAGGCCAGATCCTGAGTGCAAGAGGGACCTTGTGAAAGGATGACCACAGACAAAACTAAGGTCTTCCAGTGTATCTCGGGGAGACTTGGGCCAGAGCAGGTTGGATACACTGAGGTTCATCTTGTCTCCTCCTGGACATTCTGGGCACAACGGATGCTCGGTGTGATGGCAGGACAGGGAGAGTTTCTGCTCCTCACTGATGACTTCACATGATTTCCCATAACTTCCTCAGCAAGGAAAAAATGTCTTTGAGTTGTCATGGGCAGCTGGGACTGGGTGGAGTGGGTCTGAAAGATGATCCGTAGCCATTGAGCATCCCCGAGGACACTGAGAAGGGCCTGGCTTTGGGATACTGGAGCATCCTGGTGGGATGGCGCTGCCGTTGCTCAGCGGTGCAAATATCTGTGGTTGTCCTTGTTTCTAGATCCTGGCAGCGGTGCCAGCATGGCCGAGCAGGACCCTGCCTCGGGCTGCCTGCATGGAAAGAAGCAGCTGCCAGGTCAGCTTTGGGGGTTTTCTTCTTTTTTTAGGCAGTTTATGGGGAAGTTGAATGTGGGACAGTGTTGGGAGATGGGAAGAAGGAGAACTGGGGTGAAATGGTCTGGAAGGATGGACCATCAGCTGGGGTGAAAGAATTGGGGAACATGGCTGGGATGTCCCTTGCTTGGCAGCATCTGCACTGGGGTGGAAAAAAATGGAATCAGGAGAAGAATGACCAGCCTTCAGAACAGCGAAGACTGTGCTTGGAGGAGATGTCCTTCACCTGCCCTGATTATACCATTAAACCAAAACCTGTCCCCAAATGATCAGTGTGAGGCTCAGAGGGGAACTCTGAGCACCAGTCTGACATCTCTGGAAGGTTCTGGCCTCCTGTCCCCCTGTCCACCCAGCTGACCCCAAAGATCCAGCTCTGTCCCAGCTACCTCCAGCAGCTCTCAAGGTGTTGTGCTGTGGGCACCACGCGCCCAGCAGTGGCACCACGCGCCCAGGTCCTGTGTCCTCCAGTGGCTGATGGCCAGGGCCTGGCTCTGAGGAGAGCTGGTGCTTTTTTCCAGCTTTCACCTGGGAGGTGAGGGCCAACGACCGAAACTACCACATGCAATTCAAGAAGAAATTTGCCTTCTGTCTGACCAAGAAGAAGTACGCGGTGAGTCGGCCTGGGCCAGTCCTGTTTCTTCACCCAGCCCCTGATTCCTGAGCTGGTGGGGGGGGGGGTGCCATGAGAGAGATGCTGCAGCGCGATCTCCAGGAGGATGGAGAGTCACGTACATCATCCTCAGTGAAGAGGAAGGGCTGCTCCCTGCCTGGTGGCCCAGACCCTCCGAAGCTCCCAGCAGAGGAGAAGAGCTGTTTGAAGGACACTTTTAGTCTGATGGCCAAATCAAAAGGAAGATATTTGAAAAAGTTTAGATTGAAAAAAACCAGATGATTTTTTTTCCAGCTACATAGTGACCATCTAGTTGGGGCTCAGGTAGATTGGCCGGATTTTGTTTCCATTTGATACGGCCCTTTGCTCTAATAAATCTCTTTTTTTCTTTCCTCATGGCCTTGGTAAATTTTTTAAGGCGGTTTGAGTTGAGAAGTCCCTAGAAACACCAGAATGTTTTTGGCATTTTCAAAACACACCCTTGATCGTTGAACTCCCGCCATGGCGTTGACCTGCCACTCTCCCGCAGGGCAATGCCATTAAGACAGCCAAGTACAACATCTTCACCTTCCTGCCGCTGAATCTCTACGAGCAGTTCCACCGGATGGCCAACATCTACTTCGTCTTTGTCATCCTCTTGCAGGTGAGATGGACACCAAGGTAAGAGCCAGCGTGCGGGAGACTGTCTAGCAAAGCAGGGTCTGGTGTTTAAAGTAGGTGACTCTAGTCTAAAACGGTACCAAGGATGATGCTTCTCAGTGGTGGTCGTTGTCTTTATGACCTCTGCGGGGTTTACCCTCTGTTAAGTTCGGTTGCTTGAAATGGGTTGGGTTTGGATGTCAGCGAAGCTCATGTAGACCACACCGAAATGGAAATCCCACCCTCTGACCCGGGGAGCCACACGCGTTTCACGCATCCACTGTGAAGAGAGGTGGAAATTCATCTGTAGACAGATGTGGAGTTGACTTTTCTCAGACAGGTTCCTGCCATCCTCAGTCACCTCAAGTGTCCCAAGGGATGGAAGTTGTGTCAGTGGTGTCAAACTCTCCTTCTCTAGACCTCCCCTGAGATCTCCACGCTGCCCTGGTACACTCTGCTGTTCCCCCTGAGCTGCCTTCTCACCATCCGGGCTCTGCGAGACCTGATTGACGACGTCGTGAGTGCGGGTTGGAGCAAAGGGCTGTGAGGGGTTGGGTGTCGGTTCTGGTGGGGGGTCAGCGGAAGAGCCCCATTGCTGTGGGGTGAACGGAAAAGCTTGGGAGCTTCATGGTTCCTGAGGTACCACCAACTCTACCGTGTCCCAGACGCCTCGTAGTTTCCCTTGGGAAGGATGCGACTGGCCAGTTGCTTCTCTCAGGGTCTAGACCCCCATCGCTAACGGTTAATATTTTAACCAATGGCTACATTCCCAGGGGGGTCCCCAGAAATACTGGGGGACTTTAACCTCTTTATTCATCAGAATACGCTTCTGATTGCTTCAGAAAGCGGCTCTTGCCCTGCAGCTGAGAAGGTAGATTGTGGTGGTTTTCATGGGACAAGGAATTGCCCATCCCTTTCTTTCAGCTTCTTCTTTTCTCTCTGTGCAGGCCGTCACCAAAGTGACAGAAACATCAACACCAGACCATGTGAAATCCTGTCCGGGAGGAGGTGAGGGGCTTTGGGAAGCTGGACCCGTGTTTTCCAGGCCTGCGTGGAGCGGTGGATCATCTGAAGCACAGAGCATCCTTGAGAAGGGTTTTGGTGGTGCAAACTCCCACATCACCTCCCCAAATCTGCTGCAGGTCCAGCTGTTCCCCCACAGGGATGATCGTATTCCAGATGCAGGGAACGGGTCTAAAAAAGCCCTAAATTGCCGTGATTGGCTGGGAGGAGGGTTTCCTTGGCCACGGATGTTCCTTCAGGTCTTCATATCTAACCCATGGAGTCATGTCACTGCTAAACACTGGCCCAGGGAAGGACCACCATCTCCCACCTGCGGCCAGGGGTGGTACGGGGGATACGGGTGTGACAAATGGTCCTGTGCCATCCTCGGCGCTCGGCCGTCATCCGGTCACGCAGACGGGAGGCCACAACAACAATCTGGAGACCCCAACAACAATCTGGGGACCCCAACAACAATCTGGAGACCCCATTCATGCAAGAAGCTGGGACAGCCCCCGGCTGCTCTGGAGGACGGGAACAGCCCCAGCCCCCATCCCTGCTGCTCTGCGAGGATAAAAATCCCCTCCTCGTTCTCCCGCAGCTTCCGCTGGCAGAAATGGCGCGACATCTGCGTTGGGGACATCGTCCGCCTGCGCAAGGAGAGCTTCGTCCCGGTGAGTGACGCCCCGGAGCTGGCGGCGCACCGCGGCGGCGGGCCGGGGGGCGTTCTGGTGAGGAGGGGCTCAGCCAGGTGCTCTCTGCCCCTCTTTGCTCCCCAAGGCCGACCTGCTCTTGCTGTGCAGCTCGGAGCCCAGCAGCCTGTGCTACGTGGAGACGGCCGACATCGATGGGTGAGGAGGGGGCAGGGGACCGCTACTGCCATGGGGGAGAGGGGCAGGGACATCCCAGCCAACAGCTTAGACCTCCAGCCGGGGGGACCCGAGGGGACAGGCACTCTGGGAGGGCTGCAAGTTCAGCAGAAACCAATGGGATGTGGGGGATCCGCTTGAAAGCTAAATCTACGGACTGCCCAGAAACGGGATTTAACCCCCAGATTTTGAAAACGGGAGTCCAAAACTTCTTTAGAGGCTTCCACAGAGCAGCCTGGGGCCTCGGGCATCATTCTCCATCTCTCGGCACCCGTCCAGCCAGGCGGAGGAGAGCGACTGCCCATCCCTCCCGCCTCTGTCCACAGGGTGATTTAATGGCAGGGTCTCTGGGCCAGGGCTCTCTCCCTGCCTGAGCACTTGATGTCTGCCATGATAGGTCCCTATCTCGCTTTTCACTGCCATCACTCCTGTAATCACCCGATAATTAATGGCTGTCTCTGTCCCATGGGTCCCACTCCAGATTTAACAGCTCTGTCACCCCCAGCGTTGTTTTATTCTTCCCTCCCTGGCTCTTGTTCACAGGGAAACAAACCTGAAGTTCAGACAAGCCCTTCTGGTGACCCACCAGGAGCTGGTGAGCGAGGAGAGCATGGCTGCCTTTGACGGTGAGCCTCCTGGACAGGCGAGGATGTGGTCGTCTCACCGCCATGGGATGGGATGGGATGGGATGGGATGGGATGGGATGGGATGGGATGGGATGGGATGGGATGGGATGGGATGGGATGGGATGGGATGGGATGGGATGGGACGGGATGGGATGGGGGGGAGTGGGGTGGGGTGGGATGGTATGGTATGAGATGGGGTGGGATGTGTTCAGCCTCGGAAAGCCTCTGTCCCCTCAGGCACCAAGTGCCATCAGTCCAAGAGGAGGTTCCACTTGCTCCTGCCTGCAAGGAGCCCTTCCCCAGCGGAGTGGCTCTGTGATGGGTCCGTAGGTGTTCTGCATGGGCCCTCTGCCCTGGATCTTGATTTTCCCTCTGGAATCAAGTGCTTGGCTCCCAAACCTCAGCTCAGACCCTGGATATTTTTCCCCACTGGTCCTCCATAGGATGCAGACTCCCCGCCCCGAGGCTCTGGGGATGAAGGGGGTTGTGATTGTACCTTCTCTGGTTATAGTCCAGTGATGTTCTTGGACTGAGCACCCTCCTGCAGGGTGTCCCTCCAGCTTAGCCCTAATGTGAGACATCCATATCCTGCATCTGGAGATGCCCTGGCGAAACCCAAGTCTCCCTGAGAAGCCCCCAGCACCCCTCTTTGGAGGGGCCAGGCATGGGGGGTGAGGGGGAGGAAGGTCCCTTCATTTCCCCCAAAGCCATCACCTGAATCATGCCTCTGCTCAAGGGAGAGTGACCTGCGAGGAGCCCAACAGCCGCATGCACAGCTTCACCGGCACGCTGGAGTGGAAGGGCGAGACCTACTCGCTCGACAGCGACAGGATCTTGCTGCGAGGCTGCAAGCTCCGCAACACCGACGTATGCTACGGCTTGGTCATCTATGCAGGTGGGTGCCTGAGGAGGGCAGAAAACACCCGGGTCCTCGGGGATTTTAAGATGCCAAGTGCTTCTGGCATCAGCAGGTCCCATTCTCAGCTGATACAAAGTGGAAGGACCTGCCACTCTAACCCAGCCCCCAGGAGTTTGTCCTGAGCTTTGCTGGTGTTGGGCTCGCTGACAGGGGCATGATGCGGTGGTACCAAACCTCTGCTCATCCCAGGTTATATTTCACCTGGATCCACTCCACTTTGTGGCCTCTTGCACTTTGTGGCCCAGAGCAGCTGGGAGCTTGGCCATGAGCAGCTGTGGGTAGAGGGGAGGGGTAAGATCTGGTATAAGAAGGATCTCCAAGTGTGCAGCCATGGCTTGATTAACCACTGGTCAAGGGATGAGGTCCTCTGAAGCCTTCAGAGGTGGAGAGAAGTTTTTATGGAGGAAACCAGCATCACTTGGCTGCAGGTCAGCCTTCTGGGGGCTGTGGACTTGTGTGTTTACTTCTAAAATGTTTCTGATCCAGGATTTGATTCCAAAATTATGAGGAACTGTGGAAAGATCAAGCGGAAGAAAACCAAGCTGGACCGCATGATGGACCGGCTGGTGATCATAGTGAGTGTGGTGCAAACACCTCCAGCCCTAGCCCACCAGCCTCCTGGGGTTGCTCACAAGTCTTCTCATGAGAGGCTGCTTGCTTGGGTGATGCTGATTTGCAAAATATTGCTCAAAATACCTTGGGTTTAACATGTTATGGGCAAATACCACATGATGTCCCCAGGAAATGGCAGTTACTGGGTCTGGAGCAGTCCGTGTGGTGGTTGAACCCTGGCAGCTCTGAGTCCTCAGCTGTAGAGCAGCCCCTTGGACCAGAGAGCTGGAGCCTCCAACTCCTCCTGGCCTGCTGTACTAATCCATAACTGCGCGGGTCCAGGAAGGTGGTTTGCTCTGAGGGACCTGCAGGCTGTGGCTCAGCGCAGAGTAAATGGAGGACGGGGGAAGGACGAAGCAAAGCAGCATGGTCATAACAGGGCATTGGACGGCACTTACTCCTCTTCCTGGAGGTTGAGTGTCATCGCTTCTCAGCCTGGCCACTAGCATTGCTGTTCGCTGGTGCTTCAGGAAGCTGCAGGACTCCCCTTGTCCAGGGAGATGGTGTCTGAGGCGGTTAGGAGGGTGGGAAAGTTGGGGTTTGCTCTGTGTGGGTCACGGCTGTGTCAAGCTGAAATACGTGCTGTGATCCTTCATCTCGGCCCAGGAGAACCAGCCTTGGGCACAAGGACACCTTCCCCCAGGTTTACAGCTAAATGCGACAAACAGGCTGGAAGGGGCCATGGTTGGTCCTGGAAAAGAGCCTGGTGGGCTCTGTGTGGTGGGACATTCTCATCCTAGTTTCCCATCTCAGATCTTCCTGGTGCTGTTGGTTACGTCACTGTGCCTTGCTGTGGCCTCGGGGTTCTGGGCCAAGATGTTCCAGGAGAAGCACAGCTACCTCTCTGCTCTCTACAAGCACACGACTCCTGCCCAACAGGCCTTCTTCAACTTCTGGGGCTTCACGATCCTCCTGAGCATCATCATACCCATGTCCATGTACATAACGTAAGAACGACAGAGCTTGGAATGACCAGAGATCAGTACCTGGCTCCCTGTCCGGGCTGAGGGTGAGGCTGATGAGGGTGGTGTTTCCCCCTGAGCAGCAGCAGGGTGGGCAAGAGAAGGGCACGGCCCTTGTGAGCAGGCACTGATCATGATTTGTGCTGGAAGAAGCAGCTCCCAGACGTTTTGGCCCTTCGCTGAATCTCCAGGTCTAGGAATGTTGTCATCAAGGGCCAGATTTCCAGCAGGGAGCCCAGTTGCCTGGGAGCCAGGGGGCTCTCGGTCTGGTGTGAGGAGCCTTCTGGAAAACTGGCCATGAACAATGAAAACCCTCTTGCTTCTCCCAAGCTCAGGGCGATAGGACCCAGGTGGGGAGTTGCCCTCTGCCCTTTGTTCCCAAGTGCCCCTGGGATGGGAGTCACGCAATCTCCTTCCCCAGCATGAGTTTTCTTCTACCTACCACCCTAGGCTTGAATTCATCTATCTGGTGAACAGCTTTTTCATCAACTGGGACCTGGAAATGTATTATGCTGTCAAGGACATTCCAGCAAAAGCCAGAAGCACCAGCCTCAACGATCAGCTCGGCCAGATCGAATATATCTTCTCGGACAAGACGGGCACCTTGACACAAAACGTTATGAGCTTCAAGAAATGCTGCATCAATGGGACCATCTATGGTAACTTTTGGTGGACACAAGTTTGTAGGGACTCATGAGTGAGGTAGAACTTGAACTAAGGCCACTTTGGTTCTTCCCGCTCCTGCCAGCTTGCTAAGAACCTTGGGGCATGTGGTTTGATCTTGGTGGTCCGGCACGTAGGAATTCGGCTTGTTCTCAACTCCCATGTTATCGGGGCTTTGCAGGGGCCACCACGCCTGCGGTCATGTTGTCTCGTGCTCCCAGTGCATGGAGCCAGGGCACAGCTCTGCCCTCCTAAAATGGGTGCCCACCTTTCAGTAGACGTATCATGCCCCAGACCTGCTGAGATCAGCCAAGGCTTCCCTGAGACAAAGAGATCCCGGGGTCAGGAGCTCAGCTACATGGCAAACGCGTGGTCCAAGCAACGTGGGTCCCACCAGCTGATGCTGGCCTGTGTGTCCAGGACAGGGCAGGCAGGAGCCATGGGCAGGTGAAGCCCATGGACTTTTATTTTCTGTGAAGGTCTTGGAGAGAAAAAGGAGGGTTTGCTTTTCTTCTTTGCATCGTTTCCTGGTGAACCTCCAGCTTGGTTTCCAAATTTGGGCTCTTGGAGGCTTTCAGGTGACCTGTGGAGGAGCCAAAGAAGTTATCATTTCCCTTATGTTGGTTCTTTACAGTGCTCTTCGCTTTTATTTTAACAATTCTGCTTGTTTTTTCCCTTAGAAACGCGAGAATTGCCCGGTCCTTCCTTCCTCCTTGCTGTACTCACCGGAGCTCTCCTCGGGAGCCACCTCAGTGCTCCATCAGTGAAATTCAGCACGTGGGGTGGGCCAGAGCTTTAGCACGGAGCTCCTTCTTCCTGAGACAAGTATCAGGCACTCGAGACAAATGGACAGCGATAAAAGCAAAGAGAAGGGATTAAAAAAAAACCCTAGTGAAGTTTTTAGGCAGGAACAAACCCAATTTTCCGCTGCCTGAGGTACCGTGTTGCGCCTCAGACAGCAGCATCGCCGGGATCCCACCAGTGTCTGGCCAGCTGCAGAGTCACCCAGGAAACGTGGAAAGCTGAATTTTTAACATTAAAAACATGTAGAAAGCCCAAGAGCCAAATAAGTGAAACCTGGGCATCCCACACAGCCTGGCTGACGCCGAGGAGATGCTGGAAACCATCTTTTGGCCAACCAAAGCAGTCGTCCCCTCCAGAGAACCTGCTCGAAGCCCCCTGCCAGCTCGCTGCTAATTGAGTTAATTTTTTTTTTTGGCAGGTCCAGGCACGGACCAGGAGAACGAGCAGCCATCGGTGCGTACCTCCCCTCTCCCGTAGCCTGGGGCCGGGTGCTGCTCCTCACGGGGCGGCAGCAGCTATGGATTACACCGGCGGCAGGACCAGCCTTTCGTCCCGGAGCGCGGCCGGCTCGGAGCGGGGTCCCTCTAACAGGGATCCTCGGTCTCTCAGACACTGCAGCCTTCCCCTGCCTCTTGCAGGGGTCGAGGGTGACCTGGAACCACCATGGGGAGAAGAAGTTGGACTTTTGTGACGCAACGCTGCTGGAAGCTGCCCGGCGGGACAGTGACCCCGTGCTGAGGGAGTTCCTGAGGCTGCTGGCCCTCTGCCACACTGTCATGGTGGAGGAGAAGGGCGGTGGGTTGGCCGCGGTGGTTGTCGTGCTTGGGACGGGGTCAAGCTGCTGTTCAAGGCGCTGAGGCCATGATGGCTTTTTCCATCACCCAGCAAAGAGCTGTGGGGTGCAGGTGGTGCAGGAGCCCGGGGGTGCTTTGGGCATCCCGGACATGTACATTTGGGGTTGTTTTAAAGCTAATTAATTGGAACAGAAGCACGGGGAGGATAATCCATCCCTGTCTGGGCACTTGCCCTGCCTGGGGCGACGAGCAGAAGAGATGCGACAAGCAGGACTGAGTTTCCTTAGCCTGGTGGCTTGGACTTTAGGGTCTCCATGGATAATGTTGGTGCTGGGCAAGAATGGGATGTTTCAGAAGTCCAAGGGTTGCTTGGCCAGGAGTCTCCCTGTCTAACCACTACTCCCCTTCTGCAGACCAGCTGGTTTATCAAGCAGCTTCACCGGATGAGGAAGCGCTGGTGTTGGCAGCCAAGAACTTGGGGTACGTCTTTCTGGCCCGGACGCAAGACACCATCACCATCAGTGAGCTGGGGGTGAAGAGGACATACAAGGTGCTGGCCATGCTGGACTTCAACAGTGATCGCAAGATGTCTGTCCTGGGTGAGCGGGACGGGGTGTCTCAGGGAGGGGCCCTCCAGGAACACAGAGGGTCCCTTCCATACTCAGCCCTACAAGAGATGGCACCAGGATGGCTGTGATTGACCGCTACTGGCAGAGGGACACCTAAGGATTGTGGTCATCCTTGTGGTTTTGCTCACCCTGGTACCTTGGTGAAGGGTTTGAGCAACCAAGAGAGAGTAAATCAGGGGCTCAGAGGAGGTGTGTGAGGAACTGACCATCCTTGAGGCCTGATTTCTGCCTCGTGGTGGTGTAGATCAGGGGACATTCCTGTGCTTCCTATGACCACCAGCAGAAAAGCACTAGCGTCCCCGGTGGTGCCTTCTTCAGCACAGCCATTGCATGGGGACAGCAATGAGTGGGAGCCATCTCTCTGGGTACCTAAAATGTCCTTCCCCTCCCTCCCAGTGCGAGACCCCCAGGGCATGATCCGGCTCTACACTAAGGGGGCCGACACAGTCATCCTGGAGAGACTGCAGAGGCGAGGGCCCAATGAGACCTTCACCGAGTTGGCGCTGGATGTGAGTCCCACGCCAGCCTGGGGCAGAAAGGGCTGGTCTCCCTGCTGCTGGCTTTGGGCTGGGCATCCTGGAGTCCCTCGCTGCTCTTTCTGCCTCTGGCTTCAGGATTTTGGTCTTTCTTTCTTCCTTCTGCTCTGGGAGCCTCACCTGCATACGGGACAGGGGGGCGACATCAAGTCCACCTTTGGTGTTCTGCGTGGACCAGTTGCATTGCAAGGATGCTCATGGGGCTGCTGTAGGATGGGGGAGGGAGTCAGAGCCCAGAGGGAGATCTTCAGATCATGGAGGGTCTCTGGCTCTGCCCATAGGAGCACTGTGGCTGGCTGGCATGATGCCCTGGTCCACAGTGAGAGTCATCCCGGTCAAGGGAAGGGAGACCTGATGTCTCATCTGTGCAGCGCTTTGCAGAGGAGACACTGAGGACTTTATGCCTGGCCAGCAAGGAGGTCAGCGAGGTCGAGTACAGCGTGTGGAGCAGAAGGCACCACGAGGCCAGCGTCCTGCTGCAGGACCGCGCGCAGGAGCTGGACAAGCTGTACGAGGAGATGGAGCAGAACCTGCAGGTGGGATGAGGCTGGGGCTTAGGAGGTCCCAGGTGGAGTTCCCTTCCAGGGGTGACTTTGTGACATCCCAGTAGACATTGAGTTAGAGATCTGTCAGATCACATCCACCTGCGGGCAAGGACCCCTGGTTGGATCCCACCTCCGCATCTTGCCCTGCCCCATGTCACGACACCCACTTACCCTCCTTCCAGCTGCTTGGGGCCACGGCCATTGAGGACAAGCTGCAAGATGGAGTCCCTGAGACCATCCAGCTGCTGAAACTGGGCAACATTAAAGTGTGGGTGCTGACGGGAGACAAACAAGGTCAGTGGAGGCAACCCCAGACCCCACTATCACCTTTCAGCTTCTCCCCTAACCAGGACCAGAGAAGAGTTATGAGACCCTAGGAGTGGGCAACAACCAGGTTCTGCTGTTCCCTTTAACATAAAGTCCCACAGATCATGTCACCCATGGGGAAACTGAGGCAGGGAAAGCCATCTGCACGATGGCACAGAGCTGGAGCAAAGCCCCCAGCAGCTGCTGCCCACCAAAGGCTGTTGGACCTGAGGGCTGGGGACTGCCTCGGGGTGGGGGGCAGCACCCTGTGGCCATCAGCCGTTGACACCCACGTGTTGCAGAGACCGCAATGAACATTGGCTACGCGTGCAAGCTGCTCACGGACGACATGGAGATCCTGGAGGAGAAGGAGATCAGGTGAGGAATCGTGGCCTCCTGGTTCAGGACATAGTTGTTCTTCACTGAAGACACGTGAGGGCACAGAAACCTTTGCAGAGTGGGCAGAGCTCCACTCTGCCAGAGATGCTCCCAGCCTGGATGTCCATGGCCCTCATCTGCTGATGCTTTTCCAGGCCTCCCCATCTGTTTCCGCCCCTACGGCATTCTCTTCCTCGTCAGCTTTGACCAGGCAGTGCCTGAGCTGTGTCTCCAGCCTCTACACCACAGGGCAGAGGCTGATTTCTGGCACCAATGGGACTTGGGACTTGGCACCTTGGCGCTCCCTCTCTGTCCCCACCCTGTTCCCACCACTGGGTACCAGCCCCATTGCTCTGGAGCTGCCTTTGAGATGGCAAAGGCCAACTGTAGGTCAGTCGAAGCCAGGCAGCACGCCCAGCGTCCTCAGCTCCAACCACCCCTTCCTCATGCAGCGAGATCCTCAAGGCTTACTGGGAGAGCAACAACAACTTCAGCGGCAGCGGGGAAGCTCTATGCAGCGGCCACCTCTCCCAGCAGCGCCCAGAGGCTTCACGCCACAAGAGGAGAGCTCTCATCATCAGTGGGGACCTCCTGGTAAGGCGGCACTTAGAAGCTCCTCTCTGCTCCCTGCCTGTGCTGGCAGATGGCTGTTTCTGCCCTGGGTGGCACGGGCACATGGAGGAGGTGATGCCCCTCCTGCCCAAGGGGTGTGAGCTTTGAGTGAAGAGGGGGGTCAACCTTGCACCGATCGTTTGCTGTTGGGGGGCTTCAACCGCACATGCCTGACTGGTCTTCTGGGATGATGCAGGCTGGAGGATAATCACATGGTCATCTGGTCATACTGGAACAAACTGGTCTCGTGGTCACAATGCCTGCTGCGTGATCAGTTGCAGAAAACTGAGGTCACTTTCTGTAGCACCTACAAGATCATAGCTGGGGGAGCTGGGGGCTCTCATGCTATGAAGGCCATGGGTGAGGTCCCAACCGCATGTGCTCTGCCCTAAGGACAAAATCCTCCACACGGGCGAGGTGCTGAAGGAGAAGGGGCGGCTGTGGCGGTGGCTGGCTCGCTGCAGGGCGGCAGGCTCACAGGAGCAGGGCAGTCTGGTGGAGAAGGCCTTCGTGGACTTGGCCACCAGCTGCCAGGCGGTGATCTGCTGCAGGGTGACCCCCAAGCAGAAAGCCCTCATCGTGCAGCTGGTGAAGAAGCACAAGAACGCCATCACGCTGGCCATCGGGGATGGGGCCAACGACGTCAACATGATCAAAAGTGAGGCTCGGGCCAGGGCGAGAGTGGGTTTGGGCTGGGTGTCCCATTGGTGCGGAGTGCTGGTGCCCCATCTGCCATCTCCACCACCCCACGCTCTCCTTTGAGGAGAGCTGGGAGGGGCACCCCCAAACCAGTTCTCCACGTTGCTGTGGTGGGAGGTGGGCGAGAGGCACAGGACCAGGACAGGCCTGGGCCAAGAGCAGGGTGGACCACTCGCTTTGGCAGCGGGCATGAACCTCGAAACGTGGGCAGCTGGCAGAGACATCTCTGCCCCTCTCCAGCGTGTGCTCTTCACACGCCCAACCGTGCCTGGCGTGTCACTCCTGCAGCCACGGCATGTGATAGAGGGGCGCTTCTTCCCTTTGACCGTCACTCCTGGATTCACCCTCTGCCCATCAGCCTGGGGGTGATCCACAGGGGAAGGCAGCACCCGGCTCCCCAAAACCCTCCCCACCTGCGTTTCACCCCCCCACCGTGTCTTCTGCAGCTGCCGACATCGGGGTGGGCATCAGCGGGCTGGAGGGCATGCAAGCCGTGCAGTGCAGCGACTACGCCCTGGCGCAGTTCTCCTACCTCCAGCACCTCCTGCTCGTCCACGGCCGCTGGGCGTACCTCCGCATCTGCAAGTTCCTCCGCTACTTCTTCTACAAGACCTTTGCCGGCCTCATGGCCCAGGTCTGGTTCGCTTTCCACAGCGGATTCACGGCACAGGTGAGGGATGCCGCCGTTCATAGGGGTCACATCCATCCCACGGGGTCTGCACACCAGTGTTTCAACCCCTCCCCGCTGAGGACTCCATGCAGGTCTCATGACTGATGGGCATGTGGCTGCATCACCACCTTGGTCTCCTTCCTCCCTTGCCCTGGTATTGGGATGTCCCATTTTTGGGGCTGCCTGGTTGAGATGCAACTGGTTATCTGCTTATTGCCTGGCTGGACTGGGAAAAGCACCCCAGGAGATCTGGGATGTTCTCGTGAGCCGCAGCTCGGTCTCAGGCAGATGCAGGGAAAGATCCCACATGCAGTGAGATGTTTTCCTCCAAAATGGCAGCTTTTATCCCAGTGTGACTTGACCACCACTGTGTGGCTCCAGCCCCCATCCCCATCTGCTCAAGGCATCTACAGACAACGTGGGGCTGATGCAGAGCCCAAGGCAAGTCCATGGAGGTTTCCCTAGAGTTTGGATGCCCAGGAACAGGCTGCCCAGAGAGGTGGTGGAGTCTCCTGCTCTGGAGAGATCCCAAACCCCCCTGGACCCCAAACTGGGCAACTGCTGCGGGGACCTGCTGGAGCCGGGGGTTGGACTGGGTGATCTCCAGGGGTCCCCTCCAAGCCCTGTGATTCTCTGGTTCTGTGGATGTGAGTCTCCTGGACTCAGCCCTGGTGCCTTGACATCCTTTCCGAGTCTTCCCAAAGCACCACCGAGCTCACTGCTGTTTCCTTCTCCCTTCTAGCCTCTCTATGAGGGCTGGTTCCTTGCCCTCTACAACATTTTCTACACCGCCTACCCCGTGCTGTCCGTGGGCCTTCTGGAGCAGGTATGGGTTCACCAGGCAGATGTGAATCAGCCTGGCCACCGTCCAGCCCCATCTGCACGGCTCTTTGTGCTGGGATGTGGTGCCAAGCAGCTCAATGGGCTCACCACCGGTCCTGGGGTGCCTCTGTTCCCCCTCACCCCAGAGCAAGCAGGTGGAGGGACTCACTGCAGCTCTGCAAAGGGTGTGTTGGGTGGGGTGGCCCAATCCTGCTCCCCGGTGTGGGTGGAGAGGGTGATGCTTGGTGCCCTCCTGGCAGGACGTGAGTGCTAAGAAGAGCCTGGAGTTCCCTGAGCTCTACGTGATTGGGCAGCAAGATGAGCTCTTCAACTACCGCATTTTGGTGTCACCCTCCTGCACGGGGTCGGCACCTCACTGGCCAGCTTCTACATCGCGCTCTGGGCCTTCGAGGACCGCGTCGGCAGCAAGGCTGTTGGCGACTATGAGTCCTTCGCTGTCACAGTGGCCACATCAGCATTGCTGTCAGTCCTCATGGAGGTGAGCACCAACCTGCCCTTCCCCATCCTGGTCCCACGTCAGATGTTGAGGGACTGCAGCCCTTGGCTCTCTGACACCATTCCCAGCAGTTTCATGGCTGGGGGATGATCTCCCTTGGGGCAGGGGACGAATTTGGGACAAGTGGCTGGATGGAAGAGGGTCCCCACAGCCTCCATGAGACACTGTGTGCTCTGCCCTTGACCTTGCAGATCATCCTGGACACAAAATTCTGGACGGTGTTGTCCTTCCTGGCGGTC
Source organism: Bucorvus abyssinicus (assembly GCA_009769605.1). Taxonomy (NCBI): domain Eukaryota; kingdom Metazoa; phylum Chordata; class Aves; order Bucerotiformes; family Bucorvidae; genus Bucorvus; species Bucorvus abyssinicus. The sequence continues at coordinate 11,288,286 of CM020055.1, forward strand.
ACAGCCAGCCTGCTGTTCTTCTGCCTCTTCTCCTTCCTGACCCAAAGCATGGATGCCTTCAGGGTAGCCCCAGCCATCTTCCGCTTCCCAGGTGAGATGTCCCAGGGATCCCCATGGTCCTTCCCTGCCCCGACCAGGGGAGCCCAGCCTGGGCTTGGAGCTATGAGCTGTTTCCCACCTTGTAGATCATCTCTTCATCATCACTTCTCAACCTTTACTCCAATTTAGGTGTAACCTCCTCTTTAGACCCCTCAACACCCTCATGGTGGGGGCCTGTCTCCTGACAGTTGTTCCTGCTGTCCTCTCCACCTTCCCTACTTAAACACCACCCACCGACTTCTCGCGTTGACAGATGCCAGCCGGAATGCCCTGACTGACCCCTATGTCCTGCTCGTGGTCCTGCTGTCCCTGGTAGTGAACACCATCCCCTCGCTCACCATCCACTTGTACCGCGCCATTGCAGGCAAAACCACCATCCAGCAGGTGAGGGCTGCGTGGGGGCTGGCATGGGGAGGGGTCTGTCTCCTGCCAGTGTTGGTGCCTGGACCTGGTCAGGGTGCTGCTGGCGATGGGAAGGGTGAGGTTCTCCAGGGAAGCTACTGCCTGGACTGTAGTGGTTGGACGTGTCACCTCTCCTTGGTGGCACTACTCAGCTGGTGGTCTCTCATGACACTCGTGTTCAAATCTGGCTTCAGTGCCCTCTCTCCGAATTGGTTCATGGCCCGACAGGAGGCCCTGGGCAAGAGACCTGCTCCAGCTCTTGGGTCTGCTTTTGGCTGCAGTAAGGAACTGGCCTCCAGGACTCCCTGGACCTGCCACTTTGGAGGCGCTGGGGTCTAGAGCAGGTCTTGGTACCACCCCCAGCCTTCGTAGAGCTCACCCCCATCTGGGTTGTGGGTTATACCTTCCCGGTGGTACAAAGAGGTCCCAGATGAGCGCAGGGGTTGAGATTGTGCTCCAGAGCTCTTTGAAGACCCCCAGGAGGGTCTCCATGTTACACATCCCATCATGGCAACTCAGGTCAAGCGGAGCTGGGATCCAAACCATGTCTCGGTGGAGCGTGTCCCTGTGCACCCTGTGTGTCCCACCTTGGGGTGAGGGCTTTCCCAGGAGGTGCCCACAGCCCTCATCTCCCTGTCTCCTTCCAGAAGATCTGCCTGAAGGCCAAGCGGGAGCCGGAGCCCTCTGTGGAGCTGCGTGCCCACATTCCTCGCAGCTCCTTCCACCGCCGCTCCAGCTACGCATTCTCCCACCAGGAAGGCTACGCTGGCCTCATCACCCGTGGGGACAGCCTGCGCACCAGGACCACCCGCAGCAGCACCGCAGGCCTCCGGCACCCCCAGGGAACCCTGGCTTCGTCCTCCCTGCCCAGCCCCTCGGCATAGCTGCCCTGGCTGGCGTCAACCTCCCACCATGCTGGGACTGGGGAGGCGCCGTCCAGGCGCTGAACTGGCTGACTTCCCTTTTATGGGCATTTTTAAATCTTACTGGGATGGTTTGGGAGCGTGGGCAGCCTTATGGCTGCAGAGGGCTGGCCCAGCCTGGGGGGCTGCTGATCCAGGCAGCGAGCCCTGGGACATGTCCCGCCAGCAGCTCCATCTCCCCTCCATGGTGTGTGCGTGGGCTTTGCAGGAGCCTGTAGAGCCATGAAAACCACAGGCCTCTGTGCCCCTCGGCTCCCTGGCTGGCACCCAGCCCCCTGCCCTCTGCTGAGCCCCTCGGAGCCACGGCTCCTCCTGCTCGAGGCTCCAGGCTGGACCCACAAAGAGCAGCTCTGCTGCCCCAGGCTCGTTATTCTTGATGCAGGACCAGCAGCGGGGCTAGGTCACGGGTGCAGCCCCTCATGCCTGCTCACCCCCTCCCATGCCAGGGGTTGCACGAAGACCCTCGTCTTCTTTTCCAGTGGCTGCTAGGAGCGTGGGGCAGAGCGAGCCGCCCTCCCGACGTGGGGCTGGACTCAGCGCCTGTGGCTTTCACATGCATTGACTCCAGAGATCAGACTCAAGTAGTGTGATGTTAAAATGCCCCCAGTTTTCTGGAGGAACATCTCCGTGGGGTTGGCCACCTGCATGTTTTTCTTCTCCGGCCAAACCAGCCCAGCTTCTGGCAGCCTCTCCTCGTCGCTCCCCACCACCTCCACCTCCTTGGCGGTGCCCATGGTGGTGGTGCCCACGATGTGCCATCTCCACAGCAGCCATCTCCCATCACCCAGGACTGATGTCCCCGTCTTTGGGGACAGCTTGTGGCCACAGGCCATTTGGTGCAAAGCCCTGAAAAGTATTTTTCGGGGTGGGGAGAACAAAGCTCCGGGGTGACGTGCATCGGCTGTGGGTGGGAGCCGAGCTCTGGGGACACCAGCGGCTGCTGGAACAGTTGTGTGATCAACTGACTGGTGACCGCATCACCCTTTTTATGTTCTTAGTTTTTAATTAAAAGGACTTTAGCTTTTCGCTCCTCTCCTGTAAATATCTCTGCTATGGCACCGAGGCAGAGAGCGGCACAGAACGGTCCTGTGCTCCCTCGTGTGTGCCACCAGCGCTTCACCTGCCAGCGCTTCACCTGCCAGCGCTTCTGCCACGGCAAAAGGCTCGGTAGGACCAAATCCCGGTAAATGGATAAAGAATTAAATCAGCCGCAGGGGCTCGGACCTGCCCGCAGCACACATGATGGGTTTGTTTAACAAGAGCTTTGGCCTCATCTGCATGGATTTGTGAGAATTAAAATGTTTTCTCTGGGCGCTGGCCAGAAGGGTGCTGGATGCTGCCAAGAAATAAAAATACCTGAGGGGTCCTCTGGGAAAGCTCCCACCAGCTGGAAACCTGCGGGGAGAAACCGCTCCAGCCGCCTGGGCACAACCCCCCCCCTGACACTCGCGGTCGGGTGGAGGGAGAGGGATGGAGTGGTTCAAAGGGGGCTGCTCCTCCACAGCAGCTCCTGGGGCAGCGGAGCCGCAGCGGTGGGGAGGGACACGGACCCCGAGCATCACCACGGGACACCCACACACCCCAGGTGAATGACTAGAAATAATTTATTGAAGAAACAGAAAGCGGCAGAAATACAACACAGTCATGACCAGTAGAGGATGAACAAATAGAGATTAATTCTTTTTTTTTTTCTTTTTTTTTCCTCTTTTAAAACCTGTTGACAGGCCGGAGTTCGGCTTCCTGGTGACCTCCCCTGCGCGAGTCATTGCAAAGAGCAAGGAAAAACTCCAGAGCACACAGCACAGTTTGGATAAAGTGCCTGACACTAAGACTCTTTTTTTTTTTTTTTTAGTTTTTTTTTCTTTTTAACATCTGTAAATAGCTTAAACAAATAGTTGCAAGACACAGAGGAGTAACAATTGCATTTCGCTGTAGAGTAAAACCTATCCCATGAGAGTAACGGTGAAGCAGCAGCAAAAATTAAAATTCCATGTAATTCGAAGGAAAAAGTCATTTAAAAACACAGAGCTGCGGCGCTCAGACCGTGCGGGATGAGGGCGAGTGTCGCCTATTGCTATACGGAAAAATGAGCGATGGTTTCTGGAGGCAGCTGGACGGGCAAGCCTGAGGCTGCGGGTTCTTCCTGGCCGGGAATTTCCTTCAGAAATTTAAGGGGAAAAAGAAAAACCAAACCCAGCCAAACCCTGAATTTTGTTCTTTTGCGTTTTTAATTTCCTCTCGTTAAAAGCCCAAACGAAGCCGCCGGAGGAGCTGGGTCCTGCGCGGCGGCGTCTGCAGGTCCAGCCCGATCGCCGCTGCGGGTGTCCTCTGAGACAAGGAAAAGGAGACGTTGAATGCTTGGGACCCGCGGGGTGAGGTGGGCGGCTGCGCGGGGCCAGCCAACCCATCCCAGCGGCATCTTCACGGTGCCCGAAGCGAGTCGGGCGCAAGAGAAGGAGGAGCCGATTGTCTTCCCCAGCCAGACTTGGGACGCTCCAGAGAAAGGACGCGCGGTGGCTTCCCAACCGTGGGGCTGTTCGAGCAGGAGCAGCTCGGCTCTGGCTGTGCCCTGGCGGGGTGACAATGGCCGGGCGTCCCGGGGAGCCCGCGCTCCTCCTGCTTGCCTGGTGGGAGGGGACTGCACAGCCCCATTGCCAGTGGTGGGTTTTCAAAGCACAAAAGCCGTTGGTGGAAAACTTCCACCCAAGGTGGAACTGGAGTGACTGGAGGTATCAGGGGTAATGAAATGACCCGAATCCCTGAAAACTTCCGCAACTGAAGTAGGACACGGTGGCCAGGGTGAGCCAGCAGGTCTCAGGGGGATCCCGGGTCCCCTCCTCTTCCTCACCTCTGTCTGCTCTCCGTTGCCCTCAGAGGAGCCCCTGGTGCCCCGATTTGCTCCTGCTTCCCACAGCATAGAAATGCCCTTCAGGGGCAACCCTGGTTGAGAGAATTGTCTTGAGGACAGAGCTCGGATTGTCATTACCTGCAGGGAAAAAATATCTTTGGTATCGTGGCAAGTTGCTCCTCAAGGCATTTTGGTTGATGTGGGAGGCAGGCACGGCCGGTTCTGGCGTGGGGCAGGGCTCTGCTCCCCTGCGTTTGATCCAGCGAGGACTGGTGGGATGAAGGACAGGGGAGAACTTGGCTCTTGGCTTCTCCGGGGTTTCCCAAACTGCTTGGTTCACGGTGGAAACAATCAGTCTCCGTAAGGTCCAAGGACCCGTGACTGTGTGTTGCATCCAAGCCTGGTGAGACCTTGCAGTTGGACATGTCTTGGCCTTCCAGCAGCAAAGCTTCTCATGCTGGAGAAGGTCTGGTAGGAGGAAATGGGACATGGGGGAATGCAGACATCCTCGGAGAACGGGAGGATTGGTTAGTGGATAAATGGTGCTGCTGGAATCTCTTCCTAGAACCCAGCTCCTCGGTCAGCGAGTCCTATGCCTCCTCCCAACACCACCTGGCACTGAGCAGGTATCTCAGTGCTGGCCACGAAGGTGGCGAAGGCTGCAGGGACACTGCATTAGGCAAGAGATGAAGATCAAAACAAACACCCTACTTGGCTTTTTGGAGGCCGCTTTGATGGGGCCCGAAGAAGCTGAGATCTCCTTCCTCAGAGCGGGCTGAGCTTGGGGCCACCTCTAGTGACAGAGGAGAAGGGTGGAGTGGTGAGGAGGCTGGAGAAGGCTGAGGAAGCAGCAGTTTCAGGTAAAAGCTCTGGTAATGGTGGGAGGCAGAAAGAAGTAGGTACCACTGCCTCCTCTGGGCCCCCATCACCTTCCCGAGCTCAAAGCCGTGACTCCTTACTGCGGCTCTCCTCCCATCTTGAAGCAATGGGAGGAGGAGCAGGGGAGGAAGGAGCAGGGCATGCAGCCTTGTTCAGGAGGGGCTCTCTGGACACTTGCAGAAAGCTGCCTGGCTGTCTAGGGCAGGCAGGGAGACCTTCCAAAGGCCCCTGAGACCTGGCGGTGGGCTGGGGTCCTCCAGGACCTCTTCCACTGGCTGGGCTCCTCTTCTTCTTACCCCTTCAACCAGAGCAGGTGCCTCCAGGCAGGGCGAGAGCCGGGCTGGCTGGCACAGGAAAGGCTGGCAGGGGCAAACCCTGTGTGCTGGGTGGTGCCTCTGCCCCAAACCACATCCTTGGGGAGAAAACCCACAGAAACAGGTCACTCCAGCCCATCCCTGGGTCTGTCTGGGCGTTGAGGCAGCTCCATCTTCCAGCGTGGGGGCAAGGGCAGAGGCGGGTCTGCGAGGTCACCCCAAGGGAAGGGGACTTGGGGGCATCACCTGGAAAGGTCCCAGTGCCAGGGGGAGGTTTGGGGTGCCCAGGGGGCATTTCCCTTGTCTCAGAGCACACGAGGAGCCCCGCGGCTTTGCCGGCTCAGGTCGTGGTGGCTGATTGTCTCTCCTTCTCTCGTCCGCCCTTGGGCTTTGACCCGCAGAGCTGGCTAAAGCAATAAAAACAACCCAAAAACACAACCCCAAAGCACGGCGAGGAGCTGAGCCCCTGGTGACGGCAGGGGCGGGCGCACGCCAGGGTCCAGTGCCCCAGATACCCTTACCCTGTTTGCCGGGCACAGGGCCACACACACACCCCGTCCGGGGGAGCCCCCCGACTCCCACGTTGCCACGACACCATTTTCAAGGCTGAGGAAAGGAAGAAAAGAGGCAAAGGAAGAAACCGAGGGGATAAATGACTCTCCCGTGGTGGCGTGAGTTGGAAAAAAAAAAAAATGACGTGGTCCATGCAGAGAAGTCCTCATGAACTGAAAACTCGTGGACAAAGAAAGCACAGTTTTCCCCCCTCCCGCTCCCACCCGACCACCCCTCCCCGAATAATTATTACATTACTTCAAGAAAGAGTATATTTTTTTCATGCATAAATCAAATTCTCATCTCGTCTTCTTTTTTTTTTGTCTTTTTTTTTCTCGTCTTCTTTAAATTACATTTGAACACAGAACACATATAATAAATACTCTTGTACGACATGACTCCGAGAAAAGTAACACATCTGAACGCAAAGGTATCGTCATCGTTATTAGTTTTTCTTTTTTTTCTTTTTTTTTTTTAAAAGGACTTGTTTAAATATGAAATCTGTAAACTCCAAGGGTCCTTTTTTTAAATCTTTCTCTCTCTCTTTCTCTCTCTCTTTCTCTCTCTCTTTATTTTTTTTTTTAATCGTGAAACTATCCAGCTTTCATTTCCTTAACATTCAATATGTCTCCCATTGAACGCGTCAAAGAAATAAGAACATGCCGTCTTCTGCAAAATTATAATTTAACAGTATAAAGCTTCAAGTCACAAATTCCAAAAACTAGCTAAGTAATTTTTTTTTTTCATCACATAAACTATACATTAAATATTTTGAGGTATTTCAGAGAACATTGTCAAAGGCTTGTAAGGTCTGTGCTGGGTGGAAAAGGCTTTCTCCCGCGTAGAGAACGTCTTTGGTATCATGAGCCGTGTGGGGATCAGGGAGGAGCGGGTGGCGCCCGCGGGGTCGGGCAAGATCTGGCCAAGGCAATAGGGTGGAGGGGGACCGGGCGGCGGGGAGGCCAGGGGACCTGCTCTACCAGGATGGAGGACCCTGCGGGGTCCTGGCCGGGCTGGCTGCCACCAGGGGGTTGGCCTGGGCAAGTTTGTCCCACTCAAAAAGCCGCCTCGGCCGGAGCCTGAACCAAGTCGATCCAATTCACCCCAAGATTTCCCTACACAGATCGTTGTGGAAGAGCATCTTCTCCGGCAGGTCCTCCCGCTGCCTTTTGCTAAAGCCGAGTGTGGAGCGGAGCAGGTCCGGCTGCACCCATCTCACCCAACAAGCCAAAAATGCCCCTTTGGGGACTCGGCAACAGTTCCTGCTGAAAGGTTTCACGGCTCCAAACCATCCCTAAAGGAGGGGTTTGGAGAGAGCCCAGGGTGAGGCATTCCACCGCTCCTGACTTTCTCTTTTCAGACAGAAATACCACAAACCCTCCCTGAGCTACCAAAAAGGGGAACCGAAGCCCAAGGGTGAGCTCAGCGAGGAAGAAACGCCCCGTGATGAAACCCACGTCTTCATCTCGTGGGCTTCTGAGGGTCCCAGCGCCAAGCTGGGCTGGCAAAGAACCGGAGCAAAGCCTTTCCCCGGGAGTGATGCCCACAAGAAGAGGCCCTGACACCAGGTCAGTGCTCCTGGGGCAAGAGGGGCTGGATGGAGGGACCTGGGGACCGCGCCGGGTCGGGGGACATCCAAGAGGGGGACCACGCTGGGCAACCAGAGCCTTCCCCACAGTGGGTGGCAAGGGGGATGCTTTCTCTTCGATTAGGACGAGGGTTGGGTTTCTTTCCTTCATCCCAACGCCCAAAGACCGCGAGAGTTGCCAGGATCGGTCCCGTTGGAGAGCCGAGGAACGGCGAGTCTTTAGGATCAAAGCAGAGGAGCAAGGGAACGGCCACACACCTTTGGTACAAGAAAAAGGCACTCATCTACCACGCTGCCATCCCGCAGTCGCTCGCTCGCCTTCGCCCTCGCTCTCCGGGGACCCGACGGGGTTGGGGGTGTCTGGGGCGGGGTGGGGGGCTCTCGGCTGGCCCATCCGCGGGGAGCAGGGAAAGCGGCGTTTCCAGCACAGACCAGACAAGGCAACAAAATCTTTGGTATCAGACGTGATTTTCAAATCACAAAAATTGAAAACTCAAGTGAGGTAGCCTTTATTCTCGGGTTCTCACTAGAAATGTCTTTGCATCCTTGAGGGCCTGTGGCATTTACTCTTTTTTTTTTTTTTCATTTCTTTTTTTTTTTTTCTTTTCCTTTTTTTCCCTTTTTTTTTTTTTTTTTGGTTTTCCGTGTGGTTTTCACTTCCCAAACCAAGGCCCCCTTCCTGGCTTTTCAGCCCTTGAATACTACTCGATGGGGTTCAGGGATCCACCACCATCGTCACCACGTCACAACAAGACAAGAAGAAACAACGTTAGGGGAAAAAATCAGTGGCGGGCGGGTGCTGGGGGGATGAGATTCGCTTTGCCGATAGTTTGTGGGTTGTGGTTGGCAAAACTGCGGCACCTGCCCCTTCCCGCTCCTTCTCTCTCTCCATCCCTCTCCCCCCCTTCTCTCCCCAGCAATACATGGGTTTAGTTTGGTGCGACCGTGTCCAGTCTGACACCCCCAACCCCTCCACCGCCCACCTACCCCAGGAGCTCTTTGGTTCCAGACGTCCTCCAGCCCCGCCGGTGACCGCGGCCAGGGCTTGTGTGCCGGGGTTTTTTCTGTCTCTCTTTCATTCTTTTGTCCTTGCTTTCCTCTTTTTTTTTTTTTTTTTTTTGGAGGGGTGCTTTTTTGGTTTGTTTTTTTTTCTTTGGTGAACACATACACTTTTTTTTTTCCTTTTTTCCTTCTTTTCAACAAGGTGCCTTCCTGTTACACAACAGATCGCTCTCAAAGTAAAGTGAATCGAAGAAACCATAGCGCTAGAACACAGACGGTACTATTTTACCCGCATAAATTTAATAGTGTCCCTTTGGTTTTGGTTGATGGTTGGTTTTGGAGGATTTTTCTTTCCTTTTTCTCCACAAGTGGTGGGGCAAGGAGGGGACCTTGCTCCCCCCTCCATCCCCACGCCTCTCCCAGCCCTTCCCTGTCCATGGCGGCTCCTCTCCTCCCGAGGCTGGCGAGGAGCCCGCGGGCGGCTGGGACGAGGGCTCGTTGTAAGGGTTTGGCCTCGTGATTGCTTTTTTATATGGCACAAGTCACCATCGAGAGCTCGGAGGAAACGGTCGTTTTGAAGCTAGTACCATTGCTCCAGAAATTCGCGTTTTAAGGCAGGTTGTTAATTGGCACAAAAAAAAAAAAAAAAAAAAAAATCTGTCATCTTTTTTGGTAAGTTGCCGGTCCTTGCGTTGAGCTTGTTTGGTTGCGGTTTCTGTTGTTATCCCATTTTTTGGGGGTGGTGTTATTTTCCCTTCCGATCGCGTCGGGGAGTTTTCCCCCTTCTCACGCCCAGGGCTGGCTTTGGCCACCAGACCCCTCGGATTTTTCTTCTCCCACCGTTGGTTCCCAGCAGGGAATTGGTTTGGTTGTTGCGTTTTTGGTTTTGTCATTTCTTTGGTAACAGAGATGAAGAGGGGGCAGGGGACGGGGACAACAGTGCGTGTCGAGGGGTGGATGGGGTGAGACACAAAGCCAACAAATCCACGTTGTCTGTGTCCGTTCCTCAACTGAAAAGTGAACCAGAAATCCAGCGGCGAATGGTGGAGCCAGTCACCAGGAACGATCAGATCCTCCGCTCCAAGTCTCTCCTCCCGTCTCCTTTCAAACAATTATTACGTTTAAATACCCGATTTCTGTAGCTAAAATGTGCTTCTTTGACCTGCTTGGGCGCCAGGCGACGGTGCAGCCGCGGTCCCCCTCTGGCCGCGGCGCTGGGGGGGCTCGGGTGCACGGAGGCGCGGCCACGGCGAGGCGTCTCCTTGGCCGTGGAGTTTCTCTGGGAGGGATCCGGGGACGGTGCTCTCGTGGGTCGGGGAGCATGTGTGCGTGGGGGCTGGGGGGTGTGGGTGCTCTTGGGGTGTCTGGAGGCGGGGGAGGCATCGGAGGAAGATGCCTGTGGAGGAGACTGGGGCTACAGGAACGACCTTGATCAGGTTTTCAAAACCTCCAAGGGAGAGAAACGCCCTTGTCAACGGCAGAGAGGGTCTGGCTGCCTTGGGAGCCCCACTCCACCTCAGCGGGGAAAAATCTGCAGTAGCCAGAGATCTGGCAGGAGCCCAGTCACCCTCCAGGCACAGGGTGAGCATTCTCCTGGCTCGTCCCCTGAGCCATGGCGGGGTTCGCCCTGGTTCAGTGGGGTTGTACCAGAGCCCAGCCCCGTGACTCCACCGCTTGCATCTCCCCCACCTTCACCCCTCCACTGTGGGAGCGTAAGGGTGGCTGTGGCAGAGATCGAGGTTGGGGGCTGGGGGGGATGCCCCTCTCCCCAAAGACGCTGGTGGGCACGTGAAGACAAGGTTCTGCGGTCCCCGAGGACCACGGGTGCTTCCAATCAGCACCTCACCCCCTCCCTCCATCCCACATCCCCCTCGCTCCACAGGGGTTTCCTCCGAGCCCTCCTGGGGACAGAGCTGACCTGGCTGCAGACCCTTTCCCTGCCCACGAGCTGGGAGGACGTGGCAGCAGGATGTGGCACGAGGCCAGCGTCAAGAGGTGACGCCCAGCTGAGGGCTTGGGAGGCTGATGGACCCGCGACATCCAAAAGCACCCACCCCGGTCAGCTCGGGGCATAAGTGTGAGTCTGGGGTTGGCTTTGTCGTGAGGAGGATGTCAGGGAAGGGGCAGGGAGGGCTGGGGGACATCATGCTTTGGAGAAAGTGCTTGTAGAAGAAGAGGGGACTCCGGGTTGGTGCCTGGCTCCTCCTGCCAGCGGTTCATACACCGCCGGCGGGCATTCATGAAGAAGTTGCTGACGGTGTTGAGCTCCAAGCCCAGCTGCTGTGAGATGGTCATCTGCATCTCCTTGGACGGGCGCTTGTTCTCCTTGAAGATGGCGATCAGGGTGCGGCGCTGGAGGTCCGTGAAGACCAGCCGCTGCTTCTTGGGCTGCAGGCTCCTGTCTTTCTGCTGCTCTTGCTCTTTGCGTTTGCAAGCTAGACATTCAAAAGAGAGAACAGGGCCATTAACTGGTGCTCACCGCCCTGCCCCACTTGCAGGTTGCCTGGCTGCCTCCCAAAACCCAGGCCCTTCCCTCCTGGAAACCTGCCTTGTTGCCCACCACTCCCTGGGCTACCTCCCTCCTCTTCCTCCCTGCGTCTCCTGAGTGTCTGCTGAGACGGGATACAGCCTCTTACGGCATCGGTATGAGAAAGGACTGGGTGAAGCCCATCACCTCTTCAGACGCCCAGGACAAGCCCAGGTCTCAGCATCTCCAGCTGACCCTGGGACTAGAGACCGAGGAAACTCCTGGGCTGACTCTGCTCCCAGCCTGGCTATAGGGACCTGCTCCATCCCTAAATTTTGAGGGTCATCCACCAGCCTCCCTCCCTGACTGCACTCTGGCATGGTCTCCCTCACCTCCTCATCACCTCTGTGGACCTCCCTGAAGGATTCAGGGAACTGGTGTCTCTTGGCCATCACGTCCAGCTGCCACTCCCGAACCAGAGGGAAGAGCCGGGGACAGGGACATTGTGAAAAGGCCAGTCTGCGCAGCCACCACATTCCTCGGCAGACAGCCTGCAAGGATCGTTTGTGGTTCCACTGCTCCGGGAAGGGGTTTTCCTGCTCTGGGGGCTGGAGAACAGCCTGAAGCACCTGAAGCGTCAGGAAATTCCATCTCCCCTGCGTGCCTTTGCTACCAGAACCTTCGGCACGCGTGTCAGGTTGAGCCATCACCATGTTAAAGCCTCCCCTACAGATGTGGCTGCATGCAAAGGAGGGAGGGAGGAGCACACACCTTTGGGGAAACGTGAATTTTAATTGAATATTTAAGCCTGCTGTTGGTGGAAGGGGTGAGAAAAGGAGCCCTTTGCTCTATTTTTCTAGAAAGTGATGTTGGTGGAGGTTGCTGGTCCAGCTCCTACTCAAAGCAGGGATGACCTCAAAGCTGTCAAGGTTAGATCAGGGTGACTTTGCTGGGTCAGGGCTTGGCCAGACATATGTGGGCACTGCGGGAGGGCGAGACACGCTTGGGTAAGACAGGGCACGGATCTGGCCCTCCAGGGCTGGTGACACCATTTCCTTCTGGAAAATATCAGGAAACTCTGCGGTAAAGACTACGAGGAAAGCCCCACTCTTGACCCACACAGTAGCAGTTTTCAGCCTTTGGGGTTTCTTGGTTCGGATCTTCCAGGTGATTTTTCAGGGAGGACACAGGTCCTTCACACATTCACTGTCGCAACGTTGCTGGAGGACAGATTTCAGCTCGCTTCTCTCAGGCACTTCCAGGATCCTCTTCACCTGAGCACAGACCTCGGAGGGGCCAGAAGCCAAGGCTGAAAGCCACTGCTGCAGCAATGGGATGGCGCCTCGGGTCCATGGCGCGTCTTCCCCTCAGCCTAACCACCTGCCTCTCTACAAACACACCTCCACGGCCAGGCCGAGCCAAGGGCAGGTAGCCGAGCAGCCTGGTAGGAACGGGAGGGTGTCTGGAGACACTTCTTCCTCACTAGAGAACCAGCAAAGTCTTCCTCTGGTCCTTCTCCAGCTGGCCTGCACTACCAGCCCTCTTCATCACCTTGAACTAACAGAGAACGGCGACCTCCACCCCTTCCACCTGCAGCTGGGGAACTCTAGAGCGCGATGAAGCCGATCATTGATCCAGCCCATCGAGCCCCGTTTCCCCGGTTGCTGGGCTCTGTCCTTGCCCCGTCCCCACGCGGGTGGTGGGAGCCATCGGTTCTGCTCCCACTGGGGCAGGGGACAGGAGCCCCAGAGCTTGGCACAACCAACCACACTCGGTCAGAACCAGCTGTCCCTGGCAAAGAGGGTTTTGATGAACCTTGTCCTTCCCTTCTCCCCCCCCAGGCAGGTTTGGGGACAGGGGACAAGGGACAGCCCGAGCCCTGGTGATGCTGGGGGTCCTGTCCCAGGGGCACCTCGCTCAAACAGCCAGCAGAGAATGGGTTAGCAGAAACCTACCCTATGACCATCAGATGCTTGCAAAAAGAACAAACAAAAAAAGCCTTTATAGAAAATTTGACTTTTTTTCCAGACATGAATAAAAAAAAAAAAAGACCCCCCCCGACCTCTCCCCAAAACCCAACAACGAACAGAAAGAGTCCCCGTCCCCCTCCCCGTACGTGCACATTCGCAGCAGCGCGTCTTCGCCCTGCCGACCCCCGCACCCTCCCGGCCTCCCCCCAGCATGCTCGACTCCGTCCCCGTGCCACTGGCACGGGGTGGGACCTCACGTCGATGCTGGGCACCTCACACGGGTGTCCCACCCCCATTCCATTTTTCGGAGCAATTATGACAAACCAGTCGCCCATTAATAACTCAAAGCTCTGAGGCAAACTCTAACCATCGGGGTCTTACTGGTAAAGCTGTGTCCAGCATTTCAGCCAGGTTGGACCCCCCTGGTACCCCCGTTATTTTTGGCCCGCGCCGCCGCTGGCCGCATCCCACATTTCCTGTGCTCATTTGTTTATTTATTAATTTCCCTTTCTGCTGACGCAGCCCGATACCCCCCTTCCCCGGTTCAATCTAATTACAGCTCCGCACCGCAGAGATCAATAGTGACGCTGCCCAGATCTATTTACGGCGCCCATCAACCCCCCGCCCCAACGCAGGATCTTTTTCCTGCCCCGCACCCCCCGGGCGCTGCTTGCCCAGGCGGGCTGGTGGCCCGTCCCCGTGTCCCCGTGGGGGTGGGAGCCAGGGATGGGGGGCGGTCAGGGGCATGACTCCCCCCAGGTCAGCACAGAGGGATTTTTCTTTGTCCTTCAAACCCCTTTTTTCCAAGCTCCAAATGACCCATCCTCGGCTTAACGCTGTTCTCCAGTCCCGTTCCTCTGGGGACTGGGGGCCTGGCCGTGGTCCCTGGGGATGGGGACACGCTTCAGGGTGCTCCCACCCCCGCCTCCGCGTTACCTCTCCAGAAAATACCCGAAGCACGGGGTTTACTGCCTGCCTTCTCCTGCTTCTGGCTCCTCCTGGGGCACAGGAGGCCCTGGAGGTACCAGGACCACAGTGGGGGAGAAGGATGAGGTAGGGGGATGCTCTGACGGCCAGTAAGGGTTGAGCTCACACACAGTGGAGATCTCCCTCTCCTCTCTCCATCTGTCCCCAGCTCATTCCATAGAATCACAGAACCACAGAATTGTTTGGGTTGGAAAAGCCCTTTGAGCTCCTCGGGTCCCCCCGTTCCCCCCAGCACTGCCAGGTCCCCACTGACCCCTGTCCCTCAGCACCACCTCCACACGGCTGTGAAACCCCTCCAGGGATGGGGACTCCACCACTGCCCTGGGCAGCCTGGGCCAGCCCGGGACAACCCCAACGGGCAAGAAATTGTTCCTCAGGGACAACCTCAACCTCCCCTGGAACAACCGGAGGCCGGTTCCTCTCGTCCTGTCACCTGTTCCTGGGGAGAAGAGACCGACCCCTCCTCACTCCACCTCCTGTCAGGGAGTTGTCAGAGCCAGAAGGTCTCCCTGGAGCCTCCTTTTCTCCAGGCTCGACCCCCCCAGGTCCCTCAGCCTCCTCAGCGCATTGTGCTCCAGACCCTGCCCCAGCTCCGTTGCCCTTCTCTGGACCCGCTCCAGCCCCTCAATGTCCTCTGGGAGGGAGGGACCAAACTGAACCCAGGATTCGAGGTGCCTCCCCAGTGCCCCCAGTGCAGGGGGACCATCCCTGCCCTGGTGCTGCTGGCCACACCAGTGCTGGCACAAGCCAGGATGCCGTGGACTTTCTTGGCCACCTGGGCACACTGCTGGCTCCTATTTCACAACGCCTGAACCTCTGAGACCTCCACAGTTCAGCCCGGCTTGGCTGAAACCAGCCAACAAGCGCCAGTGGGACGGGGGGACCGTACCAAGCCCCTTCCTCCTGGACACCCGGCGCACAACCCTGCGGTATTTCATCCCTCAGGTAGCTGAGCTGGCTGCAGACAACACCCGGGCAGCAAAGGCACGAAGAACCTCGGGGTGGGGACAAAGCAGGAGGCGAGTCCTCTGAAGGCAGCGGCAGCCCGGAGGATTTCTGCCGAGGGTTTCTGCCTCCCTGCAGACTCGTGCCCGAGCGAGCGCGTTTTCCTTGGCTTAACCTTGACAGCTCAAAGCAAAACATCTCCCGAATCATTTCTAAAGGGACATAATAGAGACAATCAAACGGCTGCTGCTCAGAAGCTGCGATTATGCCTCGCAGCGTGAACTCTGCGAAGCGTTTAACTAATACCTGATGGCTCCGCCGGCTGCCAGACCCGGCTCGCTCGGTTCTACCCGCCGAGCTCCGTTTCCTCGCCCCAGCGTGTCTCCCTCTCCATTCGCTCTCGATACAACCTGTCATTTTCTGCCCACTTTCCTTAAGTGCTGGCGATTTGTTGAAATCACAAAAGACAGCCAGGGGCTTGCAGAGCCCAGAGGTTAGGGGGAAAAAACCCCCAAGCCACCAGATTTTTCTCTTCTCCCTGTCGAGTCGGCTCACAGCGGTGCAAAGGGACCGAGGAGCATTTAGGGCTTAAAGGGAGGTGGAGGAAAGGGTGGAGAGGTCGTGGTCGGCCAGGTCAGGACAGGTTTCCTCGGTTCAGAGGTGGGACGGGGTGGGAAACGGCCCCTGAGCAAAGCCAGCTTCCCTCCACGCTGGGTCTAGGCCCTGGGCTGCCTCAGTTTCCCCCTCTCCTTGAAGAGGCAGAGGGGTCGCCACCTCTTTCACAGAGAAGGGAGGGCTGGGTGTAGGTTGTGCACTGGGTGTTACTGGTCCAGACCCTGCCCTGATATCCTGGAAGGTTTTGGGAGCTGCAGCTCTGAGCAAACTGGGGTGAGCCCAGCGTCTCCCACAGCGGAGCGGGGTCTGCTCTGACTTGAATGAGCCTCACAGCAGCTGCTCCCCCAACGCTGGAGCAGAGTCAGGACCAGAGATGAGGGGCCTTCACCTGCAGAACAGAAATCCTTCGCTTCGCAAAGAGCTGGGGCAGCTTGGGAACGGCGGGAGGTTTCTTCGACTTTAGCTCATAGGAGAAGAGCCCGAAGAGATGTCACAGAGTCTTCTCCCACGGAAATTCGGGTCTTCTCTAGCCGCGAGGACTCAGTACTGACAGCAGAGCCAGGAACGCTCCAAAACCAAACCCCACCTTTACTTTTGCCTTTTATTTTCCTGAACCCCCTTTTTATTCCAAAAACTAATGAACACCCAAAGGATGCAGCACCAACCGCAACGGCCGGGGCAGAGCCTGCCCCGCGCTGCACCTCCCTGCCAATGCCACCCTGCAACACAAACCCTGCTAACCCTCAGACTCCGGCAGCGCACGATAAAACCCACCCTTCTGGGCTCCAAAACCTGGGGGGATTTTGACAGCTCTGGTCCCACGGCACCATGGTAAAAACTGCCCCGCTCCAGAAACCCACAGGACAGGAAAACGGCGCGTCAGAGGCCGCGCGGAGCCCGGGAGATGCGGTTCGGAGCCGCGATGTGTCTGCAGGGCTGCAGCCTCACGGTGCTGCTGGGCTGAAGAGACACGCTGCGACCGGAGCTCCCAGCCCCACGCGTGGCCCTGCGCCACCTGGCCCTGCCTCGCTGGGGCCCGGCTTCCCCGCTGGCATCCCTGGGAGCTGCCGGAGCCCGGGGAAGCCCCTGGTCATTGGTATGCGGCCAGCGCGCGGGGCAAGCCGCTTCCCTGAGCCCAGCAAATTAAATCTTCCTCTGAACGCTGCAAATGAGGAGATGAGATGAGGCAAAGCGCTCGCCTCTGTGTTGCCGGGTGCTTTTTCCTTCCCTGGCGAAGGGTTTCCAGCGAGCGGCTCTGCTGGACCCGTACGGGGCTGCCAGGCATCGCCAGCCGCCCGCACCGAGCGCCCCCGCCCATTCCCCAGCAGCCCAGGGGCTTCCAGGGCAGGTGGGCAGGCGGAGGGAAAGGACTGGAAATGGGTCCTCTGCTCGGGTGACGATGGCCCTTCCCAGAGGGAGGTTCCCTGGGCCCAGCGAGGCTGGAGGAGACCGGCAGAGCCACCCGACGACGCCTCGTTTTGCCTCGCCGTCTCTTCTCAGGCTTTGTCTCATTTTTCACAGCGTTTTCAGCTTTTCCAGAGGTTTGTCTGGTCTGAGGGCGGGTGAAGGGACACAGAAGCTGCGGTGGCTGCGGGCGGGCTCGGCTCCATCCCTCCACGTTCGCCCTGGTTCTATTCTTGGCCTTTCTGGGTACGCTGTGACAGCCCCACCAGGGCCAGCCCCGGGGCTGGGCCGGCTGCCTCAGACCCTCTCCCGGACACGGAAACAAACCCACATCTGCAGGCACAGTCGCTTCCCCGATTTGCCCCATCTCCTCCTTTTCTAGCCCTTTTTTTGGACCAGAGTCAGCTGCTGCTTCTTGTCCCAGCAGAGGTGTCACCAGCTGCTCGGTGCTCCCGCCGCCAGCGCACGGACCGGCCCAGCCTGGGTGAGCAGGGCCAGGCAGAGCGGCCCTGGGAGTCCTCCCGGCCGCTCCGTTCTCCCGGCTCTTCTCCCCAGTCAGCGCCACTTAGTGTGACGAGAGCAAATTGGTGCTAATGAAGTGCTGGAGTCAGGCCGCGCAGCAGCCGGGAGGGACGGCAGCGGCGGGGGACGGTCACCTGCTGCTGGGAGAGAGGGAGGACGCAGCGGTGGGCAGGGGGGCACGGCTGGAAACCCCCCCACCCCTGAAGAAGTTTTCCTTGGAGTCAGCGACACGTGCTCGCGCTCAGCTTTGGCGCAAAAGCCCCAGATGAATCCAGGAAGAAAAAAGGGAGTTTGGGGTTCGATTCGTGCCACAACCAAGGAACGCCGGACAAGGAGCCCGTCCCAGGACGCGGGGCAAGGGACCCCCCTGCGACCCACCCCGGCGGGTCCCGCGCAGGCGCCCTCGTCCCGGCTCCTCCGCGCGGGGCAGGAGCAGCAGGGATGTCCCTCCGGCAGCAGGCTGGGGGGGACGGTAGATGAAGTCAGCGATGGGGGAGGCCGCTCTGGGCGGAGGGGGCGTCGGAGAGGGCCCCGAGCTGCTGTCAGCCACGGGACCGCAGCGGGGGGGCAGAGCGGCAGTTTTCGGCGTGTCCCGATGAAATCCGCTCCCCGGTGGATCTCCCGGGTGCGCGACGGGCTCCGAGAGCTC
This sequence comes from Bucorvus abyssinicus, assembly GCA_009769605.1. Taxonomy (NCBI): domain Eukaryota; kingdom Metazoa; phylum Chordata; class Aves; order Bucerotiformes; family Bucorvidae; genus Bucorvus; species Bucorvus abyssinicus. The sequence continues at coordinate 11,306,452 of CM020055.1, forward strand.
TCGACGGCCGCTCTGAAGAGCGGGAACCTCCGCGACCCTCCGGGCAGGGGCCTTCGCGGTTCCCTCCACCAGCGCCTCGGGCCCCTCCACAGGCCCCGGGCGCGGCCACCGGCCGCTCTCCGAGCACCCCTGGGGGGGGACCCGCCGGACCCGCGCCGTTCCCCGGGGAGGCCCCGGCGCTGGGCGCCCCCGCCCCGCTCCCAGCGTACCCCGACGAGGCCATCGCCGTGTCCCCGCCGGCGCCACGTGCCCGGGCTGGTCACCGCACACCCCGGCGGGCTCCGGGGGCTCGGCGGCCCGCGGGGGGGTGACACCGGGCAGCGCTCGGACCGCGGTGGGGGGGTGTCCCTCACGGTGTGTCCCCGCCACCGCTGAGCGCGGGTCCTGCCCGCCGCCCCCGCGCGGCGCACAATGGTTTGTCCCACCGCCGCCCCCCGCCCCGCACACCCGGTGGTTTCTCCCCCCGCGCTGGGCCCCCCTGCGGACGGACGGCGCATCGCCCCCCCTCGGGGGCGGTGACAGTGGTCGGGCTCGCCCCGCCCCTTCCCGCCGCTGGCCAATGGCGCTTTGCGGCCGCTCCCGAACCCGCCCCGCGCTCAGCGCGATGGGCTGCGCCAGCCGCCCCGCCCCGCCCAGCCCCGCCCCGCCCCGGGGAGCGGTCCGCCCGCTGCCGGCGGTGGGTGACGGGGCGGGCAGCCGCGGCGGCCGCGGGAAGGCTGCGTCCGTGCGGCTGTGGGACGGGGACCCTCCTGCTCCATCACCGCCCCACGGCTGCCCCACTGTCACCCCTTAGAGTGTCCCAGCACTGCCCCGTGGCGGCTCCATCACTGCCCCACGGTGGCTCCATCACTGCCCCATCGCTGCCCCACTGTCACCCCTTAGAGTGTCCCGCACTGCCCCGTGGCGGCTCCATCACTGCCCCACGGTGGCTCCATCACTGCCCCATCGCTGCCCCACTGTCACCCTTAGAGTGTCCCAGCACTGCCCCGTGGCAGCTCCATCACTGCCCCATGGTGGCTCCATCACTGCCCCATCGCTGCACCACTGTCACTCCTTAGAGTGTCCCATCACTGCCCCATGGCTGCTCCCTTGTCACACTTATTGTGTCCCAGCACTGCCCGTGGTGGCTCCAGCACTGCCCCAGCACTGCCCCATGGCTGCTCCACTGTCACCCCTTATGGTTTCCCACCTCTGCCCCACACCTGCCCCATCCCGACCCCATCAACGCCCCATCGTGGCCCCGCACACAACACGGCTGCCCCTCAGCCATCACCCCCTTCCCATGGCCCCCCACCTTGGGGACCCGCTGCTCACCACCACCTCTCCCGGGCGCTTGGCCAGTGTCCCCCCATGCGGGGGCTGGGGTCGGCACTAAGCCAGTGGCTCTTAATACACCGCTCCCCGTTATTATCCAGCTCCCAGGTACCTCGGCGGTAATTGCACTGCCAGGGATTACGCGCTGCCGCCGCGGCGATGGATGATGTTTCAATTTGAGCGGGGAGGGCAGGGCGAGGACCGACCCCCCAGCGCTGCGAGGGGACGCACTGGGTGCTTCCCCCACTGCTGTGGGGTGAGGGCTGCCTGGTGCCTGGGAGGGGGTTGAGGGTGAGGAGCCCCAGTGGGCAACTGAGTTTCGAGGTGATTTCCCAGCTGGGAGCTGGGCCAGGGGATGCCCCCAGCGGGTCCTGGCGCTGGGACCCCAGCGATCCGGCCAGCTGGGGGGCAGCATCCCCAGTAGCTGGGGATGCTCCGAGGGGCTGCGGGACCCTTCCCAGCGCCCAGATAATGCCCAGGGGGGGAACAACCAGCCCGAGCTGTGCCCCTCGTTCCTGCTTGTGCTTCTCTCCCACCCCGTCCTGCCCAGAGGGAAAATCCCACGGGAAAGGGCTTCTGCTTCCTCCCATCCCCACACAGCAGAGAAACGTCCCCCCCTCCCATTCCCTTTAAAACTCCCCCCACCCCGAGCTGTTCCTTCTGGTAAAGCAGCAATTAATCATGGCGAGTATGGGATGGATTTGTAATCAGCTCCCCCCTCCCACCCCCCATTTCACAGCCCTGGTAGTTTTCCTGGGCCCCGCCCCCCACCCCCACCCCCCCCACCTCGTGTGGGGCTGGGCCGGCGCAGCCCATTGATCCTGCCCGGTCGATTTTATTGAAACTCCCACGAGTGGCTTAACTGCGTGTTGGATATTGCTGGCACATCAGTTTGATGGCGACGTGACCGGCGGGGAGCTCGTGGGCAGGTTTGCGGGGAGGGAGGCGAAGGGAAGGGGCTGCTGGAGGGGGGGGGGTCTCATCCGCTGGAGCCGGGAGCTGCCCGTCCTCGAGGGGCTTCTCCCCGGTGGAGAAGGCACGGCTCGGGGTTGGGGCGTTGGTTAAAGGAATGGGGTCTGTCGGCCAGGGACAGGGAAGGAAAGGAGGAGAGAAAGGAGGAGAAAGAGAAGAAAAAAGGAAAATAATAAAGAAAAAGAAGAGGAAGAGGAGGAAGAAGAAGGAAAAGGAAAAATAAAAGAGGAAAAGAAGAGGAACAGAAGGAAAAGGAAAGGATGGAAAGGAAGAAAAGAAAAAGGAGGAAAAGAAGAAGAAAATGAAAAAGAAAAAGGAAAAGAAGAGGAAGCAAAAGTAAAAGATAAAAAAGATAAAAAAAAAAGGAAGAACAAAAAAGGAAAAAAGAACAAAAGGCAAAGAGAAAAATAAATGAGAAGAGAAGGAGAGGAGCGAGGGTCCCCCAGCTGGGTGTCGCGGCCCAATGCCCAGCAGCCCTTTGTTTCCCCCTTTCCCTTCCTGCCCAGTTTCCCCCAGTTTTGCAGGACGGGACACAGCAAGAGGGGGGTTTCTGGGTGACAGTGCCCAGCGCCACCAGCACCCCCGGGGTACCCAGTCTGGTCTCCAACAGCTTCAGAGCGACGGTGAGAGCCAGCTGGGATGGACCATCATCCCAAGACCTACAGACCCTCCATCAACTCCTCCAGAAAAGCTCCAGAGCAAGAGGCGAGGGGACATCTGACCCCCCCGAGCCACCTCATGTCCCCCAAGGTCCCTTTTCCAGGGGAGGTGACATTGTGCTGTAACGCCCCCCCCGGCTCTGCCTGTAATGATTCGGCAGCACCTTCTCCTGTGGAGAGCGGTTCTGGTTCTCCGCCACCTCCGGGCACCTCGCAACGGTGCCCACAATCAAAGCAAAGAAATACTCTGGGGTGTTCTCGAGCATTGAAGGCAGAGGAATGGCTGGAATCATCGCGTGGGGCTGGGAATCACGGCGTGGGGCTGGGAATCCTCGGCGTAGGGCTGGGAATCATCGGCGTGGGGCTGGGAATCACCGGTGTGGGCTGGAATCACCAGCGTGGGCTGGAATCATCGGTGTAGGGCTGGGAATCACCGGCGTGGGGCTGGGAATCATCGGCGTGGGGCTGGGAATCACCGGCATGGGGCTGGGAATCATCGGTGTAGGGCTGGGAATCACTGGCGTGGGGCTGGGAATCACCGGCGTGGGCTGGGAATCACGGCGTGGGGCTGGGAATCATCGGCGTGGGGCTGGGAATCATCGGCGTAGGGCTGGGAATCATCGGCTTGGGGCTGGAATCACCGGCATGGGGCTGGGAATCACCGGCGTAGGTCTGGGAATCATCGGCGTGGGGCTGGGAATCATTGGTGTAGGGCGGGAGTCATCGGCGTGGGGCTGGGAGTCATCGGCGTGAGGCTGGGAATCATCGGTGTAGGGCTGGGAATCACCGGCGTGGGGCTGGGAATCATCGGCTGGGGCTGGGAATCACCGGCATGGGCTTGGAATCATCAGCGTAGGGCTGGGAATCATCGGCGTAGGGCTGGGAGTCATCGGCGTGGGGCTGGGAATCACTGGCGTGGGGCTGGGAATCATCGGCATGGGGATGGGAATCACCGGCGTGAGGCTGGGAATCATCGGCGTTGGGGCTGGGAGTCATCGGCGTGGGGCTGGGGAATCACTGGCGTGGGGCTGGGAGATCATCGGCGTGGGGCTGGGAATCACTGGCGTGGGGCTGGGAATCATCAGCGTAGGCTGGGAATCATCGGCGTGGGGCTGGAATCATCAGCGTAGGGCTGGGAATCATCGGCTTGGGGCTGGGAATCATCGGTGTAGGGCTGGAATCATCAGCGTAGGGCTGGGAGTCATCGGCGTGGGGCTGGGAATCACCGGTGTGGGGCAGAAAAGGCAGTTTCAGTTTTGGGGAGATGCTTTTACATTTCCCTGGGAAAGCCGGCTTGCTTTCAGATCAGCCTTATTTCCGAATAAATGCCCAGATTTGGGTGACGTATTTTCAATTTCTTTTTCCTCTCGGCACACAACGCTCTCGATGACACCCGCGCCCTTCGCTGCATCTTTGACTCGCCCCTTTTCTGACCCCCCCCGAGCTGAAGCCAGCTGCAGCGCAGCACGTTGCCAACACCCGCCTGACCACAATCGCGACGGGAAACACACGAAATGCCTTAAATCAAGCGTGGTTCCACTTCTGGCTTGCCCCTGTGTGTGCGGGCAGGTGGGCGAGAGGGTTGGTGGGGTCCGGCAGGAGCCCCCCCCCCCCATTCAGGAGCTCCCCTGGGAACGTCAGAGTAGGGGTTCACTGCCTTCCACGTGAGAACATCATCAAAATCCTCAAGTTTGGCCCCAAAAAGAGACTAAAGGTGGGCGTTGGTCCATGGATCCATTTCAGGGGTCTCTTGTGAAAGCCTTGGGTGCCTCTGGGTGACTCTGAAGCCCACCCCCCTCCTCCTCCTCACCCCCGTGAGCGGGAGGCAGACGAGGAGGGGACCCCCCCCCCATCTCAGGCCATGGTTTGAAATTTTGGAAGCGCAAAACCACCATGGCATCGACCCCGTCGTTTTTGCAAGCATCGCATTCGAGCCAAACTGGGCCAGCCGCTGGTCCCTCCACCGAGCCAAACCCAACGGAGATCCATCCCCATCCCGGGCTGTGGTTTCTCTGGGGGCGGACGCACCACCCCGAGCCAACAAGAGACCCTCAGAAGATGGGAAAAAAGAGCGAGCAGGGCCAGCTCTCCGGAGACAGCCAAGGGATGGGGTGCTGCTTGCAGCCACGCGCTGCCTCGTTCCCCGGCCCCCAGCCAGGCACTGAGCGCCAGCGCCTCGACGCTCTGTGGTGGGAGCAGCTTCTGCCGGCGGCGGAGCAGAGCCGTTGATATCTCTGTCAGCCCCTGATGCTATCGCCCGTCAAGCAGCTCCCAATACATTTGCAATTTTATCCCTAATGGAGAGAGTTTGCTCATTACCTGCTCTTTATCGGGCGAGGGTAGCGCGACTCCCACAAAGAGCCGTCGCTCTCCGGAGCTCGTCTGCCAGCCCTTTACGTGGCATCGCCGAGTCCCTCAGCTTAATAACCGGTGCTCGTGTTTTCAGACACGCGGTAAAAGCACCGTCACCCCCGCTCTTATGTGTGGGGAAACTGAGGCGCGGAGGGATTTGTGGATGCTCAACCCGTCAACCCATGGCCGAGACGCAGCTCGTGTCCCCTCAGCCGCGTGGTGACACTTGGCGTGGGGAGGGGAGACGAGGCTTTGAGCCATCTCCCCGTGGCCGCAGCCAGCCTTGCCGTGGCTCTCAGGCTGTGCCCTCCCCATGCCGGGCACCGCTGCGGGGGCTCCCTGGGGACACCGTCGCCTTTGCGGCCCTTTGAAGGGCGCTTTGGCACGAGGTGTTTCCCTGGATTTTGGCCCACTTTGGGTTTTTACAGGCTCCCTGAGAGCCCAACCCGATGCGGCGGGTTCCCGGCTGCGCCACACGCCGAGCTCTCAGCGTGCCCCAAGCCCACCAGCCCCCAATATTTGGGGCTCCCCGGATTTATGCCACAAGCAGGAGACCTCGATTCTCCTCCGACCCGGGTGGGAAGACCGGCAGCCCCCTGCTCCCCTCGCTGCCTCCTCCTGGGCTCGACAGAGGGGCGGCACTTACAGCCGTTGGCGCCGTCAGCAGCACAAAAATCTGCAATTACTATTTTTTCCTATATTTTTGTCAAAATGTCGGGTTTTCCCTCGCTGCTCCACAAGCAAGGAGATGACGGCTGGTGCCTTCCCACAACCAGCCCCTGCTCGCCCCTCGGCACACGGGTTTTCTGGCTCCTTCTCCCGAGCCGGACAGGACCGAGCCGCCCCAAGCCTGCCAGCGGCGACGAGGTTTCCCAGCCCCCAAAGGGCTCCCTCCCGCTCGGTGATTTCTACACCTCGGGTTTGGGAACAGAAAAAGGAGAGGAACAATCACAGAGATACAGAACCGAGGCAGGACGGCGGGTCCGGAGCTGCCGGCAGGGCAGCGGTGGTGGCACCTGTCGTTGCCCAGGTCAGAGACCAGGCAGCGAATCCCACCCCCCGGCTCCCCAAACTCAGCGCGCGGCCGCGCCGAGACCCCCCCAGGGCCCGGCTGGGTTGGAGAAACAGTGCGGGGCTCGGAGGCGAAAGCCCGGCGTTGAGGAGGTGAAGGAAAGGACCAGCAGTGATCCCAAAGGAGGGGGCGAAGCGTCGGTAACCCCACGGAGTCCCTCGTAAACCGTTCCTGGACCTGCCCGCCCCGCACCACCGCCAGCACCTACAGCGACGGCGCACATCCCTAACGGATAAATAAATATATACACTGAGATAAGAGTTATTAATCCTACCCATGTCTTGATTTTATTATTTTTCAAATGTCCCGGCCCCTCCTTCCAGCACCGGAGAATCCCCGTCGCCTTTTTATTTTGCTATTTTTTAACAACCCCGAATGTTTTAAAAACCCATCATCCGTTTGGCCCATCCAACCCCGCCTCGGTTTAGATCTCACCGGGGATGATCTATATCATTCGAGGTATTAATGAGATTTTTTAAATTTCCATTTAATCGGCAAAATCTTGCCCCTCGATGGCCGCGGTCCTGCCTGGAACCGGCAATAAATGCGCTCGGCTGCCAAAACCTGCTGCCAGCCCCTCGCTGCCCCGGCGTGTCCCGAGGATGACTGAGGATGGATGGGCCGGAGGAGAAAATTTTTGGCCTCCAACTATTCTTTTTGGTCAGTTTCCGAAGCCAGGGGCTGACCCCAGCTCCTCTGCGCTGCTGCTGGTGCCGGGCAGGAGGAGGACAACGGCACATCCCGGGTTGATGGGACATATCCCGGGTTGATCAGACACATCCCGGGTCGATCAGACACATCCCGGGTCGATCAGACCTCTGGAGCAGGAGGACGTGTTGGTTCTCCACGTCCCCACGGAGCGGCGAAGCCGCGACCTATTTGAGCCGGGCACTGGTGGGGCTTTTTGAAATTTTTTCTCTCATTTTTGTGGCTGCTGGCGCACGTCAGCCATCGCCACCCTGCCACCAGCCCGGGAGGTTTTGGGCTGGGGATTTCTGGTTCCTCTGCGGTCGGGCGGTACCGCAGGGATGCTGAGGGAGGTGAGGTGGGATGTTCCTGGGGCAGGAGAACAGGCGCCTGGGCCCTACCTCTGGTCTTCTCCTGCCTTCGCCATCCCGCCGCTTGGGCAGACACCAGGTTTGTCCCCAGTTTTGACATTTGCTCCATGATACCGAGGCAAAAAATGCCGCCGTGGGAGCGGAGGCTGCGCCGGGGTGGGGGGCCGGCTCCCAGAGGCACCGGCTCCCCGGCCCTGCCACCACATCCGAGCCGAATGAGAAAATATTGGATTTGTTTTCTGAAGGGAAAAAAAAAAAAATCCAATATTCTGTCTGCGATGCCAGACTCCGCGCCTGGTTATGGCAGGAAAATGCTGTAAATCTCCCTTTTCCCCACCAGCTGGGGAAGAAAGACCCATTTTCTTTGAACATTCTTATTTTCTCTCCCGGTTTAAACCCCATCGTTTCGCAGGCGGCTCTGGAATCTCTTTGTTGACCAGGGTTTAAACCTGCTCGCCCAGCTCCCCTGACTCCGGGCAGTCGCCTCGCACACCCTTCCCGGCAGCTCCCGGGCAGCGGCAATGAGATTTTAATAGATGTATTTTCAAATTAGTTCTGGGCCTTTCAAGACTTATCAGTTAAATGAGGTTTTTCAAATTGATTCAAAGGTCACTCCGAGAGTTTTCTCTTCTCTGTTATCTCTCCCTCATGGTTTCAGTGGCGATTGACAGGACAGAGGGGGGAAAAAATTATCACCCCCATCTTGTACACCCAGAAAAAACCAACAAAAACCCACCCAAAACGTGCCCCAAAACGAGGAGGCGGCCAGAAGGGCTCCGGGTTTGGCCCCCGCTTTGGGGGGGTCCCTCCAGGGCAGGCGATGAGCAGAACCCGGAGCTGGGAGGGGGGGTTTGGGGGGCAGGACCCCACCGACGCGGGTGGGAGAAGGACACGGGTGGGTTGTACCCGGAGCTGCAGAGAGGGGCGGTTATTTCCTCCGGGCTGGCGGGGAGAGGGGGGAGCTGCAAAACCCGATTTAATATTTAACCGACGGGAGGTTTATTGGCCCCTTCTGACGCGCAGATTAGGAGCAAACAGAACAACAGCCGCGGGCGGAGCGGGGCGGCCCCGCCGCGCCGATAACGGCGGGGTGCGGGGAGCGGGGTGCGGGGTGCGGGGAGCGGGGTGCGGGGTGCGGAGTGCGGGGTGCGGGGAGCGGGGTGCGGAGCGCGGGGTCGGCGCTGCCGGAGATGGCTGCTCCAGGCGGGCGGCTCCATTATTAACGTGCTAAAAATAATATAAATAATATAAAATTATAAAGAAGATAGAAGAAAATAAAGGTGATTTAAGGAAAAAATAAAGGTAATTTAAGGGAAAAAATTAAATTTAAGGGGGAAAAAGAAAAGCAATTTAAGAAAAAAAATTCGAGAAAAGAAGGAACAAACCCGTTTTTCTTTCTTTTCCTTTTTCCCAGCTGGGACAGCGGGTTTCCCCCTCTCTCGCTTTCTTTCTGCGTGTTTTCCCGAGCGGGCATCGCTGGGCGCCGGGAGCCCCAAATCCTCGTTTTATCCCATTTTACGACGGCGAAATAATTCGCCCCCGATCGCCCCAACCTCCCCCGCGGCCGCAGACACGCGCGGATCGAAAGCGGCGAAACCGTCCGCGATTTTCCGCCGCTCTCCCGGGCCGGAGCCGCGGTCGGTGCCCGGGGCCGGGGGCACCCGGAGCCGCGTCCGGAGCCGCCCCGGTGCCCGGTGGCCGCCGCCGAGGAGGAGCCGTCGTTGGGCCAAAGTCGTTTGAAAGCGGCTGAAATTGAAACAAGAGTCGTGAAAAAAAGAAAAGAAAGAAAATTTAATATTTCCCGAGTTTTTACGCGGCGCGATGGGTGCCTGATCCTGGCGATTCTGTGATTAGTTCGCAGTATTAATTGGCAGAATTAATTATTGGCTTCGCCAAAAGCTCTCGGGCATTTTCCTCGGCCCAGCCCCGCGATCGAGCTCGCAGTTTCAGGATGATTTGGGGTTTTTTTAAATAACGACGGTTTGTGCTGCGGTGGGGATTTGCTCGGAGAGGAATGCCCTGGGAGGAGAGGAAGGAGGAGAGGAAAAAAGGGGAGAAAGAAAGAACGAGAGAAGGAACGAGAGAGAGAAAGAAGGAGAGAGAGAGAGAGAAAAAAAAAGAGAAAACAAAAAAAGGAAAGGAAAGGAAAGGAAAGGAAAGGAAAGGAAAGGAAAGGAAAGGAAAGGAAAGGAAAGGAAAGGAAAGGAAAGGAAAGGAAAGGAAAGGAAAGGAAAGGAAAGGAAAGGAAAGGAAAGGAAAGGAAAAGGAAAGGAAAGGAAAGGAAAGGAAAGGAAAGGAAAGGAAAGGAAAGGAAAGGAAAGGAAAGGAAAGGAAAGGAAAGGAAAGGAAAGGAAAGGAAAGGAAAGGAAAGGAAAGGAAAGGAAAGGAAAGGAAGAAAATAAACCACAAAAAAACCCCGAAACAACAACAAAAAAGAAATAAAAAAATAAAAAACGAAAAAAGGGAGGGAAAAGGCTAAAGAAGAAAGAAAAAGAAAAATGGGAGAGGGCCGGGGAAAATGGGATGTAAAAGCAGAGGAAGGGAAGGGACGCGCTGGGGAGCGCGGCCCCGGCTCCGGCCACGGGAACACCGTGGGGCAGCAGCGGCCGATGGCGGGTGCCGCAGAGCCCACTCGGGACCGCGCCGCTGCCCGGGGTTCCTCCGAGTCGGGCTTAACCCCCGGCGGCGGCCCGAGCGCTTCACGCGGGGGGGTGGATTTCACGCACGATGGTGCGTTTCACGCACGGCCACGCGGCTGGGGAAAAACCACGGGAGGATGGAGGAGCCGATGGGTGCTGCCGGTGAAGGACGGACGAAGGCGGGGAGCGGGGAGCCGCCGTGTCGCCAAAGGGACACAACGACGTTGTCGCCCCCGCGAGAAAAAATCACGAGCGAATTTCCTAGGCCTGAGCGTCGTAACAAAGCCACAGCGGGGAGATGCGACAAGGCGAGAGCTCACGCACAGACACGCGTGGAGGGAGGGAGGGCCCTCGCTGCCCTCCGCGGACACGCGGGGGTGGGAGGGCTGGGGCGCCCCCGCTGCCCCTGCCAACCCACGGGAACGTAGCCGGACCCTTTTCGGCCCCCGGCACACGAGAGACCGCGATGACGGGTGGGGGAGTCGCGGGTGGGGCGTGGGAGCACCGCTCCGTCGCGCAGGGACACTCAAAGGTGCCATGGTGGGTGCTCCCCGCCACCCCACGGGCCCTCTCAGGCCTCGGAGCGGGGGGCACGAAGTTTGTCGGGGGTTCGGGGCAGGGGGGGCGGCCTGCGGCCGTGACAGCGGGTCGCAGAGGTGGATGGCCCCAGGGGCCGGGCCGGGCCCCGCCAGCTGCTGCCCAGATGTTTCCCCGTGGGACCCCCCCTATTTTGCGGAGCCCCACGGGGGAGAGAGGAGCCCGGGGCGGGAGGGGGCTGGAACCCCCCCGGCCCCGGCCCTGCCCGGGTCCCGACTGAATAATTAATTAATGGTTCATCTGCGGACGGGGGGAAGCGGAGTGGAAAGAGGAGAAAAGCGGCAATTGCCATTTATAGGGGCCCGGCGTGTTTATTGATCCGCGATTTACTGACTCGGACTAATCCATCAGATGGGCTCCAGCAGCCGGCACCGGCACCGGCACCGGCACCGGGACCAGCCCTCACCCCGGCCGTGCCCCGTCTAACGCTCGGGGGTTTTTGGCTTACACCGGGAGGGAAAAGAGCCGAAGGTTGCCCAGGCGGGGAAGGGTCCCTTCCCTGCTTGCCGGGGGGGGCGGGGAGGGGTCGCAGCCCTCCGGACCCCTCCAGCCCCCCAGCCCGGGGAGGCCTGAAGGGACGAGCAGGCTCGACGGCGGCCCCGGGATGGTTCGCCTGGGGCGGGGGGGTGGGCGGGATTCGGCTGCATCGACCGAGGACGTGGGGCTCGGTCCCCCCGCAGCGTGACCCCCTCACACAGAACCCGCTTTTCGGGGCTGGGCCCGAGCGGCTTCAACCGCCTCCGCGCCCGGGCCCGGGTGGACGAAACGGCGGGAGGAACGAAACGAAAGCGGATGCCGGCGGGGAGGCAGCGGGGCCGGGAACCGGGAACAAAGCGGCCTGCCCGGGGGAGGCCGCGGGGGAGCCGGGGGAGGCTCCCCCGGCCCGGGGCCGCGCTTCGGACGATCCCCCGCCGCGGTCCTGCGTGGGGAGCCGGGGCCCGATGCGGGCGAAGTCACGGCGGGGTGGGTGGTTCGGTGGCTCGGTGATTCGGTGGGGTTTGGTTTTTTTTTTCCTGTCTTCGCAGAAAGCAAAGAATTAAACCTGGTCCCCAGGAAATGTGGGGGTTTAATTCCCGTAAATAATGCTCCCAAGGCGCCCCTGGGGCCGAGGGAATCTGGGCGCTGGGGAATAAAAACCCTTTGGGGGAGAATAAACCTCCCCCGGGGCGGCGGGAGGAGCGGAGCGACGGCAGCGGGGCCCGAGCCCGAGCCGGGCCGGCGGGCAGGGACCTCCCCCGAGCCTCCCCCGGCCGGGGCCGCCTTTTTCATCATCACCATCGCGGATATTATTTCAAATTTTGGCGAGTCAGGATGCAGCCACCCGCCGCTCGATTAGCCCGAACAACGGGGGCATTAAAGGGGCGATCGCGGCAGTGTTTAAATCTTTATTTACCAGAACCTTGTAAAGCCAGGAACAATTTGCATTCTATTAACTGCTTTTCAATAGGGCATCGACTGGAACTAAAAGATGCCACTACCCTGCCCTAATTAAAGAGCAACTGAATTACACTAAATACATACGAACGCCGCTCTCCCCATAAATAACGGCGGGCTCGGCCCGGCCCCACCGGGAGCTCCGGTTTCCTTCCAAATAAATAAATAAAAATCCGACACGCGTGGTTTTTACCCCACGGTCACCCCGGCGCGGCTCTGCCGGGGACGGCGCGGGGGAACCGAGGGCAGGAAGGGCCGGAGCGGCCCCGGCTGCCGGAGCGGGGGGAGCCGGAGCGGGCCGGGCTGAGCCCGCCGCCGGCCCTCGGCCCTTTCCCCCGCGGAGGAACGCGGAGCTGCGACCCCCGCAGCCGCAGCGGAGAAGAAACGCGTTTCTCCAGCAAACCTTCGGCCCAGCGGCGGCCTGAGGCCGAGCGAGCCCCGCCGGGGCAGCAGCCGGTGCCCACCCAGGCCGGGAACCGGGAGCGCGGCGCGAGGGAGTCGCTGCTTCTCCCCGAGGGCAGCCGGTGCCCCGGAGGGAGCGCAGCCTCGGCGCTGCCCGCCTCTCCCCGGCCGATCCCCAGCCCCACGGCCGGGCTGTCGGCGGGGAGCGGTGGGGCAGCGCGGGGACGTCCCGCAGCTTTCCCGGAGCGCGGCTCCGGTACCGGGCGGCGGGACCGAACCCACCGCCAAGGAGTTAGACGAACGGGCCGCGGTCAGCCCGCACCCAGGGGCGGCGGGGAACGTGGGCCAGAGGCTGCCCGGGGGACATGGCGCCGGTTCGGCGGGCGGAACCGAGCGGGGAATCCCCGCCGGGGCGAGAGGCGGCCCGACGGGTGGCTCCCGGCTCCCGCCACCCGGGATCTCCCATTTCCCGCTGGCAGGAGCAGGCCCGGGGAGGGGGAGGATTCGCCTTAAATATCCTTCGTCTTCAATATAATTCGCCTTGAATATAAATCGCCTTAAATATAAATTGCCTTAGATATCACTCGCCTTAAAAATAATTCGCCTCAAATGCAATTCCCCTTAAAAAATTCCCCTTAAACACAACACGCCTTCCACACAATTCGCCTCAAACAGAATAATTTCCTCCCCTTTCTTCCAAAGGCTTCAGACCGGCTCGGTGACAGCCGGCCCAGCGATGGCACCCCGCCATCGAGGGGTCCCCACGCGCGTCCGCAGCATCCCCCAACCCCCCTGCCCGGAGCTGTGGGGTCGGTGGCCGCGGCAGCAGCCCGGCCCGCGTCCTACCTGCCAGCCTGAGCGCCGACATCCTCTGAAATTCCGGCTCCTGCAACCATTTCCACATCCTCCGGAAAGTCTCCCGGCCGGACTTGAGCTTACTCCAGGGCTTGGGGTTCCGCAGCAGGTCCGAGAGGGTCCCCTGGGAGCGGCACAAGATCCTCTGCGCGAAGATCGCCTGCGGGATGCTGTAGCGCTTCAGCTCGGCCGTGATCCGCTGAGCCACCTCCTTCGTGTTGATCTCCTCCACCTGCCCGGAGCCTCCGGGCTGGGAGCCGGCGGCCGAGGCCTGACGCTCCCGCTCGCCCAGGAGGGAGCCGCCGGGCTGGGCGTGCGGGTGGCCGTGCGGGTGCATGCCGTTGAGCGGGGGCATCATGGCCGAGCTGGGGGCTGCCAGCCCCCGCGCCAGGTGCTCCTCGCCCCGGGACAGCATCGCGGCGTGCGAGTCGAAGCCGTTGGGCGAGAGCATCTTCTCGTTGGGCAAGTGGCCCCCGGGGCCGTAGGGGGCCAGCGGCTGCTGGGCGTTGTGCAGGCTGCCCAGCCCGTTGGGCAGCGGCGAGAGGGGCTGCCCCATGGCCGGCATGTCCTTGGGGTAGTGGCTGTAGAGGTTGCCCATGGAGGCCAGGCTCCTCTCGTCGCGCATGAGGGTGAAGCTGCCGCTCACGTTGCCGGCCAGCCGCTGGTGCGGGTGGTGGTGGTGGTGGTGGTGGTGCGGGTGGTGGAACTTCTCCGAGACGGTGGAGATGGGCGGCAGGTGCTGCAGGGGGGTCAGCGTGGTGTAGGTGCTGCTCAGGCTCATGCCGGAGGGCGACTCGCAGGACATGCTCATGGCGGGGTGCAGCGGGGCGGCCAGGCTGTGCTCGGCGCGGTAGTCTCCCCCCTCCAGGATGGAGGCCATGCCCGAGACCATGGCGGGCCGCCCGTGCGGCACCAGGTTGCGGTGCGAGCCCTGCCGCCCGTGCGCCGGGCTCAGCAGCTCGGCGGGCTGCGAGTGCGGGACGCCGTGGAGGCTGCCCAGGTTCTCCATCGCCAGCTCCATGGTGGCCGCCGGGCTCTGCCGCTGCCTCGCCCGCTCGCTCGCTGCCTTCCTCCCCCACCCCCCCCCCCCCGCCACCGCCTCCTCCTCCTCCTCCTCCACCGCCGCCTCTCCCCCCCCCCACCCCGCCTTTCCCCCGCGCCGGCTGCCCGGATTAATTCAGACTCCGCGCCCGGCGGATCGATCTCCCGCGCCCCGCGGTCAGGCCAGCATGATGCGCCGCGCCCGCCCGCCCCAGCCCGCTTGCGGTGCGCTGCGGCCGGGCGCGGAGCGGGGCGCGGGGCTCGGTGCGGTGCGGAGCGGCGCGGGGAGCGGGGCGCGGGGCGGTGCGTGCGCTCGGGGCGGCTGCGGCGCGCCTCGGCCGCCGGCTCCCGGCAGCCTCGCTCTGGGCCGCGGCGTGACGTCACTGCAGCCCCGCCCCGTCCGTCCCCCCCCCCCCGCCCCGTCGAACCGAGCCGCGCCGCCCCCCCCCCCCCGCAACTCTCCCGGTGCGGGGGGTAGGGACAGGCGGGGACTTCACAGCCCCAGCGGGGATGTCACACACACACACCCCGCGCTGAGGTGACCCCCCCCCCCCCCCCCGCAGCGGGGGTGACATCCCCCCCTCGTACCGGAGTGACACCCCCCCCCCCCGCACCGGGGTGACCCCTGCCCCGGCGTGACCCTTCCTATACCGGGGGTGTCACTGGGGTGACCCCCCGCACCCGGCACCCAGCGCGCATCTGGCGGCGATACGCGACCGTGCCCACCTGCGCCCCCGCACAGCTGGTTGAGCCCCCCCGCCTCCGCCCGCACACATCTGGCTGCCCTCAGCCCTGCATGCTCCTGGCCCCGGCGACCCCCCGCTGCCCTCCCCGGGCTTCCCCCCCCCATCTCCACGCCAAGGGACATTAAACACGCCTGTCCCACCCCCCCGCGTGGCCCCACGCGTGGCCCCAGCAACCCCCAGCCGGACCCACCGCCCGTTCCCAGGCAGCGGAGGCTACCGGGAGGTGGGGGGTTGCCCTGGCACGGGGTGGGGGGGATGAGGACAGGGACACGCGTGGGGCGGCCCACGCTGCGGGGCCCTGGGCAGCGGCGGTGAAGGGGAAGCGAGGAAGTAAGGGAAAGAGAAATGGGAAAGGGAGAGGGAGAGGGAGAGGGAAAATGGAAAATGGAAAATAGAAACGGAAAATGGAGAATGGAAAGGGAAGGGAAAAGGGAAAGGAAGGGGAGGAAGACGGGAGGAAGAGTCAGGTTTAGGCCACCGGCCAGCCGGGACTCGGTGCCTTTCCCAGCCCCGCCGCGCCGGGCCGGGCTCCCCGCCCCGAGGGACGGCTGGAGCGGCTCTGGCGGTCCCGGCCGTGCCCCGTCCTGCGGCCGGGCCGCTTTCCCAAGCTTTATTGAACAACCCCAAACAATAAACATACCCCCCCCCCCACACACACAGAGTTTCTCGCGGGTGGGCCCTGCCCGCCTCGCGTGGGCTGCCCGGCTCCAGGGGCTCGCACGGCCGGGGGCCGGCCGGGCTGGCCGGGAGCTCCTGCAGCGGCAGCGGGACGGCAGGTCCCTGCTCTCCGGGGGACGGGAGCCGCGGGCTGAGGCTCAGGGCGTCATCCGCCGCCCGGCTTCTCAGGGCAGAATTCAGTAAAAATTAATATCCCGTCCAAACTGAGGGCATTTAACCCTTCCCACCCACCCCACCCCATCCCGTCCCACCCCATCCCATCCCATCCCGTCCTGTCCCGTCCCGTCCCGTCCCGTCCCGTCCCGCCCCCGAGAAGTCGGTTAAGTGCCCGGTTCAATAAAATAAAGCCCTACGATTTCGCGGGACGTGGACACGGTCACCCGTGGAGCGGAGGCGGGCAGCGGGGGTCCCCCCTCAGCACCTTCTCTGCCCCGTCACCCCCTTAGCCCCCAGTCCCGCTCGCTGGAGCCAGGACGGGCCCGGCCGAACCGGGATGCGGGGGAAATTCCGCATCCCACCCCTGGTGCGGCCCCGCCGACGGTGAGCAGGACCCCGAAACCGGGAGGGAGCCGCGTCCCGGGGGTGTCGGCAGGGATGTGAAGTCCCCGATGTCCGGGTGGGCATGGAGGAGGGGTGGGGGGGTGGGCTTCCAGGCAGGGAAGGGGACACGGAGCCGGGACGTGCTGTGCTGGTGGGTCCGAAGCCGGGCAGGACCGGACGAGGGGTCCCGGAGCCGGGCAGAGCTGGGCGGGGGGGAAGCGGAGGAGCCGGGCAGGGCTGGGCATGGGGGGACCCGGGGCCGGGAAGCGCCACCCTGGGGGAGGGCACCGAGGTGTGCAGCGAGGAGGAGGTGCGGAACAAACCGGGGCTGAAGCAGCCGCGTCTGGAAAGGTTTCATTGAGTGTAATAATGGCGATAGCGCATCGACTGGCCCATCGACCGCCCATCGATAGATCTATCGCTGCAGCTGCCCAGCGCGCCCGCCGTCCCGCACGGCGTCCCCGGGCCGGGATCAAGCCGCTCCCCGCCGCCATCGGCACCGGCACCGCCGGGCCCGCGGCCCCGGGCACCCCCCGGGGCGGGCGCTGGACTCTGCCCTCCGCCCAGCTTTGCGCCGAGCAAACAACAAAAGAAGAGGGAGACTTTTTAGTAATTAGTGCGACGTAATTGAGTAATGCTGCAGCCCCCCCCCCACCCCCCGGCTCTTCCCCGATCGATGCGGTATCATTAGGCGAGAGGCACCGAGACACGCGGGGCCGGGGGAGCGGGGCGGCGGCGGGAGCAGCCCGGGCCAGACCCTGGACCACGGACCCCAGCCCCGGGTCCGAGCTGCTTGCGGGCATCTGCGGTCCCGGCCGTTGTTCGCTGCCTCGGCGGCTGCTCCAGCCCGGGGGAAGCCCCTCGGAGCGCCCAGAGGCGCCGGCGCTGGGCCGGGGCGCAGCGCGGGGAGGGGGCCCGGTCTCCATTCGCCAGCTGGAGGCTATTGATCCCTTCCCTCGCCTCCTCTTTTCTTCCTGAGCTCCCTCTCCCGATTTAATTCCCATCCCTCTGCTCCTCCGGGCAGCGCGCCGGGAGGAGCCGGGCAGTGCCGGCACCCCGGTGGGGGGGGGGGGGGGAGGGAAGAGCGGTAAGTGCGGGGGGAGGGAGCGCCGATCCAGGGCAGCCCCCCGCCTCCCCGCAGCCCCCCACCCCTCCCGGAGAGGCCGACGGCTTCGCTTAGACGGGACGAGCGGGGTGAGAGGCGCAGCCGGGCGGACCCTGTACTACCCCCCCCCCCAAAAAAAAATCCCTTTGCCAGCACCGAGCTCGGCTCAGCCACCCCCGGCTGCCCTCGGGGGCGGCGGGCAGGGGTGGGGTGGGCTGAGCGGAGCTCTGCGGGGCAGAGGCGGCGGCGGGGGAGGAAGAGGAGGAGGGGGGGTGGCCGGGCCGGGCAGCCCCGGACCCCGGGGGAAGGTGTGGCGGAGGCAGGACGTGCTGCCCGCTCCCTGCCCGCACCCTGCCCGCACCCTGCCTGCACCTCTGCCTTCCGGGGGTCGTGCTGCCGTCTGTTTGCGCTCAAACTCTTTTTCTTTTTCTTTTCTTTTCTTTTTTTTTTTTTTACCCCCCACTTAGGACCAGCTCGAAAGCCCCACCGACACGGCCAGAACTAAACCCGGAGGAGCGGGGCGAGTATTTCTGGCAGCCGGCGACCAGGTACAGGGCAGGGGATAAACCATTTTGTTTTGCCGGGCAGGGAAGGAGAAGGAACCGGCAACGTGGCTCATCCCGCCATAGCGCTGCCCCTCCTGAGCCCAAGTTCCTCAAAGTTCTTTAAGGCTTCAAAATCACAGCACCATCGCCTGGCAGGTGAATTATTTAGCGCCTATAGATTCCTCGCAAACCCTTTCATTTCGGTTCCAAATCTTCCCCAGCCCAGCCCTTGCCTATGGATGTCTCGATTTTACAACAATCAAGCGGGAGGCAAAGAGCGTGGCAATTTCTGCTAATCGATTTTCCATACAATGGGCCCCAGATGATGTTTTAAAATGTGAGAAACTCAAATGTGTTGGTTTAAATAAGACTTTTGCAATCAATAGCTTTTAAAAAAAGAGACTTTGATACCGCTTCTTGAAGGGGATTCAAACGCTTTCGCTTCCAAAACAAGACCAGGCAGGAAAAAAAAAACCGGCCACGCTGCCAAAGTTGGGGCTTTGGGGGTATTAAAGCGGGATTCGGGAAGAGCCGCTTCGGGGGGCGCAGCGCCGGGAGCCCCCAAACCCGCCGCTCCCGATGCGCGCCCCCGCCGCGGGGCTCCGCGCTGCTCCGCGCATCCCAGCGGTTTGGTTTGGTTTGGTTTTTTTCCATCCCGCATTTTCGGGGGGAGGGGGGGTGGTGGATTTGCCCTTCCCCGGGGTCCCCGCGGCGCCCAGCGCGTCGCGCCGGGGTTCGAGCAGGATCGCGGCCGGGAGGAAACTCCGGCCCTTTCCTCACCCACCTTTTCCTCTGCTTAAAATCCGCGGGTCCGCCCCGCCGCCCCCCGCCACCCGATCCGAGCAATCGGCGCGGTTTTTTTTTTTTTTTTAATTTTAAGACAATTTTAGCTGCAAGATCATCCCCCCCCGCTCCCTCCCGGCTTCTTTTATTTTCCCTTTTGCGGGATATAATATATTTATTTTTTATTTTTAAAAAAATTTTCTCCGGATGAAAAATTCCTCTTTCTCTCCTCAATCGTCCTCGGAGGCGTTTAGGGAGAGGGACAGGCTGGGGGGGCAGTCGAGAGCTGCCCCCTCGCCCCCCTCTGCCGCCCGCCTTCCCCCGGGCTCGGCGGGTCGGGCTGGGGCCGGGCCGGGAGAGGGGAAAAGCGGCAGCAACGGCGGGGATCAAGCGGGGGGGAGCGGCGGGGCGGGGGTGGGGGAGAACCGGCTCCTCCACAGTCTTTCCGGAGACTTTTCTCGTTTACCCCGAAACTTTGGACGGCCCCGAAACTCGGAGCCGGGGAGCGGCGGGACGGCAGCGGCGGTGGGGAGAGGGGCCGGGAGGGGCTTTCCATCCAATTTCGCCCCGGGGGGGCAGTTTGAGGCTGGGGGGTTTCTCTTTTCGATGTAAACCCCGCAGGTTTCCCCCGAACGAAGCGGCCCCGACGAGCTCCGGCGCAGTCCGGGCCGGGGCCGTGCGTCCCCGGGGCTCAGCACCGACCGGCGGCCGAGAGCCGGGCCAGGGCCCCCCCGCTGCCCCCGGCTCCGGGAAAACAGACGGGAGCCTCTGGGAGCCTCTTTCATCCGCAATTTGTTTTCAAAAGTTCCCGGCGAAGCAGCACTGAACTTTACACCCTGGCAGCGGCACCGGGAGGGCTCGGCCCCGCCGGAGCTTTCGGGGGAAAAGCGGTGAAAATCGCTGAGATTTCGCCCAGCTCCGAGGTGCGATTTTTTTCCCCCCGTGTTTTTCCCTCTCCCTCCCGTCCCCTCTCCTCTTTCACCGGTCAGGCCCGGCCGTCCCCGGGTGGTGCCGAGGGGCCGGTGGATTTATAAACCACACCGTGAGACCTGCAATGAGTTTGTCCGTGCTCTGCGGGACGGGTTTGAGTGGGGGGGGGTGTCCCAGACGCCTGAAACGCCCTTCGCCCCCCTCCCCTCTGCCCTTTCCCACTTTTTGCTCCTCGTCCATTTCGGGGACCCTCGAGCCCGACTCTCTGAGCACCCCAAAAGCTCCCCGAGGTGCGGGGGGGTCCCGGAGGGGTGAGCGCAGCCTCGCCGCGGGGCCGGGGCCGGCGGAAACGAGACGAACCGGGCGCTTTGTGCCGGGCTGCGCCACGATCCTCCACCACACCAAGCACCGAGAGCAGGCGAACTCAATACAGCTATTTTATACATAATATGTATAATTATATATAGAGAGAAAGAGACCATATTTATTTTATATATGTGCGATATAGAATTTTTTTTCCCTCTCTGTTCCTCTGTATTTCCCGCAGGCATTCTCCTGTCGCTGCTCCTTTTTCCGGCGCGGGAAGCGTCTCCGTTTTTTCGAAAAGATCCCGGTTTTGGAGAATCTCCTCTCCAAGCCCGAGGGCAGCGGGAAGGTACCGGTCCCTCCCCTCCCTCCCACGCGAGATCCTGCTCCAGCTCGGCCGCCCCACGGAGCGGGGTGTGCAGGGGCTGCCGGCCCCTCTTCCCCCGATCCCTGCGGCTCAGCCCCCGCAACAGGTTCCTCCGACCCCCGGGGCTGAGGGCAGCCGGTGCACCCCGGGGCAGCGAGTCCTGCGGTGAGACCCGGGGGAGGCAGCGGGGGGGCCAGGCGGCGACAGAGGATGGGCAGGGATGGGGAGGAAATGGGAAATGTGGGAGACACGGGGACAAGGGACGGGGATGAGGCAGGGATGAGGATGAGGTAAAACAGGAACCGAGGCAGGCACGGGGGATGAAGCAGGGACAAGGCAGGACCTGCCGACCTAGCAGCCAGCCCAGGCTCAGTGGGAACCAGCAGGTCCACCGTAAGATGGGGCACCCAGGCCTGCCGATACCCACCACGCAGCGCTGTCCGAGGGAAACACGCGCACCCGCTGCCCCCAAAACTACCCCTTTCCTACCAAACTCCACCGCTGCCTGGGCACAAAGCCACCCTGATGGCAGATGCCAGCCTGGCTGGGGCGTGAGGCAGTGGCACCCCTTTCCCCGTGCCCTCCTCTCTCCCGCAGCAGTAATTGCTGCTGTATTTATCCAAACTAGGAGGGGGTGGCAGTGAAAGACTTCAAAGAGTAATTTTCCGGGAATTCTCCTCGGTGTAATTGTCTTGATAATAAATCCAGACGCTTAGCCTGTGTATGAATTGCTTTTTACCATTGTCATTTATTATTGAACACAGTGGGGAGAAGGGGAAACGCAACGGGGCTCTTTCTTGTGAGAGAGAAGGGGCGAAGGGGCCGAGGAGACGATTTCTCTGCAGATCCGGGAAACCTGGATGTGTTCATCATCTTGCTCTCTGGGTTGCTGGGTTTTTTTCCCGCTTACTACTTAGCCCATTTCTCCACCCCCCACTTTTTTTGGGGGGGTATTGAAAACTAATTAAATAACCCGTTAGCTAACACGTTAAATTAAGATCCACTCTTGGATTTAATGATGTCTCTGGAAGAATTGACAGAAATGTGAAGACAGACTGTCGATAGATTCCTTCCCCTGGTTACACTGTATAAATGTGATTAAAACAGATCTCAAAGGAGAGTGTCCCGACGTGGCACCCACGCAGGGATGGAGCCGTCGGGGCACCCGTGGGTCTCTGGAGACAAACGCCTCCTGATGCAGGTGCTGAGTGGGGAGATGGATGGCAGGACAGCGCTGCTGTACCCTGAGGTGGATGAGGAACCACCCTGCGACACGATTCCGGTGGGAGCGAGACCCCGTCAAAGGCTCATGACTCAGGGGAAGGGGGAAGCACCCTCCGCCGCCGTCCCCAGCTGTCCCCCGCAGCCTGTGCGCTGCAGCCCCGACGTGCTCCTCCATGCCCAGCCCTTGGAGAGGGCCAGGGAGGCTCGTGCTCCGCGGACGGCCGCAAAGCTGAGCCGTCGCTGTGTCCTGGCTCCAGCGATGCAAACGGCGGCTGGCACGGTGAGCGTCTGCCCATCGCTTGGTGCTTAAGCTCTCAGGTAAAGGTTACCTTAGCATCCAGGCTGGAAAAAATCAATGGCTGATACAGCATGAGACTCGGAAAGACAACATACATCTATCACTTAGGGATTCGATGGGCTTAGAATAGTCTTGTCAACAAATGATTGTTTAAACAGAATATCTCAACTGTTTATGGCACCCTTAATCCATACATCTAAGCACCTCTGTAACGTGCCGGGAGCGCGGATTGCTCTGTAGAAACCTCTGTTGTTAGGTCCGGAGCTGCAGAACACTTAAGCATGTGCTTAAGTCTCTTAGACTTCAAATTAATCATGTACTTAAGTGTTTTGCTCGACTAGGCCCGGCCTAAGAGCAGGGAAATACCTGTCACGGCATTAATGGATGAAGTTTTTGTTTCCTGCCCTTCATTTGCGTAGCGTATAAAGGGCTGAACGCACAAAGGTGTGCTCCGGACACCGAGTCTTCCGGGTGATTTATCCAGCCGGTGCACAAACAGACCCGCTGTCACCCGGCCGTGGAGGGTATTTCGTAGCTCTTCCTTCTCCCCTGGGCACTGGAGTCCTTGATGCGGCATTTCAGGGAGGCTTTGGGCCAGCGGGGCTGGTGGAGGTGGGTGGAAAGCCCCCAGGGGTTGTGAGTGAAACGATGTAAAGGGAAAGAGGAGAGGAGCAGGTGGGGAGGGCTGCGACAGAAAAAAAGATGCAGGAGAGAGTGAAGAGTAAAAAGATGCTGGAAAAGCATCATAGACCCAGAGCAACAGCTATGATGTCCCCAGGAACCTGAGCAGGGGAAGTGAGGTGCCAGCTCCAACCAGCCTGGAGACCTTCTGGTGGAGACCTTCTGGTGGAGACCTTCTGGCGGAGCCCTGGAGCTCCAGCGCAGCAAAGCCTGGTGATGAGGACCCCCAGGTCCACCTCAGCAGGTTCGGGCTGGGGTCGATGCCGCCCTGGTCCATACACGTGTGGCTTGGCCATGACCTGGGGAGCAAACCCCAACATTGTCGTCCCCTTCTTGCGCCTGTCACCCGCCCAGCTTGGCTCTGAGGTCTCTGGGGTGAGGAGATCTCTTGCTGTGGGCTCTGATCTCAATGATCGTCTTATGTTAATTATCCAACAAATTTAAGCGTGTGGCAAGGGGGAGCTTCTGTTTCCTCCCCCAAATAACTGCAGCTTCAAAGCGAATTTGAACAGAAGCTTTTAGGGGGGCTTGAAAGGGGGCAGGGGCTTATGAAAACAGAGGACCTGCAGAACAAAAAACACAGGGAGGATGAGGAGAGTGAAAGAAATAGAGGCATTAAAAGACGTATCAATATTTCTCCTCAAAATGTAGAATGCATTTTCTACCTGAAAAATTAATAACCTCACTTTGTCAATGGACTCGCTCTCCCTCCCCACGTCCCCGCCCTCCTGCTCGCCTCCCCTCCTCTTCCTCCCTCTCCTTGTCTGCAGAAAATGTTCAGTGGAAAAGAAGCAGAGAATAAAAAAAGCCGGTTAATCCTCAGCAATTCCAGACTTGAGCTTTTTAACAGCCTCTCAGGGTTCATCTCCCAGCCACGCGGTCTCTGCGGAGAAGGGGAACCCTCCCCGCCTGGCTCCGGTTCAGCTGGTGCAGCGTCCCCAAGCTGCGTCCAGCCAACTCCACGGGCAACGGCCCAAACTCCCCAGGAGCGTGTCCCCGCGCAACCTCGGGGCGCTCCGAAGGGGGGGACATGGGGCATTGCCAGAAGGATTTGGGGACTCGCTGGCAAGGCTCAGGCGGCCGCCTGCGAGGGCCGAGCGCCGGGTCCACGGGACGCTGAAGCTGATGGCTGCGTTTAATCTCCAAGCAGCCAGTTTGGCGATGCACCCCCGGTGAGGTCTGGCTGGAGGGCGCCGGGGTAAGTCCTTCGTGAGGTGCCACCTCCCTCTCTTCCTGCCCAATCCGTGCCCCAAGCTCAAATCCAGCAGCAGGTGCCTGAGCCCAGAGAGACCCTCAGCACCTCCTCGTGAAACCCGGCCTGGGTGGAGACAGCGGCTGGGTTCCTTCTTGTGGGACCTTCCCGAGCAGCCGGCAGAGACACCGGCAAGAATCCCCGCTCCATCTCGTGCTTAGCTTCAGCCAATGATGATGCCTTCAACACCAGCATGGTGCCTGGGAGACTGGGGGTGGCCAGGGAAGGGATGGCCACAGCCCTCACCCTGTGGGGACACCACGAAGGGCTGAAGCTGGGGACCAAACCCACTCCCCGTGGCTCTGGCATCAAGCGGCTCTCGGAGGCTGCTGGAGCCGGAGAGGCAGGTGAGCATCCACCCCGCCGCGATGCTCTGGCGCAGGGTCAAACCCGAAGGTTTTTGTGGCAGTGAAGACCAGGAAGATTTTCCCGAGACGCTGCTCAGCTCTCGGGGCCGGCGGAGAGCTTGTCAAATATCGAGCAGGCACGTCGATGTTGCAAGCTCTAAGTGAAAGCAAAAATCAGTTAATGGTCTTCCCGAGCCGTCCTCTGGGCGTGGGGGGTCCTCGCAGAACCTGGGGTGGACGGTTGGCGAGGGGTAGCCGAGCTGCTCAGTAAAGTGATCACTCAGCAGCCGTTAACGCGTGTAGAAAAGAAAACACCTGAAAAACCCCCGTGGGGAGAGGGAAGCGCCGCCCCGATTCGAGGAAGTGGTGCTATTCATCAGAGCCCGTAAGTAAAAAAAAAACCCTGGGAGTTTGGAGGAGAGTGTGGGGACCTGACAGGACACGGGTGCCTCCTGCGGTGAGAATTTCTGTGAATTTTAATGTCTTCAATTAGGAAAAAAATAAAGGAAGAAATTGAAGTTAAAAAAAAAAAAAAAATCAAACCCATTACAGACGTTGTCAATCAAAGCAGGTGGTTTTGACAAGCTTTAAAGTCGCAGCTAAATTTAAGCTTGGGCGGTTTTTCAAATTTCCTTTTAGTGTAAATTAATCATGATTTTCAAACAAAAATAAACTCCTGCGGGGCTGGAAGAGGACAGGATGTGGTTTGCCTTTGGGAAATGCTGAAACGGGGCAATGCGATGACTCCCACCCTCTTCGTGTGGCCAAGGGGAGGTTTGGAAAGGGGGATGTGATGAAGCAGCTGCCTCCTTTGGGAAAAGGATTCCTTTTGATCAAGTGGCCTTTTTCCGATTTTCAGAACTTCTGGAGAATCCCTGACCTCTGCTCGATGGACAAGGGCTTCCGATGCTCCCAGGGACGGAGCCCTGCATGGACGGGGCTGCTGGCCCTCTCCTCCAAGGCTCGTGTTGTGCCTTCCTCCGGGTGAAAAATTAGTGCGAGACAAGAAAATTCCAAAAGGCACTTGCAGAAGGAGAGGAAATAGCAGCAGCAGCAGCATCAGATGACTCTTCACGGCAAAGGACTTGGCTCCTTTCGTCACCCTGTGGCAGGATGGGGCCCACAGCTGAAATTCGGCCCTACCCGAGTGCCCGCGGGTGAAGTGTGAGCCCGTAACCGCCCCTGCCTTGGGCTGGGTTGTGTTCCGCTCTTCCAGCTGAGGTGAAACTGCTGGGATCTTTAATTTGCATTAAGATAATAAGTATCTTTACATACAGTAATATATCTCTAAAATAGGATAATAATAAACACGTCCTCCGACGCTCCTTCCTTTGGCTGAAGGATGCAGGGTCGGATGATCAACCTGCCCACAGTATCTGGAGGGTCACAACAAAGACCCATCTCTCCTGGTTTCTTGCCTCCGTTGGGGAGCCGTGGTCTACAGCTGACTCACCTTTCCATCAGGGAGGGGTTAGTGAGCTCCTTCACCACAGGCTGACCCGGAGCTGTTATAGCGGAGAGCCCCAGAGTCACGTGTTGAACCCCAAAATGAAGAGGTGACCCAGAGAACACCTGACCCAGCAGTAATAAGGACATCCCAGTGTGGGTGACTGTGAGATTAACTGGATTCAGACAGGCTGCACTGAGGGCTGGGGTTGGGATCAGAGGTTCGTCTTTGCTGAACAAGCACCGGTCCCATATTTTCTATCTGGGAGGCGTAGAATCCCAGACTGGTTTGGACTGAAGGGACCTTCAGAGCTCCTCCAGTCCAACCCCCTGCAGGGAGCAGGGACATCTGCAACCAGAGCAGGGGGCTCAGAGCCCCAAGGGCCAACCTGACCTGGGATGGTGCCAGGGATGGGGCTTCTGCCACCTCTCGGGGCAACCTGGGCCAGGGTCTCACCCCCCTCAGCATCAACAATCTCTCCCTTCCCTCTGGTCTGAATCTCCCTCTGTCAGTTGAACCCATCACCCCTTGTCCTGTCCCCACAGCCCCTGCTGAACAGCCCCTCCCCAGCTTCGCCTGTGAGTTACCTCTTGTGGTAGCTAATAAAAGTGGTTGGCTTTGATGACCCCGGAGAACTGTGGCTTTTCCTGGCTTTTGAGGGAGCCGACCAGCCCTCGTGGAAAGGGGGCCACTTCACCGAGGTGTCTCACGAGGGAAAGCTTCCACTTGTGAGCCCTTGTGGGCTGGTATTAACCCCTCTGTCCCTTGGCCACGTGAAGATAATCACAAAATGCGGGTTGTAAAGCTCTTGTATAAAGACGTTGGGATCTAGACATGACATCACCCAGGGACCACAGTACAAGGCATCGTTAGGAGACCCCCCCGCGCCACAGGCGCTCGGATCTACGGTGGGATGAGGATCAATATCTGTACAGTAAATACTCTCCAGCACCTGAGGAACAACCGCCCACCCCTGATCTTCGTCTGAGGGAAGAGGAGCAAGGCCTGGGCACCACTTTTAGGATGAGCCGTTGAAGGCTGCAGAGCGGATGCTGTCGGGGAGGCCACGGCAGCGAGAGCTCGGAGGCTTTTGTGGCAGTGAAATTTGCTTAATGAATGGCTCTTTGGAGAGGAGGGATGGACCTTGTCTACACACAAAATTGCAAGCCAAAATTGGTCTTGTGTAGACACTCTTAAATCATTTTAAAGCAGGTTGGTATTGGTTTGTATAATTCGATTCCTTTACCAAAGCGAAGCGAAATCGATGCAAATGGGGTTTACATTGATTTCAGTACATCCGCACAAAGGTTTTGCCCCGGTTTAATGAAATCAGTTTAAAAACACACCTTTAGCTAAACTGGCATAACTTTGTGTCCAGCCAAGGTGAGAGGGAGAGGGAGAAGGCAAGAAGGCGCCGAGATCTACCCTAAAAGGAGGCGAGGGAGAAGTGTTTATGAAGTACTTGTGCAGGCAGCAGAGCCCGGTTCGAGCAGGCTGCAGTGGCGCAAAGTGATAAGGAACAGGTCAATATAGTTTTCTCAAAGATTTTTTTTTAAAGAAAGGTTAAATGTGAGGTGATATCGATTTCCCTTTTCTCCCCGTCCCTCCTCTCGCCACCCCCTGGCCCCTTCCCCTCCTCCCTGCCCTTTCCCCACCTCCCCGCAGCTTGGAGCCATCCTTGGAGGAGGAATCGCAGCCCAAAGTGGCCAAGTGACCAGGGAGGACCACAGCGCCTGGCCGCGGCGCTGACCAATGGCCGCCCAAAGGAGCCCCCGTTGCTTAGCAACCCGCTGCAGAGAGAGAGGCAGAGAGCGCAAAAAGATGGATTTTCAGATTGCAGCAGCCAAGCAGATCAATTCTGCAACATGGGCTACAGTGGCCAAGCGGAATCTCTCTTGCTCCCAGCAGGTATTGATCCAGCCATGCTATAGGCATTGAATGAGCTCTAATAAGTCCTGAGTAAACAGGAACAAGGACTTAAGTGATAGCCCAGCAGTCAAACATCAACTCCCTTTGTCTTCTTCTTCTTCTTCTTCCTCTTCTTCTTCTTCTTCCTCTTCTTCTTCTTCTTCTTCTTCTTCTTCTTTTAATTGCTGAAGGGTTTGCAAGAAAAGGACAATAAAGTTTATTGATAGAAAAATAAAGAGGCAGAACATAATTTCGTTCACAGCCTGGGAGGGTTTGGAGGGGAGAAGTCCCTGCCTCAAAAATCCAGGTTGGCTTTGCAGAGTGGTGGCCCATGGACACATGTGGTGAACGTGGCTCCTAGCGTTCCTGAGCTTCCCTGGGCATGTTCAAGACTCAACGACAAGGTCCTTCAAAGTGAGTTTTGCCAGGCACAGGCTCGTGAAGGAGTGGACGTGTCCAGGGCTGCCCATTTGAAGCAGACATGGACGTGGGCACTTTCAGGAGTTTGGACTCAGGTGATGAGTCTCCTCCAGATCTCCAGGGGAAGAAAAGGGAGATCAAACCTCCTCGCAGGGAAATGAAACCCAGGCCAGCCTTCAGGAAGGGGCTGGGAGCAGGGAAATTCCCCCTTTGCAGATGCCACGGCAGGCAGCAAAGCTGGGTCTGGATGCTGCAGAGCCTGAAGGACATGTCAGAGCTGCAGGGCGCAGGCTTGGCCTTGGTTGTGAGAGGGACTTTGTTTGCTGCAGCAAGAAGCCAAGGAGGAGAGCAGAACCAGGCAAGGAGGAGTCTGCACTGATCCAGGGCTCTGATGTCAAAGATAGGGACACAGGGAAGAATATGGGGGGACAAAACCAAGCTTGAAGGAGCTGCTTTTGTGGGAGGTGTGTGGCTGCGACCAAGGAAGAGTCCAAACAAGCTCAACTGACAATGACTTGACTTGGTGGGTCCAGACACTCAGCTGGGGTCAGGCTTGTGCAAACCCCCCCATTGCTTGGGGTTCTCCAGCTGCCTGCTACTCGGGGGCTGCAGCGACCAGCCCGTTGCAGGCCAACCCCATGGCCACGTCAAAACCTGCTGTGCTGTGCCTGTCCCTGTCCCTCTTCCCCCTCCACCCCTCCGCGTGTGGCTGCTTCGCTCCCTGATCCATCCTCCTGCAGCAGCTCCATCCCCTCTTCCTTCCCCAGCCTTCACCTCCCTGCAGCGAGGAGTCCCACCAGCTCAGGATCCTCCAGCTATTGCTCCCCGTGTCTCCGCTTTACTTGTTCTCTCCTCAATGCCCTAAATTTCAACCTCCAGCTCAGGAGGCACAGTGAAGCCTCCAGCCACCGCCATCACCCAACTAAGTAATTGCTGCGGTCGGTGCGGTGAAGTTGCCGGCAGGAAGGACAAGGATCCCGTCCAAAGGGCTGGATGCTGCTCTCCATCGCATCGCTGGCGATTCCCCAGTGACACCAATTAAATAACTGGAGCCGCTCCAGATTTATGCCTGTGTAACTGAGATCAGAGGCCGGGTCTGCCTCCAGCGATTAAGAGGCTGGGGAGATGAGAGCTGCTCGCTCGCACTCTGAGTTCTCTCAACCCACATTTCAGCAGCCTCCGTCATAACAGGGCTGATAATTAATTGATCTGATATTAAGGTGGTTGGCTCCCGCGCTCACCCGAGCTCCCTGCCGCAGTTTAACACCGGTTAATTCAAGTGAGTCCTTGAATCTTTAACGTGATCCGGGGGAAGGGGAACCGAGGGGAGATGTTCCCCTCCGTGCGGGGCACAAGCGTGTGGGCGCACGTGCGTGTGTTTGCGAGTGTGCGCATGTGTGTCCCGATTACTCCGGAGGTGGGAGAAGGAGAAAACCGACAAGCACTGGCCCATCCCCAAAGATATTTGCTGTTTTCCAAGAAAAGAGAAGATGTGGTCTCTTTTTCTGAATGTTTCTGCATTTCAAAGTAATATCAGAAGGGCTCGAAGCTTAATCTTCGTTACCCAGGAGGCTGTGGGAATCAGGCAAAAGGAGAAAAAAACCCGAATCGATACGGCAGTATGAATTTATTCCCAGGGGGGTCCGAGGCACCAATATTTTCTCTTCCCTCCGTTAAAGGGATACCACCAGCCCGACGCAGTGTTCGTCACAGGAGTGACCACGGCAGTGTGTGACGACACGGGTGTGACGACACGGGGATAAAAATCACGGGAGGTTCAATGGTATCACCCAGAGGGCTGGGAGGAAAATTCCCGACTGTCGCAAACGACTTCTGTTATTTGCCAGTGACTTCCTGCATCTCCTGGCTCTTTGTGATGCTGGTGGCCGGGGATGCAGAGGAAGAGGCAGGAATGACGCAGGGAAGAGGCGCTGGGATGCTGAGCGGCTCCCAGGGCTGCTGAGCTGGAGATGCGGGAGGACCTGAATACCTGTGGTCCTGCGCCACTGGGATTCACCTCAGCTGCGTGCCCCGTAGCTGAGCCTCAGCTCCCTTTGAGGGGGATCGCTTACTGCAGAGGAACTCATCCCAACCTCAGATCCAGGTGGACGGCAGTGGGGTGCAGGGTTCTGGGGAGATTCTGGTCCAGTTTAACACCCTGAGGAGGCCACCAGCATCCAGGACTCATGTCCTGCCTACCAGAGTCCTGTCCTCGGGCCTCTGACCCAGCACCAGAGATACCAGCAGAGGAAAACATAAACACAGCACTTCATCTGCACACCAAAACCAGCAGAAGCTTCGCTTCATCACACGCTGACGGGAGCGTGAAGCCTCTGGAGCCCCACGGGTCATGAGTCTCCTCTCCTGGCATAAGCAAAGCTGGGCACAGCTGGAGGTGGAGGAGGAGACCAGCACAGTCCCAGGTCTCACCTTGCTCCTCTGCCAAAGGTTGTTGCCCTTCAGCTGTGGCATGGGAAGATGTTGACCCTCAAGGACCAGCCCAACTTCTAGATCCCTGTTGGTGGCTGCTCTGCTGTGGGCTTCCCCAACCCACGCTATGTCTTTGGCCAAGGTCTCCTGGGGAGGAGCAGCACGGAAACACCAAAGACACACGGTGAAACTTGCCTTCCCACCCTGGAAAAAGCTACTTCTGCAGCCACAGGAGAGGTCTTCCCTCCACACTGCCAGAGTCCAGCCAGTATCTCCTGTTAATTCTGGGAGAGGAAAAACCTCCCTTCACCCATAGAAACTGTTTATGTTGGAAAAGCCCTTTGAGCTCCTCGAGTCGCCCCGTTCCCCCAGCACTGCCAGGTCCCCACTGACCCCTGTCCCTCAGCACCACCTCCACATGGCTGGGAAACCCCTCCAGGGATGGGGACTCCACCACTGCCCTGGGCAGCCTGGGACAGCCCTGGACAACCCCAACGGGCAAGAAATTGTTCCTCAGGGACAACCTCAACCTCCCCTGGAGCAACTTGAGGTCGGTTCCTCTCATGTTGGCACCCGAAGCTCAGGCTTTTCCTTCACAAGCCAAATTGAGAGAAGCCTCAGATGTGGCATCACCATCACGTTAAATCCACTGGAGCACCGAACCGAACACAGCTGGGGGAGCTGCGGGTTGGAGCTCAGTTGCATTTGCTGAGTTTTGGGGAGGGCAGCAGGGCCAGGGGCCGCGTGGGGTGGGACATCGGGCCAACAGCGCAGGGGCGGTATTTACGGCCTCTTGCTGCACATCTCTAACCAGAGCTATTGGCTTCCCACCACAATGCGCCCAATCGTTTGAAATTTAAAACAAAATGTAAAACAAGGAATAATGGTAACAAAAAAGGCTTAATTAATTGAAGTAAATTGCATCACAATAGTGATTTCTCAGTAACACGGCTAAGTGCCCCATTATTCTGATTTCAGTCGGTATTCATGGATACTAAATAAATCACGGGCCCTCCACTTACTGCCACAGAGGGGCCGGGGGATGGGGGTCCTGCCATCTCCTCCGTCTATACGTCCGTAACCCCAGCACTTCCCGAGCGTCCGCCTTAAATGGCAGCTGGAAAAATTACCGTCAAAATAAATTAATTGTCCAATGGCTTTGTCTTTTTTTTTTTTTTAACCTTTGCTAAACTTTCCCCTAGAGATTCACTAGGAAGTTTTTTCCCTGCTCGTTCCCCCTCAGTGCTGCCCTGGTCTGGTTATCAATATCCTATTAATACCAGTTTATTTGAAATCATTTATTTTGCCGCTGCTCGGGCAGCCTGGCTGCCCTGAAAGTGCTGGGTTTGGCTCAGCTCAGCGCCGTGGACCCGTGGCTGGCAGCTCCCCAGGCGTCGCTTGGCAGCCGTTTGTTGGAAGGGACGGGTGAGCTGGCACCCGGTGCCCGAGACCACAGTGAGGGTCAGGACCACCCTCACGGGAGTTCAGCAAACATCTGCTGGGGGTTTTGTTCTTTCTACCCGTGTCCGTGCTTTGTCCAGGGGCGATGGTTCAGGAGCAGATCGGAGCTGCCAGCCCAGCCCATTTTGGAGCGGATGAACCGCTATTCCGAGTGGTTTGATGCGATGCCAAATGGGAAGGGTGCTTAAAGCCCAGGTGAGGAGGAGGATGCTGGGCCGCAGCCCTGCAGGCGTGTCCCCTCGATACCTGGAAAGGGGTCCAGCATCCCGGCATCCCCAGCGCGGCCCCGTCGGGGCCCCAGCAGCGGCTTTGTTCCCCCGCCCTTGCTAATGAGGGTGGGCTGGGAAGCGCTGCTGGATGTACCAAGCGTGTGCAGCTCGGAGGCATCTCCTTCAGGAGACTAATGATGGAAAAATACCTATTAGGTGCTTCAGCCCCGTCCCTCCTCCCCGCCAGAGCAGGGCTTGGTATGGCCAGCATTGATTTCGATAGCGGGTCAATGGAAACCAGCAGCAGGGAGGCGCGGGGGGTGGTGCGCAGACCCTACAACAAAGAGGTTCGTCAGCTCGCGCCTTGGTGGGATCCCACCCCGGGATCCACTCTCAGGATCTCATCAGCGTCCCCCGCTCCTGCACGGTCCCCGGTGGCTGCGTCCCTGCTCTGCCGCACGCGGCTGTGCGGAGGAGGTGACGTTGAGCAGCCGGTGCTGCCATGTCAGCGCTCGGGCAGGGCTTTGCCCTCTTCTCAAAGGCAATGTCCCCTCTCCCCTCTCAAGCATCCCCTGAGCCCCTGTCCCCAAACCCCACCTAGGGCCAGCCCAGCCATCTCCGCACTGTGCGATTCCTCCAGCGCGGCTGCTGCTGCTGCAAGGGGCCCAGGAATCAATTAATCAATCGCAATCAAGATCCCAGGGTGTAATCATAATTAACGTTCAGCCCTGATTGATCATGTCACAATTTTGCCGTGTTCACGTGAGCCGGGTTGATCAAACCGACTGTTTAATGGTGCTTTCGTAGATCCCTTCCCATTCCCAGCCCTCCCCAGGGCTGTCCCCTCTCCTGCAGGAGGGACGGAGGGGACCCCCAGAGGAGACCCAAGGAGCCATTTGGGGAGGGGACAGCACGGGGAGGGCTGGCTCCGCCAGGGGCAGACTGTGGCAGGGTGTTTGTGCACAGGGTGGGTGACAGCAGTGCTCTGGGTGGGCACCCTGCCACGACAGAGGGCATCAGGATGACACCCATCAGGGGGGTGTCACCACTGGGTGCCGCAGGAGGCACCGAGGGGGGTCTGCAGCCCCTTCCCCAACTCGTCGCTCCCAGGAGCGTCCCCGAGCTGTGCAAGTCCCCGTCCAACCGAAATCACGGGAGCCGGCAGACGCTGGCGGGGAGCCCTCTGTCACAAACACGGTGTAACTAGACTTGGATCAATCCATCAATGCGCAGCGGTGGTTAAATAGTGCTGTGCTCGCCTCCCTCCAATTAAACTATCATTTCTGATAGATCCCTTTGTGTCTCTGTCTCCCCGCCGGGCCGCTCCGGCCACGGGCAATGGCAACGGCTCGGAGGGTGCTCCCTTCTCCTGCCGCAGCCAGATGGACGCTGGCCACGGGCACGCGGTGTCGGAGGGATGCGGAGGTTCTTTCATGGCCTCCATGGAGCAGCTTCATGTCACGTGGACCAGCTGCCGTGCTCGGGAGAGGACGAGCCCTGGGGACCACCTGTGGTTTCAGCCCAAGGTGGGGAAGGATGGCTGGGCTGCTGGCGCGTTTCTCCTGCATCTCGCGGTGCGCTTCTCCTGCATCTCCTGGCGGTGCTGCTTGGTGATCCCTGCCCGTGGCTGCAGCGGTGGGACCAGCCCTGCTTCCTGAGCTGCTGGATGCTCTTTGCTTTCCACCCGCCTGGGGAGCAGGGACCCCACGCCGGAGCTGGCACTGGCTCTAAACCCTGACCCGCTTTGCAGGCTGGGGCTCCCGGATCAGCTGGGGAAATGCAGCATCTGGGGCTCGGTTTGGCCGTGAGTCCAGTCCAGTCCCTCCAGTCCCACGGGGATTCGGCTCAGCCCCATCTGAGCCCCCCGGCAAGCCCAGAGCCCCCACTGCCGCGCAGATCTTTGCCTGTAGCAGCGTTCTAGTGGAGCTTGGTGGAGCTTTTCACCAGGATGCCAAAATTTCTCCTCCTTTCACCTTCTGAGGGGCTGCGTGGGGGGTGCCCGGCCAGGGGTCTCACAGGGGCCTTTCTGCAGGGTGCAGGAAGTTGGGGAGCGTCCAGGGAGCGTGGCGGCAGCAGGGCCTGGCGGGAACCCACGAAGCAGAGCCGGGTATTGATTTCCCATCGATCCCATGCAACCACATTCTGCAGCGGCTGCTGTCCTACATTTCAATCCCACACCTTCGCCTCTGACTTTAATGGGCTTCATCACAGCCCAAAGCTTTATTTAACCGAAAGGGGAGGGAGCCAGCAGGCGGCTGCCAGAAATCAGAGCAGCCCGGCCCCCAGGGTCTGCCCGGGCTCAGCTGTGTCCTCTGGATCCCTCCTGGCTGCGGGGGACAGTGGACATGCTCCCCAGGATATTTCAGGGGATGCAGATGCACCCCCGTACCCACAGCCCTGCAGGTCCCAGCCCCGACGGGAGGGTGCTGAGGGTGTCGGTGTCAGCACCCAGCTCTCCCGCAGCTCTTCCACCTGGAGGTCTCTCTCCATCCCATCCTTGCTATACCCACACAACTCCATCTTCTGAACAAAGGGCTTCGACTGCTGCCGGAAGGGCAAAATTAAGCTCCACCTTAACAGGGATCTGCATAATTATGTGCGCGTGTGGAAGAGCTGCACACCCACCCGCCCACCCCCAGATGTGAGGTTACAGACAACACGTACACACCCACAACAACTGGGAGCTGAATATGGAGGAGCAGGATGCGGCTGAGGATGCCTGCGTCTTCCTTGGGCGTTCCTCGAGCATCCACCAAGGCAGCAGGCAGCCCCAGCACCCGCGCGGCCCCGGCCAGCTGGGCCAGAAGCGATCCTGATATATCCTCTGCACTCCTCCCTTCCTCCCAATCGCATTTTTAAGCCTCCCTCGACTGTGGCCTTGTTGCTCAGATGAAAGAAGACGCAATCGCCCTTTTATGTCTAAAGCACTGCAGACCCTGCGCGCGGCCGAGGCCGCCGGCTGCCTGTGCCTGGTGCGGAGGGTCCTTCGGTCGGTTCACAGCAAATCGATGTGATGGTAATCTGAAATGTTGGGGGCCAGCTCCCGCGGGCAGTCCAGGGGATGGGCAGCAGAGGAGAGAAATACGACGAGAAGCAGCTGGGCACTGGGTCACTCCCCAGAGCACGGATGGAGAGAGCAGGAGCTTCATCATGGCCATGCTCCAGCCAAAGCCCTCTTGGACAAGAATCCTGAGATGTGGGAGAAGGAACCAGTGGCAAGGAGGGATGGTTGGTGCTCAAGACCTGCTCAGGCAGGTGGCCCTGGTAGAGGTGGAGCAGTGTCCTTACCCTTCCTTCTCCTTCCTTTCCAGGTTTTCCTTGACTGTGTGGGTGGCAGAGGCTGGCACGCCAGCTCTGGCTGGTAACTTCCCCCAGCACTATTCCAGCAACCCAAAAATGTCTCCCCAGAGGCTGCCAGTAGCTCCAGTGAGCCACAGCTGGGGGCAGGAAGAGATGGAGGACCTGGCAGTAGGAGGAGATAGAGGACATGGGAGCAGGAGGGATGGAGAACCTGGTAGCAGGAGGGCTGGAGGACCTGGGATCAGGAAGGATGGAGGACCTGGGATCAGGAGGAATGGAGGATCTGGGGGCAGGAGAGGTGGAGAACCTGGAGGCAGGAGGGCTGGAGGACCTGGGGGCAGGAAGGCTGAAGGACCTGGGCACTGGGAAGTGCCCAAGAACACCTCAGGCTTTCCCTGCAGCAACAGGCTCCCAGCCCAGCTCCACTGGCCCCCTTCAGGTCTCATCTCAAGAAGCCTTTTAGCGCCGATTTCAATGGGAGAAGCTCGAAGCCAATGCCAGCTTCTTCCAAAGAGCCCCCACTGCCATCCCATCCTCCCCCTGCTCCAAGGCAGCTCGGAGGGGCCGGGGGGACCTCGCTGCAGAGCCGGCTCAGCATCTCCAGCCCCTGCGCCTGCTCTCTCCCTGGGGCAGAATATGGATGCTGTGTTTGGTTTTGATTTATGCCAAGCTGAAAAAGAAATACATTTTCTTCAATTATTAATCAGCGAGGTGTGAGAGGGGGACACGAGCTGCAAATTAACTCCGTGACCTTTGGGGGTGGGTTTTCACCTCCCTGCTTCCCTCCACTCTCTGAACCCCGTGTGCTTTACCGGTCCTCTCAGCAGAAACGGGGCTGCTCCTGGGAACAAGCTCCTGGCAGAGGTCCCTAAGGCTGCTGAGGGTGCTTGGATGATGGGGACAGCGCACGGTGCAGGCGGCCCAGCCCAGGGTATTCAGACATCAAAAGCTGTCCCAGCCCCATGGGTGTGCGTTCACACACACCTATGTGTGGAGCCAAAGCATGTCTCTGATACTAGCCCCTCTTCCCCGCATCCCTCCATCCCACCACACCTTTCTGGATGCCTCTGGGTATCTGATTACCCATAGGCAGGATCTTGGGCAGGATGGGGTACTCTAACGCCTTGTCTGCTCCTACACAGTGACTGTCCTGTAGAGAGACACGGGCCCTCCAGGCAGCAGGAATGGGTGCCCCACTCACTTGGGTGCCCACTCGCTACCCACACTCACTTGGGTGCCCTCAGTGGGCTCCAAGCTGGGATGGAGACCACACCTACCTCTCTCTCCTTTGGAATTGGCTTCTGCTCTTGGCATTGGATGGACATGGTTGTAGGCATCTAAGGAGGCTTTGGCAAAAAGGCTGCTGGACAGGAGAGAAGGCTTTTTGGACTGCTCTTCCACTTCCCTGCCTTGAAAACACCCCCTGAGCCATCGCACAAGGCCAGAGCTCAGCCTGCCTCCCGCATAAGGGCTGAGAGGCCCTGAGGCCAGCAGGAGAACACAAAGTTGGCCTTGGGAAGTTGGAGCATCTCTGGCGCAGGCGTACTCTCACCTCCCTGCCCCCTCCTCTCCCTCCCTTCCCGAAAGCAGCACTGCGGCAGCACACACCAGCAAACTGATCAAGGCGAAAGGACTGATCAATAGGCGTATTGAGCACTTTTCAAGGTACGGTGATTTTTGCGGATTCAGTGCTAACCTCATGCCAGCGCCCCGAGCTACCTCCTCTCACCCAGCACCATCACCCCCAACACTGGCTGTGCTGTCCCTTCCCAGCACACGGCCTGGTCGCCCGCTCTGGGCTGGCAGGAGCACCCAGTCTGCTCCCAGGAGGAAGCAGAGACCTTGCAGGCTTGAGTCATTGGTGGCACTTTTGGCTGGAGGGAGAGGGGAGAGGTGGCAGCTCCCAGGGGAATTTCTTCACAATGGGTTCATACAGAAGTCTTGGGGACCACCCTGCTCTGGGACAACTCCTGGGGTTCAGAGAGTCTTAGAGAGGCCCATCCGAGCTGTGAGATCTCCAGGGATATGGTTGGATAAGCTGGGGTCATCTTGATGGTGATCTTGAAGAGGAGGACTGAGGACAATGATTTGCAGCTCATGGGGCCAAATGGAAGGGAATGGTGGGAGGGGAGAACCCTTCACCCATCCATCCATCCATCCATCCATCCATCCATCCATCCATCCATCCATCCATCCATCCTTCCTTCCTTCCCGGCAGCGCTTGGGTGGAGAAAGCAGAATGAGTGAGGACCTGACCCGCACTTGGTGGCATTGCAGGAGATCCAGCTGTAAGGGACCTTTGGAGGTCCTCAGCCCTGGTTGAGTATTCCTGGGCTACAGCTTCCAGGAGAAACCCATGAGATGTGCTCCTGGCTTGGCCGAGGGCAGGCTCAAAATCGCCTGCGCTGAGGTTTTGATGGAAAAGGGTCTTCCCATTTAGCATCCTCCAGCTTGCTGACAGCCCGCAAGGGAACGGATGGGGCGGCTGATTGCCCGGAGCGGCCCATGAGGTTCTTGGGAAGATAACGGAGAAATTAATTAGAACCTCACATTAAGAGCTGCTGCTTTAAACCTGTCCCAACCCCTTCGCTACCGAGGCACGGGTAGATATTACACCTTGCAAGGTAAAAATAGCACATTTAATGAGGCTGGGCAAAACGTCAATTGTATTTGGTTGGAATTGCAGAACCTCATTTCCACGTTCCCCAGGAAAAGGCTCCGGCGTCGGAACAGCTACAAAAGTCTCACATGTTGATTTGCAAAATGTGCTTTAAGCAAGAAAAAACCATCAGAAGCCCAAATGTTGTTCCGCACCCCCCCCGGTTTGACCTTTGTTGCTCTCGCGCTGCTCAAGTTTTCAGATTTTGGTCACCTAGAAAACAAAAACAAACCCAAAGTGTATTTTAACCCTGATGGATTTGTAATGGACATTTCCCACCGAAAGGGAATTCTGCTCCAAAACGGAGGGTGTTTGGGAATGAGCGGTGGAGGGGATGGGGGACCAGCTGGGGAGGCTTCCCCGTTCCTGGGGACACGTGCTGCTCCGGGAGGGGCAAATGCGTTTAGAGGGGAAGGGATGGACGCTTCGCCTCTCCGACGCTGCCTTTGATTTAGAAGGGAAATGTCTGTATCAGGAGAGGAAGGAAATGTCTTTGCTCACTTTAACCTGGAGGGAAGGACGTGTCCTGGCCCCCGTCCCACTGCCGCTCCGGGAGGACGGTGCCGGTATGGATTTTCGAGGGAGGAGAGCAGTGGGGAGGGCGAGGGATGCTCCCTAATGCCATTTCATTTCACTTAGCAGCACTCCGCTCGCGCGGTCTCCAATACACCCATCCGTCACGCTCCTCGTTAGGGAAAATCTATTTTAAAAATCTCTAATTTTTATTTTAAAGTCTAATAGAGCTCGGTGGTAATTTTCATTTTAAATAACGATTAGGCGCTTTGAAGTACAAGGTGTGCCTGGGCTTGGAGGACCCCCACCAGCAGCAAGGAGCCGTCCCTGGCTGCTCCTTCACTCAGGGCAGGACCCAAGTGACGGTGCTCAGTGCTCCACAAGTGCAATTCCTCTTTGCAGCCGTTCTGTCCGTCCTTTCTGTATTTAGGAGGAGAGGTTTGGGGAAAACTTCTTATTTGGAAGTGCCAACACCCAGCTTGATGCAGCTTTTAAGCAGAGGTGGTGCCAGGAGCTCCATCGCTGCTTGCAGAGGGGCTTTGTAAAGGAGCATCTCTGAAACGCCAACATGATGTGGCACCTCCCAGGCAGAGCTGAAGGGCTCTGGAGAGCACCCGGAGAAAACATGATGGAAGACGAAACGGGGCTCAGCCCCCGAGGTTTCTGACCCTGCTGCCCCTCCTCTCAGCTCCGCTGCCCTCTTCTGCTCGCTGCTTCTGCTGTTTCCCATCTCCCTGACCCCAAACCGTGACCTTTGTGCATCCCAGAGAAGCCAGGCTGGCTCCGCAGGGGCTCCTGTCCCTCACAAAGCCCCTGCTGAAGAGCGGCTGTTCCCAGGGGAGCTGTCAGGCTGCTCCCGGGGGATTGTCCGGTGGAATTGGCCTGCTGGGAGCATTGTCTACCAGCCAGGACCTCTGGCTGGAGAGAGCGAGCGAGAGGAGCTTGCAGCGGCCAAGTGAAACACAGGGCATCGCCGAGCTCTGCTGGGGCTCTGCACGTTTTTGCTGCCGCCCAGCAAAAGCCCTTTGCAGGAGCTGGAGGTTTTGCTGGAGACGTTCTCCGGGGAGCAGAGCACCCAGGAGCGGGCGACTGTCGGACCCCCACCCTGCGACACTGGGGCCACACGGAACTCAGACAGCACCTGGGCTTTCGGCAGGGCCGGATCCTCCTCCCTGAGCACACGAGCTGCTCCTTCCCTCCTCCTCCTGCTTCCGTGGAGCCGCTCTCTGGTCCCTTTCCTGCGCATCAACTCGTGACGTAAGGTCTCAGCCCACCGAGCGGGGCTGTCTCGAGCCGGTCCGACCTCCCAGGCAAACAGACTCGCCTCCCTCTCCCTTGCACCCATCAAGTCCCGTCCATCCCCACCCGCCCTGACAGCTGCCATCTCCCCTTTCTCCTGGCCGGTACCCCGCGGATGCGCAGGGAGGGCACGTCGAGGCCCCGCTAACCCACCCAAGCAACAAACAGAGAAAGAGATGCAAGGATGGAAAATTCCCCTTCATAAT
This sequence comes from Bucorvus abyssinicus, assembly GCA_009769605.1. Lineage (NCBI taxonomy): Eukaryota > Metazoa > Chordata > Aves > Bucerotiformes > Bucorvidae > Bucorvus > Bucorvus abyssinicus. The sequence goes on from CM020055.1 coordinate 11,346,501, forward strand.
TAATAAATGAAGAATATTGTTGTTAATCGATGTAGCTGTGAAGAGAATATCGATCCCAGCCGCATGCTATTTTTTGTGCGGCTTAGATTTTTACACCTCATTTAGAGGCAGGTCTCTCTGGGGACCTCTTAACACCAAAAGATATTTGCAAGAGTCCAAAGTGAAGGGAAGAAAAGGGGGGAAAAAGATTAATTATTACCAGAGCTGGAGAATTATGTGTGTGTCCCGTTGCGGCCAACTGCGGTACTGATTTGAATATTTGATTAATAGCGAATTATAGCCGCAGTTGATAACTTATCTCTGCGCTGGCTATTTAGTAAACAAGTGGGAGCCATTAGAAACATTTTTAATATTAATCCCAGGAAATTATGTTTATGAAGGTGGTGGGTAACCCTTTGCATGCCAGGGCTGTGCGAGCAGGATGCCTCATCCTGTCCTTGGGTGGTTTAAATCTCTCCGTGCCTCAGTTTTCCTCCTTGAGGATGAATAACCCCTGAGTTGAAAGTGGTGCTGGGTAAAGCACTGAGCGAGGAGCTTTCGTTAGCGCCGAACCTTTAATGAACTGCCAAGGAAATGGTTGGGGATGAGCTCCGGGGGCTGCTGGGGGGCTCCTGCAAGACCTCAGCCCGAGGGTGGGTTTGCTCCAGCAGGGGTTTCATGCCGGCTGTTGGTTCGTGGCTCCAGGACGACGCAGAGCAGGGAGCTGCTTGTCTCTGTGACAATCTACAGGCGCTGGGGAGGTGGCCGCAGCCGTCGGCGCATCTGAGGTGTTAAGAGCAGATCAAAGAGCTGCTGAGAGCAGCGGCGTTCCGGCAAACCTGCTGCTGTCTCCCTGGCAAAAACCACGTCAAAGGCAGCAAGAGGTCCCTGGGGCACGGCGAGATGCTCGGGGACGAGCTCCTCAAGGAAACCATGCCAGGTTCGTGCAGCCCATCAGCCATGGCATCAGGGGTACCATGGTCAGTTGAGGTGCACGGAGTTCCCAGAGATGGGAAAACAAGCTGTGAATCCTCCATCACTGCAGCCAGCGGTCCCTCCTGCTGCAGGGCTTCACAGGAGGGTTGGGGAGGGGAGAAAAATAATCCTGAAAGAGGAGGAGAGCCTCTGCTGAGCAGGGTGGTGCCGGATCCTGCCCCGTGCGGGTCCTGCCAGTGCCACTGGCCCAGGGGAGGCACGGAGGAGTCTGGACTTTGTGGGATGTTCAGAGCAGGTTTGTGAATTTATGTCAAATTTCAGCCAAGGAGGGAGGGAAAAATGTGTGAGAGAAAAAAAAAAAAGAAAATGCCAAATGTTTGGCTTTGCACTGTCACAAAATGTCCCCCCAAAATAACCACCGGGAGAAAGGTCCTCAAAAAGGCGAGGCTGAGCTCCAAAAAAACCCCAAGGTACCACTTAGGAGATGGAGAACGTAGCAAAGGGTGCAGGAATGTGTGTAGGGACCCCCACGGAGCGGGGTGGAAGAGGGAGGGACAACACCCACCAGGATGTCCCACCCCTGGCAGAGTGCTCCTTCCCCCCCAGCGCTGCTTCAAGGACAGATCTGCCACCTCCAGCCGCGGGAGTCCCGGGACAGGGGGAACCGGGGTGAGCCGTCAAAGCTGGGCTGCGGAAAGGGGAGCGGCTCCCTCCTCCGCACTTCAGCAGGGCTCCCGCATCCATCTCCTCCTTCGCCCGTGATAGGCCCTGGTGCTGCAGATCCATGCAGATCAATGCAAAATTAATTAGAGTAATCAACTCAGCCGTACCACAGAGATCATACAGGCAGGGTTTTAGGTGACTAATTGGTGGAAGCTGACAGCCAGTGTCCCTGGTGTCTTAGAGGTATTAACACTTTTTTCTCTGTAGATTAATTACCTTTTTCCACCTTTCACTTGATGGGTCTGTCCATGCCACGCTGTTTCGGGGGGGAGCGGTGATGGAGGCCAGGCCTGAGGAGCATCCCATGGAGTGATGTGCCCAGATTCAGAGCCAGGTCTGATTGTGGGTGACAGCTTTTGCACCACCAGCCTGATCAGGGGAGGGACAGGCTTCCCTGTCCCCGCTGCTGAACCTCCAGCCCTGTGCCAGGGCAAAGGCCCCCTCGTGCGTGCGTATGGCTCAGGGCTGCTCTCCTGCCGTGCCCTTCCCAGCTGATCCATGGCCCCTCCAACACCGCATCCCCCCCGCTTCCATCTGGGATTGGGGTTTGACACCACTGGACCACCTTTCAGCAAAGGCTGATGTTCACGGCACGAGTCTGATGTTGTTTCACAGCTCCACGAGAAGGTTACAAGATGGGTTTGTTCTGCAAATACCAACATGAGGTCTCCGTGATAGAAACCTAATGAGATACTTGTGCTGCTGGCATCCAAGCTGGGAACAGGGAGGACGCTCTTAATAGCCAGGGTCATTCATCACCACCGCTTATCTAGTGCTAGAGAAGGGTTCTCCATCACTTGGATTCTAAGTTGCCACTGGGCGCCTTCCTGCTGAGCGTGCCTTGGCTCGGACAGAAATTACGGCTCAAGAGAGATGGATGCGCAGCGGTGCCGTGTGATGGTCCTGGTGGCCTTCACACCACTGAGCTGGGGAGCAATGGGACATCTCCCCTTGGCTTTGAGAGATGGTAGGTCAAACCACGCATGAACCCACTGCCTTAGTGAAACACGTGAAAGGCGTCAGTTAGACATGGAGGCAGGTGGTAGTGTCTTCACCCTGGTCCAGCACTGTCAGGACTGAAAACCCAAAGAGTTGAGCACTTGGGTGGCACTTGTCCCCTCGAACCACGGGCACGGTGGCAGAGGGGACCTCCACTAAGTCAGGCCAGCAGTGGCTTTCCCCAGCCGAGACTTGGGCTTTGGCTGCCCAAAAGTGAGGTGTTAAATCCAACCTGGTCACCCGCATCGACGGCCGGCAGAGAAGGATCGGCACCTTCTGAGAGCCATTTGTCCCTCCTGACGGCTGGTGTCCGATAGCCAGGATGAATTGTCCTCTCGAGGAGGCCGCGTCTCCCCGTCCAGCCACCCAGGCCACCTCGCTCTCATCTCACTCAGGTGACGGGAGATGGATTCTGCCATCATTGATCAAGGGCTCAATCTCAGAAGCAGGTTTTATTGGCAGAGAAAACAGAGAGGAGAGCGGGAAGTACAAGTCAGGGAAGCAAAAGCATCCCAGTCCAGGTGGTCCATCCAGCCCTGGTGAAATGGTGCTGCTTCTATAAACAAGCAGGTAAGTGGAGTCACCAGAAGCTCTTATTTCTGTGACAGGAGCGTCCTGGAGGGGGATTATACCCAGCAGAGTCAGTGCTTGCTCCGAGGAGCTCGGCAGCATGGTCAGATGGACACTGCCAGCGAGCTGTGGAGCTGACACTTGACTCCGCATCTGGGCAGCGTCAGACTCGCATCAAAGTGGCGATCCTGCCTTTTACCTACTTGTCTTAAAATAAAAAAGCCAAGCCCTGGACATTTCCTGCAAGGGAAAATGCAACTTTGCCTGGAAAAGCGCCTCTCTTTCCACGTGGCTTCAGGAAGTCGTCTCCAAAACTCCAACTTCCAGGTGTTCTGGTTTCCCGGGGAGGGGGTTAAGGGTGGTGAGAGGGGTGGTGAAGCTGTGTCCCACTGCCCCGGCAGGACGTGATGGAAATCACTGCCCCAAGACGGGGTGGGCAGAAGGATGCTCATACCTGCCTGTGTTCCCCATCTTGGCACCCAGTTCCTGGTGGCACTGGGTAAGTCACACTACCCCAGTGGGCTTGACAACTCCATAAGACACCGACCCACAGCGGCTCCGGCCGGCCAAGGAGTGAAGGTTTGCTTCTGGCTTGTGCCACGAAGGCTGGTGCGAGTGCGGTGACCCTGCCGGCACGCCCCAAGCAGGCAGAGGGGTGAAGGAGGGGGATTATTCGCTGCTCAGCTCCAACCACCGAAGCCGGCGCTTTAGAGTGCTTTCATCCCTGAAAGCTTCAGCGGGCAAGAAAGGCGGATGGACTGATTCCCCAACAGCACCGTAAGTGCTTTGCTTTTTTTAACAAAGCATCAGCGAGGCGGGAGGACGGGAGCGTGGGCTGAGTAGCGCGATGGCCTCCCAGCAAACCCTGCACCGGTCCCGTGACCCCTCCCACAGTGGGTTATTGGGATTTGACCAACCTTAAAAATAAATCTTCCCCTGTTTCCTTTTATAGGGCCTTTCAAGCTGTATCCCCCAGGTCCTCGTGGAGGGTAATGAACGCGCAACGCATGGCTTAGAGCTGCTTGAATAATTCATCGGGAATAATATTTGTTGCCCTTTTCTTCTCGTGGTGAATCAATGGCAATTTATGGTGGAGGGTCCTGGTTATTGGGGGACCATTTGCTGTGTGGACAGCAGCACTGGCAAAAACTGGGGGATTCACAACCAGCTCCCTGGGCTTCAGGACACAGAGATCCTCGCCCCAGGCACAGCCACAAGGATTTCACTCATCGTTGGCCAAAGTCAAGCCTGGCCTTGCCTGGGGGTGGCACAGAAGCAGAAGGGGGGATGCTCCATGGTGGGAGAGATGACTTCAGACCCCCCCAGCAATACCTGAACAGCCAGGGAGAGCACAGGGACGTTTACAGACATATGTGTTCAGAGGTCACCTGGCAGAGCCAAACGTTATCCGAGATATCTCTTCACGTCCTCACTGGTGTACCTAGGAAGTTGGGATTGCCCCTGAAGCAGGGGCTTAACTTTGTGAGAAAGCTCTTCTAGAGGAGTTTAAAGCAGAACGATGCTCCTGGGAAAGCTCCGTACATGGTGCAGCTACTCCAGTGCTTCAGGGCACCACTGAGCAGGAGTTCAAGAAGACTTCTAGGAGAAGACCTGGACCACCTTCCCAGCTCTGCTGCTGGCTCTGAGGTCTCAGCTTGTACTTCCTTCAGCCTGGAGTGGGGCCAGGGAATATCTCATTCCTGCCTCTACATGGGTAATTAATGCTGCGATGAGCCCTGCATCCCATCCCACCCCATCCCATCCCACCCCATCTCATCCTTGGCATCCCCAGCCCCAGCCTACCCTCAGGTCACAGGACGGGGAGACAAGGCAGGGGACCTTCCCTTCCCAGCCGAAGCCAGAGCGAGTGAATCTATTTCTTTGTGTGACTCCCAAGAGTCGGATCTTAACTAGAAAATGAAGCTGTGGCACCACGGCAGACATGATCTCGGCTCACTAAGGGGGCAGGGCGAGGCGAGGGAGAGCAGAGTGTGTTTTACAGCTTTGGCATTCGCTGTGTCTGATAAATCCCAACCCAGCAGCTCGGCGAGATCACTGCTTTGGAAGTTGTTTTTCCAGGACATGGTTTTGCCCGGCGAGGTTCACATCGGGTGGGTCCACGGATCCCCACGCCTGGCCAAATCCTGGCTGAGCGGGAATCAGGAGCTTTCCACTGACTCCCAGGGCCCAGCTGATGAGCTGGAGACCTGTTTCTGAGCACTTGTTTTCGAGGGAATCGCAGTTTTAATACAGTTGCCCACTGAGCTGAGCAATTTTGAAGGGCTTCATCCTTCCTGCCTGCTTTTCCCCCTGCCGAGGATGAGACCCCCACCAGCAGCTCTCCAGGCTAACACGAGAGCAGCTGGGTGAAAGCCTCAAGGACAGGTCTGTGCGGAGCCACCGAGCAGCTTTGGGAAAAGGCTTTCGCAGCCTCTTCTGGGTCGGGAAGAGCCTTGCTCGGAGCAGAGACCTCTCAAGGCGATCGACTGCGGATGGCTTGGCGTCGGCACAAGCAACACCCTGGTTGCTTCAGCCACCTGCAAACCGCACTGAAGATGGAGGATTTCAGATCAGCAACGTTTCTTGAGATGTAAAACTTGACTTTTGGATCTGAGGTTTGGACCTGCATCCCCTCCACCCCAAAAAATCAAAAAGAGCTTCACAAACCTCCGTAATCCGTGCCTTGTGCAGCCCCGCTGGCTCCGGACACCCAGCCACGGTGCGACTAAATCCGGGGTCTCACCCTTCATCATCCACCACCTCAAAGTGACGGCAAGGAGGCGGCTCTCACTTGTCAAGGTGTCTTGTCATCATGTAAGTCATGGCCTGGGGCTGGCCCGTGGGAAGGAGAAGAGCTCTAACGCAGTTTTGACAACGAGGCCGTCGGTTAAGTGCTCCGCGTGGATGTTTTTCCCCCTCTCTATTGTTTATTATTGGAAGTTACAAGTAGCTAAAGACCTCCCCAATTATCTGGGAGCCACTTAAGAGCGATTGAGCACCTGTCACCCGCTGAATAGGCTGCATCGCCCTAACGACAGGAGCGGAGAAAAGCTGCAGGTCAGCAGTGACGGGGACGGTGGCAATTTACAGCTTTGCCGTGCCAGCTCCCAGCTCCGAGAAGGGAGTCCCGGGGGTCCCTCATGGGACAGGTGGGAGTGTCACCCCTTGGTCCACAGAGCTCTGCAGCTCCCAGCATCCCAGGGGATGTGCAGCAGCTCCTGCCATTAGCTGCTCAGTCCTGTAAACACGGAAGAAAAAAGCCCGAGGAATCATTCACCGATCACCAGTCAGCATAAAAAAATATTTGTCTAGGGTTTTTTTTTATTGCTTGTGATGAATGGCTGCCTGTGGCGTGGACATCCCATGCTGGGGGGTTTCTTAGGCCACTGGAAAGGTTGGAGGTGCTGCAAGCCCCGAGATGCAGAGCCTGAACCTGCAGAGATGAGCTGAACCCTGCGGGAAGTGGGAGCGGGGCTGTATTTCCCGTGCGAGGCCATTTAAGACACCTTTAGATGTGGGATCGTGAAAACAATTGCTTCTGAGGCGTCGCTTTGATTTGATTCCTAAGAATTTCTCTGTCATATAAAAACAGTAAGTGGGTCAATTGTATAGAATGGCATGAAAAATAAACACAACGCAACACCAGCAAAACCCAACGCGATCGTAGCCCCATCCTGAACGAGAAGATGCGCGTGGAACACCAGAAACGTGTCGTAGGAGGTTGCTCTCAGCTCTGGGAAACAAAGCCTGGTTCTCCTTCCCCAGCAAACCAAGCCTGAAGCCAGCCTCTTCCCTCCGGCTGTGCCCGATGAGCAACCTCAGCTGGGAACATCCTTCCTGGGAAAAGCGGAGGTTTTCCTCCCGAGTGGAGGCAGCTCCGGCTTTGGATACAGCTTTTGGAAGCAAGGATGGGAAAAGAGGCTGGTGGAGCCCCAAGCTGTCCCCCAGCAGCGATCAGCCAAGTTTGGGCACAGGCAGCGGGGTGGCCCCGGGGAGCAGGAATGGGGGAGAAGGTGCCAACCTGGAAAAGTTCATTGGTAGAAGCATAAAATTAAAATAATTTGCGTCAATTCTGCTGAGTGGCTGTTAGGTCTAATTGTTATTGACTCTTCACTGTAATTATTAAGGCTCACACAGAGCTTGGCTGGCAAAGGAGGTGGGTTTGGGACCCCTCCCCACAATGTGTCCCCCCCCCTTGCTGGACAGGGCTGAGAGGGGGACAGCATGGGCACTGGTGCCCCTGCCAGGGGCTCGTTAGCTCCTCGGTTCTTGGAAATGGCCTCTAAGAAGTCACCATCGGGGCAAAGGGGGCAGATTTGGACCGTTTTCAGTGGGCAGCAGTGAGGGAGGGATGGCAGACGGGAAGATGGAGAAGGATGAACACGCTGAAAACCGAGGGCAGACGGCAGGAATGGGAAGGGATGAGGAAGCGGCTCCGGAGAGACCCCGTAGACGCTGCCAATGCTATTTGCTCAGTGCGATGCTGGGTGTTTTTCTCCCCTCCTTCCTCCGGCCTTTGTTTCTGCTGCCAGCGAGGACCCCAAGCAGCAAAGGAGCCTGATCAATAGGAACACGGTGTTTGCATGGATCATACATGCGAAGAGCACGTTCCCGGATCAATGCCGAGGTCTCGCAGAAGGAGAGGAAGGGAGGGGAAAAAAAATTAAAAAAACCCTTCGAAGATGCGCATCGCCACAGGATGTACCGTTTCCATGGCGATGGGCTGCTCTCCTGCCACCCCGCCCTCCGCAGTGATGCTGGGGACCCTGCTTAGCACCCCAAGGCAAGGCAGCCGTCCCACCAGGCTCTCCACTGAGGGGTGATGGGGGTCCAGCTGCCCTCACACTCACAGCGATGGGGGTCAATCCCCTCCAGTCAGCTCTGCCCACAGGCTGGATGAGGCCCCTCACATGGTGTGACCACGGTACGGGTCAGCAGTGGAGAAAATCCTCAGCCTGTCTGTCCTCCTTCCGACAGGCCACAGCTGAAATTGTGGCTCCCACCCACCGTGTGCTGGTGCAGGATCCCCGGCTCCACCTCCCTACCTGCCTCCTTCCCCAGGGGCTTGGAGGAATTAATTAGATCCTGTCTTTAAAGTGCTCTGGAAATTAAAAGCACTCGAGAACAGTGGTCAGAAACCTTAACGGAGCTATAGGTTGCCCAGCAAAGGATCACAGACTCACAGAATCATGGAATGGTTTGGGCTGGAAGGGACCTCTGAAGCTCACCTAGTCCGAACCCCCTGCAGTGAGCAGGGACACAGACATCCCCTGCTGTGTTTCCATGCAAGGAATTCACCCTGGGCCCCATATCCTACAAAAAGCCCCCCAAAACCCAAAGGGGTCTTTGGGGCTTGCTGAGGCCACGGGCTCCTGGAGATTTCTTGCTGGTCTTCACATGTGGATGCCTGCACAGAGAGCAAAGCCAGCCAACGATGGAGTTATCTAAGGGTGATCACTAAGCCCTTTCGAGCAATGCAGCTCGCGTGGAGCTGGGGGAGACAGCGATGAGATACCGCTGCAAATGCCCTTGCAGAAAGCAGCCGACCTTGGCGAGGCAGAACCACGCGGCTGGCTCCAGACCTCCTCCGAATTTGGGGATGGGTGATCTCTGCTGGACAGGTTTCCTCACGAGGAGCCAAAGGGCTCACGGTGGCAACCATGGCCAAGCCATGCTTGAAGCAGCCACATCCCTCCTGCAGCAAGGGACGGGCGCGGGGCAGGGGGAGGAGGGCAGGAAGGAGCTGGTTTGAAGAGGGGCAGGCTGGAAGCACGTGGGATTGCAACTGGATGAAAACAGCTCCCGAGCATCATCCACCCATCGCTGAAGTTGGGCAGTTGACCTCCACAAAGGCAAATCCCACCCTTGGAGCCAGCAGAGCTGCTACCCAAAGAGGTTGCCCTGGGTGCTGACAGCTTGCTTAGAACATGGGGGTTTATAAACAGCCAGGAAGTAAATTAAAAAAGTTGGTCGTGCAGGAATTAGGCCTTTTGGCTGATAGTTTGGGAAGCATCTGTCTCCATTGTCTGCAAATTAGTTTTCCACAGGAGAGTAATAAGATGGTTAATGCAGCCGCAAATGAAATCACCCATCATTAACTATTCAAACCAAGAGGTCTGTAAAGGATCGGCCCAGTAAATCCCCCCTGGAGCGAGGGCAGGGGGAGCCGGAGCAGGGCTGCAGTCACCTCTTTAGGGCCATGAGCTGGTGATGGGGACAGCGGGACTGGGGCCACCCGGGAGCACCTGGAGCCACGCTCTGAGCGTCAGGTTTTCACCACCTGAGACGAGCGTGGAGGGGGATGGCTTTGATGAACCAAAGCCCGGCTTTGGAGCAAAACCAGAGATACCAGTTGAAACAAGACTGGTTTGGGAAGGGTGAGGGGTGCGTGAGGCCAGCCCCCAGACCCCACAACAGGTCCCCAGGGAACTGGCTGTCAGAGTTTGCTAATGCAGCATCTCCCCAGACCCGTAAATGCTGTTGCCCCTCTCATCAGGACCAGCCACAAGGCAGCACCACCTCCTTCTCCTCCTCCTCACAACCTCCTGCCCACCCACTGGCCCATCCTGGACCTCCAGGGTGGCCCCACTGCACCCACAGCCGCAGGTGAAGGAAGGGACACGTGGGGCTGGGGGTGCACTGGGGACGGCCCAGGAGAAGCAAAGCCCGTAACGACAACCCGGCTCGTGCAGCGGGAGAATCGCTGGAGCTTGAAGCTGGGGTGACAGGCTTTGGAGCTGAGAGAAGCCAGCACAGAGGGTAAAAGCTCCTTTTCTCCTGGTTTTGGTCTCTCCAAACTCCTGGCCAGAGACCTTCTGGGAAAGAGGGGGGAAAGAAAAACCAAACCAAGCAGCAAAGCCACCCCTCGCAGTCACAGGAAAGGGGAAGATGCAGATGTGGCCAGCTGTGCCCTGCCTTGTCAGTGGTCCTGGGGAAACCCCCGCACCCATGGGTGCCTCAGGTCCATGGCGCCTGCTTGGGCTGGAAGTTCATCATCGCAATAGAAGGAAAAAAACGGAAAAGGGGAATTTTGTTCTCACGCCGATGCCACCACATACACATAACAAACACGGAGACCAAGGGAGACATTCACCCCTTCCAACGAGGTCAGCCCCAAGGTTATGTAGCGTCCGAGCCCTGGGGACATCGGGGGCTGCCTCTATCCGCAGGGCTGCATTTTGCCCTGAAAGAGTAATCCCTTAAAGATGACTTTACCGCCGGAGAAGAGGAGGCGAAGGAGGGAGTGTGAGAGCCTGCGTGCTGGAGGAGTTGGTTCTTTGTTGCCTAGAGCTTGTTAAATCCATACATTGAAGAGAAGAATAAATAAAAAATCAAATCTCTACTTCTGAAAAGCATTTCTGTGGGGAGCTGCTTCCCTGAATCTTCCAGACCCGGCCTCTGTCAATAAATCAATAGCTGATGCAGGTCGGCTGCAATCGGCTGCAGGAGAGCAAGCGTGTGATGGATGGACAGGAGAGAGGCGAATCTAAGAGATAGGGCAGAGGTGATGCTCACCTTGAGCTTTATTGTTTGCCACTGAAAGAGAAGGTAGTGTGGAGGCATTAACCCAAGCGCTAACAGCAGGAGCCGTAGCGCGAACGCCCCCTCCCCAAAGCCCACTTATCCCGAAGAACCTGCAGTGTTTCTCCTCTGTCTTTTACCCCGCGTCCTGGGGTCTTCCATGCCACGCAAAGGAGTAAACTGAGGCAAGGAGAGGAGATGAATGATGCTCCAAATGGCTGCGAAAGGAGGGCTGCAGCTCGGGCCCTGCCTACCTGGTCCTTGTGCGTTAAAGCTCTCCAGTTTTGGCTTCGAGGGGATCCTTGTGGCTCCTGCATGGCGAGGAGGGAGGAGCAGGAGCAGGAGACACGGGCGATTTTCACAGGGGGTTTCCCAGTTTTCAAGCCCAGTGTCTGCTCAGCATCGGAAAGTGGGCAACTCTACCAGGGAACTGAGGACCAGATCTATTGGGTTTGGAGTTCGCTTGGGACACCACAGACCAAGCCCAGCCCTTGCTCCTGGCCCAGCACCAAGAGGAGCCCAGAGCAGCCATGGGCTGTCATGAGCCTGTCTCATGGGGAGAAGTTTTTTCCTTCTGCCATCCTCTTTCTGCCCCACAGATTCACTCTTCCCTCCTCTGAACTCCAGGAGACCTTTGGGACCCTCAGCACATCCCATCCCTGGGGGCAGATGCTGGGGGAAAGCTGCTAAGAAGCTTCACCTTTTCTTCAGCTTGTTTAGCTGTGGCTGCACTGGCCATCCCGGTAGCTGCCCGCAAAGGGTTATTCCAGACCCCACCAACACATTTGTGCTTCGGGTCTTGGCGGCGCAGAGACAGGAACACGAGGAAACAGAGGGAAGTGGATTCCCTTTGGTTTGCTCTGAGCCCGGTGGTCAGATTTGGGGCTTTGCCTCATTCTTTTGTTAGGAAAACAAGAAAACAACCATTTCCCATCTTCTCCAGGCTGCTCACACTCTTTGGGGCTCCTCATATGCCCCTTAACGACCCTCATGCCAATCTCACCCTTGGTGCCTCTCCTCGCTCAGCTCGTGGAGTGGGAGGAGACGGCAGTATCGAGTATGGATGGACGCAGGACGGTAATGATATGTTCTGATTTCTCCTCTGCTGCTCTCTTAATCATCGCTAACATCCCATTTGCCTTTTTGATTGCAGCCGACCATCGAGCTGACATTTCCAGAGAACTACCCACATTAACTCCAAGAGCTCTTCCCTGGGCAGGAGGCGCTGATTTGGAGCCCGTCATGGTATGTAGGTAGTTAAGGTGGTTTTCGTCATGTGCGTGACTTTGCATTTATCAACATTATATTTATCTGCCCTTTTATTGCCCAGGCTCCTCGTGTTCTTAGATCCTTCTGCAAACTTTCCCACTCCTTCTTTGTGTCAACACCCCTGAAAATTTCTGCCTCCCCACCAAGCCTTAGCGCTCTATTTCCTGCTCTTTTTTTCCCCAGATTATTTAAGTCCGCTTGGATCAGAGTGGGTTCCCGTGCTGATCCCTGTGAACCCCACAGGGAACTCCTCCATGAGGGTCCATCTCAGGCTGGAGGAATGATTTCTAGGCACTGCCTGGCCATGTTCCTGGTTCCAGGTTCTCCTGGAGAAACAATCTTGTTTTAGGGCCAAGACACTGCCTAAGAAGGGGGCTAATTCTGGAGAACATGGCAGTGAGCAGCAACACATCCCACAAGATAGTCAGGAACGTTGCAGAAGGTTCTTCACCCAGGCACAAGACATCTGCCCATGTAGGTTTTCTCTTCAAGCCCTTGTTGCTGTCCTGCATGGGCATGTCCATCCTGGAGTCTGTCTGTCCATCATCATCCATCCCCTGGGCTGGGATCCCACATGAGCTATTCCAGCCTGGGAACCTGCAGAGCAGGATTTCCTCCTGGGATGTCTTCAGGGCCCTCAACCCTGATGAAACCTCCAGGAACATGTGGAGGCAACGCAGCCAAGATCGCTGGGACTGGGTCAGCTGAGGCACAGCGTAGGGCACCGACCCCACCGAAGGTGCTCAGGGACAAGGACTCCTCGGGCAGGGGATTCAGAGCTGCCCTTTCACCCTGTGTCTTCCCTGGCACAAGTCTTTGTCCTCTCCTTGCTGCTCAGAGGTTTGTGACAGCAGGATGGAGCAGCCTGGCTGAGTCAGCCTGTGCTTTGTAGGTGAAGACAAGTGCCTACATTCAGCATCTTTACCCCAGAGGGGGATCCAGTTGCTCTCATGGGGTCTATATAAAGATGAGGGGCCTGAGATTCGGACCCTACCCACCCCATGAATGACTTCGGCCCATTTCGTCTCCACTCCCGACCAAGTCATGGAGATGCTGCATCACCTCCCCTCGTCTCTCAGCCACGCCGCGTCCTGAAGGATGCAGCAGCCACCACAGCCTTACCAGTTTGCCCAGTAACCTTGGCCATACACCGCCCTTGGCATGGGGAGAAGCAGGGGAATCCAGCTTTGCTTTGTTTCTCCCTCCAACTCATTCTTGGTTTCATTCAAAACAGCTTGGAAAATAATCGCCAAAAATAAACCAGGCTGCCAGGGAAGGTCAGAGGAGAGGACTGTGCCCACTGCTATGGCAACTGCAATCACTCCCAGCCCTGCTGTGGGAGGCAGAGCTGACGATTTGTCTTTATTCCTGAGAAGATTGGCTCAGCCCTAGCGCCGGGCATGCGCTGAGCCCGCCTGTCCTTGGGTGGGCAAGCTGGCATCTCACCCGCGGGCAGTGCGGCGAGCCCTGGGCACTGCTGGCAGGGCAAGGGGCAGCCAGGAGCAAGGGAAATCCAGGGGTTGCAAGTTTTTGGAGCTGGGTGGAAAGGAGCAGAGTTGTGGTTTCGGTGCTGGGTCTCCCCCTCCGTCCATGCAAAGGCTTTGTGTGCATGGTGACAGGAAGACTGCGGTGTCTAAAAATAAACCAGGCAAAGGCGGACCCGGAGTGCTCTTACGGCAAAGGCATGGGCTGGATGTGAGAAGATGAGATGTTTAAAAGGTTTGAAAGCAAACCTAAAACCAGATCAAAAAGACAGTCACCGCGCGGTGTAAAATCACCCGCGGCTTCTCCAGATCACTTCGGGCTCCTCAAGGAGATTGTTGGTGGTGGAGACTAAAGTAACTGAGATGGGTGAGATTTGGGCTGCCCGGCCTTGCACGTAGGCAGCCATCACCCCTTTGGGACCTCGGCCAGACCAGTCCCATCACCTTCAGACCCTGGGGGAGCCCAGACCTTGCTCACAAGCTCCTTCCTAGAACCGGATAAGGAGATTTCTTTGGTGCTGTTTGTGGGTTTCATGCTGTGGGTGCCTCTGGGACTTTTAGCCAAACTCTTTCCTTCTGAGGTCGCCTGAACCGTCCCTGCGAAGCAGCACCTTCACTTGAGGACTCTGTTGGTTTTTTCCCACCTGCCATTTATTGCTGGACAGAATTTCAATCAGTTTTAACAGGGATCCCAAGGTCTGCAGAGAGGTCACATTTTGGGGTCCATTCGGATCCTTTGAAGCAGACAAGCCAGGTTCAGCCCTTCCAGGGAGGACCAGGATCACCAGCTCATCACCTCAGGGCTGTGAACCTCCACAGGTCTGGCCCAGGATAACGACAAATATAATCTTCAGCCTTTAGATTTTTTTTCCAGAAACACTGTAGGCACCTTAAACATGGAAACCAAGCAACATATGAAACATCCTGTGTTGGCAGCTCAAAGTCTTTCATTTCATTCCTTCCAGAGCGTTCCCTCATACACATCATTCAGCTGAAGTCACACCGTTCCTGCCGTTTCTCTGATGAAGGAGTTGTGGCTGCTGAGCCAGTTCTGCTCATCGTCGCTTTGATTTTCTCATCACCTTTCTTCAAACCAAGCAGCCAGGCTGCTGCCTCACCAGCTGTTTAAAGCACGAGGTCCTGAGGGCCTGGCATGCTCCCCAGCTGGATTTGCTCCCCAGCCCATCACCCTGAGCTCCGGTACTGCCTAAGCAGTGGGGGTCTAACTCAGAGCCCAGCAGAAAGCCATGCACTCCCAGTTTGGGGACTGGAAACTGATTAATCATAGAATCACAGAATGCTTTGGGTTGAAGGGACCTTTCAAGGTCATCTAGTCCAACCCCCAGCAGTGAGCAGGGACATCATCAACTAGAGCAGGTTGCTCAGAAACCCAAGGTCCAGTCTGACCTGGAATGTTTTCATGGATGGGGCTTCTACCACCTCTGTGGGCAACTGGGCAACTGGGAGGCTCACCTGGTACTGGGAGTTGTGTCCTGGTGTCCCTCCATGGCATTGTCTGGTCTCCTTGGCCATGCTGAGGCTCCCGAGCGTCTCCAGCCACCTCCCCAGGGCTCAGCCATAGGCCCTGGCTGCCCAGCTCTCTACGGGGCTGCGGCCCCTCCCCGGCATCACCTCGGGTGAACTGCACCCTTGTATCTTGGACCAGGATGCGGCTCATGGTGCCTGAAGACCCAGTGCTGCCTGGAGACCCAATGGTGCCTGAGAAACCCCTGGCAGCTGGTTTGAGCAGAGGAAGGGGATATTTTAAAGTCAGTGGGACTCATCTGGCCCACGCAGCTGGAGACAGGAAGATGTTTTTCTAACTGTGATAAACTTGGAGCTGCAGCATGAGGCTCATTGCAGGGTGGCCACCCGTGTGGGCATAGAACCATTAAAAACCACGGAATCATTTAGGTTGGAAAAGACCTTTGAGATCATCAAGTCCAACCTGCATCTCTGCAGGCACAGCAGCTCCAGCTGCCTTGGCCATTGCAGGGTAAGGATCTCCCCAGGGATAACCCAGGGAGTGCTGGTGGCCTCCCGGGACTCCTCACTACGGTGTCCCACGCACAACTGTCCCACGTTGCTCAGCATCACCAGGCCTGGACAAGCACGTGGCACATCGTGCCATGGCTTGTGGAGCCCCTGGATGCCAGCAGGGAGTAGCTCACACGCTTCCTGCCTTGCAACTGCGGGAGCAAAGCAGCGGCAGGGAGTTGAGGAGGGGAATGGGCTTTTTGTCCTCTTTCAAACCTTGCACTGACGCCCCCGGGGTCACGACTGGCTCCTTCACGGCACTGACACTGTCCCAGTCCTCAGAGCCGTGCCCTGGACCCAGACACCGCCGTCACCTCCTCCCAGCTGTTGCCAGCTGCAGCAGAAAATCCCCGTCATCCCCGCCCTGGCCGGGCTCCGCCGCCTTCCCTGGCTCTCGGTACAGTATCTCCCGGCCCCCTCCCTGCTCCTTGGGCTTTGTCAAAGCACATTTCCCAATTAGGGGATAAAAATATTCCATTCCTGACTCTGCGCGCTATCGATTTTGCCTGTAGCTGTGGAGGGGGCGAGGGCGGGCGTGCGCGCGCGGGGTAGGGAGAGGTGAAGGGCTGTAGGCACGACGTGCAGCTGCCTCCCCCCCTACCCCTTTATTATTATTGTTATTATTCATCGCTGTGAAAAGCACCTAGCAGGACCGGTTAGCTCAGCTGACCACTGATAGAGAACAGGGGATCGATACTTAATTGACACAGGCTGGGCAGCGGGAGCAGGGATTGGAGATGGGGGAAGGCTCTGGGAGGAGGGAGGGGAAGAGGAGAGAAGGAACAAAAGCCAGGGGAAGGGAGGAGAGGCATGGAGAGGGTGGGAGGAGCGGAGAAATAATGAAGGAAGAGGCAGAGAGGAGAAGATGGAAGAGGAGGCGGGAGGACAAAGCCCCTCGGAGCCCAGCTTGCCCAGTGGGAGCTGGGCGGGTGGGTGCTGTGCCGGCACGCGGCCCCCAACGCTTTACGTGCCGCCAGGTCTGATGGGATGGGAGTGACGATGGCGTGGCAGGGACCTGCTGGCGCCTACGTGAATATCTAAATCCTCTCCTCGGCATCGCCGCAACGGCACAAAGCCCCGGACCGGTCAGATGGCCCATCCTCGCCCGCCGTGGCCAGGAGCGTGAAAAATAACGAACGTCGCTCTGCCGTCAAAAATACCCCGGCAAGACCCAAACAGGAAATAATCTGCTGACCTCGGATCTTCTCTTCCACCACCTCGTGGTGTAACTCCACCTCCTCCTGCCGCAGGAGCCGTCCCTCTCTCGGCAGCACAGCCTGTCCCACGCGCTTGGTGGTGCGTCTACCAAAGCAGTCGATACAGTCTGAACCCCAAACCCCTCAGTTTCCCTACCTCTAGGGAAGGGCTCTCAGGGCTGTTGGCAGGATCAGCAGGTTTGAGCAATGCCCGTGTAACGAGGGCTTGTTTTCTCTCGCATCGGGCAGCCAGGTCCTCCCTCTGCCCAGCAAAGCCCTGCTGTGGGGCTGAGCTCGCAGAGCAGGGTCTCACTGAGGATCTATGTGTCACCTGGTGGCCTTGGTCACTCCCGTCCCTTGAGGTCAGGAGCTCACCAGAGCCCACAATGTCCTGCTTTTCGGGGAAGAGCCCCAAGCACGCTGGAGAGTGGGGGGGGGGGGGGCCAGGCGAGGTGCCAGACCTGGCAGTCACCCTCCTGTTTGACTCAGCTTCAGTGAGGTCCTCGCTGGAGCTGCTCACCTGGGTTAGGCACCAGATTTAAAGGAAAACGTAGATGACCTGGAGAGCCATGGAGGGAAGGGACAAGAACAAGGTGTTTGGAAGACGTGGCCTTTGAGGAAGAATAGAAGACAACGAGTTCACGTATTCCAGAAGGGAGAGGATATCAGCAGCAAGCCCAGTAGGACACTGGCTGGTTTCTTCTCCATATCTATTAAGGGGAGGACAGGTGAAACCATGCAAGGTTGAACCTGGGCTCCCAGGGAGGAGCCAATTTCTCTCTGAGGATTTCGGGGGGTGGCCAGTGGTGGCACCAACATGTCTGTTACAAAGGGCTGGGGGAGAACAAGGAGGCTATTCCTGCAGAACTCCAGGACAGCCTGTGGTATGGAAGTCTGACAAAGGGAACTTCGACCAGAAGGACAGAAAATGGCTGAACTTCTTCAGGACTTGGCTGCTCCAGAGGACTGGCCAAGACATGCTTGGGGCCTTTTGCTGGGCCAGGAAGGGAAAAGCCAAAACATGCCTTGACCTTCAAAGTCCTTCAGCTGCCAACAGCATGGGCTGCTCTTCACTGTGAGCTGAGCTGGGCTCTCAGCCCAAGAGAGAGAGACAGCAGGACTCCTTCCCCGAGCAGAGAGCTCTTCGCCCTTGTTTGTAGAGTAAGAGGGATGACCTTTCCCAAGCCAGAAGTTCTCTCTCTCTTTCATTTTACTCTGCAGTACTTCCAGCTTACCCACCCATCACCTTCAGGAGGACACCCACTCACAGAAAGTCTTCAAGGCTTTTCCTTCTGCCAACCTTCACCAGCACCTCACGCCAAACAACCCAACCCACCAGGGAGAGGCCAGCTGGCCTTGAGCAGAGCCCAATAGAGCCTTTGGCTGCTTTCCAGTCAACGGGAAGAAGAAGGACCTTCAAGGCACCTTGCCCTGCTCCAGAGGGTTCAACCTACAGAGAATGTACCAACCTGGAGACACACATCTGCTGCCCGGACCTGGGAGCTGTCTGGTTGGGAACTTCTCAGACCCTCTTCCCATCCACCCAGCCGATAGCCCGCGGACGGGAAAGGCAGATATAAATAGCTTCTCTTGGCACCAGCCAAAAAGAGCATTGAAGGGAGGGATGGGGTGGTGGGAAGGCAGCACTTTGATTTTATTTGGTCTTTTTATGGACTCTTAAAGGTACAGGCTGGCATTTGATCCTTGTTAAGGCATGGGGCCCACCAGGCCATGGCGCGGGGAACCTCAACCCCGGGCCCAGCCCGTCACGCTTGATCTATAACCTGTCAGACTTAAAAGGATGCTCTCCGTCTCCTTAAACAATATATTGCCGCTGTCCGTCCTTCGCATTAATGCATGAAAAATCATTAGGTATTTCTATGGAGACCCATCGCCATAAACGCAGCCTTCCAAATGCACTCGGGCACTAAGCGGCCAAAGTAAACTGAGGGCGATGTCTGTGGTAATACCCTCTCATCACGCATCCCCATCCCAGCCCTCCCCCGTCCCCCCGCCGTCTCTCTTCCCTCGATCAATTTTATGGTGCTTGCCTGGGGTTCATTAATGTTTCCGGAATCTCTCTCTGCCCTGTTTAAAAATTCTTAATTAAGCAAGGTTTTTTTGTTTACACTTGAACTAATTACACTTTTAAACCCGACAATAAAACATCAGCTCTGGGCCATTAGGGCCCGCCACGGCCGGGCAATTCAGGAACTGCCACGCTTTGCAAGGAGATAGGAAGGCCGGAGATGCAGCCGTTCTGCCTAGCTTCAGTCAAGAGGACGCCAGGATCTTCACCTGGTACGTGGAGATGGGGGCCAAGGGTTCGAGCAGCCAGATGTCCCCTTCAGCTCTTCCTTGTTTCCTCCGGATGAGCCTCCCCCAGATAAGGGCTGGCAGAGCGGCTAAATGTGGACGCGTCCTCTCCCAGCGCTCATCGTTGATTGCCACACACAGGTTCTCCATGCAACCGCCCCCATTTCTCCAGAGATACATTGGCATAGTGGGCCCCAAGGGTAATGGAGAATGTGGAGATCTGGAGAATGGGCCTACGTGGAGGATGTAGGCCTGGGGTGTCAGTGGTTGGGTTGTTTTCAACAGGCCAGGCTTGAGCACTTGTCTGTACTGAAGGAGATGCCCTCCCAGGTGGCCAAGGAGCAGAAGAGATGGAGCAGAACCTCTGGGACATGTCTGTCTCCACCCACAGGGGAACATGGCACGACCTCGTGGTGGGAGCTCCACATCTACCGCATCTCAGGAGCTTGGACTCAGCTTCACAGGAAACTGTTTCTTTCTGGCCTTTGTCTGCTTTGGGCTTTTCACGGTCATCCTTGGGGACAGGAGCTGTTGCTGTGGGGCTGAGTCCTTGGGATGTTAGTACCAGGCCAATGTTGGTGAAGACCCTTTAAGCAAGAGGTGGTCATTGGTTCATCTCCCACCATAGTGGTGGCTCTCCAGATACCAGCTCGAAACCAGACTTTCTGTCCTAGAAATAACCTTCCTTACCTCAGGAAGGCACACGGGGCATGATGAAGATGGGGCTGGGGTTGTTGAGGGCCTTTGGGTTGTGTCTGCAGTTGCAATATGGAGGGAAGGACAGCAGGACAAGGCAGGGTGCTGGTACCTGCATGTTGGCAGCTCTTGAGGGACTGAGGTTGTGTGAGACTCTTGATGCCCAGTGGCAGAGGGGTCACCATCCTACATACCCCACCCAGCCGGGCAGCTTCTCTCAGGCCCTCAAGGGACCCACCAAGAGGAGAGGGGGGAAACCGGGTCCTGATGGCCCAGCCCTTGCTCAGATGCTTTCCCGAAATCCTCACCAAAGGAGAAACCCAGAGCTCCAGGGCTCCCTCCTCAAATGGGAGCATGGCATTTGAGCCCCGTGGGGACATTTTCTCTTGTGCATCCAGGTCTCACCCAGCCAGGACCAGAGAGAGCTTTTGCAAAGCCAGAACCACCCCGAGCAAGACCAAACGCTCCTGTCCAGTCCTACAACCTGCTCCTCACATTGCTCGATCCCAAGGGCTGCCCAGCCCACGTCTGCCGCTCGGAACCTCCTTTCCTGGCAGTTATGAGCAGGGAGCTTGGGGAAAGCGTCTTCTCTTGCCTTGTTAATTCTTCTTTGCAGCCTTTCCTGGTCAACCAGAGCAGCATCCAAGCCCTCCATCACCCGCTCCTCTCCACGGGAGGTGGGCAGTGGAGTGAGCTCCTCCCGGGTGCAGTTTGCAGGCAGAGTTGTTCGGGCTTTGCTCAGACTCACACGCGTCTCCTGCGCAGCGCCAGGGCAAGGGTGTTGCAGACTCCGCTGAGATCCCTGACAACTGACCTGCTTTATACACTCGCTCACACGGTGAGAAATGAGGTGTCAAAGCTGTTTATTTTTATAGAGAATTATTAAAAAAATTTAAAATCCGCATACGAAGCTTTTGGGGAGGAATGTTAAAAAAACCTTAAAAGCCTCCAGATGCACAAAGGTGTTTGGGAGCCTAATCCTGAGAGAAACGAGTGGCTTTGCTGGGAAAGGGGGGAGGAAGGCAGGACTGAAATTGTCTGTTCCAACATAACGATCTTTTCTATCTCCTCTCCTGTCTGAAGCGGAAAATTTCCCATTTTGGAAGAAAACCTGAAGCAAAACCTGAGCAGAGCTGATTCCGTCCCCACGATGGGTGCTGCCCACCTGAGCTCCCCGGACGGGAGCCGGCCAGTGAGGTGGCAGAGCCAGGTGATGGCCATCTCGCCTGTAAACCCCTCTGGGTTCCGGTTATTTTAGTCACTCTGGACTCCACCCGCTTGGTGTCAGCTGCTGGCACGTGTAAAACCTGCTGGGACCTCGCTGCAGACACCCCGGCCAGCCCCGGGCGAACCGCGCTTCAGCTCACGGCGATCCCCGTGCTGCCACCGGACTGGGAATGGCCTTGGGGTGCTCCTGGGAGGATTTTGTTCCTGCACAGCAGAGTCCCAGCGTGCCCCAAGATTGGGGTGGTAGGAAGGAAAGTGCATTGTCCTCCTCGCCATAAGGGAAACCGAGGCACAGAGCAGGAGAGCAGCTCCACAGGGTTCACCAAGCCATGGCACCGCCCTGGTGGTGCAGCCACTCCTCGCCCCGTGGTGCCCTTGCACTCGGAGCTGGAGCTGAGACCCGGCAGACTCTGTTCATGCAACAGCAGCACAGGGAGTCACCGCTCTGTCACACAACCAGAGCTGGTGACACGGATAAAGCCACCCCGGGTGTCACCAAGCCCCACGAGAGGGGTCAGGAGGAGAGCATGAGGCTGCTGGGAGGAGGATGAGGAGGGAGAGAAGGGAGGAGCAGTGGGGGATAGGGCATGGGTTCCCCGCAGGGTCCCTCTCGGGGTGATCGACTGAGGCTGCCTCGATCCTGGTGTTATTGGGACATTGCATTTGCTGCGCAGGGAGGGGGAGAAAAGCTCGGGGGGGGGCGGGGGGAAGGCAAAAGCAAGAAGAGGGAGAAATCGAGAGGTGGGTGTTTGCTGGCCCCTTCTATTGCTCCAGAGGAAGGCAAAAATCCAAACCCCCCCCACTTCCCAGCAGACCCACCAGTGCCACCTTGAAAATGCCAACCACAAGACACGCCTCTCCTGGCCACGTCCCCGCAAGAGGAGCCACCCCGGGGTGATCTCCTGGCCGGAACAGGGGAGGGGGGGACACGTATTTTGGGGCATGGAGGAGCCAGTGTGACCTCACCCGGCCGGGCACTGGTGGGCAGGGCAAGGGCTTCCTCTGCCCCTCGCCCCTGCACAAGCCCATCTCCCACCTCTTTTCTTATCTCCAATTCTTCTCATAAATGTCTTTCCACATCAAGGCCTGGAGGAAAACTGCAGCTCCTGGAAATGAAGGTTTGGTCTCGGGGGACAGGGAGTCAGGGCGGATGGGACCGGAGCAGGGATGAGCATCAGCAGGTCCCGCTTGTCCTGGTGGCAACAGGGAGAGAACGGTGCCTTCACCGTCTGTCTCCCCCAGAAACAGGTCAGGAGCCCACGGCAGAGCTTGGGCCAGACCCAGAGCTCTCTGCCCCCCGCAGCAGCCCTGTCCCTGGGGTGCACGTGGCTGGTGGGGGCTTGCAAAGAGCTGGGGGGAGACTCCTGACAGGAGGTTGGAGTGAGGTCGGGGGTCGGTCTCTTCTCCCCAGGAACAAGTGACAGGACGAGAGGAACGGGCCCCCAGTTGTTCCAGGGGAGGTTGAGGTTGGCCCTGAGGAACAATTTCTCCCCCGTTGGGCTTGTCCAGGGCTGTCCCAGGCTGCCCAGGGCAGTGGTGGAGTCCCCATCCCTGGAGGGGTTTCCCAGCCGTGTGGAGGTGGTGCTGAGGGACAGGGGTCAGTGGGGACCTGGCGGTGCTGGGGGGCACTCGAGGAGCTCAAAGGGCTTTTCCAGCCCAAACCATGCTGTGGTTCTAGGTTTGCAGGGGTTAGCACCCAACCCCCACCACCCACAGCCGTGTCCCCCCCTGGCCCCACCCAGGACATCATTTGATGTTCCCCTGCCCCAGGGGCTGGCTCTCCACCCCAAGAACCCTCTGGCATTGAATCCCAACCCTGAAACATCCTCCCAGGGCGGGCAGCTCCCCACCTCCCTTTGCACGCTGCATCCCGCCTTTCCCCCGCCCGTGGTCAGCGCAGCGGCCGGGCCGTGGCCAGGCTGCAGCCTCCTCCCCGCGCTCTGCCCGTGGTTCAATTTTATGAGCTTTTTCTTGCTATAAATATGGTTTTGAGAGCCCATCTATCAGGTCCGGCAGCTCTGGAGTCAGCCTGCCGAGCTGCCCATGACAGGTCAGAATTGACTCGTATGATATTAGAATTGCTATTGATCCCTTCGGCACCTCGCAACGCTCCCGGCTCCGTGACCCGGTGTCAGGCTGGGCAGCCCCCCCGCCTCCGGCCGCTCTGCGCTTGCTCCTGCCTCCTTCTCCTCTGGTTCATCCCGCCGCCTGCAGCTGGGATGGGGTCCCTCGCCCCCTGCCCGTCTGACACCCTACGGGGGCCCAGGCACTGTGTCCTCCCATGGCCACGGGCCCTTTAGCCCCCCATTGTCTCCCCCCCCCGCTGCTTCACTGGGTGGTGCTGAGCAGGATATGGCCTCTGAGCTGCTCCGTGCACAGCGCGGGGTGAACCCCAGGGTGAAATCCTGCTCTGGTCTGGGTGACTTTCAAGGCTCTCGGCTCCTTGCTCAAGGGCTTTGGGGCTGGGAAGGGAGTTGCATCCCAAAAAGGCCATCAAATCTTCCATGCCTCAGTTTCCCTGCCTGCAAAGCGAGCGCCTTTCCCCTCCTTTTCCTGCAGGTTTCCAGGTTGGAGGCAAGTGAAGACCAAGGCTCTGGGTGTTGCTTCTATCAAAATGGGCAAACGCCACCACCGATTCAAACGGAATTAACCTGGTTTCTTCCATCCCCATTTCCTGGGGGACCCATGAGGGTTCCTGCTGTGCTGGAAGCCCTTTGGCAGCCTCCCAACAGACAGTCATTTTCACCCCCAGGTTCCTTTGACCTCCTACCAAATCTTCATCCTTTTTTTCCCGTTTTCCCTCAGAGAAGATGAGGGAAAAACTACTCTCTGGCCCTTCTCATACAGAACGGAGGCATCAAAGGAAAAGAGCAGGAAACATGATCAAACCAGGCAGGAGAAGGTCCTTCTCCACCCATACGTCACCCTGCAATG
This sequence comes from Bucorvus abyssinicus, assembly GCA_009769605.1. NCBI lineage: Eukaryota > Metazoa > Chordata > Aves > Bucerotiformes > Bucorvidae > Bucorvus > Bucorvus abyssinicus. The sequence continues at coordinate 11,370,388 of CM020055.1, forward strand.
GCAAGATGCCATAGGCACTGCAAGGGTGGTCAGGGCCAAAGAGTCACGCTCATGGGAGACAAACCAGCCACAACCGCGCACGGCCAAGACACCAACCCAGCACGGGGCTCCCTGCAGCCGGGGGGCCGAGGGGATCGCTGGGGCAGGGCGGTGCTGGCGGCGTGTGGTCATGTGTGGCCATTTCACAGCCATGCGCGGTCATACGTGGTCATGCATGATCACCCGTGGTTGTGCATGGTGGTGAGTGGTCACAGGTGGCCATCCGCAGTTGTGCACAGTGGTACATGGTTGTGTGTGGTTGCGTGTGGTCACGGATGGGGGCGAGTGGTCATGCATGGTCATACGTTGTCTTGTATGGTGGGCAACAGTCATCTGTGGCGACATCCAGAGCCACATCCCTGTGCCCACAGCTGATGCCACCAGCTCCTGGGTGCAACGTTACGGATGACCAAAAGCGAGACCTGGCTTTCCGAGGAGTTCCTCTGGAGCCGGGGCTGGCAATCGATCGAGGGGGATCACCGCATCCTCCAGAGCAACCCAGCACTAATTGATGGCTGTCTGAAGGACGCTAATTACGCCTGTTTAAGAGAAAGTTAACTTTAATGCCGTGATCTAGTTGGTATTAAGAAGCTGCCAAGGAGAGCTGGAAGCAGCTGACCTAACGTCTGGCCAAGTGCCCGTCCAGGATCTGCTCAGGACGCGGCTGCCCTGGGGTGCTCCCCGGGAGAGGCCATTCCCCCCTGAGCAGCCCCCAAGCCTTAACACCCAAAGGGTACAGAAGAAGGACCAAATCTGATCCATCCGGGGCTTATCAAACCGGATCAAAGAGACTGGCTTATTTTGCAGTTTATTGGCAATTTCCCATTCTCCACCTCAAAAAAATTAAATAGCGGTAATTTGATTTGAAATGAAAACCGGTTCGAAATCATTAGCAAATCGAAAGTCGGGCAAAAACCAATTGTTCTGGGTCAGGCAGCACCTCTGGGTTTGAATCCGGCCTTTGAGGCTCGGCTCGAACATTTTAAGGTCAAACTGAAGGAAATTCTTCCAAACAAAGTTGCTCCAGTGGCATTGCTGGAGCCGCTGGGCACTGGAGCTGCCTCACCCGGCATCCCACCGGCGTGCTCCCACCACCCCAGCGGCCGCAGCGGGGCCCCATCCTGCTCCCCTGGGTGGTGCGGGAAGCCCCGACCTCCCTCTGGTTCCCCTGGTCCCCGCTTACACCGTGGCAGCTCCCTCCCCACACGCCTCAGGGCTGCGGGAGAGGCCACCAGCCCTGGGGACGAGCGGCGGCAGCAGCTCCTCGTCCCACCGCAGCCCCGTCACCCCGGGCAGGGCCACATCCATCGAGTCAACAAAAAAATCTCCTGGCAGCTCCATCTCTTTTTTCCCCCCTTAAAGCAAACATCTTCATTACAGCTCGGAGTTGTTTAAATAAATGAATTAATATTGACAAACCATCAACGAGGCTAATAAATGATTAGTTAAAGGCATACATACATCACATTACGGTTAGCATTAGCCGAGGCTTAATTACTTGTGGAGAGGATCCCATTAGAGTAGGTGCTACGTCGCCATCGCCCTCCACAGCCCTCCACCCCCGGGGGCTCCTACAGCACCCTCGGCCCCGCCGGGACCCCTCGTGTCACCGCGTCCAGGGCGGGCAGTGCTGGCAGCGAGGGGAAGCTGGCCCGGAGACCTGCTGCTGGGCACTGCCCATGGGTGCGGCGAGCTGGCCCGGTCTCAGCCGGCAGCGCCGGGGCCGAGCCGGCGGTGCTGAGCCGGGAAGTTTGGCACGAGGTGGTCACACAGCCAGATCCATGCGGTCTGTGAAAAGAGACACGGACAAATAAAATAGGCAATAAATAATAATAACAATATCATAAAATTTTCAAATTTATTGAAAACCAGTCCACTTGCAGAATATTGGATTTTTCTATTATTTACGCAGCTGCTGATTTTCTGTAAATATTTAATGCCCCATGGATTTTTTTCAAAGTACAAATCTGAACAATTTCTAAATTTAAAAACCATCGCAGAGCACGACACAGCGAGGGCCCGATCCTGCCACCCTCCCTCAGTGGGAGCCGTCCCGGGAGCCGGGGCAGGAGCGATGCTGCGCCCGGGGGTGTCCGTGGAGGCTCCTTCTGGCCGGTGACGTTTTGGGCATCCTCATGGTCCCATCAGAGGGGACAGATGGGCAAAGCAAAACCTTCCCAGCGTGTCCAGCACCCTGCGCCACCCATCCCCGGGGACCCGAGGCCACCGTGCGGGTCACGCAGGCGGTGTCACTGGGGTGGTCCTGCCCTGCTGCTGCGGGGGGCAAAAGCCAAAGAGCCCCAAAAGGGAAAATGGAGATGAAAGGCAGCGGGCAGCGGGGCTCGCATCCATCCATATGCATTTGGGCTTCGAGAGGTTTGTTAGGACTAAAGAGGCTCTTTCATCCCCTTCCAAGGTGTTGTAATGGATCCCCGCCGCTTTCATCTCCGCCGGATTGATGCTCCGGGCTCTAATGAGCGTGACGGGAAAAGTGGCCCAGGCTGGGGGGGTTGGCTGTTTGGTGGGGGGAGACACCCCTCTGCAAAGGTTTCAAACCACTTTCCGTGTTGCAGCTAATGAGGGGATCAGGAGAGCTGGAGCGCGGTGCCAAGGATGGGGCTCCCTGAGGGCTGAGGTCTTTGCCCCCCCCCTCAGGGACGTCAAACCCACCAGGCTATGGGTGACCCCCAGGACACCTCTGCCCTGCAGCCGAAACGGAGCATCTAAAGCCAAAGAAGGACCTAAGCCCCCACCTTTTGCTCTTGTCCCACTGGCTCCCCTGGGAGGAGGAGGAGGTTTGCATCCCTCTCCCCGGGGAGGGGGAGGTTTGTGCCCCTCTCCGCAGGGTGGACAAGTGAGAGAGGAGCCCCAGGACAGAGCATCCTGCCCCCGGGGAAGGTCGGACGCTCAGCACAGTCACTGGGCATCATCAGCTTCCTCCTGTAGCCTCCTCCTTGCCAACTGCTCCCAGGATGAAAATCTGCACAAACACTAACAGGGTGCCCCCGCAGCCCCCTGCGCCTCCCTCCTCCCGCTCCCTTCCCATTTATGCCACCAAGGCCAGCTCGATGGCAGCCCTGGCACCGCTCCACACGCTGCCGCAGGGAGCTGGGAGGACCATCACCTCCCTTCTGTCCTGGCGCTGGGGCACAGCCTGGCTGGCCCCCACTGCGGGTTCCCCAGCTGCCTCCTGGCATCGGCACCCCCAGTCCCAGTGCCACCAGTTTAGGGGTGAAGGGGGAGTGCTGCCTTCCCAGGCTGGGGCCGCATCCTCTGCACCAGCACTGCAGAAACAGTCTCACTTTAAATGTCGTCAGCCCAGAAGGTCCCTGGCCAGGGCTCGTAGCGGTCCTCGTGTCTCAGGAGCCCTTTGAGATGCGGGATGGATGGAGGCTGCTCTGGTGAGGTGGCACCGCTGGGTTTGGTGTCTTGCAACCCCCTGGCACAGCCTCTACCTCCACAGGGGACAGAACCTGCCCTGCCTGCAGGCAGCTCAGCCCTGCACCAACGCCGCGGGGAATGCTCCTGAGCATCCCTTACCTCTCCTTCCTCTTCCTCACCCCCTCTCCTCCCCGCTGACATTCACCGGTTTCTGTTTCCAGGTCTAACGGGCGGCTGAGGGATGGGCCACGAGCCGATACGGATCTTGACAAATGCACCCTGGGCCGGGCTTCTCCCACTCCGCTCCGGCCCGTTTGTTTTTCCTAATGTCCCACTGGGTCTGGAGCAGCCTCCCAGCCAGGCAAAAAAAAAAAAAAAAAAAAAAAAGTGGCAACTTCTCCAGAAATCCCTGGAGCTGGGCAGTTCCAGAGCCACCTTCTCTGCCCACAACCACGGACGGATCCAGAGCTGCCCCACGCCACCAACACCCCCGAGACCTGCCGCATTCATCGCGCCAATGGCCGGTTGGGGCTGCGTCTCCGTGCCTCCAGCAGTCAGCGCTGGCTGCTCGCAGGCTCCTCTCCCTTCCAGCACGCCCTCAGGCAGGACTAACCCAGCGGGGCTCAGGTCGTGGCCACCTCTCCCATGGAGAGGGTCACCCGAAGGACCCCTCCTGTGCCTGCCGGTGAGTCCCATCAGCTGGGGTGGGTCCTCCCCGCTCCCAGAGCTGTGACCACGGTGTGGCATCCAGGCTGGACCGACCCTCAGCAGCTCCTCCACACCCGTAGGGCACCTGAGCAGGGACGTTCCCCTGTCCCAGTTCAGGGACTGGAGCTAAAGGACCTCGTGGCGATTGTCACTGGCCCGGGGGGGACTGAGCGGGACTGCACCCGTGCGGACATCAGGGAAAGGCTGGCACGTCCCCACGGCAGAAGGAAGGGAAGGTGACCCTGGGGGGATCCTTCTCCTCTTACTGGGAGAGGGGGAGTGAGGGCCAGGGGAGGAGGGGAGAGGGTTATTAGCAGCTTCTCCCTTCCAGGGCCGGGCAGACTCTTTAAATAGATCCGAAGGAGTCCAGCGCCTCGGCTTAATTGATTGGCAAGTGCTCCAAGCTGCATATCGGAGATGTGCTGGGGAGCCGAGTGCTACTGCCACCCTCCATCCATCACTCCGCGTGCTCCAATCCGCTCCTCTCCCCCGGCCCGAGCAATTCCTGCTGCCCACAGAGGGGACCTGCCATTTCCAGGCCCCCTCCTGGCGCTGGCACTGGGCACCCTTCCCCGGGGCAGCTCAAGCCAGCTGGAAGTTAAAAAAAAACCAACAAAACTAAAAAAAGCCCAACCCAAACCACACACCATTTCCCAGGACCCGCGAGGATTCGGGGCAGAGCATCTGTACCCACAGCTGTTTGCGTGTGCTCGTGCCGAGGGGAGCAGGGACGGGATTTTCCTCGTGGTGTTTCGCTTTCTGTTTCATTTTAGTTCTCGTCCCGTCCTCGGAGACAGCCAGGATGAAGGAATGAGAATTAACACAGGGAAAAAGCAAAAAAGAAAGAAAAAAGAGAAAAAGAAAAGGAATAAAAGGGGGACAGGCGGGACCACCACTTTGGACGAGGGTTTGGAGTTCAGAGAGGCTCACCTGGAGCCTCCGGAGCCACCAGCAGCAGGAGCTGGGCACTGGGGGTTTCCCACCCGCCGGCACTGCTGGGGTTGTGGTACGCAGGACCCATCCCAGCTCTCTGAGCTCACAAAACCCGCGCAGGGGCTTGCCCAGGGTTTCCAGCCCTTCAAGCAACTACTCGGGCAACCCCTGCGCATGGGAAAGCCAGAGATGACCTTAAAAACCTCCTGAAATTCAGGGTTTTAAAACCCCCACCCCAGCCTGCTCACAGACAATCCCTTTCCGAGCAGCTTCAGCTCCCGAAGCAGCTCAGGACTCCCACGCCCTCGGCTCCCACACGCAGCCCCAAGCTCTGGGCTCGATGGGTGCGACTCAAGCCCAGGTTGGTGGCCCCATCCCTGGCTGACCTGCGCAGAGCTAGGAGACACCGTCGGGCAGCCGGGGTGGAGGCGGCACAGGCGCTTCAGCCGCTCGTGTTTCGGGCATCCCTGATGACTGGATCCATCGCCAGGCCATTGCACGTGTCTGGCTGATCAATAGGTTTATGTTATATGGGGAGGAAGAAGAGGGCGGGAAAAGAAAGGAAGGTGAGGAAGGAGATGGTGTATTTAGCACTGGAGCAGTCGCTGGTGACTGCCTGGAGTGAAACATCTCGGTACCTGGCGGCTGCTGGACCCAGAGATCCCCGTCTCGCTGCCGCATCCCCGGCTGTGAGCACTGGAGATGCTCCAGGCGGCCCTGCAAGATGCAGGAAAGAGCCTTGTCTTCCCCCTGGTTCCCTTCTCCCAACTCCAGCCAGCCTCCCGCCGCTGTGCACGGACACCGCCTCCTGTCCCGCGGGTCCTGTCCCGCGGGTCCTGTCCCCTTCCCTTTTCTCGCTGTCCCCTCCTGGGTTTGCTGGCCTGACCCCAGACATGGCGGGGATGGTTGGGGACCCCCCTCGTGGGGCAGCTCCTCCCTCATATCTGGCGGCACCAGGAACCAGGGTGACCCCAGGACAAAGCGGGCTCTGCCGGGCAGCCGGGAGTGGAAAAAGAGGGCAGCAGGCACAGGTCCCCCCCAAGCACCAAGGCTGCTCCGGGGGCACCCCGAAGTACATCCCGCCTCCCAGCAGCTCTGTGACGCTCCCCTGGGCTGAGCCCTCCTTCCCTCGGCTCCTCTGGCAGCTGCCTCTCCCCATCGCCTTCCCCTCCCTCCCCGCTTTTAAACGATCGCAAAGCCTCTCATTTTCTAAGCCCAATTACTCCGGCACAATACCCCCGACCGCGCTCTAAGCACGGCGGCACGGTCCGTTGCCTCCCCAAGCTGCCCCGCGGTCAGTGCCGAAAGGTGACGGCGAGGGGCCGGGATCGATACGGTGACTTCATCTCGCAGCCCCGCGTGCGTCAGGGTCCACACACCTCCAGGCTCTCCTTCTGGAGAGGACCATCGGGGGCAGGATGGGTTGCGTCCTGTCCCACCAACTTGCTGGGGAAGGAGTGGCCTTGGAGGGCTTTCGCTGGGATTTGGGAGCTTTACCCACCCAAGCAGGAGCTGCTCCCTCTCCGCACTCCCAGGGGAGCCCGTGGGGCTGCACAAACTCATGGGGTGGGTCTGGAGGGAGCCTCCCCCGCAAGCCAAGGATCTTCGGGAGTCACGACTCTTGCCCTTTCTCCATGCCTTAGCTGGGATGGAGATGTAGAGGAGGCAAGCGTGGCTGACGTCATTAGGTTTCAGCGTTAACACACTCAGGGAGTGGAAGACGTGGAGCTGCAGGGCTCCGACTCGCCGAGCAACCCGGGTTGCAGGCAGCGGTTGGCTGGCAAAGGAGGTTTTTTGGTAAACCCCGCTCCCTCGAAGGCCTCCTGCCCCTCTGTGCCGTAACAATAGGAAACAAAAACGGTGCTTTGGCAGCTCCCGCACATAACCCCGGCAGACGGGCTGGGATGAGCCCAGATGTTTCACCGAGACCGTTTCAGCGGGGCTGGGTCCTTCTCTGGGTGGTTCATCTTCTCCAAGGAAGGCGGGAGGTGGGAGTCACCGGTTCGGAAGGAAAGGGGCCGGCTGTGGGGTTTTCCCATGTCTGACCAGCTCCACAGGTATTCCCACCCACCCGGTAGCACCCTGTGGGACACAAACCCATCAGCGTTCGTCCCCATGAGCCAAAGATGCCCCCAGAGCGCCGGATCCCATGGCTCACACATGCGTCGAGCGCTGCCCGTCCTCAGCTCCGGCTGAGCCGACGCGCTGCAGACCCTTCACAGCCCAAACCCTCTGCGGGGAGCTGGTTTACAAGAAGAAGAGTGCCGGCTTCCCAAACAAGCCTCCCAGTCCACACCACATTTCCAGCCATACATAATCTAATATACGTTACCATAGCGCCAATCAATAACTCAGTAGGCCAGCTCCGAAATTATTCTTTTAAAGGGCCAGCACACCTCTTCCTCCCCCTCCCCAGGTCCATCCGCCTCGCGTTACCCAGCGCTGGGCCCAGAGGAGCTGCTTGCCCTCAGGTCTTGCGTGCCAGGCGGGACCCGACGCCGGGCTGGTGGTGACACCCTCCTTCACCCATCGCATCCCTGTTGTGTAGCTCGTGATGGACCCCTTGGCCGCCCATCTCCGGGGCACGGCCCTGCCTCCGCTGCTCAGCACCATCTTCCCCGCCCTGCAGCTCCACCGGGGTCACAGTTTTCCCCTCCTCAACGTGGCCACGGCATCCCCGAGGGCGACCTCCCTACGTGCTCACGCTAGCGGTGGGCAAAGCATCCGAAAAGTGGGTCGTGCTCTGCCCACCCACCTGCTCGACAGGATCTTCCATCGCTCCAGTTCCCGGGAGCTGATGGGGTCCAGGCGGTCCCACCCCAGCCCCTGCCCAGCTCCTCCCTGCACCCATCACGGTGGGTCAGGGACAGGCATGGGGGACCTCAGCACCCAGGTCTCCCAGGGGCCTCAGAAACCCCCAGAACATGTTTCCAGCATCTCCAACAACAGCTTTTCCTCCTGCTTCAACGCCAAGGGAGGCCAAAAAGCTCTAAAAGCCCCAGAAACGGCGATCGCCTCCCCGCAGCCCTTGCTGGCTTTAATCCCCCCCACCCCCAGGAAAAACACCCTGAGAGCAAGCTTGCACACACCGTAACAAACTCCACCCTGCAGCGCCAATACCACACCCAACGCCGTGCCCTCGAGGCACCACCCCCTCCGTGGGGCACCCCCGGGCCCGGCTGGAGCGGGCTGGCAAGAGAAGCAGCAGGACACGGAGGTGCGCTCTCAGGGGGGCGCGGAGCCTCCCCAAGCCCCTCACGGCACAGCCTGAGCAAAACGAGCCGGACAACCCCTACTTGAGGCTGCGTCAGTGGGAACTCTTCCGTTCCCTGAGCGCGTTCACTCTGAAACCTAATGATGGCAGCAGCGGTTCTCGCCTCTGTGTCTCAATCCCAGCAAAGACATGGCAGGAGGAGGAAGAGCCGCTCTGCCCAAAGACCTTCACGAGCCTCAGCCAGCGGCAGGGGCTGCAAATTGTCTCCTCTTGGCTGGAGTTTGAGAGATTCCTACGCTGACCACGCGCTCGGCAGGTGGTTGTGTTTCACTTTACCGTAATCGACCACCGGCACCCGGGGTGGAGCAGCTGTTGGCCACCACCCGGGAAAGAGGAAAGCGGCCGCTAGCAGCCGCCCCGCGCTGCTCCCGGCCCCTCGGCACCGGGGGGAAGCGCTTTCCAGGGGTTTCTGGAGGCTTTGCTTTTTTTCTGAGCTCACTGACGAACACTGCAAAGGCGAGTGAGATGGTGGAAACCTTCGTGCCTGCTCCAGGCTGGTCGTGGGAGCCCTCTGGAAAGAAAAGACAACCGATTTTAATCAGAATTGGGGATTTTTCTCTTTTTTTCCTTTTCAACCCCATGAAAATGTTCCTGTGAACATTCTGACCGAAGAGGCGCCCTGACAGCTTCGCCACAAGAAAATACCACGTTTTAAACCCCACATGCCCGGAAAGTGGCTCCAGGTGCCCTTGCAGAGCCGGGCGCCCCACGGCGCCCTGGGCACAGCGCTGCCCTGGCAGAACCGGGGCTTGGGCGCATGCGCCTGTCTCGGGAAGCAGAGCATCCCACACCTCTCACCGGGGAGAAGCTCTAAAGCCACGAGGCCCCGCTGGCAGCCCCCGGCCCCCAGGCAGGCTCGGAGCCGGGGTCCCCGGGGACCCCTCGCGGCATCGCCAGCTGCCTTCAAGCAGCCCCCGAAGGGCAGCCCGGCCTCGGCAGCGCTGTCAGCCAGCCTCTACGTCTTCCATTAATTCACTTCACACTGTCCATATTGATCGGCTCTGCTCTCTCCCCGGCTCCCCCCTCCCTCGCACGCCCTCCCCCCCGCCGGCTGCTGCACCGTTGGGCAGCCCGGCCCGCATGCGGCATGATCCATACAAACCCACTTACTCAGGGAAATCAATGGGCTCGAAAGAGCACACGCAGCAAGGCGAGGAGTCTGTCTGGGGATCGACCGCCCAACAAGGAGACACAGAGCGCGGCAGCCCCTGCGCCCCGCCTGCGCCCGGCGCCCCCGCGGGGCTGCCCAGGGACCCCCCGCGGACCCCCGCTGGCACCCCCGCTGCAGCCCCTCCGTGTCCCGGTCCGCCGTGGGATGGATGGGGTGATGGGTCTTGGGAGCTGGGTGGTGAGGGGGGGGGCAGTGGTGGGGCTGGGAGGGGGTGGTTCACCTGGGGCAGGTGCGGGGCGTCTGTCAGGGGAGGGTCCCCACCAGGACAACTGCCTCGTCCTCCCAAATCCAAGAGAAAACACATCCCCCTCTTCCACTCCAGCCAGCACAGGCTCCCGTGTCCTCCCTTTGCTGCTTTCCAGCTTCACGCAAGTCACACTGCACCCGTGCCTCAGTTTCCCCATGTGTACCCAGCAGGCTGCCTCCCTTCCAGCCACTTTTGGGGTGAGGGGTGACCCCCTGCTCTGCCGGGCTGCCCCGGTTTGTGGCCAGCAATAAGCGGTACCAGGCTGAGGAGAGAGCTAACATTGGGCATCCTTTTGTCCTCTCTCGGGGCACCCCCGGCCCCGGTTGCCCAGGGCAGTCACTGCCGCTGCACAAGCAGCGCGCGGGGGGTGATTAATAAATCCTGCCAGCAGAGCTGCTGCTGTGCTGAGTTTGCCCATCAAGGAAGGAAATCTTTATTTATATATATTCTATAAACTAATTTTTGCATCATTGCAATAAATCCATCTTCCAGCCGTCAGCTGCAATCTGCCGTCGTCGCCGTTCACGTGCGGCTCCGGGTGGGATGCTGGGGGGGTGGGGGGGGAGCAGGCGCAGCAGCATCCCGGTGCTCCTCATCCCAGGGGGGTCCCCAGGGTCCCTGTGGGGTTTGGGGGCAATATTGGGGGGGGGGAAGCAACCACAGATCCCCAGCTCCCACCTCGGCGGAGGGATGGAAGGGTCCCCAGGAGCATCCCCGCACCCGTTGGGACACAGGACCCCCGACGGGCTGGGACCCGCTGCTTCCCTGGGGAGGCCCTGGAGGAACTGGGAAGACCCCGAGACGGTGCTGTCAACCCAGTACCGGTAAATCCCGGCAATGCCCCTGCTTGTGGGAGACCCGGCAGAGGCGGGGGGAGCCTTTTCCCAGCAGCCCCCCTCTCGGAGGCGAGTGCGGTTGTGAGCTGGAGACACCATGTCTGTCCTCTGCAGGCTCCAGCCCCAGACTGGGGGAGCCGAGCGGGGCACGGGGGGCAGCGGCAGAGCTTCTCCCCCCCAAAGCCACCTCCCCCAAACTCCGGGCTGTCCCTTGGGGGTTCGGTTTGGGGGTCAGGAGGGGGCGATACCCGGCCCGGCCAACCCCGAGCAGCTTCTGCTGGGACCTGGTGGCTTTTTTGGCTGAGACCTTGTCCGGGGGGTGGCTGCACCTCTGGGCCATGGAGCATCTCGAGATCGCAGACCAAGGTGGGGTTCCCCCTGGACAGCCTCCAGGGATGCTGCCCCCTGCCCCGCCAGGCTGGGGTGCTCCTGAGGAGCAGGACCCCGCGTTGGGGAAGATCTCGGTGCCCCACACCATCGTCCCCCCCCGGGAGGGGGCTCTGCTGCCCCAACTCACCCCAGTCCAGCCCGGAGCCAGGGCTGGCCAGCGGCGGATCGAATGCAGCCCGGGCAGGGCGGGCCAGGGCAGTGGGCAGGGATCCCACTGGCGAGATGAGTCTGCTGGGCCTCAGCCAGGCCGCGGCTCCCAGCCCAGGGCTGGGGGAGGATGGCAGGAGGGGAAGGAAGGCGAGGGGGGGGGGCGAGGGGAGGAAGGCTCTGAGTTGCCTACTCAGCAACCAGCAAGCCCTGCGCCCTCCCCAGGGCGGCTTCCCCAGAGCTGGGGCGGGGGGGGCTCACCCGGCTGCCCGCCCTCCTACCCCTCCGGGACGGGGCAGGAGGAGGCTGGGGGGGACAGCGAAGCCCCCCCCCTCCCCTGCCCCTTCCCGCAGCCGCCTGCTGACGCTCACCGGCAGCATGCGGTAACGCCGCTGGGAGCCGGAGCAGCCGGCGCGGGGCACCGGGAAGCGGCAGCCCCCGGCCACCGGGCTACCCTGGGCACCCAGAGCCCCCCCCCAGGTACCTCCCTGCTCGGCCCCAAGACCCCCGCGGCCCCGAGGTCCCTCATGGGCAGGAGCCGGGAGGGGGCGGAGGCGGCGGGGACTGAGACGGGCTTTTGCGACAAAATTCTTGGAGTCGCTTTTATGGAATATTTTGGCCCGTTTCTTCCCTTTCCACCCCCCGGGGCGGTGGCAGCGCCGGGCTCTGCGCATAGCGAGGAGATCGATTGACCCCGGCGACCCCGCGCAGGGCCGGGGCTCCCCCCCGGGGCGCCCGGGTCACCGGCTGCTGACCAGCGCTGGTTGCCACGGTGACACCAGCGGTCCCGAGGGATGCGCCGGGGGCTGCGGGATGCCGGGGTGGGGCCGGGGCAGGTCGGCGTGGCGAGGCTGGTGTGTTAGTGGGTTGGTACTGGTTTGGGGAGGGTGAAGGTTAAATTGCCGGCCCGCACCCCAAGGGGAAGGTCCCTTCCGAAGGGAGCTGGACGGGGCGGGGGCAGAAGTCACTGGGGAGGGTTGGGGTGGGGTGTTCCCTGGGGAAACTGAGGCACAGAGGGATGCCCAGGTGGCACGGCAGAGAGGCGTGGGGTGGTGATTGGAGGTTTGGGTGAGGGGTGCAGGGTGGAGGGGTGCAGGACAGGGTGCGGGGTCGGTTGGAGGGGTGAAGGGATGCAGGGCAGGATGGAGGGGTGCAGGATGAAGGGTGGAGGGGTGCAGAGCAGGGTGCGGGCACGGATGGAGGGGTGCAGGGTCACCCTGAGGGTGAAGGGGTGCAGGGCAGGGAGCAGGAGTGGCTGGAGGGGTGCAGGGTGCAGCGCAGGGGGTGGGTGGAGGGTCCAGGGGGCGGAGGAAGGGGTGCAGGGTGCAGGGTGCAGGTGGCTGGGGGGTGCAGGGTGCGGGTCCCTCCCGGGGATCCCAATTCCTGGGCTCCCGCTGCCCTCTAGCGGTCACCTCCGCCCCGGCCCCGCCGAGGGCACCGCGCCGGCCCCGGCCCCGCGCCCCGGCCCGCCGCCTCCGCCGGGGGGTCCCGGCTGCCGCTCCCGCCCCGTCTCCCGCGGAGGCGCGGCGGCTGGTGGCGGGACAGGGGGATCCGCGTGTCGCGGCGCAGCCACCCGCGGAGGGGAGCGGAGACCAGGCGGGGCCGCCCGCGGCATCCCCCGTATCCCGGTCCCGCCGCAACGCCCGGCCGGGCTGGGTCACGCGTGGGACCTCTGTCACCCCCCGGGGGGACACGGCGGGGACAGGTTCCGGGGGTGAAGGGGATGGGGTGGGGGGGATCTGCTGGCGGAGTCTGGGGTTAAACCACCCAACCCACCCGCGGGGGAGCCCCCGGGCGGCCCCGCTCGCGTTGAAGCCGGGCGCTCGCTCGGGACCTGCCCCACGCCCCCACAGGGCCACTGCCGGGGTCCCCCTCGCCCACCGGTGTCCCCTCCCCGGCACCAGCGGGCCCCACTGCCCTCCCCCCCAGTCCCCTCCCAGTACCCGGGGTCTCCCGCCGCCCCGCTCCACTGGCCCCGCGCCCCGCAGCGCCTCCGACGGCCGCCAGGTGGCGCCAGGAGGCGCCCCCCCCCGGGCCGCCCCGGCTCGACCCGGAGCGGACCCGGACCCTGTCCCTGTCCCCGACCCCGTCTCTGTCCCCATCCCTGCCCCTGCCCCTGTCTCTGCCCCGATCCAGCCCCTGTCCTTGTCCCTGTCCCTTTCCCTGTCCCCATCCCTGACCCAGCCCCTATCTCTGCCCCTGTCTCTGTCCTCTGCTCCTGTCCCAGCCCCTGGCCCTTTCCCTGTCCCCGACCCTGTCTCTGCCCCTGACTCTGCCCCTGGCCCCAGCCCCAGCCCTGTCCCCGTCCCCATCCCTGACCCTGACCCTATCTCTGCCCCTGTCCCTGTCCCTGACCCTTCCCTGTCCTCGTCCTTGTCTCTCTCCCCAGCTCTGTCCCTGTCCCTGTCCCCAGTCTGTCCCTGTCCCCCTGCTCTGCCGGCCCTGCCCACGCCGCTGGCTGATGCTGGGCTGATGCTCAGCATCCCGGAGGCGTGTGGCACCCCCAGGCTCTCCCTTCGCCCCGCCCTTGGTGGCACCCGGCAGGCTGTCACCCTGGGCAGCCCCGGGTTGGCAGCCCCTGGGCCAGCCTGTCGTCAGGGGCATGTAGTCACCAGGGACGGAAAGCTCTTGGTTCTGCTCCTGCCCCTCTGAGGTGGGCAGGGAGCAGAGCCCAACTCCAGTGCCAAGGGCTGGGGTCAGGGCACGTTTGGGGACCGGGCAGAGGGTCCTGCCTGGGGTTCAGCTGGATCCTGGCAGCCGGGATGGGAAGTCCTGAACAACCCCCAGGACAGTGGCGCTCGGGCTGGGGTTCATCGCCACCAGGGAAGCTGGACCAGAGGCAAAGCACCTCTGGCCTGGGCAGCAGTCGGGCAGCGCCCAGCCCTGCCCGTTACCCCAGGGCTGCGCAGGCGAGAGCGGGCTCAGCCAGCCCCGCCATCCCCTGGACCCTTCCTCTTCCCACCAGTTCTTCCCAGAGGTGGACCCTCTGTGCCCACCCCGGTGCTCTGCCCTGTCCCGGGGAGCAGGGATGTGCGAGGCTGGTGAGTGATGGAGGCTGGAGGGGAGCAGGGCTGGGGAAGCGCCCCGCTCCCCCCCAGCCTGTTGCGGTTGGAGCCGCGGAGTGGAAGTAACTCGCGGTGACACCGCTGCCCAAACCGCCACCACCAGAACAATAGTTGGGAGCGCGGGGGATGCCGGCGGCCACGCTGCCCCCGACGCTCGCCAAGGAGCTGGGCGCATCCCTGGGACACCCTGCAAGGGCACCCGGCCCGGGGCGTCACCCCACGGGGGCTGAGGGTTTCGAAGGGGGGCAGTGGGACGGAGCTGGGCCATCGTGCCAGGGTCGGGACTGAGGTGGCATTGGCTGAGGTCGGGCTTGTGACACCCCTCTACCGGGGAGAAAGTGAGGGGGCAAGAAACTGGCAGGTGAGACAACAGAGGAGCGGCGTTGCTTTGCCTTTAAAATAATGCAGCAAAATTAGCAGCTCTGCAGTCATTAATATGCAAAAATGCAAATCAGGAGGTAATTAAGCTGCAGTCCTCCGGAGGATATTTCCATCATAATGAATTCTATTGTCAGGGAAAGAGCAGCCGGGCGGATTTATGTTGCTTACATGAATATAAAATATGAGTGTCAACGCGCCGTCCTTGCTGCCTGCTGCTGTCCCCTGTCCCGGACCGAGGAGGGCACAGGGCCAGCGTCCCCGTCCCTTGTTGCCCATCACCCTGGGCCCCTAACGGGGGACAAATGGCCTCTCCCATCCCCCTCCCTCTGCACCACCTCCCCCCGCTAACCGGCGCCGCAGCGGTGCCCACCGGCACCGAGACCTGTGCCGGGGCCGTGCCAGCTCCCCAGCTCCCCCGGGACCAAGGAGGGACGGGGAACACCAAAGACGGGGGATAACTCTTCCCCACGTGGTCCGGTGGGGGGGGTTCCCCTGGTGGCACCCTGGCCCGGCCAGCCCAGTGGCTCCGCAGGGAGCCGCTGTCTGTGCCCGTCAGCATCGCCCGTCCCGCGCCCAGCCGCATGCCCGGCGGAGCTGGGTGCTGAAGAACGCTTTGTCCACCCGCCTCTTCCCACCCCATGAGTGTGCCAGGGGCCAGGACCCATCCAAGGCTGCCACTGGGGGTGCGCAGGGACACCGGGATGGGACCCCAGACTGGGGAGGTGACATGTGGGTACCCCCAGGGTGCGGGGCGGCGGGTGCAGCCCCACCACTGAGCCCCGCAAGCGATGCACCAGCCAAAGGGCCACCAAGCCTTGGGCACGGCGTTGGTCCCCGTCTGCCGGGTCAAACCCCGTCACCGAGCTGCCCACGGGTGCCACGTCCCGGCAGCCCCCACCGCAGCCCCCCAAAACCGGAGGGCGAGCGCCGGGGCTCAGCCTTCCCCTTTCATTCCCGCCAGCGGCGTCCGCGGCGGAAAACAAACCGAAACCCACCCAAAACGAAATAGTTGGCCGGGTGCCACCCCGCAGCTGCCGTCTCCCGGCTCAGCCTGGCATTTTTCAAATGTCAAGGCGAAAGGCTGTGGGGCCAACAGGCAGCCCAGCTCGGGGGGCTCGCCGCTGGGGCGGGGGGGACCGGGGGTGAGGAGGGGGACGAGAAGGGGCGCGGCGGAGGGGCAAGGGACCCCCACACCCCTGCAGCTGTCATTGTCATCCTGGAGGTGGAGGTGGGAGGCTGGGGGAGGCGGGGGGAGCCGGTTCGGGGTTAGACGGGAGGGAGCGGGCTCCATCTTGGTGTCGCTGCGGTGGAGGCGAGAGAAGAAGAAGATTTAAACAACCAAAAAAAAAATAGAAAGAAAGAAACAAACAAACAGAAAAAGGCAGGAAAGAGCCGGGCGAACGGGAGCAGCTGCTCCGCCGTGATGCAGGGGGCTCTTCTTGCTTTCAACGCCTCTACAGTTCTTGCTCGCAGGCTTGGGAGCCCCCTCCCACGGCCCCTCCTGCCCCCCGCCGCGGTGGCCAGGGTGGCCAGACAGCTGGTGGCCAGAGGCTGAAGCCCACTTGCTGTCCGAGGGCCCAGGGAGCTGGAGCGGAGCTCGTCCCCATCCCAGGGCATCCCCTGCGGTGAAGGGTCCTCCCTGCCCAGGGCACCGCGGGGCACACGGGGCGGCTGGGCAGGGACCGGCCATCCCCACCAGGACCAGCCGCACGCCAGCCCGTGCCCAGGTTGGCAGGCGGGTGCTCGGCAGCCGGGCTGAGGCGGCAGGCACCCCCCGGCAGTGCCCCCCGGCCCCCACCCGCCGTGGTCCCCGGCCCCCCCCAGCCCCGCCGCCAGCCCCACCGAACACCTGCAGAGCCGGAAACCTTCATCTCCCCGGTGGAGCCCGGAGCCGGGGTGCGGTGGGGGGGCCCAGGGAGGCTGCCTCCATCTCCCCCTCCCTGTGCTCGCTCACTCGCCACCCCCAAATCGATGGCCCCATGCCCCATCCCTGGGGAGGTGGCACCTCGTGGGTCTGCGTGAGGGTGTGCCCAGGCGGGTGCTGTCCCCGTGGGACATCTCCACTGGAGTCGTGGAGCTGGGGGGGCTCTGTCACACCCGCGTGTCCCCCCCCCCGACACCTTCCTGAGCCCCATTAGGGCCGGTGGGTGCTGGAAGGGCTCTGGGGAGCACGGAGGGGGTTAGGAACAATGTGTAGCCCCCTCCTTGTGTCCCAGCCCCATGCCCAGGGTCACCGAGTCCGATGCAGTCGGGGGTCCCAGGTTTCCCAGCTTCCAGTGGGCTCATGTCCCAGGTGGGCTGTGCGGAGGGTCGGGGTGTTAGTGGATGATGGATGATGGTTTGTGCTGGTGATGGCAGACAAACTGCGACCAAACCAGCTCCTGAGGAGCCCAGAAACGGAGTGGGCTGAGGGCAGGGTCCCACCTTTACCCACCCGGCCCTGAGGACTGACCCCCATCCCCCCCATGAGCTGGGGGGGTCACAGGGTCCCCAACCGTGGCCCCAGAGCTACCAAATCCATCTCACAGCGGGGTCGAGGGGCCAGGATGCCATGCTGACCCCCAGAGAAGGGGACGCCCCCGTGCCACCACCCTGAGAAGGACCCCTGAGGACATCAGGGCATTTTCTTCGGTCATCGTCACAGCAGGGTCCCCCTATGGCCCCAGCAAAGGGTCGTGTCCCCATTCCCCCGGCAGCTCCCAGGGCACCGAGGCCATTCCCCATTCCTGGGGGACACGAGAGGCCGCGCAGTCCCCGGCGAGGCTGGGAGGCTGCGGAAGGGGACGGTTGGGAGAGGAGCGCCCGTGTTTACACACAGCCACTGGCAAATCCCCCCCTGCCTCGGCATCCCGCCGCCCTCCCCCTCGGTGGCGGCTCCTCTTGAGGTTTGAGGTGACATCCTGCTTCTGCGTCTCGCTGTCACCTCAGCCCGGGGGGCCCCCGGAGCAGGTAGGGAAACCGCAGCGGCAGCAGGGGTGGGGGGGGGCACCTCCCCCTGTCCAGCTCCAGCTGCACCCAAAAAATGGCAAGTCCCTCCATCAAAGTGGAGTCAAGTCCAATGACCCCCCCATCCTCCTTGCACGGCTTGTGGGGGCACGTCGTGGGGCAGAGAGCTCACAGGTTCCTTCCTGAGCTCCCCATCCCTGCCTCGTTCCCCCGTTCTGGGGGAAAATCTGCCAATATTTGGGTTTATAAGCTACCAGGAAGGGAAGCCAGCTGTAAATCAGGGTGACGTCCTCCCTGCCGAGCAGCAGGTTGGAGCAGGTGAAGCCTTTTGCATCGGTGCTTTATTTTGGGAGGCAGGATTAGGGAGAAGCCCGGGGCTCTGCCCCACAGCCCATCGCCCAGCCCCAAGCATCCCAGCTGCCCCCACCACAGCACCCGCGTGGGCACCCCCGGACCTAGAGCACAGCCGGTTTTAAGAGACGGGGATGGTAGTTGGCATCTCAGGTCCAGAGGAGGTCATGAAGATGACCCGAGGGTGGAACCCCTCTGCTGGGAGGAGAGGGGAGAGAGCTGGGGGGGTTCAGCCTGGAGCAGAGAAGGCTGCGGGGAGACCTTAGTGCAGCCTGTCAGTGCTTCAAGGGGCTGTCCGAAAGCTGGGGAGGGGCTGTTGGGACAGGACAAGGGGTGATGGGTTCAACTGACAGAGGGAGATTCAGACCAGAGGGAAGGGAGAGATTGTTTCTGCTGAGGGGGGTGAGACCCTGGCCCAGGTTGCCCTGAGAGGTGGGAGAAGCCCCATCCCTGGCACCATCCCAGGTCAGGTTGGCCCCTGGGGCTCTGAGCCCCCTGCTCCGGTTGCAGATGTCCCCAACCACTGGGAGGTTGGGCTGGAGGAACTCTGAATGTCGCCTCAACCCAAACCATTTGCGATTCGATGATTCTACAATCTCAACCTCCCCCTTGCCAGATGCTGGAGGACGGAGGAGGGATGCAGAGATGGGAGCGCTCCCCGTTCCCCTGAATTTACCCTGGGGAAAGCTGCGGAGCAGCCGGTGCTCCCCCCTCCCCGCGATGCTGCCCACCCGGCTGCGGGTGCCCCAGCAGGCAGCAGCAGGGGAAGCCGAGGCGCTGGGCACTCGTTTCGCTGCAGCGCAGCTCGATGCAGAGATAAGATAAGGCGTCTGACGCTGCCAAGTTAAACTGAGGTCACCGCAAACCCAGGTGGGTGAACGTGCCCCCCCAGCCCCAGGCTACAGACACACACATCCAGGGGTTTATCCTCATTTCAGGCAGATCCGTGTCCTTCCACCCGCCTCTCCTGCCTGCTTCGAGGAAAAGGCACCTTCTCGCACACCGCTCAGCGTCGAGCAGAGCTGGTGGCAGCTTTTCAAGCCTCTTTTTGCTGAGTTTTGCTCAGAATCTGAGTCAGACGCTCTGTGGGAAAGGGGCAGCATCGGGGCCAGCCAGATTTTCTCCCTCACAGCTCAAGCAAGGTGTCGGGGGCTTTGGGGGCTTCCCCTGCCCACGGGGCTGACGGCAGGGCACGATCCTGCCAGCTCCTGCCCTGGTTCCTCGGCGCCCCAGCCCGTGGTCCTGCCAGCGGCGGGGCTGGCAGAGTCGGCTCGCTGCTCCAGCCGGGCTGGCCAGGAACCGCCAAGCCGGGCTTGGCCGCACGCGTCGGGGTTCAGAGCCCTCAGCGCAGCCCGAGTCGCCTTTCTGCCCTTTTCTCTCCTCTCTCCAAATATTTTTTTTCTCCCTTAAGCTCCTGATTTTAACCAAAACCATGATGAAACTCCTCGACCTGGAGCTTTCCAGAGCCTCAAAAGAGGAGAAAAAGCTCCCGGGTGTCCAAAAACTGGGTTGGGGGAGAGCCAGGAGCCCTGGCCAGGGGCTGCCCGTGGGAACAAACGGCACATCCAGGGTTAACAAGGGTAAAAAGCCCCTTTGCCACCCCAAGGCTTCCTCTTCCCCGCCCACCCCCCCCCGAGGATGCTCCCCACAGCCCCCCCCGGATGCGGGTTTGTGGGGAGGGGGTGCAGGAGGTGGGGGCAATGCGGGGGGAGGCATCGCAGCCGGATTCGACCGGGAGATGCCTG
This sequence comes from Bucorvus abyssinicus, assembly GCA_009769605.1. Lineage (NCBI taxonomy): Eukaryota > Metazoa > Chordata > Aves > Bucerotiformes > Bucorvidae > Bucorvus > Bucorvus abyssinicus. The sequence goes on from CM020055.1 coordinate 11,390,002, forward strand.
ACAGATGGGTCTGCCCTAGATTTCACGAGTGGCTGCCGTTAATCTGGCTTCCTGCACCCTTCCCCCCCACCAGCCCACCTCCCCGCAGCTCGGGGCTGCACCCGGGCTCCCCGCCGCTGGCCTGGGGGGTGGCAGGGCCCTGCGGGGACACAGGGTGGGGGGTCACCGGCTGACCCCACCCTTTGGGGAACCCACCAGCCCATGGTCAGAGTCACAGCGCCCTGCTCCATCCTGCACGTCCCCTGTCACTCAGGGTGACAGCCTCAGGGTACCCCTGTCCCGCCTTGTCCCCCCCCGCTGCAAACCCCTCTGCAGCTTGCTGCCCGCGGCGGGGGGAGATGGGGTTTGCTGCCGCGTCCTTTCACACGCCCAGGGCTCGGCATCTCTTCAGCCTTCTCCTCCGGTCTCCCTTAACCCACCTTCAGATGTCACCCCACCTCCCCTCTGCACCCCCCTGGTCCCCAAAGACCCTCCAAAGCCGCGGATCTGGGGAGGGGGAGCACCCGGCACCCCCGGCTGGGCTGCAGGACTTCTGGCTGCTCCCCACGCGGGGACACGGCCGGGGGACGCGCCTCTGCCCCCGCCATACCGGTGGGGCCGGAGCTCAGCGTGGGGAAAGGCTCTGCTCCCCATGGCTGTCCTTCACAGTGTGCCCAGGCCACCAAAGCACCTTTTCCGGACCCCCGACAGCCCTCTCAGGAGTTTCTGCTTCTCCTTCCTCTCAGCCAAAGTGACGTGAGCTCCCGGGGTTGCCGCTGGCTAATTATACCGGTGCGGTTGGCTCCCCCACCCACGCGCCCCATCGGCCCGGGGAAGCGAAAGAGGAGCGGTGCCACGGGCCAGGCGGGGCGGGAGGACGCGGCGCAGATGCACCTGCAGCCACGGCAGAGGATGGGCAAGAGCTGGCAGAGCCACGGCATCCCCTCGCCCGGCCTTTCCCAGCAGAGAGGGGGTGTTTGGGGGGGTGACACATGGCTCCAGCCCCCCCACCCTCCGGGACAAGGTGATCTGGGCTCGTGTGTCCTGCCAGGAGAAGCACGTCCAGATCTCAGGAGCCAATCTAAACATTTAGGTCCCTCGGGGCCAGTTTCTGGGTGGGTTTTTAGGTGTCTGCTCACGGTCAGGTTGGTCTTTGCTCCTGTGCCCCAGCCCAAGTTTTGGGGGACTTTCCAGCATCTTCCACCCATGCCGGAGCCACGTGCAGTGGGACGAGGCCATGGTGTAGAGAAGAGGAGGGAACCCAACTGGACCATGCTGGTGGGGCTGGATCCGGCAGCGGGGAGGCAGCTGGGGGCTGGCGGTGCCCAAACCACCCCCTGAGCTGAGACCGCAAGGAGGGAGGATGGAAAACGGGGCCGAGAGGGGACACGCTGAGACCCCGCACTTTGCTGGAGAAGAGGCTTGAGCCCGCTCCTGCCGCGGAGAGAGTTGTCGCCAGGGTCTGGCCACCCTCTCCCCACGGCGGGGGACGGAGCCCGGAACGGGGACTCACCTCCCCAGGGCGGTTTCGGTTACTCCTCAAATGATGCCGAAACGTGACGTTATATCACAAAACCCACTAAGGGAAGGAATGGGGGTAGGGAAGGGAAATCCCCCGGCCGGTCCCAGGGAGGCACTGCCTGTGTCCTCTCCTTCCACCGCAGCAAGGGTAGAAGCCCCCACGGTTCCCAGCACCCTGGTGCTGCAGCAGCTCCACTTTGGGGTATTTATTTCGCTGCTCAGCTGGAAGAGGCTGGAAAGGTCCCGCCAATGACATCCCAGCGGCACTCGAAGCCCCGGGTCAGCCAGAGCAAACTCTGCCATCTCCTCCTGTCCCTCCTCGCTGGGACTCCTGGGGTGGGCGAGGGGACGGTCCAGCTGGCGGGGGGTATACTGGCAGTCCTTTAGATGGGTGCTGCCACCTTCCTGGTCCATGGGGAACGTTTACCCTCAGGTTTGACAGCTGCCCTCAGATCCTGCTCTTTTCAGCCGTGAAGAGGTGCTGGGCACCATGTTTGGGTTCCCAGCCAGTACCCCTGGGCGAGGCTCCGGTCCCTGTCCCCTGCCCCACACCCAGCTCCTGCGACAGCTGTTTCCTTTCATCCATCTCTCTCTTCCCTTTCGCCTCACTCCTTCCCTCCTCTCCCTCCCCCTGTCCCCATCTCCTTTCCCCGGAGCCTCCCGCCTGTGCCACAGCCGGGGACCAGCCCCCCTTCAGCCCTTCCCCAGCAGCATCTCCCACCCCAACCCATGAACCTTCTCTCACTCACGAGCTGTCTCAGCCGGCAGCGACCTCGCCCCCACACCTTGGCGGAGGGAAGACAGTCCCCACCAGCCCCCCCCGGTGCACCCTATCAAGGGCACCCCCGGAGTTCCCCCCGCCGCCTTGGAGGAGACGGTCTCTGGGTGCGGGGGTGCCTTTTCTTTCCATTCAGAGGAGATTCCGCGGGCCCCCGCCCCGGTGAACACGTACTGAGGGTTTCCTGTTCGTAGGCGGATGCTATCCTGGGCCGCGAGCTGCCGTGGAGGGGGGGGACACCCCACCTGGGGCTGGGGACACCGCGTTGCCTCCTCCAGCACATCGTGCTGAGGGCTCTGCCATGACCCCGCTTCACTTTCTGTTGATTTTAAGGCAGCTTTTCCCAGCGCCCTGGGCAGGATCGCACCCCCCAGGCAGACACAAGCATCCCCAGGCTCTGCTGTGGGGACCGTATCCTGCTGCTAGGGTGGGGTGAAAAGCCCCCTCGACCTGGGGCACCCAGGGTGGGATTTCTTTCCAACAGAGTCATCTGAACATGATGATTCAGGGACCACTTTCCCCCGAGCCCCAGAGGAGCCCGTGGGGCCGCGATGCCCGGTGTTAGGGCACGACCTCACGTTCCCCGGGGGTCTCCTCAGCACCCAGGGGTCTGCGGATGATGATGGAAAACTTTATTCCAGGTATAATTAGGGACAGGAGTGGTGGTGGGAGGCGGCCGGAGCGTTTGTCATGGCTGATGCACTGGTGTAGCGCTTTGATGGAGCATTTTTGCATTTTTCAAGGTTTGCCCGAAGCGAGGGGGGTTTGCGCACAGGAAAATTCCCCCCTGAATTTTCCCACAAGCTGCCCCGACACTTTTCAACGTGCAGCTGAGAAGTTTCCACCCCGGATCTGCCCGGGCCGGCGGGTGAGTGGAGGTGGGTGCCGCGGCCGTGCTGCTCCGCAGGGCTGGATCCGGCCGGCCCCACCAGTGCCCGGCTCTCCATGGGTCCCAGGCAAGGGCTGGGTCGTGCCCCGTTCCCCCAGCATCGCTGCCTCCCCTCCAGCCCACTGCTGCTCCGGCCGGTGCCTGTGGGGACATTCCACAGCCACCCTACGCTGTTGAGGTCTGTGCTCCCACAGAAAAGCTGCTGCCCTTTCCTTTGCCTCAGTTTCCCCACCTTCAAATGGGGCTGGGGGCTGTGCCAAACCCCCAAGTAAGGGTCTGGAGGAGAAGCCAGGTAGTTCATGCTGGGGCTGCCCTCTGCCTGCCCGCGGGTCCCTGGGGGACCCAGCGTGGGCTCCTGTCCCAGCCAGCCACGTGCAGCCACCACTCACACTCAGCCAGGAGCTGGGTCTGATGGAGGGGGGTGTCCTCTCCATGGCGCTGGCGATGGGGACCCCTGGGGTGCTGGCAGTGGGGGGTCAGGGCCACTGCTCCCTGCTGTGCCTGAATGAGAGGGTGAAGGAAGAGAGGAAGAAGAGGGTCCCTGATGTCCCCACACGTCTCCCCCTCAGTCTTCGAGGGTGAGGGAGCCCTGGCCCAGGCTGCCCAGAGAGGTGGTGGAGTCTCCTGCTCCGGAGAGATCCCAAACCCGCCTGGACCCCAAACTGGGCAACTGCTCTGGGGACCTGCTGGAGCCGGGGTTGGACTGGGTGATCCCCAGGGGTCCCCTCCAACCCACCAGTCTGGGGGTTCTGTGAAAGCAGGGAGGATGATCGCAGCATCACTTCTGCCCTCACAGCTGGAGGAAAAGGAGCAGAACAGGACAGAGGAGGGGACCTGCCACTACAGCGATGTCCCCCGGGGCTGTGCCGAGGGCCGGTCCCCACAGGGCAGCCCCAGCCCACAGGGGGGGACTCGGATCCATCGTGTGACTCCAGACTGTCCCACAGAGATGTTTGCTGCCTGTCATAACCCAGCGAATGGAGGGGGCCATCGCTAACAACCAAGAGCCCCCACAGGGAGGATGGCGAGCGAAGCTCACCGTGGTTTCAGGGAGCTGCTGGTGGCCCACGCTCGCCCGTTGGCGGAGGAAGCACCAGGGATGAGCAGCACCCGTGGGGTTGGCCGGGAGCCGGAGGGTGCCCCGCTCTTGCTGCGGGTGCTGTTGGGTGGCCAGGGTGGAGGGAGCACCCTCGGAGGGGGATGGAGTGGCCAAAGGGCCGTAACCGCTGGCCGAGCTGCCTGGAGAGCGTGAGCCAAGCCCCAGACCTGCTCTCGCCGGGAGCCCGTCAGAGAAGTGGCTGCAACGGGAGAGCTGGGCAGGCTTGGAAAAAAAGAAAAAAAAGAGTTTGGAGGCCTTTTTTCTCTCTCCCTGTTGTTGTTGTTGTTGTTGTTGTCCATAAATAACAATGAAACCCCCATTTCCAGCCGAGGCCACTTGGTTTAAATTTCCTGGCTGAAGTGATGTAACAGCTGTGTGTGATGCAACACCATGTGGGACCCATCAGCCGGGGAACCAAAACCAGTCCTGCCTTTCTGGCCAAACACTCGGCGTAGCTTCGTCCCCCAGCTCCCGGCTCGGGGGTCCGGCAGCCCCCGGGGCTGGGCTGGGCACCCCCGACGCTCCGGTGGGACCCGGCTCCGGGTGCCCAGCTTGGGGGGCACAGGGGGGAGGCAGCTCCCTGGTTTGTGCCGGTTGAGCTCCAGGGTTTTTTTAATTAAAACCATCACAAACCAAGAACTGGCGCTTTGCGGAGGGTAAATAAACCTGCGAAAGCCTGGCACGTACCCTGCGATGGAGCAGGGGGTGTGGGGGCTTTTCCTGGGAGGTCCCCCTGTTTCCTCCCTCTCTTCCCCCCTCCCCCGGTTTTGCCCTGCCCTGGGGGCTCGCTGTCATCACCGGGGTAGCCAAAAGCTGCTGGTGGCTTTGGCGTGGCTCCTGCCACTCCCATGTCCCCCTTTCCGTTGCTGGAGGGATGTGGGGTCTCCCTGGCTCAACCCCCTCCACGGCTGGGCTGTCTGGCAGGGTTTAACCCCGCCTCAGCTCCCTACAGGGAAAAATAAACTCTCCGGGATGCCCACGACCGTCCCTCTGCCCCATCCCTCCTGCAGCATCGTGGCTGCCCCATGCCTGCTGCCAACTCCGCTCCCACGGGAGCCCAACCTGCCTTGGAACCAGGGCTGGCCAGAACGGACAGGCAAGAAAGGGAAGAAAAAGAGGAGAAAGGGAAAGAGAAGGGGGAAAAAAACCCCCGAGGTTGCAGTGGGAAATCAGAAGTCAGAGCTGAGGCATTTCGGCAGCCGGGGCTGGAATGTCTGACTCACACTGTGACTAAGTGCAAATATGAACTCAAACTTGCGCCTTAAAGTCACCGGGATCCAGCGCGAAGCCCTGAGCTCCCACTGCCCCCCTCACCCCGGGACGCCCGGCGAGGTGGCCCGAGCCTGGCCAAACGCTGGCCCGTGTCTCGGTGGCTCCGGGGACGGGCATCTGTCGGAGCAGTGATCGATCCACACTGCCCAGGTTGTTTTACCTGCCTGAAACTGGGATGAAGCAGGAGCCTGGGGGCAGGACAGCACCCCAGGACCTCGGATCTGCACGGGGGATGCTCGCCTGCTCCTGTCCCTCACGGTTCCCCACGCCGAGGGCACCTTCTTGGGCTGCCCTGATTTTTAGGGGCTGGAGGGACTTTGTGCAGCCACCAGCCTTGCTGGGTGGGCCCGGGCCATCCATCACCTCTGCGCCGGACACCGGGTCCCTCGCGGTGTGGCTGGCTGCCACGCCGTGTTCCCGGGCGTCAAGAGACGGGGCAAGAGTCTGGGTCCCAAATGGGGGGCAGGTCCCAGCAAGCAGCACCGTGCCCAGGGAATCCCATCACGCCCTGGAAAACAAGCCCTGCTCAAAGGAAATTCCAGGGCGGTGGGGATTTTCCTCCAGTATCCTTGTTTCTGAGCCTGGTTTGTTGCCCAGCACTGACCCGAACTTTCAATCATCTCCAGTTCTGTAAGAGCGGGGTGGAAGGCTCCGAGGGAGGTGGCAGTGGCCCGTGTCCCGCAGCCCTCACTGTGGTCGGAGCCTCCCCCAGGCATTGCCGCGATGCTGAGGCTGGACCAGCCCAGCTCTCCTGGCCAAGAACTGCAGTGAGCCTTTCTCAGACCCTCCCGGACTGCCAGGAGGTGACATGGGGACAGTGACAGGCCTTTCCCTGCAGACAGCGATGGGTTCTGCTCCTCCTCAGGTGGTTTTTGGCTCTGGGAACATGGCTGGGACAAGAGGCAACTCCATGCCCCGGGATGCTGGTGTGGGCTGACACCCTCCTGCCGTATCCCCAACGGCACCTACAAAGGTCTCCAAGGGTTTCACACGGGCAGAGTTTGGCCTTGCCATCATCACACAGAGGGGAAACTGAGGCACGGAGATCAGGGCCACAGATAAACAGAAAGACCTGACCAGAGTCTCGCCTTCCTGTGGAGACGGCACGTGGCTCTGCCGGCTGTGGGAGCTCATGGGTTCTCTCTGCTGACTTCTGCCTTATTGCGTGTAACAACCTGCCCAGGCCTCAGCAGCAAAGAAGAGGAGGAGGAGGAGGAGGCGGCAGCCGTGCCAGGAGCCGCACGCCTGCGGCTGGCTGCCGCGACAGCCCCGCTTTGCACGTGGGGAGCAAGACCCAGGGCAGGGAGTTTGCCACGGCCGGAGCTCAGAGCTGGCCAGAGCCCCTGGATCTCAGTCAAGGGCTATAAAGGGATGTTGTTTCTCCACGAAACTTTGAAGGCAGGGAAATCCCCGGAGCGGGAAGCAGAAAAGCCAGCGCTGTGCAGGCTGGCGAGGGCAGCACCACCCTGCCACCTGCCCCAGCTGCCGGCTCCAGTGGGATGCGTTGGATTCCCGCAGAACGATTAACTCAGCCCGGGCTGTGGGTGCCCTGCACCCTGTTACAGCCAGCGCCGCAGGGACCCAGCGCTGGAGGTGCTGGAGCTCGGGGCTGAGGGACGGGAAGGGATGTGTGGCAGGGGACATCGGCTGCGTTATAAGCAGCGACCAAGAGCCTCATTTCCACAGGAGTCGGCGGGACGATGGCAAACCCAGCGTGGGGAGAGCTGGAGGCTCTTTGCTGTGGATCCACAGCCTGGAGAGCGGCTGGGCTGCTCCGGCCTCGCCAGCACTGCTGGGGTCACCTCCAGCTTCCAGGGCTGCAAACCCCTTCTCAAAGGTACCAAAAGCTTTTGTAACAGCCGCCCTTCCTCCAAAGATGGAGCGTTGCATGGGTGGGCTCTTCCCCTTCCAGCAAGGCTTGCGCAGGGGCTGAGCCCTGGCGGATAACGTGCCCATGGGGAAGGTCTCCGTCCCCTCCTTCGGCCGGTGCCCACCCTGGAGCCTCCACTACACGTTTTTTTCCCCAGCTTTGTGTAGTCAGTATTGCAGGAGTCTTTGTGAAACTGCGTTTTACTTAAGCCACAGCTCTTGCTGTAGTAGGACTATGGCATGTCCTCAGCTCCGTTTACTCATTTATTCGCTGTATGTTATCAGCCGCAGGTCGTGAGGGTGATGGAACCTGCTCTCCCCATCCCAAAGGTTCAGGGGGTGGAAACAAGGTGAACTCCAGCTGCTGTCTGTGCAATGCCGCTGCATTTTGTACCATCATGCAGGGGGCAGGGGCTGTATCTCGCATCCCGAGGTGCTCAGGGGATGTCGAGGTTGGTCCTGAGCCTGCAGACTCCAGCTCATCTCCAGGCAGTGAATGTCCCTGAAGCCCCTCCAGTGTGCTGGGTGGAGGTGTCTGCATGGCACCCCTGTGGTACCCGTCACGCATCCCCCTCATCCCTTCTGCTTCCTCCTGCCCTACACCGAAATAGCCCGAAATAGGAAACGGAGGGGGCCGCGCCGTGAACTGCAAGGGGGAACTTGTCAGCTTCAAGAAAAAACTATGATGCTGGAGGAGTTTTCAGCCCCCCCAGCTCCCCGTGGGCAGCCCTGGGACAGGCTTCTTGCCATGATGATGCCACCAGGAAGGAGGAGCTTTCAAAGGCAAATTCTATTTTCAACATACGCAAAGACGCAGAGTGACCCAACCAGCTGGGAGCAGGAAAACCTCCCCACCGCTTTCACCCCGCTCTGTCCTGGCCACGGATGCCTGGGGAAAGCCGGTGAGGCTCACACCACCTGCCCGCCACGGCCTCCACCAGCAGCAGGATAGCTCGGCTCTGAGGTTTAATTGCAATTGTTGACAGGGAAATGACGGCCACACAGGCAAAATTGGGATATAATTGTGTTAGGGAAAGGTTTCATCTTCTCCTTGTCATCCCCAAGAGCAGAAGGCAGAGGAGGAGTGGAGGAAGAGGGGCGATGCTGGCTGGAGCCGCGGGCCCTGCGCCTCGCAGTGGGGACAGCAGCAGGATAGGGGTGCTGCGGGGCAACGGCGGCCCTAGGGGCCATCGGGCACGGAGAAAATGCAAGAGAAAAAGGCGAATGGGCTCCCTTTACAGAGCGGCAGCGCTCTTTGCCCGGGGCTGGCTGCCTGCGGGGAAGCGGCAGGGCCGAGGCCGATGCTCAGCCATCGGTGCTGCACGTGGGATCAGTGTGGAATGTGCCTGGGGCAGCTGGAGCCCCCCTCCCAGGGGATGATGCTCCTCTCGGAGGGGCGCAGATGGCTTCGTGCAACCACGGTGGCTGGTGGTTCCCCCTCCATGTGCCTGGGACCGCCACCACAAGCAGCACTTCACATCCCCGTCCTCGCCGAGGGTTGCAGGCCATTCTCACCCCTGGGAAGATCCATCCCCGATGACAGGAGATGACTTTGGTCACCGACACCATTTAAATGCAGGCAATTCTTTCTGCTTTAAAAAAAATAAAAGCCAAATGGCCCCAGGGTCCGGGTGACAGCTGGCCCAGGCCCCCGGCTGCAGAAGGGGTCAGGCAAAGTGAAAATGAAAGCAGCCTTGCTGGCCGGCGGCTCGAGAGCCGACCCGGCAGGGCTGGAGCAGCCCAGCTCCGTCTCGGTCCCTCTGTGTGGGCTCGCTGAGATGAGGTAACCCTCAGCCCGCAGCCACAGCACCCACATGCTGCTGCTGCCTCTGCTTTTGCACCTGCCTGAACCTACCGAACCGGGGGCAAAGCGCTGGCTCTCCACCGCAGTGTGACTTTGAGCAGGGAAGCAACGGGCTGAGGAGCGGCCTCGCTCCCCCGAAGCCGGCTCCCTTCTCTCCAGGTGGCATTTTAGAAAGCCACCAAACAAGGAAGTGGCCCTCATGGGGCGAGGGATCCCACTGAGCAGCAGCCTCCCTTGTCCCTGTGAACCGGGCAGGCACAGGGCAGCTTCCCTCATCTCTGTGAACTCTGGGGGCACACGGCAGCCTCCCTGGTCCCTGTGAACCGGGCGGCACACAGCTCTTACACAAGGTGCTGGAGCTGCTTGTCGGCACCTTTGATACAAAGCACCCGCCGACTGGCTTCGAAGTGCCGGGACCCAGCTGCAAAGTTAACCTGGGCGGGTAACCGGGCGGAAGGATGTAAAGATCTGGATATAAAATATGGGCTTTACTTGACAACGCCCGCTGTGCTGTCAGGGACCGCTGTGGTCAGGGGCACAGGCAGCGCAGGCCTGGCACTGCTCCCCGGCTGACCCCGCGCTGGCGGGCCCGGCCTGGGAGCACTGGGGCTGCTCCGTGGTGGGGGACCCGGCGTCCCCAACACCGCGGAGGCCGTGCGGGGCACCCCGAAGAGGGACCAGGGCCAGGCCGCGGTCCCCATGCAGCGCCAGGGCCTGTCTCGCCGGGCCCCTCCAGCTCCACGCGTGGGGCTGCCCCGGGCAAAGCTGCCCCATGACGGGGTACCGAGGGGCCGAGGCGGCTGCTGCCGGGCGGGGATACCCCGAGCACCGCCGGCCCCGCGGCGGGACCTCCACCCCGGGGTGGGCCCAGGGCCTGCAGGGCCCTGCCCGCCCGACGCCGGCGGGGGCCCCGCCACAGAAACAGGGGGAGCCGCGGCCGGCGACGTGAACCAGCGGCCGCCCCCAGCTCGGTGGGTGGGGACGGGGGCAGAGCGCGCTCTGATTGGCCGCGCCGTTTGCCACTCGGAGCGACGGAGCCCTCCCGTTGGCCTACGCCTCGCGGCCTTATCAGTCCATCTCCCGGAGCTCCCGTGTCGTCACGGCCATTCCGCCCCGTCACTTGATGCTGCGTTCTCCTGTCCCCCTCCGCCAGAAAACATAGTTCCTCATTCGGGAGTTGCTCCGCCACAATCCCGTCCCGCTCGCTGCCGTCGGGGCCCGTCCCGCCGCAACAGGGGCCGCTCCACTTGCCCCCGCGGCAGCAGCGTGTGCGTGGGGAGCAGCGTTCCCCCCATCACCTGCTGCCTGTGGGGGCGGCGGAAGGATACGCAGGGGGGAGGTGCTCCGCCGCACAGGGGCGGGGCGCGAGGCCGGGAGGTGGGGGGTGCGTATGCCGGGGTTGGGGGGGCCGCGGGGGGCTGCCGCGTCTCGCCCCGCCGCCGCCGCCGCGGGGGGACCATGCGGAGGCAGCGGGGCCGGCGGGCGCAGCAGCAGCGGGAGGCGGAGCGGCCGCGGCAGCAGCAACAGCAGCGTTAGGACCCGTCGCGGAGGGGGCGGAGGCGGGGGGGGGGTAGAGGCGGGGGCGCGGGGCGGGCCGGGGCGCACGCGCCGCCCGGTGCGGGGCGATCGCGCCGCTTCGCTACATTGTATCCGCCGGCGGCGCGAGAACAATAGGCGCCGCCGCCGCCGCCCGCCGGCCCTGGGCGCCGCGGCCGCCGCCCGCCCGGTGTCCGCTAGCTGCCCCGCCGCGCCCGCGGGACCTTCATGCGCTTCCCCTGCCCCGCGTGGGGTGCGCGCCTGCCCCGGAACAGGTAAAAATAACAATAATAATAATAAACAAAATAATAAAATACGGACGCGCTCTCCCGGTGCTGCGGGAGCTGGAGGTCCCAGAGCCGTTGCGTGACTTCGGCCGCTCGCCCCCACCCGCCTCGCCTCCCTCCGCCGAGGGCTGCCCCGGGACGGGACGGGGCTCGGCTCTATTGTCCCCGGCGCCGCCGGCTCTCGGCAAAGTTTGCCGGGGCCGGGGGGAGCGGGGGCGGGCAGCGGACAGGGAGTGCCGGGGGGTCCCCACGCATGTAGGGGGTTCCCCCTTCCCCGCCAGGGGGGAGGAGGCCGGTCACCCGTCCTGCTGCGAACTTCAGCCGGGCCCCCCTTCCCCGCACTCCCGGGCCGGGGCTCAGCCGCCCCCGGGGGGTTCCCGCCCCCCTTCCCCGGTCCCGGCACACGGCTCCGGTTCGGTGGGCTGCAAAAGTTGAGGGACCCGTCGCGGGGCGAGTGCTGCTTCGTGGAGGGCAGCCCCCTTCCACCCACGGCAGGGAGGGGGCCCGTGGGGGCCCGCTTCGGCCTCCTCCCTCCGCTCGGGGCGGGGGCACCGCGCCGTGACCCCCTCCCCACGGCACGGGGGACGCGGGTAGGGGGCAGTGACCCACTTCGCCCTCCTCCCTGCGGTGCGGGGTGGGGGGGGCTGCCCGCTCCGCGCCCCTTCCCGCTCCCGGCGGGGTCCCAGGCCTGGCGAGGGGCGAGCGAGGCCCGGTCCGGCGCGGCCGGGGCCCACTTTGGCCTGGCCGGGCCCGCGGTGTCCCGGGCTGCACAGGCCGCGCCCGGAGTTGAGGGAGACGGAGCGGGAGCAGCTCGGGGTGGCCCAGCCTTTGTCCGAGGCAAGAAGGTGCCGCCGCCGGGCCCCGCCGCGGAAACCCGAGCGGGACCGGGGGGAGAGCGGACATCTGCTGCGCGTTAGCCCGGCACCGGCGGGGGCCCCCCGGCCGCCCCTTGTTGCTGCCGGGTCAGGTTTGAGTCGGCCTTTGTGCTGCCGGGACGGGAAGAGCCCTTCCCGGGCCGGGGCACGGCGCCGCTTCCCGGGGGCTGGGGTTAAAAGTCGGGGAGGGGGCGATGAAACTAAAATCCCGGAGTGAATTTGGGTGGCGAGCGGGTATGGGTGAAGGAGTCCGAGGTCTCGGTCGGGCTGTCGGGGGCTGCGGGTTTTGGGGGGCTGCTGAAGGGATCCGTACGCCCCCTCCCCACCTCGGGGCCACGGGGGCTTCTCCGGGGTTTAACGGGGACCAGCTCGTCTCCCCCCGACCCTGCCGGGGGCTGTCAAGGCCAGTACCGGGGCAGGAGGTTGGTAAAATTGCTTTAAAAATACTGACCAGATGCGTTGATGACATTTAAAGAAAAGGCTTTATAAAGAAAAGAAAAAGAAGAAAAAAAAAAAAAAGAAAAAGAAATCCCCGGGCTGTTTTTTATAGTGGCGAAGGGTTTTTACAGGCTGGGCTGATTTCAGAGGTTTTTTTGTAGAACTTCATTGAAACGTGGTGGCTGAGCCGGCCCAGCCGCCAAACGCTTTGGATCGCTTGGAGTTTTTTTCTTCTTTTGATTTTTTTTTTTTTAACCTTATGATTAATGAGTTAAATTTATTGGCCAGCTGCCCTTTGTAACCATGAATGAGCTCCTAAAAAAAAAAAAGCCAAAAAAAAAAAGGAATCTTTTATCTCCTCCCAGGCCTCTCTTCCTCCCTCCCAAAGAAATATTTTTCTGGCCAAAAAGATCCATCTCCCTTTAAAAAAACATAATCTGTAAAATTACGAAGAATAATATTTACCGCTCGTGCAAGGCTTTATTTTTGCAAAACCCTCCGAAAACAAGTTGTGTGTGTTTTTTTTTTTTTTGGTTTTTTTTTTTTTCATTTATTTTCCAGTCCCTTTTGGGAGCGGAGAGGTTCCGTTCTCACCCAGTAGGGCCTGGCTGGGCATCCCCAGGCTCAGCCCCTGAAAAAGCAGCTGCAGGTGCTCGGCAGCTCGAAGGAAAGAGGCGTAAGATCAGAGTTTTTTTTTCTCTCTCTCTCTTTTTTTAAACAAAACTAGGCAAGGACAAGAGAGCCTCCCGCGGGGAGAGCGGGGGGAAGGAGAGGGGGCGAGCCCAGCCAGACAAGCGCCTGAGTGATAACTTGCCTGAACCCTTTGATAAATGAGTTGACTCTTTTTTTTTCTTTTTTTTTTTTCCCCCCCTCTTCATTCGCCACACGCCAGGAACAGAATTGGCCCGAACTAGTGGAATTGGCAGCAAAAAACTAACATACAAGTGTGTCTGGTCAATAGAGCGCTTGTTCCTGCCTGGGGGTGCTCTGGGGCTGCGCTGGCGGCCCAGACCCGCCAAGGGATTTTCTTCGCTCGCCCCTTCCTCTGCCTTCTCGCCATGTTCATCGCTGGGGTGGGTGGTTGGCTCTAGTCATTAAAACCCCTCCTTCCCCTCCCCCTCGCTTTCTCCAGGGCTGCCGCTGTTGAGGCTGTGGGAGTATGAATCAGCAGCAGCAGAGAATGGCCGCAGTCGGGACGGACAAAGAGCTCAGTGACCTGCTGGACTTCAGTATGGTAAGGCAGCGCGGCCGGGGGGCTGCGCTTGTGCGGGGTGTTTGGGAGCTGCGGAAGGGAGGAAATGTGAGCCTGTAAACTGGACGTGATGGGTTTCAGATGGGCCGTGTTTGTGCGCAGGCACATGTGCGGCAACTTGTTTATTTTCAAGTTAAAGCGAAGCCTCTGCCCCTCCTCTCCCCCCCCTTCCCCTCGAACGTATCTTGTTTCCTCGTGGAGAGGTGGGTTGGGGTTTGTTGGGTTTTTGGATGGGAAATTCTGGGGAGATGTAACGGCGTGGGGTGTTCGCTGTTTAAACGCTGGCTGTGAAACGGGCCGGGTGACTTTCTGCAGCCGTGCCGTAACTTCAGCAGCTGATTAATCAGGTTTTTTTCCTCTCCCCATATTCAGACTATTAAACTTTTGCTCCCACAGGTTATTTTGTCACCGTTTGAAATGTGTCCAAGCTCTCCAGCGCATTATTTTTGCAGGAGTTGGACACTTGTGTTCCCCACGCTCTGCTCTTCTGTATCCTGGAAACCTTGAGCTGCATTTAGGAGCTGTTTATTTTCAAAGAAACAGGACCTAAGAGTTCCCCCAGCACAGCTTGGAGGGAGAAGTCCCTTCTAGTCGTAGCAGAGCAAGGGTTAGTCCCTGGCACATCCGTCTGTGTGGCCGTCCGGGCTCGGCGATGTGCCACGCTCTGCCACCAGCGTCAGCAGGTGACTTGTGGAGGGGAGAGCTGGTGTTCAAAACAAAATAACTTCTTGTTGGGTTCCTGTACCATGTGCTGCACCCTCACAGCATGCGTCTTGCTTGTTAGATAAGCAAACGTGCTGCAAAGATAGAAAAAAACCAGCTCCACAAGGAGGAATAACCACGAGCGTCGCTGCTGCGGCGCTGGGCGGTCCCGCTCACCCAGCCCACAGCCCTGCTGGGCTGATTTTCTGGCCCCTTGGAGAAGAGCGAGTAAAGGGAGCAAAAGCGGTGGCAGAACTAGGGACACCCGCCGTCCTGGTACCTGTTAGGCCTCTGGAAGCGCTGAAGATCAGCTGCTTCTCTCCACCCCAGCGGTGAGGTTTGGCAATGGAAAATAAACCTTTTTATTTAGCTTTTATTTTTATTTTACAAGCTGGGTTTATGCCCGTCCCGGCAGGGCTCTGGTCGGTGGTGGGGTCTCCCAGTCCCCCCCGAGCAATCCTCATGCAGGAGGAGAGGCCCAGTTTCATGCTCGTGTCCATTAAACTACCAGCGGTGTGTTTTTACCGTGTACGTCTAGCAGTGGGTCGGGGAGCCGCAGCGATGGTGTGTGTCAGAAACCAGGGCCATGTCCAGGGCTCGCTGGGGAGCGATGCGCGGTTCTTTGTCCCTCCCTCTCTCATCTCGGAGGTCCCGTGGGCTGGCAGGAGCCCTCGAGCTTTCCATCGCCTGTACCGGCGAGCACCCAGTTTTGAGCTGCGCTTTGGGTCAGTACCCCACAACCTGCTCCCTGGCTGGGGTCGCAATGGCTCCTGCTTTGCTTTTCCACCCCCTTAGGAAAAAAAAAGCATCAAATCCTACTCCCTGTTTAGAGCTTTAAAAAAACCCCAAGATCTTATTTTAAAATGTAACGAACCATCCTCATTTGCATGCCGAGAGCTGTATCCCCTGGAGAGGTCCTGACCTGCTCCCCCTGTGCACGAATGTGTCTGGAGGTGATTCTACACCTAATGGTTGAATTTGGCTTCAAGTGGAAACCTGGGAACGTCCAGAACTCGTTCTGTGTTCGGGTCAGGCTCCTGCACTGAGCAGCGGCAGCGGGGGCAGGATCAGGGCCTGCAAATGTCATTTGCCAGCAAACGATTCAGAGACGTTCCCTCCAGGATCAGTTGGCCGATGGGCTCCGGCGCAGCCTGGATCGGAGCCAGATCGGTTTCACAAACCCTCAGCTCTGCACACACCCCCCCTTCTCCTGCGTTTGCGTAAAGGGAAGATCAACATCTTTCCCGAAGGATGAGTAGCTAAAATTTAAAGCTTCCTTTCCTAGCTGGTAGTCGGTCTCCACCCCAGCGTCGCGAGCTTGCGGTGCCCAGTGTGGGTCTGTCAGAGGCTGCTAGTGGGTTGCTCTCCCTGTGTCGTGTCTTTTTGACCAAAAAACTCGCTTTTTCAAGTATATTAATATTTTTGAGTAAGCAGGAGTGGAGCATCAGTCCACTGATGCTCTCCAGGAGAGTAGATGGGACAGAAGACAAGAGAGATTCAGAGCAGCTGGAAGCATTCGCTTCAGATCAGCATTTTGATTCTTTTTTTCTGAGGAAAATACGTTCGGCGCTGGTAAGCCGTGGTCCAGCTCTGCGCTGTGTTTTGCTGGGCACTGAGTGAATTTTAAGGGGGTTGCACGGTCGCCGGTGAGTTCGTGGGGTCAGTGAAGGGCAGGGTTGTGTAAGAGATGCTGTAAGTTGGGCTTAGAGCCCTGAACAGACAGACTTGCGCATTCTTTAATAAATAAATACATCGGGTAGTTACTGAGCTGCAAAGTGCTTCCCTGGAGCTTCGTGCCAGGGTGAAAATCAAAGGAGTCTGTAAGGTGCATCGAAGCGAGTGGAGCCCAATACCCAGCTCCGCATCTCGATCGCTGCTTTGGGCTGAGCTTGGCCACACTTGCTTCTACCCCTGAACAAATTGCCTTTTCTAATTGCCCCAAAGTACAGGTAACTTGTGAGCTTGCTCTCACCACTGCTCCCTGGCAGGGGTCCAGGACGGGCTTGCAGCTCTGGAGGAGAGCTTTTGAGAACGCATCCCGCCTAAAGAGTCGAGTCGCCGGCTTAACCTGTTTATTAGGTTTAGGGTTTGATTCGTTATCCCTCGGTCTGTGGTTGCCAGGGTTTGCAGCTCGACTCGGCGGCAGGAGCCACCCTTGGTCCGTGCTGTTGGGAGATGCTCAGCCCCGAGGACTCGACCAGGTTATCCCGGGTACCGCCAGTGTTGGTGTGTTGTGGGAAGGTGCGGGCAGGTATCCCGGCCAGACTGGGCTGCTGGAGGGCAGGGGAGAGAGCGCAGCCGGGGCTGGGGGCCTGTCCATGCCGCGCAGCACCCTGCCAAGCTAGATAGCGGCAGGCGGCTGCATGCCAGCCGAGGTCCTGGCAGGAGTGAAATGCTGTTAACAGCCATGATTATTAGCAGAGTATTAACCATATGCTGCGGGGATGCTGCTTGTCAGGGTGGGTTTCTAGCTTGATGAGACATTGTAGGGTGGGCAGGGGCTTGAGCAGTCAGATAGGACCCGCCGTCTGATTTCTCGACAAGCGGCTGCTCTCGTTGTGTGCCAGCCCTCGTGGCTCCAGCCATTGCATGGAGGGGCAAAGCCACACTGCTACCAGCAAGCAGGGCTTGAGCAAGCTCCTTCTGCCCCAGCCACTGCTGCTGCTGTCACGCTGGAGAATGCTGAACCGTGCCCTGTGCCCTGCTCCAGCCAAGGTGCAGTGCCTGCATTTCCATGATAAAACTCTCGCTTTTGTTTAGAGCGAAGCAGTTGTAAAGTTTGACCTTATGCCACAGTGGACTTCTGGGGCTGTGGTCAGGAAGGTCTGTCTTAAACGAGCACGTATGAAATATCCTGCTGGCAGCGGTGATTGAGTCGAATTCCCTCTTCTCCCCGAATTAACAGCTGGATCCTTTCCACGCTGCAAAAGAGAGTTCAGGTTTTGAGTTCAGGCCTGAGGTTGGTTCAGCCTGGAGTTCATAAGGTGGGAGAGCGGAGGAAGTGGAAACAGCTCTTTAATTTGAAAGCACTGACGCGCTGGTACAAGTGCACAATAAATGAATTGCTGCTCCGTGCTGTTACTTGTGCCTGGCAAATTCCCTTTCTCGCTCACGAGTTCGCCGTTGGAAGGGTGCAGGTGTTTGGATCTTGCCGTGTGCTGGATTTGCAGCTTTTAACATGGGAGAAATGGAGGGGGAATACATTCTTTGGGAGAGGTGGAAATTGAGCTACAAGGGGACGGAGAAGTTGTTGTCAGCTCGCAGGGAGGCTGGAGACAGGGCTTGAGAAACCAAATACAGAGTTAAGATGGGGGATTTTACATAACCATTTAAATCTATGTTATTCAAATCCAACAAAGGCCAAGTAATGACCCAATTACAGCTCTTCAGAGGCTTGAGACTGGGGTCCCTTCTCGGCACCCCCGGGGTCTCTTCTCGGCACCCCCTGGGGTCCCTCTGGTACGTGGCAGCTCTGGGCTATCTCCTGCCACCCCCCTGTTTATTTTTAAAGCAGCATTTAAAAGCAGAAAGGAAAGTCGCAGTGGGTGGGTGAACTTTTGCCTGCGAGTGACAGGCCAGCCAAGGCAGCCGGCACTTCACGAATGACTCGCGCCGGGCTCCTCGAGGCAACGTGCCCGCACGCCTTCAGCCCACACCAGGGTGGAAAAACAAGCAGGCAGCAAGAAAAACCCAAAACACTTCCTGGAGTTGGCACGCAATAAGTGTGTTTGGAGCCTGCATTGAGGTGAGGGGTAACCCGGAGTCCCCCCCTGCTTTAGCATCCCCACCTGCCTTGGCATGGAGAGGGGTCCGTGCCTCCTCGAGCCCTCGGGGAGGAAGAGCAGGAAGGTGTTGCATCAGTCTCGAAATCTGTCTCAGAGGAGGTGGGGAGGTGGGGAGGGCATCCCCGGGGTGCGGGGGCGTGCTGGGGATTGCCGGTGGCGGGGAGGGGGGACACCACCTCTTTTGCAGAAGTTGAAAGCGCTCATTGCACAATGGAACAAGGCTGCTCATTTTCTCCAGCCGTCTTTGCTGCTCAAACCCTGGGTTTTTCAGCATCAGCAAGTATGAAGCAGAAACGCTCGTGAAACAGAGCCAGCGGTGCTTTATTTTTGTTGGTTTTGTTGCTTTTTGCTGCTCGATACCGTTATGTTCACGTGTCTCACCCACCCCAGCTCGTTCACGCACTCGGAGCTGCCTCTTGCCACTTGGAAAGGGGGTTTTAACCACTTCACTTAATCTTCTTCCCTACCTTCAGAGCAGGGAGCGAGCACAGGCCGGGCGGGATCCACTGTAAAAATCCGCTGGGATTTTTCGTAATTTTGGAGATTTTGCAGAAAACAGCACTGCAAGCCTGGAGGGGGGGCAGGAAAAACCTATAGCGTTGCAGAGGAAGGTGAGCTGCAAGCCTCTGGTGTCGTCAGGGTTTGTTTGTGTTTTCTAGCCTGACTTCCTGAGGAAATGCAGCGTATTTGATGGCGGGGCCGCCGGCCCACCCGAGCGCCTTGGGAGCCCACCCCGGGTGTAAAGGAGCAGGGGGTTATGGCTGGGGGTGAAGCTATAGGACAGCGGGTGTCCGCAGGCGGGCTGCGAGCTTAAACCCTGCTCACACCCGGATTTAAACACATTTACATCACCTGTAGCTGAGAGCGTGTGTGCGAACGTATATACGATCCCAAATTTATGTTTTTCTTTTGAATGGCAGTTGGTTTCTTAACTGCTCTCTTTGCATCTCTACCACATTTAACTGTTGGGTGGTTTTTTTTTTTTTTGAAAACAAAGCTGGGCAGACAGTTTTGTACAAAGGAATGTTCCTGACCACAGCCAGACATCAGCTATGTCAGGGCATGAAACGCTGCCTTTCTGTAGGCTCTTGTGCCATGACATTGTTTAATCTTCAAAGCATTGAACTTTTTGAGTTACTCAGACGTTGCAAAGCTAAAAATAATAAAAATTCAAATGACTTGGTGGTGAAAGTATCTCGAGTTGAGTAGTAGAAGGGTATTAAAATGTTAATTCACAAAGCGTTTTCCCACCAGTTGGTTTATTGGCTGCGGCTCCATTTGTGTGGAGAATGGAGGAGAATTAGTTTGCTTTTCTGCTGCATGCAGGTGCGTCTAAATTTTTAAACAACGGCTTCTGAAAGCCTCCCAACTTCTGTTCCAAATATTTATCCAGGTTAGCTGACGAGGTATGCGGTGTTTTGGAGGAAGCTCCCTGGCAGGAGGAGATTAGTTGCGATACCGAAGCTGCAGCAGTTCAGCAAACAAATGGCCAGCATGGCCGATACTGTAAAATACGTTAATCTTTCTAATCATGAGTTCAACACTTTGCCCTTGGCGCGGCTTCTCTCGTGGGACCCCGGGGCTGTGCTGGAGCCCCCGAAGCACTGAGGGTGGGAGCTGCGCTTGAGGTCGAGCATTGCCAGGGCATGTGGCTTAGCCACCTCTGCCCATGCCAGCTGCCCACCGCCTCCCTGGGCACAGCACGTCACTGGAGTCAGGTCTGGGAGCACGGGACGCGCGGGATGAGACCCGGGGTGCTGGAGTGTTGCGGGATACGAGGAGCTTGGCGGGGTGCCGCAGCTTGGCGGGTGCTGTCCTCTTCCTGCTGGCTGTGTGTGAATGGTATCGGCCTTTCTCCACGGGCACCCTCTAGTCTGGGTCTTGGTGGGTAAGTTAGGGAAGAACCTGTTGGTTCTGACTGCAGCAGCGACGCTGCTTGGATGGTTTTCAGTTGCAGCGACGGAAGCGGGCGCGCTGCGTACGCAGAAGTTTATGTGGGTCGGAATGTGCGTGTAGGGGAGCGCCCAGCTGCGCTGCCCCCCCGTCCCTCCCCCAGCTGATCTCTCTAGCAGGGACACAAGGAGAGGAAAGTTTTTTGCATCAATAAAGCGCTTCTCTTCCCCCTTTCCTCCCCCCCGGCCTGCCCAACCTGACCCCCTTTGCAGCAGCACGGTAAAACTAACAGACTAAACTCTTTTCTCTTCCCTTCTCTCTCATCTTCTTGTTTTTCTAGATGTTTCCCCTGCCAGTGGCTAATGGAAAAAACAGACCCACGACGACCCTAGCGAGCACTCAGTTCGGAGGATCAGGTACTGTCATCTCCATTATTTTTTTTCTTAATGCTGTAATGTTTCTTGCAATGAATTTGTGCTTCCAGAGACCCGAAGGCGGGGGTTCTGTAGGTTTGTGTTACGTGGTTTTCTGGTGGTGGTTTGCTACTGTTTCTCGGGATGATTTTCTTGCCGCTCCGCGTGTCTCTGGGTAGGCAAAGCTGCTCTTGCCGACCCGTCTCCGATCAGGCCCCACCTGAGCTGAAGGTTGTTGTCTCGCTGCTCTGATGGAAGCAGCCCAGGCGCAGACAGTTGGTGCTGTTCTCTTAAGCTGCTTAGACGGACGCGTGTCTGCCCTGGAAGGCTTTTGCTGGTGGTGGTGGTGAATTCCTGGGGCTCAGCTGCCCGAAGGGAGGCTCTGGGATGATTTGGGTGGCTGCTCCGTTCTCTCCCTCCAGCAGCTCCCTGCTGTTGGGTGGGATCTCGGCATGCAAAAAAGGGCCTTTGCAAAGCCCTCCTGGCCAGATGTCTCCAGGGAGGTGGGCAGCAAGGGTGGCTGGAGCTGTTTCACCAGCCTCCGAGCTGGATCCAGTGTGGTTTTGGGGTGCTGTGGAGCAGACCATTGCCTGTCCCGCCTCGCCATGGCTGGCTCCGCTCCCCAGGAGCACTGAATGGCTGCATCTCCTCCAGCCAGGATGCCGAGGAGGGGCCAGGGGTGCTGACATCAAAGGGCTTTGGGAGCAGGGTGTCTGCGGGAGGAGCGGGCTGGTAATCCAGCTGCCATAGGAGACTGTCTGAAGGGCGTGTGGCTTTAGATGTCTGATGGGGAAACACGGCGCTGGGTGATTGGAGGCTGAAGTGGAGAATTCCCCGGCTGGGCAGACGGCGCAGTGCTGTGCCAGGCGTTTGATGCCCAGGGAAGCCGCTCCGTGCAGGGCTCGCTGCGGCCCCTGGCATGCAGGAAGTTCAGGTAATTTGCCGGTCTTGCCGAAACATGCTGACGCTTTGAGGGTGGTTAAAACTTGACCTCCTCTATGTGGGCTCACTCGAGCTGCCCAGGGAAACTCCTGGCCATGTGGAATGGACACCGGGAGGCATCCTGGAGACTGGAGTGGGATTTCTGGGTAGCAGCTCTGAGGCCACAGTGCGCGGTGGGGCAGCTCTCTGGGAAGCCTGCGGGAGAGGGACGGGAGGGGTGTGCTCTGCCCTGCCCCGTTCCTGCGCTTTTTGACCAGGGAAATTTGATGCTTTCAGATCGGGCTGTTTAGCAGCATGTCAAGATGGTTTTGAGCAAACATTTTTACAGGGAGGGAAGCTGTTGAGTGGGTGCTGGAGGCAGTTTGAGGGGAGAAAACTCTCGGGTTAACCCAGATGGAAGCTGATCTCTCCAGTGAGTGTTCCCGTGTGCGACTTCTGCTGTTAAAATAATCCACAAAGGATGCGCTACACGCTGGTGAGAGGATAGCGATGGAGCAGCTCGTGTTAATTTGTTTCCTGCTCGGTGCTGGCTTGACCGCCAGGTTTCTAGTGCCGGCCAGCGAGGAAAGGCTGCAAGCAGGGCTCTGCGGTACGGCCAGCGCAGCCACCAGATCCCCCTCTGCTTGGCTGTGCAGCAGCCGAAATGACACAAAACCTCCCTCCCTCTCCACCCCCTTCTCTTTTGGGTGAGTGGAAGGTAATGGTGACACCACCCTTCCTCTGGGCTGCTGCTTTTTGAGGCTGGCTGTGAGCAGCTCGTCCAAACAGAGGACTGATGTTATACAACTGCACCCAAGGCAGTTGCACAACTGCTGCTGTCCTGCTCGCAGCATTCTGGGGCGGCTCTTTCATGGGGATCCTGGTGTGAAACAGAGCTCAGGGCTTGGTGTAGGGGAAGTCTTTTCCTCCACCAGTGGAGTTGGCCAGTTGTCCTTGGCCTCACCTTTGGAGACCTGGGGGTACGTTTCATTTGTGTGTCAGCTTTATGACTTCTGAATGTTTGATGGTTGATTTTTGCTGGTGGGGTGAATAACTGCTGTAAGATGTTACCAGCTGTGCCATGCACGGGGGCATCCTGTGTCTGTTCAAAGCATCCAAGGTGCCTGAACTGGCTCCTAGGTGGTGGCGAGTGGTTGTTTTCATAGTTCGTTGATGTTGGTTTAGCTTAATTCACTAAGTGACATCAAAATACAGTCAGATCTGGGTTCTTCTGCAAAGACACAACCAGCCATGTGGCTCAAAATTCAATTTGAAGTTGAATTGTATTCAGTTTCAAACTTTAGGACAAGAGGAAATGGCCTCCAGTTGTTCCAGGGGAGGTTGAGGTTGGCCCTGAGGTACAATTTCTTGCCTGTTGGGGTTGTCCAGGCATGTCCCAGGGTGCCCAGGGCAGTGGTGGAGTCCCCATCCCTGGAGGGGTTTCCCAGCCGTGTGGAGGTGGTGCTGAGGGACAGGGGTCAGTGGGGACCTGGCAGTGCTGGGGAAACGATTGAACTTGATGATCTTAAAGATCTCTTCCAACCAAAATGATTCTGTGACTCAGAATTGTCACCAGCCCTGATGTGGTTAGAGGGCAAAGAGCAGATGGTCCTTGGATTTAGGGCCGTGGGCTTGCTGAGGGAGCCCTGCACCACGCTGTAATCTGCACCTGAAGATTAGCTCCCAAAATCTTCTTGCCTTGTAGGAAGGCCTGGACTTCATCTTTAATATACCTCAAGTTTTCTGAAAGCTCCTGTTCGCTGGGTGTCCCACACCCCTGATACAGACAGCACAGCATTTCCCCTCCGCTGCCTGGAAAGGGAACGCAGACACCGATTCGCTGAGGTCCCAGCTCGCTGGTGTGCACTGTAGTGCCAGTATCTCACTCTTTGGGGTTATTGGAGTAACCCCAAGACAAAAATTTGGTGTTTTCATGTTTCTGCCCACCCTTGGATAGGTGAATTTGTGGCCTCCCACTTTTCATCTCTTTCCTTTTGGGCAATACGTATCTTTTGTTTTTTTCCCCTCCAGAGGAGCCGTTGACTCGAGGCTTTACTCCTCAGGGGAAGGCAGGAGTGAAGGGAGCGAGGCAGGGGCTCTGATGACTCCCGGCCGAATTGCCCCACTTGCCAAGATGAGGTTCTTGCTTCCAGCATCCAGCTGGTAAATAAGGTAGCGCAGCATTTGAAACAGCGCTGCTAGAAAATCAGGCTAATAAAATTGCCCCAAATTCAAATCCTGTCCAAATCCCCGTTAATAACTGCCCTGGCCAAGCCGCAGCGGCCCCTTCGCTGAGGGGAACCCGCTTCTCTCTCCCAGGCCAGCAAAATTCAAAGCGTTAATGCAACCCCTCCGGCTTTGAGATCCTTTTGCTTTTATACTTGTCTCCTAGTTTTATTTTAAGCTCTGCCACCGTTTCCCTCATTTCTGTCCTTAAATGCACTGGGGAGGAGCTGGTTTCGCTCCCCCGCCGCACGGACAATTCAGCACCTCCGCTTTGCGTTTTCTTGGCAAGGCGAAACCCAACAATTGCCACTGGGATGGAGCTGACGTCAGGCAGCCCATGTCTGCGGCATTTATAGCACATATAGGTCACCGCAGGGAAGTTGGTCTTCCTGGGGCTTTGAGCTGCAACTCGTGTTTTCCAGCGTACGCCGAGTCCTGCGCTGCCGGTGTGTTAGCCGGGACGCTCAGCGTGTCCCTGTTGTCCTGCTCCTAGAAGGCTGCGGTTTCATCGCCCCCTCGCCAAACTGTTTGTTTATTCTTTGCAGCAGCAAAATATCTTAAACCGTGTCCTCCGTGCCCCCCGCCCCGTGCCGTAGTTCATAAATGACTAATCTGATCAGAAACGAGCTCCCTCCCAGCGCGCTTAATTAAACCGTGCCTCTAGCAGGAAACCGCTCGTGCTAAAATTCGCATGGAAACAACCGTTTTTAATTGACATTTAGACAGCAGGAGTGGCAGGAGGCGAAGAAGTTTCATTGTCTCTTCCCAGCCTGGGCTGTGGCGTGGGGCCGGGCCGGGGACGTCGCCTCGTGGCTGCTGAGTTTTCGGTGGGCTCAGCGCGTGTCCACGGTGCCTTTGCTCCAGCAGATGAGTTGGGGCTCTGCGGAGCAGGGAAGTAAAGCCGAGGCAGATGGTTTTGTGAGGTAACGCGGCTCCCGAGCAGCGCTTTGGATCCACCGTTAACATGGGAGCGTGCGATGGTCTCCCCTTCGCGTCGGAACCGGTGAGCGATGCCAGGTTTGTGTCCTACTGAATCAGGAGCCAGGCGCTCTCCTGCTGCCAGGTCATTCTGCTCGCGACAAATAAAAGCTCTGCTAAAAAATCAGCTTTTTTCTTTTCCCCTTCCCTTTTCAGTCAGTGAATTCACCATTAAATGCCTTTTCCTTCTCGCTTTGTGCTGAAGGGAGATGGGAGCTCCTTTGCTTGGGATCTCTCTGGTGGGTTTGGAAGGGAGAGTCCCCTCCCGGTCTGCACCGTGATTTCCACCCCCAAAATTTGTTCGGCACTTTTTTGCTGGTGAGATGGTGCGATGAGGCTCATTGTTGAGGGAATTGCTTTGATCGGGGCGAGTTCATAAAATCCATTTGAAGCTTTTCAAAGAGCTACAAGCTGGTGCATGTAACAAATTTTAAGTTATAGTCTCCTGAACAAAGCGAGCGCGTTCTCCCTGGAGGGAGGCGAGTCCATATCCCCTTTGAAAACCTCCTTTAAACAACGTTCAAACTTGGATACCTGTGGCAACAGCACTGAAAGTCGTAAATTCTCCGAAAGATGGAGTTGTCTCTTTAATTGGTGCTATGGGTGAGCTGTTTGAAGATTTAATTATTTAGCGTGGGCTCGCAGCCCTGGATGGGGAAGCTCCAAGGTGGGGAGGGGAGGGTCTGGAGCCCCGGCCGGTGCCTGCCCCGGCAGCTCAGCGAAGGCAGGGGCGGTGCTGGGCTCCCCTTCACTCATGGGACAGTTTGCAGTAAAAGCATTTTAAGTTCAAATCACAGAATCGTTGAGGTTAGCAAAGACCTTGAAGACCATCGAGTCCAACCGTTAGAGAGCCGCGAAGAGCCAAGCGCGGCGTTTCTGTTGCCGCGCTGTCAGCAATCGAGTCTCAGGCTGCAGAAACCCATTTGCAACTATTTACCAGAGTGAGGAAAGCGGGAGCTTTTATTAGTAAGGCTGTATCACGTTTTCCTACTAACTGCCTCTAGTTCCCACATGTTTTGCTTGTGCCGAAGTGGGAGTGATGGGCTTCGCTTGCTATTTTGATAGATGATGAAAGGCAGACATGAGGTGCGCAATATGGGGCTCGAGATTTAAAACGGGCTCTTGCCATTAAAGCGAGTCCTCCAGGCTGCTTGTTTATGTTGCGGTTGCGTTCGTGCCCCTGCAGCAGGCTCCAAAAACTGTCACTAAACACAGAGCCACCACCACAAAGAAGGCAAAGCAGAAAAATTTACTTGCCTGCCGATTGGTGTGACCGTTTTTTCCAAAGTAAAAATGACTTTTCAGCCATTAGCCAAGGGAAAAATAAAGCCTGGCCATGGACAAGTCAAGCTGGCAAATCTGCGAGGTCTTGTTAGCGTGGAAGGAGCCTCCCACTGCTCCTCGCACCCCTGGAGCGTTCCCATTCCTGCTGCCGGAGTGTCGGAGGGTGCTGCTGGTGTGTCGGAGGGAACACCCAGGGCGCCGCAGTCCCAGCCTTCCCAGTAGCAAAGCCTGGAGGACTCTCAGGGCAGTTTGTCTCCCACGTGCTGGTCAGGTGCGTGGAACAACTTTCCACTTTGTGGCTGTCTCTGCCTTCGGGAAGCTCTTGTTCTCCTTCCTCTCCCCTTCCTGCTCCCTGTTTTTCCCGTTAGCAGGGTTGGGAAGAAGCGGCTCGGAGGGCCCGAAAGCTGGGGGCAGGGAGCGCGGGGCCGGCAGGAAATAGCAAGCAAGGGGGAACAAATGGCAGGGGAAGATCTTCACGCCTGTCTCCCTTAATCCAGTGTCACACCCCGGTTGCATCTCTGATCCTCCTGTCCTGGGGTGCCTGTTCCTGCTCCCACCAGCCAGGTGCTTCTCCTGCACCTTTGCAGTGGGGTTGAAACACGAAGGCCTTCCCCCCCCTCCCCGCCTCTTTTTCTCTGTTACTTCTCAGGAATTAATTTTTTTCCTCGAATTTTTGGGTGAGGCTGAGCACGAGGGTGTCCTGCCAGAGGCCCGGCTGGTTTCTAACAGATACGTGAGGAATGAGCCTGGGAAGAGCAGGAAAACGGCAACCATGCTGTCGGGGCAGTGGGGATGCTCTGAGAGCAGCTCGATGAGACTTGAGAGAGAAGAAAGAAATGTATTATGCTGAGGGGGGTGAGACCCTGGCCCAGGTTGCCCCGAGAGGCGGCAGAAGCCCATCCCTGGCACCATCCCAGGTCAGGTTGGCCCTTGGGGCTCTGAGCCCCCTGCTCTGGTTGCAGATGTCCCTGCTCCCTGCAGGGGTTGGACTGGGGGAGCTCTGAAGGTCCCTTCAACCCAAACCAGTCTGGGATTCGATGATTCAGTTGGGGAGAGGCAAATACCACCCAGTCCCTGTCTTGGTGTGTGTTTAACTTCAGGGTTGGGGTTTTTTTTTTCCGTTCTTCCACGCTGAGGAAGGGTCCTCCAGGCTGGATTTGAGATTTTGAGCTGGGAAAGAGCGTGGAGAACGTCTGGGGTGCTAGAGCCGTACTGAGATCAGTGACAGCTTTTGTTTAGAAACTGCAAATTTGACACAGCCCTTGTTTGAGCACACACAGCTTGAACTTTGCCAGCAGAGCTGAAGCAGAGCAGCTTTGCTGCCGGCGGAGCTCTTCCCTTCCCGGGATGAGGCAATCAGTCCCCGTGTCACTGTGCCTGCTCGAGGGCTTGTGATGAGCTGAGTGTGTCTTATGTAAAAACCACGTGCGTTGCCTGGATCGAGGCTGACGTGAAGCTGGGCTGGGAGCGAACCTTCCGCGTTTCCACAGAGCGTGTACAAGCTCAAGCACCTGCTTTTCTTTCCATTAGAGGAGCTGGTTGCATATGAATCGCATGGCTGATGTCACTGCCTTCCCCGTCCCACTGTCTTCTCGCCATGAGGGCCAGGGTCTTGTGGCAAACGATCTGCTGGAGGCAGCACATTTGGTTTGGCGCTGGGATGCAGCAGCTCTGCCTCAGCCCGCCTCAAATCCTGCTCCTGCAGGACTGCCCGAGCGGCACGTGTTGGCTCAGCGTCCCAGCTCAAGGCCTCGCACGCCTGTTGTGCCCTTTCCAAAGGGGAGAGATGGCTTTGGAAGGGGCCCAGCAGCTCTGGCAAGCGTTTCTGCTGGACCTCGCTGCTGCTAATTTCAAATTCTGCATGCTCCGGAGAGTGCCGTGCTCCAGCACGTGTCCCGTGTGCCTTTTGCATCTCCATTGTTAATGTTTCTATGCAGTGAAACTCAAATGGGAATGACTATTCATTTATTTATTTAGCAAATGGGTGTCCTAGGGGATGGATTTAATGCGTGGTGCTGTTTTGTCTCTCTGGATGGCCTCGTCTCTAACCCGGCACAACATTCTCTGGTGTTGACATGGCTGAAGGATGCTCTGAATACATCTTCTCTGCTCACTAGAGCCCAGAATCGCTGCTAAAGGTGGTCTTTTCAATGCTCTTCTATCACGAGAGCAAACTCTGGACCCAACCAGATAATGATGTTATTCACAAGTGACATTTTCACAAGTAGGAAGATGATGGTGATCTGCCACTGAAGTCGGCAGCGTCTCTGTTTCCTGAGCGCTTTGAGCCACAGACCCGAGAGCCCGAGACCGTCAGCTAAGCGCTGTGGACAGGTGAAGCCCTCTGGGGAAACGCCATGTCCCCTCTTCGAGATGATTGTCTGAGCTGGGCCGTTCTGCCTGTGGGCAGCAGCGTGGCATGATGAGCTAACTGGGAGACCTGGAAACCTGCCCAGCAGCAGCGCCAGCCACACCGTGCCTGAAAAACACGCTGCGCTCCTGGGAGCGGGTTTGGTACATCTCCCCCACAGTGCCGGTAAACCCCGGGTCGCTCATCGCCGGTTATTGGTTCTCTTTTGTCTTGCCGCTTCTGCTCAGCCTGTTCGACCTGCTCCGGGTGCGAGAGCAGAGGGGTTCGCCCGCCCACTTGCTGGCGGGTGCCCAGCACCTGCCTCACGGCCTGGAGGGCTGCTGAGTGGTGGGGCCAGTGGTGGACGTGCAGCCAATGCAGCTGTCTCAGCTATGCCAAAAAGTTTGCCCTCATCTGCCTCTTGGATTCCCAGCCGCGTGGGTTGGGATTATCCTGCCCTCTCCCAACACCTCCAAATAGCTGAGAAATCCCAGGAGCATGGCAAGGGGATGGCAGCCCCGAGGAGGAGCACCAGTTCACCCACCTGTCCCCATGTGATGAGGACAAGGGACCTGGGCAGCACTGGGACTGGGCGCTAGGGTTTTCCTGGCACATCCGCAGGCCACCGGCCCAGCTGGGTATGTTCAACCAAGAGAAGTGCAGGGTCCTGCACCCAGAGAGGAACAACCCCCTGCACCAGTACAGGTGAGGAGTGACCTGCTGGGAAGCAGCTCTGGGCAGGACCTGGGAGTGCTGGTGGACAAGTTTCCTATGAGCCAGCAATGGGCCCTCGTGGCCAAAGAGGCCAATGGTCTCCTGGGGTGCATTGAGAAGCGTGTGGCCAGCAGGTCGGGGAGGGTCTCCTCCCCCTCTGCTCTGCCCCAGCGAGGCCACATCTGGAGCCCTGTGCCCAATTCTGGGCTCCCCAGTCCCAGAGAGACAAGGAGCTACTGGAGAGAGTCCAGTGGAGGCTGCGAGGATGAGGAGGGGCTGGAGCATCTCTGTGCCAAGGAAGGGCTGAGAGCCCTGGGGCTGTTCAGCTGGGGAAGAGCAGCCTGAGAGGGGACCTCCTCAATGTGACCAACAGCTAAAGGGGGGTCAGGAGAGGGGCCAGACTCTGCCCAGTGGTGCCCAGTGACAGGACAAGGGGCAACGGGCACAAACTGGAACCCAGAAAGTTCCACCTGAGCAGGAGGAGAAACTTCTTTGGTGTGAGGGTGAGGGAGCCCTGGCCCAGGCTGCTCAGAGAGGTGGTGGAGTCTCCTGCTCCGGAGAGATCCCAAACCCGCCTGGACCCCAAACTGGGCAACTGCTGTGGGGACCTGCTGGAGCAGGGGCTTGGACTGGGTGATCTGCAGAGGTCCTCTCCAACCCACCAGTCTGGGGATCCTGTGAACCTGCTCCACTTGGGAGGTGAGGATGGGCAGTGACCCACTCGGTGTCACACTTCCCAGCTGTCTGGCTGCTGGGAGGCTGTGGAATACCCCAAGCTGATGTGCTGGGTAAGTGCAGGCACTGGCTGGTGACTGGTGCTGCTGCGGGAGGGGCTGTGGGGCTTTTACCCAGGGTGGCTGCAGGTCATCGGGCAGTTGATGCTGTGGCCCTGCCAGATCAGCCATCGCGGGGAGCATTGCTCCATGCGCTTTGAGGTCCTTCTGCCCAAAGGTTCTCAAATACTTTGCAAGTCTTGATTAGCGCGTTAGCGTAACCAAATTGAGTTACAGATGCCACGGAGGGAAGAAAGGTGCTGCGCCCCTTCAGCATTGACTTAAAGTTTAATTAATTTTGTTGCCAAATGAAGCATGAAATACAGTGTGAAATATCTTGTGGTGCTGAATGTGTAATTGTATGGGGGACCGGGAGCACGGCGAGCGCTGAGGGGAGGAGATCACCCCAGGCACGCTGGGGCACGGAGCTCTCGTGGCACTGACACGTGTGTGTCTGGCAGCGGTGGCACAGCTGGGCTTCCCGCTGGCGGTGACATCGAGCTGACTGGGGGGCCGTGTGCCCCAGCAGCTCTCCCTGGGGAGGTAGGACTGGGACCTCAGGTGGAAGCGACATCTGAAGACGCTGTAGGGTTTGTCACTGTTGGTCTTTTCCTGCCGGAGGATCTGACCCTGGGCAAGGTGCAAACAGCTGGAGAAGACTCAGGCCTGTGGCTCCCCGCGATCTGTCCTCTCCTCG
Source organism: Bucorvus abyssinicus (assembly GCA_009769605.1). NCBI lineage: Eukaryota > Metazoa > Chordata > Aves > Bucerotiformes > Bucorvidae > Bucorvus > Bucorvus abyssinicus. Next base: position 11,420,337 of record CM020055.1, read on the forward strand.
CCAGGACACGGCGGGAGCAGCCGCGGTGGCCTTTGCGTCTTCGCCGTCTCAAAACCGACTGGACCTGGATTTGGGGTCGCATGTAGGGAGGTAGTTTTGGCATCTGATTGTAGAGATTCTGGGTTTTTCTGTCCCGGGTCGCCTTGCAGGGTGGAAATACATGTGAAGAAACACCAGGGGAGGAAAAAGCTGAACTGTGAGTGAAGATTTCTTGATTCAGCTTCTAAGAGTTCTTGTAGCGGCTGTTTTGATGCTCTTCTCACTGCTGTGCTTAGTGTTTCTGGAGGGAGAATGTCTTCACAACGCCTTGATCCCCCACTAAAGGAGGGAAAGAAGCAGTCCAGGACACCTGCCCCCTTTTTTTTTTGTCTTGAATTCTTCAGTTAACTCTCCAGGTAACCCAGCTCCAAAGCCAGCAGGGAGAAAAATCTAAAGACATACTATCCATCTGCCTGTTAACCCGGAGGAGCATGTCCCCACCTCCAAAGTGACCTGAGGCAACATCTTCCTCTAAATTTAGCTGGAGATTGCGTCATGAACAAGAGGGAGGTGAAGTTAATGTGGCAGAAGCTTTTTCTAGCAGGGGAGTCTTCCTGGTTAGACAGGGACTGAAAATAAATAAACGGGCTTTGTCTGGGGATGAGGCTGGGAGGAAGGGCAGCCTCCAGCACCCCAGCATGCATGTGGAGGAGGGTTTTTGTCATACCAAATGGGGCAAAGGACACTTGTCTACAAAAGCTTTGCCAATCCTAAAGAGTAGGAACCTTCTAGGAAAGTGGGTGACGCTCCCCGTGTCCCGTCTGCAGGATGCTGGGGCTGCCAGCCAGCTGCGGGAGCTCCCTTGGTGGCAGCACTCGCCTCTCCTGGGACCCGCTGGGCAGCAGGTTTGGTGGTGGCTGCCCTGGGCTTGCTGGCCACCACTTAAGGCAGAGCTGTTCCTCTCCTTCTCAAAGACTTTGGAAGCATCTTCTGCCCATCGTTCATCCCTGGCCCCTGGGGACAAGGAAGCAGCGAGGCTTTTCCCCTTCCAAAAGCCCTCCCGGGTCCCTGTCATGATGTTCTGTGGTCATAGATGTGGTGGCATCCAGGAGTGCCCCAGGGGACAACCCACTGTGGCCCTGACCTGGAAGAAGACCCAGCCAAACTGCTGCAGGACAAGCCTTGGAGGACACTGGTGTGGCCAGTCCCCTCTCTTACCTTTCTGCCTCCTGCCACCACCGGGTGGGGGGGACACGGTGACAAAACCCGTCCTTGTAGTGCTGAGTGTGTGACCCCTGCCCAGACAGCGGGGAGGTCCCGCGCCCCTTCTGCTTTCTGGGACATGGTTTTTTTTGAAGTGAGGTGGTCCCTATTCCAAAGGCTTCTTAATGCCCCGTTAACATTGTTATACAAAGCAGCAGCGTGCCGCTTAATTAGGAAAAATACCTACTAACCTCCACCATATGTTGCTCTTCTCGTCGTATTTGCATTTGAAAGTCCAGCTGAATTTCAATGTGAAACTGGATTTTATCCAAATGACGAATGGCCCCAGAGGCTGTGGGAAGGTGGATGTGCCTCCCTATCGCATGGGGCTGGGTTTTTGTTTTGGGTTGGGTTTTTTTTTTTTTCACTTTTTAAAGAAAAAATAATTAAAGCCAGGTTCTTTTATTCCTTGTACCATGCTTCAAACTCTTTGCCCCTTTCCTCTAAATCCTCCGGTCACCTTGTCTGCTGGGTGGTCACTCGGGCATCCTCTGCAGTGCAGAGACTCCAGCCCTGTGAAGGACAGAGATTAGATTTTCTCCTCAGCGACGTGGTTCCAGGGGCAGCTCTGCTCACGGCCAAGGAGACGAGCCCGCTGCCGAGCCTCCCTGCGCCGCCGGGTTCTGGCTGCGGCTGCTCAGTCCTCGCAGGTTTGTTACCTCTTGAAAAAGACTTCGGTCTTGACAGGCACCTTCTCTTCCAGAAGGCGACTCAGCGGCCCGGCCACGCGGGCTCTGAGTCGCCGTTGCCTCCACAGCAGCAGCGTGATGAGGGTTATTCGCTTCGTTTTCGCAGCTTCCCATGTGCCTCAGCTCTTTATTTGTAGTTTGGAGTGGTGGCAGCTCCCAGCCCTCCCCGGACGGGACCATGGTTTCTCTGGGGCCATTGCTTCTCGGGCAGCGGTCCCCAGCCACTGTAAAACCGGAGCGGTGGCATCTCGCTGCTGTTGGGCTGCTGGCAGAAGAGCTGTTTCACGAGCCGTGGCGGCTGGGGCCGTGGCAAGCGCATCCCCACAGTCTCTTAGAGCTGCCTGGACTTTCCACGTGGCCGGAGGCTGGATTCTCTCCTCGCTTGAGGTGCGTTTAAACTGAGCTAAGCTCTGTAACGAGCTCAGCGTGACGTCGCTGAGCTGGGTATGCTGATGCGGCTCTTAGTGACCTTTTGCCTCACCCACCTGGCAAAAAAAACCCTTAAAAATCACTCCGTATCCTGATTATTTCACATCCTCTGCAAATCTGTCTCGGAGCGTGGCTTGGGTGCTGGGCCAGCCGTGGTGCTCGCAGAGGTTGCTGGCTGCCACAGGTTTCTGACTTTTGTTCTCCTTTCTTGGCCCCTTGGAGATCAGTTCAATCTTTAAGACAGTTTTTGTTGGGGTGTTTTGTTGTGTTAATGCAGCTGAACTAATATGATTACATTTCCAGATTTGGGTAATGGAATAACAAGTCAGGAAGCTTTTTTTTTTTTCCCTTAAAAAAAAAAAAAAGACTTTATATCACTTCCAAATTATCCAAGTCTCCACTTGGGAAGATCTTTCCCTTTCTCAGTCCTGGCGAAAGGGCTGCTGCACCTTGTGCTCTGTGCTGTGGTTGTCCACAGACCTGAAGCAACCACAAGGTTGCCCAAAAGATGGGTCTTCCCTTCCCTGTGAGAGCTGCTGGGCTGAAGGGGCCACCTACATCCCCCTGTCCACATTTCAGGCAGAGACCCCGGCCCACATACCCTTCCCTGGGGCGGCTTCACCAGGGTCTGGAGGTGTTCTTGGCTTTGCTCGCTCTCCGGTTTCGGAGGAGCGATCTGGAAAACAGCTCAGCCGCATCGTCTCGCAGTGGCAACTTCCTTTCTAAAAAGAGAAGGATGTTGCGGAGTTCGTGGCTTCCCATTCTTTTCCCCAATTTGAGCGCTTTCCTGCCGTCGGTCCCCCAGCGTGTGGTCTGCTTTGGTTTGGAGACAGCTGAAAGCAGACCCTGGCACGGGGCACCTGTGTCCTGGAGCCAGGCACTCTCTGGCTTCCCATGTCACCTCCTGGGATGGAGGTACTGGCCAGTGGAGCCCCCGCACCGGCCCAGCCCTGTGGGGCCACGGTGTTTGCCCTTCTTTGGGTATGCTGACAGAAGGTAGTGACTCACTTTCCATCGGGCCGATAGTTACCCCGCTCCGCTTGTATTTGTGTTGTGTAGCCAGCAGGATTATTTATAACTTCGCCAGCATCCCGAGTCTATTGTTTCAGCAAAGAGCAGGAATGACTAGATGACTTCCTGAGATTTTTTTTTTTTACCACCCCCTCATTTTTTTTTATTTTTTTTAAAATCTGCTTTTCCTTCCAAGTATTATATTCGCCAGTTGGATGCTTTCCCCCCACATCTTCCCCTCCTGATTGTGCGTTTGTGCTGCTGACAATCCCACTACCGGTGTCGCTTCAACTCTAAAAAATCTCCCAGGAAACAAGGGTCTGCACCCCGGGGGCAGCCAGGAGGCACCTTCCAAGGACACAAGCGGCTCTGGCTGGTCCTGCACTGGCTTCGCAGGTGCTGAGGACCAAGGCACGAGGCTCCAGCAGTGCTGTCAACGGGAGCGTGAGTGCCCGTGTGCTTGCAGGATTTTCCTTGTGCTATGGGTGCCTCGGGATGCTGGGCTGGTCCAAGCCACCAGCACCTTTGTGCTCTGGTTCAATGGTTTTTGAAGGTGTTACCTGGGGCAATCCGAAGGTCTCACCAAAAGTCATTTCCATCCTGGTGGAAGCGGTGCATCGAGCCCAGGGATGTGGCAGTGGTGGGCGTGGGAGAAGTGGGTCCTGAGCTCCTGTCCTGGCCTGTGTGGCCACTCACCCAGTGGCAATGGTCCCATCTGGGCAGTATTTGCCCTAAATCCTGGAGCTCTCCTGGTTCTTGTCCTGCTCCTCTTTGTCCATCTGCCTGCAGTGAAATCACTGTTGGTACTGCAAGACCCAGCACTCATCACTGCTTTAATTAAGCTCTTTTCTGGAGGTCAGTGGCCCAGCAGGTAAAGGTGTGCAGAATGGCAGGGTGGTTTGGTGAACCCAGCTGATCCAAACCTCTGGGAGTGACCTGCAGGTTGAGTGTCCTCTGGGAGCAACACCCCAATGGCTGCTGTCCACAGCTTCTCCTTGCCCAAACAGCCCAGGTCTGCTTTGGGTCTTCTTGCTTAAAATTGGGACATAAGATTTGTGCTTCGGGTTTAGTTTAGTTGAATTCTCCTTCTGGCCAAGTGGGATGTTGTGAGGTGGAGCCTCGGTGGTGTCTGTCCTGGCCACGTTTCCTTCGATAGCTGCTTCTGGGCCGTGATGTAATGAGCAGCCTCTGAGGTTAGAGCGGCTGCAGCCGCGACCTGCAAAAGCGACCTGGAGGCAAAACAGCTGAGGAGGAAGAAGTCTCTGCTGGCTTGTGGTCAGCAGAGATCCTGCAGAAGTCCTCTCGGTTTCTATTAGTTCAGAACTCAAAACTTCATGCTTGTTTATTTTTAAGCCACTGTTTCTAGCCGAGGTGCCGGCAAACCCTTGGTTCTCCTCTCCCCTGGGTAAGAGCCGCCTCGTAGCGCCTCTGGCTCTGGGCCCTTCCCTGGTGGGGCCGCAGGGCAGCAGTGGAAGGGGTTGGTGATGGCCTGGCCTGTCTCTGGTCCTGTCCTGTTTCACAGCGAGAGGCACAGAGGAGTGTTGCTCTCCCTGTGCTGACTTTCCAGGAGCTGCCCGGCGCCAAGCGCCAGCGTGAAGCTGATCCAAACAGAGCTCTGCCACCCTGGAAATGCCACTCGGGTGCGAGCAGCGAGTCCTGAACTCTGTCCTGTGGGGTTTTAACGTACTGTTCCTGGCTGGTTTTGCTTTTCCACGTTTCTCATGGTGCAGAGCTCTGGGTACAGGTCAGAAATTGCAGGAGTGTAGCATGAGATCCCAGCCTGGGCGAGAGATGATGCTTCAAGAAGGGCCTGGGAATTGAGGTATCTCAGAGAACTGATGTCCAGAGCCATGAGCTCACAGCAAACCCCTGGGGTCCTCTCTAGGTTCCTTGCTGCTGTCAATATTGTAGGTCCTTTGGGCCAGGCACTTCACTTGCTTCTTGTACGAGCCGGTCCCAAAGCCTTTCAGCCCAAGCGGGGTGGTTTTGGATCGTGCAGGAGCTTCTGCATCCAAGCAGACGCTTGTGCCAGCTGCTGGGCTGCCTCCCACTGCTGCTGCTCCTTCCTATGAGGTTTTCATGCTGCTGTTCCCCTGGCCAGGACACCCTTTTTCTGGCTCCTTCCCATCCCGGTCACTCGGTTATTTTGATTTTCTCTCCTAGCTGGAACCTACAGGCTGTGATCTCCCCTAAGGTGCTGGTACGATTCCTGTACCATCCGCCACTGTTTCCCTGGAAAAGCCGAGCCTGAACAGCACTGAATTCCCACTTCCTACCATCCTCAGGTTCCTTTCAATGGGAGTGCACAGAAAATAAAGCTGAGGGAGAAGCTTGGGAGCTGGAACTGATACTGTGACACACTGTGACACACCGCAGCTTAGGACCTCCAGAGCCAGGAGAGCCAGGCAGGAGCATCTCCTCCAGCACCCCACCTCTTCCAGCCCTACAGAGACCAGCACTTCTCCCCCAGCCTGCTTTGTGTTTTTTGTTCTGTTTTCTTTAAATAATTTTCTAAAAAGCTGAAACTGTAGCACTGGTGCTTTTTTACCTGAAGAAGAAAACTGAAAGGTTAGTGAGATGTTGTGGTTTGGGTCTCCAGGCGTGCGAGGACCTGGTTGAGCGCAAGTGCTTGCTCTGAGAAGCGGCTCGGCAGCGTGTGGGTTAAAGGCTGGAGATGTGTCTGTCCACGCAGGTATTTAAGGGATAATCTGTGTCACTTTTGCTGTCGCAGCTCTGGTCTCTGCGGTCTCTGCGGCTGCATTCCCAGCTCTGCCCTCATTTTTGGACGAGCCTCTCCATATGTACAATAGCTACAAACAGTTTTGTTCCCCAGAGAGGCTTTGAGGTTTAACATTTATGAAATGCTTTGAGATCTGCAGATAAAAGAAAGCAAGACAATAAACAGCGACCAGGGCTGTGCCAAAGAAATACCCTGTATCGCCACACCAGAGCCACGCAGGATGGGGTGGAGGTGGCTTTTGTTGGAGGGCAAACAACTGCTCCAGAAGTCGTTGCTGCAGACCTGGGAGCCCTGCAAGCAGGAGGGGTGCAGCTCAGCCCCGACCCTGACCCTTAGACGGGCTCCTGTTAAGGATAAGAGCACGATTGAGGCACGTAGGTGAGATTTTTCCCTGCACTTCATGTTTCCCCGGGGCTCTCAGGCTGTACCAGGGCTCCCTGGGAGCGAACCTGGGCTGGAAGAGATGCTGCCGAGTTGCTCTTTGCTCTCTGGGCAGTGCATCATAAAATGCCCTGGTAAACTTAATCCACTCCATAAACCTTGTTAACTTTCTTTTAACTGCCTTCGCCTGTCCTTAACGTGAACTCCTTTATAGTCCCCCCAGACAAAGGCAGGCAGCGTGGGCAGGGACGGAGGAACTGGGAGCCACGCTCCTCCCCGGAGCTCCCAGCCGGTGGGAGGAGCGCGCTGGGGCTGGGACCGCTCGGCACAGGGGTGCTGGGCTCCTGGGCCACCGGCTCCTCAGCGGACATGGCATCTCAGAACAAGCTGGCTTGGGGTAGGTCTTCCTGCCAGACATCTGGCAAGGTTGGGGTTTTTTGGCAGAGGTTGGGAGGATGGAGCGTAAAGGAATAATTTTGAGCGGATCAGTTGGGAATTCTGCTCTCGAGGGATTTGGAGGTGGGTGGGCTGGAGAGTCAGGCTGGAATTCTTCAGGGATCCTTCTGTCCTCCTCCCCATGCTCTGGGTACCTGCCTCTCAGTACCGTTCCGCGTCTGGGCAGGAGCAGAGACCGTTAGTGCTGCTTGAGGACACACGACCCTGTTTTGTGGCTCTGCGAGAATAGCTCAACTTTTCCTGCTGCTTCCCTGCCTTCCCCTGTAACATACGTAAATCCCTTCAAACCCTTTAAGGCAAGCTGTGGCAAGGGGCACGGCGAGGAGGAGGGTATGTAGCCAAGGGGGTGACCCCGGTCCCCACGCTGCGAGCCGGTAGCTGGCGTGGCAACCTGCTATGGCTGGGTGGGTAGCATGACCTGGATGTGATGTTTTCTTGCCCTGCAAGGGGCTTTTGGGGTGGTTTTCATTTCAACCGGTTTTAGAAGCGAGTCAAGCCCATGCCCAGCTCTCCGGAGATGGTCTTGCTGTAATTCGAGTGGCTCATGCATAACTTGAGAGAAACCAGTTTGTCTGAATCCCTGCAAATGGTGCTTTGAAATGAGGTGGGCTCCAGGGGCTCTTGCTCTGGTCGGGAAAACTACACTCTTAGTTTTAAATAAACTTGGGCTTGTGTTTAGGCGAGGCAGTGTGTCGTGTGCTCCACAGTGGAGGGTGTTCCCCCAGGGTTCCGGGAAGCACCTGAGCGTTTGGGATGCTGCTGAGATAAGGGGGAGTGGGCAGGATGGACAAAGTTGTGCAAGGCCAGAAGTAGCTTCCCATGAGAGAGTTAAACTTCCGCATCCGAGGTCACCAGAGGTAGATGTGTGCTCCTTGTCCGGATCAGAGCAGTGTGGGCAGGAGCTGGTCAGCTGCACCCTGGAGCGTGGTGGATCCTGGGCACCAGAGAGGATCACAACCAGCTTGTTTTCCCCTCCTTTCTGTCTGGGGTGAGAGGTGTGGAGCTGTGGTTTTGCAAACAGCTGAGCTGATGGTGCTTGCTGCCAGCTGAGGTCTTCCTCTTCCCATCCGTCCTGGCCTGCCCCGTCCTGGGGGCTTCTGGGGCACGTTGTGCTCCAAATGGGGAACTGATTTTTGTTGGGTTTCCTGCTGTCTCGCGCATTCAGCAGCCTCTGGAAAGTCCAGCGAGCCCCAGAACTTGTTCAAGATAAATGCAGGTCAAGAAGGGCCCTTTCCTTCCAGAGCAGCGATGGCTGTGATGCCTTGAACCACCTCATGAAGCTGGTGCAGCAAGGAGGGAGCTTGGTCTGGGTGGCCCAAGGTCCCCCCAGGAGCAGAGGTGGGAGCCTGGTCATTCAGTGATGACTTTTGGTCCTTGACATTTTCCTTGCTGCACTGAGGCCTGGAATGGCTTCACCCCCCGTTTTATCGCTGTGTTTTCTTTCCAAAGCTGCATTTGAAAATGCAGCCACTTTTCTGCAGGGCGGCAGCTTCTCCTCAGGAGAACATGCAGCGTTTCACCCAGGTCTGCCTGAAGCCACAAACTGTGGAGCTCCAGGGTTTTCACCCCCTTCAGACAGCCAGAGCTTCTGTGTTTATGGGTTGGGCACTGATGTGGCTCCGTGTTCATGGGGGAAAAAATTCCTTGAGCTTCTTGTAGTTAAGAGAAGGCAAACTTAAAGGAAAGTATCAGAGAAACTTGTTAATGGTCGATTTTCCTAGACGGTTCTGTTGGGATTCCTGATAAGAAGGGTTAGGTCTTGTCCGGACAAAAGCACTAGGAAATGAAACCTCGTGTAGAGGAGACACGGACAAGATCATATAATAGGGCTCTTTTTGTCTCCAGCTTGTTCCTCTGAATCGCTCCCAGCGCTGATGTGAAGAGCATTTAAAGGGCTCGGACGTGGTGCGTGAGGCTGGATGCTTGCATGGGTTCACCATGACTCTTCCCAGCAGCATCGCCCGTCCGCAGCCCCAGTCATGGGGCAGGGTGATGTGAAAGATGTAAATTAGGTGAAATGTTGCTCCTTAATGTTGTAACAGTCAGAAGAATCAAACCTTTGCAGGACTTCCTAGGAACTGTGTGGTGGCTTCTCAGGGCTCATAGAGATCAGACTGAAGGGGACAAACTCCTTGAGTAATGCTAAAGCTGCCCCCAGGAAATGGTTTGAAATGTGTGTGTAAGGAAAAAGTGCTGGTCAGCCCTAGAAATCAGAGGAGCCGTGGTACATGTTGAGTGCCATCTACTGGCACCTCATCCGTGGGATGGACGGGTTTGCCTGGGTACAGGTCAGCAGCACTGGACCCCCCTGGGGCTTGTGGAGGGAGGGCTCGGTGTGTCCAGCCTGCTGACAGAGGGATGTTAAGGACGGGCTTCTCCTCCGCTCGTTCAGCGATGTCCTTGTTGTCCAAGCAAGTTGTAGTCCCACCCAGTGCAAAAGCCCAGAAATAGCTGTCTGCTGAGGTTGACACATCCCAGCCTGAGCTGGATGCTTCCTATGGTACCTCCATGGCTGATGTCACGTGGGACGCATCCAGGCTGCTGTTGGCAGAAGCCGTGCCAAGATCCACTCTTGGCCCTCCCTTGAGCTGGCCCCATGTTCTTGTCTATGAACCAGACCAGGTGACCAATCTTCATTTTCAAATAAAACAACCACCAGCACCACCTCAGCCCTTTAATCTCTTTGCCAGCCCTTGGGCTGATGCGCTGCTGGGAGACAGGTGTTGGGATATGGTTTTATGGACAAAGAGAATCATGGCACAAGGGGCTGGAGCAACTTTCCAGAGTCCCCTGGCTAACAGTGTGATTAGAAACAGAGTCTCAGAGTCTGCCTAAACCCACAGTGCGACATCTTGACCTTTACTGAGTCTACTCAGTCTTGAGCTCTGCTGTGGTCCAGAGGCTGGCTGAGCCCTCGCCTGATGGTCGCTACACCATCCACACCTCTGGAGACCTTCAGACAGAGCTGAGGGTTCTATTTATTTGTTTATTTTCAAGTCAGCTCTTCCTGTGACTTGTCCTTTTGGCTTTAGGGGTATGAGGGGAATTTGGGGCATGGAGTTGCATGAAAATGTGGATCCTTCACAGGGGAAGGGACAAGTGCACATCTTGAAGTGTTTGAAGAGGAAAAAAAAAAAAAGAGTTGTGGTTCTTGGAAATGGTGCTTCTTAGTAGCAAGTAGATTGAATACAGCCCTTTTTAATGCAATTTAAATGATCGGTGGTATATTCAATTAGGGAAATATTTGGCGGAGCTCTAAATAGGTCACATCTGTCCTTAAACTTCTTAAGGTAAATATCTCACCATGCTGTGTTGTGTTGACCAAATTCTGTAAGAACTGCTGCCTGGGAGGGAAAACTCCTTGGCTGCACTTGCGCTTATCCCCAAACCCTGCGCCTTGTGCGCTGCCGCATTTGGGTTTGCTGTAGGGCTGCCTGAGTAAGCCTGGCTTGTGTGTTCAGGGCATATTCATCTCCTGAAGTTTGCACTCCGGGGTTGGCATCAGACTGGGATTGGTGGCTTCCGTGTTGCTCTCAGGGACAGGACGGCAGCCGTGAGCCTGCGGCTCGGCAACGCTCGCCTCGGGAAGGGCGAAGGCAAAAAGACAAACCCTCGGTGCAGCAACCATAGTCTTGAAGTTATTTGCAAACAAAAGCTGGAGCCGAGGGCTTGCCCCGGCCCGCGGAGGGAGGCAGGTGGTGGTGCTGGTGAGAACGCTTTGTTTGGGAAAGTTTTTCTCATTGTGTCGAACAATTCTTCTTAGATGATCCTTCCTGTGGGCTGAATCATCGTCTCGGCGAACACGTTGGCTGTCCCAACGCATCCTGGATGGTCCGGGGCTGCCCAGCACCCCGCAGGATCGTGGTGTTTGGGGTCAGGATAGACACTCCTGAATGTGCGTCTGGTTCAGCTTTCCTCTCCCCTCTGGAATCTGTTTTTTTCCCCTTGCTCCGAGGAAGTTTGCAGGGTAAGCGCTGGCTCGTTAGTGATAGAGCCACGAGTCATTAACCACCATCCCTCCGCTCCGAGAAGACTTACAGATAAACCACCAAGGCCGCCGTGATTGTGTGCGTGTCTGGTTGGCCGTTTCCCCACGTAATTTCCACATTATTTGGAAAAGGTCTTTAATTTGTCTAATTTTTAACTGCCTCTGGCCTCCCTACCTTTGGCTTCGCGGCGTGGCCGCGGCGGTGGGCTGGGAGGGCTCACGTACGCCACGGCTGGCACCGCTCTCGGCAGGCAGCCCGGGGCAGCCTCCAAGGAAAGACATTTCATTCAATTTGAAATGTCTCTCTGGCAAACTTTGGGATGGTTTGGTTATTTTCTCTTTTTGGCCAGGTAGAAGTAAACAGGCTTTTGTCCCCTATTTTCTTGCTTGGTGAGTAATGGAAACCGAGTGGGAAAAGATTTCTGTTCCCCAGCAAAAGGCTGGTGTTCTGGTTGCATTTCTGATACCGTCATTTTATTTTACATTGCAAATTAAACAATACTTGGAAAGATGCAAATCAGGGCGGAAATAGAGGTATATGCTTCTAAGTAAAGCCGTGGGGGTGTTTGTGCCTGTTCCGTGCATCTGCCTCTGTGCGAACTCCACAACCGCCCGCGGGACACGAGAGGTCAGTCCGTGGCGTCTCGGGGGACCTGCCGCCGTCGTATTTCATTCCTCGCTGGCGTTGGGCTGCTGTGCGCGCTCAGCAAAATGAATTCTTTCTTTGGACAACAATACGTGCGTGAGTGTCGAGTGTCTGCAGCTTTCATGAGTGTGCAACTTTGTGGTGAAATAAATGAGCTGGAAAAAACAGGATGTGGATTGACTCGCGCTCTTCTCCCCAAAGCTTTCGGTTTAATGGAATATAGCCCCTTGCTCCGGGAATAAGCCTCTATCTACTGAATTTAAATTGTGTTGTGGTAGGAAACATCGTGCAGAACATGAGTAAAGGTCCGTGCAGGGGCTGTCTTTGCTGCAGGACTGCAGGTCCCGGGAGCCCTCAGAGGTCCTTCAAGCCGGGGGCTTCTGACTGGTGTGAGCTTGATGTTCAGGTCAAGGATGTAAATCCTCGTAGCTCCCCGGGTTTTAATATGTAGTTACTAGAATTAAACATTTTCAAATTGCACTCCTGGAAATAAATCGTGAGGAGCTGGGTGTCAGCAGCACTCGGTGAGGTTGGGTTGAAGAACTGCTGGAGGGGTGATGGGGCGGCACGGCTGGTGCCCACCGTTGGGTTTGTCTGCACTGGGATTTAGCAACCTGGAGTCGGAGCCCCTTTCGATGTGGGAGTGCACCTCCTTGCTCTTCTGCAGGGTTGGTTTTATCTCTGGTGGCTCTTCTCCAGGCAGGGGCTCGTCCCCAGGGCTCGGGGCAGCCCCTCGTGCTGCTCCCACCCTGCAGCCCTGCTTGGCGGTGGGACCACGGGACTATCCGGCCGGTGGCTTCACGCCATCGCCTCACACCGGGTCTGTTTCTGTCTGCAAGGAGGGTGGCAGAGCCGCTCCTCCGAAACACGCCTCGATCCGAGGTGCTGGCAAAGGAGAAGCGAATTCTCTGACACCTGTTACTGGTCTGACTCAAACCGATGTTGCTCTTGGTCCGTGTCCCTGCACTTGTGTCCCTTAGACCCTCCTTGACATCCTGCCTCGGGCAGAGCGTGGCTGGACTCTTGGGCTAGAGTGGAGACAGGGGTAGGTTCAGCTGGAGAGGCTGGGGACAAGGGACATGGTGGGTTTGTCCTGCAGGCTGCTGACCTTTTGGAAGCAGCGACTGCTCAAGCCCCGTGTTATCCTTCATCCCCTTTCCACGCTGCTCCTTTGTGCTCTTGTTTGGTCATCGCTGTGCCTTTGTTTTTACAGCTGGGGGAAGTGTTTTGAGCTTTCAAGTTTGTTTTCTTCCCTCTGGTTGTCGTCACAGGTTTGTTTTCTCTCTCCCTGTGGCATCTTGCTGGCTTTCCTAGGGGCTGGGAGGCCCTAGGACCATCTCTGCTCTCTGTGCCTCTCCGCTGCCGCAGTGGGCTTCTTCCCTGCGCTTGGGATGCCCGATGCCCTCGCTGCCTTCTCTTGGTCTCCCTGTTTTTTTGTTAGTTTTATAAACCCCATCCAGTTTGGCATCCTCCAGGAAAAACATAGCCCAGCAATTTGCCGTGGGACTCTGAGTCCCGTCCTTGGCTGTGCTGTGGACACTGGTGGTGATGCCTGTGCCACGGTGCAGCATTGTCCCACCACCAGCCCTGCGTGCCATTGTTTTGCAACAGATTTGGGCTGGTCCAGGAGATTTATTTCCTTAATTATGACTTTACGGAGGAAAACTCTCATTTTGATTACCAAAAACAGAGGGGGGACCTTCCTGTAGGGTCTCCAATCAACCCTTGTTCCTCAAGTGAAAGGTGGTTCCATTTTCTTGTGGGGTAAGCAGTGACCTGACCCACAGCAGAAGCTCTGAGTGCGGCTTTGACTGAAACACCATGTGCATCATCTCCCAGACCATCTCCAAAAGACCAGCAGTAACTAAAGTACTTCTTTGGCTCTTTTGTCCCCCCTTTCTGGCTTTTTTTTTGGAGCTGGCTGTAGGTGTAATTTCTCTCCATACTCATCCCTCATCCAAAGCCGATGGGGAATGGATCCTTCTTCCCCACTGGTACCGCTCCTGTCTTTCCCCAGCCCCAAACGCTTCCTAAATCCCAGCTCTGGTGGGGACTGTGCAGAAACTGCTGAACCAGAATACGGTGCAGGAGATGCCAGAGCAGATGCTAAGCGGAGGAATTAATGATCACCAAAGTGGTGGCATCAGCTTTTTTTAAGTCAAAAATTATCCCTGAGTGCGCGTTTGGGGAGGGGGGAGGTGGCAGCGGGCGCTTCCCTGGGGATGAGGCGCGGGGGCCCGTGTGGGGTGGATGTGCGTGTCTTGGCTCTGAATTCTCAGTACATTCATCACCACGAAGATAAATGGGCAGAGTGTGCCCCATAAATCTTGCAGGGATCTGTGTGAGCGGGCTCGGAGATGACCCGTTTGTTTAAGGTGTCGGCATGGTTGTACCTGTCCCTGCTCCGAGTGCCTGGTCTGGAGGTTGGCGTCGCTGCCCGCCGCGGTCCAGAGCATCCTCCTGCTCCTCCTGGGCGGGTCGGGAAGCGGCAGCACGGAGGGACAAAGGGACAGGACCGAGCTGGCTCCTGGGGAGCTGTGAGCTTCTCAGGCAGGTGGCTCTCAAACGAGACCCCCTGAAATTCCTTCTCCCCAGGCAGCTGCAAAGCCCAGCCTCGCTGTCCCGGCCAGCCAGCTTTGGTCCAACCCCACGTTTCGAGGCAGTGGAGGGGATAAAACAGCGCGAGCGCGAGGCGAGGATGCCTGATGAGCCCCAGGAGCAGGAGCCCCCAGGGTGGCATCGCCGGGGACCCTGCGCTGCTCTCCAGGTGTTTGGCACTGCTGGCTTTGGGGGGAATTCTGTTCCTTTTTTTTTTTTTCTTTTAAATTGTTTTGTCATGCGCCGGGAAAAGGAAGTGAACAAATTGTATAGTCCCCTCCACAATCGACGTCCTGTAAACAGCTACCGGCTGCCTTCCATTCGCGGCTGTTTTTTCCTCTTCGGGGGTGGACGGGGCTGGTAAATAAACAGGCAGCGCTGGCGGCCGCTCCCAGCGCCCGCTTTCCCCCTCCTCACAGGGGCTCTGCCCGCACCCACGTGCCTTTCCCGGGGGGTTTGTCCTCGCCGAGCGGTGGTGCGAGGGTCTGGGGAGCCAACTCTTGCCAGGAAAAACAACTTTGCTAGTTTGACTGGGACTAAAGCTAATTACTAGTCGACTAATTTTATTGATTTCAAATCCCTTTTAGCAGAGATTTTGCTGTGAGGCTGATCGCCAGAGCGATTAGGACACAAAGCCGCTTAATTTGGAAGTGTTTATCAAGCAGCCTTCTGTCACCTCTGTTTCAAATCAAATTACGGTGGCACCGGGGTCTCTCTCCAGGGCGGCTCGTGCCATCCCACCTCCGTCGGGCTTGGCTGCACTTCTCTCGGGGCAGCTCAGGGGCTAGAGAGGTGACAGGTATCCATCCCGCAAGCACGGTGGGCCGCTGGCTGTGCGGTTTTTAGCCCCAGTTGCCAGCACATCCCCATCCTGCCCCGACCCGTGGGCACCACTGCGGCTGCAGGGCTGAATCGGCCGGTCCCAAAGCCTCGCTGCGGGCACCTCGTGGGCAGTTGACCCTTGAAGGTGGAAGATGCCACCTTCACAGCAGCTGCGGCTGCTCTGACCCTTGTCCAGCCACGCGAGGGGCTTGGCCTAAATATTTTTAATAGACTTTAAAAAAAAAAAAAAAAAGCCCAGCCTGGTCGTTTGGATGGGAATCAGCTTAGGGAGGGTGCTTTGACGCTGGCAGATTGCGGAGGCAGTGGCCTGGGGGAGGGACGCGCTCAGCCCGGCTCAGCCCCGGCTCGAGCCCCCACAGCAGTGTCCCCGCTGTCACCCGTGGGGCTGCCGTGAGGGACCCTCCCTGCACCCTCCTCTTGGCATCCAAGAAGAGGCGCCTTCGAGTCATTTGAGGCTGCTGGACCACTGCAGCTCGGCAGCAGCGCGTGTTCTCCGTCGGGTATCCCTTGGTCCAGGATTTGCGAGCAAAAACTCTGCATGTTGCTGCACGAACGATGTCCAAGAGGTCTCAGGAGCCAAACGTCCTGCTGTGCCCAGCCTGCGGGTCTGGAGGGGTGGCTGCCCAGCCCCTGAGCTGAGGAATCGTTAGGGATCGAGCTTGTTGCGAAAGCCCTTGGTCTGCACGCAGAGGCTGAGCATCAGGGAGACCTTCTTGGCCATCTCCAGGGGTCAGAAAGCCCCACACCCTCTTTGATGCCTTTTCTTGTTTAAGAGTCGAGAGTTTAAAGTGGTTTCGTGGTCTGTTGGAAAACAGCTCCTGGTGCCCCGTGTCGCCGGTCACTGGTGCGGAGCCTTTTGCTATGGGCGTGAGGGGCTTTTTGGCTGAGACGAAACGTGGACAAATTATTTTGATCCGTGCCGAGAGCTCAGGACGGTTCTCGTCTATCAGCTCTTCTTAGCTGCTGCACAAAATCGTAAGGGAAAAAAAAAATCACCGTCTGACAGCTACATCTTATTCTATTAGTATGTTTTAATTAGAACATGAGCAAGAAATGTGCTATGAATATTCATGATCAGGGTTATTAAAATGCACAATTAATCTGTATGCTTTTTAATAACTGTATTAATGGGGAGAGGAGGTAGCTCCTATTTTTGTCTTTTCCAAGTTGGCGAGCGCGCCTTAACGTGGCTCGTTGGCAAAGGGGCTGATTTTAAACCCCAGTTGGCTCCCGACAGCCGCCTGCACACGCGGGCGTCCCCGAAGCTTCGCCCCGGCACTGGCGGAGTGTTGGGAAGGCTGCGAAGCTCAGCGCTCCAAAGCCAGACGTGCCAGAGTTAACCTAGCTTGTGCCAACGTGGTTCAGCTCCGTGCCACTGGAGTCCTGAGTTGGTTGGTAACTTGGATTTGTGATTTTGGTTTTTTTTGCCTGGGACTGTGAAGGTTTTACCGCAGGAATCTGTGCCCGGGGGTGAGGCAGAGTTGGGGGCCAGGGAGGTGCCCGCGGGATCTCTGGCTCATCCAACAGCGCCTGAGCAATGCCCGTAGGCAGGAAACACGTCGCCAGGTGCCCCGCGGGGCTTCTGGCTGTGCCCGGGCACCCAGCCTTGCTGCTGGGCCAAGAGGGGCCGGGTGGGATCCTTGGGAGATCAGCTGGGGAGAGCCCTGGGATGGGGCTGCCTGAGCAGCATCCTTACCTCAGCCTGCCCCATCTTCTGCTCTTCCTCTCCCTCCATTGGGGTCTAGCCCAGCTGCTCAGTGCTGGATGGTGCCTGTGGGAAGGCTGGGCTTGGGGGCACCGTGGGCTGGGGAGAGCGCGACCACGTTTGCTGGTGGCACTATCTTCACAGGTTTTATGGTGGGAGTGGAGCAAAGCCCTGCTGACGGTGCTTTTTCCAGGAGCACCTGCCCGTGGCCAAGCTCTGGGTTTTCGCAGGGTTGGCAGAGGGCGTTTGCTGCCAAATTTTCGATCCTTAACTTGGGTAGGAAGGGAGGGAAGAGCAGGCTGGCACCGAAGGAGGGACGGATGCCAGAAGTCAGAAGCGGGCAGGCTGTTCTTCCCTGGCTTCCTCCCAGGAATCCCTGAATTCTTAAAGCACCCGCGGGCTGCAAGCGGGCGATTTTTGCCAGCACCTTCCATGCCGGTCAGTGACTGCAGCTCGGGGAAGGCATCAGAGCTTTTTTCCAGCAGGCAGCGGGCTGGTCCACGGGCACGCTTGGGGGTGGCCAAGCCTTTGGGGGCACTTCCAGAGCCGTGGCCGCTTTCCTCGCGTGGTAGAGCCACAACCTGCCCTCACCTTGGCTGGCAATCAACCACGTGAACACCAGCGCCTGGAGGGGAAAAAGGCCTTTTGAGTCTCCCTGGGGGCTGGTTTGCTGTTGCTGTTGCAGGATCTGGCCCTGGTTGGGTGCCACAGGGCGACGGGGACATGGTCAGGGTTTCCCTCCCAGCTCCCTCTCGACTGGGGTGGGGAGAGCAGTGGGGGCTGCTTGCCCCCAGCTCCATGTCTCGGTCTGGGAGAGTGGCTGGTCCTCGCAGCCTGCCATGGTCCATCCGTGCCGTCGGAGCACCCGGTGCGATGTCCACCCCTCCGTGGGGCTCCGCAGCGTGGCAGTAGCTCGTGCACAGGGTTTCTCCGTGTCTAGGGGATGCCTGAGCCTCTTGGCCTCAGCTTTTGTCACCCGTATCACCTGCAGTCTCCTCTTCCCTCCTGCCGTGGGGAGGGCTGGATGTGATTTATTTACTCATTTTTGGGGAATTTTGGCAAATATTTCATCCTGGGCTTCCAAGTACCCAGAGTCCTCCCTCCAGAGCCCCCCCCCCCAGCCTGCCCCACTGAGCACCCTGGCCTGGGGATGCTCCTCTGCCATCAGGTGGGTTTGAGATGGGAGCGGTGGCTCTGCGGGAGGGCAGGGTGAGCCACGACCCACAAGTGATTCAGGACCCACAACTGATCCGGGACCCGCGAATGCTCATCCTGCGCGGTGCAGGGGTTGAGAACCCCCTGCCTTGGCTTCCCCGTTGGCTCTGGGGCTCCCGGGGCACATCGTGGGGACACCGGCCGCAGCCTCATCCTCCCGGTGCAGAGGAACAAGTTCACCAGGGATGTCTGAGGCTGCGGCTCCCGCTCGTGTCTTCGCCCTGACTCGGGGAGCTTTAAAACCACCCGTGAAAGCAAAACGATGAGAAGGAGCATTTCTGCCTCCTGATCTCCGCTGGTGTTTGCAGGGTGTGCAGATGAATTGCTGTAGAAAAACACATTAGCAAAGCAAAAGTTTATTCTAGGAAGTAGGAGGTGGGAGAATTGGCAGTAATTCTCCCTAGTATCCAAGGTATTATTAGAGGCTTATCCCTGCTCTGCACAGTAATCACATTGGAAATTTTTGATTAGAAAACAAAATCTAAATGAGAATTATGAATATTCATTAGGTGTGGAGATTAATATGCATAATTATGCAAATTAGACAGCAATTAAACACCAATTCTCTGGGGAAATGATTAACACAAAGGCGCAGAAATAGAAGGATGTAATTTGAAAGAAGTTTCTGGTTAAATGAACAGTGAGGGGAGCAGAGGAGACAAATACACGGCGTGTTTGCCATAATAATCAGCTTTGCTAAAATGAAATTGGAGTGTGCTCTGCCCCCACCATGTCCTTGCTCCCGCACCCCTGTCCCTGCCACCCCTGCCCCTGCCACCGTCCTGTGCCTCCACCGTCACTACCGCTGCGAGGGGTCTCTGCTCCTAAGAGATCATCTCTGATGGCACTTGGGTGTTGATGGAAGAGCCGGTGCAGGGGGGTGGTCCCTAGAGACCCCTGGTGCTGGGGATGGCATGGGCTGATGCTGGGAGCTGCTGCAAGAGGCTTCTTGTGCCGCCCTATGGCACGCGTGGCCATATACCCGCTGCAGTGGGGCTGGGGTTTCTGTGGGACAAGGCAGAGAGATGGCTCTGCCCGGTGCTGTCCGTGCTCAGCCTCCTGCAGATGCGGGGTTTCTCCCTGTCCATCCCTGCCCAATGCCCTCTCTCAAACCCCCGGCTTTACCGCACGAGCCTTTGAGTGGGGAGATGCCGACTGCCACTCCCTGACCCCGGTCACCGCCCAGGGCGGAGGAGACGGACCAGTGCAGTCAGAAATCCTGCTCCTGAGTTGAGCTGTGGCTCCACTGCCAGGAAAGGTTTCTTCATGCAGTCATGGTGCCAGCTCAAACTGCCAGAGCTTTGCTGATGCGACGCCCTGGGCTTTTTTTACTCCCGATGGATGTTCACCAGCTCCCCCGGGTGCCAGTCTGCTGGTAGCCTGAGGCGCAGCCTGGGTGGACCTGGCAGACGATGAAAGGAGCCGGTTTCCTGCCGCAGTCTGTGTGCAGACACATTGCAAAACCTTCCTGCTTGGTCCTTTGGCATCTCGGGTTGGGTCCTCTTTGCCAAGGATATGCTCGAGAGGGCTAAAAACAAGCTGGATTGGAGCATGCTCTGATGGGCCCCGCGTTGACAACACACGATGGGCTTAAATAAATGTTGAAAGAGTGTGACTGAGGTGCAGGTACCGCCGTACCCCCAGCAATCCCTGTCGGAGGCTCTTTGAGCTCTGAGCGCTCTTTCTATCTGCTCAGTGAAGAGCGGGGTTTGGCCACGGGCACAAACTGGGTCCTGCTGGAGCATCAGGATGGGTGCAATGAGTTTTTAATTCATACTCCTCTTCACCATCTCTTTGAGGAGAAGAGGTTCGTGGGCGCGCTCTGGAATAAAGCGAATTAAAATACTTGTTCCTCCTCTTCCCTCTGTCCCGTGTTTTGGGATGTTTCCAGGCTGCGGTGGGATTTGCTTTGAAGTTTGTGGAATAAACTTGCAGCTGGAGCGGGAAGGTGAGGAGGGAGAGGGGAGGGTCGGTCACGCCAAGTGGAAGTGGTTTATTAATGAAAATATTGTTTTGTTTGTAGAAGGAAGAGTTAATTTTGCGCGAACACCTTTGAGGCTTTGCTGATAAAGCAAGAGTAACCTTTGTTCTTCCTGTTTTTCGGTAGGTTTGGATGAAAGACCGGGATCAGGTTCCTGGGGAACGGGAGATCAAAACAGCTCCACATTTGACCAAGGAAGGGTAAGGACAGAGCACAACCACCGAGCTCCAACCAAAGCAAACTGGGGCTTTTCCATGGCTTCTGGGCACAGGCGTCTGTGCCCGGGTTGGCACTGACCCTGGAACCGCTTTTCTTGCCCCAGTTTGGACACTGGTTCTGTTAACCCTGTGGGGAGAGGGGCCGCCCCCGTCCCCATCTCCCCAGGCTTTGCTGCCTGGAGGGGCCGGGGTCGGAGGGCACGGGAAGGGTTTTGCAGGGAAGGAGTCGAGGCTGTGACAGCGCGTAGCTGGGGCCTGAGGAGGGGAAGAGAGGAAAGACGTTAACTTGATTGAAATGGTGCTCTTTGGAGAGATGCTCGTGTTCTAACGGGTTTGTGCGAGTCTTTGCAATGGCACCTTTCCCTTAGGTCGGTGGTGGATCAGGGCTGTGGTGCCATTTCTCGTTTTTATAGGCCTCTTCTCGCCCTTTGGCCCCTCCGGCTCGGGGAGGGGGTGCCTGGCTCTCACCCAGTGGGTGCCGAGCCACCAGGTGACAGCAGAAACTGCCCGAGAGCTGCCAGCAAGGGGCAAACCCCCCGTATGTCCCTGTTTTGGTGCCATATCCCCTCCCCGTGCCACGGCCTCGTGCCTACACTGCCCTGCTCTGCCTTGCCATGAGCGTAAGATCGTTTCTGTGCCCTTTTTATGAGGAGCTTTTGGCTTTGACTCTTCCTGCTATGGCTGCGCTCCAACAGCCTCGCGTTTGGGTCGGCACCCCCACGCACCCGGCGCTGACTCTCCCGTGTTGCTTCAGCAGAGCTATGGCGAGGGCCCCCACTACGGCGAGCCCAGGGACCTGCCGTCGCACAACAGCATCTCTTCATCGCCATTCCTCGGCGCTGGCCTCGTGGGTAAGTGCCTTTCAGCTGCCTTGGGGGGCGTGTGGGCAAAGCAGGGGACGTCTACTGCAGAATGGCAGGTGGTGGTGGGAGCGCTGGCACCCGGCGTGGCTGTTCCCCACATCAGACCTGCTCTGGGAGCTGTTCTCCACGCTGTGGTTAAAGGAGCTGCTGGCCAGAGGGTCTCAGCAGCGCCCGGTGCGTGCGACAGCCGCCGTGTTTTATGCGCGTGATTATTTTTCCCTGCTTTACCGTAGCACCCAGAGGCAGTAGAGAATATTGATGCCCACCGCACTGGCACGGGCTGGGCTGAGATTCTCTTGGGAGCTGGTGATCAGGGGTGGAAAAGCACCGGGAGGGAGGGGGTGAAAACTCACAGCTCATCATGAAGATCTTGCCGCAGGCTGGTGGCTGCTGTGCTGTCCAGCCCCACAGCCCCGGAGCGGTGCAGGCTCCGCAGAGAGCTGGAGGTGCTCCCCAAGGCTGCACTGGGGTTTGGGGGAGCCTGTTCTTGCATCCAGCAGCCTTGACTGGCTCCTCTGTCCCCTGCCCCAACCAGGCAGTGCGAGGAGCTCGCGGGGAGCAGCGAGTGCCGTGCAGCCCCATCCCCGCCTGCCGTGCTGGGGACAGTGATCCTGTGTGACCGGATGTGTGTCACAATTCACCCAGTTACCTCTCCCAGCTCGGGGGTGGGAGGAGAGATTAACAGCAGAAAATATCCATCCTGAAGGGCTTAGAGAGCTCTAATGACATTAGGGCAGGAATTGGGGTTAGTCCTCCCCACCTTTGCCCACGCAGTGGTGGTTAAAAGCCTCTGGTGAGTGCGGAAGGAGCGGTGTGGGGGCAGTGGTGTTAGCCCGTGGTTGGATGGGTGGGGGTAGAAGAGAGAATTGTGTTTGAAACAGAAAATCCCCACCACGGTAAGAGGTTCCTCCTGCAGAGCTGGTCAGAAAGGGGAAGAGAGGGAAGTGAGCAGCCTGGCGTTCGCTCCTCCTGGCTCAGGTCTGGGGCGAGGGGCTTGCTCTCAGCTCTGCTCCCCACTCTTGCTCCTCTTGCTGTTGGTGGAGACGGTGTTTAATTGCCCCTTGGGGGCCCTGTACAGCCGTGGAAGAGCATTTCCGAGCAGCTCCCCCCGGTCCCTCTGCAAGGGTGGTTATTCCTTCTCATTTTCTGCCCCAGGAGGATGTAAGCAAAGCAGAAGAGATGTTTCTTATTAAGCCGGGGGAGGCTTGATGCAGTTCAGCAGGGTTTCTCAGGGGTGTGCGTGGGGGGACCCATCCCACCCCTGGGGCCAAGGCAGCCTTGAGAGTTTCCAGCCGAGAAGGAGCTGCCCGGGGAGGAACACAGAGGTTTCCCCTTTGATGTGTGCAGGGAAGACGCAGTTGGCTTCCTCTCAAAGACAGGGCTCCCAGCCCTTGGCAAGCGCCATGGCACTCCCCAGCAAGGCTGCGAGCCCAACCAGTCCCCAGCACGTGGAGCCGGAGCCTCGGCTGCCCTGGCGGGTGGTTTCCAGGGGCTGTGTCGGTAGCGAAGGGCAGGACCATGCCCGAGCCTCGATCGCCTGCCTGGGCTGTGTCTCCCCGCGCTGGTGCAAGGTCTCGGCCGCTGGCCTGGGCGGTTGGGTGCAACACCAGGAGCTTCACCACCAAAACAGGAGCTGGGGAGGCCGGGAGAGAGCAGCCAGGAGGGGCAAAGGGGCTCCTCACATTTCAAAGTCACTTTTATTCCTAAAATTGAATGTGGTTAAACTAGAAAACATCAGTTCCTGGAGCAGGTTCCAAAAATACAAAAGTTAGTTTTGCTTTGCCTCTGTGCTCGTGTGCTGAGGAGGGTGGAGCGGAGGAAAGCCACGGGTGGGATTTACTCTTCCTCTTTACCAAGCTACTTCTGAAAACTTTTCAAGTGGCAAAACGCTAAGTGCAGAGCGCTAAGTGCAGAAAAAAGCTGCAATGCTTTTGCATACGATAGTGTCAAAGCGGTGGCGAAGTGGGAGGGAACAGTGAGCTTTGGAGATGGGTCCTGTCAGCTGCCAGTCAGTCCCTGGTTCCTAGCAAGGTCCCCCCCGGGGACAGCGGGCTGGGCAACCTCGTGCCAATGGGGCAGTTTCGTGGAACAAAATTTTAAAATTAATTAAAAGTGAATTTAAAGGGAATTTTTTTAATTTAAAGCAAATTTTAAAATGTGAGGAGGCGGAAGGAGCAGATTAGGATGGACACATCCCGTGGTACTGGGTGGACAAAAGGTGCGTGAGACCCATCTAAGCTCTTCTCCAAAATCAGAATGTTTAAATCTATCCCGCTTGACCTCTGTTTCTTCAAGGAGGATCAGAAACTGCTAGAAGAAACGTTTCAGGAGGCCCAGGGTGTATGTGGGGGATGACTGACCTGACAGCAGCGGGGGTGCGAGGACAGAGGTTTGGGAAGCGCAGGGTGTAGCGGCTGTTTGGATAGAGGAGCAGAGGAACGTGCAGGCTTGTTCATCCAAGCTTCTTCGTGGCGTGTCCCTGTGCTGGGAGGTTTCGCAGGGCTGGCCAGGGGAGCTCTGGCTGCAGGTGGGGCTGGCTGCGGAGCTGCGGAGCATTGGTTCCACGTGTATTTAGGTGGGGAGGGAAGAAAATTGAGAGCAGCTCCAGGGCAGCAAACTCCATGAGGAGGGCAGGGCTGGAGGGGTTGGTGTGACCCAGGAGAGAAGGAAAGTGAGTCTGAGCTTGGGGGAGCCGCACACTGCCAGCACGTCCCCCAACGCCCCGCGAGGCTGCGTCGCTGCCTCTCCAGGCAGGTCCCTTGAGCCACCACCCCTGTTCGTGGTGTGGAGGGGGCACAAAGCTCTGGTGCAAGGTGCCCAACAGGTTTAACGCTGCGCCTGCCGCTGGCTGCGAGCAGGGGGCAGCCCCAGCAGCGGGAGGCACCGATGCTGGGACTGGTACCTGCCCACAGGCAGCCCCAATCCAGCCACTCCCAGTCTGCTCCTGCAGACCACAGGGTGTGTGCCCAGTCCAAAACCAGTTTGAATTCATGTAGCTTTGAAAGGAAAAGCACCGATTTCTATTCAGCTGGGGGACACAGATCTGGGGCTTGTGGATGTCCTTTAGGTGAACATAAAGTATCCAGCACAGTCAGAGCTTGGCTTCGGGAGGAACCTTGAGTGTAGAGCAGGAGAGGGGCTGCACCAACAGTGGGAGCTGCTCCCAGAGCTGGCCTTCCCCTGCCAACTGAAATTTGAAAAAAAAATAAAGTCAGTCAGTCCCTGCATGGAAATACCATCAGTGCCCTGAATAAAAGTCGCCCCAGGGGCTGGGGGAGCCTGGTGAGCAGGGTGCAGCCTCCATCGGTCCCTCCTCCAAGTTTTCGAGCTTTGAGCCCTTGGTGTTGCTCCCCAGAGAACGGGTGACATCCTGGCGAGGTCTGAACATCCCAGCCTGGGGTGGGGAGAGGTGATGGGGACCGTCCCTGTCCTGCCCAGACACAGGGCGGTGAGGAACCGGCTGTCCCAGAGGCTGAGGAGGGCTTTTCTGCTCCTTTCAAATCACCAATCTTCAAAATCTGCCACTCTTTTCCCATTCATCGACAGCGGGGGCAGGCAGGGGGGTGGGATATTGCTTAAACAGCAGGAAAACTGATAAGCCATAACAGATTTCTTTCTAGTAATTATTTCTAGTAATTAGCTTCTTTTCAGAGGAGTGTTTCTAATCTTGTGTGTATTGTGAGCTGTTGTGGATTGAGTTCTTCCTGGACAATGGTTTTAATCTGCCCACGGATGGGGTTTGATGCTGCTCCCGGTTTTTTAGCATTTATTTCTCTCTCCCCTTTTAATCCCTGGCTGTGTTTTTTCCTCCCCTTTTTCCCCAGGCCGTAACTCTAATGGAATTACTGGCATGGGGCTGGGGGAGACACGCGGTGGGTGGCTGTGCCAGGGTGGTGGGTGCTGGGGGCTGCTCTGGGGGCTCCGCTTTGGAATGTGGGGATGGGGTGATGTGGGGGCACTGGTGTGACCTCCCCGGGGACTGGCAGGAGCGCCGGGCACTGCACCTCGGTTAAAGCACCCTCCTTCCTCCCAGCAGGCGCTGGCAAAGCCTGCAGCAGCATCAAATCGCCTTTTTTTGGCTTATTTGTACATGTCTGTGACTGGGGCTTGTTTTGGGGAGAGAAATGGCAAAACTTTGTCTCTGGGCCCGGGAGCAAATCTGGGAGGAGAGCGAGCACACAGTGCAGGGGGGATTCTGGCGGGGAGGCTTCGCCTGAGCCCAGCACAAAAGAGAACCCGCTGGGGAGAGGAGGGAGGCTGGGAGATGGGCTGTGGAGCAGGGTTGAAGCAGCGCGGGCAGGCGAGGGGCAGGGGAAGGAGCTGGCGGGGTGAAAAAGGCAGGACCGGAACTCCAGGATTCGCAGCGATGCCCTAAAGAGCTGGGAATTATTCCCAGTGGTGTCTGGGTGCACCTTGCTCAAGGT
Organism: Bucorvus abyssinicus; assembly: GCA_009769605.1. Lineage (NCBI taxonomy): Eukaryota > Metazoa > Chordata > Aves > Bucerotiformes > Bucorvidae > Bucorvus > Bucorvus abyssinicus. The sequence continues at coordinate 11,445,766 of CM020055.1, forward strand.
GCCCTGCGCCGTGCTGCGCCTTCACCTGCTCAGATCGCCGAGGTAAATCCAGCAGATCGGATTGCCAGGGGAAACCCCCGTCCCGTTCCAGGGATTTATTCCCAGTATCTTCTGATTCCCACCCCCGCAAGATCCCTTAACGCCCGTCCGCAGCGGCTCAGTAACCTGGTCAGGAGCAAGATGGCGTTTGGGGAGATTCCTGGCGTTTTCTGCCGAGACCTGCCTCCATCCCGGTCCTCGCCATGCTCCTGGGGTTTCCCCACCTTCTCCAGTCCCCTGGGCTGTGGCTGCAAAGGGGCAACTCGGGCGAGTCCCGTCTCAGCCAGGTTTGCCGCCTGGGCTGGCTGGCAGCTCCCTGGCAGCAGAAACAGCACCTTCTGCTGGCAAGAGCAGCTTGTTCTTGCCCAACTTTGGACTTTTTTCACACTCCGATCCAGAAAGGTTTTCCGTTCTTCCTCCCACCTTGTTTTCCTAGAAAATTAAATGTAAAATTTCTACTGCTGAGGGTTTTGCTGCTTTTTCCCCCTTTTACGTGATGACAAAGGAGGGCGCAGGGGCAGAGCCTGTACTCCTTTCCCAATTTCCTCCATCCTGTGAAATGCCGGCTGATCCAAGCGTGCAGCAGCTCCCTGGTACCAGGCACCCTTCTGTCCCACACGTGAACTGGGTGAGGGATGAAAGACTGTCAGGTGAAGGTATAGAATCATGGTATTGTTTGGGTTGGAAAAGCCCTTTCAGCCCCTTGAGTCCCCCCACTCCCCCAGCACTGCCAGGTCCCCACTGACCCCTCTCCCTCAGCACCACCTCCACACGGCTGGGAAACCCCTCCAGGGATGGGGACTCCACCACTGCCCTGGGCAGCCTGGGACAGCCCTGCACAACCCCAACGGGACAGAAATGGTTCCTCAGGGACAACCTCAAACTCCCCTGGAACAACTGGAGGCCGGTTCCTCTCGTCCTGTCACTTGTTCCTGGGGAGAAGAGACCGACCCCTCCTCACTCCACCCTCCTGTCAGGGAGTTGTCAGAGCCAGAAGGTCTCCCCGGAGCCTCCTTTGCTCCAGGCTCGACCCCCCCAGGTCCCTCAGCCGCTCCTCAGCGCATTGTGCTCCAGACCCTGCCCCAGCTTCGTTGCCCTTCTCTGGACCCGCTCCAGCCCCTCAATGTCCTTCTGGGAGGGAGGGACCAAACTGAACCCAGGATTTGAGGTGTCGCCTCCCCAGTGCCCCCAGTGCAGGGGGACGATCCCTGCCCTGGTGCTGCTGGCCACACCAGTGCTGGGACAAGCCATGATACTGTTGGCCTTCTTGGCCTCCTGGGCACACTCCTGGCTCTTCAGTCTGTCGACCAACACCCCCAGGCCCTTTTCCCTAGCGGTTTCCAGCTGCTCTTCCCCCAGCCTGGAGCGTTGCCGGGGGTTGGTGTGACCCAAGGGCAGGACCCAGCTCTTGGCCTGGTTGAATCTCATTCCACTGGCCTCAGCCCATGGCTGCAGCCTGCCCAGACCCCTCTGTGGACCCTTCCTGGTGCGGAGCTGGCAGTGCGTTGCAGCCCTTCGTCTTCCTGTGCACGTGTCAAGAGCCCCATAGGTCACCTCTGAGGTTCTCTGGTGACAGCCAAGGCATGTGGCTTGGTGCTTCTCCACTCAAGCTGTGCGTATGAGCGGCCATGTGTTACCAGCCGAGGGACCTGGCTGTAGCTGACCAGATAGACCAGCACGGCATTACCCTGGCTTTTCCTCTGGTTTAAGAGTAATCACCATCCGCTGATGCCACAACCTGCTGAGTTATTTGTGTGGTGCTGCCGGCGCTGCAGCGAATTGGGCTGCTAAGCTCTTTTAGAAATTAGGTCATTTAGGAGATCCGTCCTCTGACATTTTGACCTTTTTTTACTTAACGTTTAAGCCTCTGAAACGCAACGGCAGCGGCGCCCAGTGCATCCAGCTGTCTCTGGAGCTGAGGGGCTGTGGGTCGCTGGTGTGTGACCCCCAGCGGGATGGGGGGACTCGCATTTGGGGGAACCCGCTCGGGTTGTGGATGGCTTGTCCCTGGGAGGGTTCAAGGCCAAGTTGGACGGGGCTTTGAGCAACCTGCTCTGGCTGAAAATGTCCCTGCCCGGGGCAGGGGGATGGAACTGATGGTCTCTAAGGTCCCTTCCAGCCCAAACCAGTCTATGATTCTGTGAAATTTTGGGTTCAGTTCAATGCCCCCATGCGAAGGTTGCAAACTGAGCAGGCTCCTCTCTTGTCCCATCTCTGCCAGTGCTTCAGGGGGGCTGATGTGGGGAAATTTGCTTCCCTCCACCTCTTCCTCTGCTCCCCCAAACCTCTTAACTGGGCATGGAACTTCCTGCCACCCCAAACGTCACGCCAGCGCGTTAGCCCTCCTCTCTGCAGGCTGCACGGACGGCTTTGGGTGAAGCAGATCGGCAAAATCCTCCCCCTCCCAATTTTGCTCACTAAGCCAGAGCGGAGGCAGGACGCAATCGCCCCATTTTGGGGAAGGGCTTTTGCCAGGGAGGGGGCCTGGCAGAGCCCGATGCCGCCCGGCTGCAGCCCAGGCAGAGTCCCCTGTGCCAGCACAGGGCACAGGCGGGGCCGTCCTGCCTGAGGTTCAAAGCATCTTTTATCATCATCTCCCATTTCCCTCTTCTCTGCCCTTTTTCACTTGTGGCACCATTAATTAACACTGGGGAAAAGAAATCCTCATATATTTTAAGTCCGATTTTCTTTTTTGATGAAAAAGTGCCCATTCCCCACTAAAAAAGCGTCTAATTCTGCTCTGGGTGATGGGGAAGCCCCAAAGCAGACTGTTGTGCTTCTGGCTGTCCCACCACAGCGTAGAGCTGCTCCTTTCTCCCTGGCCTGGCGTCCTTCCCGGGGCTGCAGCGCTGCCCTGGCACCCATGGGTGCTGCTGGCCGGGCCACGATGTGTTCCGGGGCAGCAACCCCGAGGGAAGAGACTGCCAGGACATTTCAGAATGGAAACACTTCACCACATGAGTTGGGTTTCTTGGGTTTGTTCCCCTTGAAAACACTATTTCCAGCCACGTGTGGGCAGGGCGAGGTTGAGCGTGGTCGATAAAAGCCGTCGCTGGGGCTAAAGTTCACTCGGCAGCGCTGGGGCACGTGGGCTCAGCTCGCACGGGGCTGCTCCCGCACAGGAGCCCCGCGGTTCGGGAGGAGCCTGCTGGGACCTAAGGGAGCGGTGGGCTCAGAAAGGAAGAAGATGCTTTTCAACTGAGCGCCAGCTCTCCACATCTGGATGGGGGGTTGGGAAGTTTTTTCCACCGGGAACGGGGAAGCAGGTAACCGCTGTGCCGTAGGGAGCGGGAGCTCAGCTCCGCATGCCGCTGCTCGGCTGAGATTGTCGTTCCCGTTGTGTGGAAAAGCGCCCGCAGAGTCTGGTCGCTCGTGCCTGGCTCTCGGTTTGCTCTGTCACGGCCTCTGCCAAATTCCGCTGCTTTTTTAACGCGTCTGGAGGGCGGTTTTGCTCTGCTCTGGCACGGCCAGTTGCCATGGCCACACGCGCTTCCCGCACCGCTGCAGTTGGGCGGTTTTGCTGTTTATGGACCAGCCGAGCTCCTCTCTCCCTGAACTTCAAAGGGCTCCTGTTTTAGCAACAAGCGTTTACGGGGGCAGTCGCCTCTGCGGACCGGGGAGGAAGCTGCCCTATGAGAGCGGCCTTCGCACCTCGGCAGGACGCCCCGGGAGGGCGGGCGCGCAAGGGTGTCACACGACCTTCCCTTCCCTTCCCTCTCACACAAAACCTCGTCTTATCTTTTCTCCGCTGTAGGGAAGAGCGGTGAAAGAGCCTCGTACTCCACGTTCGGAAGAGACACGGGGATTCCAGGACTAAACCAGGTAACGAGAAAAGGCTGTGAGATGTTTTGCTTCATTTACCGGCGAAGCTGCTGGGAGCGAGGGCCTGGGAACCTGGCGGTTTGCATCGCCACACAGGTCCTGGAAAGCCTCTGCTCTGCCCAGAAACATCTGCTGAGCGTCAGGGGCTTATACTGAGGGTGTTGCTGGCTCGGAAGAGCTGTCAGAGTTTAGAAAATGGGGTTGCAGCAGCTTCTCGGTTCTTTTCAAAACCTCTTCAGACACACTTATTTTATTACTGTTAATCCTGTTTCTAGCTGGTTTTATTTAATCAGGTATGACCTGGCCAACATTGCGCTTGGGGAGTTGGATCCAAGCAACACCTTTCCCTGGGACATGACAGGGTGGCTGCGGGCAGGGGAGAGCTCCGGGAGGCACCTGCTCCCTCCGACCACCCGCCTCGGGGCTCTCGCTGTGCCCCCAAGCATCGTGCCGCTGCCGCATGCTCTCCCCAGCCGGCCAGCCCCGCTGTGTCCCCCCACTCACCAGTTAAGGGGAGGGAGAGCCCGTGAGACGGTTCCTGTGCTGGTGGATGTCAGGTGGGGTTTGGGTTTACGGTGGTTCTGTCAACGCAGGACCTGCAGCAGATGCTCATCTCTGCAGGCAGGGAGGGACACGGCGTGGAAGAGCTGCCTCTTCCAGCACCAACCCTGCCCTCTTGGGTCACCCGGTGTGAACCCCAGCGGGAAGAGCTGGCTGTGCCGTGGGGAAAAACTTGCTTCCTGTGGGGAATACCAGGGGCGTAAATCATTGCTGGGGACGCAGCTGAGCAGCCCTGAGATGATCCACCCTGCACCTCCGCTTTGATGTGCCCCGCCAGCACCCGAGCCTGGCCCCGGAGGAACAGTCCCACCATTTTATTCCAGGGAGCAGCTTTGGGCTGGACAGTTTTTTATTTTATCCATGTCCACACACACATACTACGTGTTTTAATTTTACACAAATTTGTCATAATTTCCTCTCCTCTGAACGGAGGATGTTTCCTTTGCTGAAACAGCTGTGCTGGCTGCCTGTGCCAGAGTGGATTTAATTTACCACTGAAGCTGCTAAAATAAAAACGGGACAGATGCCAGGCCCTGCTTTTCGATGTTATGGTTTTGCTGGGGTTTCGTGGAGGAGGGGGGAGATATAAGGTAACCGAAACGGGGTGGGCAAATGGTGCCGCGGGCCGGGAGAGGCCCTGGCGCAGGCGCGCGGCTCCGGATCGGGTGGCAGAGCAGGAGACGGAGCCCGTTTGATGTGGAGGGGAGACAAAACCCCTCTTGTGCGGGGCGGTGGGAGGCGAGCGGGGCTGTCTGCACGCTCCCTGCGGCCCCCAGAACAGTTGTTGCTTCTGGCTGCAGTTTTGGGGGGGTTGACCTGGTTTTTTTTCCTTTTGAGAAGTGCTGGAAAATTGTCTGGTGGCAGATGCCCCGGATGGGGAGCACGTTTCTGCCCAAAACACCCTCGGCTCCCACCTCGTTTAACCTGTAACCACCTCTGGAGACAGCCCCAGGGAGAGGGAAGAGGAAGTAAATCCCTTTCTTGAGGAAGTTGCTTTAAAAATCTTGGTGCCCCTCCGGAGGTACCCGCTGGGGGAGCCGGGCAGCAGCGACCCAGCCCTCCGGGATCTCTGCCGCTTGCTTTTCTTGGCCGTGCTGCTCCGTGGCGGGTAGCGCTTTCAGTGCAGAGGTAACATGACCAGCGGAACAGATTGCAGGAATTTCACCAGCTGTGAATACACCAGCTCCTCTTTCCCTCTCCGACCCTTTGCTGGAGGAGATGGAGTTTTAAAGGAGTGAGTTTTACGTCCCAGTTCCTCAAAAGCCTGAAATCTTTCTCTAGTTCAACGTATTGCCCTCGGAAGGTGGGTCAGAGCTGAGCTTTTGTCACTTAAAGGCCCTTCGCCAGCCCTCTTAAATTCTGTGTAAATACATTTCACTCTCTCCCGAGGTGAAAGGGGCGATGCCAGGGGCTGGCCCCATCCCGGGAGCCAGTGAGCACCCTGGGCTCCGGCCGGCTCTGCTTCCCAGAGTGCCCAAGGTCAGCCGGGATAAACACGAGGGAGGAGTTTCCTCTTTTTAGAAAGAGGGATTCAACTCTTCCCTGATAAAATACAAGGAAAAACCGGCCCTAGCAGAGGCGTTGCAGCTCATTGCGTTGTCCACGATGGGTCCAGCTGCGCCGTGCTGGGAATGGGACAGAAACCGTCAGTGCCGGCACCCTGGGCTGGGTGTTGCGGCCGGGAGGAGCTGGGAGAGGCACAGTCAGATGGGGCTCCTGGCTCTTGGGGTCAGTTTAGGTCGAGAAACGTGGCAGCCTGGGTCTGTCCTCTGCCCTGGCCGGGTCCCCGACGGCGTCGCGGAGGTGACAGCATGTGCCTGTCGATTGCACAGATATTCTACCCCCATATTTACATTTTTTTTTCCCTTCTGGTCCTTTAGCTTGTCTTTTTTTTTCTTCTTTTTTTTCTTTTTTCCCCTTGACTGACTTTGTGTGCAGGCGGCTCAAGGCTGCTCTGTTCTCTCCCAGCGAGCGTGGTGGTTTTCCAGCGTAAATGACATGGAAGGGCTTTTCTGTCTCCTTGTTTGCAGACTGGTTTCCTGCCCAGCGAAATGGGAATCGCCAGCCCAAGCACACTTTCCCCCACTGGCGTGAAAGGGGGGTCTCAGTATTTTTCTTACCCCAACAATCCTCGCAGGAGAGGTGCTGAGAGCAACATAGGTGAGTTGCTTCGCGGCACCCTCGCGTGCCACCCAAGGTTTGTCCTGCAACTTGGTCAAGCAGCCGCAGGGGCTGTTGATGGGGTGGGTGCCCGCATCAGCTCTGCCTTCGGGGCTGAGAGCCCTGGTGGTGCCGTGGGTGCACACGGGTGTGAATGTGACATTTGCTGTTTTCTAGGGGGGTGGGAAAAAAGATATAATTTTTTAAGAAGGGAGATTAGGCTCAGAGTCTTGTAGAATTTCCTTCTGTCTGGAAAATGTCAGATTAGGTGAAAGCAGAAAATTGCTTGAGGTGAGGCCGCACCTCGAATCCTGGGTTCAGTTTGGTCCCTCCCTCCCAGAAGGACATTGAGGGGCTGGAGCGGGTCCAGAGAAGGGCAACGAAGCTGGGGCAGGGTCTGGAGCACAATGCGCTGAGGAGCGGCTGAGGGACCTGGGGGGGTTGAGCCTGGAGCAAAGGAGGCTCCAGGGAGACCTTCTGGCTCTGACAACTCCCTGACAGGAGATTGGAGCGAGGAGGGGTCGGTCTCTTCTCCCCAGGAACAAGTGACAGGACGAGAGGAACCGGCCTCCAGTTGTTCCAGGGGAGGTTGAGGTTGTCCCTGAGGAGCCATTTCTCCCCCGTTGGGATTGTCCAGGGCTGTCCCAGGCTGCCCAGGGCAGTGGTGGAGTCCCCATCCCTGGAGGGGTTTCCCAGCCATGTGGAGGTGGTGCTGAGGGACAGGGGTCAGTGGGGACCTGGCGGTGCTGGGGGAACGGGGCGACTCGAGGAGCTGAAAGGTCTCTTCCAACCCAAACGATTCCATGATTCCGTAAAACCGCCTCCAGCCGCGCTGCGTGTTGGTGATCGGTCGTTCCTTGGGCTGCCTTTGAGGCTGGTTTTATGGCCGGTGACCCTGCCTGGACCCCCGTCCTGCAAACAGGATGGCCGGGATCAAGTGGTTCAGGAGCAGCGTGAGGTCCAGGCTGAGCCCTGGGACATGGGCAGGGTTCGCTCCAGGGCCTCTCCCTGAGCTGCCTGCCTCGATGTTCCCGAGCAGGAGTCGCCCATGTCTGGATCTACCTCAGAATAACCCAGGTCACGTGTGAATTTAACTTTCAAGTGAAGACAAGCTCCAGTTCTCCAGAACTTGCGTTTCTTGTCACAGTTCCCCCCCTGTACCCTCCAAAGTCACTTTCTTGTTGCTATTTTGGGTTTTCCCCAACAAACGAAACCAGAAGCGACCCAGTGTTACGTGTATTTTTTTCCAGTGCTTTTCAGAAAAAGGTGCCCACTTTGATATGGCCCCTTTTAACCGTCGCTGGTTTGTGTCATCAGCCTGGAAAAACGATTCTTTCGCATCGGGTCATTCTTTGTGATGAATTTCTTCTCCTGAGCTACCACCCAGCGGAGTCCCGGCTTTGTGGACTTGCTGCAGTACCATCCTGCACCCCCCACGCCCCACTGGGGCTTTCCTTTAATTATGAGCTGAAAAAAAAAACCCTCCAAATTTTTAATGGGTGCTTCTCCTGAGCCACCCCTCGGGATGTTTCCCCCACCGCATCCCTGGACAGTTGGTCTCCCTTCCCTCAGGACACCGTGTCCTCCCGCCTCGGAGCTGGACCTGGGGACACGGGCTGGGGAGGGACCGGTCCTGCAGCGTGAAGCTTTCCCCAGTGTATCTCCGTACAAGGAGCAAGTGAAAACACAGCCCTGTCGCTGCACTGCTCTGTCCACAAACCCACTTCAAGTTAAATTGTTTCCCAAAACAACCCCGACGAGGGGTTACTCATGGGCTCGGTCTCTGTCCTCTGCACTGTGTTGGGGCTTGGAAACCCACCCCCAAAGGCTGCAGACAAGCCGAGGAGGAGAGGTTCATCCTCAGACTTTTTCACTATCGATGATTCCTTGGCCGCGGGGCGTTAGGGAGCCAAGCCCTGCCTGTATCTGCCTCTTCATCCCTGGAGACTTCCAGCTGCAGTTTCTTTTCCCTCCCGCTAACCCCCTTCAAACTAGATCCTCTCTTCTTCTCTTTCCACCAGATGGACAGCCCAAAAAGGTCCGGAAGGTGCCTCCTGGACTCCCCTCCTCGGTAAGTGGCCGGAGCGTTTTCCGCCCAGCTCTCCCTTCCCCGTTCCTCCCTCCCCTGGCCATCCCTGCTCCCTGTGGAGCTGCCGGCCCTGCAGGTCCCGCCACCCCCCACAGCGAGGGCTGGGAGTTTAGCAGGACTGGGAAGGGTTTTCCCAGCTTACAGCTTCCGATGTAGGAGAAACGGGGAAGCGCTGGGAGAGTGTGGCGCTGGGGCACGAAGGAGCAGCCGCCGGCAGCACCTCCCCGGCCGGAGCCCAGCCCCGCCGCCTCCTGCCCTCGCTGGCTCTGGTCTGTTTGACGTTATGTCGCGAGTGCCCCAGTGAAATGTAATATTGGGTGCGATCGGATTTCACTCCAGAAGGGAAACCAAACCAGTTGTGAGGCGGGCAGGCAGCTGGGGCCGCTCCAGGTGTGCGCTGCCTGGGCTGGGCGGTGAGAAAGCTGAGCAGGCTGTAGGAATACGCTCGCCGTGCTCCCGCGGCTGTTCCGGGGGAATAAACTGGACAATGTCTTTGTGGCTGGAAGTAATGGGATCTCCAGGAAAGCTCAGTGGAGCGGCTGGAGGCTTCCTGCAGGGCCACGGGAGCTGGCGGGCTGCGCGGCGGCGGGGCTGCGTTCCTCGCTGGAGCGTTTGCAGGGGGACGGGCAGGCTCTGTCCCGCGGACGAGCTCCGGCTCGGGCCGGGCTGTGCTGGAGCAGTGCCCTTGCCCATCGATGCTGCTGACATGAAGCGGGCGCCCGCTTCCCCGTTTCCCAGGGAATACCCATGGGGGATATCTCACCCCACGGGGTCGGCCTTTGAAACGGACCCTGAGGGATGCCGGTGTTGGGAGGCTGGAGGGGGAGGAAGGCAGCGGGGGCTCACCAGCCTGGAGGGTGCTGGAGGGTCTGTGCAGACCCGCGGCGTGCAGAAACCAGCTCCCGTCAGCAGTGCTGGGCTGCGCCGGGGTCTAACAGGGGAAACCCGCTCGAAGCAGGTTCCCTATCGCCGCGCCGAGTTGCTGTGTGAAATGCGGGGCTTTTAAAGCCCAGCCAGCACGTGGAGCCAACATCGCTCCCACCAAATGGCCCTTTAGTGGCCTCAGGCGTCAAAGGCGATGGGGCTCGCTGCCCATCGGGCTGCCGGTGCCCTCAGGAAGAGCCGCTCGGCATCTGCCAAAACTCAGCCCCGTCCCTCCGAGCCGACACCTGTACACACCGACCATGACCTCGGCTGCCCCTTGGCCACAAAGCTCCAGTTTTTGGAGCAGGGGCCAGCGGTGCCTCTTCCCGCTGCCCCACCTCTGGCTGCTTGGTTTGCGTTTGAACTTCCACACCTGGGGAGAGGAATCTGCGCCGAGGCGGCGAGAGGAGCGTGGAGCAAAAGGAGTCGCTGGCCTCAAAGGCAGCGGATCAAAGGCTCTTTCTTGTCTGACTTGCCTGCCCAGGAGCCCGCCCCGTGTTATCGCTGGACCCTGTGCAAAATAAATAGGTTAATCAGCATCTTATTAGAATAAAGTGCTTTAATCTGTAATTCCCGAGCCGCTCGGAAAACTCGGAGCGGTCAGCGGCTGGAATCGCTGAGGGCGGCTGCGAGGGGAGCGATTCCACCAAAAGCACCAGCGGCGCTGGTGGCATGAGCTGGTGAAAGAGGGATGTGACAGGCGATGCTGGGCAGGTACTGGGACCAGGACCGGGCGGCTCTGGCTGCGGACGGGTGCCAGGTCTCTGCGCTTGTAACCCACGGCCCTTCGCGGTCGGAGGGGTGCTGGGCTGGGCTCCCCCCGGAGCCCCTTTGAGCAGGGCTGGGGCTGGTGGCCACGCTCCCCCGAGGGCTGGCGAGTCCAGGCACAGGACCCGGGGCTGGACGAGGCCCCCATGTCCCCGCTGCCGGAGAGAGCCGGCGAGGGCTTCTGTGCAAGTCGGTTCTTGCAGGGTTTTGTTGCCGCAGCGAGCGTGGAGGCTGGGAGCTGTTTGGGCTGTGAATTCGCAGCCTGGTCACGGCTCTGCTGAGCTTTGGGCTGCCCGAAGTCCTACCCCGCTTCATGCATTTAAGCAAGAAAAACAGGGAGGGGGGTGGAAAAAACGCCCCCACCTCCAGCGAGCCCTGCGAATCCCAGCGCTGGGGCTTCTCAAGCGGCTCTCGCGCTGCACTGGCAATTTTCACCGGAGGAAATGACCTCACCTGGAGGTCCCCGAGGCCCGCGCCGGCGCGAGGGCTGGGGCCGCGGGCTGGGGAGCGGGGACCTGGCGCTGATTTACCGCTTCCTGCGGCGCTTGGCCGGCGGCCGCCGCCTTGGCCGCTTCTCCCACGTGCGGCGGGGCTCGGCCGGCGCAGGGAAGAGCGGGGTTGGCTTTTCGCAGCCTCCAACGCGCCGAACAGGGAAATGAAAGATTTGGAGGGGCTGGGGCACTCCTGGGGTGAAACCTGGCCCCCCCCGAGGGGATCTGGGGATGGCAGAGCTGGGGGGATACGCAGCAAGGCGAGCTCCCCCCTGCTTCGCAGCCCTGGCCGCTCATCCTTGCTGCTTTATTCTTCCCCTCCTCGCTCTGGATGTATTAACCGGGTGTCGCAGCTCGCCGCGGCCCCCCCGTTCGCTGCCGCACAGCTGCCTCGCGCCTGGCCGGGCGCCAGCCCCTGGCAGATGGCGCGGGGCTATTAGACGAGCTTCATTCGATTCCCCGTCCCAGCTCCCGCTATTTAATCAAATTATAGGAAAAGTCAATTTACTGGATTCGCGTTCTCTGCAGCCTCCGCCATTCCCCCGCTCTCCCCGGCCCCGACGCGCGCGGCTCCGCGCGCCCGCTTCACCCCGGGGCCGTCCCGCCACGCCGCACAAAGGCGAAGGGCCGGCAGTTTTCTTTTCCTGAGCGAGGGGCGAAGGGCAGCTGCCGGCGTCTGTCAGGTTGTTCCCTTCCCCCCTTCTCTTTATTTTATTTCTATTCCTTTTTTCCCTTTATTTCACAAGCTCCCCAGCCTCCCTCAGTAGCGCCGATGCCCACAAGTAGCTCTCGGCTCCCCGTTGTCCTGCCCAAGAGCTGGTCGTCGGCGAGGGGCCGGGGCTGCCCCCGGCGCTCTGAACCCCCCCGGCTTTGAGGGGAGCTGCTCTGAGAAGCAGGAACGTGGGCTGCCAGGGGAAAACAAAGTGAGAGATTTAAGTGCGATCGCTAGTGCCTTTTAGAGCTGCTGGGTTTTAACAAAAAGACCCTGATTTTCTCCTCCCCTGCCCCAAAAAATTAAATTCTTGGTGTTATGAGCAGCTACAGGAATAGAATAATTCTGCCCCTTCTTGCTGGGTGAGGAAAAGGGGTCGGCGGGAGCTGGCTGGGTGTGGGGAAAGAGAAACTCGGGGCAGGTTTCCTTTCCAAAGAGAGCCACGTCTTCCAGGCAGAGCGGGCTGAGCGGCCCGGCCGGCCCCTGCTTTCGTGTGCGTTCCAAAAAAAAAAAGAGTTTGCGGTTTCAGAATGAATCAATGGGGCTGAAAATAAGCTGTAACAAAAGTTCTCACGTAATTTTGAGTGGCATTTCAGTTTCTTTGCGTTGCTTAAAAAAAAAAAACCAAAAAAAAAGAGATGTTTTTGCTCTGGCACAGGGTGATTTTCGGTAAGTGCTTTCTAGGATGGGTTTGGTTCAATTAGAAGAAAAAAAAAGCCTGTTCTTTTGCTTCATATGCTGTGAAATAGCGTCACTGAACAGTGCTGCAGAAATCTGGCCACAGGCTGTCCAAGAGCCACCTCCCTGTGAGGGATGCGCAGCCCTCAGCTTCCCCCGTGCCTCAGTTTCCCCTCAGGCATGACGAGTCTCATGTCCACGAAGGGTTTGAGCAGGGGCCGTGCCCGGGTGCTGCAGCCAGGTCTGAGCTGGTCCCGACCCCGGCCGGTCCCCGTCGCCACCGCCCAGCCCGCGCCCTCGGGTGCGGGGTTGGCAAGCAGAAACGATGGGTTTGCGGTTACCCATAAAAAGTTATAACCGCAGAAAAGGGAACTAGAGCAGAGAGTCGAAACTTCTGCTGGCGCCAGCGTCTTGGGCAGGAGGGGCTGAGGGGATCCGCGCTGTTACGGGAAGGCAGACGGGACGTGGCTGCGCGATGGCCCTGTCCTGAGCTGCTTCAGTTCCCCCGCCCCGGCTTTGCTGTGGGACCAACTCTGTCGTCTGCTGCGACGAATATAAGCAAAGCTGTGTGGGTGGGGTGACCCGTCGGGGCACGTGAGGCCATGGAGCGGCCGAGCAGCTCCCTTCAACCCCTTTCTGCCCCACAGGTCTATCCATCCAACTCAGGTGATGACTACAGCAGGGATCCAGCTGGATATACCCCCTCGAAACCTCCCAGCACTGTGTATCCCGGAGCCTTTTATATGGCAGGTGAGTTATTAACAACCCAGCATCCTGCAAACCGGCCAGAGCAGGGGCTGCCCAGCCCGCTGCAGACAGCGGGAGGAATTGCACAGCAGCTGAGATGGAGGGAGCTTGGAGCAGGGCTGTGTGAGCCACGAAGCAGCCCCGAAATGGCTCCAGTTTGCACAGTGGGTGATGCTTGGCGTAGGCAGGACGTGATGGGGACAGATGCGGCCCCTCAGCCCAGGCTGACTTCTCCCCGTGACGGCTGTGGGAAACACACTGGTGTCTCTGCCCCGCTCAGCTCTGCTTTTCCTTCCAGACGGGCTCCATAACTCACCAGACCTGTGGAGTTCACCAGGTGCCATGAGCCAGTCGAGTTACGGTGCCATGCTGGGCAGCTCCTCCTCCCCGCTCCCGCAGTCCAGCGGCTTCAACAGTTTACATCAGCACGAACGCATGGTAACGCGTCCCTGCGCTGCCCCGTGGGCGGGCGGGCGGGCGGGCTGGGGGGCTCTATTTCTGGCGGCTCATCGCCTCATCCCGTAGCTGTCAGCTCTGGGCGGCTGCTGACGGGGAGGAGCTGGGTCCTGGCCCGGATGTTGAAGCCCGGCAGCCTTTCAAGGGCGCCTCTCACCCCTCTCCCCCTCTCTGCCAGAACTACCAGCTTCATTCAGGAGAGGTTAACGGTGGACTCCCCTCCGTGTCTGGCTTCTCCTCTGCCTCCACGCCATACGGAGTCTCCAGTCACACCCCGCCGATCAGCGGGACAGACAGCATGATGGGTACGTACGGCCCCCGGCTCGCGGTGGTCCCCAGCACAACCCTCCTCGTTCCACTGCCACGCAAGGCTTAACTGGAAAATCAGTCTCGTGCCCCAGGCTGATACCTGTGCCTGATGCATCCAGGCACTTTTTATCCCTTGCGTGTCACCCGTGCCTGGGGTTAGCGCGTGAGGAACAGGCACAGTAAGGTGGTTGTTGCTGGATGCCTGGGCAGGCTGTAGCAGGGAGACAGGGGCTGCCTTAGGGGTTTACACCTCACTTGGGGGATCCAGGAGGTGACCAGGATCTGTGACGTTATCTCCTGGAGGTGCCGTGGCTTAAATGAGTTGTGGGAAGGTGGGGGGGGGTGTGAAGCTGTTCATCTAAGTCAGGAATAGGAACGTTTATGCTGCATTTGGACACCACGATAAACCCTTGAGTGCTTTAATCTCTAACCTCACTGAACCTGTTACAAAACCTGTCACTGAAGTGAACTTGCGTTCCCCACATAGGAGAATCCTGACCTTGAGTTGTAGAAAAACGCTCGTTTAGAAGAGGGGAAGCAAGTGTGGGATTGTAGGGGCTTGAGATGCCCCATGAAAATGGGCTGTGCTGCAGCAGAGACATTTGGCCACTCTTGATGACATTGACACCTTCGACCCGGCATCTTACAAAGACGTTCCTGCAGCTCCACGGGAGCTGCCGGGGTGTGTGTGCCCTCGTCCGGGTTGCGCTGAGCTGGGCACCCCTTTCATGTTCAAGCAAAGCAGTAAGAGCGAGACCGTTTGAGCTCAGAGCAGGTGACCCCAGAGAGGGGCTTGTGTTGGGTGCCTGGTTCTGGCTCCTGGCAGTGATGTCTGTGTCCTCTCTCAGCAGGGAACAGAGGAACCACAGCTGGGAGCTCAGGAGACGCGCTCGGGAAGGCACTAGCTTCAGTAAGAGTTTCTGCAGATCCTTGACCTGGTCCCTGTCTTGCTGCAGCGCTGGACCTCCCCTCTGTACCAGGGACCCTCGAGGCAGCACGGAGGGTGGACACCTGGAGAAGTTTGGGGGAATGAGCCCCAAAACCATGGCAGCCTCTGAGGAGAGGGGTTTCCCCCATCTCTGTGCTGCCATCCTGAGGCACTGGACATTATGGTGACCCTGCAGACCTGTGCCCATGAGCCAGGTTTGCGACCACCCAGTCCAGTACTGGTCTGGCAAGATGACCCTACACAGCCTCACAGCAGGACCTGGTGGTCCCAGTAGTCCTGGTACTGTGTGCTCTGGTTCAAACTGGAGGGCACTGGTCCTGCTGGGCTATCAGAGCTTGGGGTTGCCTCTGTCCCATTCAGTGCAGGGACCTTTCCTTGTGTGTGGGGACAGAGGGGTGCCAGCACTGCACCTCCTGGGGCTCTGGCTTCCCTTCGAGGTGGGACCTGAAGAACGGAGGCTGTAGCTGTGGAGGTGGTGGCAGTGGGGACAGAGGGAGACCTCAGCATTAATGGGGACCAGTGGGCTTGGCCGTCGTGCTGGCTGGGAGCTTGGGAAGGGAGGTGCCGTGGGGTGGTCCCTCACTGCTGCTGGGGAGGGGGCGGCTGTCGCAGGGTGGGCACTGCTGACCGTGCCCTGCTTCTCTCGCTCCAGATCTATTCCCCCGATCACTCTAGCAATAACTTCTCGTCAAACCCCTCTACTCCGGTTGGCTCCCCTCAGGGGCTTGCAGGTGGGTGAAAACTGCTGCTCTTCGTGGGGGGGTGGGGGGGGTCGGGTTTGCTTTCAGGAGGTCCAAGGCAGCGAACTTCCCAGATCAGCCCCGAACCCTCTTTAAAGATGCTTTTGGCGACCTCACCAAATCCCGTTTATTTTTAGAAGCAGGAGGGTGAAGAGGAAGGACAAGCAGACTCAGACACTTTTTAAACGCCTCCTGTGAAGGCGCACATCCGTCTGCTCTATTCACTCATAGCTTCTCCCCTGTTTGGAGCCGGGTGCTGCCAACACCGTGTGCGTGAGGGCGATGGCTCTGCCTGCGCCCGGCTTTGCCCCTGCACAGGAGCTGTAGCCGGCGGCTCTGCCGGAGGCAAGAGCCCAGCCCACACGGTAGCACCGCCTCGGGCTGGGGTGCAAGTGTCGCTGCCACCTCCTGGGACCCGCTTCTGTCCCTGAGCGTCTCGGCTGGGAGAGCTTGTCCCTGGGTTTGTCTCCCGTGGGAGGAGCGCGGCGGGGCCTGGGAAGCAGCCAACTAGTTAAAAGCCGTTTTCAGCGCTCGATGAAAGCCCATCTGCTCCCATGCGGCGGGAGGGGTCTCGTTTCTGCGCCACAGAGCCAGCACCGAGGCTCCTCAGTGCCCAGGGTATGGAGCAACGTGCACCCACCAGCCTGCAGCTCCCTGGGGTGGGGGCGAGCACCGTGTGTGCTGCTGCTGCCGCTCCCGGAGACGGGAGACGGATAAAAACCTCGAGGTCTGAAGGCCCGAGCTCAGGTTCCTGCCGAAGCAGAGCAGAGGGGAGCCCATAGCGCCATGCAGTGCCGCGGTGGCCCATGTGGCACCGTGGTGGCCCGTGTGGTGCTGCGCATGGCTTGGTGGCTTGTGCGCAGCGTGGTGGCCCATCTTCCAGCCCCATCTAGCGGCAGCTGTGCCCAGTTCCAAGCTCTTGCCGTTTGTTCGCAGGCACATCGCAGTGGTCGCGAGCGAGCGGACAGGGTGCCTTATCTCCCAGCTACGAAGGGAGCCTCCACACTTTAGTAAGTGTCGCCGAAAGATTCGCCTTCTCCTTCTCTCGCCCATCCCTCGTGCGCCTGGACTTTGGGTGAAGTCCTCCCCTGAACATCCAGGGCCGGAGAGAGGGTGGTCAGTCAATAGATAGGTGGATGTTTGGTTGGAAGGAGCCGAGCAGAGCTGGGTGCTGCTCCCCGGAGCCCAGAGCCTCGCTGGCGGAGACGCAGCCTTGCACCCTCCCCTCTTTACCGCCCTGTGAGTCTGGCCCAGCCGAACCGATTTCTGGCTGGGTTCTGCTTCTCTTTCCTGAGCAGTTCCACTTGTGTGACAGCCTGTGCTCTTAGGGGATGGCACTGACCGGGCTCGGGGGTTATTCCCCCCCTCCCCTGCCTCGCTGGGTGATTGCCGCCAGCCGCGCTTCAGCACAGAGAGCAACAGCAGGCTGCTGGCTTCACCGGTGGTAACACAGACCCGTTTCTCTGTCCTGTCCTTCAAGCAAAACAAAATGGAAGACAGGTTGGACGAAGCCATCCACGTGCTGAGGAATCACGCTGTGGGCCAGACTGCCGCCATGACAAGCAACCACGGGGACATGCACGGGCTCCTGGGCTCGGCGCCGGCCCACAGTGCCGCCGTGGGCAGCCTGGGCCAGGGCTTCCCTGCCTCAGTCATGTCGCTGGGGAACAGGCACCCGAGTCTGGTAAGTGTAGAAGCATCGTGGCAGCTGGGGCGGGGATGTGCTGGGGACCCCCACTGCGGGGTCCCCTGGCTTCCGGAGGAACATTGCCTTTGGTTTGAGTCGCTCAGTGTGGTCCAGCTCAGGGCAGCTGTTGGCAGTTTGGAACGGGTGACGTGCAGGGGGGGTTGGCACAAGCCCCGCGTGCCATTTGCTCATGCCCCTTCCCGTGCAGGCAGAGGTGGTGAAAACTCTTCTTCTTTCCCTGTAACATGGATGGAAATCCCTCAAAACAGCTTCAGGCTGTTGCAGGGGGATGCAGGGAGGAGGAGAGGGACCCGGTGCAGGGCAGTGGGTGCAGAGAGGCGAGTATTGCTGGTGCTCCTCTGCTCCGAACCCTTCGGGCAGGTACCGCGTCCTTCCGTGCGCGTGGGGAGCGCTGACATGAGGTGGCTCACTCCAGGGAGCCCGGCAGGTCCGGGGTGCCCTGAGTACATGGGTGCTGGGGTCCCACGCTGGGTGCCCCCTTGTCCAGAGGCAGAGCTGGTTGTCTGCCGCAGCAAAGAGTAACAGGTCTCCAGCATCTCTGGAGAACCAGCCATGCTTCCCTTCCGAGCTCCCCAGACTGCCACTAAGCGATGAATCGTGTGTCCTCTTGCAAACTGCTTCCACCTGCAGAAACGAGAGTGTTTGTGGTGGGACTGGCTCTGTCCTGCTGGGTCCTGGCCAGCCTGGCTCAGCCTTGGCGGGGGCGAGCTCAGAAAGGCTGCCTGACACCCGGCCTTTGCATCCAGGCCCTTTGGAGCAAAGTTCATGCTCCTGGGATGTCCCTTGCTTTGGTGGCACTGGGGAGGCGGCAGAAATGTTGGTGCCTGATGGAGACAGGCCGTGTGCAGCCCAGGCAGGGAGAGGCTTTTCCATGGCGAGGAGACAGCGCTGACGGGGGCTTTCCGCTTGGTCCAGCTGATGTGTCGGGCATGGAGCTGCTTTCGGCAGCGCCCCCACCACGGTCCCCGGAGGAGACTCTTCCCTCCTGCATGCCCGCACTCGGGGTGGTGTGAGGAGGGTGCGTGTCTGCGCCTCAGCCTGGGCTGCGGAGCCCTGCGGCTGTGCTGGGGGTGACCGTGCCCATGCCCGCTGCCCCCAACACTTCCCCCCTCAAGGCTTGCTCTGCTTGTTCTGCTGTAGGTGGGAGGAGGTCACCCCGAAGACGGGTTGTCCAGCAACCCCAGCATGCTCCACAACCATGTCACACTTCCGTCACAGCCCAGCTCACTCCCTGACCTCAACAGGCAGCAAGACACGTACAGCGGTAAGGCAGCTCTGCACGTGTGCACGCTTGGGGCTCACCTGCCGTGGGGTGGTTCAGGTCAGCCGTGAGGTCCAGCCCTGGGCAGCAGCAGCCGGGGAGGTGATGGGTGCTCTGGCAAGGCAGCATCTGTCCACCTTAAGACTTTTCCAGGGGTTGAACCTACCTGTTCCCATCCCTCCTGTGGGTGCACAGAGCCCCCAGGCCCTGCTCTGCTGGGGAAGGTTGGACTCTGATTCTGGAGGGCCTGGGAGGTGGGGGAGAAGAACAGGGAGTGGAGGCAGGGCAGAGCCAGCACCCCTCCAGCTCCTCTTGCGTCAGACCAGCAATGCAGGATGAGTCCGGGATGCCGCACACTGGTGATGCAGCACAGCAGGAGCAGGGCCTGGGGACCCCCAGCCCTCCATATGGGTCAGGCCCCTCCAACCTCCGCGTGTGGCTCTGCTTCCTCAGCAGGCTTGTCAGGGGGGCTGGGGCGAAGCAGCGTCTCCTCGGGAACCAGCGAAATAAAGAGGGAAGAGAAGGAGGACGAAGAGAACACATCGGTGGCGGATAACTCTGAAGAGGAGAAGAAGGAGCTGAAACCCTCTCGGAACAGAACAAGGTGCTCTTTGAACAGGTCTCTCCCTTCACTTACTCTGTTACCAGGCTGGGGACGTTTGGGCTGGGGTTCGGCTGCAGTGAGCCATCGGGCGCTGGGCTCGGCCCGGTGAGCCCAGGGCTCGTCCTGCGGTGCAGACCCGCCAGCCCCTGCCCACCGCGGGAGCCTCGGGTGTCCTCGCGCTGAGGTGGCACAGCCTGGGCTCCCGCTGCTTCCCCACAGCTGGCCATGCCGGGGAACGGTCCTGCCAGCCTCTCCTGCCGGCTCCTGTCCCCGTGGGCACAGGGCTTTGCCCTGCTCGTAAAGCAGAGGGCCTGCGCCTCGCCCACAGGAGCTTTACCCACCTGCGTGGTCGCTCGGGGCGTTGCTCATGGCCGTGTGCAGAGAGCACCAAGCGCTCAGCAGCCCTCGGCCAGGGGCAGGGAAGGTTTTAACCTCCTCCCGGCTTCGGGTCATCTCCACTGTCTGCTCCAGGCTCCTGTATCCTCTGTCACATCCAGCCAGATACGTGGCAGGGGATCAGTAGAGTCCTTCCAGCGTGCTGGCTTCTCTGCAACCTCGCCATCGGCTCGGAGGCCTCGCCAGGGTGATGCTGCCCGGAGGGGCCCTGCTCCTGCCAGGCTGCAGCCACCTCCTGCCCTGGGGGCAGAGGGCTGCAGCTTCCCCAAACACCCCAAACACCCGCCTGGGACACCAGTGTTGGCCCCCGCACCTTCTCCGGGCCACCCTGCAACCTCCTGGCAACAAACTCTGGCCTTAATCTCTTTGTTGTGGTTTCTTTGTTGTTTAAAAACACAAAAGAGAGGCAGAAGAAGAGCCTTAACTGCTTCTCTCCAAAGTCACGGTGTGTTCCCGCGCAGGGCACTGGGCCAGCACGTCCCGGCAGGGGCACGCGGGGCCACGCGCGGGGCTTGGCGTCTCGGTGCCTCGCCGCGTGTTTCTTTTCTGTGAGTTGACCAGTGCTGAGAGTGCACGCGAGGAATGTCCCTGTCTCGTTCTTATTTTAAACCATTAGTCAAGATGAGGATGAGGAGGACGATCTTCTTCCCCCAGAGCAAAAAGCCGAGAGAGAGAGAGAAAGGAGGGTCGCCAATAATGCCCGTGAGCGCCTGCGGGTCCGTGACATCAACGAGGCCTTTAAAGAGCTCGGACGCATGTGCCAACTCCACCTAAACAGCGAAAAACCGCAGACCAAACTGCTAATCCTACACCAGGCCGTATCAGTCATACTGAACCTGGAGCAACAAGTTAGAGGTCAGTGAGGGTCCCGGAGTGGTGATATTTTACGTATCTGATCGGCACGGGGCTGTCTGTCTGTCTGTCTCCTGTGACATGTGCTGTGGTGCCTCGCACTGTCTTTCCTCCCCTGTGGCCTTGCGTTCCCAAGGCTGTTGATGTCCTTTTTTTTTTTCCTTTTTTTTCCCCCCGCCCCTTTTTGCCTCCCTGCTGTTCTCTCTTTCGCTTCCCCTGCCCCTGCGCGTGCTGCATGCCGGGCCTCGAGCGGGCACCCACGCCGTCCTCGCTTCCCCGCAGCCAGATGTTTTGCTCAGCTGCTCGGCCAACAAAATGACAAAAAAACCAACAAAAATCCAGCAAATCTCCCAGAGGGGGCCCAGATCTGACGTCTCTCCGTGGGCTGCTCCGAGCACAGAGCCCGGCTCTGCCCGCGGCCGCAGCAGCGAGCGATGCCCTGTCCTGCGCAGGGCTCTGTGCTCCTGTCCCCCCACCCTGCCCCGGGGTTTGCGGGTACCCGGCAAAGCCCTGGGGATGGCTGGAGCCGGGCGAGGGGCAGTGGGACGGCAACGCTGAGCCCAGGGCGGAGCAGCCGTCACGGCAAACTGGTCTGGAGTGTGAGCTGGGAGCGCCGCACGTCCCCGGCAGAGGCTGGAGCTGCCGGCGGGCACCCGCAGGCTGCCCCCTGGGTGCCGCATCCTGGAGGGAGGGGAAGCCGAGGGCTTGGCTTCCCGCTCCGCTCCGCCGCTTTGTCCCCGCATCCCGCAGTGCATGTGCCCGCTGCCGGCCCCGCTGCCGGGCGCGTGGCAGGTTTAACCCCCTTTCTCTCTGCAGAGGCTGTTGTAACTCGCATCGGTGGTTTGTGCCTGGCTCTGCTCCTCTCTGCTGGCCTCTGCTGTTGCATTGATGTTGGAGTCCTTTGTGCCTCTCTTCAGTTTGTAATTTTTTGCCTTTCATAACATGTATATTTTTTCCTGTCTCCTTTTTAATTTCCCCTTCCTTTTTATTTTTTATTTTGAGTTTTTATTTTTTTGGTTCTGTTCTTTCCAATCTCCTACAGACAGTCCCCAGCCGTGACCTCTCGGTGGTCCCACTCTCTACCTTGTACTTGCTGCTCGCGGATGGAGGCGGCGGGGGGCAGGGGCTCTAGACAGAGTTGGCACCGTGTTCACTTTGGTCTCCCACGCTTGTCCCTTTTTAACCCCTTCTTGGACGCAGCCGGGGAAGCGAGCAGACCCTGCGGGCTGCTGTCGGCAGGTGTTAGCGCAGGCAGTCAGGGCGCCCAGCTCCGGTGGGTTTGGCCTTCGGGCTGCTCTGCAGGAGAGAAGCTGAACCCCACGTCCCCTCCTGCCACGGGAGTGGGGCCATCAGGTCCCCGTGTGCTCAGATGGGGCTGTCGTGATCCTGCTGCTGCCATCGGCAGCTAACAGGGCAGGAAGGGAAAGGAGAAGGTTGGGAGGGCTGCAGGGAGCCAGGCAGGCAGGTTGGTGCCCATCCTTTGAGCGAGGCACCGGGCAGCCAAGACACCACACGTCCTTATAACCCAGTGGACCCACCATGGCCATGTAACCACCAGCAGCTCGTGCCAGTGCTTGCGGGGAGACAGCTCTGTCCTGGCTGGCCACAGTGTAGGGCACTGCCAGAACTGTGTCCTGGCTCGGGGGAGCCACCAGCCAGGAACCGTGGCTGTCAGCCTGTGTTCAGAGGAACGAGTTGGGTTCCTGCTGTGGGTGGGTTCGGGTGCTGGGGGGGTTGGTGTCTCCGCTCCCCGTGGCCATCCTTGGGTGTGCTGGAGAGATGTGGCAGTGCCAGCTGGGGCAGCCAGAAGGGGACAAGGGCAGGGACAAGGCAGCGAGGAGAGTATGCAGGCAGGGGCAGTGGGCAGCCCTCTGTCCCACACAGGCAGACACTTGCCTGGGGAGCCCTTGCTCCCCCTCCACGCAGTCGGGCACCATCTGGAGTCTCTCCAGACCCCCCAGCACACCCAGGAAGGCTCGGACTCTGCTGCCCCTTTTCGGTGAAGGCTTATCCCCACGTGGCATCCCTGGAGCCGAAGGCCACAGTCTGTCCCAGTGTCAGGGCTCACCCAAGGACCCTCCTCAGATAGGTGTCTTTCCTGCAAGGAGTTTTGCTCTGGGGAAGAAGGTCGTCCGTACAGTAAATTGGGGGTTTGGAGGGGACGGGCTGCGGGCGAGACCACGGTTTAAGATGCTGCCAGCACGACTCTGCCTTCCCCCCTGTCCCTGCCTGTTTCGGGCACCCCGGGGGTGCTGCCAGCCGTGGAGGCTCTCCCAAAGCTCCTGGCCATGCCTGGAAGGGAAAATCATCCCCCTTCAGAGTGATTTTGGCTGTTTTGAAAGACTTGGATTCAGTGTTGGCATCTGAGAGTGACCCTCAGCAGCAACCGGGGCACTTGGCTCCTGCCCCTAGTGCTGCCACCCCACCCGTAAGAGGGTGCCAGGCCCTGCTGCAACCCGGCTGCCAAAACACCTTCCCTGGAAGTGTCTTGCTGCAGGTGGGATTTTTGAAGGAGATCTCACAAAGAGGGATTTGCTTTCTGCCAGTCTTCCCTTGGGGGATGAACTGATGTTTTTGGATTACACCCCCCTCGGAAGGCAAAACTGCGCAGAGGGGAGAAGGTGCCAGTGTTGTTACTGCATCTGCTGCCTGCCCTCGCCCCTGGCAGCACCCTCCAGCCCCACGGAAGCCCAGCCCCGTGCTGGCAGCACCCTCCAGGCCCACAGGAGCCCGGCCCCATGCTGGCAGCACCCTCCAGCCCCACAGGAGCCCAGCCCCGTGCTGGCAGCACCCTCCAGCCCCACAGGAGTCCAGCCCCGTGCTGGCAGCACCTTTGCGTGGCTCGCAGAGGCGATGCACAGCCCGGGCAGCTCCGGGAAGCACCCGAGACGAATTGGCTTTGCACAGTGAGGCTGTTTGAGCCGTTTCCAGCGGACACCAGAAGCACTACCAGCACGGCAACGTATAGCCCCCCCACTCGGTACCACCCCCCTGACTAATCCCTGTGGTGCTGTGAACCCAGCAGTACAGACGAGGCCTTGTCACTGGAGGACAAAGATCTGAGGGACCGGGAGAGGAGAATGGCCAATAACGCCAGGGAAAGGGTGCGTGTGCGGGACATTAACGAGGCCTTTAAAGAACTGGGACGCATGTGTCAGATGCACTTAAAAACGGACAAAGCACAGACCAAACTGATCATCCTACAGCAAGCGGTGCAGGTCATTCTGGGCCTGGAGCAGCAAGTACGAGGTATGGTAACCGCTGGCAGGTGCATTTCGGGGCCTTTCTCTCCCCCCCCACCTCTGTGTGCACGTGTGTCTCTGTCGCGTCTCCTGCTTTCGGCGCGAGGTCGCGTGTCCGCACCCTGCGGCAGGCTGAGCTTTCCAAAGCCCCGGCCCCGGGGTGGGTTTGAGGCCACTCAGTCCGTTTCCTCTTACCCTTCCTGAGAATTTGGCCCCTGGATCCCATTAAGCAGCTTTGGAAAACTCAATCCTCGGCTCCGGGAGCTGGCTGAGGCTCTCGGGGTTTTCTGTGAGCAGGCACGTGGTGGTCCGGCTGGGCGAGGGGTTCAGCTCTAGCCGGGCTCCGGCCGCGTTACCGCAGCCCCTGCAAGGAGCAGCCGGCAGAGAGCAGCTCGCACTGAGGTTGTTTCCTCGCATGGTCCCGTGTGTCTGTCCTGGGGCTCTGTCCTCGCTCGCTCTTTCGGATGCTGCTGCCGTGCGCCATGCTGTTGCCCTCACTGAGGTCGCCTCCCTCCCTCCCTGTTGTCGGCGCAGAGCGCAATCTGAACCCTAAAGCAGCCTGCCTGAAGCGTCGCGAAGAGGAGAAAGTGTCCGGAGTCGTAGGAGATCCCCAGATGACACTTTCAGCTTCACATCCTGGTCTGGGAGATGGTCACAACCCTGTTGGACACATGTAAAGGTATCGTCCCCCGCCCCCTGACCCCAGTCCCCCGCCACAGGCCCGACCCACTGCCGACCCGCGCTGCTCCGCTGGGGCTGCTCGGCCCTGCTCGTTCGGACCAGCCAATGTCCCTCGTTTACCTTAAACTGACGTCTGTGGATGCCCAAAGGCTCTGCCCCGCAGGAGAGGAGCAGCCCCGTGGCGGCACGGAGGGTTTCGGGGCTCTCGCCGCCCTGAGCAAGCTCTGCTCTGCGCCTCCCAGCCCTGCCCCAGTTGGCTGCTGGAAACCAGCCACTGCTTTGCCTGGTGGCCCTGCTGGAGGGAAAGGGCAGGTCCCAGAAACGCTGAGAAATCCCAGAAGGTGACATTCCCCTGGTGACACCGCGGCTCTGCTGGGCTGCCCCTGCTTTTAACGGCGTGCTTGGCCCGAACAGTGAAGGGATGTCGGGGCAGGGGGGACCGATGGGACCCAGGAGCGGTGGGGCAGAGCCGGACCCCGTCAGTGGGGCTCCCGTGGGGCTGCCCTGGAAAAACAAAGGCAGAGCCGGTGTGTCAGCAGAACGAGGAGCTCAGCTCCGCTGCGGCCACGTCGAACCCTCAGGGCAGCGGCATCTGCAGAGATGGGGCTGCAGCTGAGGCGCTCGCGGCCCCCCCACGCGAGGAGCAGTTTGGGGTTTCTCTCACTTCAGGCTTTTGTTGTTTCACTTGTAGATCTTTTTGTTCCTCTGGATACTGAGATCTGTAGGAAGAAAACCCTCGGTGTGACCCACGACCTTCTGGAACCATAAACTTTAGTCCTGCTCATACTGACACACGCGGACGGATCCTGGCGTGACGTAAGGGGTGGAAAAAACACTTTGTCAAAAGCAAAACGAAAACAAAAAAATTGCCTTAAGTCTAAAGTGCAGAACAGTCAATACATATCACTCAGTTAGGAGGGGGTGGCGTGTTCTCTTGGCTTGTTCACAAGCAGCCAGCAGCAAAATTGTGCCTAAGCTTGATATTTCTTTTTTTTTTAAAAAAAAAGAACATTAGTTACGAGATTTTTTATGTAGAACAAATAGTGATGCCTTTGGGTTTTTTTTTTTTAGCTTCTTTTGCATATGTTTTGTAAGCAACGGAAAGAATTTTTTTTTGTATAAAAAAAAAAAACCGTCTTGTACCCCACGCTTTTCTGCTGCTGTTTCTATAGTTAACGTTGCATCTTTAGGATCAACCAGAATATTAAAATTGTATTAAGAGAGACTGGATATAAAGAGAGGAATTCTCAGATTCGGCTCGGAAAGCCACTAAAAGCGAATGTAGCCGCCACAAGGGGATGTTCTTCCTTGCCCGGCTTGTACCTTCCATGATAAAAAACAAACTCACTCACGTGCTGAATTCACCATCTCTTTGCTTTGGCCACTTCTGATTTGGGAAAAGGAAGATAAACAGCAAAGCAAGGTGCAGCAGGACCCCGCAGCCCGGCTCCGGCTCCTCCCGGGAGCTCACCGAGGGGCTCCGCCATGTCGGCTTTACCGCTGGAGGATCCTGGAGTCCGGCCTGGGAGAGGAGGTGCCCCTCCCTCGGCTGTCCTGGAGCGGCGCGATGGGGAGCACGAGCTGCCGGGAGAGAGCAGGCCTGGGTGGGTGCAAGAGAACTGGAGGACTTGGGCACCTTCAGGATAAGCAGAGAAGCAACACGAGTGCAAGAGGAAAGCACAGGACGGAGGAAAGCGCCTCTTGGCCACGTGTCTGAGCAAACCCCCGCTGTCAGAAGCACTTCAGGGGCAGCACTGAACAAAGACCAACTGAACAAAGCTGGAGGACTGGGGGCAGAGGCGGCTGGAGCAAAGGCAGCAGGGGGACACAGCACCCAGCGACCTGGCAGCAGTGGAGCCCGAGGTGGCAGGAAGGGGCACAGCCACCTGGCATGTCACCCAGCAGACCCCCGTCTCTGCGCAGCTTCTCCCTGCACTGGAGCCACCTCCACCGGAATGCGAAACGCTGCAGGCTGGGGGAAGGTGGTGATTTCACACCCCTCCTGCACCCACCAGCACATCTCCAAAGCATCCTGGGAGCAAACGCGGCTCGGCGTGACGCCCGGCTTGCCGTGGGGACGCAGAGCAGCCGCTGCCACCTGCACGTGCAGGAAAAGAGGGGAGCAGCGAGCGCCCGTCCTGCACAAGATGCTCCAGGAGCCAAGTGGGGCCAACGATCTCTTTACTCGGAGGGCTTCCCAGTGCCACTCCAGACCGCTCCAGTGCACGCAGCAGGAGGAAGAGCCCCAGCAGCCCCACTGCTCCTGGAGGTGTGGGATCAAGTGAGGAGGTGCTCAGTGGTGCTGAGCTGCGGCCGTCCTGGAGCTGGCAACGGAAGAGCATCCACCGGGAATTTATTCTTGTTTCTCCCCTCTCCTTCCCTTCCTGAAATGTTTTGTGCCCGATTCTTCCCAGCTTTGCAGGCTCAGCTCCCCAGGGGATGGTACCTCCCATCTCAGCGGGGTCTGTGGAGCTCTCGGACTGGGGCTGGCTGCTGCCCAGCTCTGCCCGGCTGAGCCCAGTCAGGCAGGATGTTCACGGGGTGCTGGCCTGGGGGGAACGTGGGGACAGCGAGCACAGCAGCACCCCCGACAGCAGGGTCCATCTCTCCCCTCTGCTTCCCTGGCCTGTGCTCCTGAGGGAGTTGCATTGCTTTGGGACAGGGGGGAGGGAAGGGCTGGCGAACAGGATGAGGTCCTGTGGCGCTTTGCAGCACCTGCAGGCTTTGGTGTAACCTCCTGGTGCTCCTCTGTGCTCGTAGCTGTGCTTCGTGCTCCAGCCGAACCTGTTGGAAATGCTCAGGACTTTGCTCAGTTCCCACCTACACCCGGGCACTGTGGGCTCAGCCCCTGGAGCACCCTAGAGAGGGCTGACAGAGCGGTACAGGACTGTGTCTCCCTGCTGCCTCTGGCACCGGCACCGCCTTGGGCCTCTGCCAGGTCCAGCCACAGCTCTGAGGCTTTCGGGCACTCCTGGCTTTCCCTGCCCACAACCCGCTGCTCCCACCATCGCAGCTTCCAGCGCTGTCCCCAGGAAGGCCGGGAAGGGTCAGTGGCTGCGGTCCCTGCAACCCAGGAACGCGTGGTGTTATTGCCTTTGTCAACAGCCTAATTAGCTCATCAGGTTGCGGCACTCTTCCCTCCCTTGGGTTCTCCTGCCTGCTTTAGCACGGGGCAGCATGAGATGGATGGGGTTTTCCTCCACCTGCGACAGCCTCGCCCCGTGGATCAGCTCCCTTGCAGCAGAGCCATGTCTTCTGGAAGCTCCTGCCGGGCTGGGTCACGCTTCAGGTGCTGGAGCGAGTTCACTTTGGGGACGATAACACACGCAGGGAGGGGGCAGTGACCCTCCGCAGCCCGACAGCCGGGTCCGGATGCTCCAACAACCCTGATTCATGCTCCGGGGTAGGAACTGGGGGCTCATCGGCTGCTTTCTGCAGCCTGTTCAGAGGCTGCTTCATCCCACGAGCATTTCTGCCCCGTCAGCAGGATGGTGCTGGGCCGGCTGGGTTCTCGCTGCTCAGGGTTTTCTGCTGGCTCAGTGCCACTGCCCCAGGACCGGGGAGGGATGGAGTGATGTCCCAGCCCTGGCAAGCTTGAAACTGCACAAAGAACTGGAAAAGTGTTCCGCAACACTTTGATGTCACAACAGGAGTTGGAGGTGGCAGTCGTGTGCGACTGGATTTAAAGCTAAACCACTGTAGTCAAGAAAAATCCAGAAACTCGACAAATTTGGGAATTTGAGAAGATTTCTGATTAGTTCAAAATTCTGCTGAACTCCTCCATCCCCTCCGGCTCTTTGGCTCCGTGTGAACATGGCACTTGTGACCTGCTGGGGAAAGCGGCTTTTCTCGAACTGAGCAGTCGGGTGCTGTCCCTAAACCACCACCCAGAAATACCAGAAGTACCAGCCTGCTGCAGTGAAACTCTCCTCTTTAGGGTTGGTGTAAAGGCCAGGGTCTGCGACCCCTCAGCTCACAGCTTTGCTGCCGACTGCGTGACCTCACCGGTCCCTTCTCTCCCCAGACGTCCTTCCCTGCCTGCCTGCACCTCCCTCATACCACTGGCCCTGCCAAGAGCGGTGTCACGGATGGGTGACACGCTGCAGGGTGGCATTCGGGGTTCTGCTTCCTCTCTCGGCCTCGTGTGCCTGGCTCCTCCTCGGCGCTGGGGGCCGCAGAGCCCCCGTAACGCTCCCTTCGTCCGATCAGGGCAGAGGTCACCTCCCGCTCTGTGCATTTTCCAGTTTCTCTTTGCCCAGAAGCTGAGCTGCGTCGTGGTCAAACGGCAGAACTGGGCTCTCAGGGCTCCGCTACGGGACGCTGCTGGTGTGGCAAGGCCAGTCCTGGGGTCCCCAGGCCAAGGCACCTCCTCTTCCTCCCCCTCAGCAGCTCCCAGCGCATCCTGCCCAAGGCCACCAGCACTGCGGAGTGTCTGGAATCCAGTTTTATTAACAGTTCAAAACGGCAGAGTCTTCTGCTTTCCCCCTTCTCACCTGCTTTCACCTCGGAGCAAACCAGCTGGAGCCTCCCAGAGACTGAACCCTTCTGCTCACAACCCCGCGCACCCCGGGGAGCGAAGTCCCGGCGAACCCCTGGTTTGGCCGTCACTCTCCTGCCCGTGACCCGCTGGTCGGACCCACCCACAGCCCAGCCACTGCCTGGCTTGGGTTCAGCTCCAGCTCTTTGCCAGCGTCTCCTCGGGCTCCCCTGCTGTCACAGCTCATACTGGTCTCCTACGGGCGGGGACAGGACCTGGGACATCTGGCTCCCAGTCAGGCCCCTCCTGTCTGCACCGAGCTCCAGCCCAGGAGCACCAGTGCCTGCGTTTGCAGGACTCGGGGTTAGCCGAGCTCCCCGAGACTGGCTGGGGGGAGCAGGTCCACGCTGGCTCCACGCGGTGGGGTCAACCTGCTGCCTGCCCCCTGTGCCATCGCAGCGAGCCCAGGCCTCAGGCTGCTCTTTGCAGTGGGCGTTTTGTCCTCCCAGCAGAGAAAAGTGATGTGAAACCTCCCCAGCGAACAGCTCCTTCCCCAGCCCGTGCTTCCTCGAGGTTTCGCGCTCGCTGCCCGGTCGTGCAGGAACAGGAAGGGCAGAATCGGGTTGGGATTTCCCCCCCGTCTGCAATTTCAGGTTCAGTGCAGAAGCCGCTCACAAAGGTCCTTCGCGTCCCACGCATGCGCCCGCTGCGGCCAGCAGAGTCTTCGGGCCCCGGGCCCTGGCTGGGTGGTTCGGCACCTCCCTGTTGGCTTTTGACACCCCCAGTCCCACAGGGAGGCCACGCCGGTGTCAGTGGAGCCCATGGTCCTCCTGCGGGCCCTGCTCCATGCTCCACAGGTGCCTGTGGGCCAGCTCCAGTTTCGGCAAGCCCCTGGCCCGGCGTTTTAGGGAGCTGAGGATGGGGAGGTGAAGCAGAGCCTGGGACTGGAGCTGGGCCAGGCTGGTGCTGGCTGACCCGGCACAAGCTGCGGCCATTGGATTCCCCCGTTCCTGCTCGACACCAGCAATAGCAAGACCCGTTTTCCGTACCAGAAGCTCGCACAAGGTTTTTGCCCCGTGAAGTCCTATGCAACCCCCTCTCCTCTCCCCGGGGCTCTCCAGATCCCAGCCCAGCCCCTTCTCTCTGCTCCTCTCCGTGACTGCTGAATTCTCGCTCCTGCTGCTCTCAGGGTCCAGCTTCATTTCCAGCAGCTCCAAAAGCTTTTCAAGACCTTTTTCAAGACCCCTGGAGCTGGGGAGGGTAGATGAGGGCTGAGACCACAGGACCCCCCTTCCCACCCTGCTGCAGGAGCCGAGCACTGAATTGGAGGGGGCAAAGCCTGGTCCTAGGGCTCCTCCTCGCACCCTTCACCCTCCTGTGCCTTCTGCTTGATGTTTGGCGGCATCCTTCATCTCTCACCATCTCCCCCAGTATCCCGCACTGGAGACGCCGCGTCCTGCCTCGTCGCTCCTGGCTCTGTGGACTGTTATGGCCTGAGCCTCAGACTTTCCTTGGCTTGGCTGCTCTCCCTTCAACCGCCTCAAGCCCCAAGGGGTGTTTTCACCCCCAGTCTCTCCAGCCAGCACCTCGAGCTGTTTCCCTCCTGCCCAGCCACTGCCGGTCTCTTCAGAGGGGCAGAACCGCCTGCCAGGGCGGAGGCAGCGGCCAGGGCAGTGGATGCTGCAGGTTGGTCCTGCGGCACTGCTGCCTCTCCTGGCCCCACCACCCTCGGGGCAGGCATGGGGGGACCTGCTGCTCCGGGCAGAGGTTTGATCTTCGGGGCAGTTCAGCCCTTCTGGCGAGGGGGCAGGCGCAGTGCTTTTGCGGAGCTGAGCGGGGAGGTGGTCTCTGGTTCGGAGGGTGGTGGGGGCTGTAGGTGGCCTTCCTGCCACCCCACCCCCGGGGTATGAGGCAGCCCCGCCACGGGGCTCCATGCCGCTATTTCTGTTCCTCTGCTTTTAGACACCTCTTGCTCCTCAGGTCTTGCGATTCCCACCGTGGTCCAGCCAAGCACCCACCGTGCTAGAAGGAGAGGGAATAAATCACGCCCTGTTCCATCTTGGCACCAGTACGGGAGAGCAAAGGGGTTTGTGCTTCAAAACGGGGTGTCCTGGGTGGCAAGGGCTGTGCCCAGGGGAGCCGCGGAGCTCCCCTGCCAGCAGCTCCCTGGGGACCCCGCGGTTCCCCCTCCCCGGTGCTACGTCTTCCCAAATCACTTGAAACCCACCAGCTTCTGAGCAAACCTTGAACCACGGGGCCTTGCGGGGAGGGCGGGGGCCGCGGTGGGCGATTTTGGGAGGGGAGGAAGAGGCGCCCGGTGAAGCGGAGCTGTGGTGACCCCAACCAACGCCCCGCCCCGTTTTCTCTGGAGGGCTCCAGCTCCTTGGGGAAACTGGGGTTACTGGGTTGCTCTTTCTATCTATTTTTGTAGGAGGGGGCGGGGGGTGGGAGATGCCTGCGGAAGTTGTTTATTTTTAACCCCGGAGCCAGTTTTGGGTTGCTTTTGGTTTGGGTGTTTCGGCCTTTATAAACCATGGTCCTTGCTTTTGATGTTTATGCTGCCTACCTGTAAATCCAGATGTACTGAAGTGGCTGAAATCCTTGTTCTTAAATCAGATACACATTATAGTTTTGAACTATATATATAGTAAATATATATATATATATGCCTAACCCAGCAAAAAAAAAAAAAAAAAGAAAGAAAAATAAAGTATTTGGGGGTGGGGAAATGCGTCGTTCTTTGAAACGAATCACAATTGAGGGATAAAATTGTGTTTCTGAGTGCCTCAAGATACGAATTGTTTTCATTTTTTTAAATAATTTTATACAAGTGTCAAAACAGCTGGCTGGATTATTTGGAATTTTTAAATAATCCTAACTTTTTTAAAGTAGATTTGGAGAACTGTCCTGTATATAACAGTAATGTAGCAATAAATGTGACATTTTATAACAATAGCACTTTCTTTCCCCCGTATCTGTCTCTCGGATGTTGTAATGAAGGTTTTACCTTGCGCTAAAGGCACCCTCTGAGCACGGGGCCTCCCCACCCGCACCAGCGCCGTTTCTGCCCCTGCCTTGCTCGTGGCCCCCAGTGAAGGTTCCCAGCGCCTTCCCCAGCAGCCGTCGGACACGCCGGGGCAGAGGTGGGTGCTGGGGGCTCCCTGTCGCTGCTGCCATGGCTCTGCCGGGGGGTCGGGGGGCTCCTCCGTGGATAAGATCCTCTGTGGAGTCAGCCCAGGCTGCCTGTGGCAGAGATCTCATGTTCTGGGAACGCAGCCCCTGCCCGGCTGGAAGGAGGGGCTGGCGTCCCCCTGCCCTGGGGAGCACCCAGAGAGGGCAGTACCAGCAGGGTGCAAGGTGGAAATGGGGTCAAACGTGCCCAGCCTGTACCAGGAGCCCAGCACAGACTGGTCATTGGGGAGACAACGTGGCAGAGCTGCGTAAGCCCTGCAAGAACAGGCTGGGTCCAGTACCGGGAGACAGCCCAACCTCGTGGGGTTGCACTCTCCCGCCCCGACCGTGGGGTGAGGCTGTGCCCTGGCCAGGCTGAATCCCGTGGGACCCTCCATCACCCTCTGCCAAGGACCCAGCCCCGGCCACAGCACCCTCAGACCCGCCCTGCGCTGCCCAGCCGGGCTCTCCCTGCCCTGCTCCTCCAGGCTCTGCCGGGCAGGACCCCAACCTGTTGCCCCTCAGTTATTTCCCCAAACCGTCACAGCTTCAGCCCTTGTAGTGTCAGTGGTTGGATCCACCCTCTGCCACCAGCTCGCTCGGCCCATCAGCGGCTGCCTTTGGGGGCAGCGAGATGCAGCAGCTGCATCCAGCAGCGCTGAAGCCTCGCAGACGCTCTCCGAGACCCGGGTTCCGAAGGGAGAAGCGGCACTAAAGCTCCCTGACAGCTGCTCCCCTTCCTCAGGTGTTTTTTTGCCGGGCTGCTCCAGCTCGGGGCTTGTCCACATCGGGCCAAGCAGGACAAACCGCCCCAACTCCAGACGTGGCTGCGCCCTGCCCGTACCGCCCGCACAGGGTGTCGCAGAGCGGACGCTCGCTCAGAGCACAGAACTCCAGCTCCTCACTGCAGAAGGGGAGCGATGGATTCTCGCAGCAGGCTCCGCTCTGAGGCTGCCGGCTCTCGGGGCAGGGCTGAGGGAAGGCGAAGCCAGAGGCCGAGGCCTGTCCACGGCCAACGAGCCCTTTGGGCTCCGGCGTCCCCGGGACTTTCTGCAGGTTCCG
The DNA here is from genome assembly GCA_009769605.1 of Bucorvus abyssinicus. Lineage (NCBI taxonomy): Eukaryota > Metazoa > Chordata > Aves > Bucerotiformes > Bucorvidae > Bucorvus > Bucorvus abyssinicus. Next base: position 11,478,665 of record CM020055.1, read on the forward strand.
AGGGGCCGAGCTGGCTCGGAGCGGAGCCCGGGGAGCACGATGGACTCGGTGGCGCGTTTAGGAGCCTCTGCTGAAGAAATCTGGCTCCAAACTCCCCGGGAGAGGCCGAGCGGCAGCCGAGCGGTCCGCAGCGGCGCTGGGGAATCCGCCCTGGCAAGGGACTGCCGCTCCGGCGGGGCGGGCGAGGAGCAGCAGCCCAGGGCGAGGACGGTCCCGCCCTCTCCGCCCCCGTGTCCCCTCCCCGGGGCGGGGACGGTCCATCCCTCCGGGCCCGTGGCCCCGCCCCGCCGTGGGGACGGTCCATCCCACCGTGTCCCCGCTCCGGAGCGGGCCGGAACGCGGGGCCCTGAGGGACCACGACCGAGGGCGGGGGTAAAGGCGGGGGGGGTGTGTTGCCATGACAACGCCGCTTGACTCAGGCAGCGCCGCGGGCACCCCCCGCCCAACGCGCTCGCGCGCGGTCCTTCGTAGCACCGCGGCGCGCCCGCGCATGCGCAGCGGGGGTGACTTTGAGGGCGATGCTGAGCAAGGTGTTGGGGCCGCGTTACGTCCAGCTCCTCCAGAACTGGTGAGCCCGGCCCGGGGCTGCTCGCCCGGCCCCGGGGATCAGCACGCTGGGCCTTGGCTGCGCGGGGCGGGTCCCGGCCGGTCCCGGGCTCCGCAGTGAAGGGTGCGCGACTTGCTCCGCACCCCGCTCCGTGAACCCCGGCCGCGGCCCTCACCGCGCACTTAAGGAGCCTGAAGGGCTTCCCCAGTGCTTCCCGTTCCCCTCCGCCCTGTTCCGCGGCTCTGTGCCGGGCGAGGGCCGTGACCCCGCTGGGGCCGGCCCCGCGGGCGCGGAGCAGCGCTGGCGCTGGGGCTGAGGGGCTGGCGGGGGTGCTGGGGTGGGGGGGCGGTCTGCCTGGCGGTGCTCTGCCTGAGGTGCGTTTGGCCTCTCGGTTGCTCTGGTTGTTTTCAGCGTGTCTCAGAGCTCCGAGGGTTTGTGCAGTGCCAGCTGGCGCCGCTTTGCGGGGTTGTGTGAGGGAGAACGAGGCAGCCCGAGGGCCAGAGGAAAGGGGACCCGAGCTGTAGCAGCAAAGTAGTTAAACAAACCAGTGTGGCTTCTCCCGACTTGGTAATGCCCCTCTCAACAAAGGCAAATCAGCCTTTTCCTGTCAATATCTCGATAAACCTGAGGCCTAACGCTTTTCTGTGTATGTGAGATTCTTTCCAGATTTCTGCCAAGCTTTTTTCTTGACAGAAATTACTTTCCCAGGGGTGACTTAGCGATGGGTGTTTGCCAGACCTTTCACCGTGGAGAATTAACGTTGTTTACCTGCACGTGTGTGTGTGTGTGTGTGTCTCTTCTTTAGGATTCCCACCCTCGCTACGTGGGGTGGGGTCACTGGTGTTGGTGTAATATGGGTGTCAGACTGGAAGTTGGTCCTTCAGTATGTTCCCTACATCGGCGGCAAGTATAAAACTGAAGACTAAGCTTCTCTCTAATGGTAAGTGTTGTTTGAGCATCTCTTAGCTCAAGCCATAGCGTCTTGTTGATGTGAGAGTTGTGTCCTGTCTGTCCAGGGCACAATCATTTCGTTGGTCCAAACTAGAGCTGCTCAATTTGATTGTTCAGGGTTTTTTTGGTTTTTTGAGGCTTCACAGGGCACTAGAAGGCTGAAATATTAATGAGTATATAAATAAATTGAATATTCAGAGCTGCACCACAAATTCATGGGAAAATCGGCTTTCTCAAGTTGTTTTTTCTTTTTTTTCCTTCTTTAATTGCACATGAAATGTGCTGTTCTGAGTCTTCTCTAGGACTGAGCATCCATAAAGCCACAACAGCAGTTAGAGATACCACTGCTGGGCCTCTGCGTGTGTGTTTGTGTGGCTGGATCAGGACTTGCCACAGGTAGAGGAGAGTCAGGAAGATTTTTCCCTCGTATTAAAGGATGCTGATGGGGAAAAGGTCTGGAGGAAACTACATACAGCTCAGTGCTTGTTTCTTCTGGCTGCAATCACAGTTATGTTGAAACGGTGATAAATGAGACTTGTCTTCAAGCTACAAGCTCAGTGAGACTGGAAGCCGCAGAGCAGCTCGTTAGTGCTTCTGTCCATCGCTTTTTCCAGAGATACTTGTTGCAGTTTAAGCCATTTACTGTGTCTTCCCCGTTTTCAAAATATGTGTCACTCGGATCCTTCCTGTAGCCACAGGACAAAAGAAACGTGTCATGAAAGTCAGCTGCACGTATAGCATCCTGGATGACCGCAGATGCTTACGGACGAGTCAGTGGAAACGCTCTCAGTCCTGTAGAGGCGATTGAGTTACCTGGGAAGGGCTTTCTGTGCTTCAGGATGGTCTTAGCGAGCAGTAGGGATGTTCCTGAGACCTGTTCTCTGTTTGGGAGCAAGAGCTTTGATGTGTCACTGTGGAGAGAGGACTGGAGAAGGAGGACGTGTCTGTGGTGGCCTGTGATTCCTTCCAAGGAGACCGTAGGCCTGTGTCCTGCTGCGCCTCTGTCGGCGCCTGGCCTGGACACTGGAGGGTTGTGTGGCCTGTCCGTGGTGTTGGCTGCTGCAGCTCCGCTTAACCACTGCTCTGTTTGTTGTAGGACGTGGATTGCTGGATGATGTGTTTCGGAGCCATCCGTCCGCTGAGACCCTGCTTTGAGGTGAACTTGAAATGCCCAGTTTGATTCTGCAACAGGCCGTGGTGTCCCCTGAGCAGTCGTGGTTGTGAACACTTCCCTGGCCGGGCTGCCCAGTGCTCTCCCTCTGAGCCCTTCCACAGCAGATCTTGTCCTGATGGGAGTAATTTATAAACCTCATGTACAAAATAAACCAAGTGAATAAGATTTCTGGGGTTTTCCGTTACCTTCCTTGGACCAGACTCCTGGTTTGGGGTTGGGTTGCCTTCAGCCTGGACCTGCCGTGTGTCCTCCTGTCCTCTTGTGCCAATTCCTCCTGCATCCTGCTGGGGCGCTGGGTCTGAGGAGCCTTTTGTTTGTCCCTGGGTAGTTGTTTGTCACTCCTAACGCTGCCGTAGTTCTTGAACTGTTCTTAGGGGTGGGTTGATTTGAAGCTAATCGTTCCCAGAGGGCTCTTGCAGGCGGTTCACTTCTCATAGCCGCTGTCGCAGGGTTTCGTGGTAACGCTGACAACTAGCGCTTAGCTCAAAGTGAGTTCCACACTGCTGTGAGGCAGCATGTGCCGAATGGGAACAGACGAGCTGTCCTGGCTTTATCCAGGGGCGTGAGGAAGGCAGCCTGCAGACCCCGGGTGGCTCTGTGTGTCCTGGGGCGAGCACCAGCGGCTTAGAGAGTTGCTCTGTTCCTTCCTTTCTGGGGGTTTTGAGGGGCAACAAAGCTGGGGCAGGGTCTGGAGCACAATGCGCTGAGGAGCGGCTGAGGGACCTGGGGGGGTTGAGCCTGGAGAAAAGGAGGCTCTGGGGAGACCTTCTGGCTCTGACAACTCCCTGACAGGAGGTTGGAGCGAGGAGGGGTCGGTCTCTTCTCCCCAGGAACAAGTGACAGGACGAGAGGAACCGGCCCCCAGTTGTGCCAGGGGTCAGTGGGGACCTGGCGGTGCGGGGGGAACGGGGCGACTCGAGGAGCTGAAAGGTCTCTTCCAACCCAAATGATTCCATGATTCCGTAAAACCGCCTCCAGCCGCGCTGCGTGTTGGTGATCGGTCGTTCCTTGGGCTGCCTTTGAGGCTGGTTTTATGGCCGGTGACCCTGCCTGGACCCCCGTCCTGCAAACAGGATGGCCGGGATCAAGTGGTTCAGGAGCAGCATGAGGTCCAGGCTGAGCCCTGGGACATGGGCAGGGTTCGCTCCAGGGCCTCTCCCTGAGCTGCCTGCCTCGATGTTCCCGAGCAGGAGTCACCCATGTCTGGATCTACCTCGACATACCAACTGCCAGCACGGGGAGGCACCGCGAGGAGCACTCAGGCTTTGGCTTTGTTTGCCCTTCGGCGATTCAGATGACGGCTTCGTCCCTAATTAACCCGGTGATTAGCGGGTAACTGATTTAATTTCTGGTATTTCTCCATCCACCTGCGTTCAGCCCTGTTGGTCCCTTCTCCTGCGTCGTCTCCTGGACCCTCGGCAGATTCTGCCCCTCTGCAGGGGCTGGAGGTTGGGAGCTCCCCGGCCAACCTTGCTCCGACACAAGCTCCTCCGGGACAGCTGGCTGCGGGGCAGAAAGCTTTCGCCTGCAGTTCCCTGAGCCTCTTCTGCCGGGATACCCTGTCGCTCACTTCCATGGCTGACAACGACCGGGTTTGGTGATTTGGGGATAATCTGCTGGTCCTGTTGGCACACGGATTCGCTGGCAGCGAATGGCTGGTGGCGATACCCACAGACCTAATCCCCTGTCCCTCGGCAGCGTTCCCACAGGGGCACGGGGACGTTTCCTCAAGACACGGTTTCTACCCCAATGTTCCATGAGGTCCCAGGAGGGTGAAGGTCTTTCCTCCACAAGCCGTGGCCAGGCCAGCTGATAGGGAAGGTGGTTTCCACCTACCCCGAGCTCAAGGTTCAGGGGCTGTCGAAGAGGTCACCTTCTCCATCCCCGCCCCACAGCGGGATTCGCTCCCAGCTTTTCCAGTTTACTCTTACGACGTGCCGTGGAGGGAGGTTTCACTGTCCACTACGTGGTCTGGTTCTGTGCAGCTTCTCAGCTTACATGTTTGGCAAAAAGGAATTCTCTCCCCTCTGCAGTATGAGCCCCGAATTCTTTGCCGTATTCAAGGGCTGTTCCCAGATCGCAGCCGGTTCCGCGAGGCCGAGCAGCCCCTGGCTGGTTCCTCTTGCCCCACGGGGCGGGTGATTTTCTTCGCTCTCCTCTTGACTTGCTGCTGCATCCCCAAGCACAGCGTCCCGGCACGGACGGCGTCTCGCACAGTCTCCTGCCTGAGCCAAAGCTCCGCTCCTCTTCGCGGCTTCCTCGGCGGAAGAGGAAACAAGTGATGGGGGTGAAAGAGGGGGCGAGCCCCCAGGTTCCCCTCCCGGAGGCTGGGGGTCGCGGGGGATTTGGGGCAGAGGAACGAGACACGGGCAGGGCTCGTGCTCTCAACCCTCCCTCGTTCTGCTCCCAGTTTGCTGGGCTAAACCAGGGCGAACTGCATCGCTCCGTGCCTCAGTTTCCCTTTATTCCATTTTTAATCCAGAAGCTGTATTTCGGGGTAGGTTTTTTGTTGGAGTAGTGTAAGTTTGGCTGAGTTGTGAGTTGGTTGGGGTTTTTTTAACAAAAAAATGCGCATTTATGAAAATTAATGTCATTGTGATCCATTCTGGCAATGAGAACTTTTCCCACCTGCCTGTTCAGGGTTGCAGGAAACAACAGCGACAGCAGAGCACGATGTGTCGGATGCAGGAGCCGAGGGGGAGATGTTAAACCCAAACGCAATCCCTAGAGAGATGCAGCGCATCAGGGCAACGGGAGCCTTAAAATTGTTTCTGAATTTAAAAAACAAAGTTAAACTACCAACAGGTCGTTGCACAGAGGTGAGCGGGGGGGACCCGGGGACTCCCGAGCGAGTGGAAGAAGCGCGGGGTGGCCGGGAGGGCCCCGCGGTGCGGGTGTGCGCCCCTGGACGCGGCCGGTCCGCAGCGCGGGGGCGTCGGGACTGCTGGTCCCGGCAGGACCCCAGGACAGCAGTCGGTCGTTGAAGGGAAGTTAATGGCCGGGTGGAGGACGGGCTGCCCTGTGGGTGCTGGAGGGGCTCGGGGCTCGGCTGTGCGCGGCGGGGTTCCCCGGTAGGGGCGGGCGGCGGGAGGCAGAGCCGCTCTCCCGGGTCGGCCGTTGGTAACCGGTTGTGGTTTACCCCTTTTTTTTTTCCTGAAAAACTTGCCGTGGCTCCGTGTCCCCCCCCCCGCCCCCGGCTGCTCCGCAGCGGACTCTCCTCCTCCCCGGGGCTTTCGCCGGTGCGGATCCCTTTTGTTCGCGGGGCCGGGGGCGGAGCGCGGGGGCCCCGCAGGACCCAGGCACAGCCCCGCTGCGAGGGGCCGCGTGGCAGAGCGGGCCGGTTCCTCCGGGCGGGGGATCGGGGAGCTCCCACGGGACACCCCCCCGCCCGCACCGTGTGCGGCCGCAGCCCCCCGGGGGGCCCGTCCCGCTCCCCGGTGGCGGGTCGGGCCGTGCGGGCGGGGGCTGCCGCGCGGGGCCGGGGCTGCAGGGGGCGCGAGCGGGCGGGGCCGGGGCGGGGGGCGCGGGGCCGAGCCGCCAGTTCGGCCGGGGCGGCCGAGGGGGAAGATGCCCAAAGCGGCGCTGCCGGGACACCGGGGCGGGCCGCGGCGCCCGGCGCTGGGGTAAGGCCGGGCCGGGGCACCGGGGGGGCGGGTGAGGGCTGGGCTCCGCGTGGGCGGCGGGGCCGGCTTCCCGCCTTGCGGAGCGGCGGGGAGGGACTATATCCCCGCGGCGTGCGCGGGCGGAGGGATCCGGGCTCGGCGGGAGGCGGGAGGCGGCGCGGTGGAAGGGGCGGGAGCGGAACCGCGGGGGCGGGCGGAGCGGAGCGGCGCGGCCGCCTTCGGCGTGGAGAAGGCGGGAGGGCCGCGGAGCGCGGAGCGGCGCCAGGGCCCGGCGGGCGCCCGCGGCGGCGGAGGCCGCGCTCGGGGAGCGGGACGGGCCGCGGCGCCGCCTCCGGGGGGGAGCGAAAGGGGGGGGGGGGTGCGGGGGGCAGGAGCCGGCGCCGCCGCGGCGGGGGGCGGCGGGAGCGGCCGGAGCGCGGAACAGCCGGCGGCAGGAGGAGAGCGCGGCCGCCGGGAAGAGCCGGCGGAGGCGGCGGCGGAGCCAGGAGGGAGCGGCCGCGGGCCGGGCCGGGCCGCGATGGAGCGGAAGAGGTGGGAGCGCTCGGCCGTGCCGCGGCGGCTCTGCCCCGGGCCCGGGGGTGGGGGTGGCTCGGGCCGCCCTTCCTGGCGGTGGGGCGCCGGGAGGAGGCGCCCGCCCCGGGGCGGGGAGGCCGGGCCGGGGCACCGGGGAAGGCGCCGGCGCTTGGGCCGCTACAGGTGGCCGTGCCGGCGGGGCTGGCGGGGCCGGGGGCCGCGAGCACCTGTAGTAACAGGTAGCGCTGGGGTCCCGGGGGGCTCTGCCCCCGCCCGCCTCGCTGCCCGCGACCCGCCGTGAGCACCGGGGAGCGGGGCGGCCGCCTTCGGGAGCCGCGCTGGTCCGGCCGGGGCGGCTGTTGCCTGGCGAGCGCAGCCCTTTGTGCCCACGCCGAGTAAAGGGGGTGGTTGCGAAGGGGCAGCGCGGGGGCCGGGGGCGCTGCCCGCGCCCCGGGGCTCTCCGCTGCTTTCTCCGTCCGCGGAGGAGTTGGGGCGGGGGGTGAAGGCAGGAGCTGTCGGCGGTGCCGGAGGGGAGAGCCGGGGCAGGGCGCGGTGCCGCGGGAGCGATGCCGGGGTGGGGGGAAGCATATGGCCGGGAGCCGCTCGCCGTGCCCGCGGGGGTTCTATTCCTGGCCGTGTAGGTGGCCGTACGGATCCTTCCCGCAGCCTCGGCGCGCCCACGAGCGAAACTCGGTCCGCGGGGAAGCTGCAGGAGCCTTAGCAGCAGTTACGCGGGTGCCCTCCTCGGGCCTTCCCAGCCGGCACAGCGGGTGCGATCGCCTCCAGCGCGGGTCCGGGTTCGTTTTTTAGCGCAGATTGTGGCGGTGAGGAAAGCGTGCTGCGCTGGGACCCAGCAAAGTCCCCGCCGGGGAGCGGGCAGCGGGCAGCGCCGCCCCAGCACCCCAGTCTGCGGGAGACGGCGAGACCCCCGGCAGCAGCCCGGAGCTTAAAAGCTCCCTGGTTTTCCGAGAACTCACTTGTGAAGTTGTGGGCTCGGAGCTGAACTAAGAAAGAGGAGGAGAGAGGATAAGTACTGTATCTTTTTCCCCTAGTTATAGTGGATTTTCCCTTGCTGTCAGCCCAGACAGATCTAGCAGGGCCCTGCTGCGCTCATTTTTGGTGACTGTTGCGTTCTGTGTTGCCTCAGAGTGGAACAAGGCGTGTGGCGGTTCACGGACACCTCTGCTCTCTGCTGCCGCTTACCTGGATGGGTTTTTTTGTCCGGCTGCCCTGGATGCACCGATGCAGCGTGGACAATCACCCGCACGGTTTGGAAACGCGCTCGCTGCGCCACAAGCAGCCCCGAGGGTTAGCGTGGGGCCGAGGGGCGGCTTTTCCGAACCGCTGCGCTGTGCTTTCTGCGTGGAGGTTTCCTTTTGTAACCCCGAGCGCCAGTCGCACGAGCTCTCTGCAGGCAGATTTCTGCTGGACTCCAGTTCCGCTTTGGGCAACAAGACCAATGGGTCGCGCCGAGCGCGTTCAGCCCGTGCGAGCCGGTTGCTGGCCAGACATTAAAGGCTCCTCGAGGTGTAAGTCCCTGGGCAGGTTTTTTAGAAACACGCCTGTGACCTGGTGCTTTACTGGCTGTTGATGCGCAGAAGTTTAACTGGAGCCTGTTCTCTCCTCTACTTGTGCCTCAAGAGCTGGGAGACCCCCGCGGGGGTTGGGGGTCGGGTTCGGAGCGAGCAGGAGCGGTGCAGGGCTGCAGGATCTCAGGAGACCCATCAGGGATCTGGTGGAAGCGGCGGGTTGTCTTCGAGTTTTGGCTACGAAGGCTCCCTTCAAACTCGGCGAAGAGAAGGAGAATTTAGTGCTGTTTTTCTGCCAAAGGTGTGATGACCAAGTGTCCGAGAAGTTTAGGATCACCGCTGGTCTCTGCTTCAAGCGGCTGTTGATGTCACTGCTCTGGGAAGCAGCAGCTCTCTCAGGTCAAGCTGGGTTGGTTGTGAATTTCTTACTGATGTAAGAAGTTGAGGAAAACGTTTTTAAACACCCCCCAAGTCTATTATAGCCCCTGCGCTTGGTTTTGTCCAAAAAGTTGTGGAGGAGAATGCTTTTCCTGAGACCCCCCCTTTGCTCCTTCTCAGTTTTTCTGTTTTACGAAGGCGCTTGAGATGACCCTTATCAAACCGGCCGGTGCTATTTGGGCTCGTTCCTGTGTTCTTGTCCAGGGGTGGGGCGCTTCTGGAAACTGGAGAGATTTTATGTGTGTCAGAGTTCTTTGTTTGAGGTTTTTTTGGTGTGGTCGGAGCCCAAGTTACTGAACAAAGACACCGCCGCGGGGCAGGGAGCACCCCTTGGTGCTGGGCCTCCACATGCACACCAGTATTGCTTGGGACAGCTCGGTTCTGCTCGGTGCAGAGCCGAGGGCACCCGTTTATGGCGGGATGGGGAGGTGCGTGAAGACGGACGGTGGGTTGTGGCAGCTGGAGTCGTCGCCCGGTCTTGCTGGTTCATGCTGGGGAGGCTGTGGGTACGTCTGCACTGGCGCGACCCACGATAACTGAGTGGCTGGAGTGTGGGACCACCGAGGCAGGGCTCGGTGCGGATGCTGGAGAGAGGGGGCCGGAGGGTGGCAGCCTGGGAGGTGCCCCAGGGTGGGCATCTCGCCCTGGGAAGCAGCGGCAGGGGTTGTGCAGCACCCCGAGGGCCCCCGGCACTGGGCTTTGCCTGGAGCGGAGCTGGGGAGAGCGCAGGGTGGGCTGTGACTCCCTAGCTCCACAGCTGAAGTGGAGAAGGAGAAACATTTTCCGTTATACCCACCTCCCCTCCACCGAGGAGAGGAGCCTCTGGGTGGGTGCTGTCGATCTCCCTTTTTACCGAGGTTATTCCTGTCTCCGTGTCTTTACCAGGCAGGCGATGCCTGGGCTCGATGGGGCTTTTTTTGTCTTTTGTCCCTTTGCGTTCCAAGTTGTGCAGATCCTGCGTGGAGAGCGGAGGGGAGGAGACTGTCGTGAGGAGGAGGAGGGGAGAGGAGAGCGCCTGGCCTTGCAGTCGGGCTCTCTTTAAGAATATAAGGCAGCAGACAAAGGGTGAGCTGCACATGGAGAGCAGCGGGCACCTGGCAGCAGCTGGCCCTTCGATAAGCTGGAGCGCTCCGCTGACCCGCGGGCACCAGACGCGGGCAGCTCGGGCTCGGTCCGACCACCCTGGGTTGGTTTTGTTGGCGCCGGGGCAGCTGCGCCAGCGGATAATGCCCTCGGGCTTCTGACGGACGAGCGTGTCAAATCGTCCGCGACTTGGCGGTTGCCTTGTCTCACGACGTGGTGAAGTGCGAAGGTCCCTAATGCGTGCTGGGCAGAGATGGGAGGCTGCAGCCTTGTGCCGAGGGCTCTCGTCAGAACGTTTGTCTGTGGGAGCCGGGAGCGCGGAGCGAAGTGCTGGCTCTGGCTGGAAGGAGGTGGGTTGGTGTTTGGGGATGGTTAATGGGCACACGGGCGTTTTAACCACGTTCCCAACTCAAAGATGCTGCTTCGCTGTTTCTGCGCCTTCTGGCGTGCGGCAGCAGTCCCGCTGCTTGGATTTTGGGGGGTTTTTTGGCTGCCTTTTAATTTTTCTTCCCCCTTTGACCCCTCGGGTGTCCACGGGTGCCCTCAGTGCCTGTGTCCTCCCAAGCACGCTCCTGCCAGGGGGACCCCCCAGGGTTCCAGAGCCCCCCAGCCTCCTCCTCGCTGTTCCCGTTCACTGTCACCGTTGAGTTGTGGCGTTGTTCCTCTGCGAGGAGTGTGGTTCTTCCTGCCTTTTCCACGACATCATCAGAATAAAACTTTTTTTCTTCTGAACCTTTCAGTGCCTTTCCTTTGGGCCAAGCTTCCCCGGGAAGAGACAGGACTCTGAGCCATTTCAGGTGGGTTTTTTTCAGATGTGTGTGGACTTGGAGCAGCTTTTCAGATCCATTGCAAAATGACTAACGCGTGTACTCAACAAAACAGCCGACGGGCTGCGTTCGCTGAAGATGCTGTCGCTGCCTGTTCCCTGCCCCGGTGTTCTGGAAGTTAACGCTGCTGCACAATTCGCTGTAATTCTTAGTAATTAAAATTAATTCTTTCAAATTACTAAGACCCCAAACCGTAAATTGGAGCTCTTGGAAGAGGAAGCAGAGTCATGTTCTTCACACAGCAGAGGTTTCTCTTCTTGGCTTTCCTGCTCTGGCCTGAAAGCTGCTGGAGTTGGTTATTCCTCCTTCTGGTTTGAGGCTCAGAACTCCTTTTATGTTTTTAAGTGGTTTCAGATTTGAGCCTGGCCCCATCCCCTGTTCCCATCTCCTTAGTCCTACCCTCTGTGTCACCCGCTGGCCCGGGTGTTTGTGCAGCTCCGTAGGGAACTGGTCTAGCTGAGGACTAACCAGTGATAAAGCGTTTCCTCCTCTCTCCCTACCCTCTAGGGACGGATTGTTTTCCCTCGCTGGTTCGCTGCCTTGGCGTGAACGCCTCATGCTTGCGCAGTGCTGGTGGCAGGGAGTAGCTACGGGGCAGGAGGAGCAGCTTGGGAGCAGTGGGGGCCAGGAGCTTCCTCAGCAGATGCTGGTGGGGATGACCAGAACCTTTCGGTCCTCAGTCCTTTGGGGGCCTTTCTCAGATCCCATTTTTAGCATAATTCATATTAACCTTCTCTCTCAGTTTTTGGAGAGCTTTTAATGCTTTGGTTCTTTCTGGGGTTTTTTGATCTGTTTGTTTTGCATACACAGTCTGACTGGACAGCTTGGTTTGCCCACACTAGAATTTCTGTGCTTATGCTGTTTTTTCAAACCTTTCCCCTAACAAAGGCTTCAGAGAAGCAAATAATGTGTTGAAAAAGCCTCTTTTTCATAGAATCACCGAATCATTCTGGTTGGAAGAGACCTTTAAGATCATCGAGTCCAACCGTTCACCTGCACTGCCAGGGTCCCTAAACCATGTCCCTCAGCGCCACAGCTCCACGTTTTTTGAACACTTCCAGGGAGACCCCAGAGAGGTTGTTAGAACCTTACCAGTGTGACCACCTCTGCTGAGGTCGATCGGGGTCTGTGCTGCTGAAATAGTGATAACTTCTTTCCTCTTGTCCTGCGACAACTTCATTATTTCTAGTTCTTCTTGGCCTTCAAGTAGAAACCTTGCAAGGAGCAGCCTGCTTTTGTGGCTTCAGGAATAACAGAAGGTGACCTTAACAACAGAGCTCCAGCTGTCCTAGACAGCGTGTGAACTTCACTGGACTTGGTTGGTCTCACCGAATCGTTTTGGTTGGAGAAGACTTTTGAGCTCCTCGGGTCCCCCCGTTCCCCCCAGCACTGCCAGGTCCCCACTGACCCCTGTCCCTCAGCACCACCTCCACACGGCTGGGAAACCCCTCCAGGGATGGGGACTCCACCACTGCCCTGGGCAGCCTGGGACAGCCCTGGACAACCCCAACAGGGGAGAAATGGTTCCTCAGGGCCAACCTCAACCTCCCCTGGAACAACTGGAGGCTGGTTCCGCTTGTCCTGTCACTTGTTCCTGGGGAGAAGAGATCGACCCCCACCTCGCTCCAACCTCCTGTCAGGGAGTTGTCAGAGCCAGAAGGTCTCCCCGGAGCCTCCTTTTCTCCAGGCTCAACCCCCCCAGGTCCCTCAGCCGCTCCTCAGTGCATTGTGCTCCAGACCCTGCCCCAGCTTCGTTGCCCTTCTCTGGACCTGCTCCAGCCCCTCAATGTCCTTCTGGGAGGGAGGGACCAAACTCAACCCAGGATTTGAGGTGTCGCGTCCCCAGTGCCCCCAGTGCAGGGGGACGATCTCTGCCCTGGTGCTGCTGGCCACACCAGTGCTGGGACAAGCCAGGATGCTGTTGGTCTTGTTGGCCTCCTGGCCACACTCCTGGCTCCTCTTGAGCCTCTGTCACCAACACCCCCAGGGTCTTTTCCCCCCCGGGCAGTTTCCAGCTGCTCTTCCCCCAGCCTGGAGCATTGCCGGGGGTTGGTGTGACCTAAGGACAGGACTCAGGTCTTGGCCTAGTTGAACCTCAGACCATTAGCCTTAGCAATTGGTCTCCAGCAGGTCTAAGTTGCATCGATACCATTTCTTTTCTCAGTAGAAAAACAGGGATTCGAATATGTAGGAGTTGCTTCTAGTCACCTGAAGTTCAACACTTGGACATTCTCCCTCCCAGGCTTGCCAGGTCGTGGCCTTCCACGTGAAACCAGGTGCTTAAAAAGAATCTCTCTTCCCTTTTGCCATTAGTGGGAAGTTTTTGACCTTTATCCTTTGCATCGCTTCAACCTTGTAGGTCCTTGCTTTGCAGCTTGTCAGCAGTTCACGTCTCTTCTGTTCCCTGTGTAATCCTGGAGCGTCCAGAATGCTGCCAGACTTGTCATCAAACCTCAACGTGCTGCTCGGGTGGAGGGGAAGGAGTCCACGGAGTCGTCTGTGGTGTTAGTCAAACATAACACCCCCGGGAGGAGAAATTAGGCTTGAAAATGGGCATTTATTATTTGAGACAACCGAGCGAGAAGCACATCTGTGCTGCCATCTCCCATGCCGGTGGTTGTGTGCATTGTGCTCTATTTCTGGTCTGAATCTTCCTCTTTATACATATAAAACCTTCTTAACATGGTCTGCAGTGAATTTGTCTCCTCCATAGTAATGAGGAGTCCTGAGTTGCAGCGAGCGCCGCTATCGAAGTCCAGAGGGTTTTCATTTCCCTCCCTGTTTCTCTTCTGTGTTTTTTTTCAGCCCAAGCGGTAAAAAGTTCCGCAGCAAGCCCCAGCTGGCGCGATACCTGGGGAGCTCCATGGACCTCAGCACCTTTGACTTCCGCACGGGCAAAATGCTGATGAACAAAATGAACAAGAACAGGCAGAGGATGCGCTATGACTGTTCCAACCAAGCCAAAGTAAGACTGAGCTGCAGTGGCAGCTTTCCCCTTCCCGTCCGCTGTTGAACTGGCCAGGAACTGGTCTGGGATAGCGTGACAATTAATCATTTTGTCGTTAGTGGAGGTCTGTGAGATAACATCATCTGCTTTAGGGGGTGTTGGACAAATACTGCGATTCAGTGGTTCTTCCAGGGTACTGATGCCACAGAAGAATATCGTGGTACTGCTAAATCCATATGGAAGGGCTGGGGAGAGGGACGGTGTCTTCTCTCTGCCCCTCCTGGAGGGCGAGATCGCTGCCTCCAGAGCCCCAAAGCTCCAGCTGCCTCCGCTGCTCTGGCATCTGGTTTGGGGGAGGAGGGGGGGAGATGGGTGTGGGGCAGCGGGGACGAGGAGGGGGGAGTGGTGTTGAGCAGGGTGATGTGGGACAGCGGGGACGAGGAGGTCAGGGTGACATGGGGCACGGGGATGAGAACAGAACGCAGCCTCCCGCAAGCGACTCCCTGGAGCTATCCATAGGCTGTGCTGGTGTGTCAGCTTTGGAATTGATCGAAGGAGGGGAAAAGAGGGTGGCAAGGCCTATTTGTAGACCAAAATGGAAGAGTTTGTGTTTGGCACCTGGGTTTTTTCACGGTTAAGGTTTAGTGAAGATTCCAGCGACGCTGGTGTCTTGCCTGGCTGGATAAACTGGCTCAAGACCTTCCTAACAATCTTCATGGGCTGCTAAAAGCTGTTACGGAACCCAAAAGCTTCTGGCCGTGCACCTAAACATGAAATGTGGGAAATAGCATAATGCTTATTTTCAAAATACATCAACCAGTCAAGCATCATCATCACCGCGGCGACTGGAACGGTTAATTACAGCGCTCGGGGCTGTAGCCATATTTTAAAGGAATGGGCCGTTGCTGCAGAGCACTGAACGCCCGTCTCATCCGCTAAAAACCCTGCCCAAACCGTTCAATAAACGTACCAGGAGTTCTCACTGGGTTATAAACGGATTAGCACACAGATGGCTCAGAATATTTGTCCTGGATACATCTTTTCTCCATCTCATGAATAAATCTGTTAAGCAGGCGCAGTGTCTGCATCCTCCAGAGCAAAGTGTGTCCTGCAGCCATTGCCAGGCTCGCTCGCTGGATCTCGGGGGTGAGGAACCGGCTTCCTCGGTTCCCACTAACGTGAAACGCAGTCGCGTGGCGAAAACGCGACTGTCGGGAGCTCTGGTCGAAAACTGAGGTTTGCTGAGGACTGAAGGTAAAAAAGGGATCAAGGTTCCAGCCCTGTTGGTTGTTTATTGACCTCCACAGCTGGATCAGAATGGTTTGGAATGGAAACAAAATGGTCTCTAAATCCCACTTTGTATTTTTCTGATTATTACAAGTACTGTGGTGAAATCTGCTGTAGTGACCTACGGGTGGCTGGCAAAGTGCAAACTGTGTCCTGACTCCTGAATTCTGTCAAAATCGGGATAAAACCAACGTGTGTAAACTGGAGTGAGAGGAGTACAATGTGGAAGAGTGGAAAACTCTGTTTAATTTTGCCGGGTCTGAGGCAAGGTTTGAAGGTAGTTACGCGTTTTTAGCCATCTTAACTCGTAGCTTGACATCAGACAAGTTTTTGGGTCCGTGATAGTGATGGCTCTGATAGCGTTCTAGCAGATTGAAAATGTTCCTGTGGGCTTTTCCCCTCCTTTTGTTGGAATTTCCTAGGGCAAGCCTGACCTGAACACCGCCCTGCCCGTCCGACAGACAGCCTCCATATTCAAACAGCCGGTCACCAAGATCACAAACCACCCCAGCAATAAGGTGAAGAGCGATCCTCAGAAAGCCGTGGACCAGCCCCGGCAGGTAAGGCTTGTGCCTTCCTCTCCAGAACTAAGAAACCCCTGATTTTGCTGCTGGGAGGGTCCCAGAATAAACCACTTTAATTTTGTGGTGCTGAATGACGAGTCCAAGGCAATTCAAAGGCTCTGGTGTTTCAGAAACAACAACTTAGAGCGCTCCCAGCCTTTAAAATCCGAACAAGCCCCATTTCCTGGATCAAGGGGATACTTTGCCTGCGCCGTTCCATCCCTGGACTCCACCTACATTTCAGTGCGTGGTTCAACCTTCATTTCCTTAATGCCAAAATTAAATATTATCAACAAATTGAAGCTTCAGGGGACATTGGCCTTGTAATCAGAATCGCTGTCCAATGTCCCAGTCGTCTGAGGGTTCTGTGTTGGAAGAACAGACCAGGGGTGACGAGGTGGTTGTGATGGAGCGCGAGGGGTTGTACCCCCCGCAGGGGCCTTTGGTCACACACGGCTATCACCTGTATGAGTAGAGTAAGTACCGCTAAGGTCATAAATTCACTTGGAATATCATAATTAACACACAAAGTGGTGTGCTTTCGCAAACAAGAATCCACCCAAACGGAAGGAAATCTCTCAGCTGGATCTCACCCAGTGAAGGGGTGCAAACGGTGTGCTCGGGACGTCGGGCACTGGTGAAGTCGGGTGTCCCTGTTCGAAGCAGCCCGTGGCGGGCGTTCTGCTTCCACTCCTGTTACCTCGTTGCCCCCCAGAGCTCCCAGCAGGGTTTCGGTGAGTCCCTTCCCGTAGTGAGTCCGTCCGTATGACTTCTGGAAACTGGATGTTCAGCCTCATCCGTCTGTTGGGACGCTGTCGTCGGGATCGGTTATCAGTACGATTTAAACTCTTCTGGATCTGGTGGAAGTAAAATATCTCATTCCAAGAGGGAAAGGGATTTAAATACCATTTAAAACCACCCTGTAAACTACCCACCTTTTCTGCGGAAAACCTTTTTCACAAACTTAAAAACTGCCTTTCTGAAGTGCGAGAGAGGTTCTGTTTGAGCTGGAGTTGGGTGGTCGGTGGTTTTGTGTTTGGTTGGTTTTTTTAACAGGTTGGGAGGGTTTCAGCATGGTTTCCTAAGGAAGTGGGTCATGTGTGTTCATAACATTCCACAGCCCTATTCTGGGTCGCACCAACCCCCGGCAACACTCCCGGCTGGGGGAAGAGCGGCTGGAAACTGGCCGGGGAAAAGGACCTGGGGGGGTTGGTCACCAGCAGCTGAAGAGGAGCCAGGAGCGTGCCCAGGGGGCCAAGAAGGCCAACGGCATCCTGGCTTGTGCCAGCACTGGTGTGGCCAGCAGCACCAGGGCAGGGATGGTCCCCCTGCACTGGGGGCACTGGGGAGGCGACACCTCAAATCCTGGGTTCAGTTTGGGCCCCTCGCTCCCGGAGGATGGACACAATTCTTGCGCTCCTTAGCTTCTGGGGTGGATGTGGGAGGGCAGGAGAGGCACAGGAGTGTGCCAAAGGCTGTCCCACGACGTGTGCTGAGCTGAGAGCCCCGCCTTGCTCTCCCAGCTCCGCAGCAGCGAAGGTACCAGTCCCTGGAAGGAAAAAGAGCCTCTTCCAAGGCTGCAAACCTGGACAGAGTTGTTGTGGGACTGACTGGCAAAGAGGGTTGTTCCTGCTGCCGGACAGGGCAGCCCCCGTCGGGGGTAAACCCCGTGCAGAACCGCCCGCCGCGGTGTTCTCCCGCGTTCGAGAGCGAGCAGGCGCTTTGTGCCGTTGTCAATGCCATGTCCGTTGTGTGCCAATAAACGTTTTCTTTGATGTCAGCTCTTCTGGGAGAAGAAATTAAGTGGACTGAATGCTTTCGACATCGCCGAGGAGCTGGTGAAAACAATGGACCTTCCCAAAGGTTTACAAGGTAATCCAAGTCTGCCCGTACCTCCGGGGTGGCGTTTCGATCCCCACCAGCGGTGATGTGAGGCTTTTGTGTCTGACCTCCTGGTTCTCCAGCCCTGTCAGCGCTGCGGGACCGTTCCTGCTTCGGCAGGGACTGGGAGTCCCCGGGCTGGAAGGCTCGGTGCCCTCGTCCTGAGGCGACACTGAAGCAAAGCTTTGCAGCTTTTGTTGTTCTCTTTCCAGAAGCAGAATGGAAACTGCTTCCATTCCCAGTTTGGTAATTTTTGTGTAACAGAATCGCACGAGGTTTAACTAACCTCGGGGAGAGTTGTCCAGCTGCTGTTGGAACCATTTAGGACGAGGTTTAGGTTGTGTTTGCTTCCTAAATGAGAGAACGCGCCTTGTCATTAAAGTTAAGATGGTGCCTCTTGTCCCGGTTTGCCGTTCTCGTGCACTGTCCGTTACCGCCTCTCCTCCCGCCGCAGGGGTCGGACCTGGCTGCACCGATGAGACGCTGCTCTCCGCCATAGCCAGCGCGCTGCACACCAGCACCATGCCGATCACCGGGCAGCTCTCGGCGGCCGTCGAGAAGAACCCCGGAGTCTGGCTCAACACCTCGCAGCCGCTTTGCAAAGCGTTTATGGTGACGGATGAAGATATTAGGTATTAGCTAGAAATAGCACGTGCTGGCTTGGAACAAGGTTTCTCGGGGTAAAACAGGACCCCCTGGGTTTTTTAAGGGAAAGTTTGAACATCTGATGGCTTACGGGGTGGGTTTGAATGTCTCTATCAGTAGCGTAGGAAAAAACGGTTACACGAAGCTGCTCACATCCCGGTATGTACTTAAAGCCCGTTAGTTTTTATTTTTATCAGAGAATCATTTGGCTGGAAAAGCCCTTTCAGCTCCTCGAGTCCCCCAGTTCCCCCAGCACTGCCAGGTCGCCACTGACCCCTGTCCCTCAGCACCACCTCCACACGGCTGGGAAACCCCTCCAGGGATGGGGACTCCACCACTGCCCTGGGCAGCCTGGGACAGCCCTGGACAACCCCAACGGGCAAGAAATTGTTCCTCAGGGACAACCTCAACCTCCCCTGGAGCAACTGGAGGCCGGTTCCTCTTGTCCTGTCATGTATTACATGGGAGAGGACACCAACAATTGCTCAGTTACTCCAGGTTACTTCAGGTTCACATTTGTTTTTCGTGTCAGGGTATGTCTCCTTGTATTGAAAAAACTTGAGTAATCTCGATTAAGGCACCTCTAGGCAAAGGAGGGATTGGAGAAATCCTGAACAGGGCGATTCGATTCTCTTCCCCTTACTCTGTGTCAGCACAGGATCAAATCAAAGCACTCACTGCCGTCTCCGCAGCCAGCAAGGGTGGAGTTTATTTAGGGAGAGTTTGTTTTCGGTCATGAAAAATTGTGAAATCACAAGTGGCCAAATTCAGCTTTAAGCACGTGATGGAGAATTGAACACATCAAAGACACGAACGTGAAAGCACGCAACTTCGCTTAAAGGTGGTGCTTGTTTTGACTGCTTACTGATAAATCTTCTTGAATTACAGGATGACTTTTTTGTGCTTGATTTATACACGAACGACCAGGAAAAATGGTCTGGTTATAACGTCATGATTTCCTGTGGCCGAGAGGAAGTAGGAGTCCCCCGAGCCACTGATTGTCCATCACTTCTTTGCTTTGCCGTGACTTTGACAGAAAAAGGAGCTCTAAAATTTAAGGTTGTGACTCAAAAAGGAGAATGGGCAAAAAGATCGAAGTGGTCAGAAACTTGATTCTCTCCAGTCTCATTCTGGGAAATCTGAGCAGGGTAGGCTGACTTTTTTGTGTTTAAACTAATCTTAGCACTAGGAATTTAAAAAAAATTGCTGCTAGACTGGGCAAATTTCAGCCAGAATGAGAACTGGTACAAGCGATGCCAAGGGCTGGTAATAGAAAATATTGGGCAATTTTTTAAAGTGGTTTTTCATCTTCACTTGTAATGTAGGTCCAGGGAGTTTCTTCACCACGCCGTTGTTAGAGGGCTCTCTCAGAGCCGGGCTTGGCTGCCCAGCTTCGTGTCTGAGGGATTTGAGGTTCCTTTCCCTTGGCAGAGGCGGCTCTGAGGACTGATGTCAGTGTTGGTTGATTTGGGGCAGGAAGCAAGAGGAGCTGGTGCAGCAGGTGAGGAAGAGGCTGGAGGAAGCCCTGATGGCGGACATGCTCGCCCACGTCGAGGAAATCGCCAGAGACGGGGACGCTCCTTCCGAGAAAGAAGGAGGCGAGGAAGAAGGAGAAGAGGAAGAGGAGGAGGAGGACCAGGACCATGACCAGGAGATGGAGAATGTATAGTCCAGGTGATGTGACAGCATCCTTTCTCACCTCCAGCTGTACTCCGCTGAAGGCAGAAATGTTTGCAGGAAGAGTCTTAGTCTTCACTGACAGATCCTTGGTTTTTAGCATGTCCTTTTCAAGGGGTAGTGCCTCGGTTTCAGGAATAAATCGGGTATTTTGGGGGTGTGATGCCTGGTGAGCGCTCCTGTTGTGACGTGGGGTGTTCTGGGGCTTACCCGCGTCAGATGTGTACCCAGATGTGTAAAGCCGAGGCGGATTCTGTCGTGAAAGTGGATCAGTTCTCAACAACTTATTTGTCGTGCGATGTCAGGTTTTTCCCCTTAATCATTACTTCCTGTGACAGGCAAGAGGACGCCGTGGGCAGAAAGGACAGCTGCCACCTTAGGGACTCAGTTCCTCCCCCTGCTTTTTCTCTCAC
This sequence comes from Bucorvus abyssinicus, assembly GCA_009769605.1. Taxonomy (NCBI): domain Eukaryota; kingdom Metazoa; phylum Chordata; class Aves; order Bucerotiformes; family Bucorvidae; genus Bucorvus; species Bucorvus abyssinicus. Next base: position 11,498,763 of record CM020055.1, read on the forward strand.
TTTGGCATTTTAAATACACCTTTTCTTGCAGGCTGTGATAGAGGAGAGCACATCTGTGGATTTCTGTTTTTTAAATAATGCGCGTAGCAAATTAGCAAAAGGCAACCTGACCATCAAAAGAGAGAAATTGCTGAAAACCTTCATAAAGGTGCCACTAGAACTTTTTTTTTTTATTGGCTTGTAAACCAAAATGGCTCTGAATAACGAGTCATTACTGCGTGGCAACGTGGGAAGAGCAGATCTATAAGGGCAAGTCGAGATCCACCAAGAGGAGCTCCCTGAGCTGCTGCTGCAGCAGACGGGGCCGGTGCCCCATGCGATGCAGCAGAGTTTTTCCTCGCTTTGTCTCTTTGATGTGTCCCTTGCCAGGAGCATCGTCAGTGGAGCTCGTGCGGTGAGGTGGAAGCAGAACGCACTGATTTTCATTTTGATCGTTTTAAGTTTTAGCCTGAGAAAAGCAATCAGTGCTCTGTCCCCGCAGTAGGATGGCCAGTACCCTGGGTGCTCCCAGCGCCCCAGAGGCAAGAATCAAGAAGGTGGAGGGGGAAAAAAGGAGTTTCTAGGATGACTAGCAGAAGAAAAGCCCCTTTGGAGGGAGGGGCAGCTGTATTTCAGGTGGAAGGAAGAGGGGTGTGTGTTAAGCGATCCTTCAGGCCGGAGGGTTGAGCATCCCCTGAAATCTGTTTGGCCATTGGCAGACACCGTCTGGGCTCTCTGTGTTTTCCTGTTTTACCACATCACTACCAGCAGCTTTATTTGGACAGTGGATATCTCGCATTCCTTTCGACCGCGAAGGTCTGGCAACAGCAAAGATCCAGAACAAACTGCCGAAGGTGGAAGAGCAGGAGGTGAAGAAGCGGATACGTTACGGCAGTGGTGCTTCGTTCTAAGGACTCGCTTGCTGTAAAGATACAAACAGTTCTTTTTGACTCACAAGGTCTTTTTTTCTCTTTCTTCTAGGGAGTTCCATCTAAGAATTCCCAGTACAAACCCTATCAGCAGGGTCAGCACAACTATTTACAAAGCCAAGAGTGTCTGCCGGGGAAATTGCACCACCAATCCAACCGTACCTTTGAGCATTTCGATGTCCACGCCGGGAAGCGTTGAGAGGCTGATGGTTCTCTGATTGCTGGGTAGTTTTGAAGATGGAACTTGACTAAACTCTACTGCCCCTCCTTTTTTTTTAAAAGGGTTAGGGTAATCGGGAACGCAAAAGTGGGAGGGAATAAAGGAATAGAAAGTGGTGGGAGGGGAAAATACTAGGAACCAAATTTCCTGTCCTTTATTTTGTTGTCGTTGTGGGTCAGTGATAGGTGATACATTTTTAAGCTTTTCTATGAAAGTACCTTTAAGAGTGACCCATCGAAACCATCTTCTCCCTGACACAAGCGAGAGAGGTGCTGTTTCACTCCTCGGCCGCTCTGCTGCGGGCTGCCTGCAGCGAGGTCCTTTTCTGGTGTGGAGGGTCACTCCACGTGGCAATTCGGGTCACCGAGTTTCCTTTGTCCTCCCAAGACCACATTGGTCTTGGAAGCGTGGTCTCGGAGCTGAACTGCCAGTGCCTCTTCCACCGGAGCTGGGGACTAGGAGGAGAAGTTACGCTTGAGGAACCGGCCTTACGTCAACGGCAGTTGGGTTTTTAGTTAGTTCCAGCGCCCCACGCGCACGGTTTTGATACGGAGTGTGTGTCTGTCCGAGCAGAGCCGAACAGAGCCTCGAAGATGAATATACCCGCTCTGGGGTATGTTTTGCTTGGGTTTAAGTCCGGTCAGAAGGACCTTCTCAACGGGGAGTGGAAGGACGACTCATTTCTGAATGACAATGAGGAAAACTTCCTCCGTTCTCTTCTGGTGCCAAGAGCCCCGACCTCCGTTCCTGTGCGTGTGGAGGGACGGGGATCCATTCCAATAGGTGTGTCGACACATCTGCTTTTGTGTGCAGTCATGTTCTGACTTCTTTTAAAACAAGGACGGAAAAAGGTTGATTTTTCTATAATTGATATCTAAAAACAAATTTAAAGCTTTTTATTGAGTATTAAATCTTTCTTATTTGCATGTGCAGTGAAGTGACCAGCATTTTGTGTCCAAAAACAAAATGACGTGAAACCTGCCTTAACGTGTTTCTAAGTATTTGGCTTCACCATGGGTACCTTGATTGATTCCTCAGTCTCTTCTAGTACATCTGTGAGCATATTGGGGTAACTTGTGGCTGAAACTGGATTTATCTGGGGAGGGAGGATAGGGAGAGGGGAGGAAGATGAGAGTTTATAGTTGGAGAGCGTGTTGACTAGGTTGCAAGCGTTATTTTAGTCTTAGGGAATCCATTGCATAGTTCATGCGTGGACGTCTCAGCCGAGAGCACAGTATAAAGTGGTAGATTAAATATTGTGCCACTAACCAATTGTACGAGTTGTTGGTATCCCAAAACTTGGGGAAGAAAGTAGCTCCCAGAGCCTTTATCATGTAAGAGAGCGACAGAAGGGCCCGGGGCGGTTCCTGGGCAGTACTAGCCTTTGGGAGTAGTTCAGCTTAGTGACGTGAATAGGTTTAAGCTCCTTGAAAAATATCCCATGCCAAAGTGGTTGATACTCTATTAACTCTTTTCTTAGAGATTTGCCAATCCAAAATTCTTTGGCATTGCTCATTTGGAGTACTGCGAGAAGCCTGAACTGTACTTCGCTGCTCCACCAGGTATTGCTTTGGGGAACGTCACCTGGTACAGCAGCCAGTGCAGATTATTTTCCTTTTTGAACGGTCTGTTATGGTTCTTATTCTGTAAATCTGTCCTCTTGTAATTCATTGTGTTGAATTAAATGTTTTCACAAAGTAGAGATTCTTCTAGTCTGCGTTGAGCCCCTACCCGGAGTTCTTGTGCCATGCCCCTCGCAGCGATTTCAGCGGGGAGGCTCCTGCGTTTCTCTTCTGATTTGGAGAGGTCTCTCTTCTGAGATCTGGATTGGGATATTTGGGACCCAGCAGAGGGGAACAGAGTGGAACTCATGGGAAGCCAGTTCGTCCTTGCTGCTCCTGTGTCCTCACCAGTAAGAGGCTGCCAGGGTGTCCTGTCTAACGGGCAAGTCGCTGATACCATCCTTTGAACCTCAGCTGCAGTAGTTTCTAACTCGTACTAGAGGTGTTCTTCAGCCATGGCAATCTTGTTGTGACACTATTTCTTTTTTAAAACGTGTCCAGTATCTAGTGACGTCTTTATTTACTGCTATTTGAATCTCGTTATGTCATAAGCATCTGTAGCACCAGAACTTAGATGTGTGAGGTGTTGATACTAATATTTCGATGTGTTGAATACCAAGTTTCAGTGCTGCCAACAACTCTCGTTTCCAGCACTCTACTCTCCCTGTCCAGCTCTTTCTTTCCTCCAGTCCTCTAAAACATTTATTTATGTTTTCATTCGAATGGAGGAGTTAATTGTTCAAAGTGCCAAAAAGGGGCCCAGGACTCCTGTCACATCCAAAGAATCTCAAATCACTTTACCTACCTATCGAGACAGGTAAGTAAAGAAAATGTTCCTGATGTCTTTCTCCTGTTGCCGCAGCGATAGCTGGACTAGTTTGTCCTGTCACAGCCTACTGCCATGGGGTGACTGGGCACATGGTGGTCTCCACCATTGCACAGCATTTGTCAGCCTCTTCTCCCACGTAATAAGTGACAGGACAAGAGCAAACGGCCTCAGGTTGCACCAGGGGAGATTGAGATTGGCCCCGAGGAACAATTTCTCCCCCGTTGGGCTTGTCCAGGGCTGGCCCAGGCTGCCCAGGGCAGTGGTGGAGTCCCCATCCCTGGAGGGGTTTCCCAGCCGTGTCGATGCGGTGGAGAAAGCAGCTGGTACTTGAGATGTATCTTGCTAAGCAGATGATTAGTAAAGAATGTTCTTAAGAAAAGGAATTGAGCGGAACTGGGGCAAAACTGCCCTTTTATCCACATACAGCAGTTGTTACATGAACTTACTACCAACGGCGTTGCCTGTTGTTCCATCTGAGCTCAAGCTCATCTGCCTGGAGCAGTACTAGCAAGGGGGTGCTTTGGAAACGGGTCGTTCTTTCCATCGGTGTTAATGGCACCTTCCTGGTGCCCTCAGATATTATAAACTTAGTTAGATGGAGCTGCAGGGTGAAACACCCCACGTCTGTCCCGCACGCGTAAACGATTTTGATTTATTTTCTACTAAACCCATCGTTCCGAGCTCTGTGGATAGAGTTTAATCCTCTTTGGAGATAAACACATAAACATATTTGAATGGTCCTTGCGCAGCTCCACTGAGGGTCCAGCCCAGCTGCGGGTTCGCATCTTTTTCCGCAGACAGCATCATTTTGGGTACGTACCGCCCGACCTCGCCAAGAGCTGCGTTTCTTCCGCTGTGTCACACTCGGTCGGGTTTGTCTGGTTTTATCGGGGAACAGCAGCCTGCCGGGGCGCTGGTTGGAGGAGACGGGGGCTGGACCGGTTTCCTTGATGCTGGTAGATAGAGCGAAAACCCTCGACAAAGGTAACAGTGAAAAGAGACTCCTCGTTCCTTAAAACTCCTGATGTTATCTTGTGCGAAGCGTTGGAGCTGTTCCATGAAGATGACTCAATTTTTTTTTTTTCTTCGCTTTGTTTTGTAAAACTAACGAAGTTAAAGGGAATGTAATTACCTGCCTTTGTTTTACCGGCGTCGTGTTTACTGAATTCTAGTTGGATGAAATTTTGTGCAATCAGTAAAAACCAACGAGTTTGCACGGCCGTTGGTACGGGCTGGATTTGGCCAGCGGAGCTGCCGCAGGTGGTTCTGCCCAGGGAAAGGCAGCTCGACGCGCGGCTCAAGTGGAACTCGCTGAACTGGCTGTTGAGCAAGAAAAGGGAGGAGCTTTCGTGGTGCAAACCGAGCACGTCGGGAGGGGAGAGCAGTCACAACGGACACAGCTGGACGCGGGGAAGGTCAGACCCCGCGTGAGGAGGCTCCGGTGTGTCACCAGGTGTTCCCTGGTGCCGGTATCCGAATTCATGGATGAGCGCACACTCTTGTTCTTCCCCTGTGAAGGAGCCGGGCTGAAATGACCCTTTCAAATCAGAAACGTGTTGTCCTCATCGAGCACATTTTAGTGGCTGTGGGAGCTGAAAGCACGTGCCGTGGACAAGGCAGGGTCTGCTGATGGAAGTGAACTTGCCAGCTACTGGCCGAGGTCATTTTGGTTCTTTCTAACTCCAGGAGACGTGGAGTCCCCATCCCTGGGGGTGTTCAACAGACGTGTGCATGTGGCACTGGGGGACATGGTTTAGGGACCCTGGCAGGGCTGGGTGAACGGTTGGACTCGATCTTAAAGGTCTCTTCCAACCCGATGATGCTGTGACTCTGTGGGACTGTCCCCTGCTCCTTTCTATAGAGTAAGAAAATGTGAGCACGAGCGAGGGTTAAAAAAAAAATGACATGTATTTTGTAGCTGAGAACGAAGCTCGTACCAGCTGGCTGCCGGAATCCCAGGGACAGCGGGAAGCGGCAGCAAGGTGTGCTGGCAGGTAGAACTTCCAGGGTGTGAAGTCGGCGTTTGTGCCAGTCCTGTGCGAGGCACCTGCTGCCCAGCTCGGGGCTGCGCCTTGAGGCTCTAACCCCACCGGTGCCGCTGTGCGGGGCGCAGGGTCACCCCGGCTCTGCGGTACGGGCGCTGGGGCCGTGCAGCTCATCCTTCGGAACAGACAAGCTGCTCACCTGAAACGTTCCGCCCAGGCTTATTTCTGTTGTTGGATGTTGCTTCTCATCTTCTATCCTTAGGTTTCCTGGCCTGATACTCATCCATCCGGTCTGACTTTGTCTTGGCTCATGATTATTAATTAATTGACTCGTAATTATTCTTCTAACAACATGGTGAAGTATCTTCCTGCCTTTCTCCCCTCCCGTTTGCCGTCGAATGGTGCCTCTGTGGCAGCTGTCCCACTTGGGGGTGTGGGAATGAATTGCACCAACTCACCCCTTGGTAGCTCCTTCTTACCCCAACTCGGCGGCTCCTTCCCGGCTCCCCAGCAGCATGTACGGGTTCGGAGCAGCCGTTGCAAAGTCTGCCTCTGAAAGGAAGCGTGGCTGTGGTGTCTGCGCCCGGATGTCTCGCTGCCTTCTCTTTCCTGGGGTCTGAGAACCTGCCTCCACGCTCAGCTCGTCCTTCTCGCTCTACACCTGGTGGCGTGGGGTTGGTTTTGTTGCACTCCTGCTCTTCACCGCGTTGCAGGAGGTGGATAAAGCAGAACACCAGCACGGATAACTGGTCTTTCAGCGCTTCCGAGTCACGTCGTCTGTCGTGCTTTACAGAGAGCCCGTTCCATCTAGACCGATACTCCGGTCCTCAAAACCAAGGTGGGATAACGTGTTCAACGGGGGAGAATGTTGGTTTAATGAAGAAAAACACGAGTTTTTCAGGATTAACTCTCCAGTCAGACAATCCTATTGAACTGGGATTACGTCCATAAGAAAGAGCCCAGATGCTCCTGTAAGTCTTTGGATGCTGCTGCTTATTCCCTATCAAACAAAACGTGTGTTCTCAGCTGCGGTCACTCCAAAGGGACATTTCTGCAGCCACTGGAACTGCTTCATGACGTCGTGGTTGGTCGAGGTTCCCGGCGTTGCGTATTTGAGCCCCCTGCGTGAACCAAGCGTGCAAACAGCCGTGCGAAGGTGCTGTACGAACTCTGCAGCACAATCGTGTCCTGCGTGGGACGTAGCGAGCTGAACGCCTGGATTTGGGCGAGATTAGCAGGGATCAGCTCTGCTCCCTTGAACTAATGAGGGAAAACCATTACCCTCCAGTCCAACCCCGCGACCAGCTGGAGTGCGAGAACAGCACGGAGCAGCACTTGCTGAGTGATGTTTATGGTGAGAGAGCGTTAGGAGAATGAGGAGAAAAAAACATTCTGAACTTCAGAATGACCCACAAATGGCACTTGAAATTGTCAACAACACAATATTTCTTTAATTTGTTAAATCCTGAATGTTCAGTGGATTTTTCTTACCTTGCGGAGTCACGAATGGAAATAGTTTGAGACCGTGCAGAACTGGAACAGTGGGGCAGGGAACGACCTCTTAACTGGTTTGTCTGTAGTGACAAGCTGCAGGAACCGCTTGGCTGTAGGAATCTGGATCATTTGCATACCCAAATTACAGGTCGACTGGTAAATAGCGCACACACCACTCACACCCCCCCCAGTCTGAGCTTTCGGAAGATGAATGCTAAAACGTTATCACTGGGCTCTGTTTGTAATTTGAGTCCAGTTCTGTGTCCTGGATTAGTTTATCGGACACATTTTATGGGGTTTAGTGGGCTGGAGGGCTGCAAAACCTGACAGCTTGGTGTGCTGGCCTGCAGCTTTGGCCTGAGCTGCAGGTAATGCCTACCTGTGCCCAGGGGCCCAAGAAGGCCAACGGCATCCTGGCTTGTGCCAGCACTGGTGTGGCCAGCAGCACCAGGGCAGGGATGGTCCCCCTGCACTGGGGCCACTGGGGAGGCGACACCTCGAATCCTGGGTTCAGTTTGGTCCCTCCCTCCCAGAAGGACATTGAGGGGCTGGAGCGGGTCCAGAGAAGGGCAGCGGAGCTGGGGCAGGGTCTGGAGCACAATGCGCTGAGGAGCGGCTGAGGGACCTGGGGGGGTTGAGCCTGGAGCAAAGGAGGCTCCGGGGAGACCTTCTGGCTCTGACAACTCCCTGACAGGAGGGTGGAGTGAGGTGGGGGTCGGTCTCTTCTCCCCAGGAACAAGTGACAGGACAAGAGGAACCGGCCTCCAGTTGTTCCAGGGGAGGTTGAGGTTGTCCCTGAGGAACCATTTCTCCCCCGTTGGGGTTGTCCAGGGCTGTCCCAGGCTGCCCAGGGCAGTGGTGGAGTCCCCATCCCTGGAGGGGTTTCCCAGCCGTGTCGAGGTGCTGCTGGGGGACAGGGGTCAGTGGGGACCTGGCGGTGCTGGGGGAGCGGGGGGACTCGAGGAGCTGAAAGGTCTCTTCCAACCAAAATTGATTCTGTTTTCCATCTAGTGGCTGCTCCTCGACTTCTCAGCGGTGGTTCCCTGGAACCTACATTCTTCATTAATCCAGTGCATGAAACAGAGACCTTTGCTAATGGCTTCACCCCAAAGCGCTGCTGCAGCAGGGAAATCCATTCCGTCCCGTGGTGTGCTGATACCAGGAGGTAACCAGGCTGCTCGGCTCGGTGGTGCCCAGAGGATGACAGCTGTCCACGGTTCGAGTTCTGTAACACTTGGCCGGTTGTAGCATGTGCCTTTAATGCAGTTTCTGCGTGTCATGGTGACACTGAGCTTCGTCACCTTGAGCTGCCTCCGTATGTCGTTCCCTCCATCAGCTACTTTGTGAGATGATTGATCTCAGGCTGAGGTCATTTTTCAAGTTACAGATCTTGTCAATCTGTCTGGCTCCACCTACCTGCAGTGATTCAGCTCCTGGTGTGCTGAAACGCTCCCTCCAGCCTTCCCACACACAACTCGGGGCTTTTTCACCGTTCTCCTCCAAGCTGCGCCACCCCTTCTGCGCTGCGCTCAAAGCCTGCCGCTGTGTGTGGAGTTTGTGTGTGCTTGAAGAGCAGTGCCGGAAGTGGAGCTTGATCCCCTGAAGTGTGAGGAGCAACTACAGGAATTCATTAAAAGTGGGTGGTGTGGGTTTTTTTTGTAGTTTTTAGCACTGCTCTGTTTCTTTACCATGCTCCAGGCTGGGGGAAGAGCGGCTGGAAACTGCCCGGAAAAAGGACCTGGGGGTGTTGGTCAGCAGCGGCTGGAGAGGAGCCAGGAGTGTGCCCAGGCGGCCAAGAAGGCCAACAGCATCCTGGCTTGTGCCAGCACTGGTGTGGCCAGCAGCACCAGGGCAGGGATGGTCCCCCTGCACTGGGGTCACTGGGGAGGCGACACCTCGAATCCTGGGTTCAGTTTGGTCCCTCCCTCCCAGAAGGACATTGAGGGGCTGGAGCGGGTCCAGAGAAGGGCAACGGAGCTGGGGCAGGGTCTGGAGCACGATGCGCTGAGGAGCGGCTGAGGGACCTGGGGGGGTTGAGCCTGGAGAACAGGAGGCTCCGGGGAGACCTTCTGGCTCTGACAACTCCCTGACAGGAGGTTGGAGCGAGGAGGGGTCGGTCTCTTCTCCCCAGGAACAAGTGACAGGACGAGAGGAACCGGCCCCCAGTTGTTCCAGGGGAGGTTGAGGTTGTTCCGGAGGAACCATTTCTCCCCCGTTGGGGTTGTGCAGGGCTGGCCCAGGCTGCCCAGGGCAGTGGTGGAGTCCCCATCCCTGGAGGGGTTTCCCAGCCGTGTGGAGGTGGTGCTGAGGGACAGGGGTCAGTGGGGACCTGGCAGTGCTGGGGGGACTCGAGGAGCTCCAGCCCAAACGATTCTGTGGTTCTGTAAAGAAGCTCCCCATTCGTATAATCCGTTTTCTCCGTTAATAGAAGACACAAGTCTCTTCCAGACCTGCTAATTACTCGGGTTAAAAAAAACCCAAAGGCAACTTGGTGTCATGAGTGAAATCGAGAATCTGAGAAGAAAGCGTGAGCTAGTTCTGCTGAAAATGGAACAGATCACAGGCACAATCCACAGACCAGGTCTGCCAAAAGCTCCTAAAATAACAACCGCCGGTTTCTCTGGGTGATGTTGGACTCGACGGAGCCGTTTCCCGAAAGGGCTGAGAGAGTCCAGAGTGGGCAAAACCGGCAGCGTTTGAAGACCGTCACGGTTCCCCGGGTGAGTTTGACAGCCCGCGTGCAACACTTCTTGTGGGGCTCGAGGGACGGTGACGTGGTGGCAAGGAGCGCGTTGGTCGGGGTTGGAGTTGCAGGAAGGGCAGAAGGAGCCATTGAGGCAGGTTCAGATACGGGGTGGGGTCTTCTGTGGGTGCAGAGAAGTTGGAGACATAGTGTGGGTCATCGATGAGTGTCCTACACTTCCTGATACGCTCAGAAGCTCCATGCTCTCTGAAGCCATGGAAACCCCTCTGGGTTTGGTAGTCCAGCGGGATGTTCCAGCGTACGAGGTTAAATACTTTGGGAGGTGAGAGGGGAGATGTCTCACAGGCAGCTCAGATCTGCTGGTTTGGCTGCGTCTGTCCCTGGAGCAGAAGCTCCAGTCCGCGGTAGGTGCCAGCTCTCCATAACACGCCCGGAGCTGCACAGCCCATGGGGAGACGGGTCTGCAGCGGGAGCATTCCCAGTGCCGCGCTGGTGCCGACGCCTCTGTGTGAGCACCGGCGGGGCTGGAGTGATTGGGATGGATCTGGGTGGCGTTGAGCAGGAGGCGGTTCCTGGTGGCTGTTCCTCGCTGGAAAGATCCCACAGAAGTTTAGGGGGACCCATTTGGAGTACCAGAGGGTGCAAGTCCTCCATAGGAGTCACCGGCCGAAGGACAAAGCTTAGAAGCATGAGGCCAGGGGACGTGGCTCGTGGCGGGGCCACTGACCGGTGGGAGTTAGTGTTTCCCAGGATGTCAGCGTGGGGGTGGGCGGGTTGAGGTGGGGCTTTCTAGACCAGGCACTGATGGTTCTTGCAATTAAAACCAGTCCCCGGTGGACTGGTTGATGGGTCCCACAGCCAGTGACTGGGAACAACAGTCGTGAAAATGGAGGCGGAGGATCTGGAGAATGGGGCCCCTGGAACTGGAGCGTCTGGGCTCTGAGGTGCTGGGTGAGCTGGTGGTTGGTCCGGCGAGTGCGGTGCCGGTGCGGTGCCGTCGCTGCCGGGCTCTCAGCGCTCTGTCGAAGGTCCCGTAACGCCCGGGGTCCGGGTCGAACGGTTGCTTTGGAGGTGGTTGTTTTGCAGAGAGCTGCTGTGGCGGGAGAAGCCCCCGCGGCAGGGACCTTTCCGGCGAGGGAGGCGGTTGAGATCCCCGAGGTGTCGGGGCGTCCCGGGTGCTGGGGGGGTTGTGGCTCTGAAGCAGAAGCAGATGACGCTGAGCGCGATGAACCCCAACGGCCCCTCGTGAAACAGGAGCCGAAGAGCCAGGAGGGGAAAGGTGGCAGGAAGGATGAACGTGTTGGTGTTTCCTTAACTTTTTAACTCGGGCGGGAGGAAATACCCTCCGGCGCCCGAAGCGGAGCTGGGCCGTAGCCCCACGTCCTCGGTGGAACGCGGGTGGACGTGAACGGTCCGGCCGGGCCCGCGGGGAGCTGCCGCCTCAGCGCGGCCTTCGCTGCTCCGGTTTTTGCCCCGTGCTGGGAAAAGCGACTGGTCCCCGAAAGGGTCCCGCAAAGCGGGGCCAGGCCCGGCCGAGCTGCTCCTTCTTCTGGGGAGCTGCGGTGGGACCGGCCGAGGAACCGCCGGCAGCCCCGGGCCTGCGCCTCGCTACCGGGTGGACAGGGAACGAGGCCGGGCTGGGTCTGCGATCGCCAACACGCGGTGCCGGAGCTGGCGGGGGACGGGGCGTGTGGCGGGGGCTCTGCCGTACAACCGGCGTGTGCTGCAGCCTCCCCACCCCGGAGCCCCCCTGCCCGCCCCGGGCTGTACGAGCCCCGGTGCCGCCCGCCCGGCTCCGGCCCGGGACGGGATGGGGCGGGGCGCGGCCAGCGCGAGCTCTTCCCCGGTGGCGCGGAGCTCGCGCCGTGCTCGCGGGCGGGGCGGGGCTGGGCCGCGCCGGCCACGCCCCCTTCTCTCCCGGGGCGGGGCCGCCCCGACGGGGGAGGGCGGGGCGCGGCGCGGCGGGCGCATGCGCGCGGCGGGGCGCGGCCCATTGTCGGGGCGGGGTGACGTCGGGGCGGGGCGGCGCGGCGGGGGGCGCGCGCAGAGAGGCGGCGTGCGGCGGGCACCGCCACCGCCCCGGCCCGCTGCGCTCCGCTCCCGGCCAGCCGCCGCTCCGCCGCCATGCCCGGCTCCATCTACCAGCCCGAGGGCGGACAGCCCGCCCGCGGCCCGCCGCGCTGCCTGGCGCTGCTCAGCCCGCCGCCGCCCGCCGGGCAGGAGCCGCCGCCGGAGCCCGAGCCCGGGCGGGAGCGGGAGGGGCCGCCGCCGGCGCAGGACGAAGCCGCCGCCCTGAGGTTCGCCCTGGACCAGCTCTCGCTGCTGGGGCTGGAGGAGGCGGGCGAGCGCGGGCTGCGGGCGGCGGAGGCGGGCGGCGCGGGGCCGGAGGAGCCGGAGGCGGCGGCAGGAGGCGCGGGGCCGGGCGGCCTGCAGGCGCGGGAGCGCGGCGGCGGCGGCGGCGGCTCTCCCCCGGCCACCGGGGCCGGTTCCCCTCCGGCCGCCTTCGGGAACTTCGCCCCGCACCTGGGGCCGCCGGCCGCGCTGCTGGCCGAGCCGCTGGGCGCGCTGGGGAGCAGGAAGAAGAGCGTGAACATGACCGAGTGCGTGCCCGTGCCCAGCTCCGAGCACGTCGCCGAGATCGTGGGCCGGCAAGGTAACCCCCGCCCCGCGGGGAGGGCGGGTGGGACACGGCGGGGGGGGACACGCCGCGCCGGGACTCCTCTTTGTCCGCCCCCGAGCGCCTTTCCCCGGGGCTGCGGCGCCGCCTCCCGCGGGATGCGCCGGCCCGGCCCGGCCCCGCTGTATTTGGGTCAGTTTGGGGGCTTTGTCTCCGCGGCCGGCAGCGCGGAGGCGGAAACTTAACGGCGACAAATCCCGCGGCCCTGAAACTCCTCCCGCGGCCGCGCCTCGGCCGCGGTTCCCGGAGCGGCGGAGCCGCCGCTTTGTGCCGTTTCCCCCCCGCGCTGCCTGTAAATGGGAATTAAACTCCACGGGGCAGCGGAACGGCGCGGGTGGGGCGGACACCTTGTGCCCACGGAAAGTTCCCGTGTTCGAGGGAGCTGCCAGGACGCGAGGTGCGGGAGGAAGCTTCGGCTTCATTGTAGTTGGGAGCCTCCCCCCGCCGCCCCCCGGCCCGGTGGCTCGGTCTCGGCGTCTAAATGGTACCCGATGGCTCCGGCTTCATCCCGAACCGGCGGGGAAGCCGCTGGTCCCCGCGGCGGGCGCAGCTCCGCTCGCCTCAGCTGTCACCCAAGGACGCCCGGGCACGCCTCAGCCCCAGCCCTCGCCCGGGGTGGGTGTGCCCGGCGTGGGCTTTGTCTGGAGGAAACCCGAAATAGCCCTGAACCAAAGTTTCGCCTTTCAAGAAAACCCCCCAGGACCCAAGAGGAGACCCCGGGCAGAAGGATTTCGGAACAAAAATACCCGAGAAAAAGGGAAGGGAGCTGGTGCCCGCAGGAATCCCGGCGGCGACGGGCAGCGGGGCTGGCGGGGAGCCGGAGCTCTGGGGCGTTTTCTGGTCCCCCGGCCTTGCCCTCGCTCCCCCCGCTCCCCCCCCCGCTCCCTGGGTAAGGGGCTGCGGGGCGAGGGGCTGGGGGGGGCATTTTTTTCCTGGGGGGAAGCGGGGAGCTGGGCAGCCTCATTGTTCTCTTTGTTAGCCAGAGCCATGCTGTGATGAGCGCGGTGACATCATGCTCTGCGCTTCCCATTGGCCTGCGCTGCCTCCCAGCCGGCCCCGCTTCCTGGCCTCCCAACTTTCCGCACACCCCTCGTCGGTCCCACCGCCCTGGCCGCAGGGTCCCACCCGGTCCCGGTGGGCTGCCGGGCGATGGGGCGATGCCTGGTACGTCGCCGGAGGAGAAGAGCCCCGTACTGCACCCCGCTCGACTGGATCCTGCTCCTTTCTCTCCAGGATGGACGGCGACCCAGCTCTGGTGGCCTCGCCGACGGGCTCTGCGGAACCCCGGGGTCCGGCAGCTTGAAAGCAAACCCGTAACGTGGTCTGGGCTCTGCTGGGAAACGCGTTGGCTCTGCCAGCTCAGCAGGTCGGAGGAACGGCCGCTTTCGGGCCGGTGAGCTGTCGGTTGGCTCCTTTTCTCGCAGCAGCTGGCGCTGGGTGTTTCGGCTGCAGTGAGGCCCCGGTGCTGCGCCTCCGGCACCCTGACGAGTTAAACGTGCACCCAGGTACCTGTCCCAGACACCTCGTGCGGAATTTGAGGCTCGTTAAGGTTCACGGGCTCGTGGGGCTTCTGGAAAAGAGACACAAAAGGATTTATTTGACCGGCTTGATGAGGGGTGCTGGGGAGCACCGGTCCTGCCAGTAGGCTCGGAGGGGTCCTGGGGCCAGCGATGGGCTGGAGGGACCTGGAGGTAGCAGCTCTCCCCAGGGTTTTCCTCCTTGTATTCCTGCCTCTCTGCTGGTCTCGGCTTTTCGGCAGCTCCCGTCGTGCCGGGTTGTTGGTGTGAAGGGGGGCTCAGCATCTGGCGCCCCCGGTTCTGGCTGGTGGAGGGTGCGGTCGGGCGGCATCCGAGGGCACGGGGCTGTCGGCGGAATGTCCATGCTCTGGCTGCTCCCTGGTGCTGCCGGCAGCTGTTTTGAATCCGGGCTGTGCGAGGGCAGCGCAGCCCGAGCAGGGGCGATACTGGGGTCATTTGCAGGCGCTCGTGTCGAGCTGGAATACGAGCAGAACTCTTTTCCCTGCTGCACCCGTGCTGGCTCCTGGGTCCTTCTGGTCCCCCGGTCCCCCCGTGTGAGTCTCCCTTGGGTTTTGGTAGCCCCGTGGCTGTGGGGCTCTGGCTGTACAGCACGTGGAGCCGAGCTTTGGGGTCCTTTGTTGGGTCTGGCGTTGTTCCGGTGATGAGATGTGCTGCTGGTGACACCGTGGGGCTTGGTCGGGCTCCCTCAGACCACGTCCTCATCACTCTTGTCTTTCCTGCACTGCCCAGCCCGGCCATGACCTGGGGAGCGGGTGCTTGTGCTGCTGCTGCACTTGAAGCGTAGGAAGGGATGAAGATCTGGATCTCGGGTGCTTTGGAAGGATCTCGAGTGGAGGCAAGGCTGGGTTTCTCTCTCCATACCCCATGTGCTGAGGAGCAGCTCTCGGGGCGCTTTGGGACTGGTCCTGCTGTCCCAGAGCTCGGCAGCCCCTTGTTGCCATTGGGGTCAGTAGGGATGTGGCAGGGAGGTCCCGGCAGCTGGGGCAGCGCTTTGCCCATCAGCCCAGTGCAGGGCTGTCCTCCATCAGATGCGATTTCTTCTACTTCTCCTTTTTCTTCAATTTCCCTCCTCCAAATGCACTAATTTAACCCCTTCCAGAAGGGAGCAGCAGCAGCTCAGCAGGTAAATCTTTGCTGCCTAAAGCAAATCTGTGTTTTCCTGACTGAGCCGGAGAGGCGGTTGCCATGACCCCTCGTCCGGATCGGCATCGGCGATGGTGCGGAGCGGCGTCTGCCAGCCGGGATCTGCGGCTTCCCTCCTCCCTGCCCACGCAGCTCCCGAAAGGCAGCGTGGCCCGGCGGGATTCTGCGGCCACGCCTTTGCCTGTGAGCCCGTCCACGACTCCTGCCGTAGGAGTGACCGTCTCCCAGAAGCGCTGTGGGCACCAGTTGAAGCGGAGTGGGCTTGTGTTGCTCACCAGCAAGAAGAGCGATGGGGATAATGGAAGTCACTGGGGAAAAGGGAGATGGGGAGCATAGGGCAGGCTGGGTGTCGGCACCGTGCTGGCGTTGCTCCCTCGCGTCCTGGCTGTGGAGGTGCGTTTCCAGCAGCTTCTGCTCCAACAAGACCAAGAGGGTGCTGGGTGGCTGGTGCAGCCGAGACCCCCGGGCTCTGCTGTCCCCTCCTACCCACGCACCTCTCGTGGGACAGAGCCAGGACCGCTCCTCTCCCGGGCTCCGTTTCCCCATCTGTGACACGCAGGGACCGTTCGCAGCTTTGCGAAGGATTTGGGGAGGTTGCTGTTTATAGAAGACGCTGGGACGCTCCAGGGAAGGATGAAATACGGCAGCTCCTCCCTGCCAGAGCACGGCGGGCAATGCACAGGGGGACGGACCACGAGCCTTGGCTTCTGGGCCAGCCTGAGCATCTATAAACTTGCAGCGGGCTGCTGGGGCCACGGTGAATCCTCTCGTATTTCTGAGCCCTGGGCTGCTGCTCTCAGCCGTCCTCTGCCCGTCATGCCACATCCTTCGAGGCTGGCCTGGCCGCCTCCTCCCGCCCCGCTGGGTCGCGGCAGAGCCAGAAACTCCTGAAGTCGGATACGTGGATTGATCCGGTCACTGAAGTATCTGCTGGCGCATCTTGGCACCAGCCTCCTCCTCCTCGCTGGCCCGAGGCGAGGAGCCCAGCCTCCCTGCCTGGCTCTTCCCGGTGTCTGGAGAAGAAACAAAGGTGGGATGTGCCTGTCTCCTGCAGCGCGGTTGCGAGGATGGATTAATTACTGTTTGCAGAGAGGTGGGAAGAAGCGCTCGGCGAGAGGGGAGGCGAGATGCGATGGAGGCGCAACGTGTTCTCTAGGCTGGCCCCAGTCCGGGCGCGTCCTGTAACAAAGGGGTCCGGGAGCACCGTAACGGCAGATCCGAGGCCAGGAGATGGTGTGGAGCTGGGGAAGAGGACGGGTAGCTCCAGAGGAGCAGCTCCCACGCTGCGGAGGCCGTGATGGACACAGTCCTGGTTGATGCCATCAAAGGCTTCTCCAGAAAAGCTCTGTTTGCTCTTCCTTGGGTTGTCCCAGCTCGGAGCTGGGCACTGCAAGCACAGAGCTCCTTGGGCAAACGGGGGTGTGGTCTGGCCAAGGAGATCGGCCGCCTCCATCCTCCTCGCATGGAGGAGGCCACCGTCTGTCAGCAGCTGCTGGCCAGGCCGTGCTGGGGATCAGCGAGCGGATGAGCTGCGTCGGGTCTCTCATCTCTTGCCTGGGTGACAGCAGGAGCGCAGAGGATGGAGGACGCTTCCCACCTGCGCTGTGCTGGTTTTCGTGGGCTCTTGCGACAGTCGCAGCCCTGATCTGACTGGGGCTCCCGGCAGAGGACAAAGTCCTCTTTGGTGGTGCCGGGAGAGCAGCCTGAACTTTCCTGGGGTGCCACCTCCATCACTGCATCCTCCCAGGGAGAATCCCCTGGAATTCTGTTTCATGTCTGAAATTCGTGATCTCAGCCCGAGGGCGGGTGGGAGGGGTCCGACCAGGGGCTCTGTGGGGCAGCTTTTTGGAGTGGAGCGTGGTGGGAGCCATGCAGGGTGGGCAGAGAGCGGCTTGGAGCTGGGAGGAGAAGGGTGTGAGTCTGGAGGCTGGGGTTTGAGGGGAGTGTCCGGCTCTCGCGCCTCCAGCGGTGCCATCGCAGCAGGCGGAGCAGGGTGAGGGGCTGTGACTCCGTGAGGTCGCATGTGTTTGAGACCTCCGGGACGACACGGCCACGGGTTGTCATGATGGGTTTGGGCCCAGGGGGGCTGAGAGCTCTGCCAAAGAGCTGTGACGGGGTGACGGAGCCACGCCCAGGCTCTGGTGTTGAGAAGGGATCTGTTGGGGCTGCAGCACCCCTGGCTCTGTCCCCTGACCCGTTGTCCCCACCCCGGATTTGGGGGTATTTTCTTTTGGATGTGAAACGTCCTTTTAAAGCACCTTTTTGTAGCTTTGTAGCACAGTCTGGCACCTCGTTTTCCTCCTCTCTCGACACTAATGCTGCGTGCCGGCCCTTGGCAAGGTAAAACACAGCAGTGCCACCGCTGCCACTTGGTTGAGGGGAGGTGCTTGATCCGGCGATGCCGGGGCGAGGGGGTGCCGCCGGGGCCATGGGGTGCCGCCGGTGCGGCTCACCAGTAACGCTGGGCGGCCCCTGGTCCTCTCCGTAGCCCCCATGCGGCACGGCCCCGTCCTGGTGGGGTTGTGCTGCACCCGCTTCACAGGGATGCTGCCACCCAGGGTGGCGTTTTCCCGGCGTGCTTGGGTGGGGCCTGTGGAGACTCACCTGAAATACCTCATACTGGTGTGGGTCATTCCCCCAGTTGCAGGTTAAACCGCTTGTGTCGTGTCGTTCAAGTACGTCTGGCTTTTGGGGGGCTTGGCCATAGGACATTGGCATCTCCCCGAGCATGGGCAGGAGCAGCCTCGGCTCAGGCACCTCCCCAGGGTGTAGATGTGATGGAGGATGAGGGTTGTACTGGTGTGAGGTGTCTCTTCACCAGTTCCTGGTGCTGCTGACCTGTAGCTTCCTGAATCCCAGCGCAGGGAGCCCATCCTTCCCGGTCGGTGCTTTTGGGACCTGCTGCCTGGGAGTCCCTGCAGCCGACGGGTGGCTTAGGTAGAGTTTGGGACTGGGGGCAGCAGCAAAGCAGGTTGGTCCCGGGGTGGGGCCATGGTGCTACCCGGGCTCTGCTCCCACCACGTCCCCGGTGCACCGGGACACCGGGAGCACTCACCGGTGAGTCGTGATGATGGAGGCTCCTCACACTGAGCAGCGCATGCGGTTCCTGGTGCAGACGCCAGCACGTGGCCTCGGGCGAGCGACTTCCCCAGCCAGTGCCTCCTCTTTGCAGTTTCCTTCTCTCCTGTTTCCCCCTGCGGCTCCACCAGCATCCCCATTGCCCCAGACCTGCCGCCATCCTCTTTTACACCAGGATTAGAAAAACCAGCTCTGGCCCGTGGTGCCGTGCCATGGGTGGCCCCAGTACGGGCGCGGTGGCCCCGGCAGCGTCCGGCAGCCACGGGTCGGGTGGCATTGTGTGTGTTTTTCCTGCCCTGCTTGTTTGAGGCGGGGGGAGCTGGTCAAGCCAGGCACCCCTTTAAGTTTTAACCCAGATTTCTGGCTTTGCCCCTAGGAAAAGCTCCCAAGGAGCAGCCGGACAAACTCTTCCTCTGTTTTGAGCTGCCATAGCATCAGTTCGGTCCCACCCGTGCAGCCAGCGCGGTGGAGCGGGATGAGGAAGAGCCTCGCCGTCCCGTGCCCCCTGCGGCACATGGTTCCCGAGCAGCTCCCGTTTCAGCTCCTGGCAGCTGCCGACACCTTTGGATCCTGGAACTGCCGCTTCCTGCTGCGAAGGGCCGGTTTTGGCCCTGGGGTGTGAGGCTGGCGTCCGCGGGAGGTGCCGGCGATGCCCCGCGGTGGCTCCCAGCCCGGTGGCTCTTGTCCGCTGCCGCCGTGCTCGTCCTGGTTTGCCAAGCAGTGGGGCAGGGGCAGAGCTTACAGCAGGTACCAGAATGAGTCGGGGAGGGACCGCAGGGGTCGCGGACACCCCGCTCTGGGCAGCCTCGCCGAAGCTGGCACGTACTGACAAAACGCTTCCCCTTTGCTGCTCGTTCTGCCCTGCCCCAGTGACGGGGCTGCTGCTTTCCCCACTGTTCACCCCCAGCCATAAATACACCTTCCAGTTGTTGTCCTAAATCGGGAAAAGCCTGGACAAAGCCTTCTCCACCCACATTCCTCCTCTGCGTGTCCCGGCAGCCGCTCAGCGACTTCTGTGGCTCCAGGGAACGGGGCAGCCCCTGCCTCTGCCTGGCTGAGCCCGGCTGGTCACACAGGGGTTGAATTTGGATTTGTCTCGCTGCCCCAAGCCGGGAGAGAATCCCTGGGGCAACACAAGGCAGGAGGAGCGTTGGTTTGACTGCAACAAGTGCTTGGAGGTGACCTCCGAATGCTTTCAGCCTGGCTCGGGTGGAATCCGGAGGGGTTTCTCCCCCATTAGGAGGGAGATCTCAGCGGGGCTCCTGCCTCCCCGGCTCCATCCACCAGCTCCCCTCCTAGATTCCCCTGAAAGCTGCCTGTCGCCATCCCGGGAGCTTTGCAGGCGGCAGGTAGAGCTGCTGGTACCCCCAGGCAGCCTGGAGCCGGGCAGGGGCTGCGCTGGCCGCTGCAAGGGGTTTTTGGAGGAAGTGTCTGGAGAGGCGGGTGTCATCACCCGTCAGCTCAGAGTGTGGCCATCGGAGAGGTTTGTGCAGGGCTGTGACGCCCCGCAGAGCTGCTGCTCGCTTGTTTTGACAGGTTTTTACCGCACCGTGTTGGGGTCGCCAGGACCCGCGTGGTGCCCGTCGGGGCTCGGCTCTGCAGCGAGCGCAGGTCGATTCGCCTGGCTGGGACAGACCTGTGAACATCCTGCAGCCGGCTGAGTCCCTTCAGCCTTCCAGGCTCTCCCTTCTCCAGCCTTGCAGCTGGAAGAGCAGCCCTGCCCTTCCTCAGGGAGCGTCTGGGAGGAGGAGGAGGAGGAGGAGGAGTGCCCGGAGCGAGCCATTTGCGGAGGAGCCAGCCGGGCGCTTGCGGCTGCCTTGGCCGTGTCTGCGAGGCGAGGAGCCGAGCTCTCCCCGCTGGCGTGCGGCTGTTCGTCCATGTGGAGCTGCAGCAGCAGCGTTTGCAGCGGGCAGGGATGGTCTTGGGGCTCTGCTCGGGCAGCATCCATCCCTCTGGGCTCCGGCTTTCCGCTGGGTGCCCCGTAGAGCTCAGTAGGTGCGTGGGAGGTGGGAGACAGGGGCTCACTCGTCTTTGTGTGCCGGGGGCAGCGGGCGGCCGGGCTGAGCTCCCGGAGCGCTGCGCCCGGCTCATGCGAATTTAATTAAGTGCGTGCGCTGGAGCGCGGGCAGAGCGGATGCAATTAGCGGTGCCGGGGTTGCAGGGAGCGGTGCCGGGGTTGCAGCCGGAGGCGAGAGCAGCGTCGACCAGTCCCAGAGCAGAGCAGGAGCCCGTCGCTGGATGGGTGCTGTGGGCACTCGCAGCCGGAGCCCAGCTCCTCCCAGGGAGGAAAGGGGCAGGGACTTGCCTGGGGTTGAGCGAGGCGAAGGCAGAGCTGGCAGCGAAGCCCCGGTCTCCTGCGCCCCAGCCTGGGCTCTACCTGCTGAATCATGTTCCCGGTGCGGGGGAAGCAGGTCTTTCCAGAACGGGGAGAGCCGGTGCCCCGTGAGCACCCCTGTCCCGGCCGCGAGGGCCCAGCCTCTGCCCTGGGCTTTCCTCCCCCGGGGCAGGGAGCGGGAGGCGGGGGGTGTCTGTGCCGCCTGGCCACGGGGTGCCCTGGTTCCCCCGTCCCTCCGGGGCCGTCGCTGCTGCCACTGGGGTGTGGCTGGGGCCGTTCCTCAGGTTTAGCTGCTGGTGAGAGGTGCTGACAAACGTGCAGGATCCAAACAAGCCTTTTCCTCACTTTCCCCTTCAGTGTCTCGTTCTCCCTTGCGCCTCCTCAAACACCTTTTGAGTAAACCCGGCTTCTCGTCCCCTCAGCAGCCCAGAAAGTGCCCCTTGGCTGCCTGCCCCGGCCCCTCTCTGCCCATGCGTTGTCCCAGCCCTCGGGAGCCATGCCACAGCCCGCGTTCCATGGGTCCTTGGTGCCCACTGTGGCATGGAGGAGGTGGTGGCAGAGTGTCAGGCCAGTGCCAGGAGCCTGGTGTGCCTCGGGTGGGCTGGAGCAGTCCCTCTGCACCAAGCCATGAGCCTCTGGCTGCCTTTGAGACGGGAGGAAGCCCGCTCCAAGGATGGCTGCTGCAGGTGCAGGACCAAAGGGACCTGCTGGTCCCGCATCTCCCCATCCTGGGTGGGCAGGGGGTCCCTGCGAGGTCTCGGCTCTGAGGTGTCATTCTTTTCCCCTTCTCCTTGCTCTGCAGGCTGCAAAATCAAAGCCCTTCGCGCAAAGACCAACACATACATCAAGACGCCGGTCAGGGGTGAGGAGCCCGTTTTCATCGTGACTGGGAGGAAGGAGGACGTGGAGATGGCGAAAAGGGAGATCCTCTCGGCCGCCGAGCACTTCTCCATGATCCGGGCGACACGCAACAAAGTGAACGGGCTGACGGGAGCGATGCAGGGACCCCCCAACCTGCCGGGACAGACCACCATCCAGGTGAGGGTCCCGTACCGCGTGGTGGGGCTGGTGGTGGGGCCCAAGGGAGCCACCATCAAGCGGATCCAGCAGCAGACGCACACCTACATCGTGACGCCCAGCCGGGACAAGGAGCCCGTCTTCGAGGTGACGGGCATGCCCGAGAACGTGGACCGGGCTAGGGAGGAGATCGAGGCGCACATCACCATGCGGACAGGCTCCTTCATCGACGTCAACGCCGACAACGACTTCCACTCCAACGGCACCGACGTCTGCCTCGACCTGCAGGGCAGCACGGCCAGCCTGTGGGCCAAGGCCCCCCACCCCGCCCGCCGCCCCTCGGCCGCCCTCCGCAACGACAGCCTCAGCTCCCTGGGCAGCGCCTCCACCGAGTCCTACTACAGCGGGCGGGTGGCCGACGCCAGCCCCACCAGCCCCTACAGCACCAGCAGCGGCTTCACCTTCAGCGAGCCCCCGGCCCCGCTGGGCTCGGAGGAGTGCGACTTCGGCTTCGACTTCTTGGCCCTCGACCTCACGACGCCCACCACCATCTGGTCGCCCTTCGAGCGCTCGGGCAACCCCTTGCAGGCCTTCAGCAGCTGCTCCTCCATCAACGGCTCGCAGAGACGCAACAGCGGCACGGCCACGCCGCGCCACTCGCCCACCCTCCCCGAGAGCGGCGGCGTGGCCCTGGACCACCCCTTAGCGCGCCGCATCCAGAGCGACCCCGTCAGCACCTTGTCCTGGCTGCCCACCCAAGGCTCGCTGTCCTCCTTCTCCAACAGTACTGGCTACTCCTCCTCCTCCTCCCTGCCCGGCAGCATCTCGGCCACCTCGGGCTCGCCCACCGACTCCAGCAGCTCCGACGGGCACCGCAAGAGCTCCCGCGAGTGCATGGTGTGCTTCGAGAGCGAGGTGATCGCCGCCTTGGTGCCCTGCGGCCACAACCTCTTCTGCATGGAGTGCGCCATGCGCATCTGCGGCAAAGCCGAGCCCGAGTGCCCCGCCTGCCACACGCCCGCCACGCAAGCCATCCACATCTTCTCGTAGCCGGGCGCGGCTCGCCGGGGCGGCCAGCACCACCCCCCCCCCACCGCTTTTTAAAGGACTTTGAAACTGTTTAAATCAACCTTTTATTTAATAACGGATCCGATGGGCGCACGGGGCGGGGGGGGGACGGAGCGGCTGCCGCTGGAGCGGCGGGGCGGGAGGGTGGCCGAGTGAGGGGGGGCGGGAGGGCTTGGGGGCGAAGGGGCCGACGAAGACGATGAGGAAGAGGGGTGTGAAACTGCGGAGAAGGAGGAAACTCCGATGTTTACAGAATAGCTTTAACTCTTCCCCCGGCTGCGGCGGCCGGGGCGGGGAAGCCCAGCTGTTCTCCAACAGTCCTTCCCAAATACCAGTATTTCAGTTTGCAAAGTGAAATAAAACAGAACGAAAAGGTCCGGTTGCACTTTTTATTTGAGGACACGCAAGGGTTGTCTTTTATTTTTTTAAAATCATTCTATTATTATTATAATTTTGTCGTCGTCGTTCCTTTTGTACGTAGGTTTTTTTTCTGGATGATTCTCGACGGTTCTAGAAATAATATCTATATATATTTTTTTTTTTTTGTAACGCGGCTCTATAGCTTCTCTTTTGCCAATGTGAAAACTGCCCAAAAAAACCGTGTGACGGGAGGTCGGGGGCGGTGGCTGGAGGGACCGGGGCGGAGGGGGCGCAGTTCACACACCACGGTGCAAAACCCAGACAGGTTTCGATCTCCTTTTTCATTTCGTGGTTGGTTTGGGTTTGGGTTTGCCTTTTTTTTTTTTTTTTTTTTTAGTTTTATTTTTTTATTTTTTACCTCTTTATGTATATGTAGGGAATTTATAGGAAAATATGTACTTTATTGAATAAATTTTAAAAACTAAAATATATTTTATTTTAAAAAGAAAATAACGGACCTTTAACCTTACATGGCTAAAGTACTGATTATATATTTGCTGAGCTGACTTGACGGTTATGAAAATTGTATCAAGAGTTTTATTTTTTGACTTCAAAGCCTTCTTAATAAAGACTTTTTACTATATATGAATTCCTGTGCTACCTACGGTGTCTCACTGCCTGCAGCCCCCCGGTTCCTGCTCCGGCTCCCCCAGGACCGGCCGCTCTCTGCTGGGTTTGGGTTCTGTGGGCGCTGCTCCCGGCATCTGCTGGGGGTTTGATCTTCAGCAGCGATTGCAGAACCCTTTCAGCTCCTCGAGTCGCCCCATCCCCCCAGCACCGCCAGGTCCCCACTGACCCCTGTCCCTCAGCACCACCTCCACACGGCTGGGAAACCCCTCCAGGGATGGGGACTCCACCACTGCCCTGGGCAGCCTGGGCCAGCCCTGGACAACCCCAACGGGACAGAAATGGTTCCTCAGGGACAACCTCAACCTCCCCTGGCACAACTGGAGGCCGGTTCCTCTTGTCCTGTCACTTGTTCCTGGGGAGAAGAGACCGACCCCTCCTCGCTCCACCCTCCTGTCAGGGAGTTGTCAGAGCCAGAAGGTCTCCCCGGAGCCTCCTTTGCTCCAGGCTCAACTCCCCCAGGTCCCTCAGCCGCTCCTCAGCGCATCGTGCTCCAGACCCTGCCCCAGCTCCGTTGCCCTTCTCTGGACCCGCTCCAGCCCCTCAATGTCCTTCTGGGAGGGAGGGACCAAACTGAACCCAGGATTTGAGGTGTCGCCTCCCCAGTGCCCCCAGTGCAGGGGGACCATCCCTGCCCTGGTGCTGCTGGCCACACCAGGGCTGGTACAAGCCAGGATGCCGTTGGCCTTCTTGGCCACCTGGGCACACTCCTGGCTCCTCTTGAGCCGCTGTCACCAACCCCCCCAGGCCCTTTTCCCGGGCGGTTTCCAGCTGCTCTTCCCCCAGCCGGGAGCGTTGGCCGGGGTTGGTGCGACCCTCCGCTCCCCCTGTGCCAGGGCCATGGGCCTTCCTGCAAACCAAAAAAAAAAGGCGCCCCTCCAGCACTCTGGGGTCTCGCTGCTTCCCCAGATCCTGGCACCCTGCACCCCTGTGATGGGCTTTGCCACCGTGTCTCGCTGCGCTGGCGCTGCCGCACCCGGCCGCGCTGGGGAAGTGCCATCAACCCGTGGCAGCGGTGGCGACGGAAAGGCTGCCCGGGAGCCTGTTTTCTCCCCGGCTGAAAGCTCGGCTGTTGGAGCTCCGGTGTGTCTATGGGCTGCACGTGGCATGAACCCACCTCCGTGGTTCGTTAAGGAGCCACAGGCCACTGCCAGCCCCTGGGCTATCGGGGATGCGTCACTTTTTTCCTGAGAAAATGTCTCGGTGTGTCCCCTGTTGCAGCATGGGCTCACTTTGGGTTTTTGGGAGGCAGGAAGGGCACCGTTCCCCCCGCCCCGCCTGCCGTATTGCGCCCATCTGCCGGGGCGCGCTGGGTTACCGGAGCTGGCACCCTCCGCCACAGCTTCGGTGCCCGCAGGGCTGCAGCAGCTCAGGGTGGAGCTGCCGGGGCTCGGTGAAGCCAGCTGGGAAAAAAGTGGGTGCCAGCTCGGGTGCTCAGAGCAGGGATCAGCGGGGACATCTGGCTCCTCCTGACAGGTGGATTTGTCCCTGTCCCCCCCGCCCAGGTCACCCTGTCTGGTCACCTTCTTGTCCCCACGGGCGCTCCTGCTCCCGGCATGGTGGTGCTGCTCGCTGTCCCCCACCTCTCGCCCTGCTTGGGTGTCCCCTTGTCTCTCTGTCCCCCGCTGTGCCCACCAGCAGCCACCTCCGCAGGGTAGCCAGTCCCCCAGGCTCCGTCTGCGGGGCTGGCCGGGCCACCGCAGGCGTGTGGGGACAGCGGGGACAGCAGGCAGCAGCACCCACGGGCAGCCGGGAGCCGCTGGGACCTACGGACACAGCACCCATGGAGAGCAGAGGGACCCACAGACAGTGGCACCCATGGGCTGTGGGGACCCAGAGTGGCACCTACGGACAGTGGCATTGAGGACCCACAGGGAGTGGCACCCACGGGCAGTGGCACCCACAGAGAGCTCTCCGTGCCCCCTTGGTGCCGTGGGACAGGGGTGCTGGAGTTGGGGACCCAGGGGGACCCAGGGTGGCTCCGGGTGCCCCGGGTGAGGGCGCTTTTGGGGTGCCCTGGGCAGGAGGGGACTCTGGGTGCCCTCAATGGGCTCTGGGGGTGTCTTGGGGTGGGGGGGGAGTTTGGGGTGCCCTAGGCTGGGGTGGGATGTCCCTGGATGTCCCAAGTGGGGTCTTGGGGTCCCGTTTGGGAGATTCTCGAGGGGTCCTGAACGGGGGATCCCGCACGGGGGCCCTTGGGGTGTCGCAGCCCCCCCCCCAGGAGCTCCTCGGGCTCGGGCAGGGGCTGAGGGGGGGCGGGGTGGGGTGGGGCGGGGTGGGGCGGGGCGGGGCGGGGCGGGGCGGGGCGGGGAGCCGCAACCCCCCGGCAATTAGCGGCAATTAGCGGCAATGAGCGGCCATAAAGGGGCTGAGGGCAGCGGGGGGCGGGCAGTGCCGGCAGCAGCGGGGCATCGCCATGGCCGCGGGGGGCTCGTACGCGCAGGTGAGGGGGCTCGGGAGGGGGTCTGGGGTGCTTGTGCCTCCCCGAGGGGCTCAGGACACCCCGGGGGGCTGCAGGTGCTGTGGCCGGGGTGTCCCCCCGGGTCACCTCCCCGCTGGTGCCCGGTGTGGTGGCACCTCGGGGGGTGCCTCAGCCCACGGGTGGGCGCTGCCCTGCCCCAGCCTGGCCGCTCACGGGGCTCCGGGACGGGCAGGGCAGGGACCCCCGGCCGGGCTCCTCGCAGCGGGGCTCATCCCATGAGAAGGGTTGGGTGCTGCCTGGGCATCACCGTCCTGCTTCTTGCCCAAGCACCCTGGCCACCTTCAGCCCCTGGCTCCTGGCCCGCATCCTCCTCCCTCTGCCCTGGTCCAGCTCTGCCCATCGAGGACGCTTCCGCTGCGAGCGGGCGGGGGGCTCTTGCTTCTCCCTCTGCCGCTCTGTCCCAAAAACAATCGCTACAGCCCTAGGGCAGACCCTAACCGCGGCCCTTTCTCCCCGGGCGTACGTTAGCCCGCGGGGCCGGTGGGCGCTGGCGTTTCTGCGGCGGTCAGAGGGGCAGCGCCCACCGTGGTGCCACGGTCGAGGCGCCACCTTGGGCGAAGCCAGGCGGGTTCCTGCGCTCGAGGCCTGGCGCGACGCCTCGTCCCAGATGGCCGGCCAGGCCGGGGCCGCAGCGGCTGAGCCGCCACCTTGTCCCGGTGCCCTGAGGAGCCCTGGCGGGCCCTTCCAGCTTTGCCCTCCATCGCTGGAGGACCTCTTGGACGTGAACCCACAGTGTGGCTCCTTCCGTCCCCCCCCAGGCTCTCAGCCTGCTCGCCGCTCGTTTGAGCCGCGCGCTGCAGCCCGGGAAGCGTTTCCTGCGAGCCAAGTTCCCTGAATTTGCAGAATCAGCAAAACCAGGATGGTTTTTCAGGCCCTGGTTCCTCGCAGGAGGTTGGGCCAGCCACCGGGGTGGTGTGTCAGCCCGCTCGCTGCCCTGCAACAGCTCCCAGGGTCTGTGGGAACAGCTACGCGCTCCCAGAGCAGAGCTGCAGCCAGCAGATTCTGCCCCGGCCTCCACCACCTTCTTCAGCTCGCGGTGTGTTCTCGCCTCCGCCTGCTCGGAGCAGCCGGAGGTACCGGCCTGCCGGGAGCAGCCTGTTCCCCGCAGGTGGTGGAAGCTGCCGGGGCTGTGTCCGACCACAGAGCGGGTCCACGGGCACCCACGGCAGGAGCGGGGGCAGCGGGAGCTGTGGTTCCCCGGTCCAGGAGCACAGGTCACCCTGTGCCAGCTCGGGGCTGGGTGCTCGCCCTCTTGCCGGTTGTCGGGGTGCCTGCAGAAGGGGTTTGAGGGGTTTCTAGCCCAGTTTTTATCTCTACCCCCGTGGTGGTGTGCTGCTCTGCTCATGCTGAGCGTGGGATCCCGCTCCCTGTGGGGTGGCTCCAGCAGGGCGGGAGCGCTGGTCCCACGGTGCCAGCTGGTCCTTGCACGAGTCTGTCTGCTGTGGCTGGCACCAGGGAGCTGGGGGGCAAAAAGGGCATGGGGCGGGGGGAGGTGTCAGTCTTTTCTCCCCAGGAACAAGAGGAACCGGCCTCCAGTTGCTCCAGGGGAGGTTGAGGTTGTCCCTGAGGAACAATTTCTGTCCCATTGGGGGTGTCCCGGGCTGGCCCAGGCTGCCCAGGGCAGTGGTGGAGTCCCCATCCCTGGAGGGGTTTCCCAGCCGTGTGGAGGTGGTGCTGAGGGACAGGGGTCAGTGGGGACCTGGCGGTGCTGGGGGAGCGGGGGGACTCGAGGGGCTGAAAGGGCTTTTCCAACCCAAACCATTCTGATTTTCCTTACGGCTGTCGCTGGGTCTGCAGAGCTGGAGACGGTGTCTGGTCCCTCTCAGGAGTTCGTGGGGGATCTGCACGGCATGTGTCTGCTTTCAAGCCGGGTACCACTGCCCGGCCAAACCGCGCTGCTTCACCCCAGCACTCCGGGTGTTCAGGAATGTCTGTGCTTGGCATCGTCTGTGTTTCCAGAAACCTCCCCTGCAGCAGCAGCTGTGATCGCATCCTGGGGGGGCAGAGACAGCCCCCCATGCTGGGGGCAGGGGGGGTGCTGACCTTCCTGTGGAGCTGGGGAGAAGCGGGGCTCCAGCAAAGGCACCTTCCTGCACATCTGGAGAGCAGCTGGGTCAGACCCCTGCCTGCAGGAGTCAAGGGCTGTGGGAGGCCTTAGCGGGGTGCTGGCCGCCTGCTATGGCGGTGCTGAGTGCTGGGCTGACCGCCCGAAGCGAGCCCCCTGGGGAGGGCTCGATGCTGGGTTCGGAGGCTGGTGGCCAGATGCTTTCCCTGCCTCTTGGCCATGGCTCTCTGCAGGGGTCCCCTCCTGTGTCCCCGCAGGGCGCCCGGGTGTGGATCCCTGACTCTGTCGAAGTCTGGAGGGTGGCAGAAATAACCAGAGGCTACAAGGAAGGAGATACCCTTCTCCACGTCCGCCTGCAAGACGGCTCGGTAAGGCTGGAGCTGTGCAGCCCAGCGGGTCCCTCCTGTGCTTGCCACGTGTTTGGGCGTCCCCAGGGGGGAGGTAGTGAACCTCTGCACCCCCAGACCGGCCTGGGCTCCTCAGCAGGGTGTGGAGAGGCTCATACACAGCCTGGATGTGCCCCATCTGGTGTCTGAGCAGGAGTCCAGATCACTGCTGCTGTGCCCTGTGTCCCCAGACTGCCCGCTGTCCCCTCACTGCCTGCTCCTGCCTGACTTCCCAGAAGGTCTCCAGCTCAGCTTGCGACTCCTGCGGACTGACAGCCCAAGCATGGCCCGCAGACAGCATCCCTCCTGCTGTGCCACTCCCTGCAGACCCATCCTGCCTTCGCAGGGCTGGCTGACCCCGCTCTGCACGTGTCCTGTCCGTCTCCATCCCCGCAGGCGCTGGCCTATCCCGTTGAGCCCCAGCTGCCACCTCTCTGCAATCCCGACTGCCTCTCGGGCGCCGACGACCTGGTGGCCCTGAGCTACCTGCACGAGCCGGCCGTGCTGCACTCGCTCCGACGGCGCTTCCTGGAAGCCAACGCCATCTACACCTACTGCGGTGAGCCCCGCGCACCCCCGCCTGCTCCCTGCCCCGTGTCCCATCCCCGCCTCTCCCTGGGCCGGGTGCTGCCCCTGCCCTTGGCACAGCCCCGTTCCTCCAGGTATCATCCTCGTCGCTATCAACCCCTACAAGCCGTTGCCCATCTACGAGGAGGAGGTGATTTACGCCTACAGCGGCCGCGAAATGGGGGACATGGACCCCCACATCTTCGCTTTGGCGGAGGAGGCGTACAAGCAGATGGGGAGGTGAGAGCGTCACGCGGGAGCATCCCCGGGGAAGGGCTGAAGCCCCTCCTGGACCGTGGTGTGTCTGTGGAGAGTGGCCCTGTTGGGGCACAGGCTGTCCCCAGCTCAGGTCCCCATCCGGCAGGTTTGGGAAGAACCAGTCCCTCATCATCAGCGGCGAGTCGGGCGCGGGGAAGACCGCGTCGGCCAAGTATGCCATGAGGTACTTCACCACCGTCGGGGGCTGCCTGTGTGACTCCAGCATGGAGGAGAAGGTGCTGGCCTCCAGCCCCGTCATGGAGGTGGGTGCCCTTGGCCCCCAGGCTCTGCACAGAGGGGGCTGAGCTGTCTCTGCAGGCTCTCCCTGTGCTCCTCATGGTCTGTGTGATGCGATGCCGTGGCTGTTCACCCCTGTAAAATGGGTGGCAGGGACGGAACTTTTCCAGAGCACTTGGAGATGTGGGGCCAGCTAAAACCTCCTGCATTTCTTCTCCCCCAGGCCTTTGGGAATGCAAAGACAACGAGGAATGACAACAGCAGCCGCTTTGGGAAGTACATAGAGATTGGCTTCAGCCAAGTGCATGTCACAGGGGCCACCATCAAAACCTACCTGCTGGAGAAGTCCCGGGTCACCTTCCAGGTGGGTCTCTGGGGTGATGCAGGGACGGGGCTGAGTGGGAGCCCCATCCTTGGAGCGGGAGGGTGCTCATCCTGGGGAACCGCCCCCAGTGCTGCTGTGTCCAGCTGGGGAGGGGTAGGTGTCCCCTGTCCCCAAACCTGGGGCTGCAGCCCTGCTGCAGGGAGGTCCAAGGTGACCTGGCTTCTTGGTAACTTACTTGCTCATCCACAGGCGAAAGCAGAGAGGAACTACCACATCTTCTACCAGCTCTGTGCCTCGGCCACCCTGCCCGAGCTCCAGGGCCTGGGTCTCCGTGAGTGTCCCCACATCCTCCCCACAAGCTCCATGGCATGCTTGCTGCCAGCCCGTCCTGCGCTGGGCAGTGCGAGGCCTTTCTGCCCTCCCCAGCTGCTGGTTGGGGGCTGGAGGAGGCCCTGCTGCTGGGGGGCACCCCAGGGTGGGATAAGGGTGGTTGGGAGATCTGTGGGGTGGGTTGAGCTAGTTCACAGAGAATCACTGACTGGTTTGGGCTGAAGGGACCTTCAGAGCTCCTCCAGTCCAACCCCCTGCAGGGAGCAGGGACATCTGCAACCAGAGCAGGGGGCTCAGAGCCCCAGGGGCCAACCTGACCTGGGATGGTGCCAGGGATGGGGCTTCTCCCACCTCTCGGGGCAACCTGGGCCAGGGTCTCACCACCCTCAACATAAAACATTTCTTATCTCATCTCACTCTCCCCTCTCTATCTGCACCTTACCCACAGGTGGGGCAGAATCCTTCCACTACACCCGCCAGGGCCAGTGCACCGCTGCCCAGAGCACCAGCGACGCAGCCGACTTGGACAGCACGCGGCACGCCTTCTCCCTCCTGGGTACTGTCCTGCCTGGGCATGGGCGGGGAGAAGGCTGGTCCCCAGGGCTGGCTGTCCCACTGCCCTCCCCCTGGTGCTGGCCATGGCCATTCCCATCCCTCAGGCTTGTGCGGTGCAGGGGGTGAGACCAGCACGGGGTGGGGGGATCCTGGGGAGTCCCTCATGCCTGTGCTGTGCCTGCAGGTGTCCCTGAGGCCGAGCAGCTGGAGCTCTTCAGCGTCCTGGCTGCCATCCTGCACCTGGGCAACATCGTGGTCAGAGGGAGGGACCGCCGCGGGGACGGCTGCTTCGTGGAGGTGGGCACAAGCTTGTGGCTCCCACCCAGCATCCCAGTCTGGCCCCTCAGCTGTGCTGGCTGCAGAGACCACATCTCGGTGACTGGGTCTGTCCCGTTGCAGCCGTCCGACGAGGCGCTGGGGCTGTTCTGCACGCTGCTGGGTGTCGAGGCGGTGCAGGTGACGCGCTGGCTCTGCCACCGCAAGCTGGTCACTGCTGGCGAGACCTACCTGAAACCCCTCTCCAGGCAGCAGGCGCTCGACTCCCGTGATGCCCTGGCCAAGCATATGTATGGGCAGGTCTTCAGGTGGATGGTGAGCAGGGTCAACCGTGCCCTGCGGTCACTGCAGGGCCACCACACCTCCATTGGCATCCTGGACATTTATGGGTAAGAGCAGCTCCCCTCTCCTGGGGAGAAGAGTGGGTCCTGCTCCTGCCTCAGCTGTGGGTCTGCAGCCACCAACTGTCACAGCTGGGACATGGGGCAGTGCCCATCCCTGTACTGGGGCCAACTGGGGTTGGCTCTGCCCAGCAGCTGCCTCAGGGGGTTCTCTGCTGCCTGCAGGTTTGAGATGTTTGAGCTCAACAGCTTCGAGCAGTTCTGCATCAACTATGCCAACGAGAAGCTGCAGCAGCTCTTCAACCTGGTGGGTATCACCCAGATGTGTCTCCTTGCTGGGAGCCAGCGAGAATGGGCCCTGCACATCCCACTACACTGCTGCTTCTGGGGTGCTCTGCCTTGAATGCAGCTGGTGCTCCAGTCCCTGCGAACGTGGGGCTCTGGGAGGCTGCGGGAGCTGGGTGCAGTCCCCTCCTTTCTCCCAAAGTGCTCCTGCTCAAGTGTCTTGCAAACCACCTGCGGCCTGCCTGGTAGCCATGCCCTCCTGGCTCAGTCCTGCTCTGCTCTCCCTGTCCTCCAGCACGTCTTCAAGCTGGAGCAGGAGGAGTATGTGACTGAGGAGATTCCTTGGGTCTTCATTGACTTCTGTGACAACCAGCCATGCATTGAGCTCATCGAGGGCCGGCTTGGCATCCTGGACCTGTTGAATGAGGAGTGCAAGGTGGGCAAGGGGTGTGGGAGCAGGCTGTCAGGGCTACCCGGAGCCCCCTTGCTGCCCGGTCTGACCCATTTGCCTTTCAGATGCCCCAAGGCAGTGATGGGAGCTGGGCCCAGAAGCTTTACCAGACCCATCTCAGCAGCTCTTACTTCCAGAAGCCCAAGAGGCCCACGGACGCTTTTATTGTCTGCCACTTTGCTGGCAAGGTAGGGAAAGCTGTGGCGGTACAGCCCTGGGCAGGGAGGGCTTGGCAGCAGCTCTGCACCGACGGGCTCCCAGCCTGCCCCTCTAGAGGAGGTGGGGACAGCTCCTGCAGCCTCCTGCTGTCCCGAGTGGCTGTGGCAGCTCCTGCACCCTCCCAGGCTGGCAACTGGATCCTGCTGGCTCTGCTGGTGCTGAGTGCTGGGCCTCAGCTCTTTAACCGAGTGTAAAAAGGTTCCCATCAGTAGCCTTGCAGCAGGACAGGGGTTAGGCAGCGTGGCCACCACCAGCTCTGCCTCCTGCAAGGACTTCTTCCAAAAGCCTTGGACTGTGTCCGGGCAGAGTGCTGCACCAGTCCAGTCTGGGAAGCTGCAGGCTAATGCTGGTGCTTGCCCTGTCTCCTGCCAGGTGGAATACCAGTGTGCTGGGTTTGTGGAGAAGAACAGGGATGCTGTCCCCGAGGAGCTGGTGGGGCTGCTGCGAGCCAGCAAGGTGAGAGCACCCTGAGCAGGGGCTGTGTAGGGCAGAACCCTGCTGGCTTGTGGCCCCGACTCTGGGGCTGGGGAGGACTGATGGTGTGGGAGGTGCCAGCCCCGCCCCAGGCAGTGCTGGGGATGGTCAGGGTGCCCTGAGATGTAGGTGCTCCTGCTTTGGGTTTCCCATCTTGGGGGACACCTTGGCCATACCCTGCTGAGAGGGATGGAAGGTCCTGCTGCTTCCAGGTTTGTAACACTGTCACTTCTCCCTTCTACCCTGTGTGGTCCTGGCAGAAGGTAAGGAACATCTTGGAGGGCTTTTGAGCACTGGGAAGGTGTCTGTGGCTTGCACTTAATTTTTTTCTGGGGGAAGCAGTAGGTGGGTACAGATGGATCTGGCACAGCTGGGCTATAGCAGGACAGAGGACTGCTCTGGGCTGGCCTCTGTGGAGCTGTGGTCTTCTGGGCTGTGTTTCCTGGTGGTGATGGCTCTCTGGATGCTGGGTGATGCTCACTGCAAGGTCCACCTGGCTCTCATGGCTCTGCTCTGTGCAGTCTGCCCTGCTCGCTGAGCTCTTCCTGGAGGAAGGGGATGGCCCCGTGTCCCTGCAGTCCCGCAGGTCCAGCGGGCCCAGGATGGCTGGTCGCCCCAGCCGCAGATCACTGCCCGGTAGCCAAAAGAGCAAGAAGTCCACCTCCAGCCAGGTATGGGGTGGTAAGGCCCTGGACAACTGGGGCTGGGGTCGCCCCGGTGGGACCCTTGTGTGTCCTGGCCTGGGGAACTTCACAAGCCCCAGGGTGTTCCTGCTGGCCCTGACCACGCTTGCCTCGTCCTCTGCAGTTCAAATCCTCCCTGAACCGGCTGATGGAGATGCTGGGCAGCACCACGCTGCACTACATCCGCTGCATCAAACCCAACGATGGCAAACAGCCCTTCGTGTGAGTGCCTGGCCAGGGAGGCTGGAGGGGCTGGGGGTGCTGTGGGGCTCTACTGTTCCTCCAGTCGGTGTCCCTCTTGCCCCAGCCCCGCATAGCTTGGAGCATGCCAAGCTGGCTGGGACCTGTTCTAGATCAGCCCCTCTTTGCCCCAGGTTTGACTCCAGGCGAGCAGTGGAGCAGCTACGAGCCTGTGGAGTCCTGGAGACCATCCGGATCAGTGCCTCAGGCTACCCCTCCAGGTACCCCCCTGCTTCAGCAGCACCCTGGGTGCTCCCCGCCTCTCCAGCCACAGCACCTTGACCTGCCTCTGTCCCCCACAGGTGGACATACCATGAGTTCTTGGAGAGGTACAGGGCTCTGGTGAGCAGAGAGGAGCTGATGGGTGCTGATGAGAAGCAGATCTGCAGCCTTGCCCTTGAGAGACTGCTCCAAGTAAGGGCCCTGCTTGGGGGCGTGCAGAGTATCCCTTGTAGGTGCTTCTGGGTGCCCAGTGGGGTGCAGAAATGGGTGAGCTGGGAGGTGGGGAGGAACTTGGCCTCCAGGGAGGTTGGATGGGGACATCAGTGGCATCAGGAGCATCACTCTTGGGGGAGCCTGGCTGGGGTGTGCTTTGTCCCTGGGACTGACTCCACCCTTGCACGCAGGACCCCAGCAAGTACCAGTGTGGGAAGAGCAAGGTGTTTTTCCGGGCTGGCCAGGTGGCTCAGCTGGAGGAGCTGCGGTACCGGCAGCTGAGGGCCGCCTGCATCCTGCTGCAGAGGCACCTGCGGGGCTGGCTGGCACGGAGACGCTTCGGACGGGTTCGTGCTGCAGCGGTCTGCCTGCAGAGCCATGCCCGGGGCATGCTGGCCCGGAGGTGAGCGGGGGAACAGGGCTTGGAGGGAGCTGCAAGGAGCTGAGGCAGAGCTCAGCCTTGGGGCGAGCTGGCGGTTGTACTGGCTCTGGGCTGGGCTTGGCCCTGGGTGTCCCTGGGGCTGGGCCATGGGTTTTGTCAGCCCCTGCCTGGTTTTCTGCCCTCCCTGCAGGTTTTCCCGGCTGCTGCGAAGGACCAGGGCTGCTGTGACGCTGCAGAAGACCCTGAGGATGGTTCTGGCCCGGCGTTCCTACCTACGCACACGCCAGGCTGTCATCACCATCCAAGCCTTTGCCCGGGGCATGTTTGCCCGGCGTCTTTACCAGCAGGTAAGAGCCTGGCAGGGCAGTGGGTTCCTGACCTGAGGGGACCGTGCTGGTGCCACCGCCCCATCTCTCCCTCCACAGATGGTGTGGCACCAGAAAGCCGTGGTGATCCAGGCTGCTGTGAGGGGCTGGCTGGCCAGGACCCGCTACACCCGCCTGCGTGGGGCCGTCATCTACCTGCAGTGCTGCTGCCGCCGGGCGCGGGCACGCCGGGAGCTGCGGCGGCTGCGTGTCGAGGCGCGCTCGGTCGAGCACTACAAGCAGCTGCACAAGGGCATGGAGATCAAGGTGATACAGCTGCAGTGCCGGCTGGATGAGGAGGTGGGTCCCAGCTTCAGCCCTTCCTGGGTCCCAGGCCATAGGGGCAGCTGCTTTGGGCTGACCTCTTCTTACCAGTCCCTGCCCAACCAAAACCATCCCCGCCCTTGTCTTCAGTCCTCTCCCAGCACTGGGATGGGAGCTGACCCTACCTGATGTGTGTCCCAAGTGCAACGATTTCTGCCTGGGGTCTCAACCCCGGGTTTCCAACTCTCTCTCTGTGGGTGTGGGGATGGGCTGGGCACCCTCCTGGGGGCTTGGTTGGTGCAGCCTGGCAGCACAGTGTCACGCTGGGAACAGTTCTGGTGTGGAGCGTTCTCCCACCACGCTCCTGCTGGCAGCATCTGCTGTCACCACCTGGACGAGCGTCTCTGCTTCGGCTGCCACCACTTCATTTCTGAGGGTGTCTGTGGAGGATGAGAAGGGAGGGCGGGCTTCTGTGGTGTGATCCTCTCTCTGGGGGCTGAGGAAAAGCAGGGCTGGAAAATCCTGCTGTCAAGGGCAAGTAACAAGTGATGGGACAAGAGGAAATGGCCTCCAGTTTTTCCAGGGGATGTTGAGGTTGTCCCTGAGGAACAATTTCTCCCCCGTTGGGGTTGTCCAGGGCTGGCCCAGGCTGCCCAGGGCAGTGGTGGAGTCCCCATCCCTGGAGGGGTTTCCCAGCCGTGTGGAGGTGGTGCTGAGGGACAGGGGTCAGTGGGGACCTGGCGGTGCTGGGGAAACGGTGGGGGGACTCGAGGAGCTCAAAGGGCTTTTCCAGCCAAAAGGATTCTGTGATTCTGGGGCTGGCCAGGAGGCAGCTAATGGGCTGTAAAGCCCTGGCCAAGCTCTCATGCGGCTCTGTGTGGGATGGTCTGTCCTGGAGAGCTGCTGTCCCAGGCCTGTGCTCTGTTTGAGGTGATACCAAAGGCTCCAAATGGATGGGTGGGAAACGGGGCATCCAGGTTTACTGCAGAAGGGCAGCCTGACGGGCTGCCATCGATGAGAGAGATGGGGATATCCTCCACATGCCTGATGTGCTCTGCCCAAGGCCCAGGAGAAGCAGCGGCTGGTGGAACAGCTCTTGGGGCTGACCACTGCCCATGCCGAGGAGGTGCAGCGCCTGCGGGCCGAGATGCAGCGGGAGGACGCGGCCCGTGATGCCCAGGTCCAGCAGCTGCAGGAGCGGCTGGCCGAGCTGGAGAGGCACAGCATGAAGAGCTGCCTGGACCAGGAGGTCAAGGAGCTCAGGCAGGTCTGTCTGTCTGAGGGATGCTCTTGCTCTGCTGGGGCTCCATGGGTCTCTCCAGGGACCTGGCAGCATGGTGTGCCTCCTGCTGTGGGGTGGTCCCTGGCGGGAACTTCTGCCTGGGGCCAGCCCTGGCTCCTAGGGCTCTGGCTGTACCTGCCCCTCCACTCTCCTACAGCGCTTGGCAGAGGTGGAAGCCACGAAGCTGCAGCTCGGGGAGGAGCGGGATGCCCTGGCCCAGCGCATGTTGGAGCAGTCACAGGATCTGGAAGGTAAAGTGGTCCTCTGGTCCCCTCGTCCCATTCTGCTGGCTTGGTGTGTTCCTGCGTGTCCTCTCGCAGAGGGGTCCTGGCTTTACCTGTCCCCACAGAGAAGCACCAGCGTGCGACACGGGAGAGCCAGGGGCTGCTGCAGGAGCTGGAGGAGGAGCGGGCGCGCTACCAGAGCCTGGTGCAGGAGTATGCGCGGCTGGAGCAGGGCTACGAGAACCTGAGGGATGAGGTGGCCTTCCACAGGGTGAGGGGCTGGCAGGGATGCAGGGAGGCTCAGGGCAAACCCCTCCTTTGGTTCCTTGCGGGGGGTGGGTGGGAGAATTGGGCTCTCCAGCTCGCATACTGGAGGATCCCCAAGCCGAGGCTGTCGCTGCTCTGCCCCAGCTGATGGACCAGCAGGTGCTTGGGGTGCAGGGGAACGACATTGTCCTTCTCTCCCCAATCAGCAAAGCACCTTGAGGCGGTCCCCTTCGTCAGAGAGCTTCTTGGACTCCGAGAGCAGCTACCTGTCCTCCGTGTCAGCAGCTCCCTCACGAGATAGCTCCGACCAGCAGGCTAGTGGTGATACTGGTGGGGGTAGTGGGCTGTCCCTTCCCCTTGCTGTGGGGATGGCGCTGCCCTGGGGCTGCTGGCTGGGCGCTGGCCCCATCGGGGAGGGGTGTCTGCAGGTGTCCTGGTGTTGGTGCCCAGCACTGGCTACTGGGGCAAACACTGTCTCTGCGCCCAGGGCCTGGAGGAGCGCTGGCAGCCGGTGCCAGAGGGGCTGCAGCCCAGCGGTGAGGCGCTGCTGAACGGTGGTATGGGCCAGGATCCCTTCGAGAAGGCCTACCTCCTCCTGCTGGGGCAGCTCAACGCCGTGAAAGAGGAGCTGGCCCGGACCCGGGAGGAGCTGCGGAGGTCCAAGGCTCCCGTGGAGCCAGAGGAGAGGAAACCGCTGGACTTCCTCAAGCGCAGGGTGAGCCCCTGCCCCGCTGCTGCGAGGAGGGGCAGGTCCTGGTGGTGGGGCTGGCCTCACCGCCCCCTCCTCTCCCTGCAGAACATAGCTGAGATGCTGGGGCTGGGCAGGAGCCCGGAGAAGGCGACGGTGGATGACGACTTGAAGCACGCGTATGATGCGGTGCAGGTTGCCAACAGGTGAGTATGGTCCCAGGGAGCTGGTCCCCGGTGGGGCTGGGTTCCCCACAATGGGCTGGTGGGGCTCTCCGTGGTGCGGTAGCCACCCATGGCTCGTGTGGCTGCTGCCTGGCCTCTGCTGCTGGGCAACTGCAAATCCTCTTTGAAGAAACCACCTCCTCATGGGCTGTGGCCCTGCAGCCCCGGCTGGGTTTGGAGAACCAGGGCCGTGTGCCTCTCGCTGCCCAGCTGGGTGAGGGGTAGCCCTGGCTCCAGCTCTCTTCTCTCCAGTGCACCCAGCTGTGTTTTCCAGGGGGGCTGGAGCATCCCACCTTGCTCTGAGCACAGGGGTACCTGCCGCCTGAGCAGGCTGGATGTTCTGGGCTCAGCAGGAGCCTCCAAAGAGGGCAGGGCTGGTGCAGCCTGTTCCTGGGCTGTGCCGGGTGTGCTCGAGGCTCAGGGCAGCCGGAGGGGAGATGGCCTGTTATAGCACAGTTGGGGCTGTGCTGGTCCCAGGGTACCTGGGCAGGGGGAGAGTTCCCAGTTCTGTGTCTTCAGGGGAGAAATTGCTCCTCAGCAGCCTCCCCAAGGGATGGGGTGTGGCAGCTGAAGGAGGTTGGTGCCTCAGTTTCCCTGGGTGCATGTGTGCAGGCTGCTGGTGAGTCAGCTGCAGGAGGAGAAGCAGCAGCACGAGGAGGAGGTGGAAGGGCTGCACCTCAACATCAGCTCACTGAAGCAGCTGAGCCAGCAGCAGGCAGCCCTCATCCAGGACCTGCAGCGGCACCAGGGGCAGGAGGGGCTGCAGCACCATCTCCTGCAGCTCAAGGAGGAGAACTGGGTAAGGGGTGTGGGGGGACAGGCAGGACTGGGCTTGGGGCTTGGCTTCCACCCTAGCAGCCCCTTAGGGAGCAATGGGGTGGAGGGACCCTGCTGTATCCCCCAGCTCTGCTCCGTGTGGTGGGTGCTGGTGGGGGTGTCCAGCTGAGGAAGGCTGGCTGAGGCCTGCTGGGGCTGTCTCTGCCCAGGAGCTGGCCCAGAAGCTGGAGAAACAGGAGAGGACCACGCTGAAGCTGCAGAAGCAGCTGAGAGTCTATGCAAAGCAGATCCAGGAGTTCACAGGCAAGTGCCTGCGTGGGAGGGAGGAATGGGGCTGGCTGGAGGGTCACCAGCGTGGTTTGAGGCTGGAGCATTGCCCAGCCTCAACACAGGGAGGAGAGTATCCCTCCCCGCAAACAGAGATGCTGGGAGCATCTGCTTGGTCTGAGCTGAGGGGACCTGATCTGTGTCCCACAGCCCAGGACACAGCAGGATGTGACCTGTGCTCTTCTCCCCCAGTGATGAAAGAAGCTACTAGGCCAGTGCAGGAGTTGGCAGCGTCCGCTGTGGTCCTGCCCCAGTCCCCCACGGTCCTGTCTCTGGTGGGGCGGTCCAAGGCCATGCTAGCGTGGAGGATGGAGGATGAAGGACGCATTATCAAGGCCATCATTACAGGTAGGGTTTGGAGAGAGGGGGATGCCTCACCCCAGCTTGGTCCCTG
The DNA here is from genome assembly GCA_009769605.1 of Bucorvus abyssinicus. Taxonomy (NCBI): domain Eukaryota; kingdom Metazoa; phylum Chordata; class Aves; order Bucerotiformes; family Bucorvidae; genus Bucorvus; species Bucorvus abyssinicus. The sequence goes on from CM020055.1 coordinate 11,538,171, forward strand.
CTAGGGTTTCTTGCCAACCTCTGTGTGAGCTCGTTCTCTCAGAATTGCTGGGGCAGGATCCTGCCTGGCTCAGGACCAGCTTTCCAGAGCTGCCTGGATCCCAACTGTCCTGCTTTCCCTGCAGACTACAAACCACAGAGCAGCCCTGGAGCGCTCCCAGACTTGCCAGCCTACGTCCTCTTCCTGTGCTTCCGGCACGCGGACCACTGTTGTGACAAGCCACGAGCTCGGTCACTCGTGGATGCAGCCATTGATGCCATCAAAAGGGTCATGAAGGTGCTGAGCTCGATGGTGTGGGCTGGGCCGTGGAGAAGCTTCGCTGGCCAAGGCGGGGGTGGCACTGGGGCAGCAGCCTGCCCCCAGGGCACAGTGTGGTCTGACTGCAGTGACCAGCCTGAGCATCTCCAGGGGTCAGGGGTGCCGCAGGGCTCCTGTGAGCATGTCCGACAGCTCCCCGCCTCCACAGCTCCCCTCGGGCTGCTCTGTGTGGCTCACGGAGCTACTGTGGGGTGTGAGGACTTGCTGCTGTCACAGCCAGAGCTCTGCTGACCCCAGCGCTCTCTCTTCCCTCCTGCAGAAGCACAGCGATGACTTTGACGTGGTCGCACTCTGGCTTGCCAACACCCACCGGCTCCTGAACTGCCTGCGCCAGTACAGCCAGGATGAGGTAGGGCTGGGCTGCAGGGGGTCTGTCACCTCCCTGGGAAGGGGAGGTGGGAGAGGGTTTCGTCCCTACCTGGGGCTGCATCCGCTTTGCCCCCAACCTGGGTAGGCAGGAATGTGCTGGGCTGACGCTGCTCCATGCTCACTCGGGGACCCAGCTGTGTCCCCTGGTACTGCTGGCTCTGACCTAGCCTGTGCCCACAGAGCTACTGGCAGGGGAACTCGGCGCAGCAGAACAAGCATCGCCTGCAGAACGTGGACCCCCAGAGCTGCTGCCGCAGCCTGGGTGCTCTGGCTGTGCAGCTCTACCAGCAGCTCATCCGCACCGCCGAGAAGCGCCTCAAACCCATGATTGGTATGGTCCGGCCTCGCGGGGTACTCCCGGGATACTGGTTCAGGGAGGGAGCTGTGCTCAGCTGCGGGAACTGCCCACGCTGTTACAGAGGCTGTTCTGAGAGGGGGAAGGTAGGGTCTGCATTGAGGGGCCATCTGTTCCTTGAGTGTCCTGGCTTGGAGGAGGTGGCTGGGGGGCTAAAGAGGCCTCAGCACCCTGGGAACTTTGGGTTGCATCCATGGGGAGCTCTGTTCCCCCAAGCCCCTGGGCCAGCTATCCTGGAGGTGTCCTCAGCCCCTGCATCCCCAGCTGGGATACAGAGCCAAGGAGCCGGGTCCTGGCTGTTTGAGGCACAGCGCAGCGTCTCTGCCTCCTTATAATGAGCCTTTTCTACTCTTTAGTTGCTGCAATGCTGGAGAGTGAGCCCATACAGGGCTTGTCCTCCTCCTGCCCTCCTAGCCACCGCCGGTCCTCAGCAGCCCCTGCCCACACCTTGCCTGAGCTGCTGCAGCAGCTCGGCTCCTTCCGTGCAGCGCTGGACCGCTATGGGCTGGCCCCCGGTGTGGGGCACCAGGCCCTGCGCCAGTTCCTCTTCCTCATCAGTGGCACCACCCTCAACTACCTGCTGCTGAGAAGGGACACGTGCTCCTGGAGCCGCGGCATCCAGCTCAGGTGGGTCCCGGTGCAGGGCAGGTGTACTGGGAGAGCTGGGATGGCCCGTGCCTCCCGCTGACCTGGGCTTCTTGGCAGGTACAACATCAGCCAGCTGGAGCAGTGGCTGCGGGCGGAGGGCCTGCAGCAGAGTGGGGTCCAGGAGGTGCTGGAGCCCCTGGTCCAGGCTGCCCAGCTGCTCCAGGTGAAGAAGGTGACGGAGGAGGATGCTGGAGCTCTCTGCAGCCTGTGCACAGTGCTGTCACCCCAGCAGGTACTGGGGGGGCGTTGGGGCTTGCTGAGCGCTCATCCTGTCCCGGGGCTCCTTGGCTTCCCTGGGTGCACCAGGGATGCACTGGGGTGGGGACCATGCCAAACCCAGAAGTGTCAGGATGTGCCTAGTCCTTTCCTGTTCATGGTCCCCACCATCTTCTCCAGGTCGTGAAGATCCTCCGAGCTTACACCCCTGCTGCTGGGCTGGAGGAGCGCATTAGTCCCAGCTTCATCAGCAGCGTTGAGGTAAGTGGAACCTGGTGCTGCAGGGGGGGTCTGTCCCATGTGAGCCCCCTCACTGGGGCAGCCCTGAATGCGAGTACTGTGTCCCCACAGAAACAGCTGCAGGACCAGTACGGAGGGGGACCCAGCCAGCTCCTGGTGGACACCAGCCACCTCTTCCCTGTGCACCTGCCCTTCACCGCCTCCCCCCTGCACCTGGATGAGCTCCACATCCCCGATAGCCTTGACCTGGCCTTCCTTGTCCGCCTCTGAGCTCAGGTCTGGCCCCGGGCCACTGCCAGTGCCCCCGCGAGGGGTGTCTGAGCCCCCTGAGGTGAGGGAAGGCCATGAAGGCTGGGGGTGCAGCACTCGTGGGTGCCGTTCTCTGGGAAGTTGTTTATTTACCGCAGCTCTGGTGCCTCCTTTGGGGCACGGCCAGGGCCGAGGGAGTGTTTTAATCTTTTGAAGTTAATAAAAATCTTTGCATATAACTTAGAGTCCGAGGCTGTCTGGGGCGGGTTTGCAGGGAGCTCGAGGACCATCGCTGCATTGGATGGTCCAAGAGGGGCTTTTTGAGTATGTTCCGAGCAAGAGAAGGTCTAAAGACAACATTGGGGCGATGCTTGTTGATGATGGTCACCTGGCAGAGAGGAGCGGAGGAAAACCAGCGCTGTGCAGGGCTTTGTTTGCCTCAGCCTTTGACAATACCGTGGGCTGGCCCGTGCCCCGAGGTGGAGGGTCAGGAGTGGGGGAACAGGGACTTGCCATTTGTTTAGACGCGGAACCAGTCAGGGACCAGCTCTATCAGCCGAACGTTCACAGGACTTTGACACCGTTACCCGCGATGTTCTTCAGGAGAAACTGGCTGCTCCTGGCTTGGATGGGTGTACACGTCACTGGGTAAAAAAACTGGCACAGAAGCAGTGGGCAGCAGCCGGTGGGTGCTTTGCTGCTGGCCAGGGCTGACCCTCCACAACCCACAGAACGAAGAATCAGCAGAAAACCGTATCTCCCTTCCTCTGTAGCATCTCCCCTTGCAGCTGCCGGGTGACCCTCCAGCCCCGCAGCCCAAGATGCTCTGCAGTGACCCGTGGGCCGGGGAAATGGAGACAGCTCGGCTGCAGGGACAGAGAGAAGGAGGAACTGCAAAACCGAGCTCCTTCCTCTGCCTCTAATCTCCTTGCCCAGTCTGCGCTGTGGCTTCTGGACAAGTGTTAAAGCTGCCTCTGGGCTCTCCAGAAGAACCATCCCCGTTTTTGCTGGCAAACCAGAAAGGAAGGATCCCTCGGCGACACCACGAACCTCTAAGCTGAGGTAACGTGCAGACGCTGCTTCTTGCTGGGTGCCAACGCGGCTGCGGTGCCCAGGTTGAGGTGCCTCAGGGATGGAAGCCCGGAGCAGCCGGAGAAAGAGCTGCCTTGAAGCAGAGGAAGGGACAGACATTTGTGCAAGGGACCCTTTTCCCAGGATGTAAAAAGATGTGGCTTGGGGGGCAGGGGGGGCATGCGAGGGCTCCGCAGCAGCAGCAGGAATTCTGGGGCTGGTCTCTGGCTGAGGCTTCTCCAAGGAGGTGGTGGCACGGCAGCGCGGTTAAGGCGAGGGCTGTGCTGGAGGACAGGAGATGGTCTGGGCTGCTCAGGAAGCCGCAGCTCCTCTCCCCCAGCTGTGGGAGCTGATAGAGGGCCTGGGCAGCCCCACGGCCAGCGCTGCCGCCAGAGCAGCGCCCGGTCCTGGGGCAGGAGGGAGGCAAAGCAGGAGAGCAGACCCTGGAGGGTCCACGGGTGAGTCGCAGGGAAGCGGTGTCCATCGGGGCCGGCCACTTGGGGTAGCTGCCTCTGTCCGCGGGAAGCTCTTTTCACGTGATTCGAGCTCCTGCCTTGTGAACCCAAACCTGGCAGAGGCTCAGCTGGGCTTGGGCAAGAGCGTATTGAGGGACCACACGGCTTGGCCGGGCTGGGTGCGGGTACGGGGGGACACGCAGAGCGCGGAGCCGCTGCTTTTCCAGCGTTGAGGGCAGCAAAGGCACCCCGGCGGAGGAGGCACGGCCGAGGGGAGGCACCTGAATCAGGTTCTTCCTCGCACGGAGGAGGACGAGGTGAGCGAAAGGGCGGCGATGGTGTCTCCTTGCTGAGCTCCCAGGGCGAGGTGACGGGTGGGTGCTGGCAATAGCCGTGGGGCTCATCTCTCCCTTCCGTCCTCCCGGGGAGGAGCTGTGGGGCTCAGAGGGCCCCCGAGGGTCTGGTGGGGGATGACGGCTCTGCTGAGAACGGTGCTTGCACGGGAAGAAAGGGGACGTGTAGGCGGGTGGCTGCCTGTGCCCACGCTCTCGGCTCTCTCCTCCAGGCCATGAGGGTCCCTGCCCTGCCCCTGCTCCTGCTCGTCCTCCGGGCCCTGCTGCCCGCTCCCAGCACTGCTGACCCAGGCCAGCCCTGCCCCTCGGAGATGAACAAGGTCAAGGACCTCCTAGAGCTGAACTGCACGGAGCGGGCTCTCAGCACGGTGCCCCCAGGCCTGCCCGAGGACATGGGCATCCTGCTGCTCAGCGCCAACCGCCTGACGACCGTCTCCATGGCCACCTTCCTGCCCTTCCGCCAGCTGCAGGACCTCGACCTGTCTTGCAACGGGCTGGCGGCTCTGCACACCGGGGCCCTGCTGCCGTCCCTGAGGGAGCTCATCCTCTCCCACAACGCGCTGGATGCCCTGCCCACCCTGCAGGGCCTGCCCGCACTCACCCACCTGGCTGTGGCCAACAACAGCCTGGCCGCACTGGCCCCCGCGGCCTTCCTTGACGTGCCGCGGCTGCAGGACCTGGACCTGCGAGGGAACAAGCTGCGGACGCTGCCCCAGGAGGCCTTTAAGGGGTTGAGGGCGCTCAAGGACTTGGACCTCTCAGATAATCTCCTGGAGGAGCTCCCCAAGGAGCTGCTGCAGGATCTGCAAGAGCTGGGGACCTTGTGGCTCTCGGGGAACCGCCTGCAGACCCTGCCCCCTGGCTTCTTCCCTGAGGGGCACCTCTTCATGTACGTCTTCCTCACCGAGAACCCCTGGCACTGCGACTGTGACCTGCGCTACCTGCGCTCCTGGATCCGCGACAACGAAGACAGTGTCTATCAGCCAGAGCGCAGCCTGGAGAAGACAAAGGTGGAGGTCGCTCCTGAGAAGGTGCTGTGCCACAGCCCCGCCATGCATCAGCGGAAGCCCATCATCCACTTCAAGCCCAACTGCGGCAGTGTAGGGGATGCAGATGAGGAGGAAGAAGAGGATGAATATGGTGACGGGGAAGAAACAACATGGGAAGCTACCACGATCTCCTTCTTCCCGCCACATCCATCCAACCCTCAAGAGCACGCTACTGTGCCCCGTGCTGTTACCCGGCCTCCTCTCCCTACCACAAGACCTCCCCTCAGCACCCCTGGTAGCTCCACCCTCACCCCAAGCACTTTGCTTGCGCTGCCCGCAAGCACCAGAGCTCCCAGCACCACCACTCCTGCACCAGCCAGTCCCACCATCACACCCACACAGATCCCCATCACTGCTCCTGCCAGCACCCCGCACAGACCCACCACCCTCGTCCCTACCGCCTCACTGCCAACCAATATGAGCACCAGAGCTCCCAGCACCAGCAGCCAGCCCCAAAACACCCTTGCTGCCGGCACCACCACCACCACCTTCACCCCCCTCATGGTGTCTACTGGCACGTTTTCCACCACCTCCACAGCAGTACCTTCTACTGCCATGCTAGAGACCTCTTCCACTGTCAGATCTTCTGCTCCTCCTCTGAAGTCGACCACACCAGGAATCTCCACCAACGAGTCCTCCACTCGTGCCCCAACACCGCCAGCTCCCCTGGACACCACACGCTTCGCCCAGCCTCCTCCTTCCCCTCCCCCTGCTCCTGTCCCGCTCTGCCCGTGCTCCAGCCCAGGACTGGCCGTACCCGCGCTGCGCTCGCAGGCAGCTGGGGAGGGTCCGCAGTGGGGGCAGTGGGTGCTGAGGCACTGCTGCCTGTTGCACTGGGTGCTCTATCTGGCCTCCTTGGTTCTGCTGGTCCTGACCGTGCTGGCTCTAGCAGGCTGGCTGGTGTGGATGTGTCTGCTCAGACAGCCCTCCTGGCACAAGCCCCTGAAGAACCAAGAGGTGCAGGATCTGCTGCCGAGGAGGAACGAGTCAACAGGAAGCCCTGCGATGCATCTCAGCAGCTTCCAGAACCCCCTCCAGCGCACCACGTTCTGCACCATCAAGGAAGTAGAGTTGTGCCCTGAGGTCACTTACTGTACCATTAAAGATCTGGGGGTGCAGCACGGTCCTCCTGCAAGTTCCTCCTTCTGCACCACGAAGGAGCTGTGGGTCCACCAGAGTCCTCTGAATGCTTCATTCAAGCCTTTCTCACCATCACCCAGCCTCCACCGGAGGACGTGGAGGGGCAGCCTGCAGAGGTGAAGATCTCAGGCATGGCCACCCTTCTGGGGACAACCTCAGCCAGCAATAGTCCCCTGAGCAGCAACGTGTCCCCCAGCCCCGGTGCTGCCCCCCGCTGTTTGTGGCCTTGGGGGCACAGAAGACAGACTTGCACTGCCCGAGGAGGTGACTCTCGAAGAGAAGCCGAGCACTTCCTGGACAAAGTGGGGGTCAGCCAGGATGGTCCCAGCAGCAGCCCCAGGCCTGGGGACACTGGTGACAGCGGCGCAGCCACCCCCAACGAGATGTACACCCCAGACTTCAGCGCGGTCAGTGACGCCATCCTGGGCCTCGAAGAATTCCAGCCCGTCGGGATGGAGCCCCGGGAGCTGGGGGGGATGTGGGGTGGAGCTGGCACCGTCCCCGCCGGCCGTGGCCGAGAAGCAGGGACAGAGCCCCTCACCAGAGCCACCCAGCAAGCGCAGGGCTCTGCACACCAGCTCGGGGCTGGGAGGGGGCGTTTAGGCACAGAACTGGGATAAGATGGAGGTGGGCGAGTGGGGGTAGAGGGACTTTGTCGGGACCTTTTCCCTTGTTATTTTTGTTCATTAAAAACTGTTCCTCCAGAACCGCTTCGAGTGTGGGCTGTGGGGGGAAGGAGCGCAGGGGGCAGCGGGGAAACACCACCCCAGGGGTGCAGGAGCCCCGCTGGGCCGCCGCGCCGAGCCAGGGAGACCTGGAGGGCCCCGAGCCGTCCCCAGGGCCAGCGGGACTGGCAGTGTCGGGACGGGGGCACTCCCCGGGCCCAGGGGAAGCAGCCCTTCGGCGAGGCAGCCGGGACAGCCGGCTGCCGGCAGGACTCACGGATGTGGCCCCACGCAGGAAGCAGCACCCAGCCCCTGGCGCATGGACAGACCTCGGGGGCCGCGGCCACACGCGCACCCCCGACAGCGAGGGCTGCACGGCCTCGTCCTGAGCACCACCAGCGTCCCCTCCAGCGGGGACAGGGCTCGGGCCAGAGCCCTGCCGAGCCCCTCCACAGGCCCGCCTGTCCTCGGGGGCCACCGCGCTCAGCTCTGCTGCCCGCTGCCGCCGCCAAAGCACCCCAAACCCCCCAGCAGCAGCCAGGGAGGGAGCCGCAGCCAGGCCGAGCCCCTCCGGCCCTTCTCAGCCTGCACCTCGGGCAGCCGCCACACCAGCAAAGGGCCAAAAAGAGCCACAAAACAACCACGCAAGGGCCTGGCAGCTTCATCCCTCTCGAGTGCCCGCTTCCCTTGGCCACCCCGCACTGCCGGGCCTGGCGGCTGCGGGGCTGGGTACGGCTCTTCCCAGAGCAGCCAGCAGCGTCTCCTCCAGAGCTGCTCCAGGGGCTGGGCCTGCACTCACGGCAAGGCTGGACGTGCTCCACACAGCAACTCGGGAGGGCGCAGGAGCAGCCCGTCCCCCTGTGCCCAGAGACGAGCCCGCGAGGAAGAAGACCCCCAGAAGACGTGGTTTAGTGGTGGGCTTGACTCTTCCGGGCTAAGAGCTGGACCTGATGATCTTAAAGGTCTTTTCCAACATAAAGGGTTCTGTGAGTCTAACAGGAACAGCCCCGTTCGCCCTGGAGAACTGGGTCGACAGAGACATGATCCAAGTCAACAAGGAGAAGCGCAATGGTCTGTACCCTGAAGGAAGACCCCAACAGTGCCGGTGAGGACAGAGTGGCTGGGGAGCAGAGCTCTGGAGGAAGAGGTGTGTGTCATGGTCGACAGGAAGGTAGACCAAGGGATGTGATAGAGCCTCTGCTCAGCGCCTGTTAGACCACGTCTGAAATGCTATCATCTTGGGAAGCCATGAGAACCTGCAACCCTCCCCTACACACCTCAGGACCCCCAGTTCCCTCCCCAAAGGCAAGACTGGTACCCCAGTATCTCCCAGAATCCCCATCACCTCCACCTCTCCTTGCAAGTCCTCCCTAGGATTATCTCACCTCTCCACACAAGCACTCCAGGAAGCCAAGACCTCTCAGAACCACTGAGGAACCCCAAAGTCCCCAGGACCCCCCCATGCCCCCTACGCACCCTGCTGTCTGTGCCCCAAACCTGGCACTCCCAAGACTCTCCTGTTCCCTCAGGATCCCCCACGTACCCCAAGGTGCCTCTGAATCCTGAGACACACACACGCTCCCCCACGCCCAGCGCACGCAGGCACCCAGAGCCCCAGTGCCCTCCGGCCACCTCCTGGTCCCCACCACCACCCATCCAGGACACGCGGGCCATTTGTCCCCTGTTCCTTGCAAGAAGCATCTGGATGTCGGCGTTCCCCAGCAGAAACCACGGCTCAGGTGGGCAGTTCAGGAGCCGCTTTTATTTAACCCACGTGTGGGGGGAAATTGGGGGATCCCCGCTCCCAGTGAAGGGCTCAGGGCTGGAGAATGGGTGTTCCTGGAGGCACAGGGTTTAAGCGTGGGGAATCTTGGTGTCCTGCGGGGTTCCCATAGTTTAAGGCATGTACTCTGGGGGTAGGAGATTGCCGGAAACCACAGGAGGAACCCCACTGGGGAAGGGATCTGGGCGCGATTTTGACCCATAGAGGTGCCCATGGAGGCCACCTGGGGACCCCAGCACGGGGTGCAGAGCTTTTAAGCCCCTCTAAATACTATTGGGAGTTTTAGGTGACCTCGAGGGGTCATCAAGGCAGGTGGGGCCACGCAAGGCACTGGGTACAGTGAGGACACAAGCCTGGAGGTCAGCGTAGGCGTGAGGCAAGGTTCCTCGTGTGATCCAGCGCCGGGCGCCTGGCTGGTAGGCGTGGATGAGGTGGGTGTTCTTGTCGGTCTCATGACTGTACCCTCCCAGTACGATCAGTTCCCCCCCCAGCACAGCTGCGCCCCCAACTACATGGGCATGGGGCAGGGGGCTGAGGAGGACCCAGATGTCCAGCTTGGGACTGTAGACCTCAAAGGCCAGCTGGTCCCTGTAGCCAGTCTGCCCGTCCCGCTGGCAAAGCCCCCCGGCCACGTAGAGCTGCCCACCCGCCTCCTCCATGATGTGTCCTGCTCGCTGGCCGTTCATGGGGGCCAGGAGCTTGGCTGGCGCACCCGGAATGTAGCGCAGCAAGGACGCCTGGCACTGGCTCGCCTCATCACACCCCCCTGACACGTAGAGGGCACCATCCAGGGCACACGCTGCATGCCCACAGAGAGCCATCGGCAGGGACTGGCACCTCCTGGGCAAGGAGAGAGGGAGCAGGGAAGGGCACGTTAAGCAGGGCTGCCCCGTGGTGACCACATGCCCAGGCATTCCCCAGTGAGCTGTGGCTCCATGGACTGCTCGGAGCTGATGTGGGCCCACACCTGATAAGCCCCAGTGGGCAGCACTGAGGTACCACACAATGGATGCCCGTGGGGCATCACTGTTCCACACTGACGCTTTGTAGACCCCAAAAGACACTATTGGTCAACCTGCAGTGGACTCCCTCAATGGACGGTATTGGCCAACACCCAACAGAGCACCCAATGAACATAACTGGAAGGTGTTTAAACGATTCTTCTCATTGGCAGATAGCCAACAGGCCTTCAGGGAGTACCATTGGCCAAAAACTCATCCACCACCCAACAAGCAACACTGGCCAACACCCAATGACCCCCAAGGGACATGGCTGCTCAACACCTGGTACACTTCTCCCAAAGGCCACTGTAGACCCAGTGACCCAACAGCCACTCAATGGGCACCAGTGGCCAATGCGAGGGGTTCCTGGGGCAGAGGAAAGAAGGTGTCTACATGGAATGGTCTCACCTCCAGCTGTTGTTGGCCGGGTCATAGCACTCCACGGTGTCCATGCAGTAGAGCTCCCCTGAGTTGCCCCCCAGGGCATAGATGAAACCCCCAAGTGCCACAGCAGGAAAGTAGCTCCGCCCACAGGTCATGCTGGCCAGGCGCTCCCAGGAGTCGTCCATAGGCTGATACCTGGGTTTGAGGGGTGGCGAGAGACTACCCGTTACCCGCGATGCTGTGAAGTGATGTCTCTGAGAGCACCTACAGCCAGCCAATCCCATAGGGCCTTGGGGCCACAAGGTCCCCTTGCATGGAAGTATCCCCCCCCACTTTCTGGGCAATACCAAACCCATAATGCCCTGAGGCAACTCCAGATAGGAGCCTCCCTGACCTATCCCCAAAAAGCCTGTAACGTCCCAGAGTGGGCAGGCATCTCCTGGTCCTGCACCCCACCAATCCCAGAATGTCTTGGGGACGCTTGACCAACCGCAGTGCTACAGTGCCTTGGGTCCATGGGGCAGCTCTGGCTCCACCAACACCTCCTCTGACGCCACAACGTCCTGGTGCCACGTGGCTCCTCTAGATGCTCTGTCGCTCTCACCTGTAGACGCTGGCCAGGGTGTCACGGACCCCGTAGTAGTGTTTTCCACCCAGGATGTAGAGGATGTTGCCCACCACAGCTACAGCGTGGCGGAAGCGTGGGCCATCAGGGAAGTGTCCCAGCGCCCGCCACTCCACGTGCTTCACCAGCCCCACAGCACTGAGGTAGCGGTGGGCAAACCAGAGGTGTCTGCTGGGCTTCCGGGCAGCCAGGTTGGCCGTCACCTTTTCTCCACCACAAACCACCAGCACCTCTTGCAAGGAACGCACCCGGCACGGCAGCTGGGCCATGGGCGCCAAACCCGCTGCCATGAGTTCACGGAGGACCTTTGGGTCAGCTACCCCTTCAGTCACTGATCGGACCCTCTTCAGCTCGCGGGTGGACATGAGGGCAAAGCGAACAGATGACAGGACTTCCTTGGCCAGATCCTCCTGGCCATCTCCATTGGCCATAAGCCAACGAGATGCTGCTTCCAAGGCTTCCAGTTCATGGAGGACGTTGAGACCATCAGAGCGGAGGAGACGGATGAGAAGGTTTGCAGGAAGATCCAGGAAGGCTGGTGTGGCCACCACACTGGGGAAGGTGGCCAAGGTGTAGTCCTCTGCTACCCGGCTCACCTGGGCCAGCTCGTAGGTCATAGCAAAGGCCAGCACGTCCGGGACAGTTTCTGGGGTCAGGCCATGGGTGAAAACATCCAGGCAGAGAGTGAGGAGCCCCCAGGCCTGGTAGCGCAGGGAGGTCTCGGCTGCCTCCAGGACCACGGGCCATGGCCCCGCCACAGCCCCCGTGTAGGCAAAGGAGAGGAGGAGGCGCAGCTCGGCTGGGGACAGCCCCGTGGGCAGCGGGGCAGCAGGGTCATGGGTGGCCTCGCGCATGGGGCAAGTGAAGAGGGCCCGGAAGAAGTCACAGGAGCAGCTCAAGGCCAGGCGCTGAACTAGGGAGGAGAGGAAGAACAGTGGGGGCAGCGGGGGACCCTTTGCAGCGTGCACCCCCCTGGGGAACTCAGGTGTCCTGGTCCCTCCCCCAAAGCCCCAGCTCTCCTGAGGAGACCAGCCCTGCGGACACCTCCAGCTCCTCACCCCTCCTGGAGCCTCAGCCCCTGGCACCCCTGCCAGGGGACCCGGCTGTCCCAGCATACCGTCCCCCCCTCAGCCGTCTCCCAGGGGACCCCCATCCGGTCTCACCTGGGATGACCTCGTCCCCTGCCTTGAGCTGGAGGTCACAGCCCAGGCCCCGGGCGTGGAGCTGCTCCATGGCTCTTAACGTCTCCCACTGCTCCTCCAGCGACTCGGGACCTCCCTCCTGGGGGTCACTCTCCAGCCGTGGGGCACAGGCGGCCACCACCCGGGGGGCCCCCAGGGCTCGGGCCGTCGCCTCCACCTCCTTCTCCCGGCCGCGGGGCACAGTTCCCCCATAGGCGAAGGCGAGCACGGCCCGCCAGCCCCACAGCGTGGCCCCGGGTGGCAGGGGGACGTGGGGCGGCGAGCCCCGGCACGGCTCACTGGTCCTGCCCTCCAGGAAGCGGAGGAAGAAGGAGCTGATGGAGGCCAGGACCACGGCATGGGCCACGTCGCCCTCCGGGCCCACGGCCACGTCCACCAGCTGTCCTGCAGCGCGGAGGTTGTTGGCCGTGGCCAGGCAGTGTCTGGCGTGTGCCCCGTCTCGCAGGTTCCACTGGGCTGGGACCGCCCCCTCCGCGACCCACATCGTGCCTGTGGGAACACACGGAGCGGAGGGTCAGGGTGCCATCCCCACAGCCAGAGCTCTGGCCCCTGGCGGGAGCCCTGGCTGGGGACACAGGGTCCTGCTGCTGGCACTGCCCCACAGCGAGAGCCACCGGCTCCATCGCCAGAGCCTCGACCCCACGGCTGGGGCCACCAGGCTCTGCCACTGCCCCATGGCTGAGCTCGCTGCCCCTTGGCGAAACCGCAGCCCCGTAGGGAGACCAACGGGCCCCGTCGCCGCCCCGTGGCTGAGGCTGATGTCCCTCATCTGCCTCACCGCTGAACCCTCAGGCTGACGCCACGGACCCGCAGCCCACACTGCTGCCCCAGGCCCAGCGCTCCGTCCCCTGTCCCCCACCAAACCCCCTGTCCTATAGCAGGAGCCACCAACCACTGCCCCACAGCGGCGCTCCCACAGCGGCAAAGCCACCGGCCCCCAGCACAGCTCCCCGCGAAGCCGCCGGTGTCACCCGCTTGGTGCGTGGCAGCATCTGGTGCGCTGCCCATCGCGACTGGTGCCGCCTGTCGCACGCCACGACGCGTCGCCCTGCGCGCTGTGCGTGTCACTGCGTGTCGTGCTCCCTCCTGCCCCGCTCGCCGTCGGGGTGTGCTGACCCTCACCCCGTGTCACCCCCCGGGGCACCCCCCCGGTCACCCCCCGCGCCCCGTCACCAGGTGTCACTCGCTGGGTTTGCGCGGTGTGGCGTGCCCCCACTCGCGCCGCGGTTTTGCAGCCCGGTGTGGCGTGGCCGCATGCCGTGTCCTGCGGGGCCGCGCCACGCACTCATCCCCCCTTACCGCCTGCCGCCGCTGCGGGAAGCTCCCGTGACCCCCCTGGAATGTGTCCGGGTAATTATAGCCCAGACGGGACACGTGGCCACGGCCAGGAGCTGGGACAGGCCCAGGCAGAGGGAGGTCCGAGGTCCTGGACTCGCTGGACGGGCAGCGGGGAGACCCAGGTCCCCTGAGGACAGGCCGTGGGGTGAGCGGAAGCTGCCGGGAGATTATTTCCCCTCTCGGGCAGCAGGAAGGTGATGGCGGGGCTGGAAACCCCGGGTCACCCTGGGCAGGTCCTGTTGGGGATCTCTGGCCCTTCAGACCTTGCTCTCCTCCAGAGCCCAGGGTGAAGCAGGACCCCTCAGAAGTCCTTGGGTGGGAGAGAAACAGCCCCCCGCTCCCCCAGCCCCAGGGGGTGACACCTCCACCCCCCCACAACCTGCTCCTGAACTGGAGCCCAATCCCAGAGACCCCCTCACCAAAGAGCTGGGGGTCCCCCAGCCCCAGTGCCAGGGAACACATGGGGACACCAGCCCCTTGGCCCAGCCTCATGCGCCCCCAGGAACATCCTGCCCCCCTCAGACCCCCGTCTGTCCCCAGAGAGCACGCCCCAAGGAGCAGCACACCCTGACACGACTGTGACAGTGTGTCCCACGTGTCACTCTGTCCCCTCCTCTGCTGTCCCAGGGTCCCCCCATCTCCTTGTCCCCTGTTCCCCTCCTCCCGTCCCCTCCCTGTGCTCCCCGACCCCAGACCCCTGCCTCTGCCCATATTCCCCACCTCCATGAACTCACATCTCCCCCCACAGATGTCCTGTCCCTGTCCCTCATACTCCCAAGTGTCTGGTGAATTGTCCCCAAAGATGGTTTCCCAGCCTCTCCAAGGCCGTTTTTCAGCACTTTTCCACCCCCAGCTGGGAGACTTTTTTCCTTCCATTTAGTCAGAACTTCTGAAACTTCTGTTTGCTTTTTCTCCTCCTTTGCTGGGCACGTGAACCTGCCTCTTCTGTAACCCTGCACTTATGAGATCAGCCCTCGACCAGCTTTTCTCCAGGCTGGATGATGCTGTTCTCACCTCTCCTCATCATCGTCAACCCTCTACGCCGCCTTGGTGGCTTCGCTGGACACGCTTCAGTTTGCACGTAGAAAATTCAACCTGCTCCAGCCCCGAGCAGGAAGATCTCCAGGGTCCCTTCCAGCCTCAGCTGTTCCCCAGGTCCACCCCTGAACTTGTAAGCTCCAGACCTGTAGGTTCCACCCTCGGGTCACTCCTGGGGCTCCTCTGGCCCCGCTCCAGCAGCTCCGTGTCTCTGCTGGGCTGAGGAGCCCCGAGCGGGACCCAGCTCTGCAGGGGGGTCTCCCCAGAGCAGAGTGCAGCAGAGGGGCAGGATCCCCTCCCTCCACCTGCTGCCCACGCTGCTGGGGATGAGCCCAGCACACGGGGGGCTTCTGGGCTGCGAGCGCGCGTTGTCGGCTCATGTTCAGCCTTTCACCCCCCAGCACCCCGAAGTCCCTCTCTGCAGGGCTGATGTCCATCCCATCATCCCCAGCCTGTGCTGGTACCGGGGGCTGCCCCGACCCAGGGGCAGGACCCTGCACTTGGCCTGGTTGAACCTCAGCAGGTTCACATGGACCAACTTATCCAGATCCCTCTGGCTGGGTCCTGTCCCTCAGGCCTGTCCCCGCACCACTCAGCTCGCTGTCACCTGCAAAGTCGCTGAGGGTGCCCTCGATCCCACTGCCCACGTCATCGGTGAAGATACTGAACAGCACTGCTCCCAGCACGGACCCTCGAGGCACACCACTTGTCACCGATCCCCATCTGGACATCGAGCTGAAGTCTCCGTAGAAGCAGCAGATGAAGCTTCATGTCGAACGGCTTCACCTTTTACAAATCTCAGCCCCAGCGCTGAGGAGCTGGAGACACCAGGACCGTGCGAGAGCCGCGGGTTGACAGTATCTTTATTACACAGCGGTGAAGCACCTACAGCGCAGGGGGAGCTGGCGGGGGGGACAGGCGGCATCACAGCTTGGGCGGTCCCGTCAGCCTCCAGCCCTCCTGGTTACCGATCTTCATCAGAGCAGCGGCAA
This sequence comes from Bucorvus abyssinicus, assembly GCA_009769605.1. Classification (NCBI taxonomy): domain Eukaryota; kingdom Metazoa; phylum Chordata; class Aves; order Bucerotiformes; family Bucorvidae; genus Bucorvus; species Bucorvus abyssinicus. The sequence continues at coordinate 11,553,662 of CM020055.1, forward strand.
TCCCGAACCCCAGACACGCCGTGGTGCCCGTCATGTAACTGTGAGCTGGAAAAAACACCCCAAAGCGCACGGGCTTGGCGAGGACCGGGGACCGGCTGATCACGACAGACCCGCGACTGCTCTGTGAGCTCCTCACGGCCTCCTGACCGTCAGGAAAAAGGTGGTTTGCCAAGAGAAATCAGAAAAGTGACTTTTTTTTAACTTAAGTTTTCTCGTGCTTTTAGTTTGCGATTTGAAAGACCCATTCCCAGCTCCCGCTGCCCGCCCCCTCCTACCGGCAAGCTCATGCCGCTTACTTCAGCCACGAAAACAACAATCTCTCCGAACTCCCATCGGCTCAGCAACTCGGGAAAGTGAAGAGAAATCCTATTTCACCCCAATCCCACCCTCAATAAACCCCTCACACCTTTCACCTCGTGTCTGGACAGAGCTGGAGCACCACCCGCCGGAGGCAGCGCCACAGGAGGCGGCTCAGAGTCCCTCCGAGTGCAGGAAGAACCCACACGGCAGGCGTTAAATTACATTTTCCGTGTAAAATACAGCACGTTTGTTGCTGAGCAATCGTGGATTTCACAATCAGGTTTTTCATACCCTGAAATTTTGAGTTTTGGTGGGGGGTTAAGTTAATTGGCAGTGCTGGGTCAGCTCTGATTTCACGCTGTAACGTCACCCCCAGTGTCTCCTGCGACGGGATTTATTTCAGCAGCCCCGAACAACGGAACTGCCATGGAATGGAATTCAGGTGCCGAGATAAATCTTAACCAAGTAAACCCGACATGAAGATTATTTCATGTTTTTCACTAATAGGTGGGTTTCTAAACCCAGGGCGGGCTTATCTCATCACGGGCATCGCTCACGCTTACCTCGGGCTCCCAGGACGGCTCCTGTGGCGCAGCCTCCTATGAAGTAGTTCAAGGGATCCTGTGGTGCCTCCCGGATCTCGGCGCTGAGGCAGGTCGTTAAGCCAAACACGGCTCCTAGCGTCGCTGTAAACGAGAGGTCAAAGCCCAACCCAACCCCTCAGGACAGGGAGAAGCACACACAAAGCAGGTCGGTGAGACGCGCAGTGCCGTACCAGCGCTCCTCTGGGAGAAAAGCGGGAAACGAAGGAAGATGCGCTTGCTGTTACGCCGGGGCACCGTCTCCCAACCACCACCGTGAGACTCGGCATTATCTGGGTCCCACCCGGTTCCCCGCGGCCCCTCCGGAGACCCAGCCAAGCTGCCACTGGGCAGGTCCTGTGGACGTGGCCCAGCTCAGCCATCAGCCGGATCCCCAGGAGCCCACGGTGGGCCAGCACTTGAGGCAGGAGCATTCGAATGGCTGCGGACAAACCCCACCGCCAGCACAATTCTCGGCTCAGGCTTAGGAAGAGCCACTCCAGAGGAGGCAACGGGGCAGCCCCCACCCAGCCGGGGGCAGAGACGGGAGCTGTGGGTTTCTGGGCAGCAGATCCCACCGGGAGCGGGAGGCAGCGGAGCTCTGGCCGGGCCCCACGTCCCCAGGAGGGCAGGGAACCAGGCAGAGATCCCAGCTCTGCCCTCCTCCGGGTCGGTTTGTCCCGGCACTGGACTCCTTGGCCTGCCTGGGGCTTGCGGTGATTTCTGGGCAGTACCAAAGGGGATGGGGTTTGTAAATTATTCTTATTGTAAACTGATTTTGAAACGGAATTAAGGACTTTGAATTGAACTAACACGCTGTGAAGCAGTGTTGTCTTGTCCACTGAACTACACAGCTCGTCCCGCCAGACCCTGCGTCTGGATAACCGCAAACTGCGGCAAAAGGCCGTGCCAAGCAAACACCCAAAAAACCTTTTCTTCGTCTGTGATACAGGTTTGTGACCGTGACACTGGCTACGAGGCAGATTTCAACTCACCTTTCCTGGGAGCAACGAAAATATCCGGGATAAAAATTTCCCATCTCTACGGTAAACTAGTAAAAAATCGAGTAAACCACGAGCTCGTGTTACAAACCTCTGCAGTTCTGCAGCAGAAACTGTAATTGTGCTGATCCTAAAACCAACGGAAAACACGGAGGAAACAAACCCCGCAGAGCAAGGGCGGCATTCCAGCGTCCTGCCGCCTCTGCGCTGGACCAAGGGAAACACACCGCTTCAGCCCTCGGGGTCCAGCCCCTGAGCGGGGTTCGGGCTAAGCCCTTCCTCGGTGCGAGAACTGCCGAGAGGATTCGCTCTGCTGGTTCAGGATTACGGGTTTTATCGACACCAGGACCGATCACTACAACGACCTGCTGCCATCACAGACCTGCTTTGCTCTTCAGCAGGGGCCGTTTATGACGGTCAATGCCTCAATAGATGAAGTGAAAAAAAGAGTTCCACTATACTTTTGTTCACAAACTGCTTTGCAAATACTGAAAACACGTACCTTTCACCCCAGACTGCAAAAAAAATGTTATCTAAACCTCAAATAAAGGACGTGGGGGGCAGAGGCTGCCCCAGACGGGTCCGGCCCGAGCTGACACGGCTGCTCTTCTGCCTCAAGCATTACCCCAGGAGCTCTCTGCCATCACCCGCGTTACTGGTATGGCGTTTTCCCGCAGAAAATACTTCCCACGTGTGAGCAACTCCTATTCCGCTCCGATCCGACACATAAAGGTGCGTTAACGATCAGAAGGAAACGCCAGCGGTAAAGCGCTGCGCTTCCTTCAGGCCGTTTTAGCATCCCGGCTCTTGGCTTCCACCCGCACAACCACCACCCGCCGACCGGCCCCGGCCCCGACGCCAAAGCTCCAGGCGGGGGCTGAGCCCGGCGGCCTCCCCGGGGGCTGCCCGCGCCGCGGCGGAGCGGGGCGGCCCGGGGGGACCGCCCGGCCCGGGCCCTTACCCATGGTGACGCTGTCCGCGGCCGCCATCTGCAAGGCGGCCAGGGCCGAGCCGGGCTGCAGCAGGACGATCCGGTAGGCCGAGCCGATCAGGCCTGCAACACAGGGCGGCGGCACTCAGCGCCCGGCCCCGGGGCTCCGGCCGCCAAGCCCGAGCCGCGCCGCTCCCGCCGGGTCCCGCCTCGCCAGCGCCCCGCCGACCCGCCCCGCGGCCCCGGCGCTCACCGGCGGCGGCCCCGACGCGGGTGGTCAGCCAGGTGCGCTGCGGGCAATCCTCGCCCTCGGGGCCGTCCCAGTAGCCCGCCATGGCGCCGCAAGGGCACGGCCGCGCGCAGCGGCGCGCTCTCGCGAGAGGACGGTACCGCCCCGCCCCCCCCGCCCCGCCCCGGCCCGTGTCAGCGCCGCCCTCCGAGCCCGCGGCGGGGCGGGCACCGCGGAGTGCCGGGGTCGGGGTCGGGGTCGGGGTCGAGGCCTCCTCCGCCGGCGGAGCTGCTGCTGGAAACGCCGTCAGTGCGGCAGCGCCATCCCGGGGCAGGAGCCGCCTCCCGGCGCTTCCACCTGCCGACGGGTGGGTGCCCGGCCTCAGCGGGAAGGTGCTGAGAAGCCAGAGCCCCCCCGGGACAGGCCCCTCGCCGGGGCTCTTGGGGCGGTTCCGGATGTGGCAGCGCTGGGTTCCAGTGCCGCTCTGGGGTGGTTGGGGGGCTTCGGCGGGGGCTGTGCAGGGTTTGCAGTCACTAACGAGCACTCGCGTTATTTGATAGGAACCCTCAAGGATTCTCTGGCTCTTTACTCTTGCATCTCCGTTCTTTCCTTCTGAACTAATACCGGACTGCGGTTTCGGGATGGATTTACGTCCCCCTTGTTCTCGGTTTGCTAATAAAAACCTTCGACCACTCCCCAACCCGCTGCCTCAGAGCTGGCCCTTCGAGCCGAGCTCTTCCAGCTGTTTCCCCCCACTAAGGTCACTCCAGCTGCTGAACGGGTGACGGCCAGCACTGGGGGGACACTTGGCTCGAGCTTTCTCTCACCCCTTTGAATTCTCTTTTCACATGAAAGGGAAAGTTCATTAAACACTATTTGCAGCTGCAGTTATATGCCAGCTGCTCCCCCCAAGTTATCCCAAGAAATTGCTGCTGCTGGCACCTGGATTGACTCCGCTCCCAGCACGGCACCGGTGGGTGCCAGGCGGCACCGAGGGCGAAGCTTTCCTGGCCTCAGCAGCGGGGACAGAACGGGGCACAGGCGGGATCTGCGTCCAGGCCCAGGGGTCTGTGCCTCGGCGCCCAGACGCGTCCTCTTCGCTCCAGGGTGTCAGTTTTAGAGCAAAGGGGTTGGGGAGCGTTAATGGCAGGGGTGGCTCGGTGGGGGTCACACTGTCCCCTGTCTCAGCAGCAGGGCTGGGGTGCTGCCGCCTCTGTGCCCCAAGAACGCGACTCTTCTTGCAGCTGCACCGAGCAGGTGCTCACGGGCAGTTTATTAGGAGCAGCAGCAGCTTTATTCCCCCTGCCAAGTCCCCTCTGAGCACATCCAAGGAAGGGTGGCAGGACCAGGACAGAGGGCAGGACCAGAAAGCCCAGGGCTGCAGACGCTCCTTCCCTGGTATAAACCTGTGGTGGCCATTAAGTCCGGCACAGGAGAAGACTCTTCACCACTCGAGGCCTTAAGCAGCTGCTCAGAGCTCTCCCAAGCGTGTGTCACAGGCAGGGGCTTCACGCCGCCCCCCGCCCAGCCAGGTGAGGTGGGACCGAGGCTCTTCCTCACCTCTCTCCGTGTCTGCAGCAGGTACGAGCCTGCAGCTGCAGGACCTTCACCCGCCTTCGGGCTGCTCTTCACCCCCCTCTCCTACAGACCCCATTTACCTTCAGGGCTGGCACGCTGCTGCCAGGGTTAATTTTCAGGATTTCTGAAAGCTCTAGGACATCTCCTGGGCAATTCGTGCTGGTTGGGGACCTGTTCACGGCAAGATCTAACGGTCACCTCACTACAAACAGGCGAGTTCCAGGGAAAGCAACAGGCAAGTCAGTCCAGGTCAGCGACATTGAACTGGGCTGATTAACCGTGGGCTGAACAAACCAGTGAGAGAACACAGAGCATCAGTTCCCGTAACTGAAAGCGGGGCAGGGACTTGTCCTCGTAGTAGAACCTGCGAGAAACCTGGTTTCCTTCTGCCTCTGATCTTGTGGAAGCGAGGACAGAAGCTCCGAGCAAGTCCCGTTAAAATGTTCCCCCACCCTCCCCTCTCCCAGGAGCCTTTTGTACAGCCTTAGTCGAGTTTCCTCTCTGCACCTAAACTCTGAGCTCTCCAGAGCGGGAATTTCATCTTGTCTACAAACCCCACGACCATTCGTGTGCCACTTCCCAGCGGTCGATATAAAACACGTTTCCCATGTGTACCATCAGCCCAGCCAGGGCTGCGGCTGGGCGCTGCCCGCAGCAGATGTGCTCCAGCTGCACGCTCACCCAACACCTCCTGGGCTCTCCAACAGGAGAACATCAAATACAACGTCCCTGACTTGCTTTTCCTTGGTTTCATTCAAAGCTGAAGCACAAGTTACCAGAATTCAACTCATTGGCTCATTTAAGACACCCATAAAAAGGCCGTCCCTGCCTGCCCCCAGCACCGCTGTTCTTGGTGGCAGCTTCAGAAAGGAGGTGGGCGAAGGGGAACCCTCCATGGTTTGTTTAAATGACTTCATACCATGTGCCCCGCAGGATGGACCCAGAGCTCAGCTGACACCAGCCAGCGCAGGGAAAGACCGAAGAACAAGGGGAGAGAAGCGCACAGTGAAAAGTCAGTTTAATGAAATCGCGCGCGACAAGTCACGGCACTGTTCATAACTGCAATTCCTAAATCTAGAAGTTACGGGGAAACACAGTAAATATTCTAGAAAGGAAAAAAACCATTTTCTACGGTCACTGGGAGAACAAGAGGCCAAACCGCAGGATGGGAGGCGCTAGGAACAGTCATTAATGGCAGCGGTAATTACACCCTGGGACTGGGAACAGCGGGGAGAGTCCTTACGGAGCGGCAGGTTTTGACTCCTGCAGGTTTCTAACAGTGTGGAGATGTGCCCAGCCGGGTTCCAGGGGAGGTTCCAGGGGACTGAGATCTTTTCCTGCCCCATCACCTCTGCAGCAGCACGTCAGGAGCTAACTACACATCTTGTTACCTTGCTGCTTGCATTCCATTTTTAATTTTATGGTTTCATTCTCACGCCATTTTCCCCATCAGATGTGCTCAACTTTTACATTCCTGAGTATCTTTGTTAACCAAAAGACACAGAAGTGCCCGCAGCAGCCAGAACAAGAGACACGGTGATGGCCACCACCACCCGTCCGATCACAGCGGCGCTCAGAGCAGCTGCCATGGGAAGGTCCTGGTAAGGTGGCCAACCTGGTCATCACCAACCTCCCCCTACCAGCCACTGCCCAGCGCAGGCGACACCCCACAGGGCTCGGGGCAGTTGGTCTGCCTGCTCTGAGCACAGTTTTAATTCATTCCCACACACATTTTGATGGGACAGTCGTACATATAAACCTCCCCAACCCTGAGGCATCATCTGGTTTGACCTGTCGCTACTAAGGCTTAAAGCAGAGAGTGAAGTATGAGAGCTTTGCTTTGGCCCAACTCCTGCTGGGCAGGGACTCAAGGGCCAGTTCTGCTCGTGGCTCGCAGGGATAGTTCCCTCTTCACTATCAACATCCCCGCAAAGCATCCAGCAGAAACAAAACCCGTAGCAGTGAACAGCTGCCGATCTCCTTCAGCACAGTGATCCTGTACCACCACTAACCCCATCAAAGCAAACACACTGCTTCCATTTTTCTGGAGCTTTGTGCACCACTGATACCAGTTTAGGTGAAGCACCGGGGTGAGACTGCGCAGAGCCCACAGAGTTTGGGACCAGGCAGTAACTCCTGTTTCTCCACGAGCCGGCCCCGCTGATCATCTGCTTACGCAGACAACAAGCAGCTTTATTCCGCACGGTTGTTGGAAGAGTGTAGTTTATATCTGAGTATCTTCAGTGGCAAGAGCCAAACCACCGCTCTTATTTGAAAATGCTGAAGCTCCCCACTAACAATTGCCTGGGAGGGGTATTTAGAAACGCGCTGCTTCTGTCAAAGCTGCATGAGAAGGGGGGGTCAAGGAGTTTGTGATGGTTAAAACACCCTGTAACGCTAAGGGAGGGAAAACCCCCACAAAACACAAAGAGGCAAGAGCAGACAGTGCAGAGACCTCACCAGTGCTGTGGCACAGCCCACCATCAGCCTTTCTCACTCCCCAGAACAGTCATCAACAGGCTGCCAGGAAAAGCAAAGCACCCCCCGCCTGACAGCTTAAGCCTCCAACAGCAGTTAAGGACAGGTAACGGGTACCAGCACGACCTGCACTCCCAGTGAAGTGTCTTCCAGTCAACCAGGGGCAATAAGGACCCTCCGGCTACCAGAGTCATTTCCAAGTGGCCTTTGTGCCACAACCTGGGATTTTATTGTCAATTCACACTACATTAAATGCTTCTTCCCCTTTCATTTTCTTTTAAACGGTCCATTTTAGATCTCCTTAACCTACAGGAGAAAGAGCGAGTGAGAAATGATCTACAGGTCAACTCTTTACAAAGGAAATAGTTTGGGAATTTATAGGGAAGGGGACCTGGTCACTGTTCTTTGTGACTACCAAACCCCAGCGTTGCTGGTCAATAATATAGCGTATGTGTTAACAATGAAATAAACCTCAACTTCCACACAAAGTGATGAGGAAACATCCAAAGCAAGGGGTGGGTTGTGGTGACAGGAGGATTACTTCAGAATTACACACAGGAAAACACGTTCTTGCTTTTATTTTGGTGGAACAGAATACAATATCCTTCAGCCCAAACTACTCCAAGCTGCAATATCACCTTTCTCTTCATGCTGCAAGACTTCAGGAAACAGAACAGGGACAGGAAGGGTTAGAAGTTAATTTTCTATTTAAGGCCGTTAATTCAGGAAGATATTTAAGTGTGTACTCAACTTTAAGCATGAAACAGTTGCATTGACCTCAGTAAGAGTATTCACGTGAGTTAAGTCAGGCAAGTGCTTAAATGGCTTGTTGAATCAAGCCATTACATGAGCGGCTTTATTATACAGATTTATCTGAATGGCTGCCAGAGCTCATTACATGAGCCTGTTTTATCCTTCCAAGGGCTCACGGCTGTTTCCTCACCAACTTTTCTGAAGGTGTAACCTGGATGCGCCTCCTACACGTCACTGTAGCCACATAAACATAGAATTTTCTAAGAAAAATTGTATGCAACATCTATTATATATAGTGGCTTAGCTCTCCCTTAAATAGGAACAGAAAAGAACGGTACAAAACAATAGTTTCACTTTTTCAACACACGAGAGCATCTTATTGAAAAACTAAAATAAAAAAAAGTATCACCACAATACAAATCCCCAAATAATAATAATGAAATGGGAAGAAAGAAAAGGAGTTAGCGAAACGTCCTGGGGACTTGAAAGTCTCTTATTACCGCATTAAAAAAAGCCGTTCTGGTGAATCACAATGTTTTGTTTCTCTCTGTTTACAAACCCACTAGACAGGGAACAACGGTGTCCACGACCTACGTTGGGGTTAAAAGGTAAAAACATCACCTGCCCCGTCCGCAGTCCGAAGAGAATGAACCCGCCAGGTGAGCGTAGGGACTGGTGAGCACACGGTTTCCCTGCATGTGGAGAAACTCATAATGGGGAGCAGGGGTTACAAAAGCAGAATTCGAGTTGGAACCGTGTCGGAAAGTTCTATCTCGGAGGCCTGCAAGACACGAACTACTGAAGAAACAGTCAAAAGGTCCCAATGAAAAGCTGTGACAAGCTGTAATGTGCCATTTCAATTACAAGGAAGAGGGGAAATGTTTGGTTTTTTTTTTTTTGGCTCATCAATATGATGAGCTTTCACGTCCCAAACCACATTCAGGTAGTTTCCAAGTCTGCTTTTTTTGTGTGGAATCTACTGATCCAGACCAAAAAACCAAACAAACAGAAGAGGGATGCACAGTTCTTTAGTCCTGGAGCCTTCAACACTGCCCGAAATAACAGCTGGCCTGGGGTATCCAGAGACGCCTGCAGATGGTGTTCAGAGCAGCCTCGCAAGCAGATCGGCTCACATCTGCTATGTGCTGCCAACGGTCTGCCCGTCACCTTCGTCGTTAGGACCTGAAACACAAAGTAGTTCTTTGTCATAACAAATCCCTTGTTTCTTGCCCTACCCGACCGAGCAGCCTATGGCAGGCTCAGATTTAGGATTTCAATGACAAACGAGAACTGTGGCGTTCCCCCCGCCCCACCTAACACCTTCCTTCTCCAGGTTAAGTTCTGTCCACTGCAGAATTTTATGCTCTTGACTAAGCTGGTTTGGGGGATCCCAGTAGCACCCCAGAGCCTAAAAGCTCAGTTCTCAGCCTCTTCACCCCACCCACTGCTTTTGTTCGTACTCATTCCTTCTCTTCCCTGCAGTGACTCGGCATGGGTTCTGGTCTCTAGCAAAGGCTGGATGTTCGAAGCCGAAGGAAAGCAAAGCACAGATGACTCCCAGGTCAGGAGCACAGAAGGAAGTCTTCCTCAAACTCATGACTGGGGCTTCTCTTAAACTATGGTCTCCTCATGTACAATGGCATCACTTACACTCTTCCCATGTAAACCTGCTGTCCAGCCAGCACCTACAAGGGTCACTCTGGACCCTGCTGCTGAGAGTCATCTAAGGTTTTAAGTGCGGGCCTCGGCCATGCTGAAGGCCAACATGAAACTCACAACTACCCCTTAAAAATCCTGTGAACAAAACTAGAACTGAAGCCCAGGTAACCTCTGCTGAACTGCGACCTGTGACGCAGATGAGAGCAGCACAGGGGCCTTTTCACTGGTTTGGAGAAGTAGCAAGAAACACTTGCATTCATTGCAATGGGTCTTATTCCAAACTCCTGAGAAGTAACAGGCCAAAAGTACACCTTAAAACACCCAGAGAGGACAGTCTGCCTTAACTACCAGAGAAGAAAAAGCACGGAAAGAGGAAACTCGTTGTCAGCCTCACTTACCGCTTCCAACTGCTCCTGAAGGTGCAATGACATCATCATCACTGTCTTCCTCATTCGACTGCGTTACCTCTGGCTCAGGCGCTGCACTCTTGACTTCTTGCTCTTGTTCCACTCTACTCCGCAAGGCCAAGATCCGGTGGTGTAACGCAGCGTACAACTGCCCGGTGTCTTTAGAGCTCGCCTGCATGTTTAATATTCAGAGAGAAGGTGCGAGGAGTTATAACAGAATAAAACCCTGCTTAGGTAATTCACGCCAAATTCCACCATCTACTTTTACTTTTTCTCCTGCAGGGTTTTTCAGACTTGGGCTGTAGGACACACAGCGTGATGCTGGGATGCTGAACCCTGATGGTGAGTTTGTTCCTCTCTGGCTGACATACCCAGCACCCGCTGATGCTACACAGCCTTCCTCCCCCAGCAGGCACACAGCTTTCCTGACTCCTCCCACAAGTGAACACTATGATGACCTTTTCAATTAAAAAGTCTTGCACGGATTTCTCCAGGTTCGTCGATCACTCAACTTCACATTTTAATCGTAACCGAGTCCCTGGTTCATGATGTACTGACAGATTTCAACACAAGAGAACAAGGAAACCAAACAGGCATGCAGCCAGGCAATGATGCCGATTTTTCTTCCACTCTTTTACTCTCAGCTGTTTCACAGGAAAGCATTTGTGATAATTTTTTACTCTCAAAGATTAATGGCTACTTCATACCTTCAAAAGAATCAATTTTTAGTCCTATCAAGCTACGTATTTAATGGACATTATTCAAAAGGGAACTCCCTTCTAATACTACCAAACTCTGTCTTCACTTAGGTCAATTAAATCCTCATATTAACTATTACTGTTACCAAGTTAACTATAAGTTACAATCCTTCTTCTCAGACTTTCATAAAAAGTTGTTTCCATCTTCCCCATCTGTCACTTAAATCAGTCACCTCTATCTGCAAAATTCCCCTGCAATGAGCTGTAGTGAATAACTATTCCACACGAGATACTTGTTATCAATACTAAAATTGATCCTGGATAACCTCATGACAGATTAACTCACACTTTTCAAATTCAGAAAAATGCTGAGAAAAAGTTACCCAGTAATTTCACTGCTTTTTCTTCATCAGTGGCATTTCGTATCAGTAAGTTCCACGCTGGGACTCCAGACCCCAGTGCTACAACCCCCCTGCCACAGGGATGCTGACCTCATGTTGCTGTTCTCTTAATTTCTGATCCAGAAGGACACTTAATTCTTTAGCAGCTCCCTGGGTACAATCAGTGTAAGTCAAAGGAAGGTGTTCAGCCCTCTGTGAATCTTTAAGTGCTCTCAGACATTACAGATCCACCCTTCTTTCGTGCTGACTGTATCAGGATCAAGTGTTTTAGCAGTTCGAACGGTGATTGCTGTTCCCCATTGAGCCAGCACAGAAACCACGTTCACTGTCCTGCTACTGCTCTGAATACTCTGGATTAAAAGCAGATCAGCTCCACAGTCCATGTTTTGGACAGTCTGGCTTCCTTGGGTGGCCTTTTGTGTGGAGTTTCTCCACACCTAGCGAGGCTTTTCAGACAGTCCCAGGCTGCCAAGCCTGGTCTGTGGGGAGGGGGTGGTGGTAAGGAGTAGGGTGTAAGGGAGACTGGGAATGTCCCCTCAACTACAATTGAAACCAGAGCCAGTTCTAATAGGAGGGTTAAGATGTAAACAGAACACAGTACTCACTGATATAAGAAAAACTTTGACTCCCTGGTCCTCTGTATCCATGGCAGTGATCCGGATACTCTTCTCACTGGCTTTATCGATCTGCATCTGAGCCCAGAGCTTGGTATTTAGGATTAATCTGAGACTCCCCTGAGTCCTCATCACTAAAGCCAACATACAAAATTGGTTAGGGGGGGGAAAAATGACAACAAGAAGCACAAAACAGCCAAGATGGCATTTCATTGTGTAACTGTTTAAGCGTCTTTATGAAGAATACCAAGGGAAAGGCCTTAAAACAGGAATCTTGTCACAACTGTTCATCAGGAGAATGTCGGCTATTAAAGATTATCAGTCAAGTCTGAAGATATAAAAGACTTCGGTCTTAGACGTTAATACACGAAGTTCAGGAGTTGGATCTGAGCTGATAATCTCAGGCTAACACACACTCCTGCCAGTCTGAACAACCATGCACTAGTCAAAGAGGGTTCCTCCCCCATTCAGCACCCTGTCCCAGAGAGCCCAGACCTGAAGAACGTTGTTGTAAATTCCTAGTCAAACATTCTAGCTGCTAAATACAGCTTGAGTTTGTGGGGGAGAAATGTAACTGGGACATTTGTGACAATAGGAGAATGTGAAAAGATACATGGAGGGAATGGTCATAAATTGAAGCAGGAGAAAAGGTCCAACTGCTTCTGAGTTGCCGTAGTAAAGACACAACCTAAAGTGGCTGCTGCTACATTCATGGAAGGACCCTACGAGAAGAGCGCTGCCACCCAGTACCTCACTGCCCCGGTTCCTCTTACCCAGCCGAGACTGTAACGTTCCATCGTCTGTTGAGGCCATATCGTTGAGTCGCAGAAGTCCCCGACCTCTTTCCACCCAAGACTGAGAGTTCTTATCAAATACAAACAGCTTGCACTGAATCTGTAACACAAAACATCTCTGTAGCACAGTGGTTGATGGAAGGAATAACATATTCCAAACTCAGTCACCTGCAGCTGGTTAAAAAATACTCAGATTTCATATTACAATTTCACACTGTTTATAGCTGACATTCTCCTTTGCAATGAATTCTTCTAGATATGCTGTCTGGTTTCCTAAAGTTTCATTAGCAGAAGCTGAATATTCCTACAGAGTCCCCACATCCAAGATAAACGACAGGGACAATCTTCAGGTAAGGTACAAACTTCCACAGAGGAAACACTGTGATAAGAGACTAGGTAAGAGTCCTCTGTAGTCTTACATCACTCCACTCTTTTCCAAACCTCAGGTGCCCTCTCCACCAATGACTGGGACATTTGTTGCTGGGAAGACCCAGCACAGTGAAGCAAAGCCAAGTTCTTCCTGCGTTAAAGGACGAACACACAGGTTGGTTCTTCATCAGTTCATAAAGCCTGACCCACAAAGTCATCAATAAACATGAGCTCTTTCTCTTGCCTTCCTGGTTTGACAAAGTACCTCTATAGGACTGTTCTGTGCTGGAGGAAGAGAGAAAGGGAGGGAACAAAATGGAAATTTCTCTCCTTGGTGCATGCGCACACGTGGGGCACTTGAGGGGTGGTCTGGAGTATGAAACCACCACCCCTCGAGTTCCATTTCTCTCTTCCTCCAGCACAGAACACCTAGCTCTGCCGACTTCATTTCTGTACCAGTAACCCAGTTCTGTCTGCACAAGTCCTGTTCAGGATTCCAGTGCATTAAATTTCACAGGAAAGAAGAACAGAACATTGGCAAGAGGGCTGTGACATTCCCACAGCCTCAGGCCCATCAGTCCTCCGTTCAGGACAACTGCTGAAAGTGGTGGGTTAGGGGGACGGGACTCAGCTCTGCAGTGTCTTGTTTGATTGCATGAAGAATCCAGGAGTTTCTGAATTACACAGAAACAGAAAAGTACCAGAACAACTATTTCAAGGCCATTCATGTCTGGTAAAAAGGAGTCTGAGCAGACAAACATTACAGATTATCGTCGTGTAGGATAACAGGAGGGCAACTGATGTGCAGCAGTGACTGACACCGCCTCTGTTTGGTGTCAGGACAGACCAGCACATCTGTAAGAGCAAAAAGGTACCCTTCAAAAAATAACGCTGTTCAAGCGCTGAGAAACTTCAAAGATCAAGAAAAAAACCTATAATTGGAGGATCAAGAGAGGAGAAAAAAATTATATGTATTTATTTTTATATATTTATGTATTATTTATTTATATATATAAAAACACCCCCCCACCACTTAATTTTAAATGAAACCCCTGCCTGTTTTTGGTAAGGACTTACTGAAGCATATTTAAGTTAATGAATGACTAGAACATGAAATAAATCATGATTAAAATCAGGAGTCTAAGTCAGGACCGAACACTCTTCTAAAACATCATTAATTCAATTCAATACCTCAAGACAAATTCCTGAGCACTGTTTTATGGTTTCTGCTACTAAAGAATCGGGCTGTGTCATAACAGTCCATTCTGAGTTTTAAAAAAAATCTTCAGCAGTACAATAAAGAGCTTAAAAGCAGTTAGTTCATTTAAGTTTTCTTCAAATAATTTTGTTGGCCATAAACTTCTATGTGATGGATTCAGGAAAGCATGTGTAAGGTCCAGCTGACGGCCCAACCTCTATCATTGTGTCTTCATTTCCTCTTCCTGAATAAAAGTGAGAATCTGATACTAAATACTCGAAGTTTGCATTTTAACACAAGAAGGTCCATCAGAGGCTGGAAGAGCTGCAGGGGATCGGGGGTGACAGCCACGAGCATCCCCGTGACCCAACGCTCCTCCGTTCTTACCTGCAAGACGTTACTTTCGGCTTCCTCCCCAGTGATCACCTCCACCTTCGCCAATAAACACTTTCGTGCTGTCGCTTTAGTATAGGCTGCTGCAGACTCTGCCAGCGACTCTGAAATGTTATTGGCTGCACAACATTTGGACAGTTTGAGAACAGTTAACTTATAATTTTATACCATTTATAGAGGTCTCATATGAGTATAGCGGAATTTGGAGAACTGAAGCACAGGAGAGACATTCATAGAACATTAGAAATAGGAGTGGAATTTAAAGCTAAAGTTAAAGCTTGTCTTTAAAGACTTGTTTTAAAAGCACAAGATGACATGAGGGACTGAAGAGGAAAGTTATTGAAGAATTTTGTCCCCCTGTACAGTATTTCAAAGCCTTTGCCAGCACGGACACCTGCAGATCTGGGGGTGCCCCAGCAGCACTGACACCGCTGCCAGCTCTATGGTTGTTCCTAGCACAATTCATGTCCCACTTTTACTTTGGCTTGCAAGCAGTTTGCTGGATTTCCAGAAAATCTTGGCCATCTAAGAGTCACATAAGTCTAGAAACCAGCAAACAGTTCTTGATCCAAGCCACACACGTGGTGCACCCGCTTCATACACCACACGTTGCCACTAGAGGTGTAATAGAACTGTTAAAAACCAGATTGCCCCATTTCTTCACCCCTCTGGAGGTCCAAGTACCTGCTCTGTTAGCTCCCTCTATTCTCAATTCTGCTGAGGATACTCCCAACACCACACAACCACCATGAAAAAGACAGTGTAGCCTGCCCATGTTTAATCCTAAAGACAAAGGGACAAGAAAACCCACAGCGTCCAGCCCATCACCTCCCACCCCCAGCCAGGATCTTCAGTTACAGGAGACAGAAAAGGCAACACAAAGATGTGACATTTTTATAAATTAATGGGATATTGGAAAATGCCATCGTTTAAGCAAGGATTAACTCCCATTCCTACAATGACATTTTGTTTTTCACCTTTCTCTGGCGTGGCTTCCTGAGAAGACGACTCAGACCCCGACTCCGTAGCAGCGTTCTCCTTATTACTCTCCGTACTACTGTCACTTGATTTCGGGGGACTCTGTCGCAAAAAGAGGTGGCAGTGAACAGAGGAGAGAAAGGATCTGCTCATTTCACAGAGCAAGCCTGGTGATTGACTACCGAGGGAAGCCCCAGTGCTCATAACCCCCACAGCAAGAGAGGAGCCCCATGGACCACATGCTTTCGCAGGAAAAGCCATCCTACCACCCCATGCACAGAGCATGACCTGAAAATCAGTTTGAATTATTTTTCCCCTCAACTGAAATCAAATGTCAACCCTCATGTTGAAGTTATGTTTAACCAAACAAACCATTTTCAGCCTCCGCTCACCTCAGGGCACAGCGGTTAGGCAGGTATGAACGCACAGCATGAACCGCTCCGTTTTGTACCAGCACAGCAATAAAAACAAGGGCAGGGAACCCTGAGGCACTAGAAGCTGTGCCTTAGGTTGGTCCACAATAAACAGAGAAGTTCCTGACATCTGGACTGGGGCAGCTGCCTTACTGCTGGACTCAAAATCCCATACTGGGGGGGTCACGTAGCTGAACTTCTCCCTGTTTGGAGGACAGCAAACACTTCAACTGAAGAAGCCATTTAAAGATGTGAGCTGTGCCATGAAGGGCTTGGACTTAAGCACCACATGCACTGGAGAGAAGGGACTCCCCCTCCTTACACCAGCAAGGAGATCCGGGAGAGCCCAGCTGTGCTCCTTAGGAAACCCTCACGCTGCACTCAAAGCAAGTTACCTACGAGGGAAAGCCCTGAAGGAAACCATGCTCCAGTGACAAGTACAGCCAAAGGTTCTCAAGATCTGAGTGAGAATCTGGAACGTGAACTACTCACAGAATCACACCTCGGCACACACAGCGGATACTCACTAGGACTCGCTCACTCATGTTCTGTCCGAAAACAAACTTGTTGCTAGATGCATCTGCGCTGTTTGTAGAGTTCTCTACACTGGAAAAGCAAACAAAACCCAGACAGAAGGTTTAGAAGTCAGGAAAATCTCTGTGTATCTTCTAGGGATAAAGTTCCTCCAGTGGGCGGCTGTCACCGGCTTTAAAAATTAAGCACTGGCTGACACAGAAATAAAAGCAAAAATTAATGCAGCACAGTAACACGAGAGCAGACGCTGGTTTTAGAGTGGGAATTCTCTCAGAATGATGGCAAATGGTTTTGTCACTGTCACCCTCCCTTCAGGTACCTAACTACACACGGAGCAGTGCTGAATGCTAAGTGAGGGATTACTGCTTAACCAGAGGACAAACTGGTTTTAAACCATATTCTACATGCCCAAACTTGAACTACTTCACGGTTTTAGGTCAATTTTTTCAGAAAGGGAAAGAATTGAAACAAAACCACTTGCAGTGTCATAACTGAAGCCAAGGTAGCAGGGGTAATGCTTTTTATTAGGCTGGCTGCAATGCTCAAGCCTCGCCAAGAAGTTTCACCATCAAACCTCAGCCTTCATCTCCCTTATAGAATAAGCATCCTCCTCCCATGTGACATTTTTATTTAAACCCCATTTAGGAAGGATAAAAATTTTACTATTTTAAACAAACTTTTGAATCGTGCATGTGGAGTTGCTACTTCTAAATAAGGACATTCAGAGGAAGTGCTCAAGGGAAGGAAGTTTTGCCTACTAAGGGCTCTGAGCTCCAAATGCCAACTGGGAACTCCATGCAATCTACCAGTATCTGCCAGGAGACCCAGTCCAATTATGGTTTTTAAAGGCCTGGCAGGGTGTTACACAGAGGGAGGAGTTTTCCTTTTACAAGTCCAATGCCATGATGTCTTAGTTCAATTAAAGCCAAAGCCAACTCCACCGAGAGATGCTTGTTTTTCTTTAAAGGCAAACCCAAAGCTAGGATTCCAGCAATTGACCCGCCATGAATAGATCCATCCAAAGCGAAGACCCGATGGAAATATGGCAGTCGATGTCCTAAGAGTTGAAAGATATAAACAAATACTCCAAAATTCGAATCCCACATACTAGTGACTAAAAAAAATGTGACAGTGTCTCTGGAAAGGCCTTGCCCTGGCACCTGCACAGCAGCTCCATGGTGTCCTCTGCCTCTCCAGTGCATCATCTGAAAAGCTCAAGGTCACAAAGGATTGAGACTGCACAACTGCCCAGTGCCTGCTTGCTGCTGAACAACTGGGTCTTAAAAAGACAGAATAAGCACAAGCAAGCACACACCGGTGTTTTTCCTACAACAGTTTCATGGCCTCAAATGATCTGCAGTTCAGGTCCTGCCGGGTGCAGAGATGTCGTTCCACTCCACTGCTCTTGGTGGCATTTTCCCCCCATGCTCTTCCAGTTACTAAATGAATTCACAGCTCTGTAGGAAGAAATTCTCTTCTGTTTTCTACTCTTCCTTGACTTTTTTTTTTGACCACTACTGAGCTACCACTTTCACAGAGCCATACTGACATCTCAGCCCTCGGTGAAGGCTGTCGGTTCAGAGTTCATCACTGTATATACAGGATTAGCAGCATTTTCTCCTGGCTGCCTCACTCACGCGTACCTCCATCAAATTTTTCCTGATTCTATTGCCAAACCAGTCATTCTCAAAGACCTCCCAGAGTTCAGTTCCTGTTTGTTCATACAGGCCCTCTCTATTGCTCTGAAAAGCTCGTTATCATGAACAAGTAACTTTTTTTAAGCTATTTTCCCCTTTATCCACATCATATACGAAACACATTGAACACCACAAACCCAATACAGATCTCTACGGTATTCTGCTGGTAGCTCCAACCACTGTTTCTTTCTAATCACTCATGAGAAGACTTCTCTCCTCTTATGCTTGTTAGTTTTCTGAAGAGGCTTTGGTGAGGAGTAAATGCTGTCAAACGCATCTCCCTTGACCAGATGGTTGAGGGACTCCCCCAGCTCTGAAGTTCACACCTCGCTCTTCAGAAGCCTGGGTTCCCGCTGACCCAAAACAAGCCCTGCAGCCCGCACAGAGCAGCATCTCAAATCACTTTGAACACAGAATAAGGAAAACTGTCCTACAGGTTTCCCCAGAGTCTCACCTGGAACTGATGTACTGTAGAAAATAGTTTGTTGCAGAAGGTGCGTCTGACGGAGGAAGGCCAGCATTCTGCACGTCAGCAGCTTCATCGCTGTCATCTCCAAGCTATAAAAACAAGCACATACTGACAGTTTTAACTCCTGATCACTAAATTTTCAGCTCATTCTTTCCCAAGACAAAGTTCCACCCACAAACACTTTCTCCAATAAATTGATCTAAGCCCCTGTCCCAGGATTACACCTTCTTGTTATGCTGGGAAACCTGCACAAACCTGTTCTCAACAGGAGGTACCTACAATCCAACTCAAGTTGTCCTTGCACAGGTTTGAACCCTGGCTGCCCTGTTTTTCTTTTCTCCCCTTTTCTGGGAAGGTTGTTGCATGGGATCACCTTAGGAACACGCTGCAACTTCACTCTGACCCGAAAGGTGAGAGAAAACATTACACTGCACTGACCTTTATATGTCACCTGTGTGGTAGGTAAGTTTATTTTTTAAAAAGCTTCTTATGCTCCTGAACAGCATTGATTAATTCATTAAATGTCTGGAAGATCGGTTTTACTGAACACCCAACTGAGCTGTGCCCGCAGCTTCTGATTTTGCACATAAACACAGAGGTTTTAACCTTGTTGTACAGTGGCTTAAGTACTTCATAAACAGTGTGTAAGGCTCATGCCAGTGCTGTTCCACTGCTGCTCAGTCTCAGGTAACACAGCAGCTGCCAAGTCCAGAGAACAAACACGCGTTTACCTTCACTCTATCTCTTAAGTTTTGCCCGAACACAAATGCTTGCTGTGCATTGAGCTCCACCTTCTCACAGCTGTCATCATCTGAAGTGTTGTTGGACTCTTTTTTCTGACATTCTCCTGCCTACAAGAAATTGAAAACTTTAGCCCGGGTAATTGAGGTTCTTGAAATAACACCAACTTGTTATTTAAACACGTTCTTTAAAACAGCCCTAAAAACCCACTCAAAACCCGCACACCCTCAAAAGCCCCAAACATCCCCAGTCAACAAAAGATGCTGATGGCTGGCTCAGCACCCGCAGGAAGGAAAGGACTGGGCTCTCTGCACAGAACAGGGAAGGAACCATCCCATTACTTTATTTTCATGGTACCACATAAACAACTTCTAATGCACTCGGATGCCTTTTCCTCTGGCTGAAGCTGTTCAGCCCCTCATTACCTGTACCCTCCCTCCATCATTTCCCGTAGGGAAATGATTTGCTGCCTCCAGCTTTTTACCCACTATTGGCTCCTGTCTCTAAGCTCCTTCATGTGTTACTCGTTCAATTCCGTTACCTTTATGCTTCCGACCCTCACATTCCCCAACACCATTCCACATTCAACCATGAGAAATCAAGACCCCACCAGTAAAACCATCACCCCTGGGCAGGGGATCGTTTTTTGCAAAGCCGTCTGAGAAAGAAGACTGAGCATGTGCAACCTGACCAGTTCGCCCAGTTTGATAAAATCAAAGCCTTTTCAGACAGGAACAGGGATTTAGTAAATGCCTCCTAGTCTCTGGCCTGACCGGAACACCAGTGCAAGCTGGCACAGCCACTGCAGGAGGAGACAGCTTTCCCCCTCACCCAGAGAAGACAAATCCCCTCTCTCCTGACTCAGTCCCTGCACACGGGGCAAGGGATGAACCTGCAGGACGATGCTGCTCAGATGAAAAAGCACTTTTCTATCAGCCCTCTGAACCACAACACCCAGGTACAGGAATTCAGTGTCTGTGGCAGCAACGGCACCACTCGAGCAGAGGGAAGATTCTACAGCAAGACTGAAGTTAGAAGGACTAAAAGGAACCAATGAGAGTACAAGCAGAACTGACCAATGTTTTGTATTCTGTGAGGGAAAATAGGTATAAAAAGCCATCCTAAACTGCAGATTCAGTAAATGTTTGTTACAGATTTTGAGTTAATATACAGCACACTGTTAGGACAGTATAGAATCTACTACCACACCTAGAGTGCTCTACCCTAGTGTGGAGAGATAAGGGGCTGTCGCTGATAGAACTGCTGAGCAAAGACTCTGGTCAGTGAACACCATCCTAATGTCTGTCACCCTGAGTGTCCTCCCAATCCTCCCCCAACTCACCTTCTCTTCAGAGTCAGAACTTTTCAGTGTTGTGTTACTTAGTGATTCTGATGCACCTGCAGAATCTGGCAGAATATTTACACCATTGGTGCCACTGCTGAGAACTGCAATGAGGAACGAGAAAATGATGTAAATTCTCTACAGATTTAGATTGTTCTAGAAGTTTTCTATGGCAAATTGCATGCTCTTTCCTTGTTTAAGTCCATACAACATTGCAACATAAACTACAGAGTTCCCACAGTATTTTGCAAGGGAGATGAGGACCACAATTCAGTGATTCTCAGCAGAACCAGAATTCCAACTGCAAAAAGTCACTTAATCCACACAAACACAAACACCGCAGGGACAACTTGAAGCAACCACCCTGCTCCAGTCTAATCTGTTCACAGCCCGCAGGGCTCCTCTTTGGACTGATCTGGCTACTTACACACTCACCTCCCAAGGAAAATTTCTACCCCAATATGAAGTCCTCCATAGAGTCCAATCTGTGCCAAGAAATCAACCTAAAAATGTTCGGTCCTCTGCCAGATTCAGCATTAACTGAAGTTTCAGCTCAACTGAACTTGCAGTAACAAAAGGTGAGGGGCTGGGGCAATGCAGGAGTGTAGGAGACTTGGACACCTTCGACAGTGTTTTTGCTTTAGCGTCCCGTTTTCAATCACGCCTATTTCTATCAGCTATATCAAATTCTGTAACAATACAATAAACACAATGTACTTGACCAAACTTCAGAATTAAAATTGTATCTTGAAGTCCCAACTGCCCCCTAAGCCCAGAGCCACCTTCCTGGGGTTCAGGCATTCTCCATCGCTGCACAGTCAGCTGAAGTCCACCGCTGCTGTTCAACTGACCAGCAGCAGCTTGTCACACCATGGTCAGTGCTGCCATTTGAGGTTGCCAATCACAACCTTAGAAGGCTTTTTGTTCCAAAAACCAAGCACGGACTTCACCAATGTTAGAGGCCTGGCAGTGTCAGGCAGTTTTCCCACACAACCCCTGAAGGTTTGGCTGTGCAATCCCTTATAGAACAGAGACACTGAACATTTGAGATGTTTCTTCTGAAAGGAGAACACTAGAAAAACAAAGGTGGATGCTGGGTGAAAACCAGATGCTGCACTGAACAGATTTCATGTTTCTGTTCTCCCTCTGCGGTTTTCCAGAAAGCAAAAGCGGTTATTTACCCATCTGTGAGAAAGCTTTCGGCTGCGGTGCCTGTAACACTGCAGGACGTAGCACACTCCGCTGCTGCTCCTTCGGTTTCTGGCTAGGGAGACCTGCAAGGATCAAAGTTTGTCAAGAGCTTTAAAGTTGAAAGATCAGGCTTAATCCAGCTCAGCAGCTTCCAACAGAACATACAATGGAAAACCAGACATTGAAAAAGCTTCCGTCCCTCAGTCTCAAAACAGAATTAGTCCCAAATAGAGAAAACAACTTCCCGCCCTTAAAAGACACTTTTAAACAGATTATCTACCTGATCGGGAAAGCACAGGAGGAGGGTTTATGACTGACTCAGAAGTCACAGTATAAGGGCAAGGAATACACAGACAATCCTATTTATTCACTGACATATTCTTCAGCTACACCTTCCAAGTTGTCTTTTCTCCTCCCAGTGAAGGAATTTCCAGGTACAGGTAAATGATTTTCTTATTTTGTCCTTCATACAGTCAAGTGTATTGGCAGTGTAATAGTTTCATTTAACAGCCTTTTGGCTTTTTGAATTAACCTGTCACTACAACTCTTTTAATTTCAGTCTGATACAAAAAGCCAACTGACCTTAAAGGATCTAATAAAAAAACCCAAACACCCCCACCCCCCAAAAAAAATCCCCAAACATCCTAACGTCCACTCTAGCAGGTTCAGGCAATCCCAAAAGGATCACTTTTCTTCACTGAAGCAAAATCAAGATGAACTCTTGATCCAATACAATACTGCAACACAAGTAACAGCAACACAGCAACAACTGCTGAGTATTCTGCGACTTGCAGGCCATCCGTATTCAAAGGACATGACAACAACCAAAATAACAACTATCCTAGGTTCAAACCTCCATGTCAGCTCAAAAAAAATCGGTTTTTTAAAATTTTCTACTCTTCCTGCAAACAAAGTAAACAGTTTCCATATTATAACAAATAACTTCCATTAGCAAAATAGGTTTGTGTTTTTCCCAGGCTCCTGAGGAGCTGTGATGGTGTAATATGAATGTCTGTCCCACACTGGCTGGTCTACATCAGCAAACAGGGGACAATTAAGAGCCAAACTGCAGAGCAGGGCAGGTAGGATCGAGGACCTGACTCCCACGGGGAGAGGAGGAAGCTGGGGAGAGGAGGAAGCAGGGAGAGAACCACGTGTCAGACTCTGCTCTAGCCTGGTCCTGGACTGGGAGCTCATGGAATAGGCTGGAACTTGTTCAGTGCACTCCTGGAGCACTCCTTTTGATCCCATTCACTACCAAAGGAATCAGGTTCCTGGAGCTCAGGAGCACTCTGACAATTCAATCCCAACACGCTAAGCAGAGGCAATGGGGGGACATGTTTCAGAAATGCCCGACTGATCCAGAGCCAAGTCTGGATCACACAGTGGATATGGGCATAACCACCCTGGAGAGCACAGAAACACAGGCATTGCTACCTTCCAGTTACCACAGCAGGGTGAGACAACTCCTAAATAAAATGCTTCAGCTGGGTTTTTTTTTTTTTGTACTGCCACAGAAAGCACTGAACTCACCTGCGCTTGGTGCCTGGCCATGGATAAGTATTGGAGGCTTCAGCCGGAACCCGCTGCTCTTCTCCTCTAGGAGCAGAAGACAACATTACAAGGACATCGCTGTAGCACACTTCAAACATCCAGTCAGTCAAAACTCCTTGTGCTTCCCCCATTGTAACCACCCACCAGGTTTATAAATATCCAAAGTCATAGGGAGTTTTCAAAAAAAAAAAATTCCCATCTTCCAAAAGAAGCCAGAACTTCCAGTGATCTGTTCTCTCACTTCTGAAGTATCCGAGTACTTTGGATGGTGACAGACTGACAGCAGTTTGCTGAGAAAAAGCAGAAAAATGCAACAGCTCACCTGGCTCCGAGTCTGAATTGCCTGTAGAGGGTTCACAGAAGCTGGATGGCATAAAGACGTTGTTCTTTGTTACTGCAGACAAGGAAAGAGAACGAGAAGTCGTGTGTAGTGTTCGTCATGGGAAACTCGGTTCCCAGACATAAAGCCTGCGTCTTGGAAATTATTTTTCTACTCATTTAACTTATTTTAGATTTAATTTATTTTAGATTTTTCTTTCTTTGAAACAGCATTATAGGCACAGAAATAAACAGGTCATTGCCCACAAAATCCCCTTAGTTTCTCCTGAAACAGAAAGAGCCGATTTCATTTATTCTGGAGGGAAGAGAAACACAGGATTCCCAGTCTGAATCACAGCTGAACTAGGAATGAAAAGTAATGTTAGAATGTGTAATATCATTCCAAGACACATAAAACACTTCAGAAAGGAGCCCGTCGCCTGCTGAGCAGTGGGAGCAAACCCCTGGGTCCTCAGACAGCTGACGGCACAGCTTGCGCTAAGAGCCAGGAACCTTGCGTGAACTGTCCTGCACGGATAAAAATGCTGCAGAAAAAGAGAGTCCATCAGAGGATCTGCAGATCTTACATGTTCATGGTCAACAAAAGAGCAGAAGAGGTTTGAGAGAAACAGGCAAAGAACAGTGTTTCACTTCCACCCTTTGCTGGGACCTGGAGAAGGGAGTAACAAAGAGTTTGGTCAAGGCCCCTGCTCAGCAGCTGAACTACTTCTGGTGCTGTACAAACCATCACAGACCACGCAGTTGAGGAGGATCTGATGCAGGAGGTAGACACTATGTTGGGGCTTTTGTCTCTAACAGATTATCTTCCCTGAGGTAAAGTGTAACAGTATTTATCAGCTCTTTTAGCTTTTATGAGGCAGTGGAGTTAAAGTATGTTGAAAAGAGAAAGGAAACTCATCTCTGAAGACCATTACGCTGAAGATGCAGCACTTGCCCTTTGTATTTAAGTTTTACATTTTTTTCGTATTGCTTCTCTCCTTTAATCCATCTTCTCTCTTTTCATTATGGTCTGCCTTAAGCTTAAACACGATGCAGGTTTCCTATAAGCAAAGTTTCACTACCCCTGAGTGCCGTAACCCCACAAAACCTTCAGAGGTTTGGAAAGGGAAAGATTTTCTGCAAACCAACCAAACCACTGAACAATGTCAGCCATGTGCAAAGAAGCCTTTGTGGAGGTTTTGTAATTCCCAAAGTTGTCACTGCTTGACAACACACGTCAGCAGAGAATAAGGGTGTCAGACAGGGAATAAACAACCATATCCAGTCAAAATGCATCAGCCAAGCAGGTGCTTGAGAAAGTCCTCGGGACTCCTGGAACAGCCAGTCTGTCCTTGTTTCCTCCCAGCTCCTAATAAACATCAGCATTAAGCAAAATCTCGTATTTTAGAGATCCTAATCTCAAAAGATAGAGGTGTTACAGACCACAAGAGTTAGTGATTACAGAGAACTTAGGGATATAAAATTCAATCAACCCATAAGGAAGCTCCTAACAGGCTACACCCCCCCCGTTATCCTAATAAAAATCTACAGACAGAACACCCCTATTCACTATTTTTGGGCAGACAGTGACTGGCAAGCAGGCAGCAGCGCTGCTCCTGACCCAGACACAGTTACCTGAGCTGCACCTTGACTCCCAGGAGCACACCACAAAATCCAGGTCCTGAGGAGGAGAGATTCTTCCCCTGACCAGCACTGGCAGTGTGAAATGTGAACACTGTGCCCATACAATATGAGCAACTACATCTTACATCCCATAGTTACTAATTTCTTTAAAATTAAAAGCAAAATAACTTTTTAGTCACACTCCCTGAATGTGCTGTAGGCTATAGGAGTATTTTTTACTGTTCTCTCCTTGACTGTTTTTCTCATCCTTTATCTCAGCTAAGACGATGGAATCAAAGTACAAAGCCTCCAACCCTGCCCTGAGCACTGACATATCTGCACTAACTTCACTTTTCTGTGAAGAGAGAGGTATAAATTTTAGAGAGAGCTCCTGTGGGTGAACATGAACATGAGACACGACTGTTCCCACCTCTGAGTTGTGAGAGTGCACCCCCAGCCATGTCAGTGATGTGCTGCTTTGGCCATTCTCTCTGGCGTGTGCGGGTCAGAATGTGGCTGAAATGCACTGAACCCTCTTTGAAAGGAAAGGGAGAAAAGGAAAGGACTCAAAGAACTTCAGCACGACCTGAGACTGTTAAGATGTGCCTGGCAGCAGAGGAAGTCTGCAGCACCATCTACAGCCATCTGTTAAGAAACAACCTGATCACAACTCAAAGAGATTTCCAGTAAATTCTTCAGAGTAACACCTGAAACTACAAATTATATAGAGTTACAGAGAGAAAATATTTTTTTTAAATATATCTATCAACTCCTTTGAGATTCACTGAACCTGCTAACAGAGTTCACAGGAAAAGTCCGTGTACACAGCTGACGTGGTCGTAAGCCAGAACACAGCAGCCAGCAGTAAGACTGACCGGGAGAAGAGGGGTAAGAAGGAAACCCACCCCTCATATGTAA
This sequence comes from Bucorvus abyssinicus, assembly GCA_009769605.1. Classification (NCBI taxonomy): domain Eukaryota; kingdom Metazoa; phylum Chordata; class Aves; order Bucerotiformes; family Bucorvidae; genus Bucorvus; species Bucorvus abyssinicus. The sequence continues at coordinate 11,579,824 of CM020055.1, forward strand.
TATTGCAGCAACACTTACCTGACTGAGAGGGAGGGAACTGCGTTAAGGATGAAGTTCTCTCACGCTTTACAGGTGGACAGTAGCTCCCATCCTCCCGGTCCGATTCTGGAAGAAAAAAGCAATTAGAGAAAAGGCACAAAATCCTGGAGAGACACACACACACACTCGTGGGTTTTAATCTTGCAATCAAATCTCTTACCATCTCCATCTTCCGGACTTGATCCATCTGCTGACCTCTGAAACCAGATGACAGTGATTAAACAGAAAATCACAAATGGCACATTTCAATCTCTTTGGACACATCCAAAGGTTTTAGTCAGCAGTTTGGAGATTTTTTCCTTTACTGTCAATGATTTACACTCATGGCAAAGCATTACTTTTATGACTTACATTAGGCATACAGCATTTCACCCACATACTATTAGATTGATTAATTCAAAGTATTTCAAGTAAGATACCTGAAAATTCATACCCAACCACAATCCTTTGAGACTATGTGACAATTACAGTTACATTTTCTATATACTGAAAAATCTGAAAATGACAATTTTCAAATTTGGTTTTATTTTAAAAATCTTGTAGAAGTTCCAAGCTCCTCATGAACAGATCCATTATTTGGGAGTTCATTCCAAAGCACTCCTCCTAATTGACACAACGGACACCAGTTCCTTCAAAGGAAGGACAGTGCCGGAGGAACATCTGTCTGAGCACGCTCTGCAAACCAGTACTGTGGTATTTTGATGGGCAGTAGCATTGGCTGGTCTCCTGGCACCTTCCACAGCACCAAGAACAAACCAGGAAGCCTCACAGGCTGTCAGCTATCGTGGTATTCCACAAGTCTTTGAAGAAAGGTTTCACATCTTTCTGAGGATTTCTAGGTCTCTCCTACTTGCTCTGCCAGTACCTCAGCTGATAAAATTTTCCCTTCCATGATGGATTCCTTTCACTACAGAAGGTGACCAGGGCAGCATTAGCTCCATCTCGTGACAGACTGGACCTGCTCCCTAGTCCAACCTCCCCTTTCGCCCCACTGGGACACCCAGACAGACACCTCCTCTTCAGTCTCACTTCAGAGCTTGGTCAACCAGGACAGAGCCCGCCACAGCCCCACGGCTCGTCCTGCCCCACCACAGCCATCATGCTCTGGCACAGGGAACGGGCATAGGGCACAGGGATGGGGCAACACAACAGGACCGGTGAAGGCTGTGCAGGGTTGTTGTCTAAAAGACAAACCTCGGATCGAGGAACACCAGAAGGAACAGAACTTTCTGCTTAGCACTGCATGTATTTAACATCTAGATGTCACTATTTCAGTAGTTCACTCAACGCCAATGAGAACCCAGTTACTCTACGTTTTGCCTAGGCAATTAAGTCTCTGGTTTGGTTTACACAAACAGAAAGGACAGCTGCCTCACAGCCACTCCAGGCAAGTGCTTTTGAAGCCTTTCACATAGGGAATGAAAAGCCATTGACAGGTCTGGAACACAACCCTCCCATCCACACAGATCTACCAGCCCCAGCACATTAATATGCTGTTTGATGATCCACACTCTCCCTACATAACTGGTGAAGTGCCCCATGCTACTGGAAGATGATCTTATTCAGCATCTCCCTTGCCAGCGTACATTGGTCTCCCAAAAGACAAGGCTAAAGTGGAAAGCCCTGACGTCATCTGTTTCAGCATCAGCATCTGAGGTCAGAAAAAACTGGTGGCACAGACAGAGTTGTCACATACCAGCAATTTGTTTCAATTTTTAGCCAAACCCTTGAAAGCAAAAGGAAACCATTTGTAAAAAATGTGCATCAATGGAACTGCAGATCTGTGTGTGCAAAACCCTGAACAAGCAACAAGTGATTTCCCCCGAACTTCAAAACCTCCTTACGCTGTTACTAACAACAAAGTCAAACCAGTGTGTAGCACAAGCATCACCCATCACATTGCTGTCATTTCATTAAGTGACACAAACAACTAAACAGACCATCACCACATTTGGTGGCAAGAAGCACCAACACCCCAAACCAACCCTGTACCATGCGAGGCCACAGCAGAGCTCAGGATCTGTGCTGAGTTATTTCCATGCCTCCCAGTCCAAGAGTTTTAGGAGATTAAAGCTGTGCAAGTGTTACAGCTGTCACTGACCCCGCCAGCCTTGTCAAAGCAGACGCTGCACACAATTAAAACACAACTGCCCTCTCTCTCAAATGTATTTTTCCTACGTAAGCATCTAAATACCTGGATCACTTGGTATGTTCCCTCCCATCCTCACACTGTCAAGTTATTGCTTGAGAACTTGGGACAGACCTGGCAAATACCAGAAAAATGCAACAACAGGTTTAAATCTTTCATAGGCTCAGGAATTTAAAGGCCAGGGAAGAAAAGAGTCATAATCTCTCTGGTTGATCCCCAAGCACAGAGAGGCCAAAGAACCTCATTTGTGTCTCCCTCAGTACTGAAACTCCTGCCTGAGCATTTCAGATACCCAGGTTTGATGTGTTTCCAGATGAATGAGAACGTGCACCAGTTACTCTGCTGCAGAGTCACCAACAGTACTGGAAACTGGTTTTTCATTTTCTTAGACTCAGTATCCAGTAGAAGACATTGAACACTCTGTTTCCTTCCTTTTATTAACAAACTTCCTGTCCATGTTCACTCCCTATTTCTTGGGCATTCACCTATCGGTTCTCCTCAACCCTGGATAAATCTCAAGTCCCTTCTATAATAATACTTATCCAATGACCAATTCACTCTTGAAAAATATTCCTAAATCCTTCATCATTAGAAGAAAGGCTTTCAAGAAAATAAAGCTGTACGGACACAATCTAACAAAATCTGAATTCCCTCAGATCCTATGAGGATGACAACCAGTGTGGAAAGACCCGCAGTGGAGAGGCAAGTGGTCGAGGCAGTGAGATGTTTTGTCCTCTCTTCTCTGCCACAACCCATGGGCCGTAGAGGAGTCCAGAGCCATGATCTCCCCACATCTCAGCATCTTTGGCCAAACCTGGCAGAGCTAAAGGCAAGTGGCAGGGCACTGGGCACACAGATACATGGTATTAGCAGGAGCATCGTTTCTTATGAAGCCACTTCACACTCAGCCACTGCTGCAACCAGAAGTTGCTTCCCAGTGTTGCTTATTGGGGAGAAGCTGGGATGACTGGACAAAAATAGGCAGGATACAGGTGTGACAAACACTTGGACAGGAAAAAACATCAGATGACAAGTAGTGATAACAAACAGCAGTTCAGCCTCTCTGTTTCAGGCCTCTTTCAAGGCTACTCAACCTGTCCCTTTACTTTTCCACAAATGAACTCCACCACAGTGAGGGGAGCCAGGACCACCTCACCCTGGAAGGAACCACTGAGGTGACTCAACTTCCCTCCATCCAGTTCTTTGAAATTAGAAGCTGAAGAGATGCTTACACCAGTTACATAAAATCCAGCCCACAGTTTACTCCTCATTTAAGAGCAGAAGCCAACCCTTCACTTAATCCCCCCGCCCCCCCGCTTTCAGAAATACAGCGACAGAAAAGTTACAATTATTTCTAAATAGATCCTACAATTGACACGTTTCTAATTAACCAAATTACCTTTCTGAAGGCTACCAACTGCTTTATAAAAGTGCAAATGAAAGTAAGGAACCATCCATAACAAAGTACAGACCCTGCTTCTTTACACCCCTTACTTCCTCTCACAGCTGTTACAACGAACTAACAGGATTTACAAACTTCAGCAAGTTTGTTGAGTTTTGTTTATTCACAGTAATGAGCAGAAACAGGGAAGGGAGAATCCTAGCAAAGCAAACAAAGGTCAATGTAATTAGGTGAAATAAGAGAACCCTCAGAGTGGTTATCTTTGAGAAACGTACTTAAGATGCAGAAAGTTTCATATAAAAGGACTTCAGAGCTGGTGCAGCTCATCTGCAATCCAGACCCTGCACACACATGAGCATCATGGACCTGCCATGGCTGTTGTTTAAAAGCTGCTCCACAAGCTCTTACGCAGTGGAGCCCAGCTGGGACAGCTACGCCGAGGGTTAGCAGTTCCCTGTCCAGACAGCAGCAGCTCTGCGGGAGGCCGGATCCCTGGCCACACTGTGCTCTTGTCCCTGTGCGTGTACGAACAATCCCGAGTAAACCAGAAGTACATGGGGTCTCTTCCTCAGAACTCTGGCTGAACCCACCTGACTGCCCAAGGCCCTGGGACGACCACATGAAACCTTTTGCTCCAGCAAACCAGTATGAGCACTCAAACGGACCTGCCTATTGTGTATTTCAAGCTAAGAGACAGTTTCATTCCAAGAAACTGAGATGATGAGGAATGTTTGACAGTTACCCGCCTATGCTGAGCACTGCACTGCTCCATGGATTTAAGAGTCTGGAGTCAAATTCCAGGATGCAGAGATGGGTCTTAAATTTCCTTCAGACTGGGTTAACCAGGGGAAGACTTTCTGCTCTTTAAGGACAAGTCTGAGACAACAACCACCCACTGCGATTTTCCTGAACATCTGTTTAATGCAGTTCTCTTGACCAGTTCTAGTAACATTGGCAATTTCAAACTGAAGAAAACTGACAATAAAAGTCTGTGACTACATTTACCAGCCATATTTTAAAATATTAACCCTCAAAAAAAAAAAAACAAACCTTCACCAGCAGCAGTTTGCACTGACTTCTAGCACAGGTCCAAAAAAAAAAAAAAAAAAAATCGCCAAGTGCAAGAAGAGGCAAGAACACTCCACACCTGCACGAGGTGCTATGGGGAAAGAGGAAATGACAACCAGGTATTTTGCAAGTAACTCGTACCAATATAATAGAAGGTTTCAAAGTACAAGAGAACATGTGTGGGATTTTAGTCCTTCTTGTGATACATGGCAAGTGTTTTAAAAAGGGAAATACAGAAGGGAAGCTTCCGGCACCCATCTGATTTCTGTCCTCAGCAAAATTCAGAAAAGAAACAAAAACAACTATTGTTGCCGATCAGCACTTTTCTGTAGAAAAATCTGATGCCAAGGCAAGAATTTCTGGGCCAGGTCAACACATAAAATTATATTTAAAAAAATAAATCAACATATTAATGTATTATAAATTCAATATATACTAAACGGATCAAAACCACCAGAAGTTTCCGATTTTGTGATTTCTGTGGTTTAAGTTATAGAAGACAAAACCAACAAAGGCCTCAAGCATCTGTCAAACCAAAGCTGCTCCAGACAGAAGCTCGTGCAGCTGTTCTCAAAAAAGCATCCGAGGGAGAGGGCAAGCTCCTACAGCTCGTTTTCAGTCTTCAGTCACACTGTTGAAAGGGTTTTCTACTCACTCAACTCCACAAATCCTGATCTAAGTTCCTGTTTGAAGTTCTTTGGAGCTGGTGAAGAACAGTTCATACTCTTCCTTTTTGCTGAAATGTTTTGTGATGGTTTGTGCCCCTCCTTGAGCCTCCTCTCCAGAGGAAACGTTCCTTGTAAGGGCAGCTCTGGGGAGAACTTGGCAGAAATCTGCCCCTGTCTCTTACACATTAAGGCAAAGATCAATGGAGAGATTAATAACATTACGAAGCCACCTACACAAACCCACCTTGTGCAGCCAGATCCAACATCTCATTTATTAAAAACACAAAAATAACATGCCCAGATTAAAGACGTAGAAGTCTGCTAGGAGATCTGGCTTCCTCCGCATTGCGGGAAATAGGGAGAGACACAACAAAATACAGAAACCCCCAAATTAACATGAGGCTAAAACTACCCTATACAGGCAAGGAAATAATATTCCTTGTTTATGAATACTGGCACGAACACCCCTGCGTTCCTGTTTCCTCCCAGTTCAAAGCTGTGCTGTTCGTGCCTCATTCCCTCACCTCCCTCAAACCAGCGCCCACATCCCAAACTGCCCCAAATGCCCCCTCTCCAGGTTACCATTTTACAACCTTCACCAGCTTGGAGCTGAGGACAACTTGTTGGAATTCTCCACAGCCTTTGACACTGTCAGCCTCCCAGTGCTCCTCAGAGCTTTGCTCTCCTCTCCAAACACATTTGACTGCTCTGGCACAGGAGCAGGGCAGAAATATAGTCACAACTATGAACTCTTCAGCATTGGTTTTAACTCTACTATTGATTTACACCACAGCTCAACTCCGTCTCCCTAATAAAACCTCTCGGCAGCTGCACTGACGATGCTAAGACAGCCCAGAAAGGGGGATGCTGTTGCCTTTCCCTACACAAGTTTGTTCCTTCGCAGTTATCTCTGTGCACCGGGCACAACAACATTCAGGACGGTGGCAAAAACCTTTTTCTAATCATCCACCTCCTCAAACCACCAAACTCCAGCCATTTCCAAATCACTACAGGACTTCAAAACACAATTCCAAACCAGGACTTCCACCAATCCCTGCCTGATGTACTGTCTAATCCCACTTCCTCTTCTCTAAACCCATGACTTGCTCTCCACACTCCATGGAACGCCTCTTTCTCATCACTTAAACCACTTCCACAACTCCACGGCTATTTTTAAAGCTCCACAGTTAAGCCCATGATGACAGATTGAAGGATATAAATCCTTGTTCGCTCCAGAACTACCCCTCACCTCTAGAACTGAGGTGTCAGCTGCTCCTTAAACTCTCTGCATCGCTTTGCAGCACTGCTTAGGTATGAGGCATGACCCAAATATCACGTAACTTATCTTCCTTCAGAGCCATCCTTGAGAGCCTACCACTTCCAATTTGCCTAGAGAAAGCTGTACACCGACCAAATGGAGTTCCACAACAAGCTGGAACTGGAGTGTTTTCCTATAGTCTTATAGAAATAGCTATATCCACACCTCCAACCCTGGCCAGAGGAGGAAAGAGGACAAGGTACAAGCTACAAAACAGACCACAGCTTGTTGTAAAGTGTAAAAATACTTTTTAAAGCTGACTTAAGCATCTACCTCTTGTCGTATCACAATGATCCCAGTATTGCGAGAATCAATAATGATGGGAAGGAAACCACAGCTCACACTTGCACAACACCAGGCAATCCTTTAAGAGCATTTTTGGGCAAATTTACAACACTACTGGTGAAATTTGAGCTGTTGTACCTACTTAAACGTGTAAATGCAAGAAAACAGGCAGAAGACTTTGACCTCAGAAATGCATGTTAAAGGTTAACTTCATAAAATGACTTCGAGTAACCTACAGCCAGAACCATGAACTGGTTTTATGGTGGAAGTTAAAATTAGTCTCAGAGCAGAACCACAAGTAAAAATAATCATAGAAAAAGTTGCATCAACTGAAATCTTTAATTCAAAAACTGCTATGGAAAGCACAGTGCAGTTCCTGAGTAAGTTGTCGGGACAGGGGCTGGAGCACCAGTAAAGTTCCATGCTTAACAGGGCCAGGTTAGGACTCGATGTAGTCTTTAGACCCCAACAGCTACGAGTGTCCCCGAGCTGATACAATTTTCCAACTGGTGTCAGAATGAGCAGCTCTGGCAGGAAAACGCACAGCAGGGTATGAAGGCAGCAGCTCTCTGGACACTGTCATTCAGGTAGTGGCAAGAACGATATTTCATAAGCTGTAAAAATAGTTCTCAAAGAGTTAAGGAGAAAAAAACCCAAAACCCACTAAAAACCAGTAGAAAAGGGGGTGGGGGAGATAAAAATAGTGAAAATAGGGACTCACTCCATGTGGAAATAGTCAGCTCTACACCCACCATTAACTGATATCTGTGATGAAAATCAGAACAGACTAATCCTGCCTTTTAACAGCAAAAGGAAACACCCAGAACCTCCTTACTGAGAGTAAAATTAAGAGGCACCATTCTGAACACAACACACTTCTCATCCCCTCTGAATAACCAGGACAAACTACAGGTTCTGATGGTAACTTACTGCACCGCAGCCAACCTTGGCTGGAACGGCCAGTTACAAACTGAGTTTCCAGACTGGTGTGTATTTTGTCCTGCAACATGCTGACTCTTTTCCAACATCTAACGGAGAAATAGAAGTCTGACACCTTACAAGCACAAACTTCAGTAGAGATTTCTAGAAAAATAATGTTCTTTAATAGTAGACAATGTTAGCTCCAGAAAGGTCAGTAAAGACCACTGGACAACACCAGTGCAGCCCTGATACTGAGAGGGGCTGCAGACCCATGACAAAAATCATGCTGCCCAGGATGTCCCATTCGATGCAGAAGAGCACAAGAACACCTAAACCATGGCCGGGGAATGAACGCACAGCACGAGGCCTTCCTCACAGCCTCAGCTTGCCATCAGACCATCGTGTGGGCACTGGAACGCCTCCGAGAACACTCTGCTCAGCTCTAGGAGAACGCCAACCCGACTGCAGATTAAAATTACAGAATCACAGAATCCTCTGGTTGGAAGAGACCTTTAAGATCATCGAGTCCAACCGTTTGCCCAGCCCTGCCAGGGTCCCTAAACCATGTCCCTCAGTGCCACATCCACATGTCTGTTAAACACCTGCAGGGATGGGGACTCCACCACCTCTCTGGGCAGCCCATTCCAATGCTTCACAACCCTTTCGGTAAAGAAATTTTTCCTAAAATCTCTCCTGGCACAACTTGAGGCTGTTTCCTCTCGACCTGTCACTTGTCACGTGGGAGAAGAGACCAACCCTGCCTCGCTCCAACCTCCTGTCAGGGAGTTGTCAAGAGCCAGAAGGTCTCCCCTGAGCCTCCTCCAGACTCAACCCCCCCAGGTCCCTCAGCGGCTCCTCATCAGACTTGTTCTCTAGACCCTCCACCAGCTTCATTGCCCTTCTCTGGATGCGCTCCAGCACCTCAATGTCCTCCTTGAAGTGAGGGGCCCAAAACTGGACACAGTACTCAAGGTGTGGCCTCACCAGCACCGAGTACAGGGGGACGGTCCCTGCCCTGCTCCTGCTGGCCACGCTATTGCTGATACAAGCCAGGATGCCGTTGGCCTTCTTGGCCACCTGGGCACACTGCTGGCTCCTCTTCAGCTGCTGTCCCAGCACCCCCAGGTCCTTTTCTGACAGGCAGTTTCCAGCCACTCTTCCCCAAGCCTGTAATGATGCAGGGGGTTGTAGTTTACACAAATTACCTATTTTAAAAGCACGTTCGTCAACTATTTTGAAGTTACTGTTACATGTTCTTCAGAACATTGCTATACGAAAAACTCCTCTGTTAGATTTCCCTCGTTAACTTTAACAAGGGTAATCTTTAGTGGCAGGAGATGCACTCAACCAGGCAGCAGCTATGTCAGTGGTGATGGAGTTAACAGTTAACTGTAACACCGAGTCTTTCCAAAAATACAGCGGAAGGTCTCAACCAACCAGCACGTAACCCGAGTCACCTCTTTGTAAGCTGATTAAAGGGAGACTCTGCTGGCCTGAACACCAGGCTCTGACATCCGCAGCTTATATTAAGTGGCTGTTTCTCCCGGCTGACAGCACCACATTCTGACTCCATGGTATCAACACTACCAAAACCAGCAACTGGTACAAGGAACAAGCAGCCTTTGGCCATTTAATAAAATGGCAAGAACAGCAGCACTGATTCTTCTTTTTTCTTTTTCTCCAGTCTCAAATACACACATCATAAGCTACTAAAATAATTATCAACCACTCCCTCCGCCCCTTTTTAAGAAAGCCATACATCTCCACACATTACACAGTTCACTGGAAGCATTTGATTGATACTAGATGAAGCACACTTTGGGATTTGTTAACCAAGGGACAGGTGGCCTCTCCGTGATCTGCTTCAAGGAATGAGCCCTGTTCCCAGCCCAGCTAGACCCACCCCAGGCCCACACTGACTGTGGCCAGTTCCCTCTCCAGCACCAACGCTGCAGTATTTCGCTATCCAATTCATCTCTAACCCTTTAAGACACATGGCTCACCCACAGGCCCCTCCGCCTGACCCGCAGGCTGTGCCTGGGCAGAGGTTGTCCTGCACACAGCGTCACCACAGCCTTCAGCAGCCTCAGAGGCACTGGGAAGCCTAAATCACAGATCCCTCTCCCAGGATCTTTAGCTAAGATTTTTTACAAATATTTTCTTGAGACAAAGAACACAACAGACCTATCCCACAGGCTGGCATGGGAGCTTGCGCAGCCTGACATGAAGGCAGACCCTGTGTGCACCCCTGGAGACACGTGCTCTGTGTTGAGGCAGAAGGTGCAATGTGAAGGAAGGCAAGAGCATGAGAACTGCCAGCTCAGCACTGAAAGACCTGGCCAGCCAAGGATGGACACCAGACCACATCACTCTGCCTGGGTTGCACACTGCTATGATTGCTGCTTCCAGAGAAGCATTGACAGGCTAAAGGACCCCTGAGGAGAAAACTCACCATGGTGCAACTCAGGAGGGACTCCAGGAACAGGCTAAGCAACCGCGGGCGATTGGGAGCTGTTTCCTAGGAGGAAACAACGCGATCCAAACTGATAGCACAACCACTAGCACTCCCTGAGTTCCAGAGTACATGTAAACGGTTACTGTAAAAAAAGTAATTGGAAGGAACATGTCATAAGTATTTACTCTAAGATATAGTTAATTTTATTACCTAATACTAGAGGAACGGCAGAGTTAAATCCTCTCCTAGCTGACAAGGGGTTTCAAGCTCCTGCTGAGGAATATCCTAAACATGTGAGGACGCTCATGTCTGGTACTTGTTCTAACCCAAAGAAAAGCTACAATTGCAAAATGGTTCAGCATTTCTAGTCAAACATGAGAAGATTATCTGATTGCACAGATAATATGAACAAAGTGAATCATGGGTACGTGATTGCACTTCTCTTGGCTCCCACCAGCTTCAGCTGAAACAAGGGAAACCTTGACTTTGTGTGCCACTTCCAAAGTGAAAAGGGATGGAAACAGCACTGGGTCCACAGAGCCACCGTTTTTCCATCAGAGCTATTCCAATTTAACAGCAAGTTCTGCTGAAGGGAAAGTCCTGCTCCTTCCTTCTCCTCTCGTCTCTCTCCTGAGCTCCTCCCACAGCCACAGCACGAGCTGTACCAGCCTCCTTGTTCCACAGGAGCTCACCCACAGAACACCTTCCAGCCCAGCTCCGACTCAACACTGCAGAACCGCTCCCACAGGCCCCATAGCAGGGGACAGGGACACAGGGCAGGGGGAGGGAACGCGGTTCCATTTTCCACAGTAATTAAGACACTTCACAGCTTACCAGCCAAAGACAAGAGATACACTGGAATCTACTAAAGCAAAAAGCAATAACCTAGACCATGGTTTTCTCTGCTTTGTCTTTATGATCGGAAAAAGAAATTGTTTTCTCATGCAACTGCAACTGTCACCACTCCTTTGCCACCCACTGCTTTCAAGCTACAGCTTTGAAGACATTTTTTCTCCCAGATTTGGTCCATCTTCTGTGTGAAAAGCCACCCATTTCACCCCACCATCACATACCTTCCCACTTTTAGCCCTCCAGCACCTCTTCACACCCTGCCCATTAATGTTAATGCTCTATTATCCATCTTCAACTTCAAAACAACACAACTGGCTGCTCACCACCGACCGAATCAGGGCTACAGAACAAAGCAAACCAAAAAACAGATCAGCATCTCCTTACCTTCTGTGCTTTATCCTTCTGAAATACAAAGACAGGAGGAGCAATGGCAGGTTTTTCTGTAAAGAGAGAAATCATTGGGTTTTCTTCCAACCACATTCATTGACTAATATGAAAATGTTACGTTCTATGATGCTTTTACTGACAATGAGTCCCCAAAGCAGTTAAATCCGTTACACAAACTGCTTCCACCAGCTCCTGGTAACACATAATTAAAGGACTTGCTCTTCAAAAGGAAGGAGTGTTTTATGAACAAAAATACAACAGATATCCAAAAGCTGTTTGTCTTCTCCCTCCAGGTGTCTCTGTTTCAAACCAGTACGTCGGTCCATCAGGAGGAAGAGGCCCTTTGCTGCAGTATTTGCTTTTTCAACACGAGTTTTGCAGGCAAAGGCTTTTCCTTCCCATAGTAACACCTAAATGCAAAGGGAGTTTTGCTGAACACATCCCTTCCTTTCTGAAAGGTCCCCTAACCCTGGCACTCATTTACACCTGTATTTAATTACCATTGAAACCTTCAGAAAGGCCCTAAACCTGCAACATTTGCAGGTCTACAATTTAACCCAATTTTCCCATGTGTGTTGTTACAAAGGGACCAGTCTTTTCTGCAGAATTTAAGAGCACATCTACCACCTGCTTGAAGTTCTGATTCAAGCATTAGCAGGACACTCTTTTCTAAATAAGCACATCAACATTTAGTCTTCAGAGCAGAATTCATTTCTACAACCAGTGTACGTTTTCCACAGTCCTTAATGACCTCAAAACTACCTCAATGTCCTTAATGACCAAAACAGAAAGGGGGGGAAGGGAGGACTAAAGCAGAAGTGAGTTTTCCTGAGAGTTTAACAAACTGATACACCTTGTGCATGAGTGATATGTGAAGAGAAATGGCACGTAGACCATGCAGTCAGCAACCCCTCTGTGTGCGTAAAGGAGCTAAAGAGGAGTCGAACATTTCTGTCTGTCTTCAGATGAGGCTGCTGTGAAACGATGACATCCAGGGAGAGCTGCGTTTGGGCTAAACGTTCCACCTTTGCCATTATTTAATCTTGCAAACAAGGAAAGACATTTCAGAAAATTAAAATTTTTTAAAACTGTCAGTACTCAGAAGGTTGCCATAAAGCAGAAATGTAAAACCATCAAGAAGAGTTACCTTGAGCCTTAAAAAAAGGGACGACAGTAACACAAAATCCTCCCTAACTGAGCTGCAGCACCAGTAAAGCACGGGGGGCAGCATGGAGGGAAAACGGATGAGATCGTCCATTTGGGAACTCCCACCTATTAGATCAGTTTAGCTCAAAGAGTGGAACTTTACCTGACAAATACATAAAAACAATGAAAACTATTCCAAGAACTCCGCATATTTATCTGTGAGGGTGGAAAAGCCTCCTTCCACTCTTTTGTGGGTCTAACTCTGAGATAACCCAGCAAAACCACCGCAAGACTCATTTCGCAAGACTGGCCTAACTTGTTCTACAAAAGATAAAATTAATCATGAAATAAAGCTCCTTACTACAGCATTTTGCCTGCTTTTTTTTCCCTTTATTTTCTACGTTCTTCATCAAATACTGCTGAATCTTTAAAATGCTTATGAATGAGAGCAGCGCTGACAAACAGCTCAGAAATGAAAAATCATCTGCCAACAACGGTCAAAGACTGAACTGCTGTACCTGTCCCAAACAGAAGTCTGTCACGACCAGCCAGGGATCCGGTTTGATTTCCTGATTTCAGCAGAACCTGCCTGGGGGAGACTCCACTCCTGTGAGGTCCAAGCTTTTAACCCTTTCCTCAGAGGGACGTTCATTTCTTTATACCACATTTGGTAAACTTTAGTATTCATTAACACTATAGTTACAGCAACAAGTAGCGTGAATTCTACCAAACAAGTTTTATCCAATACTGCCCAAGCAGCCAATAAAACGCTGTTCTAGTGTCCTCCCCTCTCAGGGATCTGCCTGAAAGCGGGACCTGATGGCGTAGGGTACAACATACAAGAGATTCCTGTACCAAACACCACTGTCACCAAAGAGGACCCAATGGAAAAGAGCTGCTTGTCTGTTTAGTGCTTAATAAAGGATTGAGGTACTGAGAAAATAAACCATAAAAAAGTAGATCCAACAGCAATGCAAAGTGCAGAGGAAACGGGATGGATGGCAAAAGGCCTGGATGAGGAGCCAAAGAAGCTGATGCAAAGGAACAGGACAAAATAGGAGATTGAGTCTGGTGATGGAAAACTGAGTCCTCAGAAAAAAAGAACCAGGATGCCAGGAACAGCAGAAAGCTCACAGGAAAAAAAAACATTGGAAGGAAGAAGCAAAGAAGAAAATGGAGTGCGGAAAAAGAGTAGTCAAGGTTGTGTCCAGCTATGACAAACGAGACTGGGAAAAGCAGCCGGTAAAACAAACCCTGACCAGTCCTGTTAGTCAAGGTGGATAAGACAACCTGCCCATGCAACCATGAGAGTTCCTCTCCACTGAAGGACACAGTCCTCCAGCACCCACGATCTCCAACCTCACTATTACTCGTGCTGGCTGCGAGACCAACTGACGTGACAGCATCTGCCAGGAATGACGAGACAGCAGGATCTCACAGCCACCAGCTTTGCCAGGGCTTAGTCAGGCTCGTTCTTCCAGGGGAGCTTTGCACCAATGCCTTTCCAAAGCCTGCAACACACCACACTGCTGGAAACATTTCCATAATTCCAGCCCAAGGCAAGAAGGGATCACTAGACTGTCTAATCTGACCTTCAGTAAACACTGAGCATAAGTCTTGTTTGGGGGCAACATTTTCAGAGTCATCAATTACTGAATACATTGAAAGCAAAGTATTAGTGCCCTCAATCATCCCTTACCTCAACTGGCAAAAATCTCCAGTGCCAAGTTTCCCATTCAAATCTCTGGCTTCAGCTTTCAGTCCTGATGCCTTGTTACAGTTTTGAATGGATTTAAGTAGTAAGAACTTTATAGTATTTTGTGGTTTTCCTCCATAAAGCACTTACACAAACCATGTTTTCCTCCCAGCTGAAAAACCCCAAGAGGTTTTGATTTTGTAGAACAGAAACACACATGTTAGGTGGTAGCTGGGTCTCTCCCCCCATGGCGAGCATGGCAGCTTAGTGAGTGCTGCTCCAAAATGAGAATGACACTGTCACTTGTACCAGCCGACATCAGAGGTGTCCTCGGTCACATCCTCACTTGGCAAGCATGAGGCTGTTCCACCAAGGTGTCTGGAGGATGACCAACAGTAAAATGAATCTGTTGGGCCCACAGAATAGTCATCATGTTAAAAGGAAAATAAAGCAGGATAAAGGAAGGAAAAATAAACCCCCAACCTGCAAACTTCAGGTATGATACATGTAAAACATGAGAGCTTCTCCTTTACCTGAGAGCTGAACAAACACAGCACATACTACTTAAAATTTGTGGAAGAGACTTGGTCTTTCTCCAGACAAGGAAACAGAAACAAGGCAAAACAAGGAGCTGGAGATGCAGAAACAACGTCAAGTTTTCAATGAGTCAGTCTCGGTAAAGGTGTCCTGAGAAAGCCCACCCGTAGGAAGGAAAGCAGACCTTCAGACCTTACGGTCAGAGACAGCACGTTCTCAATCTGAGGATCTGGAACTTGCACAAACCACAAGGTTTCTTTGAGTAGTGGCAGACCGTCAAACCAGCCTGAAAACCAACCGAATCCACAGAACTCCTTCCTGCAGCTTATGCACAAGTTTCAGACTTTTCAAATTGCATGAACAATAACAAAAACCTCCGGAGCTGGGTCCACAGGCAAAGTTCCTTTCACACATCTCACTGGCCAGTCATTAACTACCAAAATAAGCCCTAGGTGCTGTCAGGAAAATGTGTGTACCATTAAACCTGCTCAGTGGCTTCACAAACTTTGGAAACAGAAAATTCCACCTGAACGGTTCAGGCAGAATTGAGGTACCATCCTCAAGTCACAGATACTACAGGTGACATTTTTAATGCAGATACAGAACCAAACTCCATGATATCAACCATGTTTCCCGCAACTAGACAAAACATGGCCTTGTTTTACCTCTCCCCCAGTTCACACCAGTGCAGCCACAGCAGATGGCGACATCTCTAGCAGCCACAATAGTTATTTTTGCAATACAAAGTTCAGTGTAGTATGAAATGACCCATTATGGAGAAATCCAAGAGGTATTTTGAGTGTAAAGATGAAAACACCCTTTTGAATCCACATTTGAAGGCCAGACAACTGAAAAGGCACATGGGGGAAAAACCCCCAAACTGGAATATTGCAGAGGGGCACTTCTCCGCATAGTTCCCAGGCTCATGGAGTAAATCCTACGGCAAAGCAGCGACAAAGGCCACAAAAACATTCTCCTCCTCCGCCACCGAGACCATCACGTCTCTACCACAAGAGCACAGGAGAGTTCAGGTTGGAGGGACCACAGGAGGTCTCTGGTCCAACCTCCTCCTCCAAGTAAGCTCGGCAATGGAGTCAGACCAAGTTAATCAGGTTATCCAGGCTGGTCTTAACTTCCAGGGATGGAGCCTGAGCAGCCTCCCAGGTAATCTCTTCTACTGCCTGACTGTCGTTATGGTGAAAAAAAAACCCCAAACCAACCTCTTCCTTGTAACCAGAGCAAAAATCTCACTCCACCTCTTGTCTTTTGTCCCTCCAACACACACCACGGCGATGGGCCTGGCTCTGCCATTTTAATAACCTCCTCACAGACCCTGGAAAGCTCCACGCATGCCTCTCTGAAGCGGCCTTTCCCCTAGGCTGAAGAAGCCCAGCTCCTGCAACCTCTCCTCATAGGTCACAATGCAGAGCGCCAACCATCTGGGTGACTCAAATCCATCCTTTGAAGGAACCCAGGCCCCACATCATGAAAACAACTCTCAAGCCCTCACCAGACCCTCACCAGCTAGATTATTACATAGTGAATTTATTTTCAAAACTAAGAACTACACTGTTTTAAACATTCTCTTTTCATATTTACTTCAAGTTACATTTAAATAGTGGCTGACTACACGGAAACCTGTATGAGAGGCAGAAAAAAACCACAGAGGAACTTCCAGGCAAGCAAGTCCTTGCTGGGATCTGAAGAAGCGATCTTCAGCGCTAACAGCATACAAGTTGAGAACAACTGCTCTGACACCACCCCAGAGAAAGAGTTGATCATACCTGTGAACAGTGTTAAAAAGGGGAACAGCAATTACGTTGCTAACTCACCAAAAATATTCAGAGTGGTACTTTATTGCCTGTGAAAGGCTTATCTGAGGGTCAAGAAAAATTTAAGTTCAAAGTGAAGTTTGATTATGCTTATTTATCAGCTCAGGCCTTGAAAAAAATCTTTCACCTTAATACTATTTAAGTGATAAGGGGCAGAATAAACTTGCTAAAAAAACATACTAAGCAATAGAGGCAACGTGCAGCCCTATAAAATCCTAAAGGTGCGGATAACAAAACAAGACTTTTCTCCTCAAGAGCTTCAACCGACTGAAGGCAATGAGCCAGCTCCCACACCACGAGGCAATCTCCAAGGAGACCCCACAAGCACAGTCCAAGCCCGCTTCATGTCCAAGTTCACGAAGCGTGACTGGATCCTTTGCAGCCGGACTTCACAAGCAATGTCATGGTGACTGTAAGTGACACCTGCCTCATCTTCAAAACTTGGGTAAGTTGTTTTCCATGAAGGAAAACATCTGATGTTCTCGTTTCCCTTCAGCAGGAGTAAGCCGCTGCTGCCAGACATGCTTCCACAGCTGGCATGGGAAGGTAGATGACGTTTACATATTTAAGATTAAATAAAAATTCCACAGTCCATATTTAAAGCACAAACCTTTTTGTGTTTGCAGAGCATGGGTTATGTCAGTCCCCAAGCCCTTGTGGCATTAACAGAAATTACTTTCTGCATTATGTCATTTTGCTATTTCAGCTCAGGTACTTCACCTAGAGCAAATGTTACAAGTCAGAAGTGGAAAAAACAAAATAGCTTATTTTCTCATGCCAGGAAGAAGGAAACCATGAGGCAGCCCAATTACTTTGCAGTGTAGGTAAAATATTTATAGAGAACTCCGAAAAGTGTTAACAAAAATTACTGAAGTATTTAGACAGTTCTATCTTGTAAATTAACTATTACTTTATGGTGTTTGGGTGTGAATTATCAGGATATCTCAAAAAAAATCAGGCCAACTAGTTCACTAGTTTACCTGAAGTAAATCACCACGGGGAAAAAGAGATCTTGTTTATAGGGTGTACAAACAACAGGGACAGTGGTGCCCAACTGCTTTTCCCCCTCAAAGCAATAACAGACCTTCCTCTCTCCGCAAGCTCCCGCAAGGCAAGAGGAATTACACGGTGAGGGCAAAAACCCCAGGAAGAGCCAGAAGAAATGTCAGCGTCATCCAGGTCTTGCAGAGGAAGGACACGTTGACTCCGAGGGAGCTGCTGTGAGTTGCTCAACTTCTGCACATTTAAGGCAGTCACACACAGTAAACTTGTTAGGATCGTGAACTGCAGGCACAGCCACTTCACAGAGCAAAATGAACTGTGTGTGGTGTCTAAGGAGAGAGTTTGCAAACACGGGGGGTGCAGGCACCTCCCAAAAGGAAATGTGAAGAAAATCATCGAGTTCCAGCCCTGAGAAAAACTTGTACCTTTTAAATGACCGAAAGAGGGTAAGAAATTCAGTCTCCACACGAGGAGATCTGTCAGAGAGCAGCTTCGGCAGCAAGTAATGGAAAACAAATCACTGGTTGGGCATTAACAGCAGGTTAATGAGAACAGCATTCGGGTTTATGGTAAGTTAACTTCACTTACGGGAAGCTGTCCAGTTCTCCCTGATCCTTCTCTGCCAGTGTGTGAAGTGCCAGTTTTAAGACAAGATCCAGCTCGAATACCAACACAGAACAGCACAGCAAAGACCTCAGAATATTCCTAATGCCATTCACCAACTACTTTATACAACAGTAACAACCGTACCTACCAAAATCCTAGTTCCCAATAACAAACTTCTCACAGTGCCGGTCCCCAAAGCCTTTATTACGTCACTAAATCTTTGTGACAAAGCCCATCAAACTCCACGTGCCTGGGGAGAAGTTACTCTCTTCATTAGTTCCACATGTACCAGCTCATCTCCTGAGGCACAACGCCAAGAGCAGGACCTGTTCCTAGGACACTTCACAGCACAAACTTCTTTGGGAAGCGGCACTTGGACCACCTCGTCCTTCCACCCTGCTCTGCAGCAGAGAAACCCCCCTTCATCCAATAACCTTCTGCCAGGATACAGCTCGCCATCAAAGCACTGCAAAGA
Organism: Bucorvus abyssinicus; assembly: GCA_009769605.1. Classification (NCBI taxonomy): domain Eukaryota; kingdom Metazoa; phylum Chordata; class Aves; order Bucerotiformes; family Bucorvidae; genus Bucorvus; species Bucorvus abyssinicus. The sequence continues at coordinate 11,598,662 of CM020055.1, forward strand.
GGCAGCTGCACAGTTTCACCAACTCACTGGAGAAAAAAGGAAGGGAAAAAACTCAAGGAACGATTAGACTGAAGAAAATGGAGCAATTCTGAGAACATTAGAGGGAATGCTTGTAGCTTTGAAGAAAAGCATCACAGAAAGAACATCCATTAACACTGTTTGAAGACTTGAAGGACACTGGTTGAATAGTTCCCTGGAGGCAGTACTGACATCTCCATGGTGATTTAAGACAGACATTAGACTAAGAGCAACATCAGAATCTCGAAGGTAAAGATAACTGCTATACTGGTGGAAAAGGGAAAACCAATGATTAATTGAAACGAAGGGGTGCCGTGGTTACAAGAGCTTTGCATCAGAGAGCTGAAAGGACACAGGCAGAACAAACCAGCACTTCTGAAGGCCAGAAGAAGGGTTGTTGCAGTAATCAAACAGGTGAGAGTCTGAGTTTCACTTGCATGAACAGACAAGAGAAGCTGTTGCTGAGACACGCAAAGCAAAAACAACCTGCAGGAATGACTGAAACCTCCTTCTAGGTATGTGTGTCTACCATGTGTCAAAGAATAATTAGCTCCACACCTCAGAATGGAGCATGATTGAGACAGCACTTGTCCAGATCAGTCAAGATTAAGGAATATTAAGAGCTTTGATTTAACCACACTCGGTTTATGAACATGAGCATTTAGCTATCAAATGCTTCAAACAAGAGAGGATTGATGTGAAGCAGAAGATCAAAGAATTATCAGTTACAAACAGACAGTTCCTATATTCCAATGAAAATACCTGGGCATAAGGAAATAAAACACTCACCTACAATGCTGGAAAAATAAACCAGACTGATGTGCTCAAGAATAAGGAGAACACAGTCAAAGTCACTTAAGAACATCATTGCTGTACCAGAGACAGCAAAGGCAGCAAGGAGAAAGACTATGGGATCCACCAACATTCAGCAGATGGATGCTAGTTCCAGAAAATACGTGTTTGGAGTGCTCTGGAGGACAAAGAAGAGACACCTCAAAAATGGAACCGGAGGAACGAAAACACCAGACAATGCGGCCAATGCTATTAGAATGAGGAGGAGAACAACAGTTCAGAAGAATATTGCTTAATCTTACAAAAGATTATATCACATTCTTAATGCAAGGAGTAAGAGAAGAGCAAAGATGAAAATGCCAGCTCTGGAAGGAGATGGGAGCACAAACTAAAGAGATTAGCAGGTGAGGGAAGTCACTGGAGGCTCTGAAGAGGAGAAAAAGGAAAATGAGATGGAAAAGGATGGATGGCACCACACTTCCCATCCCCCAGACAGTCTACTCAGCTATGCAGAAAGACAGAGGCAGCATCAGAAGTCAGCCCCAAAAGATGCGATAAACACTGGTGACTTGGAATTCACCACCAAGGGTAAAATTTCCCCACTCGAACAGGGTAGCAAACCGAGGGGCTGGCACACCTGAGACAGCCATTTCCAAACTTCTAGTACTAAAAGCACACAATAAACCATCCCAGTTTACTGTAAGATAGTTCTAACAACAGTATGCAAATACTGTCATTAAGTTTCCCACAAACAGCCATTACACATTTGACTACTGACTACCATTCCTGAGACCACTCATCGTGCTTGCTTGGACACTGACAGCTTATCTCGAGGCTGGGAGCCGACAGCCCAACATCCGCTACATCACAGGATCTGTCAGATACCTTCAGTGTAATTCGGTGTTTCTCCACTCATAGACTCCATCTCCAACAACATAGATTTGCTTCCTGTTAACATCAGAACAGTAACTGCCACTGGTAGAGAGTTCCTATGTAAGAAACAATCTCAAAAGAAGAAGCCTCACAGACTGTCGTTTGTCTCCTGCAGGGCATTTCCCCCCATTTCATTAGCTCAGAAGAACGACGAGAAACAACTGGGATAAACGTGGTTTCGCAGAGACTTGAGGGAAATCAGCCATTGTGAAAGGCAAACTGTTGATGCCACTGTCACCTGAACAACATCCTACTCACCCTACAGCAGAATACCCAAATCCTACAGGACTGCAGCCTATGTTTTCCCAAGCCCCTCTGGAGCAAAACAAAACCACTAGTTCTTTACTTCAGAGGTTTTCAGCTTAAAAAACCCCCTGTATTATTATACTTCACGTAGTCTTACATAACTGCCTCTCCTACTTCCTTAGCTAAAGGAAGGATTCACACGAGTGAAAGTTAAAGAAAGATTTACAGCAGTCCTAAAGTTAGGAACAATGACCCCAAAAATCAACTGGACAAAGAGGGATTCAAAGCAGCTCAGAACTCCCCTGGGAGAGAGGCAGAGCGCTCACGGCCACGCTCCAGCAGCGGGCGCGTTCCCCGGGGTCGGCAGGGCTCGCTCTCCGCGCTCCGGGAACTCGGCAGCAGGGACCCGCCGGCGGCCGCCGCGCCCCGGGAACCGCCGCGCCACCGGCCCGGTGCCACCATCCGGCGGGAGGCACCTACCGGCGCGGCCCCAGGCCGCCGCCCCCAACCGCCGCGGCAGTGCGGACGCCCGCCCCGTAGCTGGGCCCGCAGGGGCGGAACGGGGCCAGCGGGGAACGCGGCGGCCTGGTCGGGCGCTCCCTTTGTCCGGCCGCTCGCCCCAGAGGGGCCGGGACACAGAGAGGCCGCAGGGAGGGGGCACTTCCGAGGGCGGGCCCGGGCCCGGGCGCGCCTCTGAGAGCGGATCGCAGAGCCGGGGTCTGGCCGGGACGACGGCGGCGCAAGGCCGGGCCGGTGGCGGGGCCGCGGCCGGCCCCGCTGCGCACCGCCAGCACCCGCCTACCTTCGTTCGCCAGGTCCGCCATTTTACTTCCTCAACCGCGCCCACAATGCACCGCGCGGCCGGACGGCTGCCACTTACCGCGGGCCCGGCCGGGCGGCGCATGCGCCAATTAACGGCCACTCCGTGGCGGCATCGCGCATGCGCGCCTGGCTCGGCCGGGCAGCGGACGCTCCGCATGCGCGGCGCGGCGCGGGGCGGAGTGGGGACCGGCGTCCGGTACGTCCGCCGGCGGGGCCGGGCTGTCCGGGGTCTCCTTTGGGGCCGCCTCCGGCTCTGCCCGGCGGAGCCCGTGGTGTCTGCGGGGCGGCTGGGTCCGGCTCCAGCGGGGAGCTTGGCTGCAGTCTCCCGGTGGCGACAGTTCTGGGGACCCCCGTGAGCCCGATCGCTCCCTGCGGCCCGCTCCCCGTGTCGGCCTCCGGCACCGGCGGTCTTCGGACTCACAGGCCTCAGCCGTGCGAGACCAGCTGCCAGGGCTTTTTCTGCTCCCTGCCTGGCCCTGCCCTCGCTGCCTCCGTAGGACCCAGAAGCTCACTCCATGAGTTAAACGGATCCTTGATTCACGTTTTAATAAAGTTCCTCACGGTTACGACCCAGCGAGGTTCACTGGGCAGTAATTCCCATGCAGGTGTTCCTGTACAAGCCCTGAGCATCCCTTCCCGAGCCTTTTCTCCAGGCAAAAGGACGCAAAACCTTTCAGTTCCTGGCAGGTTGCTGCTCCATCTAGGAGATCAGTGTTTGCTGTTCTCTGTGAGTGCCAACTGTTCCTTCTCCAGAGCTGTTCACGCTGCTCAAAAACATCGCAGCACCGTGGCTTATATGGCCACAGAATTAGACTGTCTAGTGAGTATGGAACAGAGACGGTGTAGTATATAAGCACAGCCTGGTACTCTCGTCATCCTCTTAATGGTGCCCATATTTTGTTGGTTTCTGTGCTCTGCACCGGCCTCCCCTGACTGCAGGGACTAGGGCTCTGCTCACTGCTAAGGGAGCCGACAGCAGCGAGCTCGGAGGTACACACCGAGAGATCCACGACGTCAGTCTTACCCCTAAGGACTGCGCTGAGGCACTGGCGCGTGCCTGACGTTCGAATACGTCCCTCCCAAGCTATCCCAGCAGGGCAGAGCAGAATCCGAGGGCTGGGCTCCGGGTCCCTTTTGCACGTACCGTGTATCTAAACCAGCTGGTTTAGCTGCTCGAATTGTCCGTCAGGAATACAGCAGGACTGGCAAAAGTTGGTAAGAATAAAGGAATGGCACCAATTTAGCACAAATCCAGGACACCTACCTTTAAATCAGTGTCTGTCGTCAGCATTTGGTGGAACTTTTCTGTGGATCAAACAATACTGTTTGGAGTTGTATCTTCACCAGTGCAGGCTGCATTAGCTGTTGAATGAGCAACACAGTGGGCACAAGAAATCCAGGTTACCACCTGGTTACCACTTACTACCTGGCTGGATTCTTCCCACACTTGCTGGATGGGCCATCTCGTTCCTCCTGGATCCGGTACTCAGAACCAAGGAAGGGCTGTTTGGGGATGTGGTGATCAATGGCGGTGTTGGCTATAGCAACCATGAAATTGTGGCCTTCAGGATCCTGAGGGGAATGAGAAAAGCAAAGGGCAGACTACAGACCCTTCGAGAAAAGCGACTATGAGTTCTTCAGGAAAAGGTGAGGGGAGATTCTGTGGGAAGCAGCTCGGAAAGACAAAGCTCAAGAGAGCTGGTGGCTCGTTAGGGACCTCTTCCTCCAAGCACAAGAGCAGGGAAATAGGTAGATGTGTCAGGAGGATCCAAGATGTAAAATAAAAGGGACACGACAGAGAAAATCCTTCAAGGAAATTAATAATAATCAATACTAATTAATTATTCTGTGTTTGGAGCAGAGTCTGAATACAAAGCATCTGAATGCAACACCAGATGCATAATCTCTGTGAGGGGGCTAAAGAGGGCAGTTGGGCAGTTAACTCCTCAGTGAGCACCACTGCATCTCCCTGGAGAGCAGAAAACGTGGAAAGAACCGGGCTGTCGTGACTGTCTGTCCAACACCCTGCTCACGAGGTAACTGTGGAAAGCTGAGCAACCTTCACGCCCTCTTCATGCGAAATTTTGAGCACTAGTCTACACAGGACCAGGGTTTTCGTTGTGATGGGTAAAGCTGCAGCTCCCCTCAGAAACTAAACACTTTTCAGGGACTACATGCAACTTTGGACAGCTAACGACAGCCAAGAAAATATGCAGCAAGCACCTAAGAGCACAGGAGGTGCGATCACCTGCCCAGCAGGGCAGGTCCTGGTGTGATCACCTGGACCAGCAGGGCAGGTCCTGGTGTGATCACCTGGACCAGCAGGGCAGATCCTGGCATCTGCGAGCAGGCAGGGCAGAGAGCAAGGAGAAAGAGCTGCAGAAGGGCTCTAGGCTAGGTCTTTGAGCAGCTCTTGTCACACACCAACACTGCTAAGGCAGAACTACCCCCAGGCAGCACTCCTGGAACTCTGGTCATGAGGCTGCAGCATTTTTTATTTGATCCCAGTGACTTAAAGTTGGTTTTGTCTCCTCTGATCGTGGCCTTAGACTTTATCAGCTTTGTAAGATGATTTCGCGTCGTGCACATCCGCTGGCTGTGTACAGGGCTGGGCAGCTGAGTGACATCCCGATGGCAGCTTGAGTCTTCGTGTGTGCCTCCTTCCTGGAGAACTGGATCACGTCTGGTGCAGAGATGTAGCCGAACACATGAGCATGTCTCTGACACACGAGAACCATTGTTTTCAGGGATACACCATAAGGCTGATGTAGCTGCAGGTTTTATGGAATTAAGTTCCTGTCCCCAAGCAGACATGTCCTACAAACTGAGCCAAACACTAATGCTGAAGAGGTGTGAGAGTAATTACCCATTATGTGAGTATCTAAAAAACAATAATTACATTTTTAATTTCAGCCTTTACTGATATCCATGACGGAAAAATTCACTTCAGAGCCTTAAAGCCTGTTAAACCTTTAAGGAACGGTGAAGACACTTTTACCATGGAAATGTTGGGCAACTTTAATTATAGGAATTCCCGTCCTGCGCTTCTCTAAGGAGTAGGTGGTACGCGCAGGGTGGGTGGCATGGCCTAGTTAAGGGAAGGGATTTAGCACGAACGTACCTCAGAAAGTTACACTCACTAGACCTTAAGATGTCACAGCAGGTCGCAGTGTGTTCTCTATTCACGGTCTAATTAGAGCCCCTACTTCTCCAGCATCATTAACATGGGAGGAAAATTAACAGTTTTACCCTCACCAGAGTTTGGAGGCCGGATTCTGATTTCATTTACCTTCAGGTAAGTCTATAATAACACCAGGGTAAGTGTGATTCCGGCACTTTATCGTTTTGGTAAAAAGTAAACTCCACCCACAGCAACTTTACAGTTCCTGTGACTTTTAGAAATTAATTACAAGAGTTATCTGTACCCGGTGAGCTTGTCAACTTGCTGATATAACTAGAATCTATTTTGGGAGCATGCCATTAAGATACTATAAATGCCAGACTTTCTGATTAGTACTATTGTTAGGTCAGCATTTCTAAAGGGACATGGCCTAAAAGTCACTATGACTTTGACAAATTAAATATTTTTCCGTGGCTGAGCTCTCAAAAAAAAAAAAAAAAAAAAAAGAGAGAGAATACCCCAACCCACCCTGTTTGAAAGCTTTTCTGCTTCTGAGCCTTTGTTGTTTGGATGAGCCGAGACCCTGATAGGTTTACGGAGTGTTGTGTTCCATGGCGTGGTAGCAAAACCATCGCTTGGCTTTTTGACCCGTGGCTGCAAGCACCCATCAGCAGGGCAAGAAATGGAGGCTCGAGAGTGAAGCCAGCACCACCATAACCATGATCTCATTGCCAGCCCTATCGCTCTGCCACTGCCTGGACAGGAACGTAGTCGCTAGATGTTCACACACTGTAGGTCAGTGAATACACCTCCTGGTCTGCTGGTGATGACAGACCTGCGTCAAGCAGGAAGTTCTACCAGAGGCCTCCAGAGGTCCCTTCTACCAGCACTTCTGTGATTCCCAGCGGTACAGGGACCATTATTGATTGGGAATCGTATCCAGGGCTCTGTGCAAGTCAGGTTCCGCTGGAATCGATCAAGTGGAAAACCTGTTTTTTTGACTTGCCTCCACACTGATGGGGTTATTCCTCAGGGGACTCGTTTCTTATGGCATGAGAGAGCTGGCAGGGACAAGCAGCCTCAGGAAGGACAGGGCTTCCTTCTTCAAGAGCAGCAGGGGTTTATGTCCACCTTGACCAATGCCACGGCCTTTCCCAGCTGCCAGACCATTTGTGGGTCTTCTAGAGCCACTTCAGAATGTTTCATTAGACCGTGATCCTTCTTGTGACAGCTGAGACCTCCCGTGGCATCGTGACCCTCAGCCAGAACCTGCCGTGTTAATGACTTTGGGTTGTTGAACAGCTGCCAAGCCACAGATTTACACACGTTTGCTCGCTGGGAATTACTACAATAAAGAAAACACAACTGTTGGCGTGATTTCAAGGCACCGGCAACTGTGAAGGCAGGGGGTCATCACTGGAAACTGAGTTATGCATAAGCTGTTGTGAGGGTCTTCAACAACACGACGGGGATGTTGGCTACCACTGTGAATGTTTTCAGACGTTCTAACTCAGCAGGTGAATTGTTACGAAACATTGATTTCCCCCTTAGGGAGGACTAAGCCATAGGTCTTTCCCTGAGGAAGCAAAGCCATCGATCTTTCTCCGGCTGTAAGGAAGGAGGTCACCTGGCAGTTTTGAGGAACCAACCTACACAGCCTTGTCTTTTCTCTGGCATCTGGTATAGTTTCGGAAGGCTTTCAGGCTGTTCTTAAATTCAGTTCCTTCTAGTATCCTCATCCACAAAGATTCACAATGATTTCAGAGGGAAAAGCTACAAGGTGAAATACTCACTACGGTGAAAGGATCAAAGGTCCCGTCAGTGGATTGATTCACGAGTGGAGCTACTCACAGGCTCAATGCCCTGCAGAACCGAACCTGGCTTATAAAAATAACGGAATACTGGGGTCTCACTCAGCATTTCCAGGAGCTGTATGTGAGTTCAGCTGCAGACCCGGTACCAGAATGGGGCAGCACTACACTGCCATGGAGGGGACTGGCTTTTGTGGTCATTGCTTGGCAGGTAACGAACAGACCGGCTGCGTGGAACTCTCGAATTGAAACGTCTTGCTGCTGGCACACAGCCCTGCTCCCCCAGGCATGGCTTATGGCTCGGCTCAGAAGAGCTGCCTGGTCTCCACGGCCACGGCGTAGCCCTCTCCCATGGCTGTGATCACCAGCACCCACTAGATGGTGGTCTGGGATAACAAGAAGGAGGAGAGGACCCGGTGCTGCTTGCCATGAGGGGCTGAAGGGATGTGCCAAAACACAGGACCTGTGGGCACAGCCCTAAAAATGCCACGGGGGGGTCATGGAAGCTGCCTTCCTGGGAAAAGCTGGAGTTTTCTCTTGGAGGAAGCAAGCTGGGTCGCCCCAGCGTGCAGCTAAGCTCAGTCACAAACACAAAGAAAATCCTCGTGGTCTGCAGGTCACCTCTCTAATCCACTTACAACGTGAATGCTGCTGCCGAGCTTTGACCCTCCAGGCACACTGGTCCAGGACTTGTGTCACACTGGTGGTCCTCAGAGATCTGTGTGGGTTCTGCATGACGCCAGAGCCTGAAGGTGTGAGCAAGACTTTCAGTAATCGGGGCTATTCAGGGGCTGAACTAAAAGGCTTAGACATCCCACTCACCTCCCTGCCTTGCTGGGAGACCCTCGCAGTTTGAGCCCGTGCTTGGCACAACCTGAGAGCTGAAGCGCAAAGAGCACCTTCCTCTGCAGCCAGCACAGCACGCGGGCGAGAAGGAGCTTTACACCCATTCTCTGCCCAGACTGGAGAGCACTTTTTTCCTAGGACTTTGTTTTCTTGCTTTCCCAAGGTGGTGGAGCAGTGCTGGCATACAGACCAGTGAGGTGGTGAATCTCCATCCTCAAAGAGTTTCAAACTCAACTGAACCAATTCCAGCTGAGGAACCTGACCTGACTTTGAAGGCAGCCTTGTGTCAAGCAGCAAGTTAGAGTTCAGAATGTCCTGCCTTCTCTATGCCTTTCTGTGATTCTGTGCTATGTTTGATCTCTCTTGTTCTGAAAAGACTCTCTGGAATGAGCTGGGCGGGTAGAAGGGGAAGAGGACATGGGCTGTTATAAGTGCCTGTCCGTCTGAACAGGATCAACGTCTGAACAGGGTCAATAGGATCATGTAAGACCACATTTGTGGTGTTTGATCCCAGAGTTCACTCCCAAAGGTGCAGACACACAGCTCCAACCTCCAGACACTGGCAGCTGCTTTTTATTGGAGCATCTTCCTTCTGAACGTAACCACTAGATGGGGAAGCAAGCACTTGATTTTTCCGTTTCTTTCTGAAAAACTTCACTTCTTTGGTTTTCAGAGAACCCTACAATTCACCGTGTTCTTGCCTCTCTCTTTAGCGTCCCTAAATGGCCACCAGCTCCAGCACCCTGTGCTGTAGCACCAGACCACGGGATCTCAGCCCCTCTGAGTTCAGAGGTGCTGCACTAGACCGCAAAAGAAAGGCTGTAAACCTGGTGGAGCATCGTGCCCGGGTTCAGGTCTGCAAAGGCTGGAGAGCCGGAGCCAGGGCAGACATTTACCAGACAAGTTTGTGGATACTCCTGCAAACAGTCCGTACCGTTGGTCTCTTCTGTCTTCTTTACCTCCGTATGTTTTTAAAGATTCTCTCACAGTCTGGAACATTTTTGCCTGTGACAAAAGTAGTCGAGGCCTGTCTTGGCTTCAGATGGAGGTAGGAGGGCTGTAAGTGATGTGGCTGTCACGGAGGCAGGCTGTGAAAACTGCAGGTCGCCTCATCGGCTTTCACCCAGCGGAGGTCACGTCTGTGAAAACTGGTCCCTGCAAATTAGCTGAGAAGCACTTAAGGTTGGTGATCTCCCACCGCCTCGCTAGAGTTACGGCGAATCCCTTCCACCTGCCCTCCGCATCCTTCTTTTTCTCGGTGTTTCTGTGATACAAAGTGTAGTAAAAGTCAGACAAATTAGTGTATAATGGGCACAAAAACATCCTGTCCTGCCTTTCTTTACTTGTCCTGCCGAGAGGATTGCAGATTTGGAGAATTAGCACATTCCTGAGTCTTGCTGGTTTATTACAGGATGGTCACTGTGGTATGTAACAGGCACTACTGCAGGAAAAGTTTCCTAAGGAGATCTGAAATGCTGCCAGTGAGCAAACCAAAGCAACCTTTCGGCTCTAATCACACTCCAAAGAGGCTTTGCTTTGAGTTCTGCATCCCCCTTTGGATGCTGCAGACTGCAGAAAAGCTGTGGAGCAACTGGAGAGTCAAGGCAAGAGCAGGAGAACATCACCCATGAGGAGAGACAGACGGATTTTCAGTCAAACCGGGGTGGTCTCGGTGGCTTCCCCTGCAGTAAGTCCACAGCGTACAGATCTGTGCTGGGTGTGTTCCATGGTGCTGGGTCAGTGCTGTGTCCCACAGGCACCTGCCAGCCCTGCCTCAATTTCCTCCTCTGGCTCTTCTGTACCACGTAGTGTCTGCACAAACTGCATTGGACCCAGCAAGGACCCAGAGCGCTCACCACTGGGGATGGCCCGTTGGGTAGATGACACCCCTGAAACGCCCTGCCGAGACAGAGCAGAGCCTGAATCCAGCTCTTGTGAGTGCATTCACTGCAGAGCGAGCGGGCGCTTCCAAACTTCGCTCTGTAAGAGGGAGATTTAGAACTGCTGATGACAAACCACTATGAGGCTTATTATTGTGACAGGGGAAAAAAAGAAAAATCAAAGTGATTTCTCTATAAAGCTGTTTCTCAGCGGCACATTACAATAAAGGTGATTTCTCTACTGAAACAGTGCTGGTATCTTGGACTAGTCTGGCATTTTTCTAAGGTGATCATTTGCTGTAGATATGGAAATGATCGTTCTTACTGAAGGAGTAAGTGCACTTACTCAAGGAGTAAGCTGCAGGGCCTGTGCGTTGTACAGGACATGGCTGGAGGTCAGATGTGCTGCTGTCTCTCTCCACTGACGACCTGCTGCACGGCAGGACCTTTCAGGAAGGATCCCACCAGAGCCTTCAGTGAGGCCCTTGTGGTGCCAAGGGAAGTGCTCAACCTCTTGAAAGGAAAATAAGGAACAGCCTCATACGCTGCAGTGCGGCATGTATAAACACCACAGTGTCGCATCTCCTGCACGTCCAGGAGTGCATTCCCAGTAAGGCAGCACGTCTGCAGGACGTCCCACAGCACCACGCAAGAGCAACCGCACGGTGAGCAGCCCTGCAGCGGGGTCAGCCTGGGCCAGCAGACATGGGACAAGCAGGGCTTCGGTGCCACCCCTGTGCTGCAGGTCACCACCGTAGCGTTCAGGGCTCGGGATGAAGCTTGTCTGGCCTGTCCCAGGGACCCCTGGTTGTCTGCTCTGAGCAGGTCCTCCTGTGTTTGGACTTTGCAAATGGTTCATTATTAATAGCAGACAGGACTGGTTCCAGTTTAGTCAATTTAATCCCCAGGACAAGCTCTGTCTCCTGCTGCTCTCAGCATTGCAGCACCCAGCTTCAGGCCTCCCAGCTCCTTTCTGCTTCTCCCGCCGCCGCCAGCTGCCATTGCCCAACACTCCCAGCAGCGAGTGAGCGGGGCTGAGCCCTGCCAGCGCCTGCTCTGCCCCGTGCTGCTATCTGCACACAGCGCCCGGCCAGCACCAGCCACCGCGCCTTGCCCCGGCCCTGGCTCCCAGCCTGGCCCCGGGCGCGGGAGGGCGGCAACGGGGCCTCGCACACGGGGGCCAGCAGAAGTCACAGGCACGAGACAGAATACGGAGCAAACGGTGGATGTGATGCTTGAGGCCAACTTCTCCTCTCCAAAGGATTTCTTCCCTTCTTCGCAAGCTTGGTGCCTGGCGTTGCTTTGCAGCTGGGAGCGGGCAGATGCTGTCGTTCACCTCGAGCAGGCAGAGGTTGGATCCTGAGCCAGCCCCAGCTCCCCGCTGCCTCCCCAGCCTTCCACAGCCTCTACTCCGGGTCTACAGCGTGAAGGTGTGGTAAGAACCCTGTAAAGGTAACGCTCAGACTGCCGCTCGATTTTGCATGAAGGCTGTTTTCTTTACAGGAGATGTCAGAAGTGGGCAGGGCTCCTGACCTGGGGAGGCGTTAGAGGGACTCATAAAGCCCAGGAAATACTCGTTTAGTTCTGGTTTTCAGAGATTTTGTGTCATTTCCCGTTGTCGCAGGACTGGGTGATGAGGGTGTGGGATATCTCTAACATAACTTGTGGTTACAAAGTTCACATAAACCAGGTTTTGTGAACAGCAGCTCGCACACGTCTGACCTTCAAGAAGCAGCTTTGCCTTTGGGCTCCATGTAAGTAAAGGCAGGACACTGACGGTGTCACTTCACTCAGTCCAGTCTTCAGCGTTTTCTAGCACAGCGACGCAGGACGCACATTTTAAGCAGAGCTCAAGAATTCAGTCTTGTGCTAGATGCCTGGAAATGTTGGTCAGACTGAGCGAGCATCACTTCTCCACATTCCAGTCTCTCTTCTGATACCGTATTTTAAATTAGCTGACCTGGAAAGTGCTGTCAGACCTCTCCCATCAACTCTTTTTTGAGGCAATGTTTAAACATGGGCTTGAAACTTATATATGCATCTAAAAACCTGGCTAGGGGGAAACCTATCGTGGAATTGAAGCCTTGGGAAATAACCTTGTTACTGAGCCCCTAAGTGAAACCCTTCGGAGAGCCCTTGCCTGCACCCCACTCCCCTTCTTGTCGGCGCCAAGAGCACCTTATGCTGCGGGGTGGACGCTGGGTCCCTCGGGTGATTGTGGAGCTGCTTGCGCTGTGTTTCCTTGTGCCTCCCGCGATCAGCTGCAGCAGCGGGGGCCGTGTGCCCATCAGCCAGTGAGACACCCCGTGGTTTAGCAGGAAAAGTCTGAATAATGTTATTTATTTGCTGCTTAAACCCAAAGGTTTCCATATTATTTCATGGCACGGTATTGCAGGAATCCAGCAGCAGCACGTTCAAAGCGTGAAGCAGTTTCCAGGATTTACAGCTGTGTAATTCCCATGGGGTTTATTCCCGTGGGGTAGCGCTGGGTGTACGCGGGTGACCCGGGTGACATTGCAGCCCCAGGCTTTCTGCCCAGGCTGTTCTCACCTCCTGACAGGGGATTAAACAAACCCACAGTGAGCCCAGCTGCAGGTTCAGAGGTAAGAGCGTGTGCGTGGCTGGGAAAGCACCAAGAAGAGGGAAAATTATGCACAAATAAGGCAGAGGGAGAGACGGGTGCTGGGAGCACGGGAAAGCTTTCAGATCCTCAGCCCGTCGGGAGTCCTTTGGTGTTGAAAGGCAGCTTTAGCGCTCTTTATCACTCATGGCTTGATCACCTTTAAGTAAGAAGAGACTGTTGTAAGTTGTTTGACCAATTTTGTGCAAGTTCACGGGTTTTGAGTTAATCTGGGGCAAGAAGAGGTTGTCCGGGGGTGCAGGGAGTGAAAGCACAAGACAAACTGGTTTCTCGCACACAGCATGGCCAGAGCGGGAGGAGAGGTCAGTTCTGCTGGCGTCCCTGCTCTGGAGCCTCACTCTTCGTGTCACTCTGGACTGACCGTCAGCAGTGCTAAAAAAATTATTATAAAGCAGAGCAAAGTTGACAGGAGGCTGTTCCAGAGCTACTTCTTATCGCAGTGCTTAAACAGGGCGAGCTGATAGCGCTGGTGTCCTGGCGAATGCGACACCATTCACAGGAGCAAAGCCGAGCAGCAGCCGGGTGAGCAGATAAACACCCCGCTGGCAAGGTTTGCCTCCCAAGCGCCTCGGCATGGTCTGCTGCGATGAAGAGGAGTGGAATTTTCCAGCTGGTTGCTCGGGCTGCGCGTGCCACCCCACCGTGGCTGCTTGCGGATGCCCGTTTCGCTGCAGGCTACGAACGGTGAGATTTCTCAGGGGCTTCTCCTAGGTCAGGAACAATCACTGGAAAAGTAGATCAGCGAGCTCACAGAGGAGGTGGCCTGATAAGCTGGGAACGTGCCTTCCCTTTGGCTCAGTTTCTGTAATGAGCTGTGAGACAGTTTGCGTTGCCTCTGTTGACAGCGTGCGGCCAGCACCGCTCCAGGCTCCTCCATGTGAGGCCTTGGGACCCGCACATCTGCCTGGGCTCCTTGACACCCACAGGCATGTGGGGCCCCGCTTCACCCCTCTGCTTTATCATCCATAATAGGGGATGGGGAGAAAACTCCGTCTGGGAGCCCAGCAAGGGTGCTGGGTTCAAGGCAGAGGGCGCCCCAAACGGGGTGGTTGCCCTTACAGGGCTGGCTGTGCCGCCTGCTGGCAGGGGACAGCCAGCTCCGAGCACGCTCCACGCCTACAGAGACCTTCTGAACCACAGCCTGTGTGTGCCGGGGAGCCCCAGGTACCAAATCGGTGCAGTCTTGGTGGGCAAAGGGTGCCCAGCAGACCCTTCTGTAGCACCAAATGGGGCACAGCTATCACTGAGACACCAGTGCTGGAGAACTGTGGGAAGGGAGGGATACGCTTACCCTTAAATACTTCAGAGTGATCAAATATGTAACAGGAGGGGAGAAGCTTGTGAAGCTCAACCTGATCAACCGTTAATGTGAAAGCTGGTTTGTTGACTTAAGGCTGTGTTAACGTATTCACACCTATAAAAGAGGGATGCAGCAGAGAGGCTGCTGACTGGACAAGATCTGAAGAGAGGCAGATAGCTGAATCCTTCGGTACAAGCACCATTTGCTGGCGACAAAGGCAGATAGATGCATTTATCATCACTGGCCATCCTCAAAAGGAGATTCTGTATCTTTCTGAGAGAGCTTCCAGGAAATGCTCTGCAGTGGGGAGGATGAGAAGATTCGTGCTGGATCTAGGAACCTTCGAGTTCTCCACTCGGGGGTGTTATGGCCCTTAAAGCCCTTAAGGCCCTTAAAAAGGGTAGTCAGAAGACACTGGGAGATGCCTGGAAGAAGTCTCAGGTGGATTCCAGAGGAGACAGAGACAAGATTCCTGCAAAAGAGAAAAATCAGGCTCTACCCCGAAGTGAAGAGATGCTTTGGATGCTTAGGAGCCTAAGAAACGTGACAGAAGAGTGTCATAGACAGAGTGAAATAAAGTGTCTCAAGAAAAGAGGGGTAGAGCTTTTCCTAGAGAGAACTTGAGAGAATGAAGAACAAAGTCCATCAGAAGTGGCTGAAAGCTGCTGGTTTTAGAGGATTCTGCCAGTCAGAGAGGGAACGCCAAGGGCTTTCCTCTAGATTTCCTCTAAAGCTCTGCTTCCTCTGAAGTCCCGTAGTTTTGAATCCTTCTCCTTCCAGAAAGCCACTGAGTAACTGGATAGACACCCAGGGGCAAGCAAATTGCAAAATCAGACCCCAGGAGTCAACACGCTTGGGTCTGTAGTCTAAGACGTCGCTCAGGAGGAGAAGAGGAGGAACCCTCTATCTATGTGCAGGGAGGCGTTGATTCGAGGGAGAATCTGGAAGAAACTTGGAGGTGCTGCTGTCCCAGTGACTGCTGTGGGATCATCCACCCTGACTGAGCTTTTCATACATCAGATCTCATTTGCATTTTAGCCTGTAAGACTGTGTCCGCAGGTGCTGCACGCCTGAGCGTTTGCACATCCACGTGGGTTAAGCTGCAGCCTCTCGGTGTGTCAATGGCCATGTTACCACCGACGTGAGTACGTTCAGTGCAGCTCCTCCACAGCAGCAGCAGCTCCTTCCGAATCCTCACGCATCATTCCAGGGTCAGGTAGACCCAGGCCTGGAACTGCAGTGAATTCATCACCGCCAGAAGAGAGGAATGCAGGTTCAGAAATTTTTCTAAATAGTATATTCTACTTAAAAGAAAATTAATTAACACAGGGCTATTCCTGTCCTGAAAAAGGAGGTCACACTAGATGATCACAATTGGTCCCTTTTGTCCTTGTAATACATATACACATATACAGCGTTGGGAGCTGCTGGAGAGAGCACGATGCCAGTGGTAATACCATGAGGAGAATGCCAAAGAAAATGGGCCAAGTTAAATTTGGACAAATATATCATGAGAGCAGCAGAAGTGAAGCATTTCCACCCCATCTTCCCAGCTTGGGGGAGGCAGACTTAGCCCGCAGCAGCATCAGACCAAGCGACTTGTCAGGCTTTTTGACTTCGTCCAGCGTGTACAAGTCACAGGATGCCCAGGAGGAGTCACAGGATGCCCAGGAGGAGTCGCAGGCTGTTGTTGGGAAGCCGTGCAAGCCACCACCCTGAAGTCATCGAGTGCCAGTTCAGAGGTTTCAGGTAGTCGATACGGAGCAGGGTGGACACGAAGGTGCCGTGTCGCAGTGTCTCATGCTCAGAACAAATAATCGTGTCCACTAGTGTTCGGTGTTTAAAGGACCGATGCTGCTGCTGCTGCTGCCAGGAAATATTTACTGGTTTTGTAGTGCCCAGCCACAAAAACGCAGCGGTCAAACACTGGCACACCCTGCGTGCAGCTCCGCGCCTTCCTCTCAACACAGTCCTGTCACCACGGCTGTCCTAGGGGATGCCATCGCCCTGCACTGAAGATTGAATTTCCCCCTCCATGGCTTCCCAGGGACCTGCTCACAGCCGTGTCGAGGTGCTGCTGGGGGACAGGGGTCAGTGGGGACTTGGCAGTGCTGGGGGAGCGGGGGGACTCGAGGAGCTGAAAGGTCTCTTCCAACCCAAACCGTTCTGTGATTCTATCGCCAGAAGATACCCTGGACCATGGAAGAAATCACCTCAGATTTGAGCCTTACTATGTGCAAAGCATCACAGAGATGGAATGGGGTGAGATCAGACAAGGCAGGAGTTTTTGGGATAAGAACAGATCAGAGTCGTTTCACTCTGTTCTGGGCATTCAGGTGACCGGCCAGTCTGAACTGGCGCTGGGCAGACAGCGGTGCCCAGAAATAACCCTGTGGAGAAAGGGACAGGGAAAGGCCCATCCTGGTTTCTCCCTCCTCCCAGGGCAGCTCTGTCGAGGCACGTCCTTCCTGTGCTGTCTTGAACACAGCAGGAAATATTCTCATTGACTGAATTCGCATGTGAGAGTTTAAATAAGAAGTAATGTCTTTGTGAGGGCAGCCCTGCGGAGCGATGCCGTCCCTCGCTCTGGCAGGATGCGTTCCACAGCGCTTCAAAGGGCTTCCGAAGATGGGGCTGGAGAAATGCTTCTACCTGCTGTGAATGCACTGCAGTGCACATCTGTCCCCAGAGCAGCCAGAGCAGCTGGGCACCTCTGGAATTCAGCTGCCAAATCCTGTGAGTGGCTGTGAGAGAACTGCCCAGTGCCAAAAGAAGCACCGTGTGTCAAGAGCCGGTGAGCAGCTAAAATGCCAGTAGAGGAGACGCTCTGCTACTTTCCTTTTATGACTGAGCTACTGCAGGAGCAGAAAGTGATTTTCCAGCCATTTTAGCCAAGAACACAAACTCTCTGCTCATACACAACAAATACATCGGTGCTGAGACGCTGCCGCACACAGAAACTGCACCAGCGCGCAGGGACAGCGCTGCAAACCCTGGGCACGAGAAGTGGGGAAGCTGCTTGTGCCACGCAAAGCCCCGGCAAGCTCCGAGGGCAGGAAGGCGAGATGCGATCTGCTCCTGGAAGAAATGACAGAACGGTGCCACGATGGCAGAACTGTCTCTGTGCTGCAAAAAAATCACGGGAGGAAGCTGCATTCCCCAGTCATGGGTAAAATATAAAATAGGGTGGATTTAAATGTACAGATACAATAAGGCAAGCAGAGAAAAAAAAAGGTCTTCAGAAAGAACTTGTTTATGGCTTGAAACCTAAATCAGAGTCTTTCAAATACCTCAGGCAGAACAAGGGCTCGGCAGCGCGTAGTGGCAGTAGAAAAGCCCGGGACTGGGAGGAAGAGCTGGAGGTGGGTTAGGGCAAGGAGGAAAGGCTGAGCGACTCCTCGCACCTAGCGTCGTGCTGGGGAACCCGGCTGAATTCCCACCAGGGAACCTGGCGGGGAGGGAACGGGGGGTTCGCTCTCCAGTGGAAGCGTCAGTCACGTTTGTTAAACAGTTCGACAAAACGGTGGGTTTAAGACTTCAGGCATCACCAGAGCAACCACCGTGGGCACCCGCAGTTCTCCCCGGTTGGAGATTTCTATACAGATCTCTGAAGAAATGGCTCCAAACACACCACGGAGAGTCCCGGCGCTGAACTGCCCCTGCAGTGTGCGGCACCAGGTCCCGCGTGTGCACCGGGGAGAAGCAGGAGCGGGAGCTGGGATTCAAAATAGCTGAGATGGCTCGATCACAGACACTGCCAGCAGAGCCAAGGAGAAAATAAGGGCACTTCTGAATGACAGACACTTCAGGAGCTCACAGAAGTTTGTCTCACTCCTCAGTTGAAACTGCCTAGTCGAAGATTTGGGGGAGTCATTTTTGTCACCGGAAATACCGGGTTTTAACTACCACTTTCTTTGTTTCGTTGTCGTGGCAGAAATTCTACCCCATGAGTCCTGGCGGGTGCTGTTGGTGCTCCGTCTCCTTTAGCCCTCCCGGCCCCGTTCTCCTCGGCCTTGCTCTCCCTCCAGGGATGATGCTCCCCAGCAGCTCAGCTACAGGGGGACGCTGCAGGGTACCGTGGGAGCTGCGCTTTATTCAGCGAGGTAAAACGCTATCACGAGGGGCTCTCCCACGAAGAACCACTACAGCTCAGGGAGGAGTGGACTTACGTCCGTCTGATCCAAACCAAAGCATTTCTTCACGTTTCTGGGTTCTCCTGAACTTCTGTCACAAGAGTTGAAATTTGGACTCTTTGTTCCAAAATAGGGCAACAATAAATGTTGAAATATCGGCATTTCCCATAGGAAGGAAATTCCATTATTTGAGCAGCTCTGTGAAACACGAAGGAGATTCATTTGCAGAAACGCCGCTAACTCAGAACGAAGGTCACCGCCGCAGCGTCAGACTCTGCTCCCCGGGCCAAGCGAGCCGCCAAACTAATCCCAGCCCCCCAGTTAAGGTTACTTTAATGGGGAGGGCGAGACCACAGAATTGCCAAAGCCAGGAAGGAGGGTTGCAGGATTGCTCAACAAACAAGAAAATCACATCGTTCCCCACAATTAGCAACTGGGAATATCCCCGTGGCTTTTTAGACTCGAGCAGAGAACACCCACGTGGCGTGACACATCTCGGCAAGGATGGTCCGTGAGCACGCCCCCCGTCACCAGCGTGTTCAGGCGACGGGGGCTGCGCACACTTACACCCGCGGTTCACGACAACGCACTCCTTAATGTCTTTTTTTCAGCAGTTCAGACAAATCGAGCCTTTTCCGAAGGCTAACGCAGGAAGCGCTGGGGGAACGGTTGGACTCGATGAGCTTAAAGGTCTTTTCCAACCAAACCGATCCCGTGGTCCTGTGAAGTGGTTACTGGCAGACAGTGGAGCCGTGGGATGGTGGACACAGGCATCTGCCTGGGTTTTCCTAACCCAGCCCTGCAGCCCCAGTGCCTCGTCCAGAGCAAACCGACTTCACCGTTCCGCATGCTGACAGAATCGCGGGTGGGTGTTTTCCTCATCGTTACTTTATGAACCAACACTCTGCCCATCTTTAGGTGTTTTGCTTTTTAAAGAGCCAATAGCTAATCAGTATCTTTCTTAAAAAGCCGAGATGATTGTAGGTGTTCTACTGGCTCTGCAAACCTCTGTTAGACACACAAACCCTCTGTCTCCAGAGCCCTTTGCCCAGAACTCCACTTGTGGAGGACTGATGCCTTCCCAGGCTGGCCAGAGATGCAGACCGAGGGCGTGTTTAGAGAGGGAGGGGGCGCGAAACAAACCCGTGACATTTTTCATCTACTTGTGAGATTAGCGTAAATCATCTTGAAAGGTGCTTTGTGGAGCAAATCACGAGGGAGCTGATTTGGGAAAGCTGTTCCGGGCTGTTTCCCAACAAGCCCTTCCTTTATCTTCGAGCTGCTGTGCGAGGATAGCACCAGAAGACCCTTGATGAGGTGACTAAGGGACACGAGGCGCCGTTGTCCTGTCTTTTCTCATTGCCTCTCACAAGGGTGACATCATGAGTTTCCTTTTTACCCGTTGTTGATAACTTCCAGCATCACGTGGCCTCTGTGCGACGTGGACGATCAAGTGAGCCTGGCTCTGTAGAAAGAGGAGAGACTCGTGGGGGTTACTTCACCCTGGGGTATGTTCCCCATGGATCACTCCACCCTGGAAAGACTCTGCCTGGGCATCAGGCACCTCCGTCCTGAGGGAGCAGAGCTCTTCGTCTCCTCCATAGCTTCGGGCTGCTGCTCCCTGTCCTGTTTAATAATTTGAAGGTGTCTGGAAATTGCCACAGATGCAATTCAAAATGAAACGTGGAAAAAGTTGCTGAAGGAGAAGGTTCAAGGCGTTCGTCACTGGGAGTTTATGGCTAGAAAAGGCCTGGGGGTATTAACCAGGGGAGGGATGCGCCCAGGTTCTAGGAGCCAAGCTGAACCTCAGGCGCAGGAAGTGGACCAGGACAATTATTCAGTGTTAGCCAACCATTTCTCCCCAAGGTAGATTCAGCGGTTGAGGGATGGCCAAGTGCGTGGCAGCTCTGCCCCTCTCTGGGTAGTGTCAGAAATGCACTTGTCCCCTCGAAGAGCCTCTTTGCTGCAGGTCACCGAGCTCCAGCAGCGATCAGTGAAGTCAGGCGCCTTCTGTAAGAAAAGCTGCTGGCCCAGCCAGAGAGGAGCAGGGCCACAAGGAAGAAGAGATGTCCCTTCTCCGGGACTGCCCCACCGTCAGCCAGGGTTGTGGACCCAGCAGAAGAGGCAGAGATCACCTGTGCAACCAGCCTGCGCTGCCACAATCCACCTCCTTTTCCCTCTGTGGCTGGACGGGCTCTCAGCCACGTTTCTCCAGGAGTATTTTGGGTGCATGGTGCAGGCAGAGCACTGGGGTCCGTTCCCCGTAACCAGAGACATCCACGGTGGGATAGAATTATCCTCTGGTGTGGCCAATTCCAATAGGTGCTTTGCTGGAAAGATGACGGAAACTTTGCAGGGTTCAGGGCTGGAGTTTCCAGTCCCCGACTGACACTTGCATGACCTGAGACCTCACTGAGCTTATGCAACCTTTGATAGGAAAATTAGTGCCATTTCCTCCATGTGAGCAACCGAGTCGCGTAAAGACCAAGCAATCTGTCGGGTGCAGAGAGTGTGTCCCTGTCTCCTGACACAGCAATGGGCTGTGTCCGTGCTGATGGAGCAAGTTAAAGCAAGGGAGAATGACAGAGATAGTAAAGACCCCCAGCTTCAAATGGCCTGTCCAGCAAAGTCCCGTCTAATCACCATCCTGGTTTATGGTTGGACTTGATGATCTTAAAGGTCTTTGCAAACCAAAATGATTCTGTGATTCACGTCTGCAAAAAGCCAGTTGGTGTTGGGAGCTGCTTTCTGTAACCTTGGCTGAAGAGGTCTGGCCCTCCTCCTCCCCCAGAGCCTGATGGGGACATGGGGCTCAGGGCGATTTCGGTCCCAGGACTCTCTGCCAGACGAGGCTGTCACCCTGTTTTTGACCTACCCCTTGCTGGATGAGCTCAAACTCTGTGGCAAGTCCCAGCTGCAGACACCGCGCATCGCTGCTGGTGTGCTCAGCTGGAGCCTGCAGCACAGCCCCTGCACTGGTGCCACCTGAATTAAGGAGGAGGCTACTGTCAGGACCAACTGGTCTGTGCCCTGAGTCACGTACCCGGTAGGGATAGAAACGGAGCTGCTGCTCTAACCTTGGTGCTTGGTTTTTCAGCCCATCCAGAGGCCAGCAAGGGCTGTGTGGGGCTCACCCCGGCAGCCTGACTGGTGGTTTGGGCATAGCGCATTAATGGAAACTTTGAAATTACCAGATAAACTGCAGCAGGAATCAATATTTAAGAGGTCAGGGAGTGGAAGCGGACCTGGCTCCCCGGCATGCTGCATCGCTAACGTATTTCCTTTGCACACTCGGTGAACTGATTCCTCCGTGTGACTTGCTTAATACACCACCAGGAAATTACAGCCACGCGGCCGAGGCACAGACATGTCCATCCCCATGGGCTGAGCTGGACAAACCGCAGGGGTGTGTCTGGACCTCTCAGGTCCTGCTTGCACAGACCGGCCTGAGGCAGGACCTGCCCGATCAGGACATCCAGCTGCTGCTGCTGGATGGGTTCTGCCCGCAGCCGCCCTCGTGGAAGGAGCAGACTGAGGGGCAGAGCGGGTAGGGCTGAGATGTCGTTCCCATTGAACAGCTTGCCCTGCTCTCTGTTACTGATAACTCTCTTTGCAGCTCGTGTGAGGAGCAGGAGAAAGTGCAAAACCCCTGGCAGTGTTAAATCCAGTACGGGCTACACGCAACCTCACGGTGACAGGTACTTTCTGTCCTCTGCTCTCCTGCAATCATCGAAGATTTTTGTAGTCTCCTCCTCCATGCCACTCCCCCACCCCCTTCTGCCATGTATCCTGAGCATATTACAGTCTCTCTTTCCTCTCGCAGGAGGTACTGCTCAGCGCTCTCTGCTAACGCTGTACCTTTCTAAGGAGAAAATCCGGCATCCTGCCTTTGAACTTAAAGAATTAAAGAACGAAACAACTCAGAATAATCCCCCAAGACGCAAAAGACCCGCTGCCCTTCCTGCTTCACAACCGGCACTTGTTCCAGGTGAGTGGTTTTGGCAGCAAATCTGAATGCATGAATGTGAGCGGTGCCAGGTCCAGGGGCTGAGGCAGGACGGGAGGATGGCAGGAGATTGCCTTGGCCACGTGGATGAGGGAGCAGCAGGAGCAGCTCTCACCCTGCTTCAGGAGACTGCCCGGGGGGAGTGCTTTAAAGGTGGGACTGTATGTTCTGGGCTGGGGTGAAATGCCTGGTGGGCAGCTTAAGATAAGACAGATCTTATGACAGACCTTAGGATGAGTAGGGGGTAGTGGGGAGAGTGGCACTTGGCCTCCCAGTATCGGACTTGGGCCTCAAACCAGCTGCTCAGCTGCTGATCACTTTGTCACTGTAGAGCTCAGCTGGGCTGAAATTCCTGCCCGTTGCACCTTAGCTGGTGCTCTCTCACAGAGCTGGGTCAGCGGCTGGACCCTGGGCAGATCCGTTCTCCTCCTGGGGCCATCATCATGGTAGGAGTTGGCTGCAAGGGAGCTGGCTGCCGGGTAGCGAGTGGAAAATGGAGATGTCCTAGCACTTCACTGAGGAGACAGCCCTGCCAGGGGCTGCTATAGCAACACGGAGATGGCTGAGATCACCCCAGATGGGCTTGGGAATGGAAATGTTCAGCACAGGCATTTTGGCTGCATTGCTTTCAGCTTGTACTGCCCTCCCCAAGGGCAAGCGATGGGCCAGGCTGCAAAGGATCCAACAGCATGAGGGGTGAGGGTGCCTCCAGCCAGGGGGCCTGTGAGCCCTCTCTATCCTGGTCCTCAGGACTGAGAAAACCCAGCTAGTATCACCACGGCTGGATTCAGTGCACGGAGTGCACCTGATTCAGTGCTCCTGACCACAGTCATTGAGCTACCGATGGGGGAAAGTGAGGCAGGATTGGAGACATCGACTCCTCCTCTGCCATTCTGGCACAGACGGTCCCTGCAAAGCACCGATTTTACTCAGCTGGTGGTGGAGGGACTGTAGCTTCCTGCTCTGGAGTGCCAGTGATCTGCCCAAAAGCAAGTAGGGCTTGATAGCTGCTGCCTGCAACTGTCAGACCACTGAGCAGAGTCCTGAGGGCAAAGCACGGCCCTGCCCACCTTCCCTGGAGTAGTCGGGCACATCCCTTCCTCCCCAGCACTGAGCCTCCCCTCCCTCCACGCGAGGACGGCAGTTTAACTTCTGCCCTCTCTCCCGGTGACCCAGCAGCAGAAGCTGTCCACCTCGGTACCGCTCTCTCAGTGACCCCTTGCCTTGTCCCTCCGTATCTGCCTGCCTTGTGCTAAGCTCTTCCCAAGCCCTCTCCTCCTGCAGAGATTCCTCCCTCTTCTCCCCGTTGGTGCTTCCCTGCTGCTACCTGTGGAGACTTCCCTCCGTGGAAATGCTGCTGGTTTTCAGGGTGAACGTGACAGGAGAGTTTCCTTGGAGACGAGAGGAACAGTGGGCTCCGAAGTGCTGATTATTTCACAGTCTCTGCCTGGGTTCAGCAACGATAAAAAGAGAGAGAGTTGTGTTAGCAGAGGGAAGAGGGAGCCTGGGGCAGTTGTTGTTGAGGCGGGGATGCCTGACTGACCCTTTCCCAGTGTCTCCCAGTCAGCAGCAGGGCTGGCCCGGGTGCCCAGGGCAGGGCTGGGACAGCACATGCTGTACGAAACTCGGCGGCTTTGGGATGGAGTTGCCGCTCTTCCCCAGTCCCTGGAGGCCGGTAAACCTGGGGGAGGCTTTGCAGGGGGCACTTCTAATTTGGGTGAGTTCTGTCAGTCCCTGGAGTAAACCCGACTAATTAGATTAACCCCTCATGTGTTCCTCTAGGCAGACAGGAGGGATAGTGGGACAACAAAGTAAAGCACCAGCATTTCAGTCGTGTCTCGCACCCATTTGTTCTGAGCCGTGACAACCAGGTCTGTCCCAGCTGAGAGCCCGAACCCTCCGGAGACTGGAGCTCTCTTTACTGCATTGGTCACACAGTTTTTTGCGTTCCTTGGCGTTGTTGATGTGATAATCTGGTTGATCTGGCCTCTCTGGGACACGTTAACCATCAGAAGGCCATGGCAGCGCGCTGTACGTAGGCGAGGGGAGCATGGTGCGGGCTGTCTGCTGATGCGCTGCCTCGGGAGGAACAAAGTGCAGGGCAAGAAAGCAGATAAGTCTTCACTTGAACTTCTTCCTTGGTTTCTCCAACCCCACACGCCACGGCAAGAGTGCCCTGTACTGCCATACCCTGCCCGTGGCCAGGACCTCCCTCGTCCCAGAAGAGGATCTCACAGCAGATCCACTGCCCTGCTGAGACACCTCACCATCTGCCCAAGAGCCACAAGCGGCACTTGGTCACTTCCACGAAGCAGCATTTTCTTGTTTGTCTCTCAGTGTGGTGCAAGAGTGCTGTGCAGGGGTTAGGGGGTGAGAGCGGAGCGGGAAACCAGACCGTGGCCCTGTACGAATTAGACATATAAATGAGCTCCAGGGCACTGCCAGGGACGGGGTGTGTCAGTGCTGCCTGGAAAGTCCTGTGAAGCTCATCGGCACATCAGCAGAAGTTGGAGGGACCACAGCATGGCCGAGGTTGGCAGGGACCTCTGGAGGTCATCTAGGCCAGCCCCCCTGCTCAAAGCAGAGTCAACCACAGCAGGTTTCCCAGGACCATGTCCAGGCACCTTTTGAGTATCTCCAAGGATGGAGCCCCCACAACCTCCCTGGGCGCCCTGCTCCAGTGTACAGTCAGTTACAGTCAAAAAGCCCTTCCTTATGCTTCAGAGGAATTTCCTGGTACTTCAGTTCGTGTCCACCACTTCTTGTCTGGTCTCTGGGTAACACTGAGAAGGGTCTGGCCCTGTCTTTACACCCCCCCTTCAGGTATACATTGATAAGATCCCTCCGAGCCTTCTCTCCTCCAGGCTGAACAGTCCCAGCTCTCCCAGCTTTCCTCCTGAGAGATACTCCAGCCCCTCCCATCATCTTTGCAGCCCTTTGTTGGATTCTCTGCAGTGTGTCCGTGTCTCTCTTGTTCTGAGGAGCCCAGAACTGGACTCAGCACTCCAGATGTGGCCTCACCAGTACTGAGCAGTGGGGAGGGAACACTTCTCTCAACCTGCTGGCATAAACACAACAGACTTTGTGGACCCTGGTGCTGGTCCCACCTGGGACCTCCAGAGAGCGATGGGGTCCCAGGGGTGATGTACTGGCTGGAAGCCCTAAGAAAAGGCCGCACTGTTGTTAGTGGTTTGCAAGCATTTAGTTTTCATGTGGATAAAGTAGTCAAATGCATTTCCCCTTCACCCAGCACAGCCTCACCCTGGCCATTGCCAGGACAAAACCAGACCAAAGATCTTTTGGAGTTTCTGCTCAAGCTCACAGCCCCAGGACCCCGGAGGCTGTTCAGCGTGACTGGAGTGAGGGCGGCCCCGTGCACAGGCAGGGAGCAGATTTATTTTCCGAAAGCTTAACTGTAGCTTCTGTTGCTGTTGTGAAGGAGAGCTGGGGCATGCGAAGCTCTGTTTGGACAGTGAGCTTCCTCCCCTGGTTACAGACGCAGCAGTGAAACGGGTTCTGTGTGGGCAGCACAAACTCTGCCTGTTCTCCCTGGCAGAAGCTCAATGCACCTCTGCTGCGCCGAACTGCCCTCCTCCGGCCAGCACCGCTGCCCCGATCTCCTGGGAGCTGTTTCCCACGTGGAACTGGGCCCTCTCTTAGCTGTGTAGCTCCGCACACGCAGATGCAGCCCATCTCCTCAGCTTTCCCCCCAAATCCTGCCCTACGGAAACACCACGCTGCACCAGACGCTCCGCAGTTCCACCGTTCCCGCAGGGCTCTGCACGGCTACCCCAGACACCATGGGACAGGTAGACGGAGCATCTACGTGCCCACCCAGTGCACGGAGCAGATGCAGGGCCCTGCAATCCTGCGGAAAGACTCCCCTTAACCCCACTGGCATGGGCACCGCTCAGGAGGAGCTCGCTTGTGGGCTTCCACGGATGCGAACTGACTCGAGACAGAAGTGCAAAACCTTTTGCCACATGAAAAAAAACCAAGAAATACTTACAGGCTGCTTCGTGATGGCAGCTCTGTACAAGTCAAACATTGGCTGGGTTTTTCTGAAGCTCAGTCTGCACATAAAGCAAAGGAAGAAGAAACCAAAGGCTTTCACAGTTGCTTTCTCAGCATCTGAGTTAAATGCAAAATTCCTTCAGTGAACAATTTAAAATTTGCCCCGACAATTTCATTTTCTTTCTGCTGTTGTGACATTTAAGCTGAGCATGTGGATTTCTGAGTACTAAAAAAACCAGCCTGAGCATTAATGTTGCAACATGAAGCTGTATAATTCCCCATGAGCGCATTTCATGCCTGGGCACTTTCACTTTATTGCAAGACCAAGTCTCAACTCCCAACCCTACACCCTCGAGAGCAACTGCAGACATCTGGCCTCCAGGAAAGCCTTGTCGCTGGTAGCTCCCACAGGCACTGGGAGCCGGGCACAAGCAGCTGGGTCTGGCCAGCAAGGATGTAGCCACGTGCTGCCCGAGCAGGTCAAGCAGGGCAGCCCTGGGGGTGCCGCTCATCCTCTCAGGGATGGAGCGTGCTCTGTGTTTCTAGGTCATCATCAGACCGTTTTCTTGTCTGTCCCCTAATTTCTTCAATATTAATTTCCCTCAGTGTTCTCCTGTCAGCCTGTGCTCTTGTGGGTATCTCAAACATCTCTTCCAGACACCAGTGTGTACAACTGAGTTATTCTTTGTGGTTACGGCTTTTCCCTCACAGAGCAGATCATCTTCCAGGTCACTTGTGAGCACACGAGTAGCTCAGCGCTCTGCACAGCTTCTCATTGAGCATCTCCACAGAAGTCTCTCTGCTGGCAAAAATAGCCATGGAATTCTACCCGGCTGAGGGTTTTTTGATCACTGGCACCACAAGTGATCACAAGGAGATCTTCCCTTTCATCCCATTGCTTGAAAAACCTTCATACAGGATCCTTGCCAGAAGTTTTTTTAAAAATCTGGTTGATCTGACGCTGAGGTTCATCCTCACTGATGAGGGGTTTCCAAATCGAAGTATTTGAGGATTGCCTTTTCCGCCACTGCTCTCCCTAGTTCTCCGTTTGAACAAGCCGGCCTTTTCTCTGGGAGGGGGGCACAGATAAGGGGGTGCGGGGTCTGTAGTCAAAGCCCCCATTCAGGAGAATATTTCAAGAAGTTTCTCTGCTGTGTGCCATATTTTACTCTCAGTTTCGAAGCTTGGAGCTGCTCGGTTCCCGGCGTTCCAGGGAACGAGACCCTCCCTTCATGCCGCCGGGCTGCGGTGGAGCGATGGACACAGAGCAGAGAGCTCAGCCCGTCTGCGGGGGCCGTTTCATCGCTGCCCTTAGCGATGGGCTGTGCCAGGCAGTCCCCATTGTGCCAACCTTGGACAAACTTGCCAAAAACCACTCAGCAGGGTGTAGCACGTGGATGTATCTGCCTGCCCTTGTCACAGGGCTGAGAGGAGCTGGGACGCCCTTCGGAAAACAAAAGGAGATTCACGGCCTCACACTGCTCACGTCCTTTTTACAATAAAACGTTATTGAAGTACAAGGGTGCACACGGGGGGACAAAAGTTCACAGTTTGTGACAAGGGGAAGCACATCCTCCCTGAGGCTGCCACATGTCACCCTCCAGCGAAACTTCCTCCCGGGGAGCGTAGCGCCTCCTTCCCTGCAGCCACGATTTCATACCTTCTGTCTTTCCAGCGCACTCCTGGGAAGATGCTGGATGGTTTCAGCTGGTCCGATGTGACAAGGCATAAAGAGGAGGGGTGTTCTTCAACATACAAGTTGGAACAGATGCATCTCAGCTGGTTCAGAGCTTCCCTGTTTTCTAGCTCTTCATAAGTCCTTAAGTACTATTGCCCTCCTCCCCCATGTGGGAAATCTTCTCCCTGGATGGATGGGAAGGGAACCACAACAAATCTGCAAAGAGCAGGACAAAAATTATAGTTCAAAAATCTTCCTTCCCCATTTTTCACTTTCACCATCTTCTGACTGATGTCCCTGAAACAGAGAAAATTCCACGGGTTGTGTGAAACTTCTCTGCCAGGAACTAGGCATTAGTTTTGCAACACTGAACTTTCTTGCAAAATATCCTGTGCTTCCTGGTCCAGCCTTGAAGTTACCTCCAGAAACGCTCTCCCAGATGTCTCAGTGTTTCTGGAGAGCAGAGCCTAGGGAAGCAGCCGTGACCAGGAGAACCCTCACCAAGACAGCAAAGCCACCTTCTTCCTCACGAGGAGGAAAATCCGACCCATTGACAGACCGTTAATCTGCGAGAGTGTTTTGATGGCTTACTGCAGCAGCCTGAGAACTTCCAGCTGATGCAATATTTACACAACTTCTGGGCAGCGATGCAGAGGGAATGTGCTGTGGAGGGGGCCGCCGTATTGCAAAATATGCAGATGGAGAAAGGGAGCAAGTCAGCAGGAGGGTGGGGACACCACAGGAGCAAGTCGTGCTGCTGACTTCCCTCTGTGCAGTAAGTCTTGCTCCGAGAAGGCTGCTGAGCATATGGTGGGACATGGGATCTAAAGACTGATCCTGAACGTTCTCAGATTGCAACAGAAGTTTTGTTTTGTTTGCACAAAAATACATTTTCCAGTGCATGTGGATGGGGAAACATCTGGAGGAAAGAGCAGGTGAGTCCCTTCATGGGTGTGGGTTCTGCTCCCACCTTTCCTGCAGAGGAATTGGTGGTGTTGCTGTGGTGTGGCCCAGCTCTGAGGCAAGGTTTGGAGGAGAGGTGAGTCTGCATTTCCATACTCGTGGATCAACGCGGGTCTCCTCGCCATGGCGAATGGGAAGACGGGTTTGTGTGTAGCAAGGCTGCGATGGGTGATTTCAGAGCCATCAGTGTGACTGTTCTCACGTCACTTAGGAGATGAGGGCTTTGCAGGTCAAGGTAAGGCAGCGCTTCACCTTCCCAAGGTGTGCTGGTGGCTGGGTGAAGAGTGGTTTGGGGGTAAGAAAGAAAGACTTTGGGGTTTGAAACTTTCTTTGGTGGTTCTGCTTTTAGAAGCGATTGCTGTGGGTGGTGATTCACCCTGCTGTAGGACATTGCATCCCTGCTGACTGGAAGCTCCTGGCTCACTGGAACCTGCCAGCTAATAATTTGGGGTTTACAATCATATATCTGGGAGGCTACTGAATAAATAACACAAGTCAGTTCTGGGGCACAGGGGCTTGAATCCATCGTTTCTTAACCTGCTGTGGAGTTCAGGAGGCACAAACTCGGTGAACTGAAGGAACATGTTCTTTGCAGGAAGGAATATGTTCTTCTCTCGCGTGTAGTTGGGGTCCAACGGCAGACACTCAATGTGAGTTCATAGAGGATGTAATCCCCGTTGTGATGGTTTCTTTAAATTTAGATTACAAATGGAGTAGCTCGTACCTGACTTGCAACACCAAAGGAAGGTCTTTCAGTGCTGAGGTGACTTTGTCTTCGGTTTCATCTAGTCCTGTATTATCTTTGCAAACTCCTGGGAACAAGAATCCTTTCCAGACCTTGTATCTGACCAGGCGCAGTGGCAACTGGCCCCTGCGTAGTCAGGCAGTGATCCTCCTGACGGGAAGAGCCGTGGGAGTGCTGGTGCCTTCTAGCACTCCAGAGCGGACTGGTGTGCCTGTGCAGCCCCCTTGTTCTTTTGTCCCGAGGAATATGGGAACGATAGCGAAAAATAGACAATGGACGAAGAGGCCTGCCCCGGGCCCTGCAGCTAGCAGCTAATGGAGCGGACCTGGCTCTTTATTTACCTCTTTGGAGTAGGTTTGATCTCCATCTTAGTATTTGTGAAGACAGGATAGCAGGTTAACCCCCTCGGGGGAGTCTGACCAGAGATACTGCTTGAAAGTCCTGTTGTGCTCCAGGTCAGTAAAGCATCATCCTCAGGCTCCACAAAGGCAAAGGGATGATGTTCCTTCCTGCAGGAACAGCCGGTGCCACTCGCTGTCCTGGGGTAGCTGTTCTGGTAGGGGCCTGTCCATCCAGGAGCTACGTCAGAAATGTTGGGATTGTTTGGAGCAGTTTGTGTACGGGAACTGGGTTTACTGCCAGGTGATAAAAATTCATCCCTGTCCAAACTGATAAAACTGCTAAGAACAAGCCTGCGTGGCTGTGGAGCCCCTCCTGGCTGCCGAGGCGACCACAAGCTGCTCCTCAGCGCAGGTTGGGTGCTACAGAGACAAGAGCTTCTCCAGAGCAGTCCCAGACCCTGGCAGCCCTTCAGGTCCTGGGGTCTGCTTCTTGCAGAGGAGCAGAGGAGCTCATTAATCAGCTCTCAATAACACTGCTTAGGGCCCCAGGGCAAGGACTGAAGGCAAGGCGTCGGGTCCTGCGGCTTATACTTTCTTCCTGTGCTTCGCCCTGCCTAGCGTAGGCAGAGCCGTGCCTCGGGACCGAGCAGCCGCGCTGACCATGAGCGAGCAGAGTCACGTCAACAGCCTGTTCCTCAACGAGGATGCGGCCAAGCGGCTCAACGCTGACAGCCGGGTGCAGCAGTTGCGGCAGGCGGTGCAGAAGCGGGCAGCGCGGGCCAAGAAGAGGATGCACAGCATCACGGCCGACAGCGCGAAGAGCTTCTTCAGGAGAAACGCCTTCGTCCTCTTCACCATCGTTGCAGTGTTACTAGGTATGGAGCTGGCGGCGACACCGGGCACCATTTATAAATGTGGGGAAGAGTTTGTTTATTCTACAAAGATTTGATTTTATCATAACGATGTGGCTGGGGAGGTGATGCTGATGAGCTGACAGCTCAAAGTGCTGTCCTCATCAGGAGTACCTTTGTGTGCAAGTACAACAGACCTTGCAGAGGAGCTGTGTGACCAAGTCCTTGTTGATACTTTCTGGCTGCAGCTTAGAAACAGTCTACGAGAGAAAGGGTTTGATGATCCAGCTCTACCAATCTCCATAAATATCATCCCGGTTTGTTCAGAGGCTTCTTGTGAGAGCAGCTCCAGGCACAAGGGCTCTTCACATTCGTCCCACAGCTTTAGTCCGGCGCGACCAGGCAGGGAACCGATGCTAAGGGCTGTGACACAATGCGTGGCAGACAGCGGTTTGTCCCCAGTTTTTGATACACTTGTACGTATCTCACTGGCTGAACCCAGCTTTAAGAGGTGGGTAGACAAAGTCTCCAAACTGTGAAGTCACACTTAGGTTAGGCTGGGAGACCGTACCTCTGGTCACGGCATTTTTGTGTCCATGAGCTTCCTGGGAACAGACCCCAGAGGAGCAGCAGCCGGAGCAACAAAGAGACCTGTGGTTTAGCACAAGGCTCCTGTGCATATAAATGTGTCAGAGGGAGAGCGAGAGCATACAGTCAAAACTGGATCATGGCCCTTTAGAATGAGCATTTGCTCCTTTGGGGGGAGGAGGAGCTGAAAGGAGATGAGAAAGAGAAAAGCCAGGCTGTAGGACTGAGCGACAGACCACTGGATCACACTGTCCCATTTCCATTCTCATCCCTTGCTGATCCACAGGGATCATCCTGGCGTTTTCCCTCCGGCCCTACCAGCTGACCTATCGCCAGATCAAGTATTTCTCCTTCCCCGGCGAGCTGCTGATGCGTATGCTCCAGATGTTGGTTCTTCCTCTCATTGTCTCTAGCCTGATTACAGGTGAGAAGTGCTTTCTGCTGCTTTCAGCCAAGGCGGTAACCAGCAGAGACAGATGTTTGCTGCTGTTGGAGCACCCCTTTGTGCCCCAGTGGAGCTGCTTGGACTAACTTGGCTAATAGTGACAAGCCTGAAACCTACAGTTGTAGTGAACATGGTTCACACTCACACCCTGCTGCCTCAGTAGTGGGGAGAGAAGCAAAAGACCTTGTGCTTTCACAGGAGACTGAGGAGGACACAATGTGGTGTTTCCAATGCCCAGCTCTTGAGCACTAACAAGGATTTCATCCTACTTAACCTCAAACATCAGCGAGTTAGTTGCCCAAGTCAAAGTCAGGTTTCCTCCAGCCTAGGGAAGGTTAATTCATGTCAGTCCAGAAGATCTGGAGCTGGTCACTGGCTGGAGAGTTTGTTTCATCCAGGTCCTCATAGAAGACATGCCAGAAGGGACTGCAAGGCATTCTACCAGCTGAAACATCCCAGCATGAGGGGCTTAAAGGCCCATTGTACTGGGAGGGGATTATTTCCCTTCTGAGAGCTTTAGGAGGAAATTGCTGTATTCCCAAACACAGCCCAAGACCCTACACTTCTTCCTAACCACAAGCCACATTCTCCTGTATCAACATCACCCTGGAGCTCCAAAGTCTGCCCCTTGTACGCTGTGCTTCCCAGAGACCCCAGCTCCCCCTCCAACCTACACACATGCCCTGAACACTTTGAATCTTCCTTGGGCTTTCTCCTTCCCTCTAAGACAATAGACCTTCTCACCTTGTCCCTCTGTGTGACTCCACAGGAATGGCCTCACTGGACGGCAGAGCCTCAGGGAAGATGGGGATGCGGGCTGTCATCTACTACATGGTGACCACAATCATAGCAGTCTTCATTGGCATCCTCATGGTGATCATCATTCACCCAGGAAAAGGATCTAAGGAGAAGCTTCACCGAGAAGGCCGGATTGAGCAGGTGCAGACCACAGATGCCTTCATGGACTTGGTGAGGTAGGTCAATCAGATGGTGTCACATTGAGACTTACTAGTGAAATTCTATTCCTCCATGAAATGTCCTTTCTAAGTGTCACAGATTTTAGGCACGCACTCTTCAGGAAAGAGATTTATGGCCAAGTTTTGCCCAGCCTGCTGCCAGCTGGGTACAGAGCTACCCAGCTCACCAGCTTGGCCAATCAGAGATTGAATGCTTGCCCTGGAGCTCTGGAGTCCAGCCCTTCTGTTAGAGGTATTAATGCAAGAGGCTGAGGCTCAGCAAAACAAGTAATGAGAACTATCAATGACAACACATCCTTCAGAAATTCACCCAGCAAAGGCAGCCCCAGATATGCTCTGCACTGACCCAAGGAAACTGAGGAAGTGGTTCCCGAACCATCGCCTCACCCTCCCACGCTGTGACCTTACACAGTGAACGGCAAAGCTGTACCATCTTGAGTGGTACGAAGCTGTTTCTGAGGTGTGAGATAACAGAGCGCTCCAATGGCAGCTGTAGAGATGGGGCCGAGAGCAAACAAAAATTGTAATATGGTTTTGTCCCGAGGTTGGTTTTGATGGTGCTTTTGCAATGGACCCACATCCCAGGGCTCTGTGTGTGTGGTCCCTCTCCATACACCTGAAATACAACCTTCTGGAGTCTGAAGAGGTGCCAGAGGGAGCCTGGCTCCAGATCAGCACATTCCCATCTTCTGTCCGTCAGACAGAAAGGGCCCATCCGCTCTGCAGCCTGAGCTGCACTGTGAGGGCTGTGACCCGACACACTGCTCCAGGACAGAGGCGTTGGCCAGGAAGCCCATGTTTTCTATTGCCAAACAGGACACTAACTCTCTCCTTGTTTTATCCACCGCAGGAATATGTTCCCACCCAACCTGGTAGAAGCCTGCTTCAAACAGGTATGAAACCCCTCCTGGCCTATCACTTCCCTGTGTGCCCTAGACCATGGTCCAACCTACTTCTCTGAGGGACGGAATAGCAATTGCTTTGTACTGCCTTCCCACTGCCCCAGTCCGACTGCTCCAGGAGGGAATGCCTTCAGTCGTCTGTATCATGTACCTCCCACGCAAGTCCGTAGATGGGGGCTTCAACCTCCATCCGACGCTCAGAGTCAGGAAGGGTTTGTGTGATCGCAGGCTCGGACTGGCAGTGACGTGGGAGCAGAGTCTCCAAGGGTTCATCTCTTCTGTAGTTCTAATGCCCTTGGAAGCAGTATAAAGGGTTATCAGAGAAGCCAGAATATCTCAGTCCTAGGGATACGAGACGCTCCAGTGGTCCCTTTGGACCTTCAGCTCTCTGAACTCTTTGATAGAAGCACTAAGCTAGGGAGCTTGAGAACAAGCAAGGCAAATTTCCCACACAGGTCCGCAGGAACTTGCAGTGCTCCCCTTTCTTTAGGAAGGGATGCAAGAGCCTGACCTGTTGTCCTGAGCTCCTGAACCAGGGCCTGAGAGTACATCTGATAATCTGTGTCTTTTCAGTACAAGACGCAGTACAGCACCAGAGTCTTCACCAGGAACGTCCTCCACAGCAGCAATGTCACAGCAGGTGTGACAACCACACAGATCCCTGTGCCTGAGAACTTCACCGGCATCCTGGAGAACGTCACTCATGCCCTGGGGACCATCTCCGAGGTGCTGACCTTTGAAGAAGTCATTCCCATCCCGGGCTCAGCCAATGGGGTGAACGCGCTGGGGCTGGTAGTGTTCTCCATGTGCTTCGGTTTGGTGATCGGCAGCATGAAGCAGAAGGGACGGGCCCTGCGGGAGTTCTTTAACTGCCTCAACGAAGCCATCATGAGGCTGGTGGCCATTATCATCTGGTGAGGAGCACGGCCGGTTGGAGCAGGAGGTCTGCAGGTGCAGTTTCCGCTGACCTGATGAGAAGTGGGGTAGCTTTAAGGATGACATGCACAGGAAAAGCAGATGGGCACAGCTCTCCTTTGGCTCCATCAGGCTGGAGGGAAAAGTCTGGATGGGATGTTTGTTCACATTTCATTTCCTGTTTTGTGTTTTTACCTTAGAAATATCAGGTACACCAGGACTTGCTTTCCTTGAGGCTGCTGGAAACATCCTTGGAAGACCAGAGAGCTGGAGTGGAAGATCTCTTAGCCTTACCAACAGGGGTAGGGTGTGAGGCTTTCCCACCAAAAGCTTTCCTTCCAGCTCTGTTCCAGGAGCCCGACTTAGCGATGAATCACTATAACCTGCTGCCACTTTCCTGCTGCTCAGGGTGGCGCCTGTACGCGTTAGCTCTGAGAGCTCAGCTGGGCTGACTCAAAGTCACTGCCTTGCCATTTGAGGCCTCCCAGATCCCGGCTCCTCTAGAGCTCAGCTGCTTGTGGCTTTCTGTGGGAGGCTGCCTGTGCTACGTGGCCGGATCAGCCAGGCACCGCTAAGACGCGCCTGCTCTAGAAGGCACCGTTTCACCAAATCTTGTTATTTTAAGCTCTTTACCCATCTTGGGCTTGAGGTCTAAAGAGCAATTTCTGGAGGTACCACAAGACAGGAGAGATGTGGGGCTGGCAGAATACCCGGACACGTCTGACAGGGCAGGGATCGCTCCAGCTTGCTTTCCCTGGTCTTCTAGTCTCAGTCTCGTATCTCCGAGCAGCATCCTGGGCACAGGGGGACGGGCCTTACACAGAAAGACACAAAGGGGAAGAACAGCACTGAGCTCATAGCACAGCGTTGGGGAGCTCCAGCCTCTCTGGGATCTTTTCCTCCACGGATGAGCCAGAAGTTGGGCCCTTGCTTTCCTAAGAAGAGAAAAGAGTTGCCCAAGGGCGTGGAAGGGAGATCATGAGCGCAGTGGAACAAGCAGACCTGCGTGCCTTCAGCACTCCCTCCTTCAGCTCCCCCTTACAGTGAAAGAAGGCCGAGTGCTGATGGACAGACCATGGGTCACGCTCAGGAAAGTGCCTGTGCGCAGAGCTCCTGGCTTACACAGCCCTGCTGGTAGCAGAGACAGGGCTGTCAGCTGCAGCCAGCGCTCCGTCCCGAAGCCACAGGCTGCAGAGCATCCCCCAGCAGCTTGTTTTTCCTGGGCAGGTCTGGTCAGTAGCTGCAGCCAAGGATGTCTCCTAAGAGGAAGGTCAGAGGAAATGAAATATTTGTGAAACCCTCTCCGGAAACTTTTCCAAACCTCCCAAGCTAAGTTGGAGTTTGGCATGTGGACCTCTGAGCCTTGTGCATGAGTTGCATGTGAGCTCTCGAGCTATAGAGGCCCAGCCCTGAGAGGTGTGGCCGTGGAGCTGGGGTTTTCTTTGGTCCAGTTATTTGTCCATGTTTAGTTTAGCGCCCATGATATCCTCCATGTCTGCGTTATGGCTTCCTTTCCGTGGAGCCTCACTGCTGCTCACGAGACGCATTGTGATGGAGGCGGGGGAAAGCCCTGAGGAATGGAGAGGACAGCAGTGCACCTCAGGATGGGGTTTTATATCAGCCATGGTGCTTCCACAGGCAGTGGTGTGCCCAGGCCTTGCGACACCACATATGGATTCCCGGTCTGTTCCCATTCCCGAAACGTGAACGTCTGAAGATAGCAAGGCTGATATCGCAGAGCCTGTAGGACACTCGCTTTCACTCTTGATTCCCTGTTTCTCCTGCACTTCCCTGTGCCTCTCAGTAAGAAAATTCCTCTCAGCCCAAGCTTTGTTAGGGAAGGAAGGAGCTCTGAAGGCTCCTCTACATCACCTCCCCTGTCAGTTCTAGAAGGAGTGTTGTGGGAACATGTAGGGAGCCCAGGAGGAGGAAACCTCCACCAGTGCCCAAGCTGTGCACACAGCTGAGTGCTGCGGTCCCTGACAGCACAACAAGAGCTGGTTTTGCCCACGTGGTGAACAAGTCCCAGCTCTCTCCAGGTTTCCAGAGAAAAAAAAATCATCATCCAACGCTTGGGCTCAGTGAGCACTTCTGGTGTGCTGGCTCACTGGGGGTTTGGCCAGACAGCGTGCATGAAAGCTGGCGTGAAAGTGTGGGTGCCAGTTCTGAGCACTGGCCTTGTGTTTCTGCCACAGGTACGCTCCAGTCGGGATCATGTTTTTAATTGCTGGCAAAATCCTGGAGATGGACGACCTGGCAGTGATGGGAGGCCAGCTGGGGATGTACACGCTCACCGTCATCGTTGGACTCCTCATTCACGCCCTCTGCATCCTGCCACTGCTCTACTTCATCGTCACTCACAGAAACCCCTGGGTGTTCATCGCGGGGCTGCTGCAGGCCCTCATCACAGCGCTGGGCACCTCCTCGAGGTACGATGGCTACACAGGAGGAGGGTTGGGGCTGGTGTCGGTACTCAGGGGCTGCTTCTCAGCACTCCGTTGCCCTCAGTGCAGCACTGTGGTCTCCCCATCTCCAGCGTTAGCAGCTTTTTGCAGTGGTCCAGCCAAGCTCACTGGAGAGCAGAAAGGTTCCCACTCCCCTGCTCAGGAGCCCTCATCAACGTGGCCACCTCTAACCATCAGCGCCATACTCCTAACTCTAACCATCGGCCCATACTCCTCCTCTTCTCACCAAACATGGTGGTGCCTCCGCCTGCAGCACTGAAACGCTGAGCTGAGGACAAACACCAGATCCCCCTGAACCGCAGCGTTACTCCACGTGCCCACCCCTCTCCCCCAGGTCCTCGCACGCGTCTCTCCCCCAGGCACACAGGCTGCAGGCAGCTGGCGTTAAACTCACCAGGACCTGGGCAGGGGCAAAGACGCCCAAACGTCCCGTGGCCCAGGCTGCCACGCAGCACAGCTGCAGCAAGGGACTGCAGGGGGCTGCTGTTTCACCCAGTGCCGTGGTTCTTGCTATACTCGTTTCCTGGCGAGGAAGATGTAACAGTGTCTTCCACGTGTGTTCTCGCACTGAAACACGGCGTTTTTCCTGCTCGTGTTGTCTTTCAGAAACAATTCTCTGCTTTCTCTGCAAGACACACTCTCACACGTGGGTCCCTCTCATCTTGTGCATTGAGGGGGGTGAGAAAGGGCTCAAGCATTTTTAATTGCTGGGAAAGGAGTTTTGGTCTTGAGGCTCTGTCCCGTGTACCCCGAATCCTCCAGCATCACCTTCTTTCGGTGTTACACCAGCATCACCAGCCTCAGGGTTACAGAGCCCCTGTCCCCGCTCCCCAAGAACAGCCATGCCTGTCTGTGCCACTGCAGCCTGCGCCCTGTCTGAGGAAGCCTTGCTTAGACTGTTCTTTCTCCTAGCAGCTTCTGGCCTCTGGCTCACATGGCAGGGTGAAAAAGCAGGTGGGTAAGGTCATCAACCAGGCAGAGGCTTAGTCCCTCTTCCAAAGTCGGCATATACCCACTTCATGCTGTTCTGTATCTTCCTTTCAGCTCAGCGACTCTGCCCATCACCTTCAGGTGCCTGGAAGAAAACAACGGTGTGGACAGGCGCATCACGAGGTTTGTCCTGCCTGTGGGAGCTACAATTAACATGGATGGCACAGCTCTGTACGAGGCCCTCGCAGCCATCTTCATCGCACAAGTCAACAACTATGAGCTGGACTTTGGGCAGATCATCACAATAAGGTAACTTTGGAAAGAGCTTTGGGGCTTCAGGAAGGGCGTTGGTTTTGTTGGCCTATCTGAGGTGTGGTCAGGCTCCGCTTCTGCTCAGAGCATACAATGAGAAAAGAAAGTGTGGATAGACGGGAGCACTCCACCTGCAGGTGTAGAAGCACATGAGCCCTTGCTGCATCTCCAGGTCTGGGCCATCTCTTGGCCGGAGCTGCAGTGTGCAGCTGCCATGGATGGGTGACCGGCAGCGGGGAGCCTGGCTGCTGGCTGATGTCCCAGGTGTCACCATCCTGCTCGGTGACCAGGGCAGAAAGGTGTTTGCAGGTGATGAGTTTGAGCAACTTCCTAACAATTTTGCAAATGCAACTACCTCATTTCTCCCACAGAATCACAGAATCGTTTGGGCTGGAAAAGCCCTTTCAGCTCCTCGAGTCTCGCTGTTCCCCCAGCACTGCCCTGTCCCCTGGTCCCCCTGACCCCTGTCCCTCAGCACCACCTCCACATGGCTGGGAAACCCCTCCAGGGATGGGGACTCCACCACTGCCCTGGGCAGCCTGGGCCAGGCCGGGACAACCCCAACAGGGGAGAAATTGTTCCTCAGGGCCAACCTCAACCTCCCCTGGAACAACTTGAGGCTGTTTCCTTTCGTCCTGTCACTTGTTACTTGGGACAAGAGACTGACACCCCCACACACACACTCCAATCTTCTTTCAGGTAGTTGTAGAGAGTCATAAGGTCACCCTTTAGCCTCCTTTTCTCCAGACTAACCCCCCACCCCCAGGTCCCTCAGCCACTCCTCAGTGCAATTGTGCTCCAGACCCTTCCCCAGCTTCGTTGCCCAGCTCTGGACACACTGACAGCTGTGCTTTCCTCTTCCCTCCAGCATCACTGCCACGGCAGCCAGCATTGGGGCTGCAGGTATTCCCCAGGCAGGACTGGTGACAATGGTGATAGTGTTGACATCCGTGGGGCTGCCTACTGAAGACATCACGCTGATCATCGCTGTGGACTGGTTTCTGTAAGTCCTCTGTGCGCTCCTGTGCTTGCAGAGTCCGTCTACACCACCAGCGTCTCTGCTAAAAGCAGTCTTAGGAACGTGTATCCATGACACCTCTGCCCAGTAGCCCTCTGTGCCCATGCTGGAGTCTTCACCATGTACCTCAGTGATCCAAGGCGCCAGTGATCAGCCTGATCACCAACCAGAATGTCCTTAGTTTGCTCTATCTTAAAAGGCACCCAGAGACTACCTCCAGGCAGACAGGGACAGATTGCACCAATAATAAGCAAATTCCCCCTGCAGAGAGGTGGTTCTGTGGTACCAGACATGGAAAGTGGGATGAGACTGGGCTGACGAGTGGTTAGATGGGGTGACCTACATTGCTCCGTTTCAGCTGCTTCCCCTTTTAAACCTTGGGACAGTGGTTTCACAGGAGGGCTCATAGCAATGAGACTGAAGGACGCATTTGTGCACAGTCCTCGCTCTCAAGACACCAGTTACCTCTGGTTCTTACCCAGAGGGTTGGTTTCAATCAGGTACCAAAAGTCTCATCTGTTGCCGCTGAAGGATACGGTGGGTTGCTGCACTGGTGATAGCTCCAGCTCCTACATACAGTTGTGGTTGTGGAGAATATCTCCATGGCAAAGGGTGGTTAGATGTGCTATTTTGCCTTGCCTTAGTGTTTACTGTCCATGCTGAGGAACTCTGGCTCCACAGCGGCACGAAGCCACAGGTTTGCACCAGAATTTCTGCACTTTCTATAAAACCAAATGCAGCTCAAGTGTAAGAGATGTGGCGAGGCTCACCTGCTCAGCAGAAAGGCCTCAGCAGCCCTTTGGAAAGGAAACTGGCCATGTGGGACCACAATAATGTTTCTGTCATATTGTGGCAAGTCCAAAACTTTTCGGTGTGCAACTGGGACTGGAACAGAGCAGGAACGAATGTGAAGCCTGTGCTCAGGGCTGCCACTGAAGGAAAGCTCTGGGGGAGTCA
Organism: Bucorvus abyssinicus; assembly: GCA_009769605.1. Taxonomy (NCBI): domain Eukaryota; kingdom Metazoa; phylum Chordata; class Aves; order Bucerotiformes; family Bucorvidae; genus Bucorvus; species Bucorvus abyssinicus. Next base: position 11,639,312 of record CM020055.1, read on the forward strand.
TTTTCCTGTCAATGTTGAAGCGTCAATTATTAGAGTGACTTGAAAAGTAGAAAAAGTTTCATTGAAGGTGTTTCTTGAAATAGTCTTCATCCCTTCGGCTCTTACTAAGAAGCTCTGTTTCTCTTCTCTCTGATTTTTCAGGGACCGCCTTAGAACGACCACCAACGTCCTGGGGGATTCCCTGGGGGCCGGCATTGTAGAGCATCTCTCCCGGCATGAGCTGGATGCGCAGGACTGCGAACTTGGTAATTCTGTGCTAGAGGAGAAAAAGCAGCTCTCCCACCTGTTTTGTCCCCAGAACGACAGCCACAGGCACCCCAGGAGTGAGACAGCTCTGTGAAAGCGGGCAGCAGAGGACAGGCTGATGCTGTTAAAAAGCCGAGACTTGAAGCAGAAATCTGTAGTAGAGGAGAGAGAAAGAACCACTCTCCAAGACGCACAAGTTTTCCCCCCACCCTCTGCCACAGGCAGTCTTCCCGATCCCGATCTCCCCCATCTCTTTCTGACTGGCATTAAAGAGGAGAAAATTAAACCACAAAGGAAGTTTTATTCCACAAAAGCCTGATTTAGTCATTCTTATGGGGTCCAAGAGTTAGACCTGACAAAGAAGACTCAGTGAATGAGCTGCACTAGGAGCTCCCTGGTTTCTCAGCAACAAGGTGGGCCAGGGACAGCACCACCTGTGGACTGGCACCAAAATGTTGCCATGATGACTGTGCCCTGAATATCCACCTGCAAAGCCTTCACTCAGTCAGTGGCTTCCCCTAAGCACGTAAAGCTGTTAGCGTTGGCCATTTAGAGATCTCTGGAGTGCCAGCGCTCCTGTTCAGCTCTTCACTGGCAAGAGTGTTTATGATAAACACGGTGTCCTCTTTGCTCACAGTCCTGGTGTTTGCTCAGATGTGCGGATGATGCTTCCTGAGACCCTTCTACTCCTCCAGCAACCCTTCTGGCTGCACTCACCCAGCTCCTGAAGGAATGTGGGACCATACAGCAGGGACAGGGCTTACCACGCTGGCTGGTGGCACAAATAGGGGTCAACAGGCTTGTCATTAGTGGAAGCTGCTAAAGGATTGTGAAAGCAGCAAACAGTTAAATATTTTGTTATGTCCATTATTCAGCCTCTGAGACAGTTCTCCCCTCTGCCAAGCTCTGCCAACCACCAGTTCACTTCATTTCTCTTTAGCAAGCTGCTCTCCTTTTGGTGAAACCAGGAGGGGAAATGAAGAGACCCGTTTGTCCAGCTGAGCAGCTGGGTGGCACCTCTGTGCCAGGAATGACTCCCTGCCACCCCAGATTTGCTCAGAAAACAGTTTCACTCCTAAGGAAACTGTTCCTTTGCTTCTCTTTGGCTGTGTTCAGAAGTGACTTCCCTTGAGTCATACTGCTGGAACGTGCCTCCAAATAGCTCGGTCTTCCTGCAGCTCCTTGTCTTTCACAGGCAGTACCCATCACTTCTCAGCACTGGTACAGCTTTGCCTGACCCCAAACTTATAAATTCAGGATAAATTTCTCACTTCCTACCAAATGGAGCTCAGCTTCTGTTTAACACACTTGGACCTAAGCCCACAAGAAATCTGAAACATCTCAGAGGCGCAAGCAAGAAGTAGGGACCTGCTTTACTCCCGCTTTATTCCCCCTTCCCTGGCAGAGCCAGAAACACGGCAGACAGTGAACAGGACCAGCAGGGCTTGCTTCGTAATATCCAGTCCATGAACACCCAGAAAATGAATGTCTAGACACAACTAGGAAGATGTAAAGGATCCTCAGGTGTTGGGCTACTGTCCTGCTTTAGAAATGGCTGAGCTCAGAAGCAGCAGTGAGCAGCCTCCTGGTGCACACCCCAACTATCTAAACCGGGCAGCTTCTACCTGAGGTCTGCTCCTCCTTCCAAACCCAGTACGTCACTGAAACCCCTCCACCCTGGCTTTCCACACTGGTCCTTTTCATCCAGAAGCCCAAGGCATCCCCCCAGAGGTGCACCTAAGTGGACCTCAGGAAGGAAGACCTCAGAGGCGTCAGCTGGAGTCACCTTCGCCAACCACACCTGCACAACCGCCCCTGCTCAGCTCCCCAGCACTGACGAAGCTTCCCAAAACACTTCTTGAGGTGCCCAAATCCAGATCCTGAAGATCTCTTTGATCCTTCAGGAATTGCAGGATTATCTATTGGTGCTCCCATATTGCACATCCTGTAGGCATAGAATTCTATTTTTATGGGCTGGAGGATTGTTGGGCGTCCGAGATAAATGGACAGACGCATCTCTGACACCAGAGTGGGTAACAGAGCAGGTAAACAGGAGGCACTGGAGCTGCATGAGCAGGCGTTGGCTCCAGGCCCACCCGAAGGCATCAGGCTGTTTCCTGGCAGTGGGGGGCATGTTGCTTATTCTGACAGAGATCTGCTCTAGCAGGACAACAAGTCATTATCCCCCTCTATGCAGCGTTTTTTTATCTTGTATGAATACCATTATAATGTCTGCTCTTCTCCTTTCTAGACTAAACAGAGCCCGTATACCCTCACAGGTAATAACCGTTCACCTTCCTCCTCTCTGGACTTTTTCCTTGCTGTTCCACGTCTTTCTTAGAAAGTGGAATAACTAAAATTTGCCACAACAATCCAACTAAAGATCTATTAGTGCTGAGGGAAGAATATTTCGTGTACATTAAGATTTAGACCTTAGAGTGGAGTTGCCGTAGTTTAGCAGCATGCTGTGCGCCAGCTGAGCAGAACTGCCCGTGACGATCCCTACAGCACGCTGCCCGAGTCTGTTCATCTTATCTTAAATCTTGGCGAGGTTGGACTCCTGCTTTGATGAGATGGCTGTAGCTAAAGACTGGATCTTAAAGAGTTTTAAGCTACGCTGCATTAGCTCGTGTCCACAGTGGGCTCAGACAGCACCGGCTCATCATTAACACGGCTCAGCTGGCGTGAGTCTAAACCTTCGGAGAGAACAGACCTGCTTATAAACCCAATTAAAGTGCTTTTTTTTTCACAACAGCATGAGAGCGTTGACTCCAGTGGCAATACATGATAATTCCTCCACCATTTCAAGCAGAGCTGCTGCCTAGCCAGTGACTTCCCAGCCTGTTTGTGCAGTTGGTTGTTGTTGCCCAACTACAGTAACTTATATTTGTCCATCTTGGTTTTCTTTTTTTTTTTTTCCAGACTATTTGTCTAACTTTTCAAGAAAGCATTGAATTCTAATCCTGAAGAGACTTCCTGTCCGGAAAGGGCAAATTGATGGGTGAATTGGAAGAGAAGATTGTGGGATTGGACTCTGGCTCCAATGGGCATGAATTCTGGGAAGTCCTACGGCTTGGGTTATACAGACAGTCACACTAGATGACCGTAGGGTCCCTTCTGGCTTTGTAGTATATGCACGTGCTTCCTGGTTTAGAGATACTGCACAGGGTCCTTCCAGCCCAATCATGTGTCAAAGCGCTCTGGAAGGACCCTAATGATACTTCAATAAATCTCCGCAGGATCTGACTTGTTTTCAGTCGCTGTGACCATATCACGAGAGGGACTCTCCACCCCACTCTGCACCGACATGACCCCAGATACCCCCCAAACCTCTCCATTTGTGATTTCCTGCTTTCAACACACCATTATTGGAGCACAACCACGCAGGGGCCTCATTTTCAACTCCTGCCAACCAGCCTCCCGCGGGGAATGGTGGCATTCAGCTGACAGGCTTTAGCTCTGGTGTTTCCCCATGTTGTTAATCCGGTTATGGTTGGGATGATCTACCTGTTACAGCACCCCAACAGTAAAGTATCGTCAGGACTTTGCAGAGATATATATAGATATATATACACACACACCTTTCTCTCTATATATAGGAAAGGTGCTTGTGCACACACACACACACACACAGAGTGAATTTTCTCGTTGCTAATCCAAGGAGAGGCAATACTAAACTCTCCCTCGGTAAAGCTGCACACTTCATTTTGATGCCCACCTTGATTTACCCAACTAATCCATCCTTAAAAGAGCAGAGACCATTTTACTTCATCCCAGCAGCGAGCCTCCCGCAGCAAGGTCTACCAGGAGGGAGCTCAGTGGCTGCTGAGTGTGAGCGGTACCTGCTGGGGACATAACGAGAACTTCTCGATGCGCAGAGAAAATCCTCCGCTTGGTCTTTGTCTTCCCTGCGCCTGTCCCAAGGACCCACATCCCCACCGCAGCCGACCTGAGAGGGCTCAGCCAAGGATGCAGAGGGTTTGTACTCCTCCCAAACCCAGCGCTGACCTTGTACTAACTCAGCCTTGAAACTGGATAACTGGAAGTATTAAATCATTTTGTCAACTGCCTTTTTAAATCACCAGATACTTGAGAGTTTGTGCAGTCTTGTTTTCACTGCCGTCCTGCAGCTTCTACTGGCAGAAACTTCCCAAGTTTCTCCTGTTTGCAAACAGATTTATCCCTCATGATCAGATGAGCAACGTTTGGGATGAAACAGAGCTGCCTCTATGCACACCTACACAAGGAGCTCTTCGATCAGGACACATCTCCTCAAAATTCATTTTAAGGGAGAAGATCCAGAAGAAGTTGGACTTTCAGACAATAGGCCGTGGGTCACGTCACGGATGTGATACGCGCTCCGTGTTTCAGGAGTCAGCTCTGCCCAGGAGAACTGCCCTGAAATTGTGTGTCCTCCCCCTGCTCTGCCCGAGGAAGTGCGAGCGAGCGGGAGCCCCGTGCTGTACAGTGTGTTCGTAGCGCTCTGGCAGTTCGACTCTGTCAATTCCCGAGGGCTTTGTCTTCATGCTGTGAGTTTCAGTGTTAATAACGATAGTTTGCATATTTGAAAAAAATAAAGGGAATTTTTTCCACAGTGCTTTTCCATGGGGTGTCTTTTTCTCTATCACTTTTACTCAGGACCGCGACCTTACAAAGCTGGGTTCAGCATTATGTGTTACACTGCCTTATCTCCACGTGCCTATGTCCTGGGGCAACACTAAATCCAGATTTTCCCAAGGCCTTTCCCTAAAGCTGTTTCTTTGATGCCACCTTCTGCGCGTGTCCATGTGCTGGTGAAGCTGCACATCCAGTGCCCAGCACTCAGCACCTCCTCCGTCGAGGAAATCCACCTCAGACAAAGGTTATGTGGCTTAAACAATAATGAGTTTACTTTGCTCACTGCAATGCTGCATTAATTGTTTGGTGCTTGAGCAGAGTGAAAGCTGTTCGTTCTTCTCCCCTTGACGTCCCTCTTTCTTGTCTTCTGTTCCCCAAGGGACAGGAACCGAGGTGAGTAACGTGGCTGATGGGGCAGGTCAGGGTCCAGTCCCACACTAGCCAAGGAAGGCGAGCTGCCAGACTCAGAGATGATGGCCAGGTCCAGCCAAGACAACAACATGGAGATGAAGCAGGTCTGAGGTAGAGACCCCAAGTGAGGCTGCCCAAGGCTATTAAAGTCTATTACTGCTCTTGGGGTCCATATACAATCAAGTCCACCCCTCCTGCCCTCCCAGGCACGCAGACTCTCCTCTGTGGTGCAGGTAGTTTGGTTGAGGGATCTCTGGAGATCATCTCATCAAACCCCTCAAAGCAGGACCAACTAGAGCTGGTTGCTCAGGACTTGGTCCAGTTGGATTTTGAACATCTCCAAGGAAGTAGGTTCCACATCCTCTCTGGGCAACCTGTTCTAGCGTTCAATCACCCTCACAGTAAAAAAACTTCCCTTTGTTTAAGTAGAATTTCTTGTATTTTAATTTGGCCCGTTGTCTCTTGTCCTTTCTCTGGATACCAAAGAGACGAGCCTTAAGGCCAGCAGGTCGAGGGAGGTGAGCCTTCCCCTCTGCTCAGCGCTGGTGAGGCCACACCTGAGCGCTGTGTCCAGCTCTGGGCTCCTCAGGACAAGGGAGACACGGACACGCTGGAGAGAGTCCAGTGAAGGACTGCAAAGATGATGAAGGAACTGGAGCACCTCCTGTGAGGAAACCTGAGAGAGCTGGGACTGTTCAGCCGGGAGAAGGGAAGGTTCAGGGGGACGTTTTACCAGTGTATGTAAATTCCTGAAGGGAGGGTGTGAAGAAGACAGAGCCAGGCTCTTCTCAGTGGTGCCCAGAGACAGGACAAGGGGCAATGGGCACCAACTGAAACACAGGAGGTTCCCTCTGAACATCAGGAAACACCTTCTTACTGAGAGGGTGACCGAGCACTGGCACAGGGTGTCCAGAGAGGATGTGGAGTCTCCGTCCTTGGAGATGCTCAAAAGCTGCCTGGACATGGTCCTGGGCAACCACCTCTAGGTGACCACTGAGGTCCTGGCCTATTGAGGAGAAGGTTGGGGCAGTGCCCAAAGGCACATTCACGGGATCCCCTGGGCAGGGCCCGTTCTCCAGCGGGAGCTGCTTTCATTTTTGGCCACACACGCCTTTCCCTCCACAGCTCTGCGCTCATTTCACCCGGGATGGTTTGGGTTCTGCTCACCCACCACCCCGGGGCCGGGGGCGAGGAGTCACCTCGGGCACCCGCCCGCCGCTGGTCCCTCAGCAACCCCACCCAGCACACCGGAGCGACTGGGACCCCCTGCAGACAGCTCCAACAACTCTCACCAGACTCGGGGGCTGCGCAAAGCCAGACGCAACGATCCAGGGGCCACGGTGAACCAGTCCCAGCGATCTCCGACAGCGCTCCGGCCACATCGGTGGGAAACCCGGGGAGCAGCCCCCGGCTCAATACTGAAGGCGTTGTGGCAGAGCTGCTACCCATACCGCGAAGAGTTTTCTATTAAGGGAAACCAGTTAAAGGTATTTTTGTGAAACCACGAGAGCAGCACCTCTCTGTCAGAGTGAAGGGCTGAGATCAGGCAGGTCTGAGGTGGCACGGCCACACTGTCCCCGGGGGCCTGTTCCTGCAGCCGCTCAGCGGTACCACCGGTACGAGAGAGCGTTTGTTAAAAACTACAACAGCAGAAAACCGGAACTCTTTAAATCAAGCCAGTTTAAATCAATTCGAGGCCTGAGCATTTGAGGGGACGGGACAAGGCGCGCTCGGCCGGGGCCGGGGCCGGGGCCGGGCCGCGAACCCGCCACCCCGGGGTGGGCTCGGACGTGCGCGCCGCCACGCGCCCCTCGGCGAGGCGAGCCCTGGCGCTCTCGCGCCTGCGCGCCGCGGAGGGGCGGGGCGGGGCGGAAGTGGCGCACAGGCGCGCGCCGGCAGCATGGCGGCCGCCCGCTGCTTGCGGCTGTGCGGGCGCTGGCGGCCGGCGCTGCTGGGGCCCGCGCGGCGCCGCCTCTTGGCGGCCGCCTCCGCCGCGGCCCCCCCGGTGTCCCCGGGCTTCACGCCGCCGACCCGCGCCGCTTTCAGCACCGGCCCGCCGTGGCACCAGCGGAGCCCCGGCGGCCTGGCGGGGGGCGACGCGCTGGAGGGCGGCGGCGGAGGCGAGGACGGTAGCGGAGGCGGCGGCGGGGCGGACGCTGGCGGGGCCGGGCCGGTCATGACGGCGCTGACGCCGCTGCTCGTCCCGGAGCATTTCCCCAACGTCCCTCTCATCGCCGTGACGCGCAACCCCGTCTTCCCGCGCTTCATCAAGATCATCGAGGTGAGCGGGACCCAGCCGAGCGCGGCCCGGCTGGGAGGGGAGGGCGGGCCGGCGCCCAGCGGGGCCGGGGCCGAGGGGCGGGCGGCGGCCCCGGGGCGGTTCTGCAGGTTCTGCAGCCGCCTGCCGAGCGTGGCTTTGCCTGGCCTTGGCTGCGAGCCCTTCCGGGGGGATGGCGGTCGCGGCCGGGGTTTTCTGGTGGTCGGCGTAGCCGTCCTTGACCCTGGGGCCGGAGCTGGGCCCCAGCCTCCGGCAGTGCCGGGGATGCGCTCCTCAGAGCCACCGGGCTTGTCTGCAGGGGTTACTTCTACTCGTAGAGTGGTGGGGAGGGTGGCAGGGTGTGTAACGCCTTCTGCCGCTCGGAGTTTATTTCTGACCCTGTCCCCTGGCCGTGTCGAACGGTGGTTTCTTGCGGAGCAGTTACGGTTTCCCAGGTATTGCATCAGTCAGCAGCGCTGCTCCTGCCGGGGAGGGTCAGTGGTTCCCGCAGACACTCTCTCCGTTTGCTGTCTTCTCCGTGTTCTTCTGCGGAAGGTTAAGCAAACGCGTCCTTGGTTCAGCTCCACAGGCTTGGCTGGGACCACTGAAACAGCCCTGGGACGGCAGCAAACGCGGCACGAGGAGCCGGCGGGGATTCAGCGCAGAGCAGCCGAGAGGGAGCGGGCTGAGTACGGGGGTGTCACAGCTGTGTATGGGGGTGTCCACGTGTCACAGCGTGATCTTCCCCCTCTGCACCCCGCTGCGTGTTTTTAAGAGCCATAAATCTGATCTTTGATACGTGGCTTGAGCCCACGGGCCAGACATATTTTTTCATCCTGAAACACAAAGATTTTAGGACGAGTCCTCACGGTTTTGTGCCTCACTGGTATTTTACCGGTCTGATTTTGGACTAAATGGGAACAGAATCGATATTTCCCTGTTCCTGTAGCGTTGTCTCATTTCTACTGTAGTATTTTTCTGCATCGCATCTGGCACGTGCAACTTTTAGTGTCTTAATAGTTGTTTTGGGGGAAGGAGAAGATGGTTATTGTGATCCTGAGGTACACGCTCCTGGGAACCAGGAGGAGACTCGGAGCAGGCACTTGGGCTGGTGGGTGTAGGGGAGCAGTTGAACGGGGTGGGCTTTGGAGAAGAGGGTTTAAACTCAGGCGGGTGGGCAGAGTTCAGGCAGTTGGTAGGAATATTGGACCAGCTCCTCAGTAGGAGTGGAGAGCTGGGACATACCGGTGTGGGAGGGGAAGGGGCCAGTGACAGCAACAGAAACTCTTACAAACTGCTGAAGTGCCTGAGAGGTTTTGTGCTTGTGAGATTTGTACAGATTAGGCCTGGGTTCAGCCCCCGCCTTCGAGCTTGTCCTGTGGACTCAGTGACTTGTTTTAAACACTCAGATTTCCTGTTCTGCTGGTACTCTTCTGCTTCTGTCCCCTAATGAGGGCAATAAATCCGAGGTTACACTTCATAATAGTGTCCCAGGGTTGCACCGTGCCCGGCCTCTCCCCCTAAGGGGGAAAAGCTGACAGAAACCCACCTCTGACTTCACATCTCTTGTTCTAGGTCAAAAATAAGAAGCTGGTTGAGCTGCTGAGGAGGAAAGTTCGTCTTGCCCAGCCTTATGCTGGTGTTTTCCTTAAGAAAGATGATAAGTAAGTTGTTTCTCTTGATCTTTTTGAAAATAAGTGATGTCTGTGACTGGGCTGCCTTTACACCAGCAGCTCTGATTGGAAGTTCCCTGCCGGCTCATAGAACTGGGGTGGGCTGGGACCATCCTCCCAGTACGACAGTTTCCGCTGCTGGTGCTGCTGGAGCTTGTCATGCTTTAGAAAGGGCTGTTGTTATTTGGGAGGGAGATGAACCATCCAGGTCATTGGGTGATCTGGGAAGGGGCTGCGTGGTGGTAGCTGTGGGAATAAAGTGATGTGTATTTGCTCCCGAGTCCAGTTTAAAGTTCTACAACCAGTGATTACTGCTTCCTTTTTTCATCTCACCTGCTTTCTCAAGATGCTGAATATCTCCTCCAATTTTTTTCCTCAACAGCAACGAGTCTGATGTGGTGGAGGACCTGAACGAAATCTACCAGATGGGAACCTTCGTGCAGATTCACGAGATGCAGGACCTGGGAGACAAGCTGCGAATGATCGTCATGGGGCACCGCAGGTGATTGCTGGTACTTCCACTGTACTCACCAGACAGTGCTCCCCATGTACGCGGTGTTGGTGAGGCCACACCTTGAATACCGTGTCCAGTTTTGGGTCCCTCACTCCCAGAAGGATGTTGAGGGGCTGGAGCATGTCCAGAGAAGGGCAATGAAGCTGGTGGAGGGTCTAGAGAACAAGTCTGATGACGAGTTGCTGCCTACAACTACCTGACAGGAGGTTGTAGTGAGGGTGGGGGTCAGACTCTTCTCCCATGTGACAAGTGACAGGACAAGAGGAAACAGCCTCAAGTTACGTCAGGGGAGATTTAAGTTGGGTAATAGGAAAAATGTCTTTACAGAGAGGGTGCTCAAGCATTGGAACAGGCTGCCCAGGGAGCTGGTGGAATCCCCATCCCTGGAGGTGGTAATAGACGTGTGGAGGTGGCGCTGAGGGACATGGTTTAGGGACCTGGCAATGCTGCGCGAACGGTTGGACTCGATAATCTTAAAGGTCTCTTCCAACCAGACGATGCTGTGACTATGTGAAAAGCCGTTGCTTTGTTACCGCGATGTCTCCTGGTAGGGCTCGGCTGCCCCAGCCCCACTATTCTCCGTACTGTGACAGATGCGACGGGTCAGTTGTGAAGAGGAAGAGCAAGAGTGAGTGTGTGTCGCTCTCATGTCCATTGTAATGTGACAAAACCAAACACGCGTTAAGCTGAAGTTTAGCAGTTTCATGGACAAGTACAGCAAGGTGTAGGAATGGTGAAAAAAATTCTCCGGAACTAATTCAAGCTGCTATTTTTGCTTAAAAAAAAAAAAAGAGGGTGGTCATGAACTGTAATTGTGTCTTGTCTACATCATCAGAACTGAATTGAAGAAAATAGGGTTATTCTTGGGGATGCAGGTTTAGCTGGTTGTGCGAAGTGTTTGGAGCTCAGACAACATAAAATCGTGGCTTTAAAAATGTGAAATAACTCATTTCCATTCGAAGGGAAAATACACGGACAGAAACATGGCGGGGGAGACAATCGGGGGGGTTTTGCTTTGACACGCTGCTTTTTTAGCTGCCACATGCTTTGCATCCCTTCCATTTGTTCTGGACAGCACAGAACGGACGGAGCTTCTTGAAGCTGAATTTGTACGAGTTTGCAAGCCAGCTCCTTTCCAGATGAAGTCTCGGAGTTCCGGCTGCATTATCAAAGCACAACCTCGACTGATGGGATTTCAGAAATAGGCAGCTCTTGGGTTTGGTTTAGTTGGAATATATTTCCCTGCAGCTCGGAAAGTGTTGGGAATTGGTCTGTCTTTATCTGGTCACGGGAAGCACGCTGGGTATTGGACCTGAGGAGCATCCTGCATTTACAGGGAAAAAAACAGAAAAGGAAACTCTTGTATCAGCAACCACAATAATGAAATGTGGTGTCCTGCTCATGTGGGTCCTCTCATTTCTGAATCCTCCCTTAGCTCTCCCCAGACACCTTCTAACAGGCTGTCTGGGTCAGGGCAGCAGCTCCTGTGGTCAGTCTGGAGCTGTTTACATGCTCTGCTGCCCTGCGAGGGGTTGTTCTTCTATCCAGCAACTGATTTCCCCCACCAGCAACACCCCCTCCAGAAGATGGTTTTGAGCTTCATTGTCCGTGACTGTTCTGCTGGCAGGAGTAGTCAGGAGTTGCTGGTGGCAGAGAGCTGGGGTGGTTGAGATCTTGTTTCCTGAAGGAGATTTCATGGAAAAGACCACCAACACCCTGCGCATGACAGCGGCTATCCCGGGAGCCTGCACCACCGGGGTCCAAACCCAGCCCGCGAAGACACCTTCGTCAAAGGCTGTTGCCGTTCCCGAGTGCTTGTCTTTGCTGGGGAAACCTTTGAAGCCAGTGGAGAGGGCAAGATTTGATCCTTTTCCAGACAACTGTAGGTCATAATCTGTAACTGAAAATGTCTGACATGAGGTTGCATAGCAGGAAGAATTCGGGGAAGTTTAAAACCAGTAACAGGGAAACTAATTCTTTGGAAGGTGCTGATGCCATGTGATCTAGCCTGTCCTTTAGGGATCAATAATTAATTGCTGAGGAATATACTGTGGTTTGATCTCTTTCAGAATCATCATCTAGGACATCTCTTTGTGTAGCAGACTAAAATTTCAAACATTTGGGTGTGGAATGACTTCAAGGTCCGTTGTACCCCGTGTGTAATATTGGGTGTTACAGTCGATAGCGCAGCAGCTGTGGGTTAAAGCAGAGACCGATGGCTGAGGATCAGAACGCTGAAACCACAGAACGTTCTGGTCAGAATTGAGCGAAGGAGTCAACGTGCTTTTCTGGAGAAACGAGAGGGTATGAACCACACCAGGATTGCTGGTTTGTTTAGCTGGAGAAACCAGCTCCTGAGCAGACATCCTAACCATGGTGCCTTACTTATTGTCCTGTTCACCTGCTGCAGCTTGACACAGAGAAGTCCAACAGGCTGATAAGTCCTATCAGCATCTACCACTTGATTGTTACTGTTTTACTAAGTCGAGCCCAGTTTTGACAAAACAAGCCCAAAGCTAAATCTTGCCTAAACACGTACAATCAGTCACCTTTGTCAGAGATTCTAGTTTACTCAAAATAGGACTTAGACCCTTTCCTTTTTCTGCTGAAGAGCTGAAATCACATAGAGCAGAGGGGAAGTGACTGTAACCGGTTTCTTTTGGCTTTCAGGATCCGTATAAACAAACAACTAGAGGTTGAGCCTGAGGAGCCCGAGAACAAACAGAAAATGAGAAGGAAACAGAAGCGCCCTAAGAAAGGGGCTGAAGAGGAGCCTGGAGCAAAGGACCAAGGTGTGGAAGTGGTACTAGACCCTGTAGCTGCTTCCTCGCAGGAAGTTCTCATGGTAGAAGTGGAGAACGTGGTTCACGAAGATTTTCAGATCACAGAAGAGGTTAAAGTGAGTGAATTCATCTTGCGAGCCTTGACTTGTCCTGTAGAGCTGCACTTACATTTTGTGCTTCTAAAATCAGGCTCTTAATTTCAAGCTTCAGAAACTAGTTCCTCCTTCTCACCATCACAGAGGAGATTGTAGGAAAATGATGATTCTTCATTACAAGCAGTTCTTTAGAACCGGTCACTTCAAAAAGGTGCTGAATGAAGAGTTGGGCTGTGCTTAAATCTGTGTGATATCCTCTGTCCCACTGAGTCTTTGCTCCAAGGTGACTTGATTGGTCAACTTGGTTGGACATCCTGGCCAAGGACCAGGTTGGACATCTAGCCTCTCCCTGCCCCGACTCTACGTACCGCCGCCCCAGCGGGTGGGTGACCAGGGGCAGTACTTCTGTGCTGGAGAGGCTGGGGAAGAATCATACTTGTACTGAGGCCTTTCCAGTCAATTGAATTTTTTATTGTGTTTATAGGCGCTTACTGCAGAAATAGTCAAAACGATCCGGGACATCATCGCCTTGAACCCCCTGTACAGGTACGTGCTTCCCCTCCTGGGTTCTCAGGCTGGAGTACGTGAGGGGTTTCTATTCCAATTGGCCTTTTGCAGTAGTGAAGAAGAGAGATTTGCTGAGTTGTCACTTGGGTGGCATGGTTGGGGCTTGGTTTTGGTTGGGGCTATAAGCTTTATCGTCCATTGCTGGAAACAAGAAGTTTTGAAAAGCTGAGTGAAATTTAGGTACGAGTTGGGCTGGCGAGTCCTATGGGAGGTGCTCTGGGTCTAGGTGAAGCTCACTGCAGTACGTATCACGGTCTGGTCCATGTAATATGAGCATAGGAAGAGTCTTGGCAGGCTGGCACACAAAAATTTTCATGTATTTGGTTTATATATCAGCGATCATTCCTTTTATCAGGTGATTTATGTGTTTGTTACTGAGTATTGCCTTAGTCAAATTTAAAAACCCGAGTTACTTTGCTGTGACAGTTATTTTGCTGTGTTTCATTTCTTTACTCTGTCATAGCAAATAAATAACTCTGAGGATACTCCCTGGTGAATGTAGAAGTTTACGGAGCATTCTGGGTTTATTACCGTTTTTGCAGAGAGTCGGTCCTGCAGATGATGCAGGCTGGGCAGCGCGTGGTCGATAACCCCATCTATCTGAGCGACATGGGTGCCGCGCTGACCGGGGCAGAGTCGCACGAACTTCAAGACATCTTGGAAGAAACCAGTGTAAGACGAAGTTTCTCCCTGACGCTCTGATAAGTGCACCAAAAGCGTGTCTGTCAGACGTCAGTGTTCCTTTACCAACTTCAGTGCGAGTATCGTGGCCGAAAGCTCCTTTCGTGTCTGTCTTTTCCAGATTCCCAAGCGGCTTTACAAAGCCCTTTCCCTTCTCAAGAAGGAATATGAGCTGAGCAAACTGCAGCAGCGGCTCGGGAGGGAGGTGAGTTTCTCAAGTAACACCTAAGCTGTGTGTGTTTATGTCCTGTCCCCCACCCTGATGCTCAGCACGGCCAGAGAAGAATTTTAAAGCCAGACAGTGGTGCACGCTCCAAAGGGAGGTCACTTCAGAGTTAAGATTTGGTAGTTGTCTTCCATTAGAAATGCAATTTTTCATGCAGGTTGTAAAAGTGACGAGGTGTGAGGCTACGGCATCCGCTGTTAAATTGTGTCTGAGCTGTAATTTCACGCAAGCAGGTAAATCCCAGGGGGCTGCAGTACACCCAGTGACGGTGAAAACGGGCAGCGTCGTACTGTGTATAGAACATAACTGTAACTAGCAGGAGGGTGTTGGAAAAGCCCCGCTGCTAACAGGGTGAGCTGCAGCAGCTCCTGACTGATGTATGCTTTAATCAAAACACAATTAACTGCATCAAAATGGTAACTAAGTGTGTGAACCCAAAGATCTGTGTATGCTGAGTCAAAAGTTCCTGGGTTTATTAACTCCCTCTATCTGGGGCTTTTAAAATCCAAGTGAAGTGCAAAAAGCTGTTGGACCGGGGTGGGGATTGTTGGAGACCCCTTAAGCGAGTTGGACACATGCAGTGTGTGGGACCGGAGGGGATGCATCCCAGGATGCCGAGAGCACTTATCACCGTTGTTATTTTGTTGTCTCGATCATCTTTAAAGCACTGTGGTGATTGGGGAGGTTCCTGGTAAGTGGAAAAAGATAAATGCCATGTTCATCTTCAAGAAAGAGAATCGGGGAGACTGCAGTCGTGTCAGCCTGCCCTCAGTCCCTGGGAGATTATGGGGAAAACCCTCCTGGAAGCCTTGTACAGGCAAACGAAGGAGGACATGATAGGGAAGAAGGGATTTTCCAAGAGCAAACTGTGCCTTATCAAACTCTTTGCCTTCTGCCATAAGAAGGCCTGGAGCACAAAGGGACAACAATGACGATCGCGTACCTTGACATTAGCGAGGCTGTTGCTGGGGTCAGCCGTGGTGTTCTTAGACCAAATCGGGGGGGCTACAGTCTGGAAGGATGTAGGACAAGGTGGGTGAAAAATTAGTTAGACTGCTAGGCAGAGAGGATTGTGATCAGCGCTGTGAATCCGACTGCAGCTCGGGCTGTCCCTCAGGGAGTCAGTAAGGACCAGCTCAAGTTCAGCAAAGAGACGTTTGTAGCCCTGCCGCTGGGTTGGAATAACCCCGTGCAGCAGGGTGGGCAGGCTGGGTGCCCACTGCGCAGGAAAGAGCTTTGCAGACAAGGACGTGGAGGCCCTGATGTCGAGGAAGCTGACCGTGAGATAGCAGCCTGTCCTTGGGGCGAGGAAGGACAGCTTTGTACTGGCTCTGTTTGCAGCTGTGCAGGCAGCGGGTCGAGAGGAGGGGTCCTTCCCCGCGATTTGGCACTAGGGAGATCACAGCGGCTTTCTCTGCCTGGCTTTGGGTCTCCCCAGCAAAAACAAAACGTTTGAAGTACTGAATCATGGCCAGTGGAGGCCACTGAGATGCGGAGGGAGCAGGAGCGTGTCTTAGAGCCGCTTTTTTTATTGGAACATGCTGCAGATGATTTCTGAGTAGTGTGTTCAGCCACTGAGAAGGTCGTAACTGAGAAGTGTTTGGAAGCTTTTGATGTTTGATGGGTCGTACCGGGAACAGAGCAGTTACTGTATTTGTCGCTTTGTCCAGGTGGAGGAGAAGATCAAGCAAACACATCGCAAATATCTCCTCCAAGAGCAACTGAAGATCATTAAGAAAGAGCTAGGCCTGGAAAAAGAGGACAAGGATGCCATAGAAGAGAAATTCCGTGAGCGACTAAAGGATCTGGTAGTGCCAAAACACGTCATGGACGTGATCGATGAAGAGCTGAACAAGCTGGGCTTGCTGGATAATCACTCCTCAGAGTTCAAGTGAGTGTCCAGATGTGTCCTGCCCTGCCAGGGGTGGTTGGGAGAGCGAGAGGAGGCAGGACAGTTCTGGGGAGCTCTTACCTTAAGAGTTTCTTTTCTCTTTTTGTCGTGGTTGTGCATGTCACGCAGTGTGTGACCACAGCCTCGCTGCAGGGTTGTTCTCCATGTCTCCTGTAGTTTACCTCTTCCAATCATTTTAGGTTTTCTCTTGCAGCCTGACGCTGTGGATAAGAACTGTGCAGTTTGTTCCCCCTCGTGAAATGTGCAGCAATCCCTTCAGCCCTTGGATTTTAGCTCTTCCCTCTTGTGCTTTGGTGTTTTTGTAGAGGTGAGAGAAGAAAAGCCAGTTGCTAACACATGACATTGGCTACACTCCCTGAGGTGGGCCCTGAAGCGCTGGGGCAGGGTTGGAATGGTGAACGAGTGAAGAGCTTTTACCACATGGTCCACGACACGGATCATCAGAAACTGAGCTGGCTTTGAATGTGTCTTGTCCACTGAGGTGGCCTGTGCCACACCCCGCGGCCACCAGCGCTCTCCTCAGCAGTTCTGGTCAAACTGACAGTCTCTGCTCTTAGCTCCCCCACTAACACCCTTATCTCCTAGTCTTAAGTCTTTCTCAGCTGGTTTTCCTTGCCTCTGAGCCAGGAATATCTCTTTTTGTGTTGTCTTGGTCCACTGGGGAAACAGAGAAAACTGGTTTTCTGTGTTTTAAGTTTCATGGCCTGACCCAGACTGTTGGCAGTAGTGCAGAGGTTACAAACAGTCCTGCTCGTCGTCAGACAGGAACCAGCCCCACATCAAAAAAATCACGCAGGGAATTTGTGTGCAGAAACCGAGGTCTTTGCATGGGGGTTCAGGAAACAAAATCTGTGGAAAAAAGCTTTGATTTTTTGGGGAGTGAAGGGACAAGGGAATGAAAACCATCACGAAAGGTTAGCAATGACTGCCCAGATAAGGATGTTCTTGTCATAGTCTCTCTTCTATGAGTAGTTGATGTCCCGCTTGCTCTGGATGTGGTTGTTTTGGAAGGCACGGGAGGAAGGAGGGAATGAGCTGGCTCCTGTCAAATCACTCTGGTTTGTGTGTTTCTGTCAGTGTTACACGGAACTACTTGGACTGGCTGACATCCATCCCGTGGGGAAAGTGTAGCGAGGAGAACCTGGAGCTGAGCAGAGCCCAGGCAGTTCTGGAGGAGGATCACTACGGAATGGACGACGTCAAGAAGCGAATTCTGGTAAGGCAGGAACAGGCAGCGTCTCCCATTTCACGCTCTGCTTAGCATCCGGCGTTTTGGCAGGAGATACCGGCATCTCCTAACCACTGTGGTCAGCACTGTCCACAGAAAACGCCTGAGTGGCATCGTGCAGGTCTCTGGCTTTGATTACTGATGTGATTAATTCATTAATTAAAATTTTAAGGTACTGAGAACTATCTACACGGGTTTGATCAGTGCTGTTGTCCTTGTGTAGTGTTACTGTGACGTTCAGTGCTGTAGGGGGAAGAGATCAAGGCTCGTCTTTGCTCAATAACTGGCTTATTACTGGGGAACCACATCTCTGCCCACTTGCACCGTGATTTCTCCACTCTTAAGTGTACGAGCAGTTGCAACTTCAGTTCTGAACCATAATCTTTTGATTTCTCAGCTGAGGAGCGTTGTTTGAGGGTTGCCCAGCACAGGAGCATGAAAAATGCGTGTTTAACTTAGCAAGGAAGTGGTGGTACAGGAGATGCTCCGTGTAGCTTAAGAGACTCAGGTGAGAACTAGGGAAGCAGGGAAAAGAACTGCAAGTCTGTCTTCCCACCTCGAGACAGTGGGGAGAGATGAGTACAGAGCACAAAACCCAAGGACAACCCAGTGGGTAAATAACCAGAGGGAAAAAAGATGCACCAGTAACCTCACTGGGCTTCTCCCCCTGCCCTCCCCAGCTCCTTCGAGAGCCAGTTCTCTGTGTGATGCTCATTTTGTCATCATTGCTTGACCTGATGACAAATGTTTTGGTGCTGCTGCAGTCACCCTGTGTTCACCGCTGGTGCTTCCTCTGTCTGCAGGAGTTCATAGCCGTCAGCCAGCTGCGAGGGTCCACCCAGGGGAAGATCCTGTGCTTCTATGGCCCCCCTGGGGTCGGCAAAACCAGCATTGCCCGCTCCATCGCCAGGGCCCTGAACAGAGAGTACTTCCGCTTCAGCGTGGGCGGGATGACCGATGTGGCGGAAATAAAAGGACACAGGTCAGTGAAACTGGGGCAGTTTCTCTATCCAGCAAGTTTTACTAATGTCAAAATAAGAACCGAGCTGCCGTTGGGCAACGGGTGTCATGTTGTCTCTGTTCTGCCAACCCTGGCTGACAGGAGCTGGGGTACAGCAGAGTTTGGAACATAATCCTACTCGAGTCGCTCCCCGCGTCTCGTACGTGCTTATGGGAGAGCTGTGTGAGCTGCCCAGAAGCGCTGGACTGCTGCCATGTGCTAGCTCGTGTCTGTAAAAGCCAGCACTGGGGAGCGGTGACGGTTTGAACAGGGTCATTCACATGTTCGGGTGTGATTGAGACTCGGTTTCTGAATAATCAGGAGGGAGGTGCTGCCTGAGGAGAACGGGGGAACAAGGATGTTCATTGGGAGAACAAGATGATGCGAGTACAAAAATCAGGAGATCCGACCCTGCCACGGGTTTATTTTCCTTCCATGTACACCTGAAAACAAAACTGTTTTCAAAGCAGTAAGAGCAGCTGCTCCATGGTGTGAGTGGAACCTGCGAGGTTCTGCCCTAGATGGTACAGAAGCAGAAGTACTGGATGTCCTTTGGAGGATGTTCTCTGCTCTGAGCCTCTTGGCACTCGCTCTCAAGTGAGGAAATGAAACATTCCCTTTCCTAAGATTTCTTTACCCAGAGACCAAGAAGTCACTATTCAAATGTCTCTGTCCTCAGCCTTACCTCTTTGCTTCCGTGTAATTTAAAAGTGGTTAAAACTAAAGATAAAAACTGCAGTCTGGGAATATTCTGCCAAAATTCCTGTCTGATCTCTGGCAGAAACAGGCTGGCTGGGTCTTGGTGTGTGGAGTGGTGATGGAGAAGGCTTTTGGTAGCTGTGGAAGCACAGCAGCCCTGTTTCCCAGCAGGATATGCCCGTTCCATGAGTGGTGCGCTGGGCTGTGTGCTGGGCTTTACGATGGTTCCCTAAACACAGTCTCTGGTGAAACAGGAGGACATACGTTGGAGCCATGCCAGGAAAAATCATCCAGTGTCTGAAGAAGACCAAGACAGAGAATCCACTCATACTGATCGATGAGGTGATGTATCTGGTCTTTCTTCTAGTTCTTGCTCCTAAAAACCTGTATCAGTCCTTGACCACAAGAGCAAAGGTGAAGCAGTAACTCTCCTGAAAATGCCAGGGATTTTCACTTAAGTGAGGCTGGGCTCTCAAGTTCTTTGGGTGACGGAGATACATTAGACCCTTTGTTTTCTCTTCCTATAACAGACTTCAACTTTAATATCTTCATTAACTTGCAGCTCTTCGGATCGTGAGGATGCTGATGGAGCTGCCTGGGTATCCAGCAGCTCTCGTGTTCCTGCCTGGGGGTGGGTCCATCGTTGGGCACAAACCCACTATTGCCCACGTGGTTATTAGAAAGGGTCCTGCTCCCCGCAGGTCTAAGGCCAGACTATACGGAATAAGATGCTCGCTGTCAATTTGTGGTGTGATTTGAGACTAGGTGAGTCAGGGCCACCAGCCTGCGGCTTTGTGGCAAAGCACCTAAGGCCAGGACGTAACAGCAGGACCCAGAGTAGGGGTCTCTGCATCCTCCCTGGGGGCCATGCCTGGGAGAGACCAGCAGCAGATGTCTTGGGCATGGTGTGGGCGACCAGGAAACTGGGCAGTGAGTTGCTTCCACTGAAGTGATGCTGGCGATGAGCCTTGTGTTGGCTGTAGTAGCAAATGGAATTATGTCCATCTAGTTCACGCTACCCTTTGGGGAGAAAAAGCAGTGGAGAGCGGCCCTGTTGTGACCTCTCCTACTGAGGACATGAACAGTGCGGAAAGAGACAACGGTCTTGGACACGGCCCTGGGCAGCCAGCTCTAGGTGGCCCTGCTTGAGCTGAACGAGATGACCTTCAGGAGTCCCTGCCAGCCTCAGTGAGCCTGTGGTGCTGGGAGAGCAGTGATAGTCCATCGCTGAGCTGCGGCAAGGGGCTGTGTGCAGGTGCTGTGCACCTCAGGCAGAGCAAGGAGTGTCTTGGCTTCCACGAGACGGAGGTGGTAGAAGGCAGCGCCCTGTGGCCCTCCCGCTGTGGAGTAAGTGTCCTGGTCTGTGACTGCAGCTCAGCTTCACGAGTTTAGCCCGCTAATCCACGGTACGTCACTTGCTTTCCATGGTGTGGAGGCTTCATAGAGCTTCTCCACAGCACTGCTGAAGACCGGAGTCTTGTCAGGAGTGTCACGTGCTCACGTGGCACAAAGAACTGATAGACTGGTAGTGGCTGTTTCTGAACAAACACCCAAAGATTTTCAGGTGGAGCCATGAAAGAGTCTTTGCTTGAGAATTTACTGTGGTGAGAAACTTCTTACAGCATTTAAAGTTGGTGGGTTTTTTCTCCTGTAGGTGGATAAAATAGGAAGAGGATACCAAGGGGATCCGTCTTCAGCCCTTCTGGAGCTGTTGGACCCAGAACAGAACTCCAACTTCTTGGATCATTACCTTGATGTTCCTGTGGATTTATCAAAGGTATTTCTCTCTTCTGCAGAGGTTGTAGAGGTGGAGTGTGTGAACGTGTGTCGCTGCCAAGATCCCATCTGTGAAAAGTCACAGAGTTGAGTCAGTTGGAAGATCAGACAGAGGGGATTGGGGCAGGAGTGGCGTGGGGCCATCTCTGCACATCCTTAGGAGAACATGATCACCAGTGTATGTCCCATAGCCCTGACGCCCAGCAGAGCTGGGGACACAGAGACGTGTGGCCTCAGCTAGAAAAGGCAGGAGCTGTTCTACGTAACGACGGGCAGAGCTGCTGTCAAGAGGGGTGGCCTCGTGCTGCTGCCAAGCTTCTGGCACTGGCTGTCTTGGCATAGTCACGTGTTTTGTGTAGCTTATGTTAACTGCAGGGTTGGCGGATGGGAAATAGATACACGTGTAATTTGGTCACTTCTGTGCTAACTTCGTGGAGGTGGAAGTAACTCAGAAGTGAAACCTGGATCTGCCCAGGCAAAGAGTTTCCTGGTCCATATCGGACCATTCCGATTTCCCAGTTTGTGCTGTGTGTTTCTAAACGCTTATTTTGGGGGAAGGGAACATCATACTATGTAGTTCTAAAATCCAAAACTTTTCCTGGAACAAAAACTAGATTCTACAGAGATGATCTTGCTCCAGCCCTTCAGACAGGGAAACACAGAACCGAGGAGCTATCGCTTGGAGTAAAGCAACGGGTTAAGGAAAATGCGTAATCGGATCTTGTAATACTTCCAGGTCCTTTTTATTTGTACGGCCAATGTAACGGAAACCATTCCAGAGCCCCTGCGGGACAGAATGGAAGTGATCAACGTGTCGGGATATGTAGCAGAAGAGAAACTGGCCATTGCAGAGGTGAGAGAAACTACTGATGTGCTGGGAATGACGTCGGAGAACATCACAGAGTCGTTTGGGTTGGAAAAGCCCTTTCAGCTCCTTGAGTCCCCCCGTCCCCCCAGCACTGCCAGGTCCCCACTGACCCCTGTCCCTCAGCACCACCTCCACACGGCTGGGAAACCCATTCAGGGATGGGGACTCCACCACTGCCCTGGGCAGCCTGGGCCAGCCCTGGACAACCCCAACGGGCAAGAAATTGTTCCTCAGGGACAACGTCAGCCTCCCCTGGAACAACTGGAGGCTGGTTCCTCTCGTCCTGTCACTTGTTCCTGGGGAGAAGAGACCGACCCCTCCTCGCTCCAACCTCCTGTCAGGGAGCTGTCAGAGTCAGAAGGTCTCCCCGGAGCCTCCTTTGCTCCAGGCTCAACCCCCCCAGGTCCCTCAGCTGCTCCTCAGTGCACTTGTGCTCCAGACCCTGCCCCAGCTTCGTTACCCTTCTCTGGACATGGTCCAGCACAATGATTTTGGCAGATTTGGGCTGACATATTTACATCCAATTGTGTCCAAAAAAATGAGGCACATGGCATTTTAGACAGAGTTCCGCCCAGTTAAAGGAACTCCAGTGTTCCACAGGCTGTGGATTCGGAAAATGGCATTGAGCCAATGGCAGAATGATGTTGAGTGTCACAAATACTGACAGAGGGATGTGGGTGATTTGTTCTTTCAGAGGTACCTGGTCCCTCAAGCACGAGTTCTGTGTGGCCTGGATGAAAACAAAGCCAAAATCACGTCAGATGTGCTGACGGTTCTCATCAAGCAGTACTGCAGAGAGAGTGGGGTGAGGAACCTGCAGAAACAAGTGGAAAAGGTGAGGGAAGGGTGTGTGAACCTCGAACCTCGACCGCTGCGCTTCAGCCTCCCCAGCTGCTCCTACAGAAACAAATTCCTGTCTCACTCAGGTGTTGAGGAAATCTGCCTATAAAATCGTGAGTGGAGAAGCAGAGACGGTCCAAGTCACTCCCGAGAACCTGCAGGACTTTGTCGGGAAGCCCATCTTCACCGTGGATCGCATGTATGAAACCACCCCTCCAGGGGTGGTGATGGGCCTGGCCTGGACAGCTATGGGTGAGACAAAACCTCTGCGTTTCCCTATTATTTTCAAAAATGGAGTGTTAGAGTCAAATTGAATTTTCCATACTGAGGCCAGCGAAATCCTTCTACTGGCACCAGTAAAGTTAACTTTCGTGGCCTTTTAGATCCTGAGTACATTTAAAGTGACTTGTGAAGGTCCCTTCCAACTCCAAGCATTCTCTGATTCTACTTAGTTCCCGCAGAAGGGACCCTTATTCCCCTGCCCAGGCTCAGCTCGTGTCCTTGTCATGCTCCGTGTCCCGCGTGAGCCCCACGCACTGGGAGCAGCAACGACTGCCAGCGCGAGCCTTTTCAGAGAGGACAAGACTTCGTCTGCTTCCTTGAAAGCAGGAGGTGCCCTTGGGACTTGGGCACAGCCAGGACACGCGGTACCTCTGCACACCCCTGCCTTGGCTTTCCGGGTCAAGGGCAGATGCTGGTTTCTAGCACTCCGTGGGGGTGGGTGCACTGGGGTAGCTGCTGTTCCTTGTGTTACTGCCCTCATAACTTGGGAGCTTGTGTGCGCCCCGGTATGGACATGGAGCACACAGCAAAGGGGGGTAGAGCCCTGCGTGCTCGGAGTGACCCTGGGGGCAGATGGAGTAGCTGAGTGGGAAGGGGTCAGTGTGGTGGAGAAGGTCAGTAGACACCTGAAAGCTGAACTGGCTAGACATGTGTTGTGGTATGAGCTCATCTTCCTTTCGGGCTACAAAGAGCCTGAAACCCTTCCAAGAGCTGATTATTTCCGCTGAACAGGGGTTGGGGGAGCCAGAGGCCCAACGCAGAGCGCGTGGGGCCTGTCGGCGCTGGGCTGTGGGGAGCTCTAACCGCCTGGAGGGGTTCACAGAGCTGGTTCCAGCTGCTCTTCACCCACGAGCGAGTGTCTCAGCAGAGCCCCACCTCCCAATTCCTGACGCTGCTTCTGCATCACCAAAACCTTCCGGCTGGATTTTCCTTTGACTTTTCTCAGGGTGTCGTTTTCCTTTTCTTTCTTAGGAGGTTCCACCCTGTTTGTTGAAACGTCCCTGAGGCGACCCAAGGACAAGGAGAACAAGGACGGGTCCCTTGAAGTGACGGGGCAGCTGGGAGATGTGATGAAGGAAAGTGCCAGAATCGCGTACACGTTCGCCAGAGCCTTCCTGATGCAGAATGACCCCAGCAACGACTTCCTCGTGTCCTCCCATATCCACTTGCACGTGCCGGAGGTAAACTGAGGCCGAACTCGCAGCACCTGCGTGGTCCCCGGGCTGGTTCACGCCCCTGGATGTGATGCTGGGAAGAGCTTCCTTGGTCGGGTGTTGGGCAGAGGGTCCTCTCTTAGCAGCCAAACCTAGAAACAATGCCGTTTTCGTGGGGGTCCTGTGAAAGCGTCCGCGTGAGCCATGGTTCCATTCCACATGCGTGACGAGAACGCGGGGGCTCAGATAATGCTGTGAGGAGTCCTGGACTCGTCGTAGCTGTCAGCCTTGTCAGGCCGGTGGTCAAACCATGGCGTGGAGTTACCTGATGTGGGTGAAAGCTTGTGTGCAGCTACAGGCAGACCAGAGCTGAGGTCTGGGTGTGACCTGGAGCCGTGGTGAAGGCTGGTCCTTCACGCGATTGCAAACCCGACTGTCGGTCCCTGGGCCGGGTAACGGCAGTGACTGCCCTCGTCCAGCGTTTGGGACTGACAGTAAACACCCACGATGGCGGGGGGTTCGTACACCGTGTAAGGGGCTTGGGGCAGGTGCTTCATGAAGACAGATTGTGTCCTGCGGTCCTGCCCAGACGTTGCCTCTGAACGGTGTCCCCAGTCCCCTGGTTGCAGCTTGCTCTGGGCCTGCCCAGGCGCCTCCTTTTCCCTCTGGTGGTTTCCTGGAGGAGCAGAAAACGGACTTTCTCTCTGCCTCTGCTCCCTCTAACGTTCATTTCTTCTGCTCTTACCTCAAAGATCTGTTTGATCTCAGGTAAATCCAGACTGTCACTAGGTTAGGCCTGGCTTTTCTAAACTGAATCATCTTCTCTGCCTGGACCGGTTTCCAGCGTCGTCCTCCACTGTTTGGTGACTCTTGGTGCTCTCTTCCCTGTGTGCTGGCCTCACTCACTGGTTTCCGTGGGTGGTTTAGGTCAACAGAAAGCTTCGTGCTCTGTTTTTTCGCTCCTGCTGCTCATTCCAAGTCCTGACTCGGAGGCTAGAACCCAAATCGTAGACTCAGTGACTATAGGGTCATGAATTCCTCATGCTGATTCCTCGTGAATCAGGTGGGGGCTGATGGTTGTTAATAATGAGCCAATGCCCACAGCAGGATTCCATCAGTGACACCACTGCAGAAACCGCAGTGAGACCCGGTGGGATGGGGCCGTGTTACAGCAGCGGTGACAGGGGCATCGTCTGGCTTTGCTGCTCCCGGAGCTAACGGCGGGGGTTGTGCTTTTGTCTTTAAACAGGGAGCGACGCCAAAGGACGGACCAAGTGCAGGGTGTACCATCGTCACGGCTTTGCTGTCGCTGGCCATGAACTGCCCAGTGAGGCAGAACGTGGCCATGACCGGAGAGGTGTCGTTAACTGGAAAAATCCTTCCCGTTGGTGGAATCAAGGAGAAGACAATTGCGGTAAGAGCTCTTGCCTGGGCATCGGCTGTGGGAGGGAGCCCTGGGCTGGGCCCAGCAGGGACTGGGCCAGCCAGGGTGGCGGCTCCTGTGGTGGGAGAGGCAGGGACTTGATACACGTTGTGGAGAAACCTGCTGGGGGGAGCGTGGGGCCGGCTGGGTGGGTGCGGGGGTCTCGCCTGTGTCCCTGGCTGTGAGGAACGAGATGAGACCCCAGCTTTGTGCCGGGACATCGGTGCTGATCTGGTTACTAGACCAGTAGAACCTGGGGTGGAAGTGGCCGTTGGAGCTGTCTGCTCTGTCACAGACCGGTGTGCTCCAGCAATCTGAAGTGCCTGTGTGAGGGGAGCAGCCAGCAGAGAGGTGATGGTGTCCCTAAGGCATCGTCCCCATCATTGAGTGCTGTTCCCTAGTTCCCGCTTGAATTTGTCTGACGTACAATTTCTGGAGATACCCCAGTTGATCAGGTTTAGGGGGAAGGAACCTCCTTCTAGTGTCTGGCATTTTCCTCTGAAGTTTCTCTGTACATCGTAATCAAGTTACTTCATTTTCTACATTTTTTTTGCGAGCTCTCTGAGGGTGGGGTTCATGGTGGTTCTTGCTGGGTTGGTTTCAACCCCTGGCAGTTGTCACAATTCTTTTCCAAGGGTTGTATCTCTGTTTTCATGCGCAAAGCCCCTGCCTCCAGCATCCTCACAGCACACCCATTTTTCTGCCTCCAAGAAGGGTGTCACCCCTTCCAGGAGCCTGAGCTGGGGCCTCACATCAGGCTTCTGTCCCCAAACCCACCTGGGTACAGCCTGGGCCGTGCGATTCCTTCTCGTCACGGCTTTCACGTGGGTGTTGCTGCCGTTTCGGGTGGCCCCTGCAGCAGGACTGGCCCGTGCTGGGTGGCACTGACTGGCTGCACTGGCAGGAGTGTGAGTGGCCGCCCAGGATCACCGTAACCTGAGTGGGTGCGAATGTGCCCTAAGAGGGCTTCACTTCCCCCGCTCCCCCCGATGCAGTGCCCCTATCACGAGGTTCTGTGAACGGTGCTGGGGTCGCACACACTGATGGGGTGGGGGGGTCTGAGGAGCTGTTCCTCATTCTTCCCGATTCTGGGCTTTCTCCTCACCCAGTTGGAACAGACTTAAACCTCTGTCCCATTTATTCTTCTAAACACTCCCCTCGTGCTACTAAAATACCTCCTGCTGTCCCAGCAGCTAAGGTGGGACCAGAGGGTGTGTTTTGCGGGCGTGGGGAGATCTAGAACATGATCCATCCTTAGTGGATGGATGGACATCCACATGTGCTGTCCCTGCTGCTCTCCAGAGAGGAGCTGAAGTCGGATCATGCTCCTGAGGAACTGACTTGCTCTTCCTTTCTAAAATGGGAGGGTCTGGTAGATTAGATTGACCATTTCTGGGGCTCCACCAACAGCAGAACTTTCTCCTCCCCGCAGGCCAAGAGGGCGGGTGTTACCTGCATCATTCTGCCGTCGGAGAACAAAAAGGATTACTACGACCTGGCTGGATTTATCACGGAAGGACTGGAGGTGCACTTTGTGGAGCACTACAAGGAGGTGTTTGCGATAGCGTTTCCCACGCTGGATTGTGCTGGAGGATGACGTTCCTCAACCTGGCTGGAAGGTCTGTCCTAAAGGCGCAGCCCCCGCCCAGAGATGGGGTGACCTGGGGGCAGTCTGGAGCGGGACACGGAGCTATCGCTGCTGCGCAGCTGCTGAGAGGAATCGTGGCTTTGCTAGAGTAACGGATTTCTCACTCTTTAATATTGGAATTATGATCCACACTGAGTATTTCCAATAAAATGGTGAAATTTTACCTGAGGAAAGTGCATGCTATCGGCCAGCATCAGTGGAGCTGTTTGAGTCTCCTCTAATTAAAGATTTTTCAGTACTTCACTGTAACTCTAAAGAATTCAGGCAAAACCATGGCACTCTACAGCGCCGGGGCTGTTCCTGCTATACTGGTACATGAGCAGCTCTTGGAAACCTCTCCCTGTCTCGACTCCACGCCTGTAAGGAGTCACCCTGCTGAAATTCGGGGATTCTCACACTTGACCAACACCGCAGGAAGGGGACGTATGGCAGGACAAGGGGAAACCAGGAGCAAGAGCTGCTCAAGGACCAGGCGGGGAAGGAGCGTGAAGTTACCGCTGTCCGCAGCAGCGGTTTGTGCCCCTGACTTGGCTCCCAGCAGCACCGAGGCTTGGGGATGACTGGGAGGGGGTGGGAGCGCAGCCTCCCCAGGCTCAGCCCTGCAGGGTCTGGGGAGGGGGAGCCCCCATCTAGAACAACCCCCAGGCCAGCACCAGCCCCTCTGGCTGCAGGGATGGCGATGGGAGCTCTGGATCACCACAGTTCAGGGCCATGTCAGCCCCGTCCCTCCAGGCTGAGGCGCACGCACCACCCCCAGTCATGGCTCTGGATAGTGAGAAAGGGCTTTATTGAGTTACAGGCTGGACACCTCAGTCCTTCTTGGCCGCAGCTTTCCTCATGGCCGCCAGGACGTTGCTGAGCTCTTCCCGCTTCCGCTTGGCCCGGATGTGAGTGCCGACCTGCGGGGCAGAGCAGAGCCCGGTCAGCTTCATCCAGCACAGCGCGCAGCCACGTCTGGCTGCCCCACTCAAAGGCAGCAGGAGAGTGGAGTCCTGGTAGCCACGGACTGGGACCCAGCCACCCCCTGGGCAGCCAGGCGCTGCCCTCGCAGTTCAGTGGTACTAAAACCCCACTGTTTGGGGCAAGGCAGAAGCAATTTTGGCCCTCAGGGCTGTTCCCCAGTGAGCCCCATTTCAACCCTCCTGGTTCACGGTACCCAGCTGCCCCAGCACAGCTCTGCAAATGGTGCAGAAACAACGAGGCAGGTCTGGGTCCCTGCAGCTCGGGGAGGTTTTGGGGAAGTACCTCCACACCCACCTCCCGCCCACCCCAGAGGCGTTCCCCCTGCTCCCTCAGTTACACCAGTAACTTCCCAAACAACTCAAAAAACAGGAGGATTGATGAAGGGCAGGAAGTTCTCTGAGCAGAGGTTCTGCCACCCTCGTTAAGACGGTGGCTTGACCCACCCTCTTCTTGATGAACTTCAGAGCACGTTTGTCTTTGGAAACTTTCAGCAGCTCCATGGCGCGTCTCTCATAGGGCGCGAAGCCGCAGACCTCCCTGATCATGTCTCGCACGAACTTGGTGTGTTTCGTCAGGCGCTACAGGAACAGGGGAAGAAAAAAATACATGGATCAGTGACGGTAAGTGCTAATTTACCCCCGGGACTGGGAAGGGCGGTGGCAAACCCGGATACGGCCCCAAAAACAGCTTCTGCTCCTGGTGTGTCCCAAGGGAGGGCAGCGCCCAAGGTGCTCCGTGACACGAGAGACACGCTCGGCTGTTGCCACTGGCCACAGCTGCAGCAAGAGCCGGGTCACCAGAGCCCAGCCCAAACTCCTCACCCAGCCTCAGCGTTTCACCACCGTGGGATAGAAGGTGCCAACTGCGTCAATCCCTCGGGTTTACACGGAGTCAAGAACTTTTCTGCTCCTCACACCCCGCACTGGCGGGTGGGCTGGGGCGGCACAGCCAGGACAGCCGACCCCAATGGACTAAAGGGACATCCCAGACCGTGTGTCGTCACGGTCAGCCATAAAAATCTGGGGGAAGGAGGAGGAAGGGGGACATTGGCAGTGATGGCGACTGTCTTCCCAAGTCAGCGTTCGGCGGGATGGAGCCCGGCTTTCCTGGGGGTGGAGAACACCCACCTGCCGTGGGAAGGGGTGAACCAACCCCGGGCTTTGCTTTGCTCGTGCGCGGCTTTGCCTTTAACCCTTAAACTGCCTGCAGCCCAACCCAGGAGTTTTCCCACTTCTCCCATTCTCTCCCCCATCCCACTGAGGAGTTGAGTGAGTGGGGTTCAGTTCCTGGCTGGGGTTAAACACGCTGCTAACTCAACTCCAGCTGTGGCTGAAACGCTTCTGGCTCACTCCCTGTTACAGCTGCCAGTTCTCCTCGAAGCGGCTGCTCCAGACCCACCTTCACCCCGCTGGTGCTTTCAGTGATTTAAGCCCCTGCTCCCTGGGTGACACCACCCTCTCCTGACCCTCAGGACGCTGCGGTTTCTGTCGGTCCCAGTCGCTGCAGTTCAGGGCCGGCCAGTGCCCCGCACCCCGAGACCACGAACGGAAAAGATCCACAAAGCAGCGACTTCTGCCACCGGCCAGACAGACACGTTCGACCGCTACAGCAGCTGCTGCCGTGGATGCTGGAGCATCCGCGCCTCCCGTTAACCCGCAGGCGGAGAAGCGCCCGCCCGCCAGTGCCACCAGCCTCCCCAGCTCCGCATCGCCGAGTCCACCCCGGCCACGCCACCACCGGGCAGGCATCACCACGCCTCTCCTTGGCAGCCGGGGAAGGCACCGAGCTGCCGCGCCGCCGCCCCTCGCCCTCGCCACGGTGCTGCGCTGTGCCAAGCCGCGGCCGGGGGCGGACCGGCGGTGCCCGGTTCCACGCCAAAGCGAGACGCGCGCCGCAGGAGCCCCCGTGTCGGCTCCAGCCCCGGCCGAGCCCCGCGGCTGCCGGCAGAGCCTCTCCCGGAGCCCGGCCCGGCCTCATACTCACCCCGCGGCGGCGGCACTGTCTGGGCTTGGTCACGTTCTTCGTCACCTTGTAGCCCTTGTTGAGGCCGACGGCCATGGGGTAGCGGATCGCCATGTCTGCGGGGAGAGAGCGGTCAGACCCGCCGCGGATGGACGCGGATGCCCGGCCTAGCCCCGGCCTCACCTGCCGCTCCGCTGATGGCGCCGCACCGGAAGGAGCGAGCGGCCGCGGAACGCTGCGACACCGCCTCTTCCGGCCCGACCGCGCGGGGCTGAGGGCGCTCTGGCTCGCGCCGTGACCACAGAGGCGGGAGGGGCGGGCGCCCCCTGCGGGCGGGCGGGCGCGCGCGGGAAGGGCGCGGCGCGGCCCCGGGCTGGTGTCACGCGGGACCGGTCAGGCCGAAGCCGCGGCTGGCGCGGGCCGGCGGTGGGGATCGACGCGCCTCCCGCCGCAGCCGGCCCGGCCGGGGCCCCGGCAGCTGCCGCCCGCTGTTCGTCACCGGCGGCGGCTTGTGAAGACACGGAGATGAAACCAGCGCGGGAGCAACGCGGGGTTTGCGGGTCCGCGGGCACGGAGCACGCGGGAACCACCGTTAAAGCTGCCCCGCGGCGGGGCTGCTGCCCAGAACCGGGAGGGCCGCGGGCCGGGCCCCCCGGCCGGGATCCCCGCGCTCCCGGCGATGGTTCTCCCGCAGCGTGACCCCGCCGTCGGGCCCGGCCGGGCCGTGGCGGTGGGTGCCGGAACCGACACGGACCGCGCGGCCCTGACGAGACGGGGGCGGGCGGGCTTTGCTGCCGGGACAAACCCCGGGCCCCGAAGAACGCGCTGTTCAGCCCGGGAGCTGTTCCCTGCTTGCACAGGCAACTCCACTGAACATCGTAACATTGAAAATACTGAACTGGAAACACAAACTGAACGGGAAAACTGAAAATCTGGAATTTTCAAACACATGTCAGACCGTGACGTCGTGCCGTCAGACGCCCAACAGAGTTCCTAGTGCCGGGGCAGGGCGGTTGGCCCCACTAACCCACCAAGAGTCCTTGGCTGTCACCCAGCTCTCGGCACGGGTTCCAGCGGCGAGGACCGTCGTCCCTCGGGCGCTGGAGCGGGTCTGGCTCTGAGGCTGTTCTCCACAGGAGGGCAGAACGCGGACAGACATTTGCAGGGTGAAGGCGGTTGTCCAGAGCAGACAAAAGGAACCCCCAGCTTCAGTCGAACATTCCTGAAATCAAGCGAAAAATTAGGAGTGCCAGCTTTGTTACCTGCCCCCCGAAGTCACCCCGAGTTTGACATCGGCTTTACCAGTGAGAAGCGTCACACCAGGCAGCTAAAGGCCCCTCCGCCAGCTCTGGTTCTCTGGCAGGATCAGCCGCCCCCTGGAGCAGGAGGTGTCACCTCCCCGGCGCTGCCCCTGTCCCCTCACGGTGGGGCTTCCACCAGCTCTGCGGGTGCAGAGGAGGGCATCCAGCCTGCTCTGTCCCTGTGGCCACTGTCAGACGGTGGCCCTGAGCCAAGCGCTCTCCCGGAGGAGGAGGCTGCTCTGCCCGATCTGCGAGCACCAACCCCCAGCAGCACGTGCTGCTGGTGTGGGGCCCTTCCCCGCTCCCCTGGCTACAGCCGTGTTCCACTCGTGACACCTTCCTCTCGTCCGCTCACCGGGCAAACACGTACATGTACAGTTCCCAAGCTCTCCCTGGGTTTCTCCTCGTTTTCCCTTCCTACTCATCACTGATTGCCTCCAGACCACTGCCTTTCCCTCGAGGAAAGGTTCATTCAGACCCTTTCTCCCATCATTGTCTTCAAAACTTCCTCCTAGAAACCCCAGGTCTTCAGTTTCCAGAAGCTTCTGCCCCATCCCAGCAGTGGTCGATGCCTTCTCCCACATTCCCAGCGCTTGCGTCTCACCTGAATTTCCCCCTTTCTTTGAATTCTGCAGTAAGTCCCCACACTGTTGGCCTTGTTCCTTTCCCAGAGCCACCACGAGCAAAGACCCCATCAGGTGAGCCTTGCTGGGAGGAAAAGGGGAGTCGAGGGGAAGGAAACCACATAGTTGGGGCTGAACTGGAGGCCCCAGATTGGACCGACTGGCTCTGCTGAGGAGGACCTGGGGGTCCTGCTGGACAATAGGCTGAACATCTGCAGCGTGTAACAAGAGCACCTTGAAGGTTAAAGGAATTGACTATCCCAGACTGGTGGGGTTGGAGGGCACCTCTGGGGATCACCCAGTCCAACCCCTGGCTCCAGCAGGTCCCCACAGCAGTTGCCCAGTTTGGCGTCCAGGCGGGTTTGGGATCTCTCCGGAGCAGGAGACTCCACCACCTCTCTGAGCAGCCTGGGCCAGGGCTCCCTCACCCTCACACCAAAGCAGTTTCTCCTCCTGCTCAGGTGGAACTTTCCAGGTTCCAGTTTGTGCCCGTTGCCCCTTGTCCTGTCGCTGGGCACCACTGGGCAGAGTCTGGCCCCTCCTCCTGACCCCCCTTTAGCTGTTGGTCACATTGAGGAGGTCCCCTCTCAGGCTGCTCTTCCCCAGTTACAGAATCAGCCCCGTCCATGGTCCCCTCGCAGCGGTGCAGGATGACACCTGAATGACGATGCCTTGGACTCCAGCATCTTCTGAACCTGAAGCTCACCCCAGCATGAACCTAACCTCCTCCCCAGAAGTGAGGAGGACACTCAGGAAGCTGCAGCCTGCTGCTGTCCAGCCGTGCTCCACCACCCCGTCTCACCCCTCCTTGCCCAAGGCTTCGCTCGATGCAGCTGTTTGCTGGCATTTGCCAAGATCCAGCTGTTTTGCTGCCAGATGTTTTTGAGCAAACAGCCGGCAGAGCCAGGGCAGGCAGGGCTGGGATCGGGAGGCGAGCGGGCGACAGGCTCCGCCTCACGCCTCAATCCAGGTACTTTAAATTCCGAGTCGACTGTCTGATGTTAATTAACAAAAATAACCCAGCAGCCGGTGTGAAAGGGCTGCGGCACCGTTCCCACAGGAAGCCAGCGGCCTCCCCTTCAAGCGCAGACCTGGGGGCTCTCCAGGCACTGGTTTCTTCTGGACATGCCCCATCCCTGGGGCGTCCTGGCTGGAGGCTGCTGGACCTCCAAGACCCGACAGCCCCGCTCTCTGCTGCAGGGCTGGGGCTCTGGGTCTGCAGCGAGCTCTGCCGCGGGCTTTGCTGGCTCAGCTTCACCAGTTCCCGCAGGGGGTTCCCCAAGCGATGGAGCCTCCCTGTCTTCCAGGAACTCGTTACTCACAGCCCACACGGGGCTCGGCGTACGCAATTTCTGCAGCCGAGGTCCTTGCAGGCAAGGATGGAAATACCCCCTGCACCAAGATAGAACAGGGCTCCGGAAAGAGGATGTGGGGACAGCCGGAGTGATAACATCTCTCCCTGCCAGAGAAGTGGCGGTGGCTCAGACTCAGAAGCTGGTGACGGTGAGCTGTGCTGGCGCTGCTGGGCCTGAGCAGTGGCTGCCACCAGCGCCCCACTGTGCTCTTCTGCGGGGCAGGAGAGAGCTGGGGAAGGGCCCATCCAGCCCCTGCGGGTGAGGTGCCGGAGCTGGGGGAGTCCCCGCTGTGTGACGGGGCTGTCCAGAGCCAAACCAAGGTGGCCCTTCCTTGCTTAAGCTTCTTGGGAGGGAAGCGAAGGTCTCTGCAGTCCCCGCTGCCACCTCCTTCCATCACACCAGCCCTCTCCCGATGGAACGACACGATTCTGCTGCCTTCAGACACTTTGTCTCACTCGTGCACGGTGTTTGCCACGCTCAGCTCACGCAGGGGAATGTGCTGCAGCATTCCCAGCCCGGAGAACCTCTTCTGCCGGCAGCCACCACGCCGCTCGCGGTCTCTGGCAGTGTCAGAGCCCTGCCAGGCGATCGCAGACCAACAACTTGCTTTGCTGGTTGTTTATTCGTTAGGTTTAAGTATATTATTAAACAAAACACTGCTTTGAACACCACAGGGCAGTTTTCGCGTTGGTCCGTGGTTCTTCCAGCTGGAGTAGTTTGAACCTGACTTTAAAGAAACCTCTGGTCTTGGTAAGTAAACTGGGCTGTGGACAACGTGCCCCAGGAGCGTTTCATAACTTGCAAGACTTTCCACAGCAGAAACCGGGAAAAACACAAAAACCGGGAAAGGAAACAGCGGGGTAAATCCTCCTCCATCCCCGTCCAGCGAGGACAGAGCTGCTCCCCTCGAGCCGTGGTCTCCCCAGCGCAGCAGCGCGGGCACAGGGCCACGCACCGAGGAGCCCCGGAGCCGCCCTGCTGCGAGAGCGGCGGCAGCAGCTCCCCGGCGTGACCCCCACGGGCAGGTTCTGCCTTGGTCCTGCTGTGATGTTCTGCGCAAAGGCTCCTTTTAGAGCACCGCGGAAACTCTGGCCCGTGCTGCCACCGACCCGCATCTGTCCCCCAGTCACCTGCTCCAGGAGAACAACCCCTGCCTGTTCCTTTTCACCCACCTGGCCCGTCCAGCTGCGGCTCTGCCTGCGCAGAGGGACCATCGGCAGCTGCCAGCTCCGCGGGCTGCTCCCATCTGCTGAGGGATTTAACCCCCCTGGGGCTGCGCTGGGGCTTACAGCGCTCGGATTCTGCAGGCTGGGCTGATCTGCGTCACCGCTGTTGCTGCGCCGTGGAATGCCTTAATTTTGCGTCCGCTTCTGCAGCTAAAGGTGCCTCAGCTTTGGGTTTCCTTGGGAGCTGCTCATCCCTTGCCGGTGAAAAGGCTCCGGGAAGACAACCTGCATGTCTGTCATCCAGAAGCAAATTTCCCACCTTCTTGTAGGGAACCCCATCGAGGAGCTCCTCGGTTTCCCCTGCTGGGTCACCTGCTGCTTGTGCCCCGTGCCAGCACCTCTTGGTAGGACCACAGTGACTTGCCGTCCCTTCCGACCTGCTGCTGTCGCTGGGGATGGAAAGGTTTCTCCCTCGTCAGGTTGGGAAAGGCCATTCCCAGCCCCACAGATTGCCCTCAGAATGAGCCGCTTTGGGCAACCACAACCCCCCATTGTGCCGCTGCTGCCTTCCACAGCCTGGCCCATGTTCTGCCACGGCTGATGCCATGAATGGCTTCCACAGCATGAGCCAGGTCCCAGTCCCTTGGTGGGCCAGTCGAGTGCCGCTGCAGGCACAAGGGAGAAGGCTGGATGGTGTTGGGGGGGCAGGGAGGATCCACTGCCCCTTTGGGCAGCACTGGGAGGCCGGATGAGCCCAGCCCAATTGTCAGTCTGTGCCAGGGGGGTCTGGGGCTGGCCCAGCCATGAGGAGCCTCATGGAGGGAGCTGGAAGCCCAGACTGGCATCCCATTGGATCCTGTGAGGACTTCAAGGTTCAGATGGAGGCTTGGAGCTGGCTCAGCGGGTGCGTGGTCCTCCATGGCTTTCCTTCACCTGGTCATTACCCAGTTCTGGACTGGGAGAAGAGCTGCTTCAGGCCCAGGTACAGCTCCTGGGCACAGGAGAAGGGGCTGCCAGCACAGGAGCCTGCAGGGAGACCCTTGGGGTGCCAAAGACCTGGCTTTTGAAGAGGGGTTTGGAGGAGAAGGTGGGGTGAGGTGCTCAGTCTGCGGCATGGACAAGAGTCACGGCCAGCAAACGGGACGATGGCTCCAAACCGCTGTGCCCTGCGCAGGGGGGTGCGTGTGGGTGCTGCAGGACAGGGAGACGTGTCCCAAGCTGCAGAGCTGTGAAGGACCCTCCACCCCCTGGCAGAGGACTTCCTGCAGCCCCGAGGTGACCCACACGTTTACCCGGGTAGAGCCTGGAACTAATTGGCACAACCTGCCCAGACCTGGTCCCACTAAGCAAGGACGCGTCTCCTACCCACCCCGCGAGGGCTTTGACTGGGGGGCGGAGGCGAGAAGGGCTCCCCAGCACAGGGGCTGCCCTTCATTTCCCCAGTGACACCGCTCCAGAGGAGCAGCTGCTCTGCGCTCTGCTGGCTGCCACTGCAGCTCCGCAGCGTTCTGACGTGACCGATCTCAGGACAAAGCGTGTTTAGCGAAGGCTTCAGGCTCTACCATTTCCCACTCCTTGCTTCCATGGGTGGATATCCAGCCCACACTGTATCCGCGGAGGCTGGGGACATCTGCAGAGCCCGGGGTGTACTCGTGACCCGCCGCAGGGCAGGGAGCAGCCACTGCTCAGAGAGGTCCAGAAAAGCAGCAGGAATGGTGCCAGAGTGGAGGAGGATGGAGGGACTGCAAAGGGCAGGTTCTGCCCTAAGCGAGCTCTTTCACAAGACCCACCAACAGGCCAAGGACTGCAGGGACCAGCCTGCAAGGCTGTTTGCGGAGAAGGGAGTCATGGGGGTACCCACCGCCCCAGGAGGCGTTGGTCCTTCCTCGTGTGTGAGCCAGCAGGAGAGGCTGTGGAAGCCTCTTTGACATCAGGAGGCATTTTTGACAAGAACAAACAGGAAAATTGGTCATGAACTGGTTGGTGTGGCAGGTGCTGCCTTTGTTGACACCAAAGGAGAAATGTGCGGGGTGGGGAGGAGAAAACTCTTTGAATGAGAAAGTAAACAGAATTGGGAGTTCTGTGTAAAGACAGTGAAGGCAAAGGGTCACCGCGCCCGTGGGTGGCCCAGGGAAGGGCAGACTCTTCACACAGGGTTTTCTCCTGATGTTTTCTGGTCACACAGCAGATGTCCTGCGGTTGGCTGAGCACCTCCGACACCCGCGGTGCCCAGTCTCTGCACTGGAAGCTCTCCCAGCTCCTTGCCAGATGTAGGGTGGAGGTCTTCTCAGGCCGGTCCTGCAGCCCCAACCCCTGCCGCTGGGAACCGGGGTGGGGTGGCCACTGAACCAGAACCGCTAAGTGACGTACGGGCAAAGTGTGTTTGCTCAGCGGGAGGGGTGCCGAGGGCGGGTAGTGATTCTGCTCTGCAGCACACAGACGTGACGGGCTGGCACAGAGCAGAGCTCCTGCCCCTCCAGAGCAGTTCGGACCAGCGCAACACAGGCACAGGGAAGAGGCTGCGCACCCCCAGCCATCAGCACGCTGACTCCTGCACGTGGCGGCTGGTCTGCACGGCGTCAGCCATGCTCGTGGTGCACCCCTACGCGGAGGCAGCACTGACTCAACTCTTCACTGCTTTTTGAATTAAATTGTCAGCGTAGACCGCCAACGGCCTCACTCACCACGTCACCCCACCCTCTGCCTTCCTCCCTACTCGAGGCCGTTTTGCGGCTCACGGTTCCCCAGCACTCAGTGTCCTCCCACTCCCACCCACTCTGTTTATAGAAATGCAAACCCAGGAGCAGCTGCGTAACCGTTTATCAACGGTTTATCCTTTATTATTGAGCAGCTCCCAGATCAACCTCCGTGGTCAGAGCCCAGCAGACCAGCCCAGGACTCACTCATCTGGCAGGAGTTCTCAGGTAGACCACTCTCAAGACAACCACCAAAGGGGTGCTGGGCCCAGCAGGCATTAAGGACACATCCAGATGTGCCGTGGGGGTTGTGCACATCTGCACTGGGCCGTGCACACTGCGGCAGGGGGATTAGGCTGGGGTTGGCAGCTCTGTGATGGTGTGAGTGAATCCCCGGAGGCTGGTGAAGCCCTGACTCGGTTGTCACAGCAGCATCGCAGAGCCCTTCAGAGCACCCAGCCACACCGCTGGGCGTGACAGAGGTGGACACCGTGCTGGTAAACTGAGGCAGCCTTTCCTGCTGAACTGAGGGAGAACTGGTCTCACTGGTGCACGGGAAGAACTGTTTCCTGGGAATTCAGCTCATTTATCCGTTCTCTGCAGGCTGGGAAGCTCAATACTTCACACTCACCAGTTTTTTCTCTGGATTCCATGGAGCTGTATTTAATCTTTTCACTTGAGGGAGCTCAGAGGTTCGGTCAGAGCAGTCCCAGCTTTGACATTCCTGCACTTGGGCAGATCACCCACCGAGAGACGACCTCTCACCAGCCCCCACTGTGTAATGGCCCCAGTCTTCCCAGTGGGCAAAGCTGCGGGGCACTCCGTCCACCGCACCAGGCAGGGCCAAGCTGGAGCTGATTCTCCTTTGACATGCAAGATCTCTGCAGACACTGTGAAACAAATTCAATCCCACAAAGCTATGACATTCTCACACCCAGAAATGGAGTTTAGGGTTGAGGCACCCTACAAACATCCCCACCAACCTAAAGCTGCTCCTCATTTGCTGCAGCTTCTTTGCTCCAGCCAAGCAAATCCCTTTCATGGCTGCCCAAAACGCCTGATTCTTGACCCACCCACCCACCTGCACCCAGAGTACGCTGGTGGTAGAGAAAGACGTGGTGCTGCTGGCCCTCAAAGTCCAGCCCACAGCGCAGGAGAGTGCCCAGCAGCTCAGGCTGCGGCAGAGCGGGGTAGGGCAGGGGCTCTCCTGGTTTGTACACTCGGGTACCAACTCAAGACAGCAAATGGCTGTTGGTCCATGGTCAGTCAGCGCTGTCCCCGGTGTGGAGGACGTGCTGCTCCAGCACTTCACTGTTGTCATCAGCTGGGGACTGGAAAAATGTTTTCCAGTGAGGCAGATGCATTGGGAGGACCTGAACGCCAGGTCCACCAAGCTGCTCCGTGAAGCTGAAGACATCAGAGAATGGTACACGTGAACTGAGCAATCACGGTCACCTTCATCTCGTGGTAAGATCATGACACAGCTTGATAAATTATCCTTTGTAAAGTACTTGGATATCTTGGACGATTTGCTTTGGAGCTGCAGCAAGAATTCCTCCCGTCCCCTTCGTTAATCACCTAATGAGCACAAGCGAGACTGGTCCCCTGCCCACACCTCCGTGTCTCCACAGAGCCCTTCTCCCCGCTCACACCGGTGACACCCTGTGAACTTTCCCTTCGGCAGAGGCTGTCTTCAGGACTCTCGCAGTCCCGGATGCAGGCAGCGCTCCTCACGTTACGAATTCTCTTTCAAAGGGGAGCTAAAGGTTTCCGCTTTCACCTTTCTTTGCTAAATACGGAGCTCCTACACGCTGGGGGGTTGGTTGTTTGTTTAACAGG
The DNA here is from genome assembly GCA_009769605.1 of Bucorvus abyssinicus. Taxonomy (NCBI): domain Eukaryota; kingdom Metazoa; phylum Chordata; class Aves; order Bucerotiformes; family Bucorvidae; genus Bucorvus; species Bucorvus abyssinicus. Next base: position 11,678,117 of record CM020055.1, read on the forward strand.
ATAAAATTGAAATCTTAACCCGTCTGCAGCGAGACCACGACAGGCTGAGCCAGCCTGGCCAGCCGGGAGGTAGCGAGCAGGTTCCTGCGGCTGCCAGAGGGAAACACGTCAGCGGCTCTATGGTGACGGGCAGGGAGCCAGCTGCAGTTGGGCTGCGGATTTGAAAATCAGGCGCCAAATGGTTGTTTTGAAAAAAGCTCTGGGTTTGTTTTCCTTAGCTGGGAGCTCAGTGCCAGGTTTTATATAACAACAGCGCGGGGGTGTGAGCGCTGCACGCTCTCTCCCACCGCTCGGCTGGAGCAGCGATGATCGATGATCGGAGCGGTTGGCAGAGCGGCGCTGGGATTGCTGCCGGCTGATAAAGCGAGCGTGGTGAGCTCAGAGGAGCCGCGCTGGGAGCCAGCCCCCACCCTCCTCCACCAGGCTCACCACACTGCCGCATGGCTGAAGGATTCGGGCCTCGCTTGTGCTGTGAACCGCGGGGAGCTGGGGCTGCGGGGGAGCCTTGGATCTCTGGATCCCTGAAAGCAAAACTGGGCTGAAATTCAGCTCTGGATGTGCAAGTCCATCCTCATCCTGTCAGAGATTATTGGCCCAATATTTCATTAAAGGTGATATGAATAATCCCTGCCTGGATCTTAGATAACTTTGCTATTTCCCTGCACCAACGGCAGCCAGTTACGCACACGAGTGCCCACGGCTCCATCTCCGCAGGCTCCAGTGCTGCTGTCAGCCTGACGAGGACGAAACGGTGGTGTTGCTCCTACCTGGCCACCTCTCTGTTTTCACAGTATTTTAGGGCCAAGAAATCTGTCCTGCTTCACTTTTGAAGGATTCTGGAGCCAGCGAGGGGAGGACGCTGGAGCGAACGCTCCGCTGGAGGCTGTGGGGTGTCCCCACCTCTGCCTGGGACAGGCTGGGGCTGAGCTGTGCTGGGGCAGCCTCTCCATCGCTCCTGCCTGATGGACCCGGCTCCTTTTAGCCTGTGGAATTAGAAGGACATCACTGCGTGGAAAAGCGACGCGGTGGGCTTGTGGGAAGATGAGGAGCCCTGAGCACTGACCCCCCCAGCTTCGGCCTTTGCCACTTTTCCGTTGAGATGGGGGAAACCAGGAGCAGGATTGCAGAGGAAATTCTCACTTCTTTTGGTCACATGAGCCGCGGGGCTGGTTCCAGTACAGGAGTCTGAAGGGCCACCCAGGGAAAGCCGCTCACCTTCCTGCCACAAAGGAGTGAACAATCCCAAGCACGGACCGGAATTCTCCTCCCCAGGCTTGGTTAACGCTTCCCCCAGAGCGTGATACAGGTTGAACTCTGCCTCAGCAAGGAGGAAAATGCTGTAGCAGAGGAATATTATTGTTCAAGGCTCCTGCCAAACATGATATGCCTGAATTAGAAACAAATCCACCCCACACACGTTACAGCGTGGAGGCTTGTCTTGAAAAACCCCCTTGTTCTCCAGTCTGCTGACTGCCTGCTTTAATCCCACCACTGCGCACCGTGTCCCTTCTTTGCTCTTTTTTACACGTCTCTGAGCAAACTTCCTCCCAGCAGACGAGGAAGGTCTCATCCAGGACACACGGCACACGATTCGTTTTCACTCGCTGTGGTTCTTTCTGTCCTGCCACTGCTGGAAGCAATTTTATTCAATGAAAGCTGGAATTCCAGAGCAGAAATCTGCGGTGAGGTGTGAGTGCTTCCTCCAGTCACAAATGTTAAACTCCAGTGCTGAGGTTAGATTGAATCTGGACTGATAGGAAAATGTTGTGCTGTCTGTTCAATCCTTGCCCCTTCCTGAAATTCATGAAAATATCTGAGACAATTAAACAGGCTGCTCAGAGATAAGGATCAGGAGGCAGAGGGGAATTTAGGCCGCTACAGAAAAGACAAAAATAATCCTGCTCTTAAAAACATACAAATAATAAAGGGTGGAATGAGAAAGGGAGGACATGGCAGCGGCTGCTGAGAAGCTAAAGAACTGAGGTAAGAAACAGCAGTGGAAACGCTGCACCCCCAGACTCGTGAAAATGTCAGAGTCATTATGAAATCCAGACAGCATCAGAAAACTTGTTACGCCCAACTGTTCAGGAAACAGGTCACCGACCGGGAAGGTGCTCTGCAGCAAAGGGCACGCGAGGTTTCCCTCTGTCTTTCCTACGTGCTGTAAGAAATCTCTTCATCTACCTGTCTCAGTGCAGGCAGAGCCCTCCAGTGCTGTCTGTGATCTCCAACAGCCCCAAAATTAGTTCTTATCCCACCCACCCAGTCAGGGATGTTGCAGATACCTTTGAGCTGAAGCTCCAACACTGAGCCCAGGGCAATTCCCCGTTCCTGGCTTATAGCAGCGCCCAGGCGTGCTCTGAACAGGTTCCCAGTCTGAAGAGCCCCGGGGAATGTAGCCCCAGGGGCTGCCATGGCCCCAGCCGGGTGAGGCTGCCACACGCCTAGACTGTCCCTTTGTTAACGCTGAACCGGGCTAACGCATCACTTCGACCTTCCAAAGCAGAGCGGGAGTTCATTGTGAAATTGTTTTGGGGAGCACTGAGCTGCCAAGGTCCTTCATGGAAAACCAACTGCTAAATACGGAGAGCAGAACGACACCAGCGCCGCTGCTTCAGTGCTAACCCGCCCGTCAGAGCGGCCCGGGAGCGCCAGCATGGGAACAGATGCTCATCCCAGGACTGAAGCACGCATTGTACTCCCCGAAACACAGCTGTCCAGCTTTTGCACCTCCTCTCCTCCCCTGAGGCCTTCCTCCCCCCAAACCGTCCTCTTTCTTTTGAGCAGAGGCAGGACAAGCGAAGGTACAGGTTCGGGTAACAAGGAGAGGAGAGGGGGGCCAGGGATGGAGGTGTGCACGTGTTCTGGTTCCGGCTAAGGAACGGGACCTTCTGGAAAACAGTATTACTGAGGTGTATCTCCGGAAGTATATTTAGAAAAAGGGATTTTACTGCCACGCAGATGATACCAACAGTATGAAAATAACAGGTACATTGGAAGGAAAAACCCCAAACTGAAACATTCAGTTTCTAAGCCATTATCTAAAAAGCCTGACCGACAAAATAATGGGGGGTTTACATCTGGATTACATTAGCTATCAAAATGAGGCAAAAGCTTTAAAAGAATTTCCAGAGCATGACAGCAGGGCAGAGCATCATGTCCGATCAGAGGAGGCGAAATGAGCTAACCCCCAAGACGCTTACGCGGGCTTTCGGCATCTCTAAAATATTTGTTTTCAGGCTTAACATAACCGAGGTTTGTAACCGGCCTTCCACGCCTTGGCTTGCTGCAAACCGCCTGCCGAGGGGTAAGCGAGGTTCCCCCGAGCGCCGGGCTGGGCTCCCGCGCACCCCTCGGCTCTCTCGGGGAAGGCAGCGGGTGCCAAGCGCCGCCGCTCGCAGCCGGGCTGCGGCTGGGGCTGGGGCTGGAGCCGGGCCAGGAGCGTTGGGTCACAGTTCGCAGACAGGCGCCAAAATTCAAAAAACGCTCCGCGCTTCAAATCGCCACCGCGAGGGGAAACAATGAGGGAGGAGGCGGCGGCGGGGCCGCGCGCGGCTCGGCCCCGGGCCCGGCCCCGGCCGCGGCCCCCGGCGGGCAGAGGGGGCCGGCGCCGACCGCCCTGCGAACAAAGGGGCCGCGGCACGCCGGGACTTGTAGTCTCTGCTTCCCGCTGCCTGTCCGGGCCGGACTCGAGTCAAAGCCAGCGCGCATCGGGCCACGAGCGGAGTTACCCCCGAGGTGCCCGTGGCACCGGCCGCCTCGCCGGTGGCGGTGACCTGCGCACGGGGAGCGCGCCAGTGCCCGCAGAGGGCACCCGGCCCGAGCCAAGGGCTGCCCTTCGCCCCGGCCATGGCCCGCAGAGTACCCCCCGGCTGACCCACGGCACCGCAGCCGCGCTGTGGAGTCCTCGGAGGAGACAGAGGCGGAGGAGCCGTCGGTGCTGTCCCCGGGGTGATGGTGCCCCGCCGGGGGCACCGACACTCCGCTGCCTAAAGAAGCCAGGACAACTCGTACTGGATGGTGTAGGGAGTGTCCAGAACCCCTGGGTTTATTCCGAGGTTTTCCAGTTTGAAAACTCCATTTTAGCATCCCAGATCCTCTGCCACGAGGATCGTCCAGGTCGGTTTGAGGACAAACCCATCTGCACCTCGCTGTTCAGCCCGGCTCCCCGCGTTCCCGCTCACGCACCCTACGCAGCGGTTTCTTGCTCTCTTTCCCGTTTCTCTGCCCCCTCTCTCTCGCACACATCACGTCTTTGCATCGTGCTCATGCTGCTTTTTGTCTTGGAATCTGTTTTTATTACTTCGCAGGCAGAAAATCTGCCTTTTCTCGGCCTGCCCTGGTAGCCGAAAGGCACAACGGCAGCAAGAGCTTCCCCGCCTCCGGAGTTTTGGGAGGTGAGGAATTATCTCCCGGGACTGGCAATCCCGTCTGTACCCATTAACGACAGAAGTTGGGGTTTGTTTAGTAAAAATACATTTTGGGGAAAAATAATACTCTGAGTCTTTAGGAGGGGAAAACTTCTCTGTGGATTTCAGTTGTGCAAAATTTGGCGGCGTTCCCCGGGACCGCAAGAGGATTTCAGCCCGACTGGAGCATTGCAACTGCGCAGGGAAGCTTTGGAGGAAATCCCTGAAGTCTACGGAATTCCTAGAGTCTCCAAAGCAGCACCCCTGAAAATTCACCCTTGGAAAGAGCAGGTGGAGACTCTTCAGCCCCAGTTTGAGCCAACAGCTGGTCCCCGGCCTGCAAAACTTGAGAGCACAGCGCAGCAAAGTCCTTCACAGCTCGGAGCGGGCGGTGTAGTGGGGTTTTAGACAACTAACGCGAGAATATCTCCCGTGGTGAAACACGGCTGTGACAGGGCGCTGCGCGGCGTCGCCTCTCTCCGTGGTGCCTCTCCCAGGGCGTGCGGGCGGCCCATGGCCCAGGGGGTCCGTGGAGGCCGCGGGGGCTCCCGGCAGGGCGGGGGGCACGCTGCGGCCTGCGGACCCGCACCCGGCACCGCCTGAGCGGCTGCTGCGGCGGCCAGGGGGAGCGGGAGCAGCTGCTGACGGCTGGGGAGTGCGTGAGGAACAACCCCGCTCAGCCGCTCCGGTCGCTCCCGGGTTTATTACAACAACATCTTGCCTTCAGGACTGTGCCCTCGCTCCCTGCGCTCTCCTCACGCCCGCGACAGCCTCATTTTGTGTTTTAACCCGCTACCCTTCGGGGTGAGCGCAGGCCCGGCCTCGCCGCCCTCCACAAAATGGCGGCCGGCCGGGACTGCGCCTCCCAGCGCGCCCCGCGGCGCGGCGCGACCATCTTGGCGGCGAGACTTCATTTCCCAGGCGGCGCGGCGGCAGGGGAGGCGATGTCCGCCATCTTACGGCTCCCTCCTCCCCCGGTGCGGCTGGATTGAATGAGCCCGCTGCCCGCCTGCCCGCGAATCGAGCGCCATGTCAGGCACCCCGAGCCGCGGCACCCCCGGCGGGACCCCGCTGTCGCCGACACGCATCTCCCGGCTGCAGGAGAAGGAGGAGCTGCGGCAGCTCAATGACCGCCTGGCCATTTACATCGACCGTGTGCGATCGCTGGAGCTGGAGAATGACCGGCTGCTGCTGAAGATCTCCGAGAAGGAGGAGGTCACCACCCGGGAGGTACGGCCCGAGGCGGCCTGCTGGCCCTCGCCCGCGGCTCCGGGCCGGGAGGGCGAGCGGCGGCGGCGCTTTGGAGGCGTTTTCCCCGCTCCGTCCCGGGGAGGTGGGGGGGGATCCACGGCCCAGGGGCTCGGCCGTCCTGTTCCCGCGCAGCGCCTCCGCCGCGGGGCGCGCTGGGGCGGCTCCGCTCGGCCGCGGGCTCGGCGGCGCCATCCGCGTCCCGCCGCGCCGTTCCCGCCCGGCCGCGGCCTCGGGGCGCGGGTGGCCCCGGGGCGGTGGGGTCTGGCCGTGCCCGGCTCTCGGGCTCGGGGTGAGGACGGGAGATGGGGAGGAGGCGGGCGGAGCGGAGGGTGGCGGTGTGGGGGGATTGTGGACATGCAGCTCCCGCCCGCGTCTGTGTGGCCCCGCGCGGGCTGTCGGGGACTCTCTGGCCGCGATGTTGGGAAGCGGGGCCGCTGGTGACAGGGGGCTTAGGCCGAGATCGTCCCCGAGTGAAAATTCGACCCCCGGAACGCGGCCGGGGCCGGTGGCGGGAGCCGGCCCAGGCCCGCGGGGCGGGCGCGGCGCTCCTCCGGCGGGAGGGTGGCGGTGAGGCCCCGCGCTGCCCGCCGGGGTTCGCCCAGCTGGGGCTGGCAGCGCGGAACGCCGTTCTCGGGGACCCCAGGGTCCGCGGGCGGTCTCGGCCGGCGCTGGCGGCAGGTCTCGGGCTGTTCCCCGCGCAGGCTGAGCCCGCCGGCTGTGCTGGAGCCTGTGCCGAGCACATGCATCCTGGGACGCGGGTGACCCGCGTGGTGCTTTCTCTTCACGGTCCCTGCACGGGCGGCCGATGTGATGAGACTAGCTTTGCCTCTCGCCAGAGGAAATCTTGTATTCCCCCAAGAATCCAATCCCTGTAGCGTGAAGTCTGATCTGCTTCCTGTGATCCTGGCGGTAAAACTGGCTGATCCTTTTTCCTAAGCCATGTTTTACTTTTCCCTCTTCTGCTGAATCCGCTTTCCCCCAGGACCCTCCTTCCCTTTTGGAGGAAGGATGTAGTCAGTGACACATCCTGTACCAGCCCAAACCCCCTCTCCTCCAACCGTCAGACACAGTCTGCAAGGTGAGGTGTCCCACCCGAGATGAAGTGAAACTTCTGTGGAAAGCCTGTAAATAGCAGCTTTTGCTGTAACTTCTGTGGTGCAATGGATAGCTGTGCTGCTGTGTCGGCTTTTTGCTTTTTCTTCTTCCCTTTAAGGGTGTGGTTTGAGGATGCTGGGGCTGATGGGGGGGGGGCGGGGGTTGAATTAACTTAGTTTAAGCAGCCCAGACATGATAGTGGCTTGTTTGAGGAGCAGTTGGCTGACCTGCAATCAGTGTACACCCCGGATTGAAGTACCTCTAAAGTCCCTTTGTACCACTTAATGATAAAAATTCCATGTTTTCAAAATAACTAGATATTTCTAAACATAAAGCACAGCTACATCGCTAGTCCTGTGTGAAATCCTGCTCTAAACAAAATAACCATGTCTGGTTCAGAGCTCTCCTAAGCTGTGGATTGCTGGAAGGAGTTTGCAGGTAAATGTAGGAGGCGGGATGTAATTCTATTGGCAGCACACATGATGAGAGTCGCTCTTAATGAGAGTTAGATTTTTAATATGAACGTGTACAAACTCCTAATAGCAGTTATGTGTGTTATCAATTCTGGAAAAATACTCTGATGCAGCAAACAGCAAATAAACTTGGAGGACTTTAATAGAAATATTTTGCTTACTTTGCCCTCAAACTCTCCTTCAGTTTTTCCCCCAGACTTAAAAAAAAAAAAGGTCCTGATTCTTAGACATCTTCTCAGAAACTTTGTCAGGATTCCTCAAGCTCTCTGACTCAACAGAGACAATATGAGATGTTTCAGCTAGACCCTGGACCACGTTTGTTAAATGCTTCCCCCATTCTTTCAGGACAGCTTCACATATGTCCAGAAAAGGAGACTTTGTGATCTTACTGTTTTGCTGCAGGACAGTGGTCAGTGGTTTAGGTTTGTGGGAGGAGTAGGAGATCTGGTGATTGGCAGAGTCTGGGTTTACTGGAATGGGAGGGTCCTGTTCTTTCACTTTCAGGATCAATCCAATAAACTGGATTTCTGCTGATGATTCAGTTTTCTTGTAACACTGTTAGAATTTGTGTTTATAAAATGATTAGGCATAGCGTGAAATAAGGTATTAATTAAAAATAAACCCTCCAAACCCCCTAAAACCCAAACAAACCCCAAAGCAACTCTGACTTACATGTGGAAGCACAGTTCAGAGTAGTCTGGTGACACTGGCACACTGTTCTGGGTACGTTACTGTATCTTTATATTAGCTCTACGTGCTTAAAATAAACTTTTCCCAGGGTGTTCAATGTGAAAAACCACCTTGGTTGTCCTCAGCTGTGTGTAAATTTGACTTTGATGTTTGGTCTGCTTTTTTTAAGCAGTCTAAATATTCTGATTTTTTTTGGCTTATCTCTGGTGGTGACAGGGAACATCATCTGCTGCGGCAGGAGGTGGAGTGATGCATGTTGTGGGGTGGCAGACAGGAGTGACTGCTGTCAGAGGGCTCTGTGTCACACCTGAGAGTTTTGCCCTGAGAGCAGGTGGTAGGTCTGTCGTCTGAGGTAAATGGGAGGTTGAGGAGTGCTGTGACAAGAGCGTGGTGTCACAAGAGAGGTGGTTGTCCATGGTTTGTCACTGCAGGGTCCCACGGTGACCATGTCTGAGAACGGGGCTGGGGTCAGACCGTTCCTGCCATCCTCTCCCCCAGCCCTGCCTGCACAGGAACAAAGGGCCGGTGTTTCTGATCTTGGTCTCAGAGCTCTGGTTTAGGGGAGGGTCTTCTAGATGAGAGAAGTTCTGCTGATGTTGTTCATGCAAGGACCATAGTCACTGTTCTGTCAGACTCTTAATCATCAGCTTTAATCATCAGAACAAGGATGTTCTTTTTCCTTGTTGTTTTAATCACCAGTCTTCAGAAGGCAGAACAAAGCAGCCACTTTCTCCTCCTCTGGGCTGTCTCCTTAGTTTAACTGACCACAGCTGCATCGTGGCCTTGGAACAAAATAACTCCAGTAGCTCTTTGAGGAGTGCAGGGCTGCCAGCTCTTAATGGTAGAGAAAAGGAACTTTATGGAAGTTGAGATTCATCTTTAGTCCTCTACTAATTACAGCCCTCTGTCCTGCTGCTCCTAACCCTGGCCAATGCTGTTCCACCTTGACTTGTGTGTTTACTGTAAGCCCTCAGACAAATACAAAAAATATTTTTGCCTGTGTATCTGGGGGAACCTGTAGCTGTCCTCATCCTTTATCTGTTGGCTCTCTTGCATGAATCCCCATGTGTGTCTTAGCCTACAGGAGAAGAGAAATTGAGCTTATCCCATGTTTTTCTCCCTGCCTCGGACATGATTGATGCTGTTCTTGCTGTGTTGGGGTCACTGTTACCACAACTTGATTTGTGAGGCTGGGAGGGGTAATACTGGAAGAGGAAAAAGAGAGGAAAAGAGCCCTGGAGCTTTCCTCAGTTCTTGCTCCATATACTCCCTACCCTCCCCACAGTGCTCGTCATTGCAGCCTTCCAGAAAAGATGTTTCAATGGGCGTGGGAGGGGTTACTGCACTGTTCTGAGGGTATCCCACTGCTCCCACCCACAGACAGGAGAAGTAGGGAGGAAGAAAAGAGAAGGTCCCTGGGAGCCTCAGCCACTGACAGGAATTGCCCTTGTGACAAAAGCAGTATCTACAGGGGGTTCCCTCTTCACTGATGTCCTCACAGCTCTATGGGTGTGATTGCAGATGGCTCCAATCTGGTACGTGATAGCCATCGGAACTGTCACTGGAGTCTCACCTGGTCTCCACTTTCCTGCCAGTAGTGCAGCTACTGTGCCCTGCGCGTGCGCCGGGTGTAGCAACCGGTCTTGGCCCGGATGTGTGGGTCTGTTGCCTAGTTGCTACTGGCAAAATACATGTTTGGATGCTGCTGTGGATGATGGGTCACTCAAGAGCTGTAGCCTCCAAGACATGGTGTTAAATGGTCGTCTGGCACTACAGACATTGTCTGGGAGATGATGGTGGCGATACACAAAACACGTCTTCATTGTTCTTGAAAACTTCACTCATGTTCTTGGTGGGACTCTGTTGTGGTTGGATGGGGCACGCTCCTTACCTAGCATGTAGGTTCACTACCTTCTTGCCATGTTCCCTCTGTCCCCATTGAGTGATGCCTTGCAGCTTTTCTCAAGCAATTGCTGTGGAGGGTCTCTGTGTGTCTGTCCATGAACTGCTGCATTGTGAGCTCTGAGTGCTCCTGGCACAGGCTGGTGGGTTAAAGAGCATCCAGCAGTCCCACCTTTCAGGCTGTGCAGTGGAAATATCTCTTGTTTCCTTGTTCTCTCCAGGCTATATTTCAATGTCCTGTGTTGCCCAACTCCAAACTTGAGGGCAGTTTTGCCAGCAAAAGACGAAAAAGTGAAAATGCCTTCATGGTGCAGTTTGTAGGGTGTCCGTCTTGGCCTCTGTTGAGGAAGAGTTGGGTGCACCTTGACATGTAGTGGATCAGGTGGCACCCTGCCTTCTGGGTCCTGCTGGACTCCATTTGGAGGTTTTGGCTTTATTTCTTCCATCTCCTTCAGATGGGGGGGGGGTGTGTGGGGTGTGCGTGTGTATATGTTTTCAGAGTGAGGGACCCATTTGCTGGCCTAATGTCATCTGGGGAGGTTTGCTGCTTCCCAGGCACCTGCATTCTTCACGTGGTAGAGAGGCTGCTGAGGCTCACTTGGCCATACGACTGTTATCCCCGCTGCTCTTCCGCGTAGGCACCAGTGATACTGGCAGGGGTGACCAGAGAAGTATCAAACACAACTACGAGGCTCTGGGTGATTGTTAGTGGCCCAGGCAGTGTGAAGAGGGGGAACGGTTTGAGGGTGGCTCAGCAGGTCCTGCAGACCAACACTGGATTGAACAACTGTGGTTGGCAACAGGACTTTGGTTTCTCTGACCATGGAATGGTCTTTCAGGATAGACGACTACTTCAGAGAAACAGGATCCAGGTGAGTAAGTAGGGCAAATGTGTCTACCAACAGGGCTGGTCAGCCTGCTAAGAAGAACTTTAAACTGGAAGCGGTGGGGGAGGGAGAAATTCTCAGGGAAGATCAGGTGAGGAAGTGGTGGATGGAGTGAGCAAGTGAAGGGCCTGGGGTTATGTGAACAGAAGAGAAAGCAACATAAGGATGAAATGGAAAAACACCTCAAGCATAGGCACATGGAGAAGGAAGTGCCTGCAGGACGGCCTTGTGAGGAAGGCTCCTGCCCTCCCTGGGGAATCATTGTGCCTGGGTGCCTCTCCAAAATGCCTGGAACACTCGTGTGCAGTGGGGGGACACACAGGGGATAAGAAGAGTGTGGGCAGTTAGAGAACTGTGACCTCACTGGAATCAGAGATAGCCCTGATGGATGGGTGCAGGTTTTTCGGGAGGGTGAGGAAGGGGAGTTGCCCATTGTGAGAGTGGTGGAATGCCTGGAGCTCTGCCTAATGACAGGTTACATTCTAGCGTGTTGGTCAGGATTAGTGGTTAGACCAAGAAAGGTGGCATTGTGGTATGAGTCTACTACTGACCTGATCAAGAATAAGAGGTAAATGAGGCCTTCTGAAGAAGAACCAGCTTCTTCGTGTCAACTGGGAGAAACCTCATGTACCCTAGTTTTTGTGCTCTGCTGGATCTAATACTCAATAAATAAGGAAGAACTGGTCAGGAATGTTAAGATCAGGGCAGTGACCATGAGATGGTGGAGTTCAAGATCTTTGGAGGATGGAGCAGGACCACAACCCTAGGTATCAGGAAACTAGACTTTAACCTCTTCAGGGCTCTGTTTGGAAGAATCCCATGGGTTACAGCCCTGGAGGTCCATGAGAGCTGGGTTGATAGTCAAGGATAACCTCCTCTAAGCTCAAGAGTGGTCCATCCCTACAATCAGGAAATGGAGCAAAGGTGCCAGGAGGTCTGTATGGATGAACAAGGAGGTCCTGACTAAACTCAGACTTCAGGAAGGCTTGATGTACTTGGTGCCTTCTTGTGGTCAGACCAGACTTCAGGAATCCCAGACCCCTGAGACCAGAGGGAAGCCTGGCACAAGAAAGAGGTCCTCTCAGTAGAGGAGGATCAGGGTGGGGAACTTCTAAACAAAATGGATCTCAGGCTGTGGGACCTGATGGGTTGCACCCGTGAGTGCCGAGGGAACTGGCTGACATCGTTGTGAGGCTGCTCTTGGTTATCCTTGAAAGATCATAAGGATTAGGAGAGGTTCTTGATGACTGGAAGAAAGCTAATGCCATCATCAGGAGGGGCAAGAAGGAAGATCCAGGGAACTGCAGGCCAATCAGCCTCACCTCAGTTCCCGGCAGGTGATGCCTCTCTGTGTCTTTTTGGCTTCTCTTCTGCAAAGATTCTGAAACCAACTCAACTGAGGTTCTGGGTGGTGTCTTGGCAAACCTGCTCCCGTGTGCTGCTGAGAACCAGGGGAAGAGTTGCATTCTCCTGTGGCTTCCTGCATTAGCCACTCCATGGCACCCACTAGCGCGTGAAAATACAGCTCAGGTATCACCGCCTGGGTTGGAGTTTGGGCTAATAGAGACCTGTTAGAATTAACTGTGTTTTCTGCCTCTGTTATGTCCCTGTTTTCCTTTGTGGCTGGTGGTCAGTGATTGCTGTGTAAATCAGTGGTGTTTCTCCATTCTGAATGCTGCCAGCAGCTCTCTTAACCAGTTTGAAAACATCTAGAGCCTGGGAAAAGTGTGTAAGGAAAAGACGACAAAGATAAGCAGAGCAGCAGAATGATTTCTGACCAGGATCAAATCTGGAAAAGAGATGAGAAGGAACCTGAGGTCTGGAAGTCGTGAGTCCAGATTTGTCTAGGAAGCAAATACTCAGCGTTTCTCCCAGCCCAGAAACTAAAGGCATGAAATGAAGTTCTCAAGCCATAGGTCTTAATCCATCAGCTGTGTGGGTATGATGCGCTCTGATGTTGCGGAAACCTGAAGCTGAAGGGATTTGCACAAGGATTAGACTAATTAATAGTGTTTGGTGACTACTTGGGCTTGGTGGCTGGAAGCAATTTTTGCCTCAATTTTTTAAATTATTTTTAGAAGCTGGGAGTATTTGTGAGCAAAGACTCATTGGGTGTTTACCTCGTTCTCTATGCTTTCTCCCTTTGGCGTTTGCCATCAGCTGCTCCTCTTCCTGGCGCACCCTGGGAGGATCGGCAGAACCTTCACAGATGAGTTTGTGTCTTTCTCACATGCAGGCGGCAGGCGACAGCGGGTTGTGATAACCTGAGCAAAACCATGAGAAACAGCAAATGAGGGAGGAAATTTGAATTGATAGATTCTACTGATAGAAGATGACAAGAAATGGAAGGTGACATCAGACAGGTTATCTCCTGCATCCGGCATTCTTTGGGAGTGTTCAGGGAGAGGCAGACTCTGTCTGATGACACTGCTCAGAACTCTGATGAGACAGAATCAGAAAGAGGTTTCAGCATCCTTTTAAGAGGGGATGGAGGTGTCACCGTGCTAGAGACCAAACCGAGTAGCGAATGTAAAGTGCTTAAAGAAGGGATTGGGCAGGAGAGTGTCTGTAGAGTCAACGCAAAGCAAAATCCTGTGTGTACGGTGAAGAGGCAACTTTGGGACCGTGCTTCTCTGGAGACTTTCAGACTCAGTAGACTCTGAGTTAAGTTCCTTCTACCAGACCAGAGCTTGAGGGGTGACCATTTCAGGGAACAAAAGAGCTTCCAGAATTTCCCTCAGTGCCAGGGTAGGAGGGTTCCTTCAGTGAGCCACTGGCTTGGGCTAGAACTGGAGTCAAGCACCAGGCTGGTGCAGCTGACCTGGCTCTGCTTCCTTTGAGCCTATGGCTGCATTTGATTCTCTTCTCCACTTGACCAGTGCTGAAATTAAACAGGATGTTACTTTTTTTATGATCTAGAAAGACCATCTTGAACTGTCCTTCAGTTCAGTTGGATCATCTAAATCTTATATCAATGTTCTTGTGAATCCATATCCTCTTTGCATCCTTTTGTCAGAGTTCCAGTGAGAGGTCTGGGGTTGGGTGTTTGTTTTGTGGTGGTTGAAGGTGTGGATGCTCCCAGCTTTTGTTGCCTCCCTCTGCTGGAAGCTGCAGTGTGTCCTTATGTCTCTGTTTCTGCTCAGCGCATTAGCTGAAAATTCAGGTGAAAGTGGTGTTTTGACTAACACTTTGGGCTGTGAATTGCACCTGTGTGTTTCCTTCCCGTGTTTGTTACTGGAATAAGAGCAGAGGAGCTGCTGGAGAAAAACCCATACTCAGCTACCACAACTGGTTGTGCTGTGAGTTAATCAGTCCTTTAATTAAGAAGCACAGCCTCTGCTTTTACCAACAGGTTCTGAAACTGCTTTTGTCATGCAATTTTTAGCTTCATCCAGCTATATTCTCTCCACGCAGGAGTTGCATTAAGTCTTTATTCTCTCTTCAGAATATTGTTGTTTTGGTGGCGTTAAGCTCTGACTTGTCTGTAATGCCTCAAAAGCGTAAATGCTTCACTGCCTGATGTAAGTATCACACCAGCAGCACCTTCTTGTGAGAGTCTTCACAAAATCCTATGGAAAAGGGGTTTCTTCCTTTGTACCTTGACATGGAGGTCCAGCTTATGCCCTGGCATACGGGGAAGGGATTTGTCCTTGTGTCCTGCATGTCATTTAGTGCATCTCTCTGAACCTGCAGCAACAGCCCCAAGCTCCTGGTAGATGTCCCAGGGCAAGGATTTTAGCACATTCCGGATGGTCTGAAGAAGGGCTGGCATTAGAGGAGGAGTGGTGTAGGTGCAGAACCTGATGGTGCAGAATCACTGCTTGGCCTTTGGGCAGTTTTATTTTGTATTGCAATTTGCAAATAGTGTAATTTCACTGGAGGGTCATCCATAAGGAAAGGCTTTACAGCCTTAAAATCTCCCAGTTTATATTTCTTGACATTGTGGAGTATGACAGAGTTCAGGGTAGTCATGGTGTGCTTCTTCATAGAACTTCCTAAATATTGTAACTGATAATACAGAGTTGTGTTGGCTCATGCCATAGGCAACCTCTGGCTACCAGCTGTGGAGGAAAAAAACCAAACCAACAAAAACCTTGAGTAAAGCTTGAAAGAATTAATTCTTTAAAGAGGTAAGATTGTAGGGATAGTCAGCCAAGCTGGTTCTGGTAAGCTTGTAAACTAAGGCTTCTCAGCCCTCACACTGTCAAATTTTACTTAATTTCAGCGCTTTTATGAGAATATAGTCTCTCAAGAACTTAATTATATCCTGACTGCTTTTAATCAGTCTTTTTGAAGCCCAGATCTGTCACTGGTGCTGCTCTGGTGTTGAAATAGTCACACTTGGGAGTAGCACGGTTTGCTTTCTCATTTCTACATTTTATGCTTTGTTATGAAATTTCTTTTCCTAAAGTCGGTACATTCTGCTTTTGGCTCCTGTTGCTCCCGGATTGCTCCGTTTCAGAACTGACATTAGTGATAGCTGTTCTGGGATCCTCGCAGAGAACGAACAGCAGCAATCCTGTGTGGTCTTGACACTTGAGCTCTCTGATCTACCTTTCAAACGGACTGGCGCTCTAAAAACAATAAAGGTGTGGAAGCCTTTGAGGTGCTTTGCCGAGATCTGAAGAGCTGATAAGGTAATACATGGAGTCAGAACAGGGAGAGGTCTGTACATCCTCATCCTCTGAGGTAGAGAGCGGGAGTGGGAGCTTGTCTCTGAACAGGTCACTAGTAGTTCATCTGTTTCCAGATTATTTTTAGCTTTATAGTGCAAGAGCAGCAGAGTCAAACTGGGGCTTGGACCTGTATTCCACAAAACAAATCTTTAAAAAAAACTCTCCCAAGGTAGCAGTGCTGGAAATGGAGGCGGATAATTCCAGAACTGATTGTAGGGTGCCCTGATCTGCCTTGGTTCATCTCTTTGGAAGACTTGCACACTTTGCAGTATGTCCCACTGGGAAGAAAAATTAACTCTTGTCGTTGGGACTAGATCACATCTAATTGTAGGTGCATGTTGAAAATGTTTGATGAGAATGTTCTCTAGCAACAGAAATCATAACATACACCTTTTTTCAAAGCAAGCTCTTTGAAACCTGGTGCTGTTTCAGTTCTTTGATAGTCTTTGGGATGTTCTCGGATCTGAATCCTTTTTTTCCCCTCAGGTGAGCGGGATCAAGAGTCTCTATGAGTCTGAATTGGCTGATGCTCGACGAGTTCTGGATGAAACTGCCAAAGAGAGGGCTAGGCTACAGATCGAAATAGGGAAACTGGGGGCGGAGCTCGAGGAGTTCAATAAAAGGTAAGGAAAGTCCTCCGTGATTTTTTTTAAATCAGAATGGGCAACGTTTGCAGTGGGAACGATACCATTGATGCTTCTTACAATGCCTTTTGGAAGCATTGCAGGTCAGTGAGAAGATCCAGGCTGGTCAGAGGGGAATTCCTCAGCATGTTGGTTCAGATCAGATAATCTGACCAGTATATACATACATCTATTTGTAGATAGCAGATGAATACACTGGGATTGGAGCAACTGGGACATCTAGAGGCTGAAATACTTGGTTGTGCATGTCCCATTTTACCCTTCCTTAGGTGAGCGTGCACATGTGCAGCTGCTGGGTAAACTGGAATGAGAACTGGTCTAGATTAAAACTGACCCATCGAAGGAAGATTTATTTTTAAACATTACTAGTATTATTGTGTGGTTCACTTACTGAGTGATGGCAGAAATGAAGGAAAAGGGTGGCCCTGAGCAATTTGGGAGTATGGAAGCAGCATTGCCTTGAGAACATGTGAAGCTACGATGTAAAGGTTCTGGAGAAAGATCTTATACTGACTGTGTTTTAAACAACCTGCTGATCGGGCTGCACCGAAGAGAACTGGCCTAATAACCTGGCTGCTGGAGCCAAGCGTAACCCATTATTTCTATTCCCACTAGGGAGTTGTTGTAATCAAATACTGTTTAGCAGGTGAAACTTCATTTTAAAGTGAATATATATGGTGGCAAAATTAATTTTTTGCTTCTGATTGAATCGTGGTACCTATTTTAGTAGGTAAGATCTGGGAGTTACAGATTTTTCCTGAGCATGTCAGTGTGTCCATCACCTCTATGTGAGCATTGTCGGCCATAAAGTTGCTTTTAATCCAGCAGAGCTGGTACAGGCCCTTGGTAACTGTCTCATCGCCCTTCGTGTGCATCTAAGTGGTTATAAAGGGAATGAAGTCTTTCCTTCCCTGTGTTTTTTCTGACTAGCTGCTTGCCTTACGGTGAAGGATTTCTTTTTTTCTCTGGGAACTTTGCTGTATCACTGGATCTTCATTTTCTGTGCTGCTCCTTCTTGTTCAAGTCAGCCATCGGAGAGATTTTGTGGACTTTGCCCCTGAAATAACTGTCAAATATGAAATACATACAGTGTAAGCATCTCTCTTGGAGTGAGTTGCTGTAGCCCCTATTGAATGTGGTGCACGGCTCATACCAGAAGATGCCCATGTGTGCTCAGACGACCTGTGCGCTGAGGTTTACAGACTCAGTTAGCTCGGCCTTTGTGAACCATTAAACCCCGCTGTGGTAATTAGGTCAGACATAAACCCCTAAAGTTAAGGGAGATGGGGACCACCCAGCCCTACTGTGTGTGGTGTTCCTTTGGGACTGATTTCCCTCTCAGAAGCCTGGCTAAGGCCCAGCAGTCTTGGCATTTATTTCAGATAACGTATTTTGTGTGGCAGTCGGTGTTACGTGGCCATCGAGGGGGTCTCTCTTGTCTCAGTGACAAGATGTTTGATGACAAGATGTCTCGATCTTCCACTTACTGGTGTGGAACAGCACCCTCCCACAAGAGTGCGGGACCAGACCTGGCGTAGTGATCCGGGTGCGTTCAGCCATAGCAGAGGTAACTTTGGCCTGGTTAAGGAAAGTCTCCTGTCCTGCTGTTCAGGAAGTGTCTGTTCATATCTTGACCGGTGTCGCGGGTCCCCAGGTCACCCAAAGCCTACAGGTAGGTGTAGGTAGACCTTGTCCACCTGCTTCTTTTGAGCTGCAAGCTCTCAGCTCTGAGTTGCATGACTGTCTTGCTGCGGCTTCCTCTGCCTCCTACCCTGCGTGACCACTGAAATATTTCCCTTGAGCAAACTTGGCTGCTTTCTGGAAAAAAGATCTCTAGAGAGATGCTCTAACCTGGTGTCCTTCCGAGAACACTGGCACATCTCAACAGACACATCAACTGCTGTTTCGAACTTTGGGCACCGCAGAGACCCCCAAAAGCAGGTCACACCGTTGTAAAGCTGCCTGTCAGTTTTGAGTGAAGGCAATAAACCAGGCTGAAATTATAAATACAAATAAAACTGTGAATGAAAACAGCTTGGAGTGTCTTCCCATGCCAGTGTTCTTGAAGGAGCAGAAGTTACTCATCGCTGTCAGGAATTCTTTGTGGTGCTTTGTCAAGCTGTACATTGCACACTCCTGTTCATTCCCATCTCCCGGGGAGTACCAGATGCTGCTGGGCTTCTGCAGGCGGGAGAAAGCTGTGTGAGTGTATGCTGCTGGTCACACTGGTGTGAAGAGGCCTTTGCCCTTTGGGTACTGCCCTAACAGGAGGTTTCCAGACCTGATTGTCAGTGACACACACACAGTGGCTTGTTTTGCTAAGTGACACTGTGATGCAGGGACATGTAGAGAGTCTGTTTTGAAGACTTCCTGGTTGCTGCTAAATAACTGTTGTAAGGAGAAGCCATGTGTTGTCTGTGTGGCTCCTGCAAGCTGTGAGCCTGAAGACACTGCACATATGTTGCAGAACACGATTCCCAGTGACAGATTGGACCAACGATTAAGAAAAACTGGTTACAGTTAAAGTAAAATAAATTCAGAGATCTACTCCAAGGAACTCAGGGAGAACACATGAGCCTCAGAGTTAAGGCGTATCACAAAATAAGTGTGTCAATTTATTCCGTAGTTAGAAAAAGATGCAGATCATGCTCAGAACCACAGAATCGTTTGGGTTGGAAGAGACCTTTCAGCTCCTCAGGTCCCACCCGTTCCCCCAGCACTGCCAGGTCCCCACTGACCCCTGTCCCTCAGCACCACCTCCACACGGCTGGGAAACCCCTCCAGGGATGGGGACTCCACCACTGCCCTGGGCAGCCTGGGCCAGCCCTGGACAACCCCAACGGGGGAGAAATTGTTCCTCAGGGACAACCTCAACCTCCCCTGGAACAACTGGAGGCTGGTTCCTCTCATCCTGTCACTTGTTCCTGGGGAGAAGAGACTGAACCCGACCTCGCTCCAACCTCCTGTCAGGGAGTTGTCAGAGGCAGAAGGTCTCCCTGGAGCCTCCTTTTCTCCAGGCTCAACCCCCCCCAGGTCCCTCAGCTGCTCCTCAGTGCACTTGTGCTCCAGACCCTGCCCCAGCTTTGTTGCCCTTCTCTGGACACGCTTCAGCCCCTCAATGTCTGTCTGGGAGTTAGGGGCCCAAACTGAACCCAGGATTCAAGGTGTGGCCTCCCCAGTGCCCCCAGTCCAGGGGGACAGTAACTTCCCTACTCCATGTGGAAGCACGTAAAGAAATACTGTCAATACAGTACCAAAGATCAGAAGTTTGGGCTGGGGAGCAAGGCTTGTATAATCCAGAGCACTGGCTTTCAGATGGTTGTTTTTTCTCCTTTGCAAACATAATGATTTTTCCATGCTTGGAGTTGCAGACTAAGTGCAGAGCTTTTTAAAGCCCATAGGTAGCAGGATTCGTCTTCAGAGTTATTTCTGTGGGCCCTTAAAAGCAGCTCACTGACCACAGGCTGAAAGCTACAGATCGATAGAAGAGGAGTTTGAGGAAAGGGATTCTGTCAAGATTTCTGTGCACCCACATATAATGAACTCTTGTTTTTGCAGCTACAAGAAGAAAGATGCAGATTTGTCAGTGGCTCAGGGTCGCATTAAGGACCTCGAGGTGCTGTTCCACCGAAGCGAAGCAGAACTCAACACTGTCCTGAATGAGAAGCGCAGCCTGGAAGCCGAGGTGGCCGATTTGCGTGCCCAGCTGGCGAAGGTATGGTGGTGAAAGCTGCCTTGTTTTAGCACGGGTGAGGCCCTGGGCTGTAAAATTTGGGGTTTTTTTCAGTTTATAGTGTGAGTGTCATTCATGAAGCTCACTTAGTGCTGAACCTTTGCCTGCCCCTCTTGGGTACAAAACTAAACTCTGTAAAACAGCCAAAGCAACATGGTGTTTTAGAAATTTTGGGAAAAACTTTATTTAAAAATCTGTGGTAAGTGTTTCTGTGTTCATGAGGTACCAGGTTATTAAATGTTATCCTTTGTAAAGTCCTGCATAATTTTAAACTTTTGCTGGAGTATCTCAGAAAATCTTCAGCTCCGTTACCACACCGAAATAATCCTGCACCTTCACTAACTGGTATAGGAGCGTGAAAGCTTGTTAGAAATACTCGGAAGCGCACACACTCTTTTTTTGTTGGATTTTTTTTGAAAATCAGTGGCTTGACATTAGATTTATGGTGAATAATTGGACCAGCGATGTCAAATGAAGACCGTGAAGGGATTATGGATGGGAAATGGGGATCCAGACACAATTAAATCTTGATCTTTACAATTCTTCGCTAGGCTGAAGATGGTCACGCTGTGGCTAAGAAGCAGTTGGAGAAGGAGACGCTCATGCGTGTGGACCTGGAGAATCGATGCCAGAGCTTGCAGGAGGATCTGGATTTCAGGAAGAATGTGTTTGAGGAGGTATTTATTACCAACCTAGGAACGTTCTGATAGCCTGAAGTTTGTGTGGCTTTTATTAGAACTGGCTAGAAGCAGTTACTAACTAGTCCAGGTAGGGAGAATCGGTATTATCCTGGTGATAAATGGATTGAGTAATAAAATAGCTACAGGTTTTGCAAGAGTTACCTGGTAAATCAGTGGTGGAGCTCTCAGGAGAGCCCAGTGTTCCATGAGCAGCTAATGTAGCAGTTGACTTCTGGGGGACAGGGAAAGCCTTATTACCTCTCTCTGGGCCTGGTTGCATGGCCCTGCTCCTTACACCAGCCATGGTGGTGGTTGGACCTGACTATAACCTGTTTTCAGCGATGAGAACAGTCTGCAATTACCCTGCTTTTTGCAGGGGTGGTTTTCTGCCTGTTCAGTGACTTGAGCTGGCTCATGGTGGTTCTAAGTGAGGACCAGAGTTTGTATAAAGTGACTAGTGGGGATGCACAGGTGGGGACTGGGAAAGGGAAGTGTGATCTTATCTCTGTACCAGATGCAAAGTGTTATGTCAGTTTATTCTATCTTCTGAAACCAACTCTGACCTTTGGTTCTTCTTCAAGCTCGTTCATGTAATGGCTGCTGGGCAATCACATGGGCCCAGCAGCCCGACACCTCCCCCATGCTGTTGTGGTGTCTGGCTCGTGCGCCAAACCATTTCAGCCTGATTAACTAGTAAAATACTCAGGGTTTTTGGTTGAGTTTACTTTTTGCCAGCTTAGTGGCTGTTATGTCTTACCACAGGATCAAATGAGTGCCCAGCCTGGATGAAGGGATAGGGCAGAGCTTTGTGGAGAAGGACGGGGCAGGAGCAGGGCAGGGAAACCAGCCAGGTAGATCACTGAGTTGCACTGACCATTGTCTCTCTCCCGTGCCCTGGGGTGGTTGGATTGCTGCACGTGACTGCGCTGGCAGACCTTGCTTGGTTGTAGGGCCTTGATGTAACTTTGCTTCCTGAGGAGAATTGTGTCGCTGCTGACTAAAGGTGAAGCTGCCTGAGGCAGCAGAAGCTTGCTGTGCAGAAGTGGTGGAGTTCCTGTAGCCATCCCTGGAGCTCTTTGATCCTTGTACGGACCAATTCAACACACAAAAACAGGAGTTGGTTTCCTTTAGGTTACTGAATTCATTTGGTTCAGTGAAGGGTCCAAAGCTCTGTTAGAGTTAGAACATCCTGATTGGGAGCATGGGAAGTGAAGCCTTATTCCAGTGGTGTTGAACTACTGGTTCAGGTCACTCCTTTACCTTGTAGTCTGCTGTGATGGTTTTGTGGCCTCTGAGGGGTTGTTGCCTACAGTTACTTGGAGACTGCTGCTTGCTAGTGTTCTTGGCGTCAGAATTCACCACAGAAGGGAAAGTTTCTTCTAGAGCACATCAGGGCACGTTGCTGTGAGTAGAAGGGCATGTTTCTATCAGTCGATTTAGATGTAGAGCATTTCTGAAAACAACCAGTAAAGTCGCTCTGAATTTGTGTTGGCCTGCTCCAACTTCTGTTTAGGCAGGCAGAGTCAGCTTTGCTTCACCTGCCCACTCTTCCTCCTCATGGCCCTGCTGCCACCTCCGCTCCTCGCACTAGGAACCATTCCCCTGTTGTTTGTCCTTTCCCAAAGGGAGATGCTGTTTTGTTCCCGTACCATGGGATCAGACCTGGCCAGGGCTCTGCAGGGATAAGTGTGTGAGTAAGTCCTACCCCGCCAGTGTGGGACCAGTGAACTCGAACTTCTCCAACAATGAAAACATCTTAGTACAGACTCTGATTAGAAAAAAACTGTAGTCACGTCTTCAGGGTCACTTGGGTTGCTGCTTTGTTATTAATCTAATGAGTAGAGGTCATCCTGTATATAGAAAAAGAGAAGTTCTGCATATGCTGAAAAGTGAAATTCGAAGATGCAGTTCTTCCTCTATAATGATTATTTTTTCAATCTCTGTGATGGTCACAAAAGGAGTTTGTTTTTATCTGGCTCCTTGCAGACTGCTATTGAAATGTAGGGAGTGTACTGAGAAGGAAAGAGTTTGTAGTGCAGCACATGGAATCTCCCTTTGCTTTTTAAATTCCAGGTTTTCTTCTTCCCCCCTCTCCCCCCATTTTGACTTTTGTAGCATAAAACAGCTCTTTAAACCATATATGGATATTTTAAAACCTGTTTTTAAGTCGGATCACTTTAAAGAATTATCTCCTGCCAAGTATGTGCAGCAACTCTTAGGCTTAAACACCTTCAGTTCTGTAGCTCCTGTATACTGAATAATTAGTGCTGTTAATTGGTACCTGAATGGAATTGCTTGTACTGTTTACCCTAACGTGGGAATTTACCCCCTTCTTGTGTTTTTGTGTAGGAAATAAGGGAAACAAGAAAGCGACATGAGCACCGTTTGGTTGAGGTGGACACCAGTCGCCAGCAGGAATACGAGTCCAAAATGACCCAGGCGCTGGAGGACCTGCGAAATCAGCACGACGAGCAAGTCAAACTGTACAAAATGGAGCTTGAGCAGACCTACCAGGCAAAGGTAACTGCTGCCGTCCCCAGTGCGGACTGACAGGAGGTCCAGTGGGTGAGATGAAACCACTTCCATCAGCCCTGCTGTCTTTAAGGAAATGAGTAATTGTCATTTGAAAGAGCTTTGTCCCAGTGTTCAAATGCCTCCTCTGGTGTTTGTGAGCAGATGTGTTTCCAGGGAGGTTACAGCCAGGAATATGTCACACAACAGCTGAGCAGACAGTCTTCTGCTATAAGGGTTGTTTCTTTAGAATTGAGGCAGTTTAGTTCCTGGGTGGCAGAACTGTTGAACTCCAGCTGCGAAGCATGGAAAGAATAGTTTTTCTAGCGATCTACTTGGATGAAACTTCACATGAAGCAACAGCTTTGAGCCTCATCATTGCTCTGTCAGATTTGGTTAAAAAGAGCCACTAGAAATGAACGTTGTTCATTAGATGAAATAAAAATGGAAAACAAATTGAATGTTGGCAACTCTTAGGGAAGGAGAATACAAGCAAAAGCAGTGGTTTGCCTCTGGGTCAGGGTATTATTGGAGTGCTGGGGGTGGGTTTAGTCCTCTTGGAGAGGTAGTAGGGAGTAATCCAGAGAAGACCAACAAAACCAGCTAGGAGTATGAAACAGATCCTATGGGAGGGAGTGTAAAATACAACTTCTCTGTCTCTGCCTTAGGAAGTCCCTGAGGTGCAAATGGCAGCTGAGACATAAAACCTGTGGAGTGTTCTACTGAGCTTAGTCCCTGGGCGACCAGGGCATGAACTTGAGCCTTTTCTCTGACCCCGAGGGGCTGTTCTTGGGACAAACAGGCAGAAAGTGTGATTGTTTGGAAGCTGCAAGGCTGCTCCTGTAATGGAAGGGCTAAGAGACTTTTTTAATAGCGTAAGCCAACCCTATACGAACAGGATTTCCTATAGCAATAGATTTTCCTGGTACTTGGGACATTTCCTTAGTGTTGTGCAATTCTTATAAACCAACCAGACTTCCATTTAAATTATTGAAGATTAAATAGCTTCTATTTTTTACCAAGAGGATATGTGCAGGGTATCTAACTCACCACAAGTGACTTGTATGAAATTTGCCTTCCAGCTGGAGAATGCCAAACTGTCCTCGGACCAAAACGACAAAGCTGCGGGCGCAGCTCGGGAGGAGCTGAAGGAGGCTCGCATGAGAATAGAAGCTCTCACCTACCAGCTTTCGGGCCTTCAGAAACAGGTGAAGCGACAAAACATGCTTTTTATCTCTAATACAGAGCACGGTATGGTCTGGGTGGATTAACACTTCTGTCCCTTCGTGTTTTCTGAATTGTACGGAGAGAAATCTTGGCTGTGTTCTTTTGGGAGGGAGGTGAATTTGATGCCAAGTGGGTTTTCTGTTGTGCTGTCCACCTAGGCTAGTGCCGCTGAAGATCGCATCCGCGAGCTGGAGGAAATGATGGCTGGGGAGCGGGAGAAGTTCAGGAAGATGCTGGATGCAAAGGAGAGGGAGATGGCAGACATGAGGGACCAGATGCAGCAGCAGCTGACAGAGTACCAGGAGCTGCTGGATGTGAAGTTAGCACTGGACATGGAGATCAGTGCTTACCGAAAACTGCTGGAAGGAGAGGAGGAAAGGTAGGGACAGATTCCATGATCTTGTCTTAGCGCCAGCAGGTGTCATTTTCATTTCTCAGTCCTATTTTTTTTACCATTTGAGCAGGAATGTGCAGATCTGGTTTCACCGAAGCCACGCTGGCTTCACACCACACCGTGCTGCATAGAACATTTCCATGGAACGCTTGCAAGTGTTCTCCTCTGAGGACCGTCTTTATTTGGGGTTTCATAATGGTCTTGGAGTACAGTGGAGTGTGTCATTCTGTGCTTGACATTCATCTCCTTTTTATTTAAGTGCTTATAGTTCTGTGTTTTCCTGGTTTTAAATGATATGGCCCAAGAATAGTGTGTTCAGTAGCAGATGCACTGGAGGGAGGGTTAAGTGGTCTGTGTTGCTCTCACTGTGTTGCTTTCCCTGTCACATAATTGTACTACCGAAACGTTTCTGAGTGGTGGTTCACCTGCCCTCCCCTTACACACAGCCCTCCTGATGCACACTGAGGCTGCCTTCAGCCTCGGGGCGTGTTACGGTCTGGTCACTGAGCTTCTTGCAGCATACTATCCCTTTGTGTGTAGTTCCCTGGATGAGTTCATTGTTTACTTTGTTGTGTTAAGGTTGAAGCTCTCTCCAAGTCCTGCGTCCCGTGTCACCGTCTCTCGGGCTACCTCCAGCAGCAGCAGTAGCAGCACTTCACTCATTCGCTCTTCCCGAGGCAAGAGGAAACGTCTGGAGGCGGAGGAGCTCTCAGGCAGCGGGACGAGTGGCATTGGCACAGGAAGCATTAGCGGCAGCAGTAGCAGCAGTAGCTTCCAAATGTCCCAGCAGGCTTCAGCTACGGGGAGTATCAGCATAGAAGAGATAGATCTGGAGGGCAAATATGTTCAGCTGAAGAACAACTCGGAGAAGGTGAGTGTCAGCAGAACCCCTCGAAGATGAGGAGGAGGAGCTCGGTTGAAATGTTACACGGCCTTTTAGTAGCAGGAGTGGTGGAGTCACTTAGAGAGCAGGAGCAGCATCGCAAGGTGCAGCATCTGGCAGTCATTCACAGGGGTATTTGAAAGCTGAACATTGCAGAGTGCTCGCAGGAGCGTGATGTTTGCTGCGGCCAGAGAACATGGTTTGTGTCCCAGATACCTAAACGTGTGCTGGGACCTTGCTCTTACAATAGCGATATGGGCTCTAGGCAGAACTTTTTTGTGTGAAACATATGTCTTTTTGATTTGCTGAATGATCTTATGCTTTGGAGTAGTTGCGGGTATAGAAAAATACTTCCAGGTTAAAAGGCAGTTGTCTAACAACCATGTAAATAAACCTGTATTCACATTATTTGAATAACAAAGAGCCCTACAGAAAGCTCGGGTGCCTGTCTGCTGTTTTGCTCATCCTGAATAACCTGATGACTCTCTCCATTAGGATCAGTCTTTGGGTAACTGGAGACTGAAAAGGCAAATTGGAGATGGAGAAGAAATTGCTTACAAATTTACTCCGAAGTATGTCCTCAGAGCTGGGCAGACCGTAACGGTAAGTTCACTTAGTGTGTCAATGGCACCTCCTGGGGGTGCTGCGGTGGCTGGTCCAGCCTGGTTTGGTGTGTGACTTCTGGGCGTCACTTCAGAGGAGCAGCATTTCAGTTACAACAATGCAGAACAGAAATTGGATTTCTATATTAACACTTCAGTATTTAAGACCATTTCGGGAACAGAGAAAGTTGAAGACAAAAGGTGTTTGGGAGAGGGTGGCTCAAGGGCTGTTGTTGGCAAACACCTTTGGCCAGGTTTGGAACGCTAGCCCTGCCGAACCTCTTAAACAGGAACACTTGAGAGCATTCATTCGGTCTAGTCAGACTTTATTTGGTGGTCTCAGCCTTAACTGCACTAGAACAGCTGCTGTTCTGCAGAAATATTCTGTATTTCGTTTTCAGTCTGCAACAGCTGTTCTTCCGGAAGAAAAAAATTACTTTCTTATCAGTTCCTGTGAGTTCTACTTAGTATCAGTGACTGAGATACATCTAAAAGATTGAACTGATACATGTTATGTCTTGGCTCCCTTCAGTGTAGTCACTGAGACAGCCATAGAAATACCTATAGTCAGGAACTGATTGATGGCTGCGATGTTAGGTAATTTTTTTCTTGTTGTGGGTTTCTTTTATGGCTAGTGTTTTGTTACAGCCATGAGAATAACACCTTATTACAACTCGTGGTGCAGGTAAAAGCAGGGCCAAACTGCCACTGGGATTCAGAAACAAAACTGATTCCTCGAGAGAAGTAAGAGAGTTAGGGGGTTCTCTGTGTTTAAAAAATAAAATGTGCATAAAGAGCTAACTGCAGACTGTCTTTCTCACTAGATTTGGGGGGCAGATGCAGGTGTATCTCACAGCCCCCCTTCTGTTCTCGTGTGGAAGAATCAAGGCAGCTGGGGCACTGGAGCAAATATCCGCACATACCTCGTGAACTCGGAAGGGGAGGTAGGCTGGGTCTGCTGGGAAAAGCTGCAGGCTGGGTTATCTCCCAAACGCCTTAATTTGGGGGGTGGGGGAAGAGGAAATCCCAATTTTATCATCTCCCCTATTGTATTCTAAACCAAGACAGTTTATAACTCTGGAATAATTAATACCTGGGTGTATCTCTGAGATTTTTGGGAGATTTGAAAAAACTGATCATCATCCTGATTACACCCATAGAGGGGTTTTTTTTACTATTATTTTAGAAGAGCACCCTGCTAGTAGAGAATTTGTTTGGCATTTGACTCTATATTTTCAGAAGAGACAAAGCAAGTATTGCTGGCAATTCAGTTACCTCCTGTAGTGCCTACAGTGTTCTGGGGTGCAAAGTGAATACTGGTGTAGGAAGGTGTTTGTCCATGCGGTGTTGGAAGTACCTCAGCAGTTTCCCGTGGCTCAGGTTCCTCTGTATTGTTCCCCACCACCCTACATCTGCCCACAGCTGGTTTTATAAAACCCTTCCCGCAGAAGGCTCCTGCAAGGGAGGGTTGTGCTTTGGCTGGTACCCGTAAACGTTACCGTTATCCCACTGATGTGATAGAGACAGGGGAGTGACACGGGTGGAAAATGAAGGGTACAAGTGTACAGCAGAATGTCTTACTACCAAGAAGGGTTAGAAATCATTTCGTAATAAAGGAGGACTCTGGGGGGGGTTAGAATTCTTTTTAGTGCCTGATTTGCAAGACCATCCTCATTCTCTGTATCAATCATATGTGTCAGTTATTTAGTAGGAATTAGGAATGTTCTTAATGCTGTGTAATCATACCGAGAAACTTCCATTTCTCCCCTGACGAGATGGCTCGGGCAGCTCCTGGCTGGGTCTGCTGGCAGCTCATATAGAACAGGCTCGTGACCACCCAAAATGTGGCTGCTCCCGCTCAGATCCCAAAGTGATGAAGGAAAATTCCTGAAGCTAAACTACACTGCCATGCTTTTTAGTGGATCGAAGTAGGGATGTTGCTGTGGTTTGAGGGGTATTTGCTGCACAGCTAATGTCAGATCTAGGGCAGGGTGCCCCCAAGTGTAACAGGGGTGTTACAGTGATGGTGCAGCTGAAGCTTCAGACACGACTGTAACTACTGGCCATGTCCTTACCTGTCCCTTTGTGCAGGAAGTTGCAGTGAGAAGCGTCACTAAATCAGTGGTCATGCGAGAGAACGAAGAGGAAGAGGACGAAGCAGACTTTGGAGAGGAAGATCTTTTCAACCAACAGGTAATGAGATGCAGACCAACATTTAACTTGGGCCTCACTGGTTGGATTAATCATTAGATTTAGGGGGGTCCCTTCAATCTTTTCCAGCTCTGAGCTTTCTGGTCTGTTTGTCCTTGCGGAGGACGGTCTTGGCCTGGCTTACAACTGAAATCAGCTTGGTTTTTCTTAATGCCACCTGCATGTTTTCATAACCTTTAGTGGAATAAGTGGCCAGCAGCTGGCAGAGTGAAAAGCAGACCCCCACTTCATGCAGGCACTATCAGGAAATATTTCAATTTATTTCAAACTCGGGCAGTCTGTTCTGCTGAGCCGTGGCCGTTAGTAGCACTTACACAAAGCACTCGCTCCGGACAGGGCTGAAGCTGTTCTGGTCTCCGGGAGATGGAGTGGTGTATTTGTACTACAAAGCCACCAAAACAAACCTTTTTTTTTACCCAAAGTGGCAGCCATGCAGCACAGGGATCTCTGACAGACCCATCCCTTGAAATAAAGGAAGGCCCGGCCTGTTCTAAGGCTGATGACATCCCGATTTGCACTTGTACGTACTGGTGGTGGAAGTAGAGATTAACCGCGCAACCTGTCACGGAGTACCCCACCCAGAGCAGCAGTGTCGCAACCCTGGTGGGAGGCCGTGATGTGGGCTGTGCTTCCTGCTTGTGATGTTCCCCGAGTAGAACTGAACTAGCAAAAAAATGCTTTTACAGCTGAGCTGGTAACCAGGGTCTAGGCTGACGGTGAAAAGCTGCTAAGAACCGAGTTCAACTCTCTCTGTCTTATTTTAGGGGGATCCCAGAACAACCTCTAGAGGATGCTCAGTGATGTGAAGAAAGAAAAAAAGAAACTATTATTTGCTCCTTTTCTTTTATTTCCTTTTATTTTTGCTATTTTTTTCCCTCCAGAGCCACTGAAAACTATTTTTATATGCATCATCTGATTTCTTTGAAGTTTACTCCTTGGTACATTTTTATAAAAAAAAAATCAAAAAAAAAAAACCTTTACTGAACAAAACTGCCAGAATTTTTAATAGATTTATTTTTCCCTCTTTGTTGAAACACTATATTGGAATACAGTATTTCTCCCCATACAGAGTTTAAAGTCTTATGTACAAACCTGCAGCAAAAAAAAAAAAGAGATTTTTAGCTCAGATGGGATGAGACTCCTTGAGTGTATGGTATCTGTGAGCCAGGATAACCCAGGGCCCTGCGCAGCGATGGCCGCGGGCTCCTGCTGTCCAGGCTTTACGACGTTCACTGTCATGGTTTAATGCTTTTGACATACTCGGCATTCAACAGAAAAGATTTTAGATGTTAAAAATATTTTTTTTTACTTCTGGCAATGATGAATATTGGGATTTTAAAGGTTACCCTGTGTAAACATTGACTTTTAAAATCAGAGCTAGGTGCAGCTTGTTGGTCCTTCTCCTAGCCTCGGAGGGGCACTGTCAGATACCGTAAGGAGCAGCATATCCAAACCAGGACAGAGTTGGTTCAATGACTTTGAAAAGTTGGAAGGAGCTGTTGTTCAGGACATAAACATCGCTTTGCAGCATCCAAGCCCTCGAAGCAAAGCGTGACAGTGAGTGATGGGAGGAGAAAGCTTTGTGTGATGAAGGCTTTGTACAAGTAGCTGGTGATTCATGGTTCCATATGATGATTGTGTATCGGACAGTATCCCTTCAGCTCACGGTCCCTTCTGCCGCCTTTCGGTGGAGGTGACTCTTAGTATTCCTGTAGCAGTGCCCTAAGCACCAGGAAAAATGCTTGAGTGCTC
Organism: Bucorvus abyssinicus; assembly: GCA_009769605.1. Classification (NCBI taxonomy): domain Eukaryota; kingdom Metazoa; phylum Chordata; class Aves; order Bucerotiformes; family Bucorvidae; genus Bucorvus; species Bucorvus abyssinicus. The sequence goes on from CM020055.1 coordinate 11,708,137, forward strand.
CAAAGAGTGAGTCGGCTCCTGGACGAGCAAATGCTTTTGCCACCAGTCACTGGTTTGGACACAGGACTTGGATGCCACTCATTGCCAGCGTCGAATCCTGGTTTTTTACCTGCACTCTTGAACTCTCATCTTGTCATTCAAATAGTTTTTAGACTCCTCAAACAAGCTACAAGGTTTGGATGTTTTCGGTGGCTTTTGGACATTCTGTTCTCTGAACAATATTGTGACTGACAGATATAACCTAGAAGGTCAGTTTAGTGGCTTTGACTGATGGCTTTGTAATGCAAGCAGGGTGGGAACAAAAGGGGGGTTAAGCTTACGGATTTATTTTGCCATTGAAAAATAAATCAGAGATGCTACTTTCCTCTGTTCGGATGGGACAACGGAATTACTGAGGTTTAAACCAATTGAAATTTAGAATTATGTTTTAGTCCATTGTCAGAAGATCCATTGCAAAAAAAAAAAAAAATCAGTGTAAAGATCGGGCTCATGGGGTGATTTGATTGATGTTCTTGGCCGCTTTTCTCATGTAATTTTCCCACTCTGCTTGAGTAGAAGGTTAAATATGTAGTAAATAATGTCTATCTCTGTAAAATGTATCTAGTGAAATTATGTTTCTCAGACATACCGTTATCAATGATCTTTTCTAAATTAGTTGTTCCGCAGATGAATGCAATCCACGTAGAGGTTATTTTTGCAGCACACCTTCCAACCACTGGCAGATTTCCTTTTGGCCCACGGCTGCTCTCCTCGAATCACATACTGTTTGAGGGCTTTTTGCTTTTTTTTATTTTTCCTGAAGATCTGTATTTATTTTTTACATTGGCCAGTTTTCAGATCGCTTGTTCTTGTTGAAGATTGTCCTGTAAATTTGAGGTTGTTCCGTGATCTTAAATCTAAAGCAATTGGTGTGTAGTTAATTTGCCTTTTTTAGTGATTTTTTTTTAGTTTGTTTGTTTTCTGTAACGCATGGGCTAGGAAAGGCAGCTCAACTGAGAAACCTCTTGCTACCTGAGCCATAGTTTTCTAAACAGCTACTGTAAGGGGAATGTGTCTTCTCGTAGCCTTAAGGCCTGGCGCTGGCAGACCCATTGGGAGGAGCTCCTCAGTGACAGCCTGCAGGGTCTCTCTTGCGTTTGGAACTGTCCCCTTTGACTTGGGAAACTCTTACTCTTCAGGCCATGTTTAGGTATATATAAAACCGTGACTGACGCGGTGGGAAGTGCCGAATGCGGGTCATTCCGTCACCGCGGTGCGTTTCAAAAGGCTACTAAAAATACGAGAAATAACTCTGAGCTGTAAATTACAAGACACAGAAAAACTACTGTATTCCACGGACCTTGTTTTGTGTGCGCGTCTTCTCGAGGCACCAGCCTTTCCTCTGCTTCTGATGCTGAGCTTCAGCCCACCAGCACTATCCCTTTAACGCTGGGGCTCCAGACTGGGAGGCTTCTTTGTTTTACCAACCCAAAAAGAATTGTCTCTTTTTTTTTTTCAAGGTTTTTTTTTTCAGGATAATTAAAGCTTTTACTTCACTAAAATCCAGTGTCCCCCTGCCCTCTTTCCCTGCTTGAGCCTGTACGTGAACCCCTCTTGGAGGGTAGTCAGCATTTCTGCTGCAGCGGCTGATAGCAGATGCAGAGCTTGAAGGAGAAATGGATTTGACTTGTCGGGAGACAAATGATTTTAAGGCTTCTCTGCTGAGGGAAATGAACCGGAGTAGTGGAACCACCCATGCTCTTGTTCCAGGAAAATCAGCAAACAGCTTTATTCTGGATGAAATAGTAAAGATGATTTTTACTGGTAAGAGGGGAAGGAATTACCAGCGTACCTGCAGCAGCATCGTTAGGCCAATCATTTAATCATGTAGATGATAACAGAATACCATTGAAATACGATCAGCGCAGACCACCGGCTCCTGAGCTTGTACCAGGTCAGAACCAGCCCATCCGTCGGTGGTGGGACGTCCTGCAGACCCAGTTATGGTTACAGGGAGCCTCTAACGTCTCCTTTCTCCCTCGCTGCTCTCTTTGTTCCTTCGGCCATTGTGCTGCGGTGCCTTCCTCCGGGTAACAGCGCGGCTGATGCTCTGCTGCTGCACAGCTTCATGTCCCAGGCGGAGGCTGTCCGGGACCCCCGACCTGCCTTGACAAAGCAATAGTTTACCCCTGGCTCCAGCGCCCTTTGCCATTAGGTCGGAGTTGGCTGCTGTAGTTTGTAGCAGGAACCAAAAGTCTCAGGAAGAAAATAACCATCTGCTTCCCGTGCCGGGTGATGTGAGAGCCAGACGAGCCCGTCTGCAGCTGCCGTCAGTCATGGGCGCTGCCCCGCAGCGGGAAGCAGAGCGTACTGTGAAAGGAGATCGCTTCATGTGCGTGGTCATCCTCGAGCAACGGGACACCTCGTGTGCAGTTCAGGGATCTCATGGGGGTTTACACACCCCTGGTTTTCCTTCTCTTTGAGCTTATCCTCTATAAAGGCCCTTTAACCGTGACCTGAGCAGAGATTTGTTAGAAGAGGCTGGTAGAAACCCTCTGGACACCCCAAATCTGTGTGTGTGTGTCAGGAAGGTGGTGATGCTTTGTGAGAACACACATGCTGTAGGTTTCCTATCCCTCGTAGCCACTTCTCACTTCCTCCCTGTTAACCCATTCCATCTCTTTCTATATCTTCTTTCAAAGTCTTACCTCCAAACAAAGGTGTGTCCGTACTCGATACTGGATTTTACCGCCACTGTTGGGTCCAAACCCTGCGTGAGCAGGAAACAAAGCCTTGGAAACCAGTGAGTGGAAGGTGGGATGGCGATTGCATTTCTCAAAGCGTTGTTTTAGCTGAACGTCAAGACAAATTCTGTTGGAGAGTTTCTTTTCTCACTTACTATGGCCTGGGAAACAGAATTTTTATTTGCCCTTTCGATATGCTTAGCTTTAAACCAGTTTAAAATAATTTAAAAGTGTTGGGTTTTTTTATACAAGACCATATTTACATCGATTATTATTTGTAAACATAAATGCCTTTCTTGAAATGCTAAGGTCTAGAGAGAGCGGGGGGGGGGGTCCCCACCGACGGGCTCCGCTCCCAACAGCGTGAGCCGTGAATTGACCTGGGGTTCGGGGACGGAAAGGGTGGTTTCTTGAACTTCCCGGTGTTGTAGTTAGCTTTTAATAAAGTGACGACTCCCTGTCGATGAGGTCGATGTAGTCGTGTATTCCAGCTCCCCAGATCAGCACACTAAAATTAGAAGCAATAAGCTAATTTCAACAAGTTTTGGCCAAAACGCTTTCCATGGGGGCACAATGTACCGTTGAACTCTTATTTCTGTGAGCAGAATTGTGGTTTCATCGGTTTGGTTTGACTTTTTTAAATGCAATTTTTATTTAGGTAGCTCTGGCTCCATCACTTCCCAGCTGACCTGACCCACCGCCGGTCAGCGGCTGCCAACGAGGTTTAAGTTTTTAAAATAAAGAATTGTGGGAGAGGTTGGAAATTGAAATACAAAAAAATGGAACTTAGAAAAACTACGTGATCTAGACTTTATCATTTCAAAGTGGTGGTTTTTTTTCTTTCTAGAATATGCATGCCAAACGTCTTGTCTTTTTCAATGATTTGTAATATACATTTTATGACTGGAAACTTTTTGTACAACACACTCGAATAAATGTTTTGCATTTTATTTGTTTCCTTCTTTCTCTTACAACAGGGGTTGATACCCCCTCTGTGTGGGGATGGGGGAGAAGGAGCCACCGAGGAGCTCGGCGGAGACCTGGTGTGCTCCAGAAGGAAATGAACGTTTCCTTTAAGCCGAGCGCAGGTGCAGCGCTGTCCCGTCCACAGCCCCACTCCCGATGGACGAGCTTGAGTACCTGGAGCAGATAAACATCTTCCCTTCTCCCCTCTAGGGCCCCTGCACTGACGGGTCATTTCTGCGTAGAACAGGAGCAGGTACTGAGCCCTGGCAGTGGTCCGTTCTTTGGTGCTGGTAGAGCGTTGCTGTGTCCATCGTCAGCCAGCGCCGTTTCCTGTCTGCTTTCCCCTGGTCCGTATTTGATGTAAAACTGTACCGCGGGCAATACCCCGCTTTGGAGCTGGCTGATGGTAACCCTGCGAGGTGCAGGGCGGGTTTTCTTCTCAAGAGGACAGACCTGCAGATGGGATGATGCAGTTTACAATACTCTGTCTTGTGTGTGTGGGCTCCAGCTGGGGAAGATGAGAGGAGTTCTGGCCCTAGCTCTGCTGCAATGCTCTGTTCGTGTCTCACAGAGACCAGCAGCCCTCTCCTTCCAGCACACCACCTCTGCTGGAAAAAGCTCTGCAGTAGGGGTGTCTCCCGTGCGCTTCTGCCCCCCACAGCATTCTTGATGGAGGAGAAACCATCGTGGAACTAATGAAGGTTTTAAGGGTATGAGCCTCTTGCCCGAGTCATCTGAGCTGGAGGGACCCATCGTCCCGTCCTCAAAGGACAGAGGAGTAATTCCGGAGGAAATTCACCGAGGCGCTTCCCTGTGCGGTGCAGCTGGTTTCAGCCCTTTCCGTTGCCCCCGTGTGGGGGCTGCCCTCAAGCCCCCTCTGGGAGGCTGTGCTGGGCTGAGCCTGCGGAACGGCGCGGCTCGGGGTGACGGCCCAGGGCCCGGCCCAGCCGCCCGCCTTCGCCCCGCCGGGGAACACGAAGGCGGGGGGAAACCACCCCCCGACAGCTGCCGCCGGCCCCACCGCCGCAAGCTCCAGGACTGAAAAGCTTCCTCGGGGCCACCCCCGCCGCAGCCGCTGGCGACACCGACACTCACGGCGGCAGGGAACACGGCCCCAGGGAACACGGCCCCGGCGCTCCCCGCGCCGCCCGGCGGGGCCGCGGGGCGAGCGGAGCGCGCGGCCGGAGGGCGGGTCCCCGCCTTCCCGCCCCACGCGGGGCACGGCGGGAGCGGGCCCGCCCCGGGGCCGTCGGGCGCCGCCGCCCGCTCTCGCCGCCCCGGCTCCGCTGAGGCCGCGTCGCCGGCCCGAGCCCCGCGGCCGCTGAGGGCAGCGCTCCGGCCGCCCTCCCCCGCCCGCGGGGTGATTACGATTTCTATAATTAACGGTTCTCCCGCGCCGGGGGAGCGGCGGGGCCACCGCGGCGGCCGCCCCGCCCCGCCGGCCGGCGCGGCGCTCGCCGGGAGCCGTAGTCCGGCCGAGCCGCCATTTCGCCGGCAGCGTGGGGGCCGCCGCCCGCCGTGACTTTGCGGCATGGAGAGCGGCTTCGGCTCCGACTTCGGCTCCGACTTCGGCTCCGGGGGCGGCGGCGGGGGGAAGCTGGACCCGGGGCTCATCATGGAGCAGGTGAAGGTGCAGATCGCCGTGGCCAACGCGCAGGAGCTGCTGCAGGTCAGGAGGGGCCGCGGGCGGCGGGAGGGGGCTGGCCCGGTCGCGCTCCGTCCCGGCCCCGCTCCGTCCCGGTGCCGGTCCCCCGCTCTGTGGCGGGCAGCGAGGGCTGCCCTGCGGCCGGGACAGCCCGGCCGTGCCGCTGCCCCGCAGCAGTGCGGGGAGGGGGACGCGGCAGCGGCCGGTGCTCCCGGCCCGGCCCGACCCGGCCCGGCCCGACCCGGCCCGGCCTGACCCGGCCCGGCGCGGTGGCTGGTCCCGGCCGGGGCCCGCGGCCCCTCGCCCGGCCCCTCACGACCCCTCTCCCGGGTTCTCCCCGCAGCGCATGACGGACAAGTGCTTTCGGAAGTGCATCGGGAAGCCCGGCGGCTCGCTGGACAACTCGGAGCAGGTGAGCGCGGTCGGGGGGAAGCGGGGACCCGCGGGGCACCCCCGGGGCGAGCGCTGAGGGCTCCCGCGTCCCGCAGAAGTGCATCGCCATGTGCATGGACCGGTACATGGACGCCTGGAACACGGTTTCCCGAGCCTACAACTCTCGGCTGCAGCGGGAGAGAGCGAACATGTGAGAGAGCCAACGAGTGAGAGAGCCGACGTGTGAAGCGGCTCCTGGAGCAGGGAGGGACCATGTGGGGAAGGGACGAGCGGCCAGTCCAGGCGGTCGGGGGTGCAATCCTGCAGCCTTTCCAGCCCCTGCCATGGCAGAGCAATAAACCCTCGCTGAACCTTTTGCATCCATTGGCTTTTATTAGCACCAGCCTCGGGAGCAAGTGATCTTCCAGCCTTGAGAGCCACCGTGAGCTGCTTGGTTTGCCTCAGTCCCTTCCCAGGGCCAAGGCATCGAGCAGCTGATAAATCCCTGCCAAAAGGGCTGCAAGAGGCAAGGATCCTTCTGTGGAGAAGGGGGCCAAGGCAGCACCGCAGTCCCCTTGCCCAGGAAGCAAGCACAGACCCCGCCATCAGGTAGTTACCCAGCCCCTTTTCACCAGTGGAAAAGCTGCTCCACGCGCCCCGCTTGGCTCTTCCTTCCCTTGTGTTTGTAAAGCTGCGCCTGGGGCTCGCTTCTGGGCCCGTGGGCTTCGGCTCAGGGCGTTGGGGAGCAGGTTTGCAGCACGACCTGGCAAACAGTTGTACAAGCGCGGCAGGGGATGAGAAGGGTTGGGAAGTACTTTAGAGAATAAAACGTGTTGGGTGGCTGAGGCACTCTGTAACTCCTGGCACAGACCTTCTTCTTGGAGCCCACCTGCCCTGAAGAGGAGGGTCCTGGAGGTTAAACGTGCCCGTGCCCCTGTAGTGAAGCCTTTGAGATCCCTTCTATTGAAGCTCTTCCCTATTTTATAAAATATTTCGCTGTTTGCCGGGGCAGGGAGACAGACTGGCAGGATGATGTCTCCGTACCTGCCAGGACATTCAGAGGGATGTGGGAGAACCTGATTTCACTTAATACCCCAATGTGGTGGCTTCTGTGAAAGGACTAGAGTGTTCTCACGCAGGTAAACTGTTAGGAGATAACGGGCTGTTTGGCCTCATTGAAGCAGAACTGGAGTTTCCCGTCCAGACTGGGCAGAATGCCTGAAAATAAAGTGCTTTCCAGCCACATTTCCTTAGGGGCCTTTTTAGTTTTCTTTCTGGCTGCGTGAATCCTGCGGTACCGCCTGTGCAGGAGTCCTGATCCACTGCTGGGAGCATCCCACACGTGTCCCAGCCCTGCGTCTGGACCCGGGTCTCCCAGCTGCTGTAGCTGGGGAAGTGGTGGATCTCACTGCCAGCTGGGAAACCTCTCGCTACACCCAAATGCAGAGTGAAGTGCCAAGGACTCGGGCGGGGTTTGGGGCACCAGATGCCATTAATGTTTGGTGGTCACACCTCTGAGATGTCTACGTCTGGCCAAGGCTTGACACCTGAGCTCTGCAGCGGTTTTTTCTTGTGAACAAAGGTGATGGTGTGCCTGACACTGGGTAGTTGGTCCTGCCTTCCTGCTGAAAGAGGTGCATCCTTGGGCCACCAGCTCAGCACTTTGAATTTTTCCCACCTAGCTGAACGGGACAGTGGGCCGCCTGGCCGTGCCTCGGTCTCGGTCAATTTAATCGCCTGTTCCCTTCTGCAGAGGGAGCTGGGGGGGTGTGAGGAGCCTGTCCTGATTCTCTCTGCCTGTGCAGCCTTAAGCCCAAGTGTTTCAGTCCTGCCTTCTGTGACCTGTGAGCCAACTGGCCACCACTGAGCTCACCAGCCCCAAGCCCTGAGGGGAAGCAGCAGCAGCCCCTTTCCCAGCCATTGCACGCACCAGCTCCGTCAGGGCTGCGAGGCCTGAGCGTCTGCGAGGGCAGAACTGGGCTGGGGTGAAGTTCATCCGTCCCTCAGCTTGGCTTTGGGGTCACAGCTCATAGACAGCTCAGCCAAACCAAACCACGCGTACCTCTGGGAGACGGTTCGGGCACCCCTCCAACTCGAAAGGGCACGGTTTAATGCATCAGTTGTTTGGCCAGGTCTTAAGATGGGACAGGCCTCATTTATTTATAGACAACGTCTAGAGCTGTACCTTTCTATGCAAAGCAGTTACCGAACGCCCCGGTGTCACACCTGCGGTGGCGTTTGCTCAATACCCACAGGCCATCTCCACCCCTTCGCAGCACCAAAAAAACCCAATGTACAAGAGCTGCAGGGTTAGTGCATCCGCTGGCAATGGCTCCTCTCGTTCGTCACCTTCCCTGAGTGGTGAAATGCTGCTTCAGAGCTTGAGGTTCTGCGCGATCCAGCCCTGGACGGCTGTGACTTTGGTGTAGACGCCAGGGAAGTACGGCCTGGCGCAGCCATAGCCCCAGCTGGTGATTCCTGCCAGAAACCACTTCCCTGAGGGTTCTTTACATGCCAGGGGTCCGCCGGCATCGCCCTGCGGAGAGACGAGATGGGTCCTGTATCACCCCGGAGAGGCAGCCCGGATTCCCCCAGCTGTGAGAGGAGCCAGGAGTGTGCCCAGGTGGCCAGGAAGGCCAACGGCATCCTGGCTTGTACCAGCACTGGTGTGGCCAGCAGCACCAGGGCAGGGATGGTCCCCCTGCACTGGGGGCACTGGGGAGGCGACACCTCGAATCCTGGGTTCAGTTTGGTCCCTCCCTCCCAGAAGGACATTGAGGGGCTGGAGCGGGTCCAGAGAAGGGCAACGGAGCTGGGGCAGGGTCTGGAGCACAATGCGCTGAGGAGCGGCTGAGGGACCTGGGGGGGTTGAGCCTGGAGAAAAGGAGGCTCCGGGGAGACCTTCTGGCTCTGACAACTCCCTGACAGGAGGTTGGAGCGAGGTCGGGGTCGGTCTCTTCTCCCCAGGAACAAGTGACAGGACGAGAGGAACCGGCCTCCCGTTGTTCCAGGGGAGGTTGAGGTTGTCCCTGAGGAACCATTTCTGTCCTGTTGGGGTTGTGCAGGGCTGTCCCAGGCTGCCCAGGGCAGTGGTGGAGTCCCCATCCCTGGAGGGGTTTCCCAGCCGTGTGGAGGTGGTGCTGAGGGACAGGGGTCAGTGGGGACTGGCAGCACGGGGGGAACGGGGGGACTCGAGGAGATCAACGGGCTCTTCCAACCCAATCGATTGTGTGACTCTGTGATTTGCTGTCCTATTGCCCCCCTCCCCAGGCACCTGCTTCCACGCTGGAGGACCCCTCAGTGAGGGACCTGCGTGCACGATCTGAGCTTGGGGCTCTGGGACGTGGAAGAGCGTGTTTGGAGGCACAGCAGGATCATGAAACAGGCTCCGTGGTAACCCTGCGCTCTCCTGCCTGGCGCGTTCCCTGAGCTGTCAGGCTGGTGGGGCCAGCGGAGCGAGGGGTCTGCAGGATGGGCTCGGGTAACGGCCAGAGCCAGTGGAGATGGACGGACAGACAGCTGAGCTGGGGGGGCCAGGGCCGGGCCCTCCTGAGCGAACGGAGCCTGGGGACGTGGCACAAGGCTGCTCCGTCCCCGCCGCAGCGTTAGCCGCTCTCGCGCTCACCGAGCAGCTGTCGACGGTGCCCTGCGGGAAGCCGGCACACACCATCCTGCTGCTGATCTGCACCGGGTAGAACTTCTTGCAGGCCTGGTCCCCGATCACGTTCACTGCTGCCTTTTGCAGGTGCTTTGTCATGAGCCCTGAGGAGACAGTCCCAGTGTTAGCTCGGCGCAGAGAAATGGTATCGGGGCGGTCCTGGTGGCCCTGGAGCAGCTGCCGCGGGGCGGGGAGCCCCGTGGATGGCCTGCAGAAAGCTTGGGAAGGCTGCGAGAGGGCAGAGGGGTAACCAGGAGGAGGAGGTGGCGGGGAGGAGGGTGTGTCACACCAGCGTGGTGTCTCCAGGGCCTGGGCTGGCGTGGGGAGTGCTCGGGGCGGAGGAGCGGGAGTCGGAGGGCTCTTGGGGTAGGTGGCGCTTGGCCATGGTGGACGTGAGGGAGCCCTCTCAGGCAGTACCTCCTTCCTTGGTGGAGCCCCAGCCTGTGATGAAGCACGTGGCTCCTTCATGGAAGACGTGTGAGTTGTCCGGGAGACATATGGGTCTGATGGTGTGGCTGAACTTGACGGGCGCGGCCAGCTCTAGCAGCGCCACGTCGTAGTCCAGGCTGTAGACGTTGTAAAACGGGTGCTTGTAGATACGGAATATTTTCTCCGTTCTGCCATCGACGCCGCTCAGGAAGGGTGTTCCTAGAAAGGCCACCCACATTTTGGGGTCACTGTAACTGCAGAAAGACAGCAAACCTGGCTGTTAGGAGCACGGCCTCACCGGGAGGGCCGTTCCTCCGCTCGTGGGGCCGGCACGGGCTATGGCCACACCTCATGAGGCCAGGCCAGGTCTACACCACACCGTGGAGATAGCCCGGCTTTGCTCCGCTCGCTGCTCTTCACGCGTACCTCTAGGGTCACGTCTGCAACAGGGAGCGCGAGCTTCCAGCGGGGCATCCCAGCATCCCCGCCACGGGGCTGGACCACCGGGCAGGGGACCGGCAGGTGGGCTGTCGGGGGCGAGGCTTCACCAGCCTGTCTCGGACTTACATGTCGAAGCAGTGAGCTGCAGAGAGCAGCCAGCGGTCAGCGATGAGGACGGCCCCGCACTTGTGCTCCTGCTGCCGAAGCCAGAGGCTGACCTGCCAGGGCCATTCCCCGCGAGCTGCCGTGCTGCCGCCCACGATCTTGCTGAGGGCCAGCGCCGCCGTGAAGCCGCAGTCTGGGCCAGAAGGAGACGCGCCGTGGTTTTAACCGCAAACGAGAGCGCCGTCTGCCCGCCTTCCACAGCCCGGGCCACGGGGCGGCCGCCGGGGCAGGCGGGAGGGGGTGAGCTCCAGGCACCCGCGGGGCGACTGGGACCCGTCCCTTGCTACCGGATCACACCGTCCAGGGGTGTGGTCCGTGGGATGGGGACGTTTGGGTGGGCTGGCTGCGCTGTCACACAGCAGGGAAGGTGCGGTCCCGGGGGTGGCGCGACATCTTCTGGGCTGCCAGGCTGTGCCAGCGGCCGGACTGGCCAGAAGGTCTGTGCACCAGGGAACGGGCTCGCGTTCACCGCGCAGGAGAAGGGGCCGCGTTCTCTGTCAGACAGTTTGGACCCTGCTCATCCAGCTTTGTCTTACAGGCTCTGGCAGACCCACGAGGGCCTGGACCACGAGGGGCTGCTGGCCCAGCCCCCACCGTGTACAAAGTGGGGCCCACAGTGGCAGCCCCGGTGACGCTGGCGGGCGGCACGGGCGATTCTGGGTGGTGTGGGATAGGGCTGGGCAGCAGCCGCAGGACTCACCGCAGTTGCGCTCGTCGAAGCCGTTGCTGCAGTCCACAACGCCGTCGCACTCGGGGTTTTCTTTTCCGATGCAGACCTTGCTGGAACACTTGAACGTGAGGCTGGTACAAGGCACCACTGGAAGGCAACAACCCCTGACCTGCTCAGTACCCGCTGTGCGGGCGCCGGAGGCCTCCTACCCACACGTCCATAAATCTGTGCCAGTTTTACCTGGGGTCTGCGTGGGCTTGGCAGGCTCAGTGGTTTGCAGAGCCGTGGAGGTTTCTTCCATGGTTGCGGTTGTCTTGATGCCCAAGGTGGTTTGGTTGAGCGGACACGCAGTGGTGGCGCTGGGCTGGTGGGTGAGGGTGGCTGCAGTAGAAGCTCTAGCAATGGCTGAACTGGAAGAGGTGCCTGTGCCAGGGCTGGGCGGTGGTGAGATGGTGTCCAGGATCCAGTCTTTGAGTTGGGTAATTCTGGAGTACACACCGGGTTTCGTAGCCTGGGCACAACCAATTCCCCAGCTCACGATGCCGGCCAGATAGAACACTCCTGGGGTCACCTCGCAGGCCAGGGGTCCACCTGAATCTCCCTGAGGAAGAAGCAAGGCAACGGCTGCTCAGCCCAACCTCCCCCAGACAGGTCAACGTGGAGCTGCCCCTCAGCCACGCTGGGAGGACTCAGCGAGCCCCAAACTCTTCTCTGCCCGGCCCCACGGGGCTGTCCATGGCCAGGCAGCGAGTGTGCACGAGGCTGGAACAAGGGTCAGTGGCTCAACCGGCTGCACAGATGGAAGTGTCACGCATTTGTCATGAAAGTTCCTAGCTCCTGCCAGCCCCTCGCCTCAAGTGCAGGATGGCCACCACCACCTACCGCTGTCTCGCTGCCGCAGGAGGAGACCTCTTCCTCCAGGACTCCAGTCTGGGCAGCGGGGTGGTGGTTTAAGCCATGCTCAGCTTGGTGGAGCTTATTTACCTTTCTGAAGCTCCAGGGCAGTGGCTGGGTTTGGGCTGAGGTACGTGTGGGTCACAGCCTGGCCACGGCAGCTCAGGAGGTGTTTCCCAAGGGCGTGCTGAGGCTCTATGTCAGCCCAGCGTCCTGGGCTGATCCGCAGAGGAGCAGCGAAAGCCCCGACTCTTACCTGGCAGGAGTCTGTCTTGCCCTCCAGGAAGCCAGCGCAGATCATTCGGTCCGTGAGGGAGAAGTTGTAGAGGAAGTTGCAGGTCTTCTGGTCGATGATGCCCACAGAGGCTTTCTGCAGGATCTCCGGCACGGTGGCTGCGTGAAAACCGCGGGATTGGTGAGCACAGCAGAGGGAAGTGGGAACGAACGGCGTTTAGACTGACCCGACCCGTATTTCAGTAAAACGGGCTCTAGTCCCGCACAAGAGTTGGGCTACGGGCAGCCCTGAAGCTCCCGGCTCACCCCGGGGCGCAGTTCCACACCCGTGCAGAGGACACTGCGCCCCGGCAGCGACAGCTCGTGGGCTCCTGGTCGGCCGCTGGAGGGACTGGGGCGTCTTTGGCAGCACACGTGCCACCCTCAGGCCTTCTCCCTACAACGGGAACTTTGCCTTTCCCAGTTGCTTGGAACGTCTTTGTGACCGAGCGTGGTTCTGAGGCGGACACGGTGTCCTGCGTCCCCGCCGTGTGCTCGGCGTGGGGCAGCTCTGAGGGCAGCCCAGCAGGTCTGTCCTGGATCCCGCCAAGCTGTCCTCTCCACTTCCTTCCTTGCTGGTGGCTCCCAAGTAACGGTGGTCTAAGGTGGCGCCCTGGGTGCCCCGAGTCCTGTGTCGGTCCCTGACTGTCCCCGTTACTGTCCCCTGTCCCTGCTCCCCCGACGGGCTGGGTCACGGTGGCCCTGCTCCGGAGCAAACCCACTGGCCGTGCACCACTGCTTACCGTTCCCCTCCTGGAGGCTCCCCCACCCAGAAATGACGCATTTCTTGCCAACAGGAAACGTCTGCCCAGCAGCTGGGAGGCAGACGGGCTGGATGTACTGGGTGAAGACCAGAGGTCTGGCCAGCTCGAGTACAGCCACGTCGAAGTCCAGCAGAATGGGGTTGAAGAGGGGATGCTGGGTCACCCTCGTCACGTTGACTCTCACGGCGTTCCCATCTGTTCCATTTAGCGCCGTCGTCCCCACGTAGGCTTCAATCTCTTCCGGATCTGTCCTGCAGACACACGATCCCAAACACGCATGACCACAGACAGCTGCCGAGCAGCAGTCCTGACTGTTGGAACCCCCCTCCACCAACGCAGAGCCCCCCGCACGGCGGAGCAGCCCCGCCACGGCAGCCCCGAAGAGCCGCCTCCAGCAGGGGCACGCTGGGGGGCTCCTGAAGAGCAGAAGACATCTAATAAAGTTCTCCTCACCTCCAGAAATGTGTGAGTTCAGGAGTGTTCGGGCACACAGAGGGTGTCTGTCATATTCAGTAGGTCTCGATGGGTTTTCATTGGGTTTTATTTGGGGTTTTATTTGGGGTTTATTTGGGTTTTTCGGGAGTTGGTTTTATAATTCACGTTATTTATAAATCTGGGCTCTTGCTGTCTAACAGACCTGTGTGGGGGTGACCTGACCACCTCTCCGTGAACAGCTGACCACGGGCCTTTTTCCTGCATTACAGCCAATTTCTAAGGTTAAATTTTTTGAAGACACTCTTGTGGCACCTGCCCTTCTCCACCCTTGGAGCTCTGTCTCCCTGCTCCCTGCCCAGGCGGCTTTACCCTTTCCCTGCCTCCTTCCAGCCTCCCCACACCCCCCCTTTACCATGAATCTCCAGCTAGAACCACAGCTCCTGTCCAGCTGTGCCCCAGGTTCTCCCCAGTGACTCCAGTGCCACAGCTGCGGGTCCTGGGGCCGCGCGGCTCCGTGCCGGTGGCCGGGCGGGCGGGAGCAGCGGCGCTGCCGGGGCTGGGCTCTTACTCGTTGAAGCAGTGAGCGGCCGACAGCAGCCAGCGGTCCCCGATGATGGTGGCTCCACAGAAATGCATCGCGTCCTCTCTCAGGCTGACTTGCCAGGGGACCTCTCCTCTGGAGGCATCGCTTCCTCCCACGATCTTGCTGGGTTTGGAGAAGCCGGGTCGTCCTCCACACCCTAGCGAAAGCCAAGTGCGACTCGTGAGTACTTCCAGCAGGAGAAGCGAGGAGAGCCCTCTGCCCCCTCTAACGGGTAGCTCTGAGCAGGGCCAGCTCGGGGCTGAAGGGTGAGGCGTCTGCCCACGCTCTGCCGGCGCATCGCGGGGGTCCCTGCGGGGGTCCCTGCTGGTAGCCGCGCACACCCATGCCGGGCTCTCGCCCTAACTGCTCTTGGCCCTCTCAGAGGCACAGCAGCCGGCAGCTCTGGGCCTTGACACTCGGGATAAAACGCTAATCCCGAATTCAGCCGAACGCCCCGTGTCCACATCTGCCGGCAGAGCTGCTGGGGGCGCTGGGAGGTGCCGCTGCGGACGCCTGCCCTCCTCCCGTCAGGGAGGAGATGCATGGCTGCCCTCGGCTCTGAGCTGCGGGGACATCCCTGGGTGGCAAAAACAAGCCAGCGGTCAACCAACAGTGTCATGCTGGAGCAGACCAGTGACACCGGCAACGGACAAACCCACGCGTTCAGTGGCACGAGCAAAGGAGCCCGTGGGACCGTCCCCACAGGGACCGAGTGACTTGGCCAAGCCTGGGCTCAGCCGGGGCAGCCGGGGAGGGCCACTCGTGCCTCGGCCCCCGGCACTCGGGCAGGGGCTGGGAGGGTCGCCCTGCTGAAGGGCATTTCAGCCCAGCGGAGGAACGACCCCGACACGTGGACCTGAACTGGCCGCCCTCCTGCCACGCGCGCCCACCCCGCGGCGCTCCTGCCTTGTGGTCCCGGTGCAGTCCCTGGCTTGCTGGCAGCCGGGGCTGGGGGCGTGGTGGGGGTTGCGCTGGCAGTGTTGAGCTCTCCAGCGCTGACCCCGGTGCTGTTAGAACTGGGGGGTATCGGAGGGACGGTCCGGGCTATGGAGGTGGGGAAGGCAGAAATAGCGTCCAAGATCCAGTCTCTGAGTTTAGTAACGCGCGTGTAGACACCGGGCCGCCTGGCTTCGGCACATCCAATTCCCCAGCTCACGATTCCCGCCAGGAAAAACCTGCCAGATGGGTCTTGGCAAACCAGGGGGCCACCGGAGTCACCCTGCAAGAGAAGACAGACGGTGAGCTCTCCCTGGGGACCACCTCAGCCAGGCTGGGTCTCTGTCCCTGTGTGTCCCAGCTCAGCTCTGCTTATTTGCTCCAGCCCAGCGATGAGTGAGGGTCTGTGCTGGCGCAAGGACATCTAGGACGTCCTTAAAATCTCGGGTGAGCCTTTCTACTGCTTTAATCACTTGCTAAACTGCTCTTAAAGGTTAAGCCCAGCAGCCCCTGAGAGCCGGACGATGGGTGTTCACGGCGTGATACGCATCCCGGGGAGCCCGTGCTCAGCGCTGCAGGATGTTTCCTTCGTTTGGCCCGTGGACCCCTGCTCGGTTCTGCAGTACGGTGGGGCCACCCTCTGGAAGGGGGCATTTCCTCCAGCTGACCACTCGTGGTTCCAGCTGGGCAAAGGCTGACTAGGGAGAGCGCCGAGTGGTTCACTAAAAACATTGTGTACGGTTTATCTGCTGCTGCCCTTCGCCGGCTGGATTGTGCTCTGAGGACCCGCCAGGTACGTTGGTAGCACCAGCCCTGATGACAGCTCAGGAGGCAGCGTCCTGCCCCGAGCCCTACGGAGCACAGCCTCACTCTGTCCTCTGCGGTCCGTCATCCGTGGGTCCAAGGCATGGCCTCAGACCCTGGGGGGGAACCGTGACCGTGGTGTCAGATCCTGCCTCTTGAAGCGCTGCTTGGTGCCTACTGGGAGGGGAAAGACCCACGCGGGGAGGTGTGTCGGCTTCCCTGGGCAGAGCTCACCTGGCAGGAGTCGATTTTCCCCTCCAGGTAGCCAGCACACATCATCCTGTCGGTGAGCGCGTGGCTGTAGAGGCTGGAGCACAGCGACTGGTCCAGCAGCTCCACGGTTGCTTTCTGCAGGAACTCGGGTTTCACCACTAAAGGAGAAGGACGCGACCGTGTGAGCTCCCCGCGGGGAGCCCGGCACCGGACCAGCTGCCCGTGTTACAGCCGCGGCGTGGCCTGGCTTCCCTTCCCAGCGCCTCCCGCACCGCTCACGCCCCGCCGCGCCCGCTCTGCTCCCTGCTTACAGAAATCGTCCTTGAGGTAGCCCCAGCCGGAGATCAGGCACTTCTTGCTGGGGGGGAAGTGGTGCCCGGCGTCCGGCAGGCACACGGGCTGGATGTACTTGGTGAAGGTCACCGACCTCTCCAGCTCCAGCACGGCCACGTCGTAGTCGGCCGTGTCGGCGTTGTAGGAGGGGTGCGGGATGATGCGTGCGATGGCCATTTTCACGGCGCCGCTGTCTGAGCCTCGCAGGGAGGTGGTCCCTGTGTAGGCTGCCCACATGGCTGGGTCCTGAAACCTGCAGGAGAGGCAGCGGGGAGCGTGAGCCTGCGGGCACAGCATCGCCCGGCCAACCAGAGCCGCCCCGTGCTGCTGCATCCTGCCCCTGCTGCCGCAAGACAAGAGCTCCCTGGGGCGTAACCTGGTGCGGGAAGGAGACCAGGCGCGACGGGGCGGTGGGGCACGGCGGGCGCTCGAGCCAGAGACGCTTTGGAAACGGGGCGGGGGGACAGCGCGGGCAGGGCGTACTCGGTAAAGCAGTGGGCAGCCGACACCAGCCACTTCTCCGAGAGGATGGCAGCGCCGCAGAAGTGCTCGTTGTTCTCTCGCAGGCTGACTTGCCAGGGGAACTCCCCGCGGGATGCCTCGGAGCCCCCCACGATCCTGCCGGCGGTCCGCAGGGCAGGGCGGCTCCCGCAGCCTGGAAGGGAGGAGGGGGCAGTGCGTGGGGGGCTGGCGGCCACCCCCCAGCAAGGTGCTCGCGGCGGCGAGAAGGAAAAGCTGCTCGAGCCTCGCGTGCGCTCCCAGCACGTGCTCCAGCAGCAGAACGTCACCAGGGACGTCACGGGGCAGCCCAGCAGAGCAGCGGCCCCTCGCAGCACCCTCTAAAGCAGGAACGCCAGCGGCGCAGCGCCGCTGCTCAGGCCAAGGGGACGTGTCCCTGGGGACAGCCAGGCTGGGGTCGCTCCTGTCCTCTGCAGCCCTCCCAGGAACCGTCCCCCAGCTTCCCCAGGGACAGCCACCACGGGGTCCTTGTCGCTCCCGGGCAGTGCCGGAGCCTGCGGGGTGCTGCGGGCAGCGGAGCCGCAGCTTTCGTTGAGCTCGTGGCGGGGAAGGGGAGCAGGGCCCTGGACCCGCAGGCTCTGAGCAGGATGGGGCACAGGGCACCGGCGAGGAGGAGGCTGCAGGGCAGGCTGCAGCCAGCAGCCAGGGGAGCCGGGGCAGCGGGCTCTTACCCGATTGCAGTCCAGCTCTGTGGGGAGAAACTGCACCGGCACCTGTGACCAAGGGGGAGGAATGGGGTCAGTGGGGGTGTCCCAGCTGGGGACACGGGAGCTGTGTCCCCCCACGGACCGCGCTGCTCCCGGCCGGGGCTGGCAGAGGCTTTGCTCCGTCTCCTGCTGCCTGGCAGCATGTTCCCTGCCCCACGGCCAGCGGTGAGCTCCCGGTTCCCTTCTGGGCACCCTTCCTCGCTCTGCTCCACCACGAGCCTCTGTCCCTGCCGGCTTCTGGGGTGGTCCCGGGTGCAGGGAGAAATTCCCAAGAGCTGCCTCCCCGGAGCAGGCTCCAGGGCTGCAGCCGTGCCCGGCCGTTGCCCGAAGCCAAGGGGTGTCTGTGCCCCCTCCGTTTGGGCTGCACGAGGCTCCCCGAGCCACGGGGACGCTGCCCGTTGCTGCAGGGAGTGCAGAGGGAGCTGCAGAGGAACCCAACCTTCAGGTTGTCCAGGCGGATGCTTTTTTAGATCCGCGGGACCTGGAGCCCTACGGTCACAGCAGCTCCAGTCGCTGAACTCTAGTCAGGGGGTTTCAGAGATTAATTCAAATATGGGAAACATCTGCCTAAGCAGGAATTATTGCTCCAGCTCTGAGGGCTGCCTGAGGGCTGCCGCGCACTTCTGGGTACCAACAACCCAGCCATTAACCACCTGAAGCTTCATCTCTGGTCCCTCGGGCTGATCCAGCTGCTGCAAGAAACGCCAAAGCAGCTGCAGTTTATGCTTTAGGCTCTGTTGTTGCTGCAGACCCCCGAAGCGGCTCTCGCAGGGCGGAGAGCGGCCAGACAGCACCGGGAGGGGACCTGGGGACCCCCCACAAATGTCTGCTGAGCAACCGCCAGGGTCTGGCTGCGTTTCTGCTGCTGCCTGGCGCCACTGGGAGCCAGGCAGAGCATCTTGGTTGGTTGGTCTGGGTGTGCCGCAGCACCTCCACCTCTGCTGGACCCCCAGAGGTGAAGCCCCGCCGCAGTCTGGCTACCGGAGACAGCTCGTGGAGCTGCTGGTGTGACCTTTGGCGGAGGCAGCGCCAGCACAGGGCACCCTGTGCCGGCTGCCCGGCGGCTGCGGGAGCACCGTACCTGTCAGGGAAGCTGAGGAGATGGTGCCGTAGGCAGCCAGGGAGAGACCCTGCTTGTGCAGGGCGGCCGCCAGCCCGTGCCTGAGAGCTTCCTCCTCCCTGGCAGAGCTCAGGGGCTGGGAATCCTGGGGGGCGAAGCGGAGGCGGAAATGGACGATCACGCTCGAGTTTCCGTTCCTGCGGGAGGACAGAGAATCGGTGGGTAGGTGGGCTCTGCCGTCAGTGTAAGGGACAGGCTCTTGGGTGACTGTCCCACGGGGACCTCGAGGGAAACGAAATGAATTCGTGATAATTTAAGGCACAAGCTCCTCTGGAGACGTGCTCCGGGCTGAAATGGCCAATTGCATTTTTCCTCTGGCCCAAAGTTCAGCTTTAGTTGAACACAACCGTTCTCCTCTGCCTCTCTGCCTGCATTTCCAAACGAGAGAGTCCAGGACATCGGTGCGAGCCCAGAGGACAATCCAGCCCGGACCAAGGAGCAGTTTCCCTCTGTCCTAGTTCTGACGGAGAGCAGAGCTGTGAGCTCCCCTCCTCGCTGGAGCTGGTCGGGATGTCTGGAGCGCGAGCTGCCCAGTCTGCGGAGAGCTGCCGACACTCACCTGTAGCCCAGGATGGTGCAACTGGTGCAGCTCCCGTCCAGCTGGGAGTCCTGGAAACTGGACAGAAACTGCAAAGCAAAGAACGATGGTCACACACGTCGTGGGCAGAAGACCCCGGGGAGCGGGACTGGGCGATGCCTGGGGTTTTGGAGCTGGGTGAAGCATCTTCTCCTGTCTCTGCAGGCAGCAGGAGCTCCTGCGTCACCCTTTTCCCACCCTGGCTCGGGGCACGAGGCAGCACATCCCTTCCTCCTGCCTTCCTCCCACCTCTCTGGCGCAGGGACCAGACCTGAGCACACAGTGCCCGCTCTGCAAACGTCCCCTAGGGCCCTGACGGGACCCCTGGAAGCGCCGCTCAGCCCCGCGGTGCACCCTGGTTCCCTCCAGCCCTTGGCATCCACGTTCTGCTGAACGGGGACAGTTGAGCCAAGCCTTGAGGAACCACCGCAGACTGTCCCCAGACTTTTCCTGGCAAGCCCCGGCCAACTCACCAGCCTCTCAAGCGCGGGCGTCAGCACCCTGTAGTAGTCCGAGCTCGCTGTCTGTAAGCTGCTGTCGAAGGCGATGCCCTGCAGCTCCACTGTGTGCTCAAAGCTGGTCTCGCCCGCGGGGTAACAGGCTGCGGGGAGGGAAGGTGTCAGAGGCACAAAGGCCACGTGGAGGGTTGGGGCCATGGCTGGACCCAGCTTGGGAATGTGGGTCTCCTCGCGTCCTTTAGACCTCGCTGGTCTGAGCAGCTCGGCTGACCCCCGGCCAGGGGGTGCCCCGTGGCCACGCCGGGCTACCCTGACACCGGCACCAGGAGGATTTTGCGCTGAAATGATTTGAACTTGAAAACAGAGGGGGTTTGTCAAGCCTGAGACAGAAGCTCATGAGCAGGTGGGTAGAACCTGGCCATGCAGTCCCTGACCACCCCCGTCCTCGTGGGACCAGGCTGGGAAAGGTGTGCTGGGTGCTGAAGCCAGCTTAGGCAGGGGCTGTGCTGGGGGGACCCGTCTGCCCTGTCGGGCTGGGACCCACGGCGGGGTCCTGGGGCACCAGAGGCAGCAGGAGGGAGGTGGAGGAGGCAAGGAGCCCGAGGTCGTGCTCTGGCGTGGGACCGTGAAACAGGCACTGGGCAGGGGCTGCAGGGACAGGAGGCGGCTGGGGCAGCGGGGGGCAGGGACGGGGAGCTTGGGCGGCACAGGGGGGGATCAGAGGAGAGGAACAGAGCGCACGGGTCCTGCCACCCCGAAGATAAAGAGCTCTAAGGTCAGCTAGTCAGAACACGAGCTGCCTCCAGCCCCTGCGGTCTGTGGCGGGGGAGAGGGGACCCCTCGCTGTCCTCAGTGGGAGGCTCTGGAGGGTTTGGGCTGTGA
Source organism: Bucorvus abyssinicus (assembly GCA_009769605.1). Taxonomy (NCBI): domain Eukaryota; kingdom Metazoa; phylum Chordata; class Aves; order Bucerotiformes; family Bucorvidae; genus Bucorvus; species Bucorvus abyssinicus. Next base: position 11,728,704 of record CM020055.1, read on the forward strand.
GGACCGGGAGCTGTGCGGAGTATTTTGGTTTTTAATCGGACAGAACGCCTCGCCGCACACTCACCCAGCAGGATCCCCAGACCGAGGGAGGTCACGCTGCCCACGATGGCAGCTGCAACGGTCGTCTTCCAGCAGCAGGTCCTCAGTCCCCTCCTCTGGGCGCCCAGCGCTGGTTTTAGCTGGTCCATGCTTTCTGAGCAGCTCTGCAGATGGCCTCTGTGATGAAAAGGACAGGACTGGGATGAACCGTGACGTGCCAGCTGAGGTACCCCAGGAGCTCCAACCAGGGCATTACCACCAGGAGTGAAAGGACGGATGGGCACGGCGTCCCCTGAACGTGCTCAGGCTGCAGCCAGCAGATTTGACCAATACATCCAGCTTGTAGGACCTGAACCCATCAACCACGGCGCCCCCTCCTCGCCTGGTTCCCCTTCCCCTTCTTCCCAGGAGGCCACCACTGAGCCTGGCCGTGTCCGTGGTGAGTACGGAACAGCCCGATGCCTCCACCTCCGTGTTCCACACGGGCACTTCTGGCGACACAGGCTGTGGGTGAGCGCTGAACCGGTGTCCCAGCACCACAGCCCTCCCTGGGGGTCCGGCCAGGACAGCACACGGCGTCTGCTCCTCAGCAGGCAGCCCCAGGCTTGCTTGGGGGTCCCACTGCCCATGAGGCCAGGGTGGGCTGGAACACCAGCTCAGAGCAAGGGCAAGTATGGACGGGGCTTGGCGTCCTGGCTTGCTCCTCCTGCCTCAGACACCACCCCAGTAGAGATCCTGGACCAACCAGTGTCACCAGCAGATGCTTTGGTGCTGCTCAGGCGTCATGGAGCTGCAGCGGCAGGAGGAACAGTGAAGGTACAACATTTATCTCAGTCTTACAGGCCTGCAAGGAGCAGGACTGGGCTGTGGTCACCTCCTTAAAGAGGCAACTCTGCAGCCTGAGCGCGGGGCTGCGGAGAGGGACCGGCCCGGGACTCTGCCTCGTGGAGGAACCGGAGCCCATCGGTATCGAAACCCTCAGAAACCCGCGGCTGCTGCTTCTGGACCACCCTGACCCGGCTGCCGAAGTCCTGACACGAGGCCACTCCTATCCCCACGTGTTACGTGGACTAAACCGGCCGAGTGACCAACTGCAGCTGCCCGTGGGGCAGCTTCCAGGGGGAGGTTTCACATTCCGTACTTCTGCAAGGATTGCGAAGGAAAGGAGAAATCAGGCAGAAAATCCAGCGGGTGACAAAACTCACCACGGCGTTCAGCAGGAGCTGCCAGCGCCTGGCCGTGCCCAGCAATTAATACGGGCTTTAATTACAGCTCTGCCGCTGCCCTGAGGAGCAGCGCTAGTTCTTGTAAGACACCCAGCGAGACACGCAGGGGCACCTCAAAAGTGTTAATTACAGGATTAATTAATCCCTCCCTCACAGGTAGGAAGGTGACACAACCCTTCCCTTCCGGCTGGACACAAAACTCTATCTAAGACACTTTGGTGGGTCAGAGTTGAAACCCGAGGGAGTCCACGAAGGTCCTGGGTTCCTCAGCTTCAGGGAGAACTTTCTGAGGACTCGACCTCCAGCTGCTGGGGAGCTTCACATTGACGGGTCACGCCGCAAGAGCCGTGGCAAGGCAGATTCATCTCCTCAACCTGCGCTGCCCAGACATCGACAGCGTCGAGAACGCAAAACCCAGCTCAGCTTTTCCTTCCTCCGTCCCACACGGTGTCCCGTTGAGGGACACCTCGGCCGGTGGCTCCTCCACTGGTTCGGAAGATGCGGTGGGTGGTTGGGCTGCCACAGCAGCTCTTGGAAGGGGGCAGCTGGAGGAACGGCCTTTTCTCATGCAAATGCCTCCAGCAGTGAAAGAGAAAGAGGGCAGGAAGGGACGGAGCGGAGCGGGCGGCAGCAGCAGCGCCCTTCAGAAGAGCCTTTCAGCCTTGTCCAAGCGGCGTCAGCAGCTCTTTAAACTGAACCTTCTAGATAAGAGATTTAAAAGGTCACTTCTTTGTGAGGCGGCAGAGAGAAAGCGCAGAGGAAGGAGAGTCTGTCCAAGACGCCTCTTTTTTTCTCACCGACCTCCAAAGACTCTTTCTCGTCCATCCCCGAGCCCGGCCCAGACGGGCGCCACGGGGCGGGCGTCTCGCTGACGGAACTCCCCATGACCACCCAGCCCTGGTGGATACAGGTACGAAACGTTCCTTCCGGAGGTCCCTGCCAGCCCTCCTGCGCTCCTTCCACGGGTGTTGGCATCACGGTCCCTCTCGGACGCTCAAAAACGTGCGAAACACTGACCAGTGCGGCGGCGGTGTCTGCCGATGGAGTTTAAAGGTAGAAAAAACCCAGATGAGGACCATCTATAAACACATAGCGGAGACGACCAGCAAGGAGGAACACACGTAAAATCAGATGAGTGAAAGGTCCGTTTTGTTGGGGGGGAGCAGGAATCGGGGGAGCATTCACAGTCAGAGGAGCGTGAGTTTCCTGTGGGAATGTCGAGGGGAAAAGCACATTTCAGGTTCTTTGGTCAGATGATAAATTGTGAGTGGTTATCAAATACGATGCCCCTGCCCGCAGGGCTGGGAGGGGGACTCAGTGCTCCAAGAGAGTCCCCCGGGTCCTGTCCTAGCGACGGTTCCGCTCCGTGGAAGCAGAGAAGCACCAAGATGGGCTACAGAGGAGTCAGCAAGAGCTGCCCCGTGAAAAGCACCATCCCGCTGTCCCGAGGGTCTGCCGAGAGCCCGGGGGACGCCACCACCTCTGCCCCGCTGCGTCTTGGCAGCTCGGCGTTTATGCTCCCCACAGGAGTCTGGCTACTGCTCCAGAGCAGCCCGGAGCCGCTCCAATCCTCGGTTCAGAGCGGGACGATTCAAATCAGAGAGTGGAGTGGCACCAGTACCCATTTATCGTTAATAATTCTTCTATTAGCCGAACTGTCACCAGCACCCGCTCCCCTCGTCAAGGAGGACAAGGAAGCAGCACGTGTGCGAGCACACATGTACACGTGTGAGCACGCGTGCAGCGGGTCGCGGGGACCCCACGTGCAGGAGCAACAGGGGGACAGGGAGGGGACATGGGCTCTGGATGTCCGTCCAGTCCCAGATGTCTGTCTAGCCTCGGACATCCATCCAGCCCTGGGTGTCTGTCCAGCCCGGGACGTCTGTCCAGCCCCGGACGTCCATCCAGCCCCGAGTGTCTGTCCAGCCCCGGGTGTCCGTCCAGCCCCGGGTGTCTGTCCAGCCCCGGACATCCATCCAGCCCCGGGTGTCTGTCCAGCCCCGGACGTCCGTCCAGCCCTGGGTGTCTGTCCAGCCCCGGACGTCCATCCAGCCCCGGACATCTGTCCAGCCCCGGGTGTCCATCCAGCCCTGGGCACGGCTCACAGTCCCCCCATGGCAGGGGGTCTCTGGGCCACTGGGAGCCCCATGCTGGCCCGGAGCACACCCCAGTTCAGCACAAATCGTGGTGGTTCCTGCTCTGAGGTACAAACTGGTTTCTTGCAAGACCTGGCAGCTGCTGAGGCTGAAGCGCGGTGGTGACCTCCCGCACGGTGCTGACGGCTGCCCAGCCAAAGGGTTTCCCGCCTTGACCTCCCCGCTCCCCAGCCTCTGGTGTTCCACGACGCAGCATTTCTCCCCCTTTGCCTCTGCTCTGTCATTCCCTTCATGTTTCCACCTCCTGAGGCCTTTCCTTCCGCCTTCCCAGCCCCATCCAGCTCTTCACCAGTCTCTCCCTGCAGAACAGGGATGCTCACACCTCTGCCTCACGCGGCTTTGTCCCAGGCTGCCGCTGCTCCTCTCCAGCCCCTGGCAGCTGCCCTCAGCACAAGGACACGAGCCAAGCCTCTCCTTCGACCTCTGGACCAGAGGAGGGACGTGGAAGGAAGGAGGAAAGAACCCGTGGTACCCACGTCCACTAGAGTCCACCTCACCCACAGCTAAAGCAGCACCGGGGAACCCCTCCCGTCCCCGATGGCGGAGCTGGGGCTGCTCCGGGGGCTTTGTGCCGCATTTCTGCGTTCTGGCGCGTCAGGGTGGTTTTCTCCAACGCTTTGATTACCACGGGCAGCCAACACGCCGCAGCCTCCTGAGTCACCAAGTGTTCCTAAACCATTTGCTTTACCCCGTCAGGCTGGTACCGTCACAGGGTGCCCCGGCTCAGCACAGCAACCCCGGCTCTGCCGAGCTTTCAGACGAGGGCTGTAAAACCGCCTCCTGGCCTAAGGTCATGCCCGTAGGTCGTCGCCCAGCCGGAGCCTTTGCGAAATGGGGGCACTGGTATGAGAAGGATGCGGCTTGCTTGGGGCAGGCAACAGCATCAGCAGCAAATCCACCGGCAGCCCCAGGAGGTCCCGAGCCTTTGGCCAAAGGTGAGCGAGGAGCTCGCGACCTTATCACCCAGAGGAGACCTGTGGCACTTGGGAGGAACCCGCGGAATCAGCCGCCTCCAGCGGAGAGCCCGGAGTGACACAGCAGAGTGCGAGGTGCCGCGCTTGGGGCGTTCGCCCTGCGGAATCACGGGCGCCAGGAAACAAACCGCGCCGGTGCCACCCGACCCCGAGCCGGAGCAGAGGCGAGGGGATGGTCCCCGGCAGCACGGGAGAGCGGAGGCACGGCCAGAGGAGAGGAGGAGATGCTGGGGAGCCCGGCGGCGAGACCAGCGAAACCCGTACCTCCGCTGCTGTGCCTGGGCGTGTAGAGCTGGGCACGTCCCCCCCGTCCCCGCGGGTCACCGGTTGGGGGTCGAGCTGCCTTGGACTGGCTACGCCCCACTTCCGAGCGGGACGACGCGCTGTCCCCTCAGCGGCTGCAGCCCCTGGGCTGCGGACACCTCTTTCCTCTGGAGGTTAGCGAGCGAAGAGCCCCCGGCCCCGCCAGCCTCCAGAGCGCCAGCCAGCAGCCCGTGAGCCCGCCAACCCGCTGCCGCCGCTGCCGGTGCCTCCAGCCCAGTCACCGGCCCCGGCTGCCCGCTCACCGTCGGCCCCCGGAGCTGCGCCTGCTCCAGCCGTGGTCCCGCTCCCGGCCAGCCCGGTGACACTGTGTGGCCCTTGTTTATTGTCCCCCTTGGACTGCGGGTGTCTCTCACTTTACAGGTAAGAGGATCCTCTCCCAGCCTGCCAGCGCCGCGGCCGGGCCACGACAGACGGGCCGAGCTCCCCAGTGCTCGTATTATCGCCGCTAACAAAGGCTCTAACATCGCGTCCACCCCAGCTCCCCCGTCGGTGACGGGGAACCGGGCAGATGGGACCCGCGGTGCCTCTTCAAGCTGTTCGCTGTGGATTCCACCACCCCACAGCCGCTGCCTTCCTGCCCTGACGGGACAGCTCGCTCCTGATAGTAACTACGGAGCACACCCGGGAGTATCCGGTGAGCAAGGAAGGGCCGCTCTCCCCGGTTACGGCTCACAATGGCAGCACTCGATCATCTGATACCGGTCAGCTCAGGAACGGCCGGGAAAAACTCTCACGCTTCACTTGGGGCATCTCCTTCGGCGACAACCAACCGGGGACACCGCGCAAAGGCCGGGGGACCCCCGGCCCGGCTCCCCAGGGCACGCTGCAACCGGAGGTTCTGGAGGACCGCGGCCCTCGCTCTGCAGACTGTCCCGTTTTAGTCTCTCTGACCAGCTCACGGGCAGCCGCGAGGTGTAGATCAGTCTGTGGGACCTCCCTCCAGCCGTTGTCACGGTCTGACAGCCGTCCAGGTTCACGGGCACAACGCCCCGTACCCCCAACGCAGCCACCTGCAGCGCCCGCTCCCGCAGAGGAAGAACCCTCACAGCGGAGCGGCCGCCGCTGGCAGACCCCGGCGGGACGGGGAGCTCCCGGCCCCTCCGTCGGGGGGATTTTGTCACCGACTTCAGAGGCTGCAGAACAAAACTCTGTGCGTGCGGCCGCGGGACGGTGCCACCTGCCGAAGTCGAGCGTTGAGGCTGCGCGACCGCGTACGGCCTCGGTCAGACCCTCCCGTGGGACACGGGCTGCTCCAGCCCCACACCGGTCTGCGCTGCCCCACTCGGCACCTGCACCCGCAGGGACCAACCCTGAGCAGGGCGGGGGGACCGTGCCCGAGCTCGGCCGCGCAGCCCCACGGCGGGGGGACCAGCGGGTGCAAAGCAGCGTGACAGCAGCCGCAAGCCCCTTCCTGCAGCCCCGGGCACGAGCAGCCGCCTCAGCTCTAGGGATGGGGCTACTCCAAGCCCATGGAGGTCGCTGCAAGGTCTGTCCCATGCCAAGACCGTGGCTGTGTCACTGCTGTCACACAGGGCTGAGGTTTGAAGGTTTAGGTCTGTGCTATTGCTAAAGCTGCACTTTTTATTTCCCATGAGATCCCCCGAACTTTCCCTCTAGAACAGCTCCTAATTCTTTAGAGCTTTGAAGTAACACGGACCGTTCTCTGCGTCTGGTTTCCGGCGTGTTAAAGAAACTCAGACGTTCCTCCTCAAGCGGAGGAGAGGCTCCAGCCAGCCCTTTCCACCCAGGCTCCGCCGCCAGATACACGTCTGGTGCGGCTGAAGACACGCTGGTCAACGGACACGAGATGAAACGTCCTGCAGAAACACGGCCCGCGGGGCACAGCCGGTGGAAGGGTCAAACCTCCACCGACACGCCATGGGGAGCCCGTTCCGGGGGGCAGCGGTGGTTCCTTTGGTCTGAGGAGCAGAACAAATCCCCTCCAGCACCACCAAGCAGCTCCAACCGCCCCCGAAGCATTTTAGCATCACAAGGAACCGAAACACACTCGAAAGCGCTCCAGGATCCCACAAGGAGAATTATTTAGATATAACCGACTAAAAAGGGAGCTCCGAAGTTATTTGCATCCATGACTTTAAATAAAAGGTTAAACGTTCCCCCTCAGCCGCAATAAACTCAGAAACCGGCAGTTTCCTTAGAGCCAGCAAAGCAGGAGGGATTTCCCCAGCATGGGGGAGACTCAGCGGGAAGGGGCAGCTTCAAACCCCCCTGTCTGGAGGGCTCCGGGGGCAGGGGGGAGACCCCGGAGAGGGGACGGGGGAGAGGGTGGTCCGGGGAGGGATGAAGATGACCCGGGGAGGGATGAAGATGACCCGGGAGGGATGAAGGTGGCCCGGGGAGGGATGAAGGTGGCCCGGGGAGGGATGAAGGTGGCCCGGGGAGGATTGAAGGTAGCCCGGGAGGGATGAAGGTGGCCCGAGCCCTGTGCCCGCGGTTGCCGGGCTGCGGACCCTCGCAGAGCCCCCCCGGCGGGCGCAGCCCCCGGGGAAGCCGCAGGACCTTCTCCTCCCTCCCCGGCCGAGGGAGCCCGGCGCCTCGACGGAACTAGCGCGGCCGTTCGGAGGGAGCAGGGACTCACCCGCGCCGCCGCTCCGGGACCCCCAGCGGTTTGTCCCCGCCACCCACCGGCGCGGCGGCTCCTGCCGGGACGGCCCCGGCCCCGCCCGCGGCACCGGGGAGGGGTTGGGGGGGGGGGGGGGCCGGGGCCGTCGCATCCCGGGCTTAAAGGCACAGGGCGAGCTCCAGAGAGGGGTCACCCTCTGTGGTGCTGCCGGGTGACTGTCCTGCGCGGGGAAGCGGAGCGGAGCTGCCCCCGCCCCGGCCGGACCCCCCAGCCCTGACCGACCCCGCTCGGGTGGGTATCGGAACGGTCATAACCGGCATCAGAGCGATCCCCGAGCGGGGAACGGGCCCTGAGCAGGGCACGGGGCCCGGCAGGGGTCACCCGGCATCACCCACCCACCCAGGCCAACCTGGACGGGGCTCCGGGGGCTCGGGCTGGCGTTTGAGGTCACAGACCACAGAATCACAGCATCATCTGCGTGGAAGAGACCTTTAAGATCGTCGAGTCCAACCGTTCCCCCAGCCCTGCCAGGGTCCCTAAACCCTGTCCCTCAGCACCACCTCCACACGTCTGTTAAACCCCTCCAGGGATGGGGACTGCACCACCTCCCTGGGCAGCCTGTTCCAAGGCTCCACAACCCGCTGCGTAAAGAAATTCATCTCAAAAAGACAAAAAAAATGAAAAGCTGAGAACTCCTTTTGCTTCCCTCTGAATGTGTCCCCGCTGCGTGACCCAGCTGGCTCTCACCCGCCTGCCCCGTCCGAGCCTGAAGAGCTTCAACGCCAATGGCCAACAGCAGCAGCCCGGGCGCTCGAAGAGCAAAGCGAGGGCAGAACATCAGGGTTTTAAATTCTAAACCGACCGCAGGGACTGCGCTGACGTTGGTTTTGGTAAGAGCGTTCTGTTCCACCCCTATCTGCTGTCCCACGGGTCTCCCCAGACCGAGCTGGCACCGGGTTTCAGTTCCTCCAGAGCAGCAGAGTGACGACACGGCCGGGTGAAATTCCTCCTGCAGGTTCAGCGGCCCGGCAAAACGCAGCGATCTCGGAATATCAACACGGCGATGGACTGACCCCACATCAGAGTCCATGGAGCTCCTTAATGCCCTCTGCCTGCACTAGCCCATCCCCACAGAACTGTTTGGGTTGGAAAAGCCCTTTCAGCTACTCGAGTCCCCCCCGTCCCCCCAGCACTGCCAGGTCCCTACTGACCCCTGTCCCTCAGCACCACCTCCACACGGCTGGGAAACCCCTCCAGGGATGGGGACTCCACCACTGCCCTGGGCAGCCTGGGCCAGCCCTGGACAACCCCAACGGGACAGAAATGGTTCCTCAGGGACAACCTCAACCTCCCCTGGAACAACTGGAGGCCGGTTCCTCTTGTCCTGTCACTTGTTCCTGGGGAGAAGAGACTGAACCCCTCCTCGCTCCAGCCTCCTGTCAGGGAGTTGTCAGAGCCAGAAGGTCTCCCCGGAGCCTCCTTTGCTCTAGGAGATCCAGGGCAGCCAAATCATCGCCTCCCGGGGTGGTCCAGGAACTGCCCACTTAAATCACCTGCACAGGTGAGATAAGGAACTGACCTGAGACAATGACCTGACCTGAAACTGGGCGAACGGCTGAAGATCTTCACAAGAAAGTATTTGAGCAATTGGTGCAGGAATTTCAGTGTGCCCTGAGGACAACCTTCAGGCGGCCCCTGAGCAGAGACCAATTCCTGTTCCTCAATGGGCCTGGGTGGAGAATCCAGCCCATCCTCCCAGAGACTCCCCCGAGGGGGTTCTTCCCCAAGCAGGTTGTGCTGAGGTTGTAGATAGTCAACACAAACAGCTCCTGCAGATGCAGGAAGAGTCACGTAGGCCAAATCTGCGGTAAATCCGTAGAGTAGTTGGGAGACGCTTTGGATGTCCCGAAGAGAATGAACTGTGATGGACCACGGGTGCTGCTGGCGGGGGAACCACGGGCCAGCGCTCCGGGAAGAATTCGGAACAGCAGTGTAGGTTCTCACTCCACAAGGGTGATTTAACGCCCCGTTGGAGCACGGCTCGGTGCCAAGGCCAGTGAGTAGGTTTAGGTCTGGGGTTATTTTGCTTTTTTAAAAAAACCCAACCAGCCCAGACGCTCTGCCCTGTCCATGCTGAGATACAGGACTTGTTCGTTTCACCAGGTTTGCTCTGGTCTAGAGGAGCCTGTTTCAATCTAGGACACTCGTTACTGGATGAACCGATACTGGACGAGGTGTCGAATACCTTGGGATGAGCTTTGTGGCCAACCTGCATCTCAATATTGACTTCCCTTAACACAAAACCAGTCTTTCTGGTTTGGAGCCCTCTTTGTCTGAGTGGCAGGAGCTGTCTCTCCATTCCCCAGCAACAGAACAGAAAGTCTGGCTGGCTGCAACTTTTTTTTTTTTTTAAAGTCCGGTAACACAAGAAATTCCTCAATTTTTGTCTCGCCGGCTGTACGGCGCATCTGAAACGCAGGGCACGGGAACACCGAGGCAATGGAGCCGTTTTCAGTTTGCACCGTTCTGGTGGAAAGGGACCTGGGGGGCTTGGTGACAGCGGCTGGAGAGGAGCCAGCGGTGTGCCCCGGTGGCCAAGAAGGTCCACGGCATCCTGGCTTGTCCCAGCACTGGCCATCGCACCGCGGTTCTAAAAGCAGGGAAGGAGGGGACTCGTGTGGGGCGCGAAACGCCGGTTCTGGTGTCGAGTCCCGCACACGAACAGAAAACGTGAAAAAGACCCGGGTGAGTTCTAGGAATTTTGGGTGGATTCAGGTCCAGATCTTTGAAACACAAAAGACTTTTCCTCGCACCCTGGTGCGAGACACGGAAACGAGTGAAGGTGACGCAAAATAGCAAAACTCAGTTCAAAAATTAAGTATCTTTATTTTACAGTTTTAGAAAATTTTTACAGTCTTAAACTAAAACAGGTGAAAGGAACGTGAATTCCAGTGTTTTTTCGAAGGAAAACAGAAGGGAAAAAAAACCCCACTGCAATTTCACCTGACGAGTCGCTTCCACGTTCAGTCCTTTATTACTTGCAAACAGTAACAAAAAGCTCCTACTGTGGACTTAAGATGCTTCCATCAGGGATCAAAGTCACAGAACTCGCTGCCCTTGTAGACACCCACACCAGTTTTGCAAGTCACCACGTCGCAAATCCTGCCCCTTCCGCAGCCTGTGGGACAGGAGCTGCCCCGTCACCCGCCGGGGTCCGTAATTCAGAGACCGGGAAACACTGACACGAAACCAGTGTGGCCATCAGCCGGCTGAGGAGGAAAATGGGGGCAAGAGAGAAACCAGGGGATCGGGCAAGGACATTAATTTTATCAGCATCCCCCGCACAGCTGTCGATGACCAACACAGCCTTCCAGAGAACCAAACCCCCTGTTCCTGATGTCCCATCATGGAACTGAACCCCTCGTTCCTGACGTCCCAACAGAACCGAGCCCCCTGTTCCTGATGTCCCATCATGGAACTGAACCCCCTGTTCCTGATGTCCCATCAGAGAACTGAACCTCTTGTTCCTGATGTCCCATCATGGAACTGAACCCCTCGTTCCTGACGTCCCAACAGAACCGAGCCCCCTGTTCCTGATGTCCCATCATGGAACTGAACCCCCTGTTCCTGATGTCCCATCATGGAACTGAACCTCCTGTTCCTGATGTCCCATCATGCAACCGAACCCCCCGTTCCTGACATCCCAACAGAGGACCAAACCCCCTGTTCTGGACATCCCAACAGAACCAAACCTCTCATTCCAGATATCCCAACAGGGAACCAAATCCCGCGTTCCTGACGTCCCAACAGAACCAAACCCCCTGTTCCGGATAACCCAACAGAGAACTAAACCCCCTGTTCCTGACATCCCAATGGAACCGAACCCCCGTTCCCGACATCCCAGAGAACCAAACCCCTCATTCCTGACGTCCCAACAGAACTGAAGCCCCCGTTCCTGACGTCCCAACAGAACTGAACCCCCTGTTCCTGACGTCCCACCCGTGCTCCATTTCTCCAGCTCCATTTCTACAGCTCCAGCGCGTCTGCCAACAGCAGCCCCCGTGCAGAAAAAACACTGGAACTAAGTTTTCACACCCGTCTCCCCACACCAGCCACCTTTCTTCACTGGGTCTCTCGGGGGAATTGTTTTGAGTTTGTTTCCATGGTGGTCTTTTTTTATTTGCTTTGGTTTGTTTTTTGTGTTTTTTTCTTTTTTAAGGGGCCAAACTGCATAGAAGATCCTCAAACAGCAAAAAGCTATCACAGGTTTTGGATGACAAGAACATCCACCCTTCAGCACCACACGAAACGAGCTGAGAGTTTACTCCTCACGCGCACGCGTGTGGAACCAGCGTTTGCAAGCGCTAAAATAAACCACCTTTAGACGGTGCACTCGCCCCAACACCAGCCCCTACACCGTTATTGGAACACTATCACAAAGTCCTTCCACAAAGGCGTCGGACGTTTAAAACCGTTCTACTCATGTCACCCCCCAAGAGCAAATGTCCTCCAGCAGCCCAAGAAAACGGCGTTAAGCAAGTGGGTCTCGTCTCATAAATCCTCCCCGTGCTGCTGGATTTCCGCCTCCAGCCTCCCCCCTGCTCCGCGTCCGAGGCGCCATTTGGTAAAGTCACGCCAGCGGCGTTCTGCCGGGACTCGCACGTGGCGGGGATGGCCTCAGAGCCCCAGTTCCTCCAGCACCGGGCGGAGGAACTGAAGGACCGCGGTCAGAAATGAGCCAACCGTCCGCGGTCAGGGCTGTAAGTCCCCAATGTGCTTCAGCCCGCTGCGTTTTGCTTTCATACGTTGCCAGGCTGGGAGCGCCGGAGCTCCCACGTCCTGTCAGTCACTCCTAGGATCAAAAAGCTGCATTTTTAGCGTTAACATGCGACGCCCCCCCCGTGACGTGGTGAACGCGACACGCGATCCGGGCCTCAGGCTGCCGTGAGCGATTCCCACCACCCACTTTTCCGGCAGCCCCGGGAGCACGCTGTGAAACAGCCCACGGCCCGTCCTGGCTCTCCGAACGTCTGACAATCAAAAGGTTGTTGGGGAGGAGAAGCGACAAAGCGGGAGTTGAAGACAAAGGGGCAGCAGAAGTCCTCAGCAGCACAGGCAGAGCATCGCCGCTGACGGGCGAGGAGACACAAACCAGGCTCTTCCCCCCCGCGTCGGCCAGCTGCCACCGCAACACCGCAACATGCCCAAGACGTGCCTTTTTTGTTTTTTTGGAGTCTCCACTGTTGGCTGTGAAAAAAAATGGATTCTGACCAATCCAGATCGAACTGCACCGCTGTGGGGCTTCCACGGGCTTGAAGTTTTTGTTCAACATGAACTGGAACAACTTCAGACAGAGAATAGAAGAACCTGCTGGTTTCTCGCTGTGGAAAAAGCACGCGGAGGACGGTGCTGCTCCCAGACACCAGCTCCCACCACCCCGGCCCCGTTAAGAGCAATGGAGCACTGGCAGGTCCGTGGCACCTTCCTGACTACAGCTACCCCCGGCTTCAGGAAGGGGTTACGGCACCGGAACCACCAGCTGGGACTGGGGTACAAGCCCACACCGAAGGGCCGGTCTCCTGGAAGAGGGGACCTGGAGCTGCAATAGTCCCACCTGCTGCTGGGAAAACAGCCCCAAACCAGTCACCCCATCATACCAAGTCCAGTCCCCTCCTAGTTCCTGACCCTGCGCGCAATGGGATAGTTCCCAGTTCAAGAGAATCCCATTTAAGCACCATCTACCGCTACCCTACAGACGGCAAAGCCTCAGCTTTGCTCCACGTAACTGGAATCAAAACTGGAAGAGGTTCCACATGCTTCCCACGGTGAACGGCTGTCAGCCATTCTTCGAGATTTTGCTACCATCAGCCCCCAAATTCCCTCCCTGTAATTTAACTCTATGAATTCCAAGACCATCCTTACTAGAAAAAGAAAAAAAAAATCCTTTGTTTTTCCCATCTGCAGCAGCATTTCCGATTTTTGGATATTCACCCACATGCCCTTGGGTCTGAGGAGTAGTTTTGGTCCTCTCCAGAAGAAACTCTTCCACCATCATTCTTCTCCAGTGTCTCCTCGTGCTTTCTGAGCCACCTTCACTTTTTTTTCTCCCTTCCCTCCCCACCCAACCCGGCACGGCTGGCCTAGAGCCTTGTCCAAAAAGCCAAAGAGCCAAATAGCTCCACGTAAGCATTTGCTCGAAGGCAACAGTTACCGAACAGCCAATTTAGTCTCTGTTTTTTCAACCGTCCAGCCAGGAAAAGTTGTACAAACTGTCGGGTGAGGGATGCAGGAGACACTGAGCACATACACGGACCCAGTATTGTGTTTTCAAAGAGCTTTCAGAGAAGAACCCGCAGGAGAACGTGGCTTCTGGTTAAGTAGAACGCTACCTTTGAATCCTCTCAGCACTCTGCTGCCCACCGGGCACTAGAGAACCAAGTAAGAGCTGCAGGAAACTGCTCAGCAGCTCCCGAAGGGCCAATTCACCCATTAATGAACGTGGCCACGATCGTGAAGGTCACCGAGGTGTTTCAGCGTGGTTTACCAGCTGGTTTCTCTCTGGCTCCACAGCAGCGCTACCTCCCGGCACACTGAGAAGGCCACCGGCACCACCTTTATGGTGCGGAGACGTTCTCAGTCTGAGCAGCGCATCGACCAACCCCAAACCCCAGAAAGGCGCCGCTCTCAGACCTGCTATGGGGACGCGCGAGGTGTTCGCAGCCAAAGCCACACCGAGGCTGCTGCCGGAGAGCAGCTGCTGAGGAAAGCCCGATCATCTGAGATCAAGACATGGTGGGAGAAGTTCAAGAGATTTGAGATGGTTCATGGAAATGGAGGAGGAAACGAAACCAACAGTTTTCTAAACGAAGCTTTTCTATCAGACCTGTTCATAAACCATTGAGAAGACACTGCGCTGCGGAGCTCGTCGCCTGGCCGTTGTCCAAGTTTAGAGAAAACACTGAATATTTTCACAAGTGCAAGTCTCACGTATGTGGATGTGCCTTTTTTACTGCCACTGCCAAAACCAGAATATATCTATTTAATATTTTTCTGGTTTTTTTAAAATATATATTTAATTTAAAATGCTCTTCATTTGTGACAAGGAAAACAAACCCAAAATTAAAAGAGGATTTGGGACACTTCTCCCTTCCTTGTCACCCTCAGTAAAGTCTTTCAGGTTGCACTTGTGCCACCCCTCAGGGACAGTCAGAACCAAACACTTGGTCCAACACAGCGACAGTTCATCACTTCAGACCCAGCAGAGCCAGATCCTCACCGCCGTGAGCCAAAGGGGTTTTTAAAGTGGATTTAGAGGGATTTTTTTAGTGTGGTTTTTTTTGTTCTTATTATTAAAACATAACACATACAAGCTTTCAGAAACAGACTCATTACTGAATGTTTAGATATTTAGCTAAAGGCTCAGTCTGTGAAGGGTTAAACAAGCAGTGCATCAACCTGACTTTTAACACTAACAGAACTTTGATTACTTTGAGCATTTTAACCCCGGTTCGGTGCGGGATGAGAGATCAGAGCCAGCTACACTCAACACAGCTTCACACCGGCCTCGACAACACCGCGTTTCACAGGAAGCTGCTCGGGGGGTATGAAGATGAAGCAGCACAACCTGGGTTTGGATGGGAGCGATTGAACTGCCCAGGATGAGGGTCCAAACAGTCGCCGCCAAACTGCTGCACCAGGGTCACCTGGTTTGTACAGTACTGGGATAGTTAGAGTATGAAACTCGCCACCAGTTCAGAGTTCAACTGGAGATAGTGCAGTGAGGAGCTACCGGGGTTTGAGAAACAAACAAAAAAATAATCACACTCAAAACAGATGGAAAACGCCCCAAAACGTGAGGCGAAGCTCGTGCTCCAAGCAGCCCCACCTGGAACGTGGTGAACAAAGCAACTGTGAAATGCCTACGCGTGTTACGAACGCTTCCTTTTTAATTGCGTTATAAACAATCTGAGAAATAAACTGGTTCCTAACCCGCAGCGTACGAGAACCAAGTCGGAGATAAAACTTAACGCTTCTTCATCAGAAAGCTACTGGCTTTGTAGTGTACAAAAAGCTGTTCCAAATGACATCATGACTGAAAGACAAGCAAGGCAAAAGTCCATCAGCGAGTCAGTCTCCAAACTTGTTTTCATGCTCTTTGTCCAGTTTGGTATTGAAACACCAGATTGTTCGCTTGATTTAACAGACATACTTAGACAATGGCTTAAATTAAGGCATAATCCAGCTGGCTGAAGTTTTCAGTAAAATGTCTCCGTTGTTTTTTTATTCATGATAATGGGTTCAGATTCCTGCTGGCAAAAGTAGAGTCCATTAAAGAGACTGAAACCCAGGTCTCTTCAGTACCATCTTCCATCGGGGGGTTTGTAAATTCAAAGGCCTTTGGAAGCCTCTCAAGAACCTCTCCATTTGATCCACTCATCAGACAGGGCGTACGGCGTTAAGCAGAGGCTGGTAAAACTCTGAAGCCGTAGCGTGGTTTCACAGGAACCTTTCACATTCTAGAGAAAGAATCGACCCACCCAGCGTGAAACAGAGAAAAACATCCAAAAAACACAGGGCAAACTTTTGGAAGACTTAGACAGAAAGACGATGGCTCCAATTGAACAGACAGACATTAGAGAGCCCTTTGGAACCCAACTGGAGACGCCAACTGGAGACTCTTTATTTCAAAGCATCACCTCTGATCGTGCCCCTATGACGATACCTTTGTGAATGACATTTGGGGCTCACAAATCCTCTGGAGAGCGTTTCTTCCAGAGTCTGGAGTCGTTCCAGGAGCCTCGGCACTTCCATTTCCTCTTTCGGTTGTAACGTGAAGTGTTTGAGGATTTGAGACTGCAGTCTGCAGAGAACACTGATCAAGCCAAAATGTTCTTAAATGGAATAAAAAAATCTCCAAATCACATTGGCCCTCTGCGGGTACGGAAGTGATGCGTGAAAGGCTCCATCATGTTACACAGGAAAACACACGCTTTCAGGAACAAAGACCAGCTGCACCCCAAGAAGTTTTAAATCCACAAGTTTAGTCCTTCACAAACGTCACGTAGCACGAGGTGCAAAGGCAGCGGCTGGACCACGGCCTCGTTCCGCAGCCCGCCGGGCCAGGCTTTGGCTGCTCCCGGGACAAAGACAAAACACGACTGAGGCAGGTGATGAGTTACTGAACACAAGCAGCGTTGAATAACGACTATAGCACCACGTGTGCTCCCTTGGGAATGAAAACACCCGATTATTTGCTTCGGAATTAGACATCACAATTGTGTTCCCTAAACAAGTAACAAGTAGAAGCTCAAAACCTCAAACAAACGAACTTGTACTGCTTTGCTTGAACATTTTCCCAACAAAAATACCGCCTATTAAGCTCAGTATAGTGCTACTACCTATTTTCTTACCTATTTGGCTTGTACTTTATTTCTAAAACACTAAACATTCTTAAAATGCTTTTGTTTCTGTGACATACAGGGTTTCCTTGCAGAGCCAGCCCCTAGAGCTCACACGAGCACTGTGAGAGCTTCCTGCTGCTCCTTTATCCTGCCTTTTACACTAGACTAGTAGCCAACCCAGGTACCTGGAAGGGAAAACAAAGACGGAAGAGTTAAGAGATGCATTTAATGCACCCCGGCTGTAGAAGTCCTTTCAGAGGCTGGTGACTTCACCACCCCCTGCAGGTCCTGAACGTCAGTTTATACTAAAGCATTCCCTTGGCTTTGACAAGGGGAAAAGGAAAGAAAAAGGTGACAACAGGGAAAGTGCTAAAAAACCCGGTCGCGTTTCTCTGGACGAAGCACTGGAGCACGTTTGTTCACTGCGGCTCCTCCACGGTCACCTGCGCTACGCCAAAGCAGCAGAAGAGCCACAGGAGCACAGAGCGCTCTGTAAATAAAGACTCTCAACGCATCCCTGGAGGGATGAGAACGGAGCGGTCAGAGGCCTTCACCAACACAACAAACACCAAAACCACACAGCAGAACCCTTGTAGAGCACCATGTTTCAGAGACATCTGAAGTGCGTAGCTGTACTGAAGCTGGAGGCAGAACGTTTGTTGTGGGATTGGATGTCGAGACTCCCAGAGAGGTTCCTCAATGGGCGCAAACACTACTGAACCAGTCCTAGACACATACTGGTTTGAAATGGATATGTTTGTGAGGGGAAACAAGGAGTGCTTCTCGCACGGGTCATTCCAGCCGGTTTTGCTCTGCGTTGAGGCAGTTGCTGCCACGGTCGTCCTTATTCTGACCGGCTGGTTCCTCACTCTGTGCGATAGAAATTTCTGACTGGTCCGTCTTTGTGTTGGTATCGTCCAGCTCCTCTGCAGCTGAGGTGGGGCCATGCAGCTCCTCCGCGTGGAGGGTAGGATTGGTCATTTGCTCGGGGTCTAGCTGAGAGGCTGGTACGTTGTTGTCTTTGGGAAGCTCGGGGCAGTTGACAGGAGCTATCACCAGGGGAGGCTGAGGTAGGTCTTTCTGTAAACAGAAGATCACAGTCAGAATGATGGAAGTAGGAATTACTGTGTCCAGTTTTCAGGAGTGATGGTCGCACAAGATGAAGATTAAAGGTCCATCATCTCCATTACCATTCTCTCGTAGCAGACACACACACACAGTTATCCTACCCTTGTGTTTTACAGGACACACGAGGATTTTTCTACTTATGACAGTGGGACATTCTTTAATGACTATAACCCGTTAAGGAGGGATGGAATCCTCCCGTCCCAAAGAGGCCAGGGAACCTCTGACAGGAGGTTGGCCAAGCTGGTGAGGCAAGCTTTGAACTGAAGGACTCGGGGCAGGTCCAAAGTGGCAATGCTCCTGCCACCACATCCAACTGGGGAATAAGCCAGGCTAACCAGAACAGTGACAAGTGCTCCTTAGCTGCTTTCCAGATGGGAACCAGAAGGACAATCACCTCAAGGGTGGTTATGGCTCTGGAGGATCCTCTGGCACCCCTCCAGGGAAACCCACACGCTCGATGGCCTCTCTGAAACATCTGTACACCACCGCCCACAGCAAGGGGAACAAACAGGAAGAACGTGGAACAAACTAGAGATCTGGGGGCAGTCACAGGGCCATGACGTCATTGACCTCATGATCTTTTCAGGAAAAACAGGCCGGCAAGGCGAGGTGGTGGAGTTGCTCCATATTTGAGAGCAACTAGAATGTATCGAGCTCTGCCTGGGGTGGGATGAAGAACGAGTCGAGGGCGGATGGGTAAGAATTAAGTGGTGGACTAACACGGGTGATGTCACCGTGGGTGTTACTACTGTTTACACCGTTGTGAGGTGACCTCAAATATTTTCCCAACAATTAAATCCAGTTCTTTAGAGGAAAGTTGTGCACAAACAGTTCGGTTACAAAATAAAACTCACTGGGGAGAACCTCTAACTTGATAGACTTGCCCTTCAAGTAATTAAAATCTAATCAGAATCTATAATCATGCAGCATGATAGAAATTATTCCTTTTGGGTTCAAATCAATTTCACAGTGAAACAAAGTGGTAATTTAGTATATTGGACTAGATTTCTACCTTCACAAGCAGTAGGCTATGAAAAAATACAAAGAAAAATATTTTAAGGATATATTTTGTATAAAACATATATATTTAAATAATAATAATTATTCTTCCTATTATTATTTCAGAGATCAAACGAGTAAAATTATGGCAAAATCAAGAAGGACAGACAAGGTCTACTTTACTTTTCACTAGACAGTTTAAGAGGCCATAAACAAAAAAGAGAAAACCTTCCTGAGGCAGAAAAGTATGGAAAAAAGCAAACAATCAAGCAAAACAGATCTTTGGGTTTGGTTGATAAGACTGCAATGTTTTACTCAACTTTAATGCTAGTTAGGTTTTTATAACATTAGTATTTCTTGAAGACACTCATATCAAACTGGTATTCACCGCAAAGCCGCTGCCCGTCCAGAACATGGCGAGCTCCTTCCTCCAGAGCGCCACGGCGAAGCTGGTGAGGAGGGTGCAGGGCACCAGGTAGAGCAGGGCGGGCTGGCCCATCTGCATCAGCGCCAAGGCAACGAAGGTCACGAGGAGGCCGATGCCGTATGCTGGGAGGGGACAAAACCAGCAAACCCCAGTTATTCACCTACAGCTCTGCTCAGGAACAACTCAAGAACTGGAATGTTTTTCAAGTAATAGGTAAAACATCTCCAGAACTTTTTTCAGGCCTCTTTAGACATGAGCGTTATATACGGAAGGGAAACCTGGAGTAGTGCTTCGCTTAGAGGTGCCTCAGTCTTTGTATTGAAAACAACACGCTGCGGAAATAGTGACATCAGCCTAGTCTGTACTGTGCAATGAAAGCATTGCCCTCAGCAGCGTGAGAAAGGCAAACCAAGGGAAACATGGTGCCTCAGACTGTATTTATGAATTCAGCAGATGCAGACAATTATTTTGACTGTAACATCTGCTGCTTGTTTGCTCGGCTTCAGCTGTTTCTTACTATCCCACCACACCACTAAAAAATCCAAAATGAGAATTTGCTTAGAATACACAAAAAGTTAAGAACAAAGTCAAAGGAACATATCCCTGAACTTGAATTATCACATGCAACTAACTCAAAGATTCACAAATCAAGGAACCAGGATGAGTAGCGAAGCACGGACAAAGACAGGGTAGATGCAAGGGTTAGCGAGACAAACTGTGGTAACAAGAAGCTCCCGCTATATAGGGCACACAAGACTGCTCAGATAAGCTGGAGATGGAACGTCTAGCCTCAAAGTATTTTTGCTAAAATTAAAATATTAAACAGATATATTTTTCTAAAATATTTCTGTTTAAATAATAAAAGGAGGAGAAGAATAAAAACCCCAAACTACGTAATCTGAGATCAGTGGATGCTTTCAAAGGGAGCAGCTCCTGCAGGTTCTGCGGTCGGGAGCCAGCGTTAGACGTACCTATTGTGCAGGCCACAAAATAGACTCTGGACGACTGCACCTGAATATCAAACCGATGGCAATAGGCTACCAGCAAGCCTAGGGAAGGAAGCAACAATTACAACCCTTTCACACAGCACGACACACAAACCCATCAAATTATCCAGCAGGAACTCGGAACATTTTTTCGTTTCCACACTTCCTTGGGCACCCCGGTGTTTCGGTGCTGTGACAGCATCACTCGGGAGGCTGCACAGCTCTCCTTTCCCAAAATACACGACGATAAAGAAGGGATTTCTCTGAAGAAAGCTGAATGCCGACCCTCCCCTGCCGTGCTGCAGGCACACGTCCGCATCTGTCTAAAGTCACAATGCAGAGACGGTGTGGTGGGAACACTGGATGTCGTGGGACTAACAAGATGATGAAGTTTGGAGTGCTCAGGTAGGCGTGTACCCAAATCGTGTGCAAACGGACAAATAATCCCCTCTATTAAAGGTGTTTTATAATAACATCAGTTGCTAAACCAGCTCTCGAGATTTCTCTACATTTCTTGACATCGCTGCATGTCAAACTGAACCATAAGATTAACGTGCATTTAATTTCTAATGGAAAAAGTGAATAGTGCAGAAAAAACAAACGTAAGAGATACCCTTACAAATTTGTCAGGTTTATAGCGGTCAAATCAAACATCCTACTTGATGCAGAAGTACAAGAGGAATAAACTAATGACAGTGCAACAAGCCAAATTCTTAACATGCCAAACAATACCTGGAACTAAAATGTCTCCAAATCCCAGCAGAGAAAAGGGCCTGTCGCACAGCGCCAGCGGCGAGGAGTTCAGGCGCGGGACCTTCAGGACCATCGGGAGCTTGGAACGAGACACACAAACACCTGGTGAAAAGCTGTTTTCTCCACGCGCTGACAGCAGCCACCAGACCTTGCTCCTGTTGTACTCAAACGGCAGACTTCACTAGAGCGAAGGCACCTTTACACCTTTTATGACTGTTACTGACAGCTAACAAAGCCTGTCTGAGACAGGAGCGACGAAATTCTTTCTAAAAACAAAGAGCCAAGACAACTCCACGTGACCGGCACCTCAAAACACTACGCTCCCTTCAAACTCCTCAGCTCTGCTTTCACTGCGGGAATGTGAAAAAAAAAAAACAACAAGCCTGCCACATGCATAAGAAATACCCAGTTATATTTCATTCTGCCGGCTGCAGTCTTGATTAAAGACTTGAATAATTTTAAAAAGCCATTTTTCAAGCCACTTCAATTACTATTTTCCCCCCAAGTGCTCCTATTTATCACAGTTTGCAACGTGGAGGCACAGTAGGACAAGGCTCCTTGCAAACCCGTACTCTCTTCAACACAGTACGCTAAAGAAACCTCATTTTCTCTTCTTCCTCTCTTATGTTAGTGCCAGAATAATTTTCTTGACTTTATCATTACTGTTTTACACGATTCAATCTGCGCAGAGAACTGAAACTAAAGGGGTACAACAGACAAGGTCGCACGACGCTAAAGGAGTCACACGGATCGATCCACTCGTGGTTCACGCTGCAAACCACTATTTCCTTTACTCTTTTCCCACCTGACAATACTACACTCGGCGCTGAGGATGAAGACCACTAAATGAACAAAAGCCGTTTTCCTACAGATTCACACCTTTGCTCCACACGCTGTACCTATCTCCTCCCCCCGCCCCGAGTCGGGCACCTCGTGTTGCACAGCCCCGTGCCAACGCTGGCTGCTCTCGCACCGTTCACAGCCACTGATGGCTGGTTTCAGTCTGTCTCTGATTCCTCTTTCTTTCTCCATTTCAGCTCTGTGGTCTTTGAAATTTAGAGAAGTTCAAAGTGTAATAGCAGGGATTTGGTGCCGTGTTTTCAGACTACACACAGTACCTTTTCATGCGTGGCAGAATCAGACGGGCCTGCAGCCACCTCCACCATTATACTCTCCCCAGTCTAAAGAAAAGAAGGGAAAACTGTAAATCAGCCCCTTCACTCCACACATCGGGGATCACTCAGGAGGACACAGAAGCAGAAACACTTTGCTCTACGAGCAGCAGGCTCCAGAGAAGCCCCTGACTTACCTTGGTTAGAAACGGTGTGATAAATACGAAGAACACGTCATACACAAAAAGAACCAGGAGGAGCAAAGTACAACCCTGAAGGAAGAGACAAGAATTAATAATTAACAATTTAGGGCTGTTACAGATTTACTGCTGCACATTAGTCAGTGATGTATCACTCTTTTCCAGGCTACCGATAAATGGAAGGGAATTCCCAGGCCAATGTAATCCATTCTAAGTGGTTCCTCCGTTTAACCACATACAGGCAAACAGCCTCCTTTTACATCTGTTGAACTCTCGTACCTTAAACGTAGGCAGGCGAATGGTTTTCAGCATGTAAAGACAGAAAGCGATTCCCAAAGCATCTTGCAGAACCCAGGCCCACCTACAGAAACAGAGAGGAACAGTTTTGCAGGGAAGCCTTGACCAAGCCTTGTCCCCACTGAGGATCTGCTTGGGACAAAAAAACCCAACCAAACAAAACCACTTTATTACAAATAGTTGCTTGAAATCAACTTTGCTGTCAGCGCAGATTTGCAAGTGAAAAGTTGCGCTTGATCACCCTGAGAACCTCCCACAGTGAAGTGACTGGTCTGGTGGACGAGGGAAGCACAGTGGGGTTATCGTCTCTCTAGACTTCAGCAAGACCTTCCACTGAGCACCTCCCGTGAGAAGCCCGTAGAGGCACTGATGAAGTACAGGCTGGACGAGCAGAGAGCGAGGCGGACTGAGAACTGGCCAAAGGAGGTCAGTGGGTACCAAAACGGGAAGTGCTGGGGTCCTTTGGCCTGTGTGTACATGTAGCCCACTGCGGGCTGAGGGACGCCTGTGGTGGGGCTGTTTGTGTTTTGCCAGGTCTAGAAGCACCAATGCTCTTTCCTTTAGGCTCGATCTCTAGGATAGGAGAGAAGCAAGATTTGAGATACAAACCACTAAGGGCTCCCTAAGATCCCTGAAGTCAAGATGCAGATGAGACGTCATGCTGTTGTGACCGATACCAGGGCACTTGCTGGAGCTTTGGGCAGGAGACGCTCAGGTCCACTCCAGCTTCAAGGCACCAAATGGATTTCCTAGTCCTAAATATCCCAGGTTGGAAGAGCTCTATAGTACTTTTGTACTCCTCAGTCTGACACTTATTCTCCAAAAGGTGGTCCAGAGCTGACACCTCCTGGATCTATGAGTTGTGTCAGCGTACGACCCACAGCCTCACACAGACAATGGACTCCACGAAGGCAGTACCAGCCATTCAAGGCACAAGGAAGACATCTTTGCCACCATCAGCAGAAACACGAGCCAGCCTTTCAGTTCCAACACAGAATCCCCAAGACAGAGACCAAGAAGTTGAACACATCATGTGCACATGGGGAAACTGGAGCATCTGGGAGTGAGGTAAGGGGTAAAAAAACCCCAGATAAAACCAACAAAAAACTCTAACAAGAGGGGTGAGAAGATGCTATGAGGTACCACAGCAATACTGGACAGAGAGAATTCTTTACTCATGACAGAGAGCTGAGAGAAACTGAAGATCTGACAATCTTCACAGCTCCTCTTCTCTGAGCCAATGTACATGCAGAACTACATCAGACAACTTGTGTCCACCTTTCCACACCACTCCCGAAAAGCTGCCTTAAGCCAAAGGGGTGAGGATACAGAGTGGGACTCAGAGCAACTCCAGCCGAACAAGAGACAGTTTTGTGTAACTTAAACCAACAAGACAAAGACAGGCACAAATTCTTAGTTGTTCCTTATGTCCAAGTCTCTCGTTTCTTTCCTGTGACTCCTAAATTCTGGAGAAGCGCAGGTTTCGAGGGATGTCAGTGACTTATCCCATAAAGCACGTTACAATCTCCAGCACGGACACTAAAATACACACTTACTGATCCTCGTTCCTGAAGATTCCCCAGACCACGCTGACAGAGATACAGAACACGGCCAACAGCAACATCCGGACCTGGGGACGCTTGTGGAAATAAGGCAAGTTGTTGTCTGGGATTCTGGAAATGAAACACACCAAAGCTACAGCTCTCTGTGTCATCACCGTCCTCCTTTACAAACACCCTGAAGCACAAAACCACCTTGTAAACCACACACTAACGTTATAAAAAATTAATGTTGCCTATTAAAAATGGAGGAGTTGCCACACACCTGCACTTGCCCAAGGGGAATCTTCTTACAAAGGGAGACAGACAACTGTAAAGACCAATCGAGGCAGCCAGGCAGAATATTCCTATAATAACGTAGACTGAGAAAGAAGAAGTAGTAAGTCAGGCAGGATGAGGTAAGAGGTGCTTTTATTCATATCCCTGAATAAAGAACAGACAATCACAAAGGCTGAAGTTTAAATCAGGCAAGTTAAATTCAGAGACTTCAAATGATTGTTGATTAGATTGATGTTCTTTAAGTGCCTAACTCAAGCTCATTTCACTCGGGTGAACTTTACACAATGGCTACTTCAACCCCCCGTGCTAATATTCCTCAAGACAGGCATTACATCATAAGCCTAAAAGGCAATTTATGGAGAAGTGTTTGTCTGCTCATTCCATGTCAGCACTATGAGGGAACTCTCAAAATCACTCGGTAGCAAAATGAGTTAACACAGGTGGGAAGCTTCTGGAACTTCCTCAGAAATAGGAGGACGGTGGTTCCAGTGCATTGGGCTCTCCTGTTCCTCTGTCAGTCAATTTGATAAGTGATCAGTAGAAACCTATCTTTCTACAGCTAAGAAAATTGATCTGGATGCTGTAACTTAACTTCAAATTAAGCAATAACATCTTTGACAAAAGGTGGGAGTCGTCGTCTTTATCTGCTTAATAGGCTTTAACATTTGAAAGAAGCTCTATCATCACCTAAGCCACCCTCACTAAAAGCAGGTGTAGCAATGTACTCGCTGGGTTTTCTTACAGGGTTTTATATCTTATTGGGATGAAGGAACATGGCAGAAGACAGACGTTTCATAATTATTTTCACAGTAAAAACATTCTTTGAACAGCAGCAGCCTGGTGATATTGAGATGTATCAATACAAATACAACTTTAAGGGTACCTAAGTGGTCATAGAAGAAATAAAGGAGGACCAGCATTGAGCAGCACATCACTACAAACACACAGATCATTACTGGAGTCACATCAACTGTTTCATCATCGTGTTTCTCTGTCCCATCATCACGTTTGTGCTTCATGTACCGTCTGAAAGAGTAACATGGCTACAATCAGTCATACCAACGGGCACCGACTCTTCAGTGAGAACTCCCTGGGGTTGGCGACAGGATGGAACACCACCCCTGCACTGATTTCCACTCAAGTCAGTGGAACTCCATGCATGAACATCAGATATGACCAACACATAAAGCAGGAAGCGCTGAGTTTCTTTACAGAGAGCACTGCCCTTTCTTCACTGACAACTCCACAGAACCCTGAAAATCACCACAGAATGATTTGCTGACTTCAGAAAAAACCCCAAAGCTGGGTTGCGGATATAAGGTAAATGTCAGAAATAAGCATGGCACAGACAACCTCCCCCCAATCCAACTGGCTGGCGAAAAGGAACCACAACATTTCAATAAAAGATCCGTTGCACACGCACCTTATGTGTCAGCCATCTCACCACCCTGGTTGGCACCACGCAGCTTTGTGAGGTTTGCATGGGTTTTGAGATTGGTATGGTGAGTTTTGGCAGAAGCCCCCGGAGGAGGCCCATTACAACCCAGTTTTCCTCCTGAGCTTTTCAGGCATTTGGCTTTTTGACAAGGCCAAGTACTAAAACACTCCACATGCAGATTATACTGTAGTGATTTCATGCAGTGACAAAGTCAGCACAAGGCTCAAGGCCTCTCAAATGCCACATCAGCATTTTCCCATCCTGGTTACAGACAGTCTCCAAACCTCATTAGCAGAGCTACTGCGTGACCTCTAGATCCATACCACGGTTTGTTTTCCTTTCATGAAAAAACCCAAGAAAACTGGGATACTACATTCCAGTTACTCACTTTTTCACATCTCTGCTTCCTGCCCAGTAACCTCCAATTGCAACAGTCCCCACAGCCATGACAAATATAATCACCATGTTATAGTCCAGCACCGGCTCGTTCGGCGCGTACATCGCCCCTTTCACCGAGCTGCCGAAACTCTGCGGAGGAAAGTACAAGTTACGGAGAACTTCCAAAAAGCTGTGTAGCAAAGGGTCAGTTATTTAGTTTCCATGAAGCAATCTCGAAATCAGGCTTTGTTATAAATACTTCAGAGCAATCTGCTGGCTCTGCTGTTAGGGATATTGATTTCCAGCACCAGGCTGCACTTTGATTTTATGCTGAAGAGGAGAAATAACCTCCCAAGAGATCTGCAGGGTTTTTTTAAGCATAACACAACCTTCAAGAGGACAACTCTCTACAGATTCAAAGCTCTTGAGATGGACTTCAAATACCGTTGAGCAGCGATTCCTTTAAATGAGAATATAAACCAGTTTACCTTGCCAATATCTAACATGTCGGTGTAGCTGAGCAGAGCCACAGGAATATCAATCTCTTCATACTGACTCCTGTTACCCCCAGGAGGAACCTGAAAGACAGTTCAGACCATTCCTGTAAACACTTCTGCTCCTTCAAAAGGGTTAAAGTTGCAAGTGCTGTTTCTGTTAATTTGAAAAAATATTCTAGAAAGGAACATAGTGACAGCAAAACCTCAAAGTCAAAATGTGTGTTTCCAGTAGAACAGCAGTCATTAAAGACTGTAGCAGCAAAATGCAGCCTCCAAGCTTCAAGCAGCATCTTTTACACATCAGGGTCATGGTTTTATGGCTGATGCATACCAGTAATATGTAATACTCAATTAAATACTCCACAATTTTACAAACTAAACGTACACTGGTGATGCTCCAGCTGACCCTAAAGCACTACATTCACTGTGCTCCACATCTCAGTGAGGGCAGTAGAGTGAGTCAAGAAACCAACTTCCTCCTTTGATTCCAGTGTTTCACATGACATAGGACAATTCTGAGCCCTCGACCTGAATGCCACGTGGGCTCTGCGCAGCTCTCCCTACTGAAACAAGCACCAGATCGTTTCCTTAATCCTTCCTTCAGAGGTGTTACTCCACACACAGCTGGGCAGCGTACGTAAACAACACACACATATTGTTTACTTTAAAAGAGAGCATCAAACACCAGCAAGGAGCACCGAAGACAAGACAACCTCCAGCACCAGAGGAGCATCAGCAATGCAGAAAGGGACTCACCAGCCTCTCCCTACTAACGATCAGTAGCCCCCGAGCTCCGTTGATCTGCGCAAGCCTCACTTTCTCATAGAAGGTGCAATTCCCTCGCATCACCATGGGGATCTGGTTATTAAATCCCCCATCAGGGACATCGGAAGGAGAACACAAAACAGATGCTGTCTGATCCTGCAGTTGTAAGAGTGACTGAAAAGCAAAAAAAATTAGTTAAATACATATATATAAAATAAAATTATAAAAGAAGAGCAGAAAGCAGAGCTCTAATTTAGAACTTCCAAGAAATGGAGTGATAAGAGTATTCTCAGCCAGCTGAAGCAGTGCTGCCCGCTCCATCACGCCAGGTCCTGGCTTGCTTCACCTCATCCTACACAATTTGGCTGGTAATAAAATCTGGGTTACGATCTGCAGGTGCATTTGCTCTCCTCAGCACTGTGGCTG
The DNA here is from genome assembly GCA_009769605.1 of Bucorvus abyssinicus. Lineage (NCBI taxonomy): Eukaryota > Metazoa > Chordata > Aves > Bucerotiformes > Bucorvidae > Bucorvus > Bucorvus abyssinicus. The sequence continues at coordinate 11,756,652 of CM020055.1, forward strand.
TTCTGGTGCAGGCATCTGGGCTGGAGGAGGGGTACAGCAAAGCGCCAGGGTGGCACAGAGCGGCGGGCGGAGCTGATGCAGGGTACGGACAGCTAGAAACACAGACAGGGCTGGGGTCAAGTCCCACAGCACAGGCAACAACAACAAAAATTCGCACTTCAGCTGGAAACCAACCGCACCCAGTCAGCTGGGAGCTGGGATCCCAAGCACTCGGATACTGGATTTGAAGCTCCTTCTCGCACTGTTTGCGGTTCAGAGACATTACAGGCCTGCCCCCATTCCTTAGTTTTGGCCCTCCTCAAACCCAAAAACATCGACTCTGGTCCCTCCTTTACACAGAACAGCCCAAAGACACTTCAAGGTTTCAGAAAAACCACCGGCACAGGTTGTTCCTTGCAAAACCTAAACAAGGAGCATCTTTGCCCAGCTCTGTTTGCAAGTCACCGAAAAATGGAACTCATCCAAGTCGGGAATCCCAGGTTTCCCCGTAACAAAGGCATTTCTGAACTCATTCTGCCATCACCGCCTGGCCGGGTACTCACCGCTTTACCCAGATCGTGGGGCAAATGGGCCCACTGGGAGTTGAAGAGGATACAATAGTCCTTTCCTTTGCTGCTCCCCTTCTCCGACAGGACATGGACCATCCCATACTCGCAGTACACCTGAAAACGTAACAACAATTTCACGACAAGAACTTTAGGTCTCATGAGACAGCAGAAGTGATGGGTGTAACTTGCTGTTGACCACCCCGCTTTGAATTTCAAAGAAAAGCAGCGGATCCTAAGAACCTGTGCAGGGAGTACAGTGGAAGTTGTTACGATTTCCATCACACTTCAGAGGCATTAGGCAGATTGTCTCTCACACAGCAACCGGTCAAGGAACCAAATGAAACCTCCGTGAGCGGTCCTGAACGTGCCCACTCTCAGGAACACGCCCTGCACATCCTTCGCTCCGCTGCAGCGACCAGCGGCCGCTGCTGTCAGAACTCCAGCAGTATTTGCTGCAAGTTCCGGAGGTTAGGTATCCCAGCGCCACAGCGACAGGCTGCACTGGGGCTCGCTGGGCTGGAGTTCACGTCCTTCACGGCAGCGGGTCTATGGTGCTGTGGTTTAGATTTGTGACCACAGCGATGCTGGTAACAAACTAATGTTTTAGGTGTCGCTGAACATCATTTGCACAGCGTCCAGGCCACCTCTGTTCCTCGCTCTAGACTAGAGGGGACAGGGACTAGACTGGGAGGGGACAAGACCAGGCCGATGGCTCAGCAAAGAGCTTTTTCACGCCATACAACATCATGCTCAGTGATGAAAAGGGAAATGAGGGGCTTTAATGGGGTCAGACATCTTTTGCTCAGGAACTGCTGGGCATTGGGCTGCCTGGGGGCAGTGGTGAGCAACTGCCTTTGCGTCACTCGTCTTCTTTCTTTATCTCCTGTGCTTATTGAACAATTTCTAACTCCTATCTCAGCTATCCAGCCATAGCACCTACGACCCTTTTGACAAAAGGAAGAAGTATTGAAAAATAACCCACTATCATAATCTTGAATTGTATTTAAGAGTAACAAGCCACAGAGATCCAAACTCAGACAGAGGCAAACGACCACAACAAAAGTGTTTCCTGCTCATTGTTACAGGATCTGACTGGGCTTAGAAGAACCCCGTGGAGAAGGTCAGTTTTGAAGGTTACGTGTACAACAGCCTCCAAAAACCTTCAGGATCAGCTACCTCTAACCGAACAGCATTACAAAGCAGCGAGAACATCAACCTGTACAGCTAAAAGTTTTACATTCATAAGCTACAGGTCTCTAAAACACAAGTCTGAGCCCAGGGAGCGCTGTTGCCTTTCCACTGAGACACCCATTACTGGAACTCAGCGATAGCCCCATGGAGACAGGAACACGCCATTATGATCCTGAGCCACTTAATGGATGTTCTTTAACGAAATATTAAGGGAGTAAAAGGTTCCTAATGGGAAGCGCTCAAAGCGTTTTAGAAGCCGTGTGTCTGAGTGCCAAAAGCCAAGTAAAAAATGAAGGATGAGAGGAATTAAGGGGAATACAAGTGGGGCTCAAAGCAGAAGAGGGTGTCCAGAGTTTTAGAAAGTCCATGGAGATGTGGATTAACAGCCATTTTTACAAAGCAATTACCACATGGCTTCAAAGCTTAGTTCTGAAGCTGTTAACAGCCACTACAGATTGTCCTTATCCCCCGCCTAAGCGGAGCCGTAGGCATCAGCGTTCCTTCTGCTCCCGTTCTGGTTTTATTTATGTCAGTAGGTACCAGACAACAGTTCAAAGCTGTGCTGCTGAGGCGCTGGGATGGTGGCAACACCTATGATGGGTCTTAGTTTCTAGAGATCACTCCATAGCCTCAATTCACCCCGGAGAAAACATCACAGCATCGTCTGGTGGGAAGAGACCTTTAAGATCATCGAGTCCAATCGTTCCCCCAGCACTGCCAGGGTCCCTAAACCATGTCCCTCAGCACCACATCCACGCGTCTGTTAAACACCTGCAGGGATGGGGACTCCACCACCTCCTTGGGCAGCCTGTTCCAAGGCTTCACAACCCTCTCTGTAAAGACATTTTTCCTCATATCCAACCTCAACCTCTCCCAGTGCAACTTGAGGCTGTTTCCTCTCGTCCTGTCACTTGCACATGGGAGAAGAGTCCAACCCCTCCTCTTGCTCCAACCTCCTATGTAGATCCTGTACAACATCTCAACAACCCCCAGTGGCTCTTTGCCAAGTGGACACCAACCCAGCCTTCTTCAAACTGACAGAAAACCAGCAGCAGCTGGGACAACAAGGTGGTTTGTGAGACTTGCTTCTTCCAGGACTCATGGTTTAGAAAATACTACAAGAGGCTTCACCAGGAAAGGGCTTCCCAGCCTCAAATGGCAGAAGTGGCTTCTCCCAGTCAAGCAGGGGATCACCTCTTTTCTGTATATGAATAAGGGGAGAGTATTTGTATTTAAACCTGTCACCAACCAGGCATCCACCTTCAACAGATGCCATGTCACAAGGAAGACCTCTGCAAAGCTGGAAATTTGATAGAATCGCAGCTTTATGAAGACTGTAATTACCACAAAGTGTTTCGTAGGAAGCTGTAAAACAAGGAGAAAGTTTTCATGCAAGAGAAGTGTGAAGTCTGGGAGCACAACAGGCAGCTGAGCCAATTTAATTGCTTGTGGTGTTAGAACACCACGCTCATTTGCTTGGAACCTCATCAGAGCCTTCCACGGTTCATTTAACGCAGTAAAAGAGCAGAACACTCCCCAGGTTTTTGCTGAGTGAGGTTTTTTTTGTCATCTTAGTGAATTAATGCAGCTCAGAAGCAAGCACAGGGACTTGCAAGTTAAATGATGGAAGGAGGTGGAGAGGAGGAGCTCAGCTCACCCATATTTCAAGAAACTGCAGTGTGAGTGGCTGAGCCAAGCCAGTGGCTCACTCGTGTTCACTCTGCCTCTGTCCCCAGACTCACCCAGACACTTTTTCCACTTTCCTTAGCTCCACCAGCTGATCTGGTTCCCTGAACCCCAGAGATTTACCAGACTAAACACTGGGAGCGGTGTTCCTTGAAGGAGGAATAAACAAGCTATGCCTGCTCTTACAGCAGATATCATACAAGACACACCCAGAGCTGGGCTGTGCTCCCTCCCATGAGCTGCCCCCATCGGTCTGGAGACCATCAACAGCAGGCAGCATGCCTGCACACAAAACACTCCTTCAACAAGCACTGTGCAGCAGAGAGAGTTTCACTCGAAACAATGACAAACAGTCACCACGAAACAATTCCATGAGACTAAATTGTCAACCACCACCTTAATCTAGAATTTCAGACAGTCTTTTCAAGTCTCCGGACCTACATCATTGAGCGCTCTGATTTCAAACACAGAAACCATCACCTCAATTCATATTCTGCTGAGAGCTACTGTGGGGAAGATCGGCTAGATGCAGCACTGCAGATCAAGTTACTACATCCTTCAGTAGTCAAGGGCTCATGTATCTGCTGCTGGTAGGGGACAACTGAGAGGTAGCAACGTCCTGGAGGAACGGTCAGAACGAGGGGGGGTTAACTGAAAAGTGAAGACTCAGGTAACAAAGCAAGAACTAAGCATGGATTGTACTTGCATCTATAAGGTCACTCCCCTCTTGAGGTGCTCCCAGATGAGGGCCTGGAGTTGGGAGAGCCACGTCTCACCAGCCAAGCTGCTCCTTCTCCCTATACAGATCAGAGTTTAGAGGCAAATGTGGACACTACCTGCCCCAGGGGAAAAAAACGTAAATAAATCCTATTATCCTATCCCAAGGAAGGAGGCAGATGTGTTCCAGAGGTGCCCAACAGCACTAAGACAAGAGTGAGACACTGACAATGAGCACAGCCCATGTACAGCACATGCACACACCAGCTTCTTGGGAGAGCTGTCAGCTCCGTCCCCCTGAATAACCCCTTCCAGCAGTCACTGCTCCATCACGGCAGTACAGGCACCTCAGAGCACTCCTTTCTGCATCGAGAGCCACACTGACACATGCAAGAGAGGGAGAAGTGTTGCAAAACACGAGGTGTTCAAACAGATTCTAACGGAGCCGCCTCGGCTACCAGAAGCACACCAGTAGCAACAGCAAATCTGCTTCTTGCTGCAGCAGCAGGACCTTCTCAGCACTTGGCCAGTCTGGTCGGAGCTTCCTCAAGCATGTGAACGCTACTCCCCTGCACCACGGGTCTGAATGACTTGCTCTCAGAAAGAACTATGCTGCAATGCACGGAGCTGAAGCCAAGAGCTCCCAGTATCCACCAGTGGACTATGTCACCTGCTGCCTGTGACGTGCTCACCTTTCCCAAACTGATGGATCAAGCTGACTCCATGCCAGTCCTGGACCCGTTCTTATATCTAATTAATTTGTGGAGTCTGTGGTGACACCGCCAGCCCACCTGAAGCATTAACAGAGACGTCAGGACACACGGGGGATGTGGGGAAGAGATGATGGATGGAAAGAAAAAAGGGAATGATGCAGATATAAAAAAGAAGCTAGCTGGCAACCAGAGCGTTTGGTAACTAGAGGAATCAGTAAGGAGACAGGCACATAAAAGGGAAAAATTAGACTGTGGTGTTAAGATGCCACACCAGTAATAGTGAAGAAGACATAGAACCCTCCAAATTACCTAATAAACAGTTATGAACTTTAAACAACACTTCAACATTTACAGAACACCAAACGCCTGAACTTAAACCACAAAAGCCACGTTCCATGCAACGCAACTTCTAAAAACCCACTGTGTCAGGGTGACGTGCCGAGTCTGTCACATCCTTAAAAAATCATCCCAAGAACTCCTTAGCACTGTCAGTAACGCGAACGCAGGGCTCAAGGCAGGCTGCGGGGTCGGGCTCAGCACCAATCCCGCTCCGTCCCTGCCGGCTCCGTGTCAGCCGGGACGAAGCCGAAGCCAAGGGCCGACCCTGCTGCGGGGATCGCGGCCCCGACCGCAGCCCTGCCCACTCTCCCCGCACGCCCCGCGGGGCTGCCCGGGGGAGGCCGCGCCGGGCCGCAGGGCTTGAGTACCTGGAGGAACGCGCTGTTAACTGCGGAAAGAAACAAAAAGCCCCAAACAACGCTCAGTCTACACACACATAGACACGTGCGTGTGTAAATAAACCCTGCTCAGTGCGGAGCTCACCCGGCGCAGACGCGGGGCGCAGCCCGGAGGACGGACGGTGCAGTTCTCCCTTCCCCCAGAGCGGCGGCTCCGCCGCGGCCTCGCTCCGTCACCGGCCGCCAAAGGCGACGCTCACACCGACAAACACCGTCCGACCCAGCGAGGCCGCCGGCACCGCAGACCCCCCCGGGGCCCGGCTCTACCGTAACCGCCCTCCGCCCAGCTGCTGCCCCCCACCCCAACGGCGCACAACGCCCCCCTCAGGGCGCGGGGACCGAGGAGCTCCCGGGGCCGGCGCAGCCACTCACCTGCGGCAGAAAGCACAGCAGCAGCCCGAGGCGGAGCCGGGCCCGCCGCGCCGCCATCCCGGGCCCGCCGCGCCGCCTCCCGCTTTGTTTCCGACCGGGCCGGGCCGGGCCGGGCCCCTTCCGCACCGGGTCACGCAGCGACCCGCCCCGGAAGTCCCGCCCCGCGCTCGTCCCCCGCTAATGGGCTTCGCCGAGGTCCAACGTCACTTCTGGCGGCGGCGAATGAAATGGCGGGTGTCGGCGGTGGCGGCGGCGGTGGCGGCGCGGCCAAGATGGCGGTGAGGAGCGGGGTCGTTAGGGGTGCGCGGGGGCCAGCGGGGCCTGGGCTGTCTCCCGGCCCCGGGGGGGTCTCATGGCGGCGGGTGCCGCGGCGGCGCTGCACGGGCCGGCTCGTCCCCGGTGGCGCGGCTCGTCCCCGGTGGCGCGGCTCGTCCCCGGTGGCGCGGCTCGTCCCCGGTGGCGCGGCTCGTCCCCGTCCCCCGCCTGGGGCTCCGCCTCGGGGCGGTTTCCGTAGCCCGTTACCACCGGCGCGGCGCAGGGAAGCGCTCGCTGAGCGGGGGGTGTGTAGGCGGGGTAAGGCCGGTTCGGCGGAGGGTTCCCGGGGTCAGGCTGTTCCTGCTCCTCCCCTCCAGGACAAGGAGAAGAAGAAGAAGGAGAGTATCCTGGACCTCTCCAAGTACATCGACAAAACGATCCGGGTGAAGTTCCAAGGCGGGAGAGAAGGTGAGGCAGCCGCGGTGGGGCGGAACGAAGCTCGTGTGGCGTTTCGTGGTTCTCCTCTTCATGGTTTGTTGGGTTTGTCTCCTCTCTGGTCACGGCACCTTCTTCCAGGGAAAGACCACGAGTAGCGGGTGCCGTTTGCTGTTACCGGCAGGGAGCTCATCTCCCTGAACTTTTCCATGAATCCCCTGGCTGCAGATTTATCTTTGTGTTTCATCGTGCACCTTTTTTTCCATCTTTATTAGTTGTTTTCAACTGTCGTGTTCCTTTTGGTTGGTTTTTGGTTTTTTTCCACATGGCACGGGTACCCTTAAAGCGGCAAAGAAACATTTGTGGGCGTTACCATTCATACACAGGATCATCTGGTTGGAAGAGACCTTTAAGATCGTCGAGTCTAACCGTTCCCCCGGCACTGCCAGGGTCCCTAAACCCTGTCCCTCAGCACCACCTCCACACGTCTGTTAAACCCCTCCAGGGATGGGAACTGCACCACCTCCATGGGCAGCCTGTTCCAATGCCTGACCACCCGCTGTGTAAAGAAATTCTTCCTAATATCCAACCTAAAGCTCCCCTGGCACAACTTGAGGCCATTTCCTCTCATTCTGTCACTTGTCACATGGGAGAAGAGACCAACCCTGCCTCGCTCCAACCTCCTGTCAGGGAGTTGTCAGAGCCAGAAGGTCTCCCCGGAGCCTCCTTTTCTCCAGGCTCAACCCGCCCAGGTCCCTCAGCCGCTCCTCAGCACATTGTGCTCCAGACCCTGCCCCAGCTTCGTTGCCCTCAACATCGTTTCATCTCTTAGGTGCTCAATGTGTCTGGAGCTCATAGATTGTTTCAATATATTTTCCCATGTTTTTTCCATCACTTCCGAGGCTCTGAGGTCGTTGTTTCCCCCTCCTCTACTTCCTCCCTTGCCGTATCTACAGCTGAAGTTCTTTTCTGATCTTCAGATAATGCCTGGGATCGTAAGAGCCTCTTCGGTTTAGGCTCTTGGCAGTGACAGCGGTGCTGGGAATCAACACGTAGTTTTCAAACTGGGAGATCGTTCTGTATAGTCTGGTGGTTTATTTAGTGACCAGTCTTGGGAAACCACCTTCTGGTTTGGGAGAAAGTGCTGGTCCGTCTATGCTACAGAGATTATGTGCCAGGAGGGCACCTGGAAGATGGGTTTTCTGAGGGAAGCACTTCAAACTATTACACTCTTGCCTAATTTTTTGCCACACCTCTTCATGGAGGGTATTTATTTGGTGTGGGGTCTGGGTTGTTTGATTTTTTTTTTTATGTGACTTGTATTGATTTGTTATGCTGAAATATTCTTAAAATGCCCCTGCAGTTGGCTGAAAACCAAAACCTTGGTGTTCGGAGGAACATTCTGAAGAACTGGTTGAAAACGCTGCAAGTTTCAGTTGGCCCAAGGTCACCTGGGTCCTCGTGTGTTTGCTCTCTGATGGAGAGGGCACCGTGTAGTATCTGGTCTCATTCGCTTGACAAAGAGAACAGAGCAGAGAACTGACCGCGTCCTTTGTGCGGTTGCTGTGTACCTGGTGTTGGTCTCTAACGGTTGTTTTGTGTGTGCTCTTTAACAGCAAGTGGTGTCTTGAAAGGATTTGACCCTCTTCTGAACCTCGTGCTTGATGGTACCATCGAATATATGCGAGGTGAGTACCGTGCTGTCTGCGTGGCGCTTCCCGAGAAGTGTGGTCTTCACAGAAATCTTAATACTCAGCAGCCGCATGTCGACATCATCTGAACCAAGACATGTCCATGATCACCAAGTTGTAAAGAACGGGGTGACAGGAGTTAGATTAAGCACGTTCGCTGTGGTAGAACGTTCTTGGTAGCCCTTGCCTGAGCTCCTCTGGAACTCATCTGCTGCTCTTGTCCTCTAAAGCGTGGATGAAGTGGTGTCTCTCTTCAGCTGAGGCAGTTGCCGTTGCCTTATTTTATACTGCTGGAGGGTTGTGGGTTTGTTTAAAGGAGGAAAATCATCTCAGCAGGAACTTGGGTCTCTCTGTCTTAAACTGGAGTACAGTCTGTGCGTTTCTGTGAACTAAAGCTTTCTGTAGCGCTGATAGAGCCGTAGGGCTTTTTTCCTTATTGTTGGTTTCTTTTTCCCATCCCAGGATAAATCCTCCCATTTCCCTTTCTCCTCCCTGAAACACAATTTATCATGTGATAGGACAGCGTTTTTACAGAGCGATCTCTTGCCTGCTGCCAAGGAAGCCCCTGAAGCTTTGATTTTGCTCTGAGAAGGGAGTTTTTGTGCATTTTTGTCGAATATATTGACATCTCAAGGAGGGAAGAACTGGCCATTGCTGTGTTAAGTGTTTGTCCCCACACAGCCCTTTTGGCTTTGTCTGGGAGTGGACCAGTGCGTTTTGGAGTCAGGGTCTTGTTCTGATTTGCACCGATCCCAAAACGTTTGTCTGTAATGGCACTGAAATGGGATCAGGAGCTTTTTAAGTGACTCGTATGTCTGCTTTGGGTTAGATGAGTGAAAGGGCTTTCGAATTCTTTAGAAGATGCATGTTCTGCTTTGCACACAAAGCGAAGTTCTCGATGTCTTGCTGTGGCATGGGCTGCTTTGAAAAGTAGTAAATCAGCAACGTTTTGAAGACAATCACAGCATCATCTGGTTGGAAGAGACCTTTAAGATCGTCGAGTCCAACCATTCCCCCAGCACTGCCAGGGTCCCTAAACCCTGTCCCTCAGCGTCACCTCCACACGGCTGTTAAACCCCTCCAGGGGTGGGGACTGCACCACCTCCCTGGGCAGCCTGTTCCAATGCCTGACCACCCGCTGTGTAAAGAAATACTTCCTAATCTCCAACCTAAAGCTCCCCTGGCACAACTTGAGGCCATTTCCTGTCGACCTGTCACTTGTCACATGGGAGAATAGACCGACCCCCACCTCACTCCAACCTCCTGTCAGGGAGTTGTCAGAGCCAGAAGGTCTCCCCGGAGCCTCCTTTGCTCCAGGCTCAACCCCCCCAGGTCCCTCAGCTGCTCCTCAGCACATTGTGCTCCAGACCCTGCCCCAGCTTCGTTGCCCTTCTCTGGACCCGCTCCAGCCCCTCAATGTCCTTCTGGGAGGGAGGGACCAAAACTGGACAGAGTATTCGAGGTGTGGCCTCACCAGTGCCCCCAGTGCAGGGGGACAGGAGTGCAGGGGTGCCCGAGTGCCATCAGGTGTTACTGCTGCATCACCTCTGTACTCCCTGTGTTCGACAGAACAATGCAGAAACTCCTGGGAAAACCCCAAACGGGCCTCTTGAAGCTGGTGGAATTTGGTTCCCCTTCCTCGCGTTGCCGTTGTAACCGCAGATCTCTGCTTTTCAGACCCAGACGATCAGTACAAGCTAACCGAAGACACCCGTCAGCTGGGACTCGTGGTCTGCAGAGGGACGTCTGTGGTTCTTATTTGTCCGCAGGACGGAATGGAAGCAATTCCCAACCCCTTCATCCAGCAGCAAGACGGCTAAAGCTGTCTCTGGGTTGGCTCTGAAGACAGCAGGGGTGCAAATCATCGGAGAAAACTGTCGGTGTGCGAGAAGCTTCCTGTTTGGGGGGAGGAGTGCGAGTGTGTATTTGTTAGTGGGACAGAATAGTCAACTTTTGTGTTTGTGGCTTTCTCTAAATGATGTGAGGAGGGGCTGTGGTGGGTAAAAAGTAAGTTCTGGTTTTTGTTTTTTTTTTTTTCCCCCCCCTCCAAATAATTGTGTAACGACATTCTCTCCTGGCAGGAGAGAAAATACTGTCGTGGAATTGCCTGAGACCCTCTTGATCTTGTGAGTTTTGAAGCAACCACATAAAATGAGTACAGAATGCCCTAAATATTGCTTATATTATTTACATTTTTAAATACGTTAAAAAATGTATTTAAATGCATCTAAAGCCGAAATACATGAGAACATGTTTTTCTTCCTCTTCGATGCCAGGACTCAGCTGGGAGCACTGTGGTGTCTTCCTGCTGCTGAGTTCAGGCTCTCTTGCCTTGGTACCACCGTTACGAGCCGTGGAGCTCAGAAGATGTTTTCTAGCCCTTTGTTCCGGGTCTCGTGGGCTGTGGCCTGTGTGTCAGGAGGCTCCCACCTCCCTGCAGAAGGGACCAAACCAGGACGATTCTTGGTTGAGGGACCTAAACCTCACAGAATTATCTCTGCGATACTTGGAATTTTGGGGGAAGAACATTTCAGATCCTGATGTTCAGATGCAGGCAGTGTCAGGAAATACTATGTATTTTTATATGGTGGTTCTGCTTGTTATAACTTGATTTGTAAGTAAACATTTTTTATTTTTTTTATACTGCGAAATAGTGAGATTTGATGAGTTTTGAGTGAATAAATACAAATGAATCTGTTCCCAAGTGTCTGGTTTTTAGTCCGAAGAGGTGCTCTGCCGTTCTCCACGGCTGTAAGTCTGAATGAGGTTTGCTCAGGAGGTGCGTAAATACGGCAGAATCAGGAGGGACCGGATCAGAAGCTGCTCTAAGACGAGATGTCAGTGAGAAACGCCCAAGAGCATCTGGTCCCTCGGGCATTTCTGTGGGCGTTTTACAGGCTGGAGCAGGGAGAGGTGCCTGTGGGCTCTCTGTGACTGCTTTGTATGGAACCTTCTGCCACCTGCTGTTCCTGAGGAGCCCGAGGCAGAGTAAATCAGGTTGGTGGCAGCAGTCGTGTGGCTAGAGGTTGTCCAGCAAACGTACCCGGGACAGGTTGCTCTGTGCTCCCATCCATCGCCTTTCCTGGGTCGGCTCTGAAACGCGTGGGACCTTGAGGTGAATAAATTCCAGTTCAGTGTGTCTGGCTCTTCCAGGAGGTGATGAAACTCGGGACCAGTTGTCTTGGGTAAGCTTGAGTGCTGCTGGGTTCTGACCTGGGAGTTCATTCTCCGAGTGTTTCCCAGAGCTGTCGGTCCAGTTGTGCTCCTTCCAACGTAATTTTTTTCTAAGGCTACAAAACTTTTTCATGCAATTGCCCAGTTTAAAGAGACTCCTTATTTGGAGCAGAATTTCCTCACCATCAGCCTGAGTCCTGAACTGTCCCTTTGGTGGGAGGGAGATGGCTGCTTGTTGATGCTAATAACATCCTGCACCATCTCCGCACTCTTGTTCTCTGAGTGTAGCATCAAACAGACCTCCTGCAGCTCTCGAGTGGATCCCAGGTCTAGCTCAGACAGTTCAGGGAGATCTGCTTGAAGTCATGTGTCAAGCACATAAACTCTGGAGAGGGGCATGTCTCCAGCATTTCCTGCTCAGGAGGTTGCTTGGTCTTCATTGCAGGTTCGTGGCTGTCCTGGTCTGCAGAGGAGCCTGCTGGGCTCTGGGGGCCAAGTACCTGAAAAGAACAACAGGAAAATCAGAGGGGACAGACTTTTCATCAGGGGCTGTTGGGACAGGACAAGGGGTGATGGGCTCAACTGACAGAGGGAGATTCAGACCAGAGAGAAGGGAGAGATTGTTTCTGCTGAGGGTGGTGAGACCCTGGCCCAGGTTGCCCCGAGAGGTGGCAGAAGCCCCATCCCTGGCACCATCCCAGGTCAGGTTGGCCCTTGGGGCTCTGAGCCCCTGCTCTGGTTGTGGATGTCCCTGCTCCCTGCAGGGGTTGCACTGGGTGAACTTGAAAGGTCCCTTCAACCCAAACTATTCCGTGATCCCGTAGCTGGTGTTTAAAGGCGGATGTGCCTTTCCTTAAATTCATTCCTAGATGTGACTCCAAAACCGTTGGTAACAGCAGTTTTGCAGAAGCCTCTTCCAGAAATGCAGGAGGGAACCTCCAGGGAAAGACGTTACTCTTGATCGAGAGCGGAACCTCACTGAGGAACGGGACTGAATCCTGCTGGGATGGACCCTTTGGGATGAGGGGCACCAGTTCAAGGTCAGTATGCCAATCCCTCCACTTCATAGCTTGGTCCAAACTGTGGGACAGTCGCTGTGCGGAATCCGCGAGCTCTTGCTCGTCCTGTGTCCGTTTATTCAGCGCGTTGAGATTGAGGACGACAGAATATGCGACAGCCATCGGGTTTGAGTGGGGGCCGCTCCTTCCCTCCATCTCTGACTGCAGTCTGAGTTAAACATAAGTGAAACACAGCCGCCAACCTGGAATTTGGTTTTAAACTGGACGGATGCAGGGTGTGGCTTTAAGCAGGGGTTTTTCCCAGGAAGTCTCGAGCCTCCTCATGGTTTTGATTTGCCCAAGTGAAAACCGTTGTAATGGACGGTTTCTTCCGAACGGCTTCACTCTTCTACAACTCCCTGACACTCAGTGCTCAGGAAGGTTTTGGTTGTCTCCTCTTTCCTCCTGGTAGTCCAGGCGCTTTGCTGGGTCACAGCTCCCCGAGGTCGCTGCGGTCGTTCCTGGCGGAGGCAGATGCCCGGTAAGTCTGGGGGTTTGGGGTTGTCCAGCTCTCCTGCTGTTGCAGGGAAGACTGAGGAGCAAAGCAGCAGGGTAGAAAACATGCTCTATTTTTAGGACGAGATTGGCTTATCTTGAATTGATCCTTGCTGGGGGGATAATGTTTCCAGAGACCTCCCATGAGGAACGGCTGCGTAAGGCTGAGATAATTTTAACCGCCCAGCAGCCGGCAAGCATGGAGCCTGCGGGGGAGCCAGAGGAGCCGGGAGCTGGGGCAGAAGCCACCGCAGACACGGTTCTCGAGGTTGGAGAGAGGCTCTTCCCGGTCAGCCGCAGCGTGCTGTCAGTACACAGTCGTTATTTCGAAGCCATGTTTTTTGGAGGGACGAGGGAGAGCTCTGAGCAGCACATAGTGATCAGAGGGATCGAGGCGGCGCCTTTTCAGGCCCTGCTTGAGTTCACCCGCACCGCCCAAGTGCTCATAGGCCAAGAAAACGTCACCAGCTTACTGGAAACAGCTGATTTTTTTCAGTTCGACAGGGTGAAACTGTTGTGTGAGAAGTTCCTGGAGCGAGAGCTGCACGTTTCCAACTGCCTCGGCCTGATGACCTACTCGCAGCAGTTTGCCTTCAGAGAGCTGCACGCGTCCGCCGTGAGCGTGGCTCTCACTCACTGGGGGGATGTGGTGTGCCAGGAGGAGTTTAAGGCACTGCCCAAAGAAGCGCTGATGCGGCTCCTCAGGAGCGATGACCTCTTCGTTCCGCGGGAAGACGTGGTTTTTGACAGCGTCGTGAGGTGGGTACTGGAGGACCCAGCAGCGAGGGAGGACGACTTTCTGGATTTGGTGGGCGAAGTCAGGGTCACTTTTCTGAGTTTGTCCTTCCTCGATCTCTTGGTGAAATGCAGCAGGCGCGCTGGAGAGCCCGATGCCTTCTCCAGGCTGATAAAGAAGTTGGACAGCTGTCCTCCACCCAGCTGGCAAAGCGCGGAGCTGTGTCCTTGTGCTGGCCGGAGCTACGACACCTTGTACGTCCTGGGAGGAAAGCATGACAAGGAGCAGCAGGAATTGTTTCTCTTTCAACCTAAAACGGGGACCTGGCAGGCTTGCTCTCCGCTGCAGCGCAGGAACCTCACCCAGTACGCGGTGGCAGCAGTAGGTAACGTCTGGAGAAGTGGGACTGAGCAACGCAGATGGGAGTTGAGGGAGAGAGACCCAAAGGCAGCGAGTTCAGCTGCTGCTCCTGTAAATCTGTGTTGTTCAGCCGAGCCTCGCTCCTGTTCCTGTTCGTTCAAAGAGTGGGTTTGGTTTCCTTAGTCTTGGGAGGACGTTGGACAAAGCTGGGCGTTTCTTCTCATAGAGCAGAAGCTATTGAACCACAGCATTGTCCGCTTGGAAGAGACCTTTAAGATCATCGAGTCCAACCGTTTGCCCAGCCCTGCCAGGGTCCCTGAACCATGTCCCTCAGTGCCACATCCACACGTCTGTTAAACACCTCCAGGGGTGGGGACTGCACCACCTCCCTGGGCACAACTCCTCAGCTTCATCTGGAGTGAGTCTAACGACATCGCTTTACACAGGGCATTTTATTTGCCTTCTCCTCCATGGTGGTTTTGACAGACGGCGACTTCTGATTTAGAGCTGCCGTTAAGTTAAACTTACCCTGGATGTTGTGAGATCTTCATGCTTTGGAGGCTTTCCAGACAGCTCGATGCCATGGCTTCCCTCATTTAGTGATGGCGATGGTCCGCCGTCAAGTGGGAGCTTGGACATGAGATCCCCCGAGGTTCTTCCCAACCAGTGTTTCCATGGTTCTCTTGGAAAGTGGGAGCAGACTTGAAGGAATCCCTGTGTCCCGTAGGCCCAGCGTGTCTGGGCAGATGAGGAGTGAACTGACACAACGAGCAGGAATTTTCTCTGCTCATCTTGTACCTCCTGGTGCAGCCTGGGGAGAACTGAGAACCCTGGTTCTCAGGAGGGGTTTTCAGCCTTGGTGTACCTGATCCTTTTCTCTGCTCTCTTTCCAGGCAGCTTCCTTTTTGTGACGGGAGGATATTTCCGGGATGAGTTTGTGTGGTACAGCGTGGATTGGGTGCTCATCTACAACTGCTTGGTCGATAGCTGGCTGGAAGGGCCCGCCATGAAGAAGTCCCGCAACAGCCACTGCGCAGTAGGAGCAGGGCTCTACCTGTATGTGCTGGGAGGGAGCACGGACGAAGGGATCATCCCCGCGGTGGAGCGCATGGGTCTGATGGAGCCGCAGTGGGAAAGCATGAGTCCTATGGCTCAGCCGGTGGAGAGGGGAGATGCCGTCAGTGTGGGGACCAGGATCTACGTGGTCTGTGGCCTGGATGAGAATGGACACGTGTATGATGGAGTGCAAAGGCTGAACACAGAGACGGACAGCTGGGATGTCATCTCGACCTCCCCACTTCCAAGGTAAGAAATAAGCTGGGACCTGGCAGGAGAAGAAAGATTCTAGTGTTGGTCCTGCTCCAAGAAGAGGTTGGACAGGAGGAATCCAGAGTCCTGCCCCACCAGCACTTCTGGGATTCTCGGTTTGAACAGGACCCTTGACACGAGGACCAAGGTCCCACGGAGTGTTTCAGGGGCCAGCTCTTCCTGTTGGTTCTGATGAAGGGTTTCTCCCCCCCAGGTACGACCTCTGCATCACCTCGCTGAACGGTGCCCTGTACACCATCGGAGGGGGAGCTTTTCGCTTTGATGTGGAGACGGATGAGTGGACGCAGGTGGATGAGGAGTGCTTGACCCACAAGTTCTTCATGGGATGCAGCACTGTGAATGGACGAATTTATCTCCTCGGACAGAGGAAGGGGAACGGTGCCCTCCCCGTCGTAGTCCTCTTCGATCCCTATGTTGACACGTGCCAGGTGGTGGATTACCAACTCCCTTGTCCCCTTCCTATTCGTGGGTGCGTCTCTGTGCGAAGATGACGTGGGCATGAGCGGTGCCAGATCCAGCATAACCAAAAGGACAAAGTCACGTCCTTTACAGCTGGCGGGGGTTGGATTGCGTCAACTTTGCTCTGGGAATTCTTTAACTTTGAAAACAGAGCTGTTCCTTCAGAACTTTGTCTTTTTTTTTCCTACCCAGCAGATGAACTCAAAAGCCAAAGAAACTTATGGGTCTACATGAAGGTTGCGGGTCGTTATTGGAAACAGTGTCCAGCATTGTTATGGTACATGAACCCCTCAGGGTTGACGCTAAATAAAGGGCTGCTCTGACCTTTAACCTCTGACTCTCTGTCCTTTGAGCAGTGGGGAGAGGTGGGAAGGTCACTGCATCAGTGTTAGAAAATACTGCAGGAGTACAAAAATAAATCAAATGTATGTCAAGGGAATCTTCAGCAGGAGGTATGAGCTCTTGGTGCCAGAGGACAGATCAAAAACCCAAAACCCAACCAGCTACTGCAGTCAAGCCATCCCCAGCGCCCAGCAGCATCCCCAGCGCCCAGCAGCATCCCCAGCGCCCAGCAGCATCCCCAGCGCCCAGCAGCATCCCCAGCGCCCAGCAGCATCCCCAGCGCCCAGCAGCATCCCCAGCCCCCAGCAGCATCCCCAGGTTCGGTACCGCTTTAGTCTGAAATTAGTGTTTCCCAGGTTAGGTAATTACGGCTCCCATTACCTCTGTTCCAGGCTGGAGCAGCGCGGCACGAGGAGGTTTTTCCAGATTTCTGCATTCCGGTGACGACCATTTCCAGACTGGGGCACTTCAGTCTCGCCTCAGCTGCCTTAGTCCCCGTTGGGTTCATGCTGTACAGCCCCAGAATAAAAATCCCCAGCCCAAAGCACCGAAACAGGGGTGCGAGGAGCAGGGACCTGCCGCAGCCTGAGTGAAAGACTCTGCGCGAGGAAGAGGTTCTGCTGGGTCAGGAGCGTGGGCTTAGCACAGCAGCGGGGCATCGATCCCCCAGAGTGCGACGCAGAGATCGGTGAGTCTCCTGCTCTTCCCGCACGGGGTTTTACAGTCTCTGGAGGGAGGTGGTTTGGTTTTCTCGTTTTCACTTCTAAAGCCTGAAGGGAACCACCAAGCGGTTGGGGGAGAGACGGGAAAGGAGAGAGTGAGTCTGAGACCCAGGAAATGGAGGATGTTGGAGGTGGTGCCTGGGGCTGGGCTGGCTGGCTGCGGCGGTGGCACCGAGCCCTGCGCCAGGTCCCCTTGGAGCAGAGGGACCTCCCAGAGACCTTCTCCTGCCCCGGGTTTGGGCAGGACAAGCTGCACCATGCCCTGCAGAGCAGAGCTGCGGGCTGGGGCTGGGAGAAGCGTTGGCAGGAACCCGCCCTCCCGCACGTGCAGGCGGTTACGGGAGAGGTCAGAGCCACACCAAACCCCGCACCCCGTTGTGCTGATCGCTCTTCCTTTTCAGAGAGACAAGCTGAAGAACTCGGTGAGTACCCGTCCCCTTCCCACAGGGCAGACTTTGCCCTCGGCCCATCTTCTCCTCGGGGTTTTGCGCGTCAGCCCGGGGTTTGGTTTTCCTTGGGGGAGAGGAAGAGGTGAAACTGCTGAGCCCGTTTCAGAAACGATATTTCCCTTTGCCCGACCCGCGGTTTTAAGCTCTTCCCTGTCGCCCTTCTGCACCGAGAAGAAAACCCGCTGGGTTTTCACAGAAAGTACAGACCGACCATACACCTCTGTCCGGACCAGGACAGGCAGCGGGGTCGTGTCTGTGGGAAACGCAGGAGCCCTTTCCCGCAGCTGGACACGGAGGTTCTGAAGGCGCGTGCTGGGAGATGGCTTTTGCGATGGCACACCAGCTCAGGAGCGGTGCAGCTTCCCCAGCGCCCCCTGACCCTGCACTAACCCGGGGCGGGCGAGGGCAGCTTCCCTCTCACCTGCGGTTTCTTTGGTTTTTTTAAAGTGTGGAGAAGATACGCGACGCCAATCGAAGAAGGTAATTGCAGTTGGGGCTTTCAGGGTGCTGAGTCCTCTTCCCTGCTTCGATCTCCGCTCCTGGCAGTTCCCCTCCCGCAGCGGCGCTGGTGGGACCAGGGGTGCTTCTGCCAGCCCGCACTGCTCAGGGGGCAGCGTAACCCTCACGCCCCTCGTTCGTTTGGTGCGTGCCCCCGTTTCAGGCAAATCGGGGCAGTCCTGTCCTCGAGGAGCGGTGCTGGCTGGTTTGACCTTGGCAATGGCACCTGCATCTGTCTTCCTCCTCACTCACCCACCTGTAGGGTGGAAGTAGCCAGGTCACCTCCCACTAGTTACAGAAGCAGAAAAGAGCCCAGACAATCAAACTTTTCAAAAGTAATTTATAAAGAATGTTTACGATCAGTAGTACAAAACGATCTAGAACCATCCCTCCTGAACACGTTGCCGCCAGAGGAGGGCCAGGAGTGTAGACTCAGATTAGAGCAACACGATGGTACACGGAACATCTACTTTGAACTCCAAATTAGCTCAAGGTTTCAGAGACAAAATACCTTCAGCAAACACCAATTTAAACAACGATGCAGGAACAGATGCTCTCCGCCCCGAGCATGTTACTGCCCTGGCATGGCTCGTGCTGGAACTGCTCTTTCCCCTCTGAAATGATCCAAAGTGTTTTGGCAGACACCCACCATAAGCACATACGAGCTCAGACCGAAGCGCGCTCAGTCACATCTCAGCTGGACTGAGGGGGTTGCTGAAACCCTCTTCTCCTTCTCTGCTGTCACCTGCCTTTTGATTTTAAACGCGTGCACCGCCTCCTCAAAGGCATTTCCTTGGTCCACGTCCCTCCCCAGTTAGCACTGGCCCTTACTGGGTACAGACAGGAAACGTCTGCACGGCCTTGGCAGTCAAACTCCCAGCACTCGTCTGTTAATACTTTGGTTTCACAGATTAATTGACATATAAAACAGAAATCCACGTTGTACTAAGTTAACTCTTTTAAGGGATAAGAGAATCCAAGGGTTCTACACAGAGTGTAAGAGACAGGACACCTAACCAAGCAGAACTGCGTCATGACTTCATGGACTGCTTTAAACTCGCTCTCCTTGACAGGCCCAGGCGAAGGCCCTGCACCTAGAAGGCCACGTTAAAGCATTGTTCCATAAGGTTCAGCAGATCTTCTCTGGATCATTTTCCCTCTGAGGACAGGGGAAACGTGTTCCCTCCCTGCCACAAGCCCACTCCGTAAACATCTCCCCAGCACTTACCAGTGCTGCCTCCTAGATACCCAGTTTCTCGTCATCTCCCTTCTCCTGACTCTGCTTCCCTCCCAGACAGCTTTAAAGGATCACCTGATGCTTTGAGACGAAGCTGCCTGAATTTTCCAGCTCTCCCAGCTATGGTTTGGGTGGGTGCTCTCCAACCTGGGCTTTGGAGCTCCCACCTTTGTGACAACAGAAGCGACTGAGACCTGCACCATTACCAAAGTGGTCATATGGCACCCAGCAGCATCCCCTTGGGGATGAAAATGTTTGCTCCTACGTCTTTCCAAAGCTTTCGTTCCACTACGCTCAGTTTTCATCTCCTGAGTGTGCAGGGCGCGCTTGTCTTCTCAAAAGACGTGGGCCCATAGTAAGAGTTGGAGCCTCACACTTACTGGTTCGCCAGAATCATTCGTGGCAACGGGCCAGGGCCTCCAGAGGTTCATCAAGGCTAAACTGATTCCTACCGAACGACATTAAGTGGTTAAGTCTTGACAGTGCCAGAGTTTATCCCCACCCCGCCCCCTTTTTTTAAAGTATTTTTGAAGATTAACACATTGAACAACAACTATGGTACAGTCTAACACAAGTCAAACCACTTTGATCCCCTTCTATCTGCTTCAAGGCTACAACCCATAGTAAGCTTTTACTGAAGAAAGACCAAGGCCTCCCTTCAGGTTTCACCGACTATAAACACTTGGGTTACGGAAGCAGGAATTCAGCTACGATACTGCGCTTGCACTCCATGTATCTACACAACGAGCAGAACTGTTCTAAAGGGGGTGGACGGGGCCCGTCAGAGGGCGACCCAAGGCAGGACAGCGGCTATCTGTCCTTGACGTGGCCGTTGGTGAGACAGCTGCTGCTGTTCCGTGGCTCAGACCTGTTCCTCTGGAAAGAACTGTGGCTTGTGGCGTTGCTGAAGTATGTGATCCCATTTTTCTCCTTTTTCCTCATCTTTTCTCTGTCTTCATCCCTGTCACTTTCTTCCGTGTCACTTCTCATGTCCTTCTCCATCTGCAGAAACACGTAAAGGAGAAGCGATACAAACACAGGGGTCTGCGCAAGCAGCAGCACTGGCCGAGCCACACGTTCGGCTGCTACTTCAGCGCTTGCCCTCGGCACACGGTTCTGCCGTGTCCCTTCAGCTTTCACAGCACCTCTGGAAACTGATGCTCTCTGAGCCTTTGACTTCAGCCTCGGTGGAACCCGGTTCTGGTCCTGATAAACGTCAGGATTTACTGAGAAGCAGCACCAAACCACAGACACCCAGGACTGAGGACAACTGTGCGAGCCTGAGGAGATCCAGGCTGCTGCTCTGGGCACCAGCACGTGGGAGAGGACTGGGGGAGAGGACCAAGCTCTTCCAAACGGGACAATGGAAGAGCTTCTGCCCACCCTGGGCCTGGGGGGCTGCAGGGTGAACTCGGGACCGTTTGAAAGCACCACGCTTTCCAGCAACCCCATAGCTCAACTCAAAGCCACTCAATTGATTACGATCAGCTTTGTGTTCAGGTTATTGACTGAGAGACCTGCACTCCACTCCTGTGAACGTTTAACCTACTGCCCTAACGGGGAGGCAAAGGAGAAACAACATGACGACAGTTTGGAAAGAACAGCCCGGCACTTGCTGGCTCCCCAGGCTGTTTGTACCCTGCAATACAAGATGCCAAAGTTGGGGACAAATTTGCAGCGTCACACTCCTCATGCTCTGAAAAAGAGCTCTGAGGGAGAGCAGCAAACCCCTTCGGTGACCTGAGCTCTGGAAAGTGCTCTGGAATGTTCCGGTTGCTGCACAGACACGTGCGGTCTCCACTGACTCTGTCTGTCCCTCTGGGGATCTCTCTTGGACCACGTTAAGACTTTTTGGTCTGATCTAGAGATCACTACACCCAAATGCAGACAGGACTTGTACGAACCTAAACCTGCACCGGATTCGAACTGTCTCCAAGGACAAGGGTAGGAGGTGCCTTCTGTGATCAGCCTGGACCTCAGGGCGCTCTGGGATTGGCAGTTCAGGAAGTCCACAGCATAAGGACAAATCCTCATCGATGTTCCTACGTTTATCCTTTCATGGCACCGACCGTGGCTGAGGCCTCAGACCTGGCAAGATTCCCAAGGGAACTGCAGAGCTGCAGGAACTCCAACCAGGTATCTCAGGCTGCCCGGGTGAGGAAGGACACTCACACTTCAGGACCTAGGCTGAGTTTGAGTTCCTGGGGAGTTCCTGGGGATTAGGGGAGGTCATGCGAGAAGGTGGTGCAGATAATCCTGTAGCCGGAGAGGAAGACTACGGAGATCAGAAAGGCCCGTGAGAAGAATGTGAACGCCTGACTGGAGCGAGAATTTCAGGCTCTCAGACAAGATGTCCTGTGTTCATGCTGATGCTGCTTTGGGCTCCCAAATTCCGTTACTGAGACAGAGCTATACCAGATGGTTTTTCTTTGCTGTTCGCTCCTCAATATGGAAAGCTCTCAAATATATTTTTGCATCAAATGTGGCAGATGGTTTTTAGATAGAATAGGAAAAATTCTGGATGTGCTTCAGTATTTTCCTACTGGATGGTTCATTTTCTTCTAGTAAGGCTATTTAGTCCCTCACTGCCTCACACCGTAATAACTGCAGGCAACTCAGCCCACACTAGAATTAGGAACACAATAAAAGGGTGTCTTCATTTTCTGCCCTGTGGAGTTTCTGCTCCCCAATTTGCAAGT
Organism: Bucorvus abyssinicus; assembly: GCA_009769605.1. Lineage (NCBI taxonomy): Eukaryota > Metazoa > Chordata > Aves > Bucerotiformes > Bucorvidae > Bucorvus > Bucorvus abyssinicus. Next base: position 11,778,555 of record CM020055.1, read on the forward strand.
CCTTTGCTCCGTGCTGCCTTAAGGGAAGGCAGATAAGGAAGATGGGGACAATAGGGATGAAGATGAGCCTTTAATGCGTGGTGTCAGTTGCTGTAAGACAGAATTCCGCAGTTGGGTACTAAGAAAACAACTTGTCCTGGGCTATGAGGTCAACTCCCACAAGGGAGTGACTTGTTACTCCTGGACTGTGTCCTTGGCATGTAGCCATTCCAATGCCATTAGGTCACGACTTTGGTTTCGGGAAGAATTTCATGCTGAGCAGCAGTTTGGTCTCACAGCCAATACTACCAGCCCTGGTCAGAAAGAGTGAGGTGCGTTTCCCTTCGGTTTACACCCCTCAGACACTGATCTGGGGGTGCTCCATGACCGGCAGAGATGAACAGCACCACTGGGTGCAGTCCTGAAGGGGTTGTGCTCTGGGCATGCCTGTTTACTGCTACGAAAAGAGTCCAGACAGCTCCTTTAGACAGAAATATCTACCCTGGAGACATCGACAGCATTGGAAGACAATCCACAGAAGCACATGTTAATGATCAGGATGGTGGGGCAGAGGGTACCCTAGGCAAGTTCGCTGAAGGCACCGAACTGGGAGGAGTGGCTGATATGCCAGAGGATGGTGCTGCCATCCCAAGAGACCTTGGCAGGCTGGAGAAGTGGGCACAGGAGCCTTGTGAAGTTCAACAAGGGGAACTGTGAAGTCCTGCACCTGGGGAGGAACAACCCCAGGCACCAGTGCATGCTGGGGGTGACCAGCTTTCCTAAGAAAACCTGGAGGTGCTGGCAGGCACCAAGCTGAACATGAGCCAGCAACGTGTCCTTGCCCTTCCTGGCCTGCCCCAGGAGGAGTGTGGCCAGCAGGTCGAGGGAGGTGAGCCTTCCCCTCTGCTCAGCGCTGGTGAGGCCACACCTGAGCGCTGTGTCCAGCTCTGGGCTCCTCAGGACAAGGGAGACACGGACACGCTGGAGAGAGTCCAGTGAAGGACTGCAAAGATGATGAAGGAACTGGAGCACCTCCTGTGAGGAAACCTGAGAGAGCTGGGACTGTTCAGCCGGGAGAAGGGAAGGTTCAGGGGGACGTTTTACCAGTGTATGTAAATTCCTGAAGGGAGGGTGTGAAGAAGACAGAGCCAGGCTCTTCTCAGTGGTGCCCAGAGACAGGACAAGGGGCAATGGGCACCAACTGAAACACAGGAGGTTCCCTCTGAACATCAGGAAACACCTTCTTACTGAGAGGGTGACCGAGCACTGGCACAGGGTGTCCAGAGAGGATGTGGAGTCTCCGTCCTTGGAGATGCTCAAAAGCTGCCTGGACATGGTCCTGGGCAACCACCTCTAGGTGACCTTGCATGAGCCAGGGAATATGCACAAGACTTCCCAAGGTACCTTCCAATCTCAGCCGTTTGCGATTCTGCGATCTCAGTAACACTGTAATTGAAAATCCTGTACTATAAAGAAGCACTTTTGCACTGGCCTCATCGGTCATGGCAACTTCCCCTGCCTTCATTTCTTAGTTTTATTACAAATGCAAATCCCAAGAGTCAGGGTCCTTATTCAGATGTCACTGGCTTTGTTCACAGAAATCTCCCCGGGGGTCCAATGCACATTTTTCTTGAATACAAGCACCAGAAGTGGACCCAATACTGTAGTGACTCATAAAAATTTTACTTTTTTTTCTTTTGGGTCAGCTTTCCTAAGAGAATAGAGTGTTCCTTTCACTTCAGCGCTAGGAATGCACAAGTGTAATTTCACCAGGGCAAGAAGGAATCCATCCCAGATGAAGCCCCAAGCAATCTAGGAGGACCCTCCCTCCCCACATGATGTACAGGGGACTACAAACGGATCCATACCGTGCCCTGGAGGATGAACTTGTAGACCATGCGAATGATGAGGCAGGACCAGAAGACATGGAGCAGCTGCAGAATTATCAGGAGAGCATTCACAAAGTAGTATCCTAAGAAGGGCTGGAATATCTCCATGGAGTAATAGTAGGTGTTATAGAGCACTCTGCAAGAGAGGGAATTGCAGTGGAGGGAAAGCGTGTTGTTAGTAGAGCCATAATTAAGTCCCAGAAAGTTCTAGTCACAGAAGAAGTTTCAGGTCAGTCACCTCCTTCTTCCACATAACATGTGAGCCAACTCTCTGTTCCCCACCAGAAATATGCAGAGTGGAGCCACAGGCCGAGGACTCCTCCCCTGCAGCACTTCAGGACTTGGAGACTACTCTAGGAAGTCCAAGGCAAGACCACCCCAGTTTACCCCAAGGCAGCTGCAAGAGCCATGCGGCACGGAGGCCTACGCAAAGGGCAGGGCCACATGCTCAAGGACGGAACAGCTAAGGCTGCAGCAGGAGGTCCAGCACCCGGCTGAATTATCCCGCCTCTCAGCAGGCAGCTTCTCCACTTCCCCCAACCACAACAGACTCACGTGTAGGGGAAAACAACCAGGCGGCTGATGAGGAAAACGGCCGAGAAGATCATAAAGAGGCTGTCGCAGGTTTTCTTCCATTTCATGTAATTGAATATCTTAGTTGGCTGGAAGGAGAAGGAACAATAAACCAGCAGGTCAGGCCAGTGCATCCGCACGTGCTCCAGGAAGCTACTGAGCCAGACACGATACGACATGCAAGCAGGTAATCCAGGGCACCCGAGGCTGGGTGAAACACCATAATGTTTGGCCCATGGTGTGCTAGAGCTAAAGACACCCTTTGGCTGAAGAGCACCATTGCTAACTAGGCTCTGCCTGGCACGTACGTTGTGGAGCTCACCTCTAGGAAGCAATCGGAAGCGTCGTGGATCACCATCACTAGCGTCCCAATGCGGATGTAATTGGCACAGTAGGAGAAGCTCATCAGGAAGATGGTTGCAGCATGATGGACGATCTGCTCCTTGAAATCCTGATGAGAAAGGGGAGAGCAGAAAAATACGTACGCACCTTCTGCCCTGGTTCAAGCATGTCTCCTGCAGAGAGCAGTAACATCTCCCTGATGACTAAGAAACTCCCACTGGAAAGTCTTACCCATATAACTCTTCTACCAAACACATCCTAGAAATGTAGGCAACCGAGAGACCCAGGAATGAAGAGTTTGTGGTGTAAGCTGAGGATCTCACAACACTGTCCAGCGACAGTGTAAATCAGGAGAGTAAGAGCTAGTGATCGAGTACAGACAAATTCAACGTTTAGAGAGCCTCCATTCCGTCACAAAGCAGTGCCCTTACCCACCTCTGCTCTGTGTCCCCGCACAGGCCGACCTGTTTGCCCCATCACCTCACACCCCCCGATTTGCTGAAGGAGACTCACACCCACCTTTACTTCTCAGGGCATGTTCGCAGCCCCAAGGCATGTGTGTGCCTGTGTCACCACCAGCACCCTGCCCATTGGGGCACTGGCACCGGGACACACGCAGCTTAACTGGCAGAGGTTCAGCTCTTCTCCTGCCTCTACCATCAGTGCAGCCTAGGAGAGTCCTCAAGAGCAATTTTCAAGCTTGGATTTTCAGTTTGGATTGAGAACTCTGTAGTGCTTTGCACCTTTCTGTGTCAGGGTTTGAGTTCTCTACTTCCCAGGGGAGAGGGAAGCTGGTGCCTGCGAATGGAAATTCCTGGGAATGAGCAAAGACGGAGTCCCCCAAACCCTCAGACTTGCGCTATACACGTGCTCTCGGAGATGATCCTGAGGGTTCAGCTTGGGTCCTGTTTGCGCTTGGTTCTTCTCTAGGGTTGCCACTCACCTTCCTCTTCACATCGAAGGGCAGGGTGAAGACCAGCGACCAATAGAAGGAGAGCTCCAGCATGTAGTACCAGAACAGGGAGGGCTGGAGAGGCTGCGAGAGAGGGAGAGACAGTGAAACAGCCACCAGAGAAGGTCGAGCAGGGCTGGAAGTGACGATTCCTTCCTAGACAAGAGTGTCGGCGAACCAAACCAACAGAACTGGTTCTTGCAGCTTCAGGGGGAAACAGCCGAGTGGTTCCTACTACGTGTCATCTGTGCTGAGGCGGAAGCCAACAGCAGGAGAAATTCCACTTTGAGGCACCTCGTGGAACGTTTCGGGAACCACCAGGAAAATCCTGAATATTTTTAGGGTTTATTCAGCAGATTCCTGAGCAGTCAGTATAGAGCTTGAAAAACCATGTAAACCATGTCACTGTGGTGAAGTAGGTAAGTAGTGAATAAATCGTTCCCTTTTTAGGGTTCAAGGAGGTGCTTCAGACACGTTGGACTTGACAGAGATTGCTCAGTTTAATCAAACTAATGGGGGGAAAGCACAGTCCTAGTGTGGACAGTAATGTGCATTTATCTGGGGTTTTACAGCTGGAAAACAAAGAGCTTAGACCCGCCCAGCACGACAGATGTGATTTAACAAGTCATATTTCGCTGTAGCGGCACCGCACGGCCTCTTTAAACCTGAACCTGCTTGATAAAAAAAAATTACTATGACCAAAGGGGCTTTGCAACTACTTTCCAAAGACTCCTGGAGTATGGTGCTCCCAAACACCATGTCCTCTACACGACATACTCTCCACTGAGGTCTTCACTACTTCTCAGGCAACACGTCCTTCTCTGGCCTCAGTGTCTTCTGCAAACCAAACCACCTCGGCACATTCCCATGTTTCAGTTCCTCGGCTCTCCTGGTCAGAGCTCTCACTTCCTTTCTGCAGCCTCCTCCTGCCTTCCCGACTCATCCTCTGCTGTTTAGATTACACCAGACACAAGGATCATCTCCCTTGACGAGCACCTGGCTTTGAATTCTTAGGGCTCGTGAGTCTGAATTCAGTTCAGTGCCCTCTCTTTTGTCCCTAATTAACTGATTTTCCAAAGCTATCGAAAGACAACACAGGATTTATAACAGCACCTTTCCCTCTTGCTTGACTCACCTGTTGTGGATACCCCGTCCAGCACTCTCGGTGGTCCCAAAGCCAAGGCTTCTGGAAAGAAAATGCCACAGGAATGTGAGAAAGGCAGAGGAACTCTTACCAACCTCCGACCCCCTTCGGTTTGTCACTACTACAGACTTCGCCGTGTTCTATTACAGGCAGAGCTGGCTGCGCTGTCTGGAATTCAGTTGCCAAGAGATTTCGATGGCACGAGAACTTGCAGTTGCTTGTGACATTGCCAACCTGTGGCTGTTGAATGGAAATTTCATGTGCTGTTCAGCCAGATCCAAATAAAATGGCTCAGGGAAGATTTCTACCAACTTGTTGTAGACTTCTGCAAATTTGGGGGTGGTGGTGGTTATATTTTGAATATATTAAAATATTCTTACAACTCTTTCATTCAGAATCTCTGTGGTTTGGACAACACCACTTAAATGTTGTAGGAAGGCTGAAAACTTGTCTCTCAGGAACATGGTGTTTCCTCTAACGGTGAGGATCGTGCTGCAGCCCGTTCAGTAAAGAACCTCTGAAAAGACCCCACTTTGTTCACACTCTGTAGAGAATTGGTGGTTTAGAACTTGGCAGCTTCCAAACTTTCACAGAAACGTGTCAACTAAAGCCCTCAAAAGTTCCTGCTGCACGGAGCATGCTCTGACCCATCGCTGTCCCCAGATTGAGCAGCGCAAGCACGTCCTAGAGCACGCAGTGATGGAACACGCTCTAAGCCACGTCTGCGAGGGTGGTTGTCTCTCAGTCCTGCAAGGCTCCAGGAATCAGAGCTAAGAGCGAGGAGGCCACGTTGTCTTTGCATGCCAAGCACCTGCCAGTGCCTGAGCAATTGGGGAAGGAAGCAGCAAGCGGTGGATTTACGAGTAAATTAGGGTAATCAGGAGCAGACCCAGGCTCCTGCTGGTGGCACTGGAGTTGGGAGAAGATTTACAGCAAATACTGGTACAGACCCAGGACAGGTGTGTGATACAGAACCAGAGAGGATAAAGCAAAAACTCTGAACCACTGTGCTACCCAAACTAGAAAGGAACCCCAGATCCCTGAATTTCATCATTCTTTCCTCAGATAAGGCTGTTCGCTGATGGCCTGCTGCGAGAAAACGTTCTCCTGCCACCTGCTATTTCACCAGCTCACAGGGCAGAGGGTTGTCCCACCAATCTACAGCTACTAATAAAGGATTTAAATACTTGTTTTTTACTGAAGAAAAGGCACTTCACAAAAACAAGTGTGTGTTAAAATACTGCTCAGATTACAAAGCAAACACGCGAGGGTCAGGAAACATCACATGCAAATACGCTCCAGCGTGTTAATACTTTGTCCTTCCTTTTCACCCAGCCCTTCTGGTACCCTTTCAGAGAACACCACCACGCTATTTGCTATGGGATCTAGAGCTGTTGTCCCTAGGACAGATCCTCCTTTTTCTGTGAAAACTGGAAGATGTGTACTGAATAAAGAAGAGATTTCACTAGAACAGATGCTTTTCATTGCTAGACTGCTCGGATAAGAGGCAGAAGAGCAGGATTTTATCCCTTCTGGTGCCACAGGTTTTTGTACTGTGTCAAGCAGGTCATTCACACCAAACCTTCATAGAACACCTCAAAGAACAGCCTTCTGTTTCAATGTACAGACCCACAGAACACCGCAGCTGGGATTTAGGTCCTTCCCTCCTCTGCTAGCTCACCCTGCGATCCTCACACTCCCACAGTGCCGTAGTTCTGACTGGAAAGTCACCTAAGTCCAAAAGTTCTTCACTCGTTACAACCACGAGAAGTCACAAGCGCAGTCTGTGCCTGCTGTCTCGGCATCTGCGGGTTGTCCACTACTGAACCCCTCAGAAGGGGCCAGTGTAGAAGACTTTGCAAAGTTCATCAAGGGAACTGGATTCAGCAGAAGAGCCACGGGAACCTTTAAACACAGCCAGAGGATGGCTGGTGGCCCTAGTCCCAGCCTAGTGCTCTGTGACTAGAGCATGGCTTCCATCACCTCCTCTGCCTGTTGAGGCGGTTCAGTTTCTATCAAGAGAACTCATTATTTATCAAATCAGAGAATAGGCAGCGGCATGAGCTCGAACCAATCACACCTTGGGTAAGAAAAAGAAAACTCATAAAATTATTCAATTGCAGTCCCTGCTCCAAAGGAAGCCCGAGGCTCTTCCCTTCAACAGGCCTTGCAGCTTCCATCTAGGTAAGTGTCGCACCTCCTACCCCACCAAAATGTATTTTTACACAATCCCAACTGTCTTCTGCTTTGCCAGAAGAAGAGGAAACCTCTTGGGTTTGAGCTGGAGTTTTCAAAATAAGCTCAGTCCAATAGGTTTGCGGTCTCCTAAGTGTGCTGTGCAGAGGACACACACTGAGCTGGGGGGAAAACCTCTCTGAGAAGGTCTGACAGGGCTCGTTTGACAGCACTCTGCCGTTCTTGCGGGCCCTGGTAGGTAGACCAGCAGGTGGCACTGCCTGTGTACTCACGTCGTACAGCACAGCGAGTCCCGTGAGGAAAGCAGTGATGTAGAAGGTAAACCTCCAGCTGCAAACAAACAGAACAAAGTCCGTTAGAATCCCGCCCGTTAACCGCCAATTCTGTGTATCAGTCACACTCATGCAAAGGATGGCACTGGCAAGGCAAAGACATACATTAATATGGTCAAAGTTTGGCCAGATGTGCATCACCAGCACCTCCAAGGTGCCACTCTTCTGCTTTAGGGACGGCAGAAAACACAAGAACCCTCCTGACCCTGAGAGTCATCCCAAACCTTCCAGCTCTAGCAGATGCACGGGTCAAAGTCAAACACCACCAACCTCTCTCCTGGGCTTTTGGGGATTAGGCCTGCTAAACTCATTACCATGTAAAGTAATTAATTACTGCCATGTCCGCTCTCAGTCAGGAGCTGGTACTGATTTACCCACACTGAACCCACACAGAAGCAGAGGTAACCGTTTGCCCAGTTCAGCAGGCAGGGGCAGGTCACACCGAATACACGCACCTAGAGCGGAATGGGAAGAACTCCACCCCAGCAGAATGGCCAAGTTGTTAATGGACTGAACACAGGAGATCTTCAAAGGAGTAAAACTGTCTAAACCAGTCCTTTGATATCCAAAAACCTCCAGAAGGATTGAGAAGTAACTACGTTCTGAGAGAGAGAGACTCCATCTGTCAGTGAAACCCCGAGGAGCGGGAGGACAGACGTACACCCTCCACAGCTACTTCACCACACCAGAAAGACACTCTTCCTGCAGGGCAGGTGGAGGACTTGGCTGCTTTACAGCTCCCTGTCCACAGATTCTGTACGTATTTCTAGCTGCAACTATCTGGAATATTATAAATAGGGAACACACACCCCTGTTTTCTTTTTTTCTTTTTCATTGAGGGTTTTTAGGTTTTGAATTGGAGGTTGAGTGCTAACTGGGGCATGAGGTGATGAGCTCCAAGTTGAGGACTACCCTATGGAGACACTTTTAGACACAAGAATGACACTACGGGTGCCATTATTTAATGATTTAATGATTCCTTCCAACTCTGCGGCTTTCCTGGGAGAACATAATTCCTTATACGAATGGCAGAGTAAAGACATTTCACCCAGGCTCAGGAGAACCCTCCTCTTCTGTGGAAAGCCAGAACTAACATCCACAGAACTGGCTGACCTGAGATTTATTTGTGCCTCCACACAAGACAGACTTCCAAGGGGAAGTTTTCCCTGTTTCCAAGGGGAGTTTTGCTCTTGGAAAACCCAAGCTTTCACACAAGGCCCCTTTTTCTGCACTATGAAAGGGTGCTGGGTCTTGACTTGCAGGACGCTGAGGTCAACTGACAGAACACACTCCAGCCCACTGCCGGTGACTCTTGAAAGCACGAGCAGAGAAGATGCAGAAGTGAAGCAAAGGGAAGTTGTGGAAAAGGCAACAGCAAGGCTGACTATTTTGGAGGCACCCGAACAGCAGCAAAGCAGCAAGAAGCAGTACGATGCAAATCCGTAGGGAGGTTTTCAGGTACTACTGTGTTTCAAAGCAGAATACCAGTCTTATCCCGTTCAAAACAGAGACCGTGTAAGGAATGAGGGTGAAGCAGGAGGAAAAGGAAACTTGGGAGTGAAAATAGAGGGGAAAAGCAAGGACTGTTTCAGTAACAGAAGCAGCAGAGAGTTGCAGAAGCAGCAGGTGGGGCAGAGACAGCCCAGGCTGCTCTCTGCACAGGGGTGGCACTGAGCTGCCCGCAGAGCTCAGCCCTGGTGAGAGGCTCCTGCTGCTCATGGCTTGTGCTCCCACTCACCAGGCCTCGCAGAACTTCTTCGACAGGCTGGGTCGGTCCGTGTTCCTCCGGTGCCGGAACCACCTCTCCACCTTCCTCACCGGTAGGTCACACTGTTTGGCTAAAGTGATCAGCTCACCCTGGAAAACCACGAGGCAGCAGAGTTCAGGTTCAGGTTTGAAAGGGCAATATGGGCATCTCGTCTGACCCACCACAGAGCCCAGCTGGAGGCTCCTGGCAAGCCCACATCTGTTCAGGCTAAGGCATGGTGCAGAAAGCTGTCTGTTCTTAAAGACCTCAGATAAGAAAATCTTTCCACTCTCCCCGTAAGCAACTGGTTATTAATGCTAAATACTGTAACTTTACTTTTTTTATGTGAACTCCACCAGTTTCACCTTTCAACCGCTGGTCTCATCTCACAAGAACTCAGTCAAATCACTCCCTCACCCTGTCTTAAGAGTCCAAGCCCCTTAAATCTGTCACTCCAAGAAAGATTTACTGTAGCTTAAATAATTTGTAAGTTCTAGAGCGAACCTGGTCAGGCCTTTCAGCATTCAGATGAGTATCAGCCAATAACCCGACTGATGTGATGAGCAGAGGCAACACCATTCTCCTACTGGCTATTTACCTGTTGTGGTAAACCCGTTAGGGACAATTTTTCCATAGATTACCCACAATCCTGCAATTACCTTGTCCTCAGGCTCTTCTGAGTTTGGCATACGACGTGAAAAAGTTTGTCATGTTTTATATTCCTCCTGGAAGTGTCACCACAGTCTTATTTTTTAAGTAAAAGAGTAGTTTTTTGTGGAATGCGTTTACCTCAATGCTGTCACGTGAGAATGACTTACATAGTCCCAGCATGTTGTACAAAAGCAGCTCCATGATCAATATTCTGATGTACTTCTTGCCACCTTCTCTTCTTGTGGTGGAGATAAATGATTAGGGGGCTGCCACACTGGCAAGTGCTCCTGCAAACCCTCCTTCCCACTGCTGGGGAGAAACGCTGCCTGCGCAACCCAGATGATTGTCTGCGGTTTTATTTTAGCCTCCGTTCTTTTTTCACCTGATACTGAATGTCCTGGGGCTCCACATGCTCCACTGCAGCACAAACCACGCTGAAACAGCGTGTTTGTGCTCGGACAAGCCTTTGGGACCGGGACCTGAGCCCTCTCCTCATACACCCGGGTAAGGGTTAGTGCTATTGCTTCAAGGCTGAGAAAGCCTGCAAAAAGGAGCTGAAAGAAAATCGGCTTCTTTTCCCTACCACATCCAGGGACTGCACTGACACGGTTAAATCCCAATACTCCCTGACTGTTCATGGTCCTGCCCATGCCTTTCTCTCAGCAGCAGCCATCATAACTGTGGATTACCCTGCCAAGGTCTTCAAGATCACTCTTTTTATCTCTCATGGGAAAACTATCCCCCATTCGTGTTTGCAGTTTTCTGACCCCCCTTACGATCTCTGTGATGATGGCCAAGGCTGTAACTGGCTTCCTGAAAGGCCAACCTCACTTCATGGATTGCATAGCAACGGAATGACCCACCCCAGAACTGGGAGCATCAAGCAACCCACAGCTGCTGAGCTGCCAGGACCAGCAACATGGCAGCCGGTTCCAGGCAGCTGTTGTGACAGGGATTTGCCAGTATATGAAAAGACACCATCACAGAACAGCTGGGGTTGGCAGGGACCTCTGCACGTCCACTGGTCCAACCCCTCTGCTCAAACAGAGCTACCTAGAGTGGTTGCCCAGGGCCATGTCCAGGCAGCTTTTGGGTATCCCCAAGGACGGAGATGCCACATCCTCTCTGGGCACCCTGTGCCAGTCCCTGGTCACCCTCTCAGTAAGAAAGCGTTTCCTGATGTTCAGGCAGAGCCTCCTGCATTTCAGTTTGTGTCACGTATAGGGCACATGCAAGAGGGAACAGGAGGTGCCATTATTTCCTTTGGGAGAACAGTTACCTGTCCCTGTAAGTTCAGGATTTAAATTTCTGCCTGCAGAAAGCTGCTGCTGCCAGGCGTTCACAAGCAGAAGGGGACAGCTGATGGCACGTGCAGGATGAGCCCTGTGGCCGGCTGGTCTCAGGTGGCCAGTGCTATAGCGGCTCCTGCTGCTTTGTTGAGCTTCTAGACATGAGTGGCACTACCAGACTTCAGGATTCCACGAGTGATTTTATTCGGCTACAGACCCAAGGGCTAAACCTAGAGGAAAGGACTCACCTCCTTGGGGTTCTTGCAGCGCGTACTGTAGAATGTTTCCAGCACGGGGTTGGGCTGAGCTTTTGGTCTCTGCTTATCTCTCACCCCCAGTTTGCTGCTCAGAGGCAGGGCTATGGCTCTGCAAAAGAAAAGATAAAGGTCCAGCCAAAAACATAGCAGTGATTTCTGATATGGCAGCACTGTTAAAACACGATGCAGCAGATAATGGCCACCTCCCACATTAGGATCTAAGCACCAGTACTATGTCAAGCAGATAAGACAGATAAAAGAACCCAAACTTACAGCCGAAACAGTGGGACTTGGTTCTACTGCCCTGAGATCTGTGCTGCAATACCCAAAATTACACGAGGTTGGGAAACGCTCTGTCCTGCTTTGTCGACTCCTGAATGCACTGTGCTTGGGCGTTTGGGATTACGGCGCGAAGCCCGGGCTTGCCGAGAGCCTCGATAACGATCGCAGGGCTCTGGCTGGCTCGCAGCGATCGCGGAGCGCTGCACTGGAGATAAGGACTGAACGCTGTTCACCGCTCGATCCAGAGTACGTGGCATCCACGTGAACTCAGGGCTTGGCTCGGGATCGAGATGGAGGCTCTGTCAGGTGTGCGGTATTAGCACAGAAGAAATATCCTGCTCAAACAGGAGGCCGCGGGGTCTTTCCTGACCCCTGTTTTTCCTAATGCAGGTCAAACATCGGCTGTAAAATGAGGCCACTGCAACCAGAAACCCGGTCAGCAGGAAGGATGAACACACCAGCTGTGCACCTTCAGCCCTTCACCCACCAAGAGGTACCAAAACTGGGCAGGGAATTGCTGTGCTCACCAGTTCAGCTCCGCCACTACACTCTCCCTCGGCAGCCTCGTCGGTGGGGTGGGGGAGGTCCTGCACGGACACTGCACAGAGAGGAAACCTGGCAAACCAACCTCTAAGGAAAGGGCCCGCATTCGCTGCATTCTCCCTGAATTTCTGGACAACAAGTTGTTCCTTATCAATTGCTGCCTCCTGCACCCTGCCCCTGGCAGGCAGCGAGTCTGTCAGACAGGAGAGCAGACTGCCTGGGACCGCGCTGCTCCCCAGCACCGGGCACGCAGAACCTCTGGGGAGCCTCTTCTCCCTCCTTTGGAGTAACACCTTTCTCCTCAAGGTACTAACAGCTCCCCTGAGCAGCTACTGCGTTATCAGCTGTAACCGGTGTTGAGGCTGGTTACGAGCTGGCGAATACCAGAGGAGAGGAGTGCCGAGACCCACCTGCTCTGCCTGGTCACTCCTCGTGCTGGTCGGCCAGGTCCTCCCATCCGTTACCCTGAACGGTTCAGGCACCGAACAAGATTTCTTCTTCTTTTTTTTCTTTTTTTCTGTTTTTTTACTTTGCAGCACAAAAGCTGCAGAAGCTACTTCACGTTAGAGGTGTTTAAAGACGCCTGACTTCAGAACAGTATATATTTATGACTGAGTATATGGTGTGGTTGCCCGTTTCTTACTTTAACTAACAGGTATCAAAAGCAATTTTATAAACAGACCACCCGCCCACGGAATGTCGTCACTTCCACTGCAGTAAAGATGAACTCAGAACGGTTACACGTTTTGCTCACTCTTGCAACCGCTGATTTCCACCTTTTTTTTTCTACCTTAAGCTCTGCACTAGGTCTTGGCTCTTATATTAAGCAGTTCCTTGAAGTGGGGCTGATCTTTCTCTTTTAAAGGCGAGTCATTTGACGCAAACTCCTCTGAAGAGGACGATGTCGTCAAGTTCTGTTGTTGTTGAAGAACCTCATTGCAGCTTCTTATCAGTCCACATGGGGAACTGAAAGGTTGGAGATTTTCCAGGCACAGCAGAAGGACAGAGGATGTTTCTGGCAGGTGCCAGGGCAGCTGACCCACACGGTTTTTACTGGAAAATTCTATTTTGTTATCCTGACTGATTTTGTGATTTTGATTAATTCCTGTCTTCTCTCTCTTTCCTGCTAGTTTGTTATGATCACGGCGTAAACTCTTCCTCTAACAGAAACAAGCCAGTTGCAGCTGATGAGGACAGGGTGTGATCACCTGAAGTTACAACTACTTTGTTATTGATGTTTTGAGTTCAGTCATGAATTACGGGACCAATCCCACTTTTATGAACATCATTGGGAAATCGAGGCCTGAAATTCTTCCTACGGGACGTTTGTACGTGTGGGATGTAACTCTGACTCAGTTTTCCAAGCACAACCCCAGGAGGATGATGCTTGTACTGATTTCAACACCACAGCCTCATCATCTCACTCGTGGGGATAGTCTCATCACGGCAGTTTATCGCCTCTCTGGAATACAGAAGAAGAAAGTCTGAGGACTAAACTGTACAGCTCTCCATTAGGTGCGGCACGACACGGTCAGCGAGACCATTCGCATCTCCAGCCTTCTGCATGCGTGAGCTCCTCACTTCGCACGGGAGAGTTCACTCAGCGCAATCACCAGAGGACAACCCAACTTGTGCAAAATCTGCGGAAGTTAAAACTAAATGAGTTAATTGTGAAGGAGCCTGAAATGACACTCCCCCACCCTGTAGGAGTGCTGAACGTCTTCTGCCAAGGCTGCAGAGTCAGCGCGAGACATGAGAAACAATTTAACCTTGAGGGGGTGTTGGGTTTTTTCCTCTCCCACAAATGCGTGTGAATCTCTAAGGGTGCCGCTCTGGAAAGATCTTCCAGTGCTACGAAATGCAGAACGAACGATGGCAGCCACTAGAACTTCTTCTTAGAGCTGCACAATCTCTTCAGCCTCACGCGTTCCTCGGGTCGAGGGCTACCCCCGTGCTCCTGGAAGAGTCTCGACCTTTTCTTGCTAACAGAATGCTTCACATCGAGGTTGACCTGCTCCATTTGATCCCAGCTCTCAAGTCACCGTGGTGCCGCTGTCCAGAGGGAGTCCAGCCAGATCAGAGTCTTCACTCAAGTTCTACAGCACAAAAACCTGCCTACGGGACCTAACAGGAAGCTGTTTTCAGATCCTTCCCCAGTATTGACTGACAACAAAAAGTCTGTGCAAAATGTATTTCAGAAAGATACATTTCAAAACAAAACCCTTGAAAAGGGCGTCCTGCTCTACCTGCCGTCTGGCGCTGCGTCCAAGTTCCGGGCAGATCAGCCGTGTCCCTTTAACGTGCTCCACAGGGCTCACGGGCTGTCGCAACCCTCCTAAGCAGAGACCTGACCTTCCTGGCTAAAATCCTCCTCTAGTGCAATTGGGGAACCACCTGGATTCAAATTCACTGACATTGCCTTTCAGTTCTCCAACACCCAAAAATCGCGGGTCAAGTCCAACATCTGGTGACTAAACTGTGTATGTAAACTCTGTTTCTCAACTTCCTGCTCTACTATCCCCTCAAAGCACTTCAGCGTCCCCGTTTTCCCACCCACACCGGCAAGAAACACTTTCTGATAGAAGCTGTGATTCCTTCCCAACCGCAACTCTCCAAGAACTTGATTTTTACAGAAAAGGGTCTCCTAGAACCAGAAGAGAAGGCGACACCCCTGCTTGCAGGCATATGTCCAGAAGAAAGTTCTGCTGAGGTCTAACAGGGACTTAAAACCGGGCCCCCAGTTATGGGTGCAGGAGGTAGCTCCCACTCACAAGCACAATCAGGGAACATCAAAGCAAGGGGAGAGGTTCCCAACTTCTAGGTCCTCTGTGTCCCCCAGCACCTCCTCAGTGTGGTGGCAAAGACGGTGAGCACCGCAGCGGTAACGAGTGTTCTGCTCTCCAGCACTGAATGTCCCATTCTCCCACCTTCCCCAGAGCAAACTGGCTCACCTAAGAGTTGCTTCACCAAAATGTGAGCCGGTTCTCCCCTTCCAGGGCTGCACCACAACCTCCTCAGCTCTCCCAGGCCCCACCCAGCTACCTCACATCCTCTTCCCACAGCCACCATCTAGTCCACAGAATAATTGTTGTTCAAAGGTCGCAGTTCTTCCCAGTTCAGCCAGCAGGTGCCAAGAAGAGGAAAATCCATGCTCAGGGAAGCGGAGTCTTTCCCAGGTGGATCTCCAAAGACGATGGAACCACTGGCCTGAGCACGGTGGCTGATGCAGTTGCTGAAAAAGGGGTTGCAGAAAATCCTCTGGGCTTCTCCTGCCTCTTAGTATCTCCCTGGAGTTCTGATGCAGATAAATGACGTGAACACACCACAGCACTGCCAAAACCTCAGAGCAGGCACCACCAGGAGCACAGAGAATAACAACGCTCTGCACCCGATGGATGGTTGATAAGTCATAGGTGAGGGCAGAAGAAATTGCCAGAGGCCAAGCAAAACCACCAAACCCAAACTTGTACACTAGCTACACACACTCACCGTGACCTGCAGGCCAGGTGTACGAAGTCAAGGCCATCTACATCAGAATGAGAAACACCTCACACGCCCTCTCGGTCTGCCGTTCTCAAGGTTTGTGCAAATTATTTTAAAGAGGGCCAGCGCCACAAGGTAACGGAGCCACAGAGGACCTGATCCACAGCTCCCCTTCCCTAGGGGAAACCTCCAGCATGAGCTGAACATGAAAGAGTAAAGACTGAGAAGGAGAAAATGCCCCGGTGAAGATAAAAGACTGCAGAGAGTTCGGACAAACAAGGATACAGCTCAGAACATTGGCTTGTAATTGGTGTTTGAGGGAAGATGGTGGGATGATTATACGTTTCCTGGACCTGTAAAATGGGCTTGTGATATTATCTTTTCTTATAAAGGTGTGACAAAGAGCTTTTATTAATGAAGTCTCTGAATCAAAATAGCTTTAAAATTAATGAGTAGGACCAGGTCTGTGGAAACACTCCCAGCCGAGGCAACACTTGAGTGGAAAGGAAAAAAAATCTTCTTACCTGGCCATCGGCACCTTAAATCAGATGGAAGAGATACCGAGACTGACTAGGAGCAGTGTGGCAGGAGGCAAGGGAGTAAAGAGTCAGTCACAGCAGCACAGAATCCATGCTGAAAGGGGTCTCTGGAGATCACCCAGCCCACCTCTGCTCTGAAGCAGGGTCACTACAGCAGGCTGGGGAGGGCTGTGGCCAGCTGGGTTTCCAGGATCTCCATGGATGCAGACTCTACTCCCTCTCTGGGGAACCTGGTCCAAGGTTTGACCCCTTTCACTGCAAAAAATAGTGTTTTCTTATGTTCAGATGGAGTGTCACGCATTCCTGTTTGTGCCTCTTGTCCTGTCACTGGGCACCACAGAGGTGAGTTTGGCTCCTTCTTCTTCCTGTCTGGGTCTTGCAGTGGGAAGCCTAGAACTGGGCAGCTCTAGTCAAGGCAGGACATGGCTAATCTCCAACTTCACACTGGAAATGTGTCCAATCATCACATGACAGTGCCTACCTGACTGGGTGCCGTATCCAGCCACCTCTTGCAGATCAGCAAGGGAGAAACCCGAGTTACTTGTGTTTTAATGGTTACCTACAGCACCTCGGTGCCCACGTCAGTAAAAGGTAACTGAGACACGGATGTCCCCAGGGAAGTGCAGAATAAAATCCATGGAATTCCTGGAATGCACACTAAGCACATTGTTTACAAAGAGATCCAGATTCCAACTGTGTGGCATCATAAAATTATTATTGAAAGAATTATTCACACACTTGGTTTTAATAAAAACCTCCAAATTATAGCCAGTGTTCAGAGAGCTCTGATCATTTCAACTCCTACAGGCTTTTCCAAGCTGTCCCTGTATGACAGAGAATCTGGAAAAGAAACACCCTGCCTACAGAGAGGGCTGGGTCCATTTTCTTTTTTCACTCTTTCTAAACTGAATCCAGGACACCACTGCAGGTTTTGACTAACCCACTTCCAAAGGACACCTCTTCAGACAGCAGCGAGGAATGGTGATTTGATTTTTGAATGCAGTGAAAACCACTTTAAAGAGGACTCAAAATCACGGAAGAGGACGTACTCTGCAGCCTTGCCAGGGCTGGCACTCTGGTAAACCACAGCCACCCACCAGCAAACCCGGTTGTGTTCCATACCACACTATTGACTCAACCGCATAAAGCAACGGCACCAGCTCAGGACCTTTATGGGGCTCAGAGTCAAGGAACCGGGCAGCATTTCTAGCTGTACCTTTCCCATAACCCCCACATTTTCTGTGCTGAGGCAGAACGTGCAAAGCACTCACATGGCTCTGGCCAGAAAGAGCCTAGAGCCAGAGAAGCTTCTTGTGCCGACGCTGGCGGATGATATTGCACAGTCTGCAAAAAGCAGCAGAAAAGCAGGTCTGGTAGCAGGAGGAGAAGAGGAGGAGAAACTCTGGCAGCCCTGCACGGAGGGTCTGTAGCAGGTTCAACCCGATGGAAGCAGCTGCAGATGTCTCTACACGGCACTCCTGAGGAGACGACACTCCTGAACCCAGAGCAGCAGCCAGCGAAATGCGCAGGTTCGTGTGGCTGGTCCTGAGGGCAGATGACTCGAGCCCATCTAATGCAACTTCTTCAGGCTCCTCTGTCAGGTGCGATACCCCAGGTCCCATCACCCAAGATAAAGGTGATTTAACTCTATTCGGATAGTCTAAACACGATTTCTGCTGCACTCGCCCCAGAAACAGGAAGAGGACACAAACCAGCGCATCTGTCTTCTACAACACGAGTGTAAACCTCACCTAGGAGCTGCCTGTCCTAAGAAGAGGAAGACACATGGCTGTAATGAGTCCTTAAGGGTAGGGTTTGAGTTCTAGATTCAACACGTTTCTTTAGGCAGCACACAGGGCTGGAAAGAAAGCTGAAGAATGAACCTCAGCAGACTTTAGGACCTGGAGTCCTTGCACACCTCTTCAGTCACACGTTGGCACAGACAGTAAATCTTTTGGACCCAAACTGCCAGCGTTATCCCTAAAAAACCCCGAACAGAACTAAATAACTTACCTTTCAAAGGCGCATCGGATGACGACCAGAAGTAATGCAAAAGGGATACTGAGCAGGAGATCACGAGGCTGAGGGTAACGGATGTCTTCAGACTCTCGCATGTCCTCCCAGGTGATTCCTGGGGGCAGCCAGAACTCGTGCTGCCACAGCCACTCGTAGAGCGAGCGTGCCATCCTGGGAGGAAGGAGACAGAGTGAGCTGAAGGCAAACGCGCACACGGCAAACCTGTCAGCACAAGCCGGGGAAGCAGGGGAAGGATTACACCCTTGCCGAGGCTGCAGCCGGCTGCGGAAGCAGAGGAGGTGTGGAACGTCAGCGCCCGACGAACCGATAACCTGCTGGGTGCTTGGTGACTGCTGACGCCTGGCACAGACCCAGAAAAGGGCTAAAATGGAGTAAAGAGCCTCCAAATTCATTAGTGTCATTCTCAGCAAGATGCCCTGAAAAGTTTAAAGCTTAATCCTGCAGCTTCTCAGGCGTGTGTTCTACAGGACAGACAGGTTGGTATCACGAGGATGCAGCAGGTCTGCTCCAGGGCTGGCTGCCAGCTGAACCTCTGTACCGATAGAGCCCGAGTTTTCAGTCTTCAGTCGTTTGTATTTGTTTCGATTTACACATTTTAATTCCCCAGCACGCACATTGTGTATGTGCATTATAATTAATATTATTCTGAGACTTCACCTTTAAAAAAAAAAAAGAAAAAGGATCCCTATTCTGCTTTATATGACTAAGGAAAGTACTTCCAGGGAAGAACTTCTGTGCTAACTGGTAAGCCAGATCCTTCATGTAATAATTTTAAAGACTGTGCCTGAAGGTGGGATTTACATACGTGATCAGAGAATTTAGCAGCATAAAAAACAGCGGAATGGGTGCAACAAAGGATTCACCAAGAAAAGAGATAATTCTACCTCATACACAACAGAAGCCACATCGGCCTCCAGTCCAGGCTGCTCGTTCTACCCAGCACCACCAAAAGCCCAGCCCCAGCTCTGACCAGGAGTCCATCAGGATCTGCGCAGGCACAGGGGAGGGAAGGGGAAGCGTGGGAATGAGATTCCTGTTGAGATAATCCGAACAGCACACAGGAAACACCATCTTACAAAACAAAGGGAAGAAGCGTATAATTTACGTGTCTGACCTGAGTGTCACAGAGCATCGCAGCCGGGGGAAGCCCAAGCCCAGCCCAACAAATCACAGA
The DNA here is from genome assembly GCA_009769605.1 of Bucorvus abyssinicus. Taxonomy (NCBI): domain Eukaryota; kingdom Metazoa; phylum Chordata; class Aves; order Bucerotiformes; family Bucorvidae; genus Bucorvus; species Bucorvus abyssinicus. The sequence continues at coordinate 11,797,964 of CM020055.1, forward strand.
TGAACCGGACATTTGGATTTGAAGGTACCGTTAATTCACAAGGAGTTTCTTCGTTAGTTAAACTGAAAATGTGCCCTATGCCAGAATTTTGGAGAGTCTGAGGGATGTCGTCTGAATCGTAATGTCTTTTCTTGATTTAGACTTTATTGGTCATCTCAGTGTCTTTTGATGTGACTAAAGAGGGAACAACAGGACCCTGGTCTTCAAACGTGACCCTCCTTTCTCCTGGAGCACACACAGCCAGCTCAGTACAATGACAACTACACACGTAACTGATACCAAGTGGGTGCAAATCTCTGACCATTTAAGATATACAAAGCAGGATTTTCCCCAAAGAAAAAGGAAAACCACCTTACTAAAACTGCATTCTCCTCCTCCCTCTCCTTGCATTCCCTGATTTCAGCGTCTGATACTGAAAGCCACAACAGCAAAATACCTCCTAAAAACCCAAGAGCCTGATGTCCTGCAGAACTGCAACCACAAGAAGTGGCAGAAGGCCAACACCCAACTTCACCAGCACCAGAAAGATCAGGCAGGTCTTTTACCAGCCTTCGGTTTGACCATAATCACAGCGTTTTCTTTCCGGTGCAGCTCTGGGACTCTGGAAGCTGCGCTTTCTCTCCCACTTTCAGACCATTCTCCATTCCTTCTGCTGACTCTCCTTCCAGTGCAACGTCTGGACAAAAATCATTGGCACATAAAATGAAGACAAGCAGGGTTTATAGACTCTTCAAACTCTGTGGTAAGAGCCTGACAAGATGCAGTGGTTTTTGTTGCTGCCAACTCTTGAGTCTCTACAACAGGCTGGGGCCTACAGTGAAACCCAACTTCCTCTGTCGAGACTGTTTTAAGGTGGGAACATCTGCTACCCACCGTGCGTCCGCCGTTCCTCTGGCAGGGCTGCAGGATCCTTCAGCACGTTGCCTTCCCGTCTGGCCTCTGGCAATTCAGCAAAGGCACCCGAAGCTGGGACCATGGGAGAGGGGTGACGGGGCTCGCTGTGCACTGAAAAGCGAGGAGCCAGCTGAACTCACACACTTCACAGAGTCACAGGACCGTTTTGGTTGGAAGAGACTTTGAGATCATCGAGTCCCCCCGTTCCCCCAGCACTGCCAGGTCCCCACTGACCCCTGTCCCTCAGCACCACCTCCACACGGCTGGGAAACCCCTCCAGGGATGGGGACTCCACCACTGCCCTGGGCAGCCTGGGACATGCCTGGACAACCCCAACGGGGAAGAAATTGCTTCTCCTAATTGGTCCAACCTCAACCTCCCCTGGCACAACTGGAAGCCGTTTGGTCTTGTCCTCTCGCTTGTTCCTGGGGAGAAGAGACCGACACAGCCCCTCCTCACTCCAACCTCCTGTCAGGGAGTTGTCAGAGCCAGAAGGTCTCCCCGGAGCCTCCTTTGCTCCAGGCTCAACCCCCCCAAGTCCCTCAGCCGCTCCTCAGCGCATTGTGCTCCAGACCCTGCCCCAGCTTCGTTGTCCTTCTCTGGACCCGCTCCAGCCCCTCAATGTCCTTCTGGGAGGGAGGGTCCCCAAACTGGAAGCAATCTTCCATGCCAGAGAAAGCTTTTCAGAGCACTCAGTAAACATCCATTAACCAGTACAGCTCCATTTGGGTGACACAGACATAAGCCCAGGGGACAGGCTGGCTCAGAGCCTCGGTGAACCATGTTTCCAGGATGTCCCCAAGTCTCCTGCAGACTCTGTGAACACGGGTTTCTGCACAGAACTCTACAATTACAGAGCAGAAAGTGTTTGTATAGAAGCCAACTGTACGGGATGGGCTCAGCCTACGATGAATTCCACGCTGTCACTATGAAGGGTGGTGACAGTGTTCCAGAACAGCTTGTGAACTTCAGATAGGTGCTGGATACCAGTGTAGAAAAGTCAGATAACCCAAGCGAGGCGTCTGAATTACAAAGAGCTTTACAAGGCATGGAAGACACCAACCTTGAAGTGTTGGTAAACTTCCTTTGCTGTTCAAAATCTCAGCTCTAGTCAGGAAAAGCATCAGGACATGAGGAATCCCTGGGAGATCTATAGAGAGGAATTACACTTCCTGCCTCAGCTCGTCAGAAAACATTTCTTGAGTGCGCCGGGGTTACCCCCCAGCACAGACAGAGCCGCGCCAGGGAAAGCTGCTGGAGCAGCCAGCTTTGCAGTGACACAACCATGGGTTCTCCCTCCGGAACTCTATAATCTGGCAGCAACACAGAAAGATGCAACACAGAACGATCCAACACTTGCTTGGCAGAGGACAGCAGCTGTGCCGCGAACCCGGGGCTCCATGGGAAGAGCATATAAAATAAGTTTTCCAATTTGCTTAGGGGGAATAGTGGTAGATTCAAGGTGCTCAGGAGGTAGAGAGCCATTATCTCACCTGCTCTCATGTGCCAACTACCGATAGTTAGGATCACCTTCCTGGAAGATCCCTGTGGCTCTCTTTACACATCGCAACAGAGAGAAAATGGTCCAGTGTCAAGCAACTTATTTACCTTTTGCAATTTGTGCCAGCTCCCAGGTCGAGGCAGCTGGAAAGCTGAAGACAAGGCTGCATCCAAACTGCCCTTTGAGCACCCACAGAAAAGCGTAAGCGGGTCCGTTTCTTTCTCAGAAGTTCTTTATGCCTCACCCAGCACCCTGCGTTATTAGTTATGGCTTTATACAGGACGAATACGAGTGTAGCAGAGTCACAGCCCTCACAAAAATGAAGAGTTCAGCAAGAACAACGGGAAAACCCAAAAAATGTGAAACACTCCTGCACTGACTCCGAAGAGATCAGCAGTGGTGTGTCACGGATAGGGAGCAAAATAGTAAAGGCTGAAAGACACGACAGGATGAAATCTAGAACAGGAGTATCACAGGGAGGACAAGGACACTCAACAGGTAATCCAACAACGCTCCTTTGAGGTGACACAGCTAAAAGGCCTTGAATTGACCGGACTGAGTGCAGCCCAGCAGCCCTCTCTATTTACTTCACTACATCTTGCCCTTCCTGATGATTTTTTTTTTCAAACTTGCTGGTTTTATCTGAATCTGAACAGTTACAAAGGTCTCTGCTGTCGGGCTCCACTGAGCTGCTCCAAGGGGAGCAGAACTTGCTGTGCTGGCCAGAAGAATGAGCGGCTGTATCTGCACGCTGAGGGCAGCGCTGCTGGGCTCCCTGAGCCCTGAGCTGCAGATCAGCAGCTCTGCTGTCCTCAACCCCCTTGAGGACAACCTCACAGACACTGTCACTTCTGAAGCAGAACTGTTTGAAAAGAACCGGGCATCTAGGCAGAAAGGTTACTCCTTGTCTCACCTGGCTCAGCAGGTTTACCCAGAAAACCTCGCTGTTGCTCACGGCTTCAAAGAGTTATTCCACTACTCCACTTGCGTAATCTATTCCCAAGCTAAACATTAAAATACAGGCACATAATTTGCATGTACATTTACATATGAGACTGTAGGACATAAGGGTGGAGCAGAAACAGAGAGACAGAAATGGCTTACAAGCCTTTGTAACTGCCCACTGTAGGAGAAGACCAGGTTCAAGACTGTCGAAGGAACCTGAAGGTGCACAAGTCCTTGATGAGATGCATCCGCAGGTCCTGAGGGAACTGGCGGATGAAGTGGCTATGCCCCTATCCATTGTACTGGAGAAGCTGTGGCAGACTGGTGAGGTTCCCGCTGACTGGAAAAGGGGAAACGTAACACCCATTTTTAAAAAGGGAAAAAAGGAAGAACCGGGGAACTAGAGGCCAGTCAGTCTCACCTCTGTGACCAGTGAGATCATGGAGCGGATCCTCCTGGAAACTATACTGGGGCACATGGAAAATAAGGAGGTGATTGGTGACCGCCAACACGGTTTTGCTAAGGGCAAACTGCCTGAATTCGGTGGCCTTCTACAACAGGGTTACAGTGTTGGTGGATAAGGGAAGAGCAACTGACATCAGCTACCTGGACTTGTGCGAAGCATTTGACGCTGTCCTGCACAACACCCTTGTCTCTAGATTGGAAAGACACAGATTTGATGAATGGACCACTCAGTGGATAAGGAATTGGCTGGACGGTTGAACTCAAAGGCTTGCAGTCTAGTGCTTGATGTCCCAGGGGAGACCAGTGACAAGTGGCATTCCTCAGGGGTTGGTATTGGGACCAACCCTGTTTAACATCTTTGTTGGTGACATGTACAGTGGGATCAAGCGCACTCTCAGCAAGTTTGTCGATGGCACCAAGCTGAGTGGTGTGGTTGACGCACTGGAGGGACAAGATCCACCCAGAGGGACCTGGACGGGCTTGAGAGGTGGGCCCACGTGAACCTCATGAAGTTCAACAAGGCCAAGGGCAAGGTCCTGCACCTTGGTTGGGGCAATCCCAAACATGGACATAGGCTGGGTGACAAGTGGGTTGAGAGCAGCCCTGTGGAGAAGGACTTGGGGTGTTGGTAGCTGAAGAGCTGGACACGAGCCAGCAACGCGCGCTCGCAGCCCAGAAGCCCCCCGTGTGCTGGGCTCATCCCCAGCAGCGTGGGCAGCAGGTGGAGGGAGGGGATCCTGCCCCTCTGCCCCCCTCTGGGGAGACCCCCCTGCAGGGCTGGGTCCAGCTCGGGGCTCCTCAGCCCCACAGAGACATGGAGCTGCTGGAGCGGGGCCAGAGGAGCCCCAGCAATGACCCAAGGGTGGAACCCCTCTGCTGGGAGGAGAGGGGAGAGAGTTGGGGTGTTCAGCCTGGAGCAGAGACAGCTCCAGGGAGACCTTAGTGCGGCCTTTCAGTGTTTCAAGGGGCTGTCTGAAAGCTGGGGAGGGGTTCTTTGTCAGGGAGTGTAGTGATAGGACGAGGGGTAACAGTTTCACACTGAAAGAGGGCAGATTTAGATGAGATATTATGAAGAAATTCATCTCCACGAGGGTGGTGAGACACTGGCCCAGGCTGCCCAGAGAAGCTGTGGATGCCCCATCCCTGGCAGTGTTCAGGGCTAGGTTGGACGGGGCTCTGAGCACCCTGGTCTGGTGGAAGGTGTCGCTGCCCATGGCAGGGGGTAGGAACTAGGTGATCTTTAAAGTCCCTTCCGACCCAAACCATTCAATGAGTCTATGAAACTCACACCTCTGCACACTGTGCTATTCTCGATGACCTCATTCCTCTTACTCTGGCTACCAGAGTCTCGTAATCAAGACCTTCCAGTTCTTGATTACACCCAAGATGGCCCTTTGCCTGCAGGTGAATTATACAGGTTTGTGGGTGGACAATGCCACAGGTACAAACATCTCTGAAGTGGCTCTGGGCCAAGCCGGCTAGGTCTGCCAAGTCTTACTAGCTCAACTGCAGCACCATGCTAACGACGTCGCTGCCAGAACCAGTCCAGGTTTTCCTGCAGAAGACTTCCTGGTACAGCCAGTTTTCCCAGCACTTAATTACCCACCAGCAGCACAGACTTGCCACAGGGGAAATTGTTTGTTAACGTGGAAGCACACCCCCATAAGGATGTGGTTACACTGCTGCTCAACTCAAGTTGCTCTATTTTTTCAAGGGGGCTATGGCTGAAATAATTAAAAGAAAATAAACCTTCTTGAATGCTGGAGACCAACACGGAGGGGTCTGTCCTCCCTTTCTGAGCAGCAGCTGGGGTCAAGAAACGGAGTCCTCTGCCCATGTATAAAGGTTCCCTGTTATTTCACATGGAAGAGCCGTTGTCTCCTAGTCCTACACTGGTCCATATGCCCTGAATTTGGGTTACAACTGCATATTACACATGCGAACCTTTAACTAATTTTGCTAATTATTCAAGAATTCCAGGGGCAAATTCTCTCCTGACAGCTCTGCTAGGCAGTTCCTTACCGATCTGATACTCCCCACAACCCCGATGTCTTCATCTAAGGCTGTTTCAGCTACCCAAGAGAAGTCACGAGTTCAGACATGAAGTTTCTCCACCTCCCTAATGCAGAAATAAATTATTTTAACCCAATTCAGTTCAATGTAGCACAGGCTTTGAACACCCATATTATATTTAATCTCTTAGTCTCTGGGGGTGGGGGTGGGGGGTGTTGTCTTTTTTGGTTTTTGTTGTTGTTAGTTTGTAAAAACCTCACACTAAAGATCACAATTAGTTGGTGGGATCAGTGTTTCTTTCTGTATTTCTTCTGACATTTTCCACACATTTTCTAACACAGATCACGTATTGTCACTAAAGGTTCAGTAAAATCTAGATAAAAAAATCTTTGCTCCACATTTCTTAATGACATGTACCACTATTTGCAGCGTGCCGAGACGAAGGTCAGCCGGTTCCAGTGTCCTGCCTGATGGGAATACTTCGACCTTTTCAGATTTCACCTCGGCTTTGCTATGCTCATTTCCTTCTCACCCGTGTCAGCGATCCTGGGGTCCCGCCTCCTTTCTGACACTGCCTTATCTGTAACAACATTTCCTTCCCTTGAGATCCCTCTCATTCCCTACCCCTCTGTGGGGTCTTCACCGTTTTAAGGCTTTTCTTATCACCGAGTGAACTTAACCATGGATGGAGAGTGTCCAGGGGAATCAGCTGGAATTTATCAATTAACAAAACGTCTCTCGGAGAATTTCCTGCCATGGCAAAATAAAACAAAACAAAGAAGTAAAAAGCTTTCTTTCTAATTCCAGTCCATGACCCACCTATGGACCTTCACTCTCTTGGCATGGCTTCTCCTCACTCTCTTTGTCAAAGCAACCTTCCTTCGAAACGCACCACCCGCAACATCTCCACTTCTTTGAACTTTGAACCACAGGGACAGATTCTGGTATGAATACTGGGTACGAATCTCTTTTTATCTGCAGCTAATTCTGCTTTATTTCTCCTCTGTTCCCCAGCTCTCTCACCAATCTCTCTTGTGCTTCTGAATGCTCTTGTCTTTCTCTGAAAACCACAACTCCTGGCAGAATCTCTCCTTCGGTTTTGCATGTTTTTTCAACTCTGACTAGTCATGAAAGAACAAAACCACAATCTCCTTCCCTCTGTAATCACCAACACTATGTTCTCAGTCTCGCTTTCCTCTTCCACACTTTGTTCTTCACTTCCTCTTTCTTGGAAACTGGCTGAAATTTTGAAATGATCTGTGTAGCCTTGCTTCTCCACCAATGACCAGATACCCTCAACTTCCCAGCTCACTTAGATCTATCAGCTCACATTTCCTATCAAATTATCTCATGTCTGCTGCCCACCCAAGAATAAATTAATTTTGCAATTCTTCAACTTTTTCAAGGAGCTTTTCACTATTCATTTACTTCCACTACTAGTCCAACAGAAGCTCGATTCTTCGCTCCGAACTTTCAAAGCAGAAATACGAAATTCACCTCCACAACCCCCTGATTAAGAACACAGCTCTTTGCAGAGAGAGAGCTGGGTTGCTCTGCCTTGCGTCCTGGACTTCCCAGCTTTCCCCCAACATTAACCCTATCTCAAACCCTGGGGCAACTTGGTCACGTGCTGCTCTCTTCAAAGGCAACAACTTTCCTCTTTTGGGAGACCTCTGTCCCAGAAAAAGCATAAAATGCCCAAACAAACAGTAGAAGCTGCAAATAAAAGTCCGTCAAGCAGACGAACTTGCTTACCTAGATCTCCAGGGAACATCTTCCTCACCCAGCATAAGTTACTTACTAACTTCCATACCTTGTGCTCTACTTGGCAGCTCCTTCACTGCTAAGCTGCTCTGTCTGCAAGAGTTTCGCTCCCGAGCAGACTGCCAGGACCGACGGCACAACTTCAGGCTGGTGCCACTCATCCCCATCAAAGGCAAATCAGACGGTGCTTCCCGCTCGATCATCCCTCACTGAGGGTGTGAGTGCAACTCCATGGGTTTGCTCAGTGAAAACCAAGTACAGGTTTAACCAGTTAAAAATAAGGCCAGAAAAGGCACTCAGTACCTCCAGCCTCACCACTTCTTCGGTCAGGAGGTACTCAGAGCAGTGGGCCCAAATTTTTCTTAGCATTCCTCTTGCTGCCCATGTACGTACAGAAGCCCTTCACATCCCTCACTCCAGCTGAGCTTTGGCTTTCCTCTCTCCATTCTTGCACGCTCAGGCAACACCTCTATAACCCTGCTGGCCACCCACCCCCACTTCTACCTTCCTGATACTTCCCTTCTGTGATTGAGCTCAGTTAACAGTTCGATGTCCATCCCTGCTGGCCTGCCACTGTTTTTGTTTGCCTTCCTGCATGTTGAGAGGGACTACACTCGTGCTTGGAGGAGGCTGTCTGGGAAGATCAACTAGCAGCCTGCCAGGACAGTCTCCCATGAGATCCCGCCAAGCAGATCCAAGCCAAAACCCACCCTCCTCAAATTTAAGAGAAACCCAGCAACTGACATACCCATTTTGAAACAACACGGTCTCTGCCATATCCCTCCTCCAAGCACCTGGAGGTGCTTCCCTACCAGGGCTGAAGAACCCTGGGTTGAACTGCAGCACCCATTGTCAAACTAGTCTCAAAAACAAAGCGCTGTGTTAAGTTACCGGTGTAAAAAGCAAGAGAGACAAAAGCTGAAGACCTTTGCGAGCTCTGTCTGGCACTTACCCCATGGCTGCATTGTTAAATGAAGTCACATTCCTTTATCACTTCCAGGGCAGGGTGAGGTAACAAAAAGCTTGCTGTGCTGACACTTGGGAACAATCAGTATCCTGCCACTGAACACTAACTCTACAAACAAAGAATCTCAACAAAAAAGCGCTGGAGACCACATGCTGGTTGTTTTGTTAAGGCTCAAGAACAGCGTGTTCTACCACCACCCTGTAAAAAACTACAGACCAAACTTCACCTTAGCAAGAACATCAGATACGACTGGTGTCCTCGTAAGGCAACCGAGGCCCCCAAAGTGCCAGCTAGAACATCTCCACAAAATACATAGACACGTATTCCCAGATCTGCGCGTGTTTCTTGAGAGAGGACAAATGTAAAATGCAAGAAGGAGGCACCTATAAAATCCAAACGAGCTACTCGGCAATTTCTTGGGGTTTTTCCCTTCATTCTTTCTTCTAACGCCTGTTACTTCCTCCAGTCTCACTGGCTGACATCACTTGATAGCACTGAGGAACAAAGTCAAGTCACTGGCCTCAGGCCACAGTGAGGTAAGAATTCAGGCTGGAAGATCACACAAGGAAACCAGGAGGGAGCTTACTTCCACCTGAACTGCTCAGCTCTCCTTGCCCTGAATTCATCGGCACCAAACGAAGGAAGAGTCAGGCAGTCTTCGTGAGACCTTCTCCTTCAAACAGAGTTAAGAGACAGTAAACACCACCAAAAAGCTCTCTAAGAAATGCAGTTTATCCCCCAAAGGCTGCACCAACAGGCAGCTTGTACACCAACAGAAGCATTTCACAGATTTTGGAAGGCGAAAGGGACAAAACGGAATCACATGCAGTAAGAATACACCGGACAAGGCTTGAAACCTTACACATGAGCAGCAGTAACTTTGTGAGATCCTCAAAACTCTTCCAAAGGCAAGTTCTGGCATTACAACGAGGTCCTGTGCACGGAGGTTCAGATGCTGGAGAAACAGAAAATATTTGCCCAGACCTTTCGATACGATATGTACCCCTTTTCTACTGAAATTTTCCAACTGGTTACCACTACCCCGATACTCCACAATCACAGATCAGGTCCCCAAAAAGTTAATTCTAACTTAAAGATTGGGAAAAATAGAAAGCCAGTAGTAGGTTCAAGTTCCCAAGGCGGACTCAAGTCACATTACACCACTGCACAGCTCGCAGCAAAGCCTCTCTCAGAAGCTCATGGGACAGCACAACGCTTGTCCAGCGCATCACCTGATCCTGCAGCCCTTTCAAAGCATAAACACTCCTGAACAGCCGCACGGTTCCAGTCTGATGGCCTTCTCTAACCTGTCCTCTGAGAATCACCCTTGGCAAACCCTTCTGTGCCCTTCCAGGGAGCTCTTCCTCTACCGCCCTTCACCTCTGGCCACACGCTTAATTCTGTGGTTTGTAGTAGCCCTCAGAAGCTCCTCACTCCCAGTTCCATCCAGAGCTCCTACTTCCCTGCAGACCAAAGCTTCATCACTGCTCCTCAGTTGAACAGTCAACCCTCACAGTGAATAGAGCACGTGTTTGGTAATTCATCCCACCAGCAACCACGAGCATTCAGCTGAGAGAAACTCCTGAGCTGCTGATCTCTGGTCACAATGAGAGAATCAGTTGTGATAAAAGACAAAGGGACAGAGGTGTGTGACTTCTCTGCCACAGATCTAGCAAAGATAAAACATCAAAGTGGAATCGGTTCATCTTGAAGGCCAACACGGATTAGAAAAGCACTAAATTCATCAGTCGGGATGAATTTGTTTGCGTGACGTTGAGGAAGGCATCCCACGTTACAACCTCGCACACCTACGAGAGGCAAAGCACGACTTTTCACACAATCCTCGCTCTCCTCCCTGGTGCAGGAATCACACAGGCTTTAATTACTCCCTATGAGCTGGCTTTGAATTTCAGTATCAACAGTTCCATCAGCTTCCCAAGCAGTTTCCCAGGCATTTGTTCTCACCAACTCCCCAGGGCTGTTCCAAAGCTTACAGAAAAAACAAAGAAATTTCATTAGCCTAAAATTAAGATTTTTTTCTTATGCCTCTAAAACTAGCACGTGTTCTCATTTTTTTTGCATTTCAAAACACAAAACTTGAAACCTTATCTGAGAACAGCATCTACATTCCCAACATTACAGCAAGAGACATTAAAAACATTGAGAAAGAAACAGCAGCTGATAGGAAGATTTCCCTTTCTCCATGATGAAAAGAACCGTGACTCACTTTTCACAATCGTTACTGCTTAATGAGTCATGACTAATCTATCGTAGGATGGTTATTCAACGAAAAATGTGAATATGAATTATTCTTGATGAGCTCAGAGAACTTGTAAGCCCTGTGATATGGACAGCTCACGCAGCAGAGCGAAACCCTCGAGTTCTTCCGACAGGCACTGTCCTCTGTTCTCTGCTGCAACAGCGGCCAACGTCAGAGAACTGTCTCCAGCTTTACCTCTGACCTAAACAACTCATCACGGGGCAGGGTATTATTTGTCATTTTGCTGAAGGCTGCAGCCACACCGGGTTATTTATCCAGCAATTCTGGCGTTACGGGATGGTTTCGGAATCGGACGTACAATGGGACCATTTTAAGGAGCGATCGTGCCGAACGCAGCCCGAGCTGCTCAGCCTACGTGGTCTCCTTAGTCTTCTCTTTATTGACACTCCTTAAGCTGCGCATTCCGCCTCCTGCTCTGCGCGTGAGAGGTCCCTGCGGTAAGCTACAGGGGTAACAGCTCAAACACCGCGTCTATCCCGCGCTGGGCCAATCTCTCTGTGACACACACAGTGACTTGTCTCCGCTGCAGCCAGTTGTTCTGCCCGGCCCCAGCTGGGACCATCACCTCGCAGAGGGGGAACGCGCCAGCCCTGAGCCACAGCCACAGTCACTCGGACCCCCCTGCACAAAGCCAGCGCCTCTGGCTCTCGCAGCCCAGCCCGGATTCACATTGGCTGAGCTCAGGGTTTATTTTTAAAACACAGATACGAAGGGTCACTTTCTCCTTGCTTCAACTCACCACAAATAACCTGACAAGAAAAACCACACACACATTATTATTTTGGGAATTCTGCCTTCATGCTTTTCCTTTGGCATCACCTCTCAACAGATTCCTCTGATCTTTTCTGTGAAAGCATTAAACACAAGCTCTGATGCACCATCTTTCGGATCCTCCACAAGGAGGTTATGGCTCAGATGGGCATGAAGAAAGACAGAAGAACAATAAGGAAGCGGTTGCCCCAAAAGCTCTGAGCACACCCCAGAGGTAAAAATAACACTGTTTATTAAAAACCAAACCGAAACCCGAGCACAGCCTGGAATTTACCTCTTTCAAGATTTTTTTTTTTTGCTTTATCTACTTTGATTCAGAGCCTCCACACTTGCTGGGTTGGAAGGTGTATGCCAGACCCACGACTGCGGCCGTCTGTGCAGCAACCTCACAAAGCAAAATATCTGAAGAATTTCCTGGTTTTTGGAACTGACTTTTAAAACAAAGAAACTCATTGTTATCCAAACCAGCTTAGGTAAAAGCTGAATCAGTCTTGAAGTTAATGGAATTACTGCAGCTGGTCCCCTTTGAGCGTATTTCCTCTTTTTTCAGACGGAAGCTACTCATAAATTGATGAAAACTAAAGCACGTTAGAAAAAGGACTGGGGAACGTGCACTGGATTCTTGTCATTGCTGTGTAATTACGGACAAACACGCTGAGGTGTCCTCCTCGGCACACACGAACACACCACAAAAACTACCTGCAGCAGAACAAACTGCCTTTGGTGGCGTTTCCAACCTGGGAAAACGACATTTGATTGCTCTTTACTTAAGAACCACTTGTCATGGTTCTCACGGTCAACCAAGAATGCCGGTGGAACTAAATATTAAACCTTTGATAGAGACACAGTGAAGGTTAAGAAAGGCATGCGATAGAGATCCCCAATAAAATGAAGCCTTTATCTGAAAGAGGAGGGTGGTCAAGGACATGGGGTGAGGATTTCAGCAATCTGTGGAGAACAGGTCAGTGTGCGAGACCAGGACCACCACCAAGTCCCTTCAGGACTGCGCAGGAGGACCGAAGCGAGTCGCTGTCTTACTCTGATGATCACACACCAGTCTGGGCTGGGTAACAGCTCCTGGAACTATCTCCCCAATACAACGGAACAAGACCCAGCACTGTGTGCTGGGGCTTCGTACCCCGCTGCAGTCCAGCTCCTGTCGTTTCTGGATCAGACACAGCCAGGTCTGGAGACCCTGTCAGCTGGAGCTTTTACCTCACAACCCGCAGTGCGTTGCAAGAAAACGGTGGTATAAATCCTAAACCTGTGCCATATCACTGAAGTGTTCAATTACTCTATTAACTAGAATAAGGACAATTAGTTTTACTAGTAGGAAACAATTACATGGTTTTTGCTTTCTAAAGATAAGCCTATTTTTAAATAAGTTCTTGTATCAGATAAAGACTCTTGGCTTCCCCTCTCCCTTCGGGTGAAAGCACAGGTTTTCTCTACAGGCAAGCAATCGGGAACAGACGTTAGAAATACCATCAGAAGATAAACCACAGAGCACGACAAGCCATCCTGACCTGGGAAATCTTACTACGCTCTTGTACTTATCAACAGCTACAGGTTCCAAACCACACTCCCCTCTGTACGCTGGGTTTTAGAGTGTACTCGTCACGCCACAGCAATGGACGGATACATCCTAAGAGTCCAAATTATAAAAAATGAGATCTGGCAGACACAGACTCAGTTTTCAGCCTTTCAGAGCACAGGTACATGTTAGTTACAGCTCACAGCACAGAACATCGAGATGGACTATTTGTTTTGGCTCAAGGATGGCAGCCCTCTGAGATCCTGCACTCTCCTTTCTGGGAAGTTTGCTTTCACCTGAACAAAGGCAAAGACTGGAGCACAGCGAGGGGAGCGACAGATGTGTTTTGTTTAAGATTACATCGGCAGATGGAGAGATCTGCTACAGTCCTTACAGTGAAACTGCTGCTCTTTCCAGCGTGAAGAGATTCCCTGGCTGATACTGGTTCCATCTAGCTCAGAGCCAGTGTAAACCAATGCTGCCATGACAGATCAGACCCCGCCTCCACCGTTCCTGACCAGCGCTCCCACTTCATTCCTGCCCAGCACACCCACTTCACTGCCACCACCTCCCCGCACTCACTATGAGAACTTGTGAAGCTTCACGGGCTGAAACAAAAGATTTGGGTTAGAACTTAAAACATTTTTTCTTTTTACACAGTCTGATTCACTACCTGGTTTCACAATTGTGCGTGCAGGCTCAACAGAAGGTTTAAGAGAAACAGGCAGGCAAAGGTGTTTCTTCTTCCCTCTACAGAAACACAGCTCCAGCTGATCAAACTGCACTGCTGCAGAAACGTCCAACTGCTAAACCGTCCCTGGGAAGAGCTGCACTCATGTCATCAAGTCCTTACTGGCCTCTGCAAAAGGAACCTGAAAGAAAAAACCAAAACACAAAATTAAAACTAAATGTATTCTATAGGCAGCCCAAAGCAATTCCTGAGCGTAGGTATCCTGCAGGGACCCTCAGCACCACATCACACTAAACACCCTGCGCCTGTCTTTCCCCCCTGCTTCTCTTGGGGGTAAGAATCTCATAAAACTTTCCCCTGCTCATCTTAGACCTGAACAAGTAGAGTAGGACAATGAGGTTGTCCCTGAGGAACAATTTCCTCCCCGTTGGGGTTGTGCAGGGCTGTCCCAGGCTGCCCAGGGCAGTGGTGGAGTCCCCATCCCTGGAGGGGTTTCCCAGCCGTGTGGAGGTGGTGCTGAGGGACAGGGGTCAGTGGGGACCCAGCAGTGCTGGGGGAACAGGGGGACTTGATGATGCTCAAGTCTTCTCAAACCTAAACGACTATGTGACTTTGTGACCTTGGAAGAAAATGAGGCGAAGCTCAGAGCTGTGCCTAGATGGTGGCTGTGGCCTTACCTCGGGCAGCTCTCCTGACTAAACGCGCCTTTTCTAAGCACAAATAACTGGTGTGCAGTTTGATTTTTGAGTTTCAAGCCCTTACACGCTGCTTCATAGAATCAGAGAATGCTACAATGACCTACAGAGCCTTTCAGTTCCTTCCCTGGCCTGTGAAGCGCTGTTCGCTGCTGGGAACATTCCAGAAAAGAAAAATCTGTCTATTAACCCAAAAGCCATTTCCCCCCTAAAAGCTCTGCAGAGAAGAGTTGAGAATATTGGAGGAGCTGGTGCTATAATACAGCACGAACACTAAGAGAAACAGTATTTATTTTCTTGATCTGTATCTCAAAGGACAGAAAGCACCTTGAATTCTGGGTTCAGTTTGGGCCCCTCACCCCAAGAAGGACACTGAGGGGCTGGAGCGTGTCCAGAGAAGGGCAATGAAGCTGGGGCAGGGTCTGACACCTTTTTGCTTCTCGAGCCCTCTTGGGATCCTGAACATAACCAAAGTGCCTCATCAGCTGCCTCTCAGAAAAGTTCTCAACCGCAGGAATGGCTGATGTGGCTGTTTCTGGGTTTACGGGATGCTGCCAGGTCTATAAAAAATTGGCTGTTGTGATATTGCCTCTTCAGAGCTCTGCTCTCCACAGAGCAGATGCCATTGAAGCTCTGCACTCAAAAGGATGACAGAAAACCATACGCAGCCTTCAAAACCACAATAAAAATGCTGATGGCCTCGTGGAGAGAAGAAAAGGAACTCCCTCAAGTGGAGAAGTTTTAAAACGAAGCCCTCATTAGCTCTACTTCTGCCAAAACCGTGCACGCTAGGAAACGGAACTGTTCAGTCTGTGGTGATGTCCACACAGCTCCGAGCTCACCTCAGTGTCCCCAGGCGCACCTGGGAGGTACCAGCAGGTCGCTTGGACATCCCTAAGCGCCACCGTTCGTTTCTCTTTCTTGGCAGAGCATCCCTAGACACTGCCTAAGAGCAGGGGTACAGGGCACCACCTCAGAAGAGACATTTTGATTTTGGAGGACAAACAGCCCCCGTCCGTCCTCTCAAATTTCATATGGCTGTCGAGCTGGCAGCAGGAACCTGCTCTTTGCTACCCGTGGAGAGAGAAGCCGAGTCTCCCCGAATTACCTGTGGGACAGACTGCAAAAATCCCCCCAGCTTCTGCGGATGTAGGTGGGCTGGAACAGAAGGACAATGTAATCATCAGTTTTCATTGCAGGAGTTTGCTCTCCTGGAAGCAGCTATCAGGCTGAGAGATCTCACCTCTCTGTTTCATCTCCTTAATGTAACTCAAACACAAGACAGGAATTAGATTAAGAAAATGAATATTTTACATGACTGTCGCCGGTTTGTCCCAGCTAACAGCCCTGAACAGGTATTCCTCACTCAGCAGCGTGGATTCTCGGTAAAAAGCACTTTTGGCTCAACATCAGATGCACTTTTGAATTTTGCCAGCGTCTTTGCTGCTCTGAGCACAAGCATCTCACCAAGTCCTTATCTTCCAACACGCAGCCTTAGGATAATGACATAAAAGCTCTTCTTCCTTTTTTTTAAACAGAAAGGGTGAGAAAGCTCCTCTCCCGCCTACTTTGATAACCCTGAGCGAAGCTCCATCACTCACCAGCTGCCTCACACCTCGCGACCAGTTATTCCTGTTGGCCAAAGGAGATTCTGGCTCCTTCGCAGGACAACATCCCCCGTCCGTCCTCTCAAACACACCTTCCACCTGACTTGTGCAAATTGTACCGCACAAAACTCCACATCACACTTCCAAAACACGGAATTACCTTTAGATGCTGCTAAACGATGTCGATACATAAACAAGTGGTTTCCAACCTGGATTGCTAGAATTCAGATGTCGGACTGCATCAGCACCGCTATCTCCCCTGGAAACACGCTCCGATACCTGACTTCAGTGTTACTGCCTAAACCCCACCATCCCGTCCGGCTTTAAACAATTCCACAAGTGCAATTCACCACCAAGCATTTGGTTTGGGGTTTTTTTGGCAACTTTAATCTAAGGTGATTTTTTTGTGTGTGTCCTTTTACTACTTGAATTTTGACCCCTACGTAAATCTTCTTATAATTAATCATAATCACAAGGCTATTCTTTCAGCCTCGTGGCCAGCTTTGCCACTCTTCTCTCAGGGAACAGTTTTCACCGCCAGCAAGAAGATCTCCCCCACTTCCATCGCTTTTCAGGCCAAGGGCTGAGGGGAGCCCCGGGACTCGGCAGGACAGACCAGCTGCAGCCCTTCCCCACCCAAGAGCTCAAGAAACCAGCCCTGTATTCCTGTAACGCCTCAATACGACCCGGCTGCGCTGGAAACTCCTCCGAGAGCTGCGGGGAGGGTGTTTCTCCTCCGCCCGGCCGCCGCAGCCAGCAGGAGCCCAGCCGGCCCCTGCCCCACGCCGCCGGGCGCCCCTCGGCGGGCGGGAGCCGGGTCCCCGCAGCTCCTCCCCCAGAACACGGCTCCCCCGGGGCGGCACCGGCGTGAGGAGCCGGTTCCCCAAAGTCCCGTTCGCCCCGCGGTTCCCGCAGGCCGAGCGGGAGCCCCTCGGCAGCGCTCGCAGCTCCGGCCCCGCCGCCCCCTCCCGCCTCGGGCCCCGCCGCCTCCCCGTCGCCCGCCGTCCCCTCAGGCAGCGCCCACCGACCCGCCGCCGGCCCCACCAGCTCCCGCCGTTACGTGACGCGCGGCCGCTCACCTCCAGCCTCCCCCGCCGCGGCCGCACCGACCCAGTCTCCGCGGAGACCGACGCCGCGTCCGGCCGCTGCGCGCCCCGGGCGGAGCGAGGGGGAGGCGGCGGCCGCAGCGGGGCCGGCCCGGCCCGGGCGCTGCTCTGCTCCTCCCCTCTCCGCCCCCAGCCCCGGCCGCCGCTTTCCCGCCCAGGGGCCCCCGGCCTCAGGGCGGCCGCTGCGGGGCGGGAGAGGCCTGAGGTGAGGCCGTGCGGCCCCCCGGGGCGGGCTCCCTCGGGCGGGAGCGCTGCGATGGGCAGCGGGGCAGCCGGAGCCCCCTGGGGACGGGGCTGGGGGGCCGGTGAGCCGGGAGCGCTTCACCCCGAGCCGTGCCGGGAGCGACGCGCCGGCCGTGTCTGTGCGGGTGCCCGGCGGGCGCAGCGGCCGCGGGAGGAGCGGGGCCGCAGGGGACGGCCGCGCTAGGGCACGGCTGAGGTGACACGGGCGGCACGGCAGCCCTGATGCGGGCGGAGTCCCGCAGAACAGCGGCACCAAAGCCCCGGTGTTGTGTCCCGTCGCCCCGAGGCAGCGCTGCCGCGTGCGCGGCGCCATTCCCACCGCCGAGGTGCGAAGGAAGAGCAGTGAACCCTCTAGATGCACCTGTCGAGAGCCGGGATAGGAAGGTGAAGGTGACTGTTGGTGAGCCCCTCGCTCCTCGTGGAGGAGATGGAGGGGACAAGCCTTCAGCCATCTGCCCCGACCCGCCGGCCTAGCTCCGTCCTGCAGCCTTCCCCCTGTACCGCCATCACCCTCCGAAAGCCTTTTACAACCAAACTGCCTGGGCCGTGGCCAAGGAGCTGCTCCGGCGCTCACGTGCAAACACTTTGAAATACCTGCCTGAACCATTCTGTTCCAAAATCAAACACCGGCCATCGAGCAGGACGTACCGCAGCCCGTCAGCCTGCAGTGGATGGAGCCAGAACCTATTTCTGCAGTTCCATGTTTCATCTTCTGCCGGCAATGAACGTGTTTACTTTGACCGAGTGTTTTCTTCACAAATGAAGGAAAAAAGCCGGGGGAAAGGGGGTCCTATAGCAAAATGCAGCTACTTTTTCTAAGGAAACCCAGTG
Source organism: Bucorvus abyssinicus (assembly GCA_009769605.1). Lineage (NCBI taxonomy): Eukaryota > Metazoa > Chordata > Aves > Bucerotiformes > Bucorvidae > Bucorvus > Bucorvus abyssinicus. Next base: position 11,816,272 of record CM020055.1, read on the forward strand.
GTTAAAATACTGTATATTATTTCAGTCAAAACAAAGAGGAAGAGCTCCACGGCCCCCGACTCTGGAATCACTGTGGTCCAGCTGTGTAGAATTTAAGGCCAAAAAAAAAAAAAAAAAACCCACATCCTTAAGATGATCTATTCTGTCCTCCTGTGTTACAGCGGCCAAAAAAAAATTCCACCCCGTCATCCTCGCTCTCCAGCCCTGGGAGCGCAGATCGTGTGTACTGTTATTGTTTGCCGGCGAGTGCTAATGCATTCTTGGAGCACTTAAGACTCTTTTCTCATCTTACTAAAATGCTGCCCATCAGCTCTTTATTTCCAGACTTTTCTCAGGCTGCACCAGCCCGGCTGGGAGGCGCATGGTTATAAATACCTCTGCAGGTAGAAATGTCAACCATTTCCAAACAAATGAGGTGACTCCTTATCGTTTTCCCCCTTACACATTTTTAGTCCACGCTAAAGATCGCAACGACCGATGGCTTGAAAACAGCTTCTGCTCCAGCGGCCGCGAACAGATCAGTATCGGGGCGAACGTATCGGGGAATCGGTTTTGTGTGGGAGTTGGAGCCGCGTCGGGGATCTCTGGCTGTATCGCAGCCCCTTGGGGGTCCCCAGTGCTCCCAGCTGCAGATCAAGGTGCAGGAGCTCGTTGTGTGGCATCGCTGAAACCGGCTTGAAACAGTGCTCGACCTGCAGCGTCTGTATTTACAAACCAGCTCTCCTGGGGCTGATCCAAAGCCCACTGACGTCAGCCAGAAGCTCCCACTGACTTCTAGGCCTTCCAGGAGCAACAATCTGCTCATTTCAGTATGTGCAGAGGCTGAAACAAAACCCTCTGAGAGCGCTGGGGCAAAGGAAGGGGCTGTGTTCAGGGTGTTATTTGGCTTTTTTCCCCTTGAGCTGTGGCTCTCAGTTCCGGAGGTATCATACGAGTCCTGCCTCTCAGGAGGAGCACCCTCTGGGGCATCACCAGAGGGTCACCAGCACGCGGACCCATAGCGTGGTCACAGCCCAGCACAAACCCGCGAGGCTCCACACAGCAAAGCAGCTCAGAACACGAAGCCCTGGTGAGGAGCCCTGACCTGGTGCAGGGGGATATGACCCGTGCGTGCCTCATCGGTTGTGTAAATCATGAATTCCGAACCATGACACCGCCTTCGCTCCCACTGCCCAGTGTGCTTCCGCGAAGCCGTAAAAGGTACCAGTCTTTTGGGGATATGTACCTCGAGATATCCAAAGGGGTCTGAAACACCAAGATGGATGCACGGTCTCTAAATATGAGGCTTCTTCAAGCTGTTTCATGAAATAATTAGGATCCGAGGTACTTAAATTCACGTATTTTCGAACATAGGCTGCGGAACCCCTGACAGGTTAGCAGTTACGTTACAATACGAGTAAGAAAAGCAGCGGTTTTTAAATGGGATGATTTATCCACCAGCTGTCCACTGTGAGCAGGATGGCGTTGTGTTCAGATGTCAAACAAGTCCTCTAGTCTCTAGAAGAGCCACCCTCTGAAGCCGCCTTCATCAGACTTCCAAAGTCCAGACAAAGCTCTGACTGGACCCGATGGCGGGTCTGGCTGCCACCTCGCTGGTGCGATGCTGGGCTCTACTGGAAAACCTGAAGTGACAGCACCCTCGTGTGGAAATCCAGGTCCCTGCACACCCAACCTTGGTACGAACTGTCCATCAGTGAACGCTGATGAGCGTTGAGCTGGGTGTGCGCCAGGGTGGGTGATGGCGAGGTGGGTGCTCAGGTGTGATGTGGCACACAGTGCTGGACGGAGCTGCTCGGTCTGCAGACTGGTCCCACCAACAAATCTCACTTGTTGTAGGGTGGAAAATAGTTGGATTCTTATATTAAGTGACTCCGAGTCGTGACTCTCTCATTAGTCCTCATCCTACCATCTTCTTCATGCACCTCGCAATCCTAAGGATCCCAAAGCCATTATAATTCAAGACCAGGACACAGCGTGACCATGGGCTTAGTTCATCCCCTCCTGAAATAGAACCTGTCCATGAGGAAAGGAGGAGGCTCTCTCCAGTAGATCCCAGGAGAGGATGCTGGGTGACAGTGTCTAACGGGAACTGCACAGATCATTCAGGGAAGAGCATGCAATTATTTACAGCCAAAGGCTGACTAGATGCTGTTGCTAACACGACTGTCCCTTTGACTGCGCCTTTCCGATCATCACTTTGTCTCTTTGTCAAGGCAGAGTAACGTGGGTATGTGGAAGACGTCACCAGTAGCAGACAAACCCAGAAATCTACTGTCCTGTAGATTGTGGTTGGGCATGTGGCTACAGGCAGGCAATGAGGGTGACGGTGGATAGCTACCATGGCTAACGCTTCATGTATGCTTGTCGAGAAGAGGCCCAGCCTTTACTAACTGCTCCAAACCCCTCTTTTCCTAGAAATGCTCTCGTTCTAAATTGGTGACATTCCGCATGCCAACACTCCCAACCCGAACAGGCTGAGGGGTCTTAAAGCCTTTATGTCATCAGCTAAGCGTAGTCATTCAAAGCCAGTTCTCACGTGTCTTCACAGAAAGCAGATACCGCTGTGCCAAGTCTGCTGGCCACCCCTTCCTTAGAGACGATGAATTCCAGCTCCACCCGGGTGCCTCCACGTCTGCTGGGACAGTTCGCTGTGCTGTCCTGCACTAGAAGCACTGACTTATATATAGCACCTGTGGCAGTTACATGGAAAAATCTTTGCTTCAGCAGCTCATACCTAGATCCTTGACTTGGTTTTGTATTCTCACAAGGTGTAATAACATGAAAAACTCCTAACACCAGGAAAAGCTCTTTCATATACACTCCTGGACATAGAGTGAGAGACCTTTGAGCAGGTCTCCGCCATCGGAGTGACCCTGAAATGTGAAATAGCTCGTGGGATTTGCAGAATGTCTTGGTTAGGAAGAGATCATAGACACTTGCAAACCCTCTGGGTCCTTTTCTCTCCCTGACCACCGAGGCTGTTGTAAAAGTGGGGTCTTCTGCGGCTTGCCTGGAATAACAGCTGCCTTTTGAAGGCCAACACCATCCCAGGAGATTCCAGTACAAGTGATCACACTGTTTCCTAGGAAGATAACATGCAGCTCCCGCTACCACCATTCTACAGGTATTTCTGTTCATCTGTTGTCCCTTTTCCCCACTTAGGTCATCCTCAACTCCTGCTGCTGTTCAGGTTCTTCACTTGTTTCAAGCCTGATACAGGATTTTTTATTGGGGGACGTTGGGTGCCTCCCCCTTACTTGCCTCTCAGCAGCTCTCTGCCCCGACTCCCACGGGTGACAGATGACGCCCACTGACACAGCTCCACTTCTCCCTTTCCCACTGCCACCCCCTCTCCAACCCCCTGGCAGAGGCGTCTGCCCTCGCCGCGCCATTTGGTTTCTAAACTGTGATGTTTAGAATGACGGAGGGACCTCAGACACAAGGTGCAGAGACAGCATGTCCCGGGGCTTACTGCGGTCCACTCACCCACCTCTGCTGCCGGCATCCACCACGGTGCCTCACTCACACGCTTTTCTTGCCATATTTTGTTCCAGCTTGGTTGTCCTTGACTATCCTTCCATCGGGGGTGTCTGGAGAAGGTAGCTTGTTGCCCGTTGCCAAAGCGCAGGAGCTTGAGCCAAAGTTACGGCTTTGTGAGCGTAACAGAGCAGAGAGAGCTGCAGGCACTGCGAGCACTCTGGGATCCGTGCACCCCCTCCCCGCGATCCTGGGCTTGGTGGGAGGCACGTGGGAGCAGCTTTGTTCCTATTTTAAGAACGGACCAAAGTAGCCAAGAGCCATTTTGTCTCCCCTGCGTGGCCTGGCAGGATTTGTGTTACAGCCCTCAGAGGCTGCTCCCCAGCGTGCTGCTCCCGGGGATTAGGCAGCAAAGCTGTCCCTGGATCTCTGTCCATCTTGAAAGGCTTCTGAAGCAGGCGACCTGGGGCTAATATTAGACACTGCCACTTCAGCAAGGAACACGACGCCCTTTCTGTGCTGCTCGGCTCTGCCAAAAGGGCTGCTTCCCCTGGGCCCGGGGAGTGCCCCCGCCCCGACACTGCCAGTCCCACTGGCCCTGGCTCGGCCCCGGGGACAGCATCGACACCTGCCGATTCCTGAACTTTCCACGTGACAGCGGGACAAGCAGCGGGAGGCTCTTCCCACAGGATTCAGTCCCCAGGGGAGGATCAGGGAAGGATTTGGGGCAAAACTCAGGAAGCTGGGACCTTTCCTCTCTCTCTTCACTGTTCCAAGTACTGAAGACAGTTTGGTCATTCCCTGTACCCTGCCAGGGCTGTGGGAGGTCCACGGAAATGAAAGCAGCACCCAACTGAAATTCAGGCAAAGAGAATATTTATTCTGTGGTCAAGAACCTGGCACAGAGCTGAGAGCATCGCGCATCTCCCTGTGCGTCGCTCGAGCAGAAGCAGCTGGGACAGGGGGTACAAAGCTCGCTCTGCTTCCCCACACCCACCCCAAACCAGGCAGTGGCAGCCCCAACCCATCACTGACCAGTTCAGGACATCTTCTCCCCCCGCCAAGTACCCCCGTCACTATTTCAGATCTGGAAACCTGAGGGTATGTGAGAGCAATGCCAGAGGAAGGAGCTGGACAGCTTCTCCCTGGGCCAGCAGATCTTCAACTCGAAGAACAAGGGTGTGTGGAGCAGAGCCACAGCCCCCGTCTCTGACTCTGAACGTGCAGAAGCGTTTACAAGGTGTTGTCAGCATATTTCACCCTGACATCACCGATGGCCATGACGCCCCTGTCCAGGCTGTAAGCAGAAGGGGCCCTCTGGGAGCTGAGGTTTGTGACCATCAGCTCCCTAGAGAAAGGCTTGAATGAAGCATTCAGAGGACTCTGGTGGACCCGCAGCTCCTTCGTGGTGCAGAAGGAGGAACTTGCAGGAGGACCGTGCTGCACCCCCAGATCTTTAATGGTGCAGTAAGTGACCTCAGGGCACAACTCTACTTCCTTGATGGTGCAGAACGTGCTGCGCTGGAGGGGGTTCTGGAAGCTGCTGAGATGCATCGCAGGGCTTCCTGTTGACTCGTTCCTCCTCGGCAGCAGATCCTGCACCTCTTGGTTCTTCAGGGGCTTGTGCCAGGAGGGCTGTCTGAGCAGACACATCCACACCAGCCAGCCTGCTAGAGCCAGCACGGTCAGGACCAGCAGAACCAAGGAGGCCAGATAGAGCACCCAGTGCAACAGGCAGCAGTGCCTCAGCACCCACTGCCCCCACTGCGGACCCTCCCCAGCTGCCTGCGAGCGCAGCGCGGGTACGGCCAGTCCTGGGCTGGAGCACGGGCAGAGCGGGACAGGAGCAGGGGGAGGGGAAGGAGGAGGCTGGGCGAAGCGTGTGGTGTCCAGGGGAGCTGGCGGTGTTGGGGCACGAGTGGAGGACTCGTTGGTGGAGATTCCTGGTGTGGTCGACTTCAGAGGAGGAGCAGAAGATCTGACAGTGGAAGAGGTCTCTAGCATGGCAGTAGAAGGTACTGCTGTGGAGGTGGTGGAAAACGTGCCAGTGGACACCATGAGGGGGGTGAAGGTGGTGGTGGTGGTGCCGGCAGCAAGGGTGTTTTGGGGCTGGCTGCTGGTGCTGGGAGCTCTGGTGCTCATATTGGTTGGCAGTGAGGCGGTAGGGACGAGGGTGGTGGGTCTGTGCGGGGTGCTGGCGGGAGCAGTGATGGGGATCTGTGTGGGTGTGATGGTGGGACTGGCTGGTGCAGGAGTGGTGGTGCTGGGAGCTCTGGTGCTTGCGGGCAGCGCAAGCAAAGTGCTTGGGGGGAGGGTGGAGCTACCAGGGGTGCTGAGGGGAGGTCTTGTGGTAGGGAGAGGAGGCCGGGTAACAGCACGGGGCACAGTAGCGTGCTCTTGGGGGTTGGATGGATGTGGCGGGAAGAAGGAGATCGTGGTAGCTTCCCGTGTTGTTTCTTCCCCGTCACCATATTCATCCTCTTCTTCCTCCTCATCCGCATCCCCTACACTGCCGCAGTTGGGCTTGAAGTGGATGATGGGCTTCCGCTGATGCATCGGGGGGCTGTGGCACAGCACCTTCTCAGGAGCGACCTCCACCTTTGTCTTCTCCAGGCTGCGCTCTGGCTGATAGACACTGTCTTCGTTGTCGCGGATCCAGGAGCGCAGGTAGCGCAGGTCACAGTCGCAGTGCCAGGGGTTCTCGGTGAGGAAGACGTACATGAAGAGGTGCCCCTCAGGGAAGAAGCCAGGGGGCAGGGTCTGCAGGCGGTTCCCCGAGAGCCACAAGGTCCCCAGCTCTTGCAGATCCTGCAGCAGCTCCTTGGGGAGCTCCTCCAGGAGATTATCTGAGAGGTCCAAGTCCTTGAGCGCCCTCAACCCCTTAAAGGCCTCCTGGGGCAGCGTCCGCAGCTTGTTCCCTCGCAGGTCCAGGTCCTGCAGCCGCGGCACGTCAAGGAAGGCCGCGGGGGCCAGTGCGGCCAGGCTGTTGTTGGCCACAGCCAGGTGGGTGAGCGCGGGCAGGCCCTGCAGGGTGGGCAGGGCATCCAGCGCGTTGTGGGAGAGGATGAGCTCCCTCAGGGACGGCAGCAGGGCCCCGGTGTGCAGAGCCGCCAGCCCGTTGCAAGACAGGTCGAGGTCCTGCAGCTGGCGGAAGGGCAGGAAGGTGGCCATGGAGACGGTCGTCAGGCGGTTGGCGCTGAGCAGCAGGATGCCCATGTCCTCGGGCAGGCCTGGGGGCACCGTGCTGAGAGCCCGCTCCGTGCAGTTCAGCTCTAGGAGGTCCTTGACCTTGTTCATCTCCGAGGGGCAGGGCTGGCCTGGGTCAGCAGTGCTGGGAGCGGGCAGCAGGGCCCGGAGGACGAGCAGGAGCAGGGGCAGGGCAGGGACCCTCATGGCCTGGAGGGGAGAGCCGAGAGCGTGGGCACAGGCAGCCACCCGCCTACACGTCCCCTTTCTTCCCGTGCAAGCACCGTTCTCAGCAGAGCTGTCATCCCCCACCAGACCCTCGGGGGCCCTCTGAGCCCCACAGCTCCTCCCCGGGAGGACGGAAGGGAGAGATGAGCCCCACAGCTATTGCCAGCACCCACCCGTCACCTCGCCCTGGGAGCTCAGCAAGGAGACACCATCGCCGCCCTTTCGCTCACCTCGTCCTCCTCCGTGCGAGGAAGAACCTGATTCAGGTGCCTCCCCTCGGCCGTGCCTCCTCCGCCGGGGTGCCTTTGCTGCCCTCAACGCTGGAAAAGCAGCGGCTCCGCGCTCTGCGTGTCCCCCCGTACCCGCACCCAGCCCGGCCAAGCCGTGTGGTCCCTCAATACGCTCTTGCCCAAGCCCAGCTGAGCCTCTGCCAGGTTTGGGTTCACAAGGCAGGAGCTCGAATCACGTGAAAAGAGCTTCCCGCGGACAGAGGCGGCTACCCCGAGTGGCCGGCCCCGATGGACACCGCTTCCCTGCGACTCACCCGTGGACCCTCCAGCGTCTGCTCTCCTGCTTTGCCTCCCTCCTGCCCCAGGACCGGGCGCTGCTCTGGCGGCAGCGCTGGCCGTGGGGCTGCCCAGGCCCTCTATCAGCTCCCACAGCTGGGGGAGAGGAGCTGTGGCTTCCTGAGCAGCCCAGACCATCTCCTGTCCTTCAGCACAGCCCTCGCCTTAACCGCGCTGCCGTGCCACCACCTCCTTGGAGAAGCCTCAGCCAGAGACCAGCCCCAGAATTCCTGCTGCTGCTGCGGAGCCCTCGCATGCCCCCCCTGCCCCCCAAGCCACATCTTTTTACATCCTGGGAAAAGGGTCCCTTGCACAAATGTCTGTCCCTTCCTCTGCTTCAAGGCAGCTCTTTCTCCGGCTGCTCCGGGCTTCCATCCCTGAGGCACCTCAACCTGGGCACCGCAGCCACGTTGGCACCCAGCAAGAAGCAGCGTCTGCACGTTACCTCAGCTAGAGGTTCGTGGTGTCGCCGAGGGATCCTTCCTTTCTGGTTTGCCAGCAAAAACGGGGATGGTTCTTCTGGAGAGCCCAGAGGCAGCTTTAACACTTGTCCAGAAGCCACAGCGCAGACTGGGCAAGGAGATTAGAGGCAGAGGAAGGAGCTCGGTTTTGCAGTTCCTCCTTCTCTCTGTCCCTGCAGCCGAGCTGTCTCCATTTCCCCGGCCCACGGGTCACTGCAGAGCATCTTGGGCTGCGGGGCTGGAGGGTCACCCGGCAGCTGCAAGGGGAGATGCTACAGAGGAAGGGAGATACGGTTTTCTGCTGATTCTTCGTTCTGTGGGTTGTGGAGGGTCAGCCCTGGCCAGCAGCAAAGCACCCACCGGCTGCTGCCCACTGCTTCTGTGGTGGGATGGGGTGAGAACTGGAAAAGCAAAAGTGACAAAAAAATCCTCTGTGGCTCAAGATAGAGTTTCATGGGTGAAGGAAAGAGGAAAAAAAGTGATATGAAAGCATTCACTCCCCACCTCCCAGCAGCAGTTCCACGCCCAGCAGTCCTGGAGCGATGGCGCACTGGAGCGACATCCCTCCCACCAGCTGGATTGCTGAGTGTGACACCACATGGCCCCACTGGGTCGGCTGTCCCTCCGGGGTCCTCGCCCAGCCCCTCTCTCACCCCACCACTCGCTGCAGGCACAGTGGAGTTCAGCTTGCAGAGGGCTGGAGGCAGCAGCAGAGGCAGCGCCTGGGGGCTGGTTTTGGGCGCTGCAGCACCAGTTTCCGACCGACAGCAGTGGGTAGGAAGGGTGAGAACAGATGTAGCCCTGGCCTTCGCAGAGGATCCCGGGATTAAGCCTGCTGGTGGTTTCCCCCCTGCCACAGCACCACTCTTACCCTCACCCTGGACCTACAGGACTGCGACACCCCCAGTTGGGGTTCGGTGTCATGGCCCCATGTCTCAACCCACAGCCCTCATCACCGCTTCTGCCTTCCAGACCCCCCAGACTGAAAGGAGGAGGAGACAACGCCCCTGGCGCAGACGGTTGGTGCTGACACACGGACGAGTCCCGCTGAAGCAACTTTATTCTGGACATTCAAAACTGATCCCAGTTGCGGGAGCGTCGCTTCAGTGGAAAAGTCATTCAACACGTGGAGAGCGAGGATGAGGGGCGACAGTCACGAGCCGCAGCTGGGGAAACTCTGCCCAAATATAAGGGGTTAATTCTTGCACTTGTGGGACGTGCAGCCCTGGGACAGAGGCCCGCAGAGGTGACGGATCTCCACCCTTGGAGATCCTACGCGATTCCGCTGAACAAGGGCCAAGGACACCTGAGGAGCTTTGAGGTTCGCCCTGCTGTGCGCAGGTGGTTGCAACAGGAACCTCCCCAAGTTCCTCCCAACCGAAACCCTCCCGTGAGCCCGAACTGCTGGGGGCCCCTCCAGAAGCCTTCTCGTGCAGCTCCCCTGCATCAGGGCCACATTTTGAGCCACGTCCCAGGACCCAGCCAGACCCAAGGGTGAACTCTTATCCCCTCGAACGATGCCGGTGGGAACGTGAAGATGGGAATCTCCTCGTCAACACTGAAAAACGACACCCGTCCCTCCTCATAACTCAGAGAGACCCGGATCCGCTTGGGGGTCTGGATTTCGGGAAGGAGAGTGCGATCTGGGGACGTGAGAGCCTGGAACTGCCCTGCCCAGTTGCCCACTGCCCAGATGCCCTCCTCCGGTTTAAACTCAATATCGCCCTTCCTTCTCACGTCTTCTTTAGAGACGCCCACTGTCCATCCTCCCCTGTCCTCCACCTCCACCTCCCAGCAGTATCTCCCCGAGGTGAAGCCTTCTTGGCCCAGCACGCAGCGCCACGGGTTAAATCTCTTGGGGATGTCGGGGACGTCCTGCCGCGTGTCATCACGTTTCACCGCTTTGCAGTCATCAGACAGGACAAGGTCGCAGTGAGCTGTGTCTGGGTCCAGAACCACCTTCACTGCAGGCGGGAGGGAGACAACACATCAGGGCTGAGCTCACCCCAGAGGAGACCTTGGCTGGGGCTGCACAAGGAGGAAGAAAAAGGGTGCAAGCGACGGCTGGCGGACTGTGGCGTGGGAAGCTGCACGAGGGAACAATGTGAGTGCAAGGATCAGAAACCAGAGCAGAGAGATGACATGAGCAGAGAGGGAAGGGGGTCGTCAGCAGAGCCCAGGCTGAGGAGGTCCCCACGTCTCTAAAACCAGCCAGCACCGCTCCCCGAGGACAGGACTGCCCGGATTTGCCTGAAACGGGGGCACGCACCAAACGAACGAGGGGCGTGAGGGTTACGCTGCCCCCTGAGCAGTGCGGGCTGGCAGAAGCACCCCTGGTCCCACCAGCGCCGCTGCGGGATGGGAACTGCCAGGAGCGGAGATCGAAGCAGGGAAGAGGACTCAGCACCCTGAAAGCCCCAACTGCAATTACCTTCTTCGATTGGCGTCGCGTATCTTCTCCACGCTTTAAAAAAACCAAAGAAACCGCAGGTGAGAGGGAAGCTGCCCTCGCCCGCCCCGGGTTAGTGCAGGGTCAGGGGGCGCTGGGGAAGCTGCACCGCTCCTGAGCTGGTGTGCCATCGCAAAAGCCATCTCCCAGCACGCGCCTTCAGAACCTCCGTGTCCAGCTGCGGGAAAGGGCTCCTGCGTTTCCCACAGACACGACCCCGCTGCCTGTCCTGGTCCGGACAGAGGTGTATGGTCGGTCTGTACTTTCTGTGAAAACCCAGCGGGTTTTCTTCTCGGTGTAGAAGGGCGACAGGGAAGAGCTTAAAACCACGGGTCGGGCAAAGGGAAATATCGTCTCTGAAACGGGCTCAGCAGTTTCACCTCTTCCTCTCCCCCAAGGAAAACCAAACCCCGGGCTGACGCGCAAAACCCCGAGGAGAAGATGGGCCGAGGGCAAAGTCTGCCCTGTGGGAAGGGGACGGGTACTCACCGAGTTCTTCAGCTTGTCTCTCTGAAAAAGAAGAGCGATCAGCACAAAGGGGTGCGGGGTTTGGTGTGGCTCTGACCTCTCCCGTAACCGCCTGCACGTGCGGGAGGGCGGGTTCCTGCCAACGCTTCTCCCAGCCCCAGCCCGCAGCTCTGCTCTGCAGGGCATGGTGCGGCTTGTCCTGCCCAAATCCGGGGCAGGAGAAGGTCTCTGGGAGGTCCCTCTGCTCCAAGGGGACCTGGCGCAGGGCTCGGTGCCACCGCCACAGCCAGCCAGCCCAGCCCCAGGCACCACCTCCAACATCCTCCATTTCCTGGGTCTCAGACTCACTCTCTCCTTTCCCGTCTCTCCCCCAACCGCTTGGTGGTTCCCTTCAGGCTTTAGAAGTGAAAATGAGAAAACCAAACCACCTCCCTCCAGAGACTGTAAAAACCCGTGCGGGAAGAGCAGGAGACTCACCGATCTCTGCGTCGCGCTCCCCTGCACAACAAACAGACACAGCCCAGTTACTATTCGCCAAGCCCCTGCCCTGGGACCCCGTGAGGATGAGGAGAGGCTGCGAGGAAGGGGGCAGCCGTGCTGATTTACACTCGTGACTCCTGACTGAGCTGCCCTCCGCTTATTTTCCCCATCCTTTATGGCCCCCTGCTTTGGCACCGGTTTAGCAAGGGCTCATCTTTCGTAGCCAAAGGGCTATTTCTTGGCAATTCGATGGCTACAAGCAAGTAAACGAACAATGACGTGTGTCCTCTTGAAGTGTTTTTGGTTTTATAAAGTTTCTTGGTAATCAAACAATCTCCATTTTTTAATTAAAAAATTCTCGGCATCTCAGGCTTCTGTGGTCTTTCCCTAAACCCCAGTAACTTTCCAGCACTATTTCACTACTTAAATTAAAATGAGAGTGTTAAAAAGCGTTGAGAGTCACTGAGGGAAAAATCCTGATGCCTTTAGAGCAACTTTCCCACTGTAGGGGGTCAGGGGAGGGGGGAGTGACGTCGCTGCCTGAAGAGGCTGTTTGGACAGACCGAGAGGATGGGTCTGGAAACGCCTGGAAGCTTTCGTGGGGGATTTCAGTGGGGAGACGGAGAGCGAGACTTACCCAGGGCTGCCTCTTGCATCGCTGCAAAGCAAAATCAGAAGAGAGCATCACCACCACGGCCGGTTCCTTCTGCCCTGATACACTCGTCGGGGTGGGGAGGAGGCTGAAGTTGCTCCCGGCAGAAGTTTCAGCCCAGGAACAACTCAAGATATTTATTCTCAAGACTTTCGGAGCTCTCGCCCACCCTCCTGGAACCCACCTTGGGCTCCTGCATTGCTGGAGACCGATGGCTCCAGCTCCAGGGCAGTGGTGACGGGGTAGGTTTGCATCAACAAGGGGGGCAGCACAGGGTTAAATCCCACCTTCAGTGCTACCGAACTGTCCTGCCCGTTTCGTTAGTGCTGAGACAAAGCTGAGGCCTCTGCAAAAATAAATGTGCTACCCCACAGCTTCCTGCAGCTTCGGGAGGAACGCTGAGAGCCCTCTGCAAAGCGCGGTTCACTGCTCACGCTTCCTTCAGTTCTGCAGTGACCTCCCTTAAAACTACCGCAGCATTTCATCACGTCACACATTGATTTCCCCACGTTCTATGGCCGCTAGCCAAACCACCTCCCTCCCCCTCGTCTCCCAGAAACGTGCCCTGGAATTCTTCCCTCTGAGGGAATTCCCCAGTTTCGGGAAAAAGGAAAGTACGACTTACCTATTTTTTTCTCTTGCTTTCCTGTGAAAGAAAATAAAAAATGGAAATAATTAAAAATACCATCCCTTCTGAGGAGCACGGATTGAACCACGGCAGGAGCTGCAGCCGCTGGCGAGGAGAAAGGCCGCGGGGTCTGGAGGCGCTGCTGTGCCTGTGCGCCCCACCGGCTCCATCGCCTTGTGGTAGGAAACCGAGGATTCCGGGTCCCTTATTCCTCTGTGTCATTTACCCCCAGGCAGGTCTTTCGGAAGGAGCCCTGCCAGGCCCCCAAAAGCACCAGGGTTTTTTTTGTCGGGCCAGGAGAATTGTTGCTCCATTTCTGCGGGCAGAACCCATGCCCCGCCAGGGCAGAGGAACCTCTGGCGCACGCTGTTTAATGCCCGCTTCCTCCTCTGCTGCCTTCGTGTTGGAGAAGCATCCTTCCTTTTCCTGCCCGAAATTAAACACCTGGGTCTTTGTGTTCCCTGGCACCGTCCGTGTGTCCGAGACACCGAGACGAGGCTCTGGGACCATCCGAGCACCTCTCAAAGCCTCTCTGTCAGAGCGGAGGCGGCTGACCGGGACCCAACCCCTTCCCCAAACACCGCGCCGGGGCCGTACCTTTCATTTTGACCAGGTAAACGGTGATAAGGAGGAGAGCGACGGCGGCAACCAGGACCACGGCCAGGGCGGTGATCCAAGGAGCGGCGTTGTGGAAAAAGGGATCTGAAAAATAAAGTCCCCAGAGGGGGTCGGTTACTCCGTAAGTAGCGACGGCAAGTGGATTATTGGTATTTCCAACAAGCTCATCCCAAGCAGGTCTGAATCCCCTCGAGGGTTAAAGTCACCCCCTGACGCCGCTCCACGAACCAACAGAATGTAACGTTAAACCAAGTCATTTCTAGGTAAATCATGTTTTCTTCTCCTTTGGAAAAAAAATAAATCAGATTAATTAGGCAGCATAGGATGAGAAACAGGGTGACGTGCGCCACCAGTGCAGAGTGGTATCACCAGGAGAGAGGTACAGGACCCCAGGGAAATAAAGTGTCCCCAGATTGTTCATTCCCAAAGTAAAAAAGGGGACGGGGTGCAGCCGGAAAGCTGAAAAGAGGGAAAGCGGTGCGGGCTGGTGAAGGGTTAGCCCAGCACGGCACTGCAGCTCTGCCCCGCGGCTATCGAAGGAGCTTGTCTGGCTGATAATGAGAAAATAAAAATATATCGAGTACGCGCAGGTGCTGAAATGAGACACACGATCCCTGTCTCATACCAAACCAGCAGAACGGGATTTCACAGCAGGGGAGACTCAGGGCACGGTTTGGTTTCTCTTTCTTTGTTTGGTTCCGGAATTACAAATGTTTGCATTTAACCCCGGGTCTGTAGAAACTCTGCCCCTCGTGTCTTTTGTCCCCCCGAAACCCGCACGTCAAGGCAGAACTGGTGAATTTTGGCAACACACCTGCCCCGGCGCTGCCAAAAGCCGCGGCTGTTCGCCTGCTCAGTGGGCAGAGACCCCCAATGGCAGATACTCCCAACGGCAGGGACCCCCAATGACAGAGACCCCCAATGACAGAGACCCCCAATGGCAGATACCCCCAATGGCAGAGACCCCCAATGGCAGGGACCCCCAATGGCAGAGACCCCCAATGGCAGAGACCCCCAATGGCAGAGTACAGTTACCCAAATGATAGAGACCCCCAATGGCAGATACCCCCAATGGCAGATACCCCCAATGGCAGAGACCCCCAATGGCAGATACCCCCAATGGCAGAGACCCCCAACGGCAGAGACCCCCAATGACAGAGACCCCCAATGGCAGAGACCCCCAATGGCAGATACCCCCAATGGCAGGGACCCCCAATGACAGAGACCCCCAATGGCAGATACCCCCAATGGCAGGGACCCCCAATGACAGAGCCCCCCAATGGCAGAGACCCCTAATGGCAGATACCCCCAACGGCAGAGACCCCCAATGGCAGAGACCCCCAATGGCAGGGACCCCCAATGGCAGATACCCCCAATGGCAGGGACCCCCAATGACAGATACCCCCAACGGCAGGGACCCCCAATGACAGGGTACCTCCAAGGCTCTGAACACGCAGCCCGTAAAATGCCCCTGGGATTTCTCCCCTCGGGAACGCGGTCAGGGTGATGCCCTCATGCCCTGCCCACCTGAGACGTAGAAAGCCGCCCCCTGCCCCTGGCTGTGCAGGGCATGTCGGACCAAGCAGGAGAGCTTCTGGTTCACGCCCCTGCTGAGGATGATGCTGCTTTCGATGGCAAAGAGCCCGCCCTCCTCCTGGGTGACCTCTTCTGAGAGGGACGGGAGGTGCCGCCCTTGGGCGTCCTGCCACAGCAGCTGGGGCTGCGGGTACCAGCCGGCCGAGCGACAGGCCGCCCGGATGCCCCCGTCCTGGTAGCGCTCCAGCACGATGAGCGGGGTGGAGCCGGTGGCTGCAGGGAAACAGAGAGCCCGGGTCATCCCGCGGGGTGGTGGATACCGGGGCAATAACGTGGCCTGGCTGCTCCTCGCCCTGACGAGAAGGGACGAACTTCGACATCGAGCCCCAGGGGGTTTTTCAGGGTCTCCTGGGGGCGAGACCTTGCTTACAGCCTTTTTCATGTAACTCCAAGATCTGCTCCGGCGGCCACGGCTGCAGCAAAGCGACCCGCAGCCTGGCTGCTGGAACCCAAAAGCACGAGCCAAGACGTTCCTACCTTACTACCCGATGCCAGTGCTCTGTCCTACACCCTCTCCTAGGACGCAGAGACCCCCGAGAACCCTGCTGACGCGGACGGAGCCCCTCACGAGCTCCCCCGGCCGCTCGGTGGGCAACGTCACCTCGCTGAGCTGCCCTTGGTATTTCCAACCAGGGGACTTGACAAAACCCTCCTGCCAACGCAACCGCCGCAAGTCGCCCCTGGGAAGCCGGGCAGGGGGACGGAGCGCTGCCGTGGGCGGCCGCGTTCGAGGTCCCCGGGACACGGGCTACAGACCTGTCACCTGCAGCTGCACCACGGCCTCGTCGTAATCGGGGTCGCGGTGAACGAAGCAGGTGTAGTTCCCTCTGTCGGACAGCCGCACGCGGAGGATCTCCAAGCCCACGCTGCCGTTGGCGAAGCCGTCCTTCCGCAGCTGCGTGCGCCCCTGGTACGGCAGCAGCTGCTCCCTGTACTGGTCCTGGCCCCCCTTGTAGCGGTGCACAAAGGGAGGGAAGTGCCCCCGAAACCAGATCACCTCCACGTCCCGCACGTCCTGCGCCGGGGAGACGCGGCAGGGCAACAGCGCGTCCTGGCCCACGGCCGCGGTGATGGGGCCGGCGGGTCCGGCCACGCTGAACCGAGCTGGGAGAAACGCCCGGAGGAAGGAGGAAGGATGGTGAGTTTGCTGCGGCGACTGCGCTCGGAAAACCGGCGGCTGCTGCGCTGCCGGACCGTGGCACCAGCGTGGCCGCGCCGGGGGGACGGGGCGGGCAGAGGGGCCCTGCTGCGCTAGCCGGAATGTTCTTCAAGCCCCAGAAAGGTGGTTTGTCCCCTGGGGCTCCGCGCGGGGAGGAGGCAGGGTGAGGGCGGAGGGAAGGGGCTCGAGGTTTCTGGGCGGTGGGCGAGGAGAGCAGGGAGCCTGGGCACAAATCAGGCTCGTCCACCCTCGGCTGTTCGCACCGACTACAAGAGAAAGTGAAAACGCCCGCGGTGCTCTGAGCATCTTCGGAAATTGAAAAAAAAAAAGGTTTATTTATAAGTGAAGCCGCTCTGCCCGCAGGGGAAGTGGCCTCTGGTGGGTGGGGAACTAAAGCAAATTAATTTTATTTTGTAACGGTGACTTTTCGCGCCTGCGCTCGTGCTGCATCCTTTTCCAGGGCTGCCGTGAGGAAGCTGCTCCGGGTCAGAAATCCAGCAGAAAAAGAGCCCGGAGTGTTTTTTAAAAGATTTTTGCTGTTGTTTTTTTCCCTTTATCGAACTGGTTCTCCAAAGGGTCCGGCGCACCCTGGACGCAGCGCGGTAGAGCGATGCCACGCTGGGAGCGTGCCGGGAGCCGGGGAAACGGGGAGGGAAATGGCAGCGAGCTGTAACCAACCCATCGGCATCTTCCCCCCTCCGCCCGGCCTCGGCGAGGTTGTGCTGGGGGGCCGGGGCAAGGACCCGGACCGGGGGATGCTGGTGCTCTCGGAAGAGGACGAGGAGCGTGGCCAAGGACCTGGCCCCGCTCTGGGCTCTCGCCCCACGGGGCGATGCTGCGCCGGCAGCCGGGCGGAGAAGCGGGCTGGAGGGGCGCAGCGGGAAGCGGGGCGATCCCTACCTGAGCGCAGGTGCTGAGCCTGGAGAACTAAACCGTAGATGATAAAAGCCGGCAGCGAGCAGCGGGGGAGCCCGGGGAGCATCCACGACCTGCGAGAGGGAACAGGGAGGAGGGGGTTGCTGCCCCTCTTTGTGCTGTCTGGGGAAGAGGCTCAGCGGCCGAAGGCTGGAATGGATTTTCCGTCATGGCTTTACACACAAACCCGGCAAGGATGAAAATCCACCCGAGTTTCCCATGGGGAAACAAAGGACGAGCTGCAGCCTCTCCTCTGACTCCAAGGAGAAGCGGCAGCTGGTCTAACGCGGAGCTTTTCTTAAGCAGCGTCAGCAGAGCTGGGGAGGGACAGGCCGAGCAGGAGAAGCCCCGCGGAGCTGGGGCTGCGCCCCGCGCCTGCGGGACGCGCTGGGGGCTCATGCAGAGCATCCCCGGCCCCGCCGGGGCTCAGAGCAGGGACAGGGGAATCACCGAACCGGGAGTCCAGCGCCCAGCCACGACGGGGCCCTGCCGGGACCCCCCGCGCCCTCCCGTCCCTCCCGGCTCGGTCTCCGCTCGGCCGCGGGAGGCGAAGCCGCCGCCACCACCGTCGGCGAGCGGCAGGATGCGGCTGCAGTCGCAGCTCTCTGGGAAACGCCACCCACCTGGAGACCCCCGGCTCGCCCATGGGCGCTGGGCTGGGGCGGGAGCTGCTTGGCGTCACTCGGGGTGTCGCGGGGGTCCCTCCCGGCCGCGACGAGCGTTTCCCCAGCCGAGAATGAAGCGGTTCCTCCGGCCCCACCCGTGACTTCATTTCCTTCTGCGCTGCCTCTGCTCAGGAACGCGTCCCTGCGCGATTCGCCGCTGTTCTTGGCCGTGACTTCGCTCTGCCCATGTCTGAGCGGAGGCCAGTGGCGTTCCTCGGGCTGGTACTGGGACCAGTTACTGGGGGTGGAAGTCTGCGAATGGGTGAAGGTGGGCGCAGCGGGGGGGATCTGGGAGGACGAGGTGGGGACGGGCAGAAAGGGACCGGTCACGGGTCAAACGGAGCCGGGCGGTGAGCGCGGCTGGCTGGAGAGTCGGGTCGCCAGCTCCAGGCAGGGGCGTCAGAACGGCAGAGGGTCCTCACTGGTGCCCGTGGGGTGAGCGCTGAGCGCTGCGGGTCTGCAGCCAGCATCAAGCTGGGCCAGCCGGAGAGCTGGCGGGGGGACCCATGGTGGGGGCCAGAGGGCCCAGGGTCCGGGCAGGGGGATGGGGTAGACCAGAGGGACCACCTGAGGGATCCACAAATGTGCCCGTGAACCCGGCGGGTCCGCACCGCTGACCTCCTGCCTCTGCCAGCCCCGCGGGAGGAGGGGGCGGCGCTGCCTGTGCTGGTGGGAGATGTGGGTCCTGCGGGACACGCGAGACCGGCTGGCACAGAGGGGTCTGTGTGTCTGGGGGACGCGTTTGACTTCGCCCCGGGTGAACTGTGCAGCCAGGGGGTTCAGCAGCAGCCCCCAGCGCGCCGTGCCCCGGCCAGCGACAGCGGTCCCTGGCTGCGGTCCCTGCAGAACCAGCGTGGCCCAGTGCTGCCTGCCCAGAGCCCTGCCCCAGCGCCGGGCAGCAGAGCCACCCGGCAGCACGGCCCCGCGCACTCCGCCTCGTGCTCAACCGGTGGCTTTCGGAGGGAGGTGGCAGAGCGGGTGCCACCTCCCAAGTTCCCCGTGAGCCAGGGTGAGGCCATCGCCCCCGGACACACGGAAAGCGCCTGGAGACCAGGGAGGTGGCACGAAAGGCCCAGCAGCTGCTGTCCCCGCTTACCAGCTGAGCCGTGGAGGCAACGCGCCCTGCGAACATCAAACATCTCCACCCCGAGAGCCACTGGCAGCGTGACAATGTGGGCAAGCAGCGCCTGGGAGGAGCCGGAGCGCCGCCCTCGTCGCCGTACGCAGGCTGGACACCCAGAGCACGGCCACTGGTCTCTGGCTGGCGTCCCCAGATGACACCCCACTGGGCTGGGGGTGTACGTGGTGCCACCGGCCCAGGAGGGCTCTGAGCATCCGGCTGCGGGAAGATAGAGCCTCTCCCAGCGGTGCGGCAGGCCCTTATCACCCCCCTGCAGCTGCCCCAAGGGTGGGGAGACGCTGCGATGCCAACAGGACGGGGGCTCTGCGGGACCTCCCAAATTCACCGGTTAGACGAGGTCACGCGCCCGCCAGCAGCTTCAGGGCGTGGGAGGTGGGCAGCAGGAGGAGGGGAGGCGGAAGGTCCCGTGGTGTGTCCCCCACGGAGAGGTGAAGGGGCCGCACTCTCAGCTGTGCTCTCCAGCCCCTGCGGACCTCGATCTGCTCACTCGGACAAGCTGGAGATGCCGTGCAAGCCCAGTCCGGCCAAGAACTGACGAGGAGGTCGGGGGGAGAGGAGAGAGATTGGGGACCTTCAGACCCCCCCAGAACCTCCCTTCCTGGAGCCAGCCTGCAGCTGAGTGCTGGCTGCCCAAGGGCCGCAATGCCGTGACGTTTTCCGTCGTTCCCGCTGCTTCTCCATCCTCTTTGGTCCCCGAGTCTTGCGATTTCCCCCTTCGACAGGGAATCCTGCCCCTGCCCCTGCCGGTTTTCTGCGGACGTGCTGGTATCCAGGATGGAGAGAGAAGAGAGGGAGACCCTGGCCAGTGAGGGGGAGGAGATGAGTGGAAGAGGTGAGTTTGCAGAAGGGAAGGGGAGGGGGAACCGTCCTCGGTTGAGGAGAAAAACGCATCCTGCTTCTGCTGAGGAAGAGCTGTTCAGGGTCAAAGCACCTGGGGCTTGTCCCAGCCTGGGCTTGTCCCGGCGTTGAGACTTGGTGGCTGCAACACGCCCAGCTGACCTCCTTGTGCTTACGTGTAGAGCCACCACCAGCACCAGGAGCTGCCACCATGGGGTCCCCCTGTTGCCCACAGAGAGAAGCAGGAGGCTGGGCCCAGGGGTTACTGGTCTGGGGGTGACGTCCCCTGCGGTCTGCGCTGGTCTGCTCCCAGACGTGCCCGTTCCGCTCTCGCAGCACTAGAGACGCCCACGCGCGGGTGCGGGTGTCTGCACAGCGGGCGTGCACCCATCCGCTGCGGTGCGTCCTCCGCCAGAAGCCCGAGGTCTCCTTGGCCGCACGGAAGCTCCTGGATCAGAAGCAGGGGCAGGAGCGGGGCAGCCCAGGGGCTGGGCAGCCCAGGACAAGGGGGTTTCGCGCCCCACGCTGGACACCTCTGGGCAGGGGAAAGGAAATCCCCCTGTCCCTTCTCTTGCTGGCGTGGATGCAGCCCCGACGCACGCCTGGGGCTGCCGGTCCTGAGCAGCTTCTCCTCCTCTGTCCCCAGCTGACGTGACCCTGGACCCGGACACTGCCAACCCCTTCCTCGTCCTGGCTGGTGACCAGCGAGGCGTGGGACGGGGCGACGCGTGGACCTCGCTGCCTGACAACCCCCGGCGGTTTGAGACGGAGCCGTGCGTGCTGGGCAGCCAGGGCTTCGCCGCGGGGAGACACTGCTGGGAGGTGGAGGTGGCCGAGGCGGGGGACTGGTGGGCTGTGGGGGTGGCCCAGGAGTCTGTCAGGAGGAAGGGGGTCCTCAGTTTGACCCCCCAGGAGGGGATCTGGGCTGTGGGGCAGTGGTTTGGACAATACCACGCCTTCACTGACCCTGACTGGACCCCCCTGCGCCTTGCCTGCCTCCCCCGGGCCATCCAGGTCTGCCTGGACTTCTCAGACAGGCGGGTGGCATTTGCCGATGCTGAAAGCAAAGCCCCGATCTTTGCTTTCCGCCTGGCTTCACGGCCCGGGGAGAGGCTGCGCCCGTGGCTCTGGGTGGGGATGGACTCGTGGCTCAAGCTGTGCCCCTGACTTGGTGGCAGCAGGGAGACCGGAAAGGCAAACACCACCCTGGGGTCTTGGTGCATCCCGCCAGCTTCTCACGGGGTTCCCCTGGCCACCGAGTGGCAGGTCTTGGAGATGGACACCACCAAGGAGCCTCCTTCATCCCCTTCACCCTGCGGCTGGGACGGCAGCAACAAGAGGGAGCACAGCGATTCGGTGTGGAGGAACCTGGGGCCAGGTGGCCCCAGGGCAGAGCAGTGGCACTGAGTGCCAGGGCACGGCAGAGCTGCTCTGTACGAGGGCACGGCAAGTACAGCAGGTCCGAACTCCTGACAAGGTGCTGGAGCAGCGCGGAGGTCTCTGGCTTTCTCGAATTAACCAAAACACACATCGCTGGATGCTGGCGCTCGTGGTAACACCTATCTTCTGCGTACACCCGACGCCTCTCCCTGCCTCGTTTCCCGTTCTCACCGACGTGCATCGGGCCCCTGGGTTCGAGCAGAGCGCTGGCAGGAGCTGTAGGGATGGCCAGGGAAGGGGAGCGAGGAATCGGGACGTGTCTGACGTCCACAGGAGAGGCAGTGGCCACAGATCCGCCGTTCTGATTTCCCCCCATCGGGGTCTCCTCTTGCTCACCAGACTAGTTCAGATGGAAGGGACCTACAGTGACCACCTGGTCCAACTCCCCGACCACTTCAGGGACGACCGAACGCCACTGCTTGTTGTTAAGGGCTTTATCCAAACACCTTCCAGACCTGGGGCACCCACCACCTGCCGAGGACGCCTGGCCAGGGTCTGACCCGCTCAGTGAAACGCCTCACGCGCTCTTGGCCACGGCAGCGCCGCTGTTCCGGCAGACCTCACCTGCGGGGACTCGCGTCCTGGCAGCGGACACCTCCTCCTCCATCAGCCCAGCCGGACGAATCATCTTCTTGGGGAATTCAGCAGCATTTTCTTTCAGGCTGGTTTCGATCTGCTTCTCCAGCTCTCCCAACCAGCCCAACTGCTCCTCCACGTACTGTCGCTGCTGCTTAAACTCAGGCACCACCTTCTGGCTCTCCACCTTCGCTTTGTCCTTCACGAGCAGGACAGTCCTCTCAAGGGAGGGTGGGACCACGGAACGGGACAGGCGGCAATGAAAACCACCCACAGCTTCTACTGGCTGCTGTGGAGCACGACTGCGATTCCAGCTGCTTCTCCGTGCACCAACAGCTGGACACAGGGGTTCAATGTCCCAGTTCCAAAGGCCAAGAACTGACCCTTCTCCACCCTCCCCAAACGAGCTCCTTCCCGGTAGCTCCATGCACCTGCCAGACCGTCCCAGCAGACCCAGCGCTCCCTCCTGTCCTGACTCTCCAGTTCTTTCCCTCTCCTGAGGCTCTCCGGCTGTGACTGGGTTTGCTCCTGGAAGGAGAGATGTCCTTCAGGAGCTCCCGTGTCCATAAAAACCGCCGCTCCCTGCACTGGAACGGAGTATTGGAACACCCTGGGGGTGCGGGATGCTCGCAGGGTTGGTGGGGCTGTGAGAAGGGATGGGGAAGCACGCAGGGGAAGGGGATGGGGGAGGACCCAAGCAGGAGCAGGCAGGAAGGGGTACGAAAAGGGACTGGCCCTGGGTAAAACGGTCAGGGCGTGTGTCTGACAGCCCCGTGCCCAGTCACCACGTCTGTCCTTCCTTCTCATGAAACCCTGTCTTAACGTCCCGTTTGTGTGCTCTCACTCTGTCTCCCGTGGGTGTGAGTGCTGCAAGGACGGTGGCAGCTGCTGGGTGACCAGTGCCAGTGGATGTGGTGGCAGCCCCTGCCATCAGAGGAGGGGTACGGGCACCCCGGGGCTCTGGACTTGGCTCCCGGAGTCAGCAGAGCCTCGGAGCAGCTCCGGGAGTGGGTGGGAGTCCTAAATTCCAGCCACTGTGTCTGGAAGGGTCTGTGTCCCCGAAACCAGCTACTGGGGGGGACCAGTGTGAGTGATGTGAGCGAGGAGCTCAGCACCGGCAGCTGGAACAGAACCACAACCCAAGTGCCTGGATGGAATCCCTATGGAGTCAGGTGCCAAAATCCAGAAGAATATTAAATCACAGAATCCCAGGCTGGTTTGGGCTGAAGGGACCTTCAGAGCTCCCCAGCCCAAACCCCTGCAGGGAGCAGGGACATCTGCAACCAGAGCAGGGGGCTCAGAGCCCCAAGGGCCAACCTGACCTGGGATGGTGCCAGGGATGGGGCTTCTGCCACCTCTCAGGGCAACCTGGGCCAGGGTCTCACCCCCCTCAGCATCAACAATCTCTCCCTTCCCTCTGGTCTGAATCTCCCTCTGTCAGTTGAACCCATCACCCCTTGTCCTGTCCCCACAGCCCCTGCTGAACAGCCCCTCCCCAGCTTTCGGACAGCCCCCTGAAGCACTGACAGGCCGCACTAAGGTCTCCCAGCGAAGGGCTGGGCTGGACCAGCCGGCAGTGGGGCAGGCTCTGGTCAGGCCGTTCACTGGGGCAGCACCAGCAGACAGCGGCTGGAGCCTCTGTGGGGCTGCATCCCTGGGAGCACTGGGACTGCTCCACGCAGCCCCAAGCCTGGCCCTGGAGAGGCCAGGAGGACTCCCTTGGGCCAAACATCCCCTCCTTGCTTGGTCCCTGTGCACAGACAAGAGAAACCTGCCCACAGGTGACAGAGAGCCCCGGGGTTTGTCCAGCTCCGGTCACACACGAAACCTCCTGCCCGCGCTCCTGGGGGCAGGTCAGGAAAGCTGCCCACAGCGCGCCGGGAAGCCAGCGCACGGGGCTCGTGATCACGGAGACAGCCCGGGCTCTTCAGGCCCTCCCACCTCCAGGAACCACGCCACAGCCCAGCGTTTGTCTCACTTTTATTTACATCATTAATTGCACAGCCCGTTTCCCCACGACACTGGAACGTGGCGGGTCGGAGACCCTCGATTTCCCACACCCACGAGCTGAATGTCTCCTCCGGGAAGGAGGAGAAGACCCAGAGCGGCTCTTGGGTTTTGCAGGGGCACGTGCGACAACTCCAATTATTGGCCACTACGAGAAAGACACCGAAGCTGAGAGCGAAGCCACGGCCGCGCAGCAGCACCGGGCCAGGACCCAGGCACCCCCAGCCGCCCCCAGCCAGGGGCTTCTGGCCTTCACAGTTGGGTGTCTGGATCAACAGCGGCTCTCTCACTGAAACACTGGCTCCGCCAAGTCCTTACGAGGGGGACGCGGTGTGGGAGGGCACATCCTTCACCGCCTGCCAGAACTAGACCAAGCTCCTGGGCGGCAGCCGAGGCTGGGCAGGTTAAACTGAGCTCCCAAACTGGTCTTCACTGGGAATGTCCCGGTGAGACGGGGTTTGCTGGGAAGGGGTACCCAGGGCAAGGCACAGAGCAGGGGCGCAGCCCCCGCTGCCAAGGGAAGGGGCGTGCGGGGGGAGGCGGAGGCAGCGCCTGCGCGGGAGCGACGCTGCCCAGCGGGTCTGAAGCAGGAGGATTCTGCTGTGCAGGGGCCGCGGCTGCAGCTGGGCTGAAGGGAGCTCGCTGCCCCCCAAGCCTCCAGGAACCCCAAGGCCTGAGACACTCCTGCACGACGGGGAGACAGGAAGGTGCCCATGGGTACGTGGTAGAAGGGAAGAGACGGGCTGGCAGAGGGAGGGCGGCAGAGGGGCACAGCCCGGCTGTGGCAGATGTTCACCCTGTGATCAAACGAGACCTTCGTGCTCAGCGCAGAGGGCAGCTTGGAGCAGCCCGGAGGGGCCACGGCTGGGCAGAGACAGGCTGGGGGCAGCCCAGACAGCCTGCAAAATGTGCTGGGACGTCACCGAGAGCCCTGGGACGGGAGATGGAGGAGAAGAGCATCACGGGCCAGGCCCCAGGGCTGGAACAAACCCATGGGGAGAGGCAGGACGCTGGCCCCTGCTGCTCATGCCACCAGCCACTTGCAGCCTGGGGTCGGGGAACAGGTACGGACCAGCACCGCTCTGCAGCTAGAGAGGAGGGGGAATGGCACACGGTGCTTTGAGTTCGGGAAATTACGGGTCTTGTTCTAGCAGGGCGTTGGATTGATCCATCTGGGTTCAGCAACAGAGCGCAGGGACGTGGTGTGTGACTGTCACCACCCTCTGCGAGGACACGGGCGCCTTGGAGGACACCTAACAGGCAGGCAGCCGCTTTCAGGGATACCCAAACCCCAGCAGCTCCTCCGGCTGCTGCTGAGGAACGTGCAAATAGAGCGCACCAAGACAGCCGAGCCCACCCGCCAGCTGCCGAGCGGCGGCAGAGCACGGCCGGTCCCGATGCTACCGATACTACGAGAGGTCCAGCCTCAAGATGGTGAAAGGACGTCAGCAAACAGAGACTTTTGGGGTCGGGAAAGCTCCTTCCTGAATCTTTTCCAAAGGCAACGGGGGGTTTAGCTTGTACGAGCCATCGCTTCCCACGCTCAGCCCCTCCATCTACCTCTGCCAGACACACCAAGAGCTGCGTGCATCGAGTCCTGGGGACGAGCCAGGACCTGCAAGGAAAGCGTTTTGTGAGATCACGTCTGCACAGGAAAAGATTTTCTCCTTTTGAAAGTTCTTTTGAAATTCTCAAAATTACAGTACTTTACAATACAAAATGCCTCCATTCGGTATTACGTCATTTTACTCCTTCTGGGATTATAATAGTTATTAAAAACACACAACTTTCTAGAAAGGACAGACACACCACGAGAGAGACCAAAGAGCAACGGGAACGGCTGCTGCAGTCTTATCAAAACCAATTTAGTGCAAAGGAGAAGGGGGCTTTCAAGACGGGTCGATGAAAAGTGTTCTTTATATGCTCATTTGGCGAAAAGGCATAGATTTAACCTCGGAATGAGATCAGGCTGCCAGCTTCTATACTGAAGCTTAGAACATCAACACAAAAGGACTGGAACACAGTATGCATGGCCGTTAAAAAATAATATTATATATAGATATATAGAGAGAGGGAGACGGAGAGATTTTCCACGTACGGTATTTCGTTATAGGAAAGCGTCCCTGCGGACAGGCAGGTCCTGCCGTCTGGCTCTTCTGCGCCGTTTCACGTCGATCGTCGGTCCGTTTGCCGCAGTATAAAGTACGTGCTGACCGCAAAGTTCCTTCTCATGGGACGATTCTGCTCTGGTGCCCCCACGGTTGCTGCGTACGCGGGGACACCCGACCCTCTTCGCTTCTGCTGGCCCCGAGGGGCTGCCCTCGCCCCAGCAGCCACGCGGGACGGCTCAGACAGTGGTTTCATCCGCGGTCTTCTTCATGAGCTTGGCGGAGAGGAGAGAGTGGGGCACGGGGTGAGGGCTCCGCGACGCCGGGATCATCAGGCGGACTTTCTGGTTGGTCCTTCGCCACTCCGAGTACAGCTGGCAGTGGTAGCGGAACGAAACCTGGCGGGCGATAACGCATCGGTCTGGTTACCAAACCCCCGTCACAAGCGCCGGAGCCCGGAGAGGGCCGGTGGGATGCAGTCACCCATCCCTCTGCGTGCTCCCGGCAGGTTCCTCATCAATCCCCCAGCGGCCCCCGGTCAAGGGAGACGGCACTGACCCTGAAATGGTTTGGGCATTCCACGTCCCAGGCCTTTGGGAAGGAATCAGTTCATTCCCGGTAAGACCAGGCTGAGCGTGGCACAGCCAACGGGGCTTTCGGGGCAGCTCCAGGACACAGGGACAGAGTTTGCTCAGCTGGGTTGGGGTAGCGGGCCGGTGAGACGTGGTGGGGAGGAACCACAACTCGCCCCTTCACCCGAGCCAGCGGCGGCAGCGAGCACCTTGTCTGGGCAAAACGAGGGGCTCTCGCCGGGACCAGCTCACGCGGTGGAACCCAACCGGCCTCCTCCCACCCCACAGACCCCCCTGCATCTGCTGCGCCCTTTGCAAAAGCCTTGCTGGGCAGCAACAGCACATCGGCTGGCCTCGTGTTTCCTGACAAGGCTGTGGCCTGGGAGACCGGTCCATGCGGAGGGAGACAGGAGAGATGTCACGGCTGGAGGGGACCGGAACCAGCCGGGCCGAGGCGTGAGCTGGCCATGCAGGGTCGGAGCCGCCCTGCGAGGGGGAGCTTCGAGCTGCGCCTCCCCGGCGGGCTGGGCTCTGCCGTGTCCTTCTCCGACCGTGACCACCACCTCGGAGCTTCTCACAGCTCCTGCTCATCCCTTAACTTTGAAGTTAAACTGTTCTGGGATTTCTCGAGGAAGGAATAAAACCAGCACGTATTTCCCTCCGATTTATTTTCCTAGAGACTGTTAGCCAGCAAATTAAGTACTGAACGCAGAGTCAGCCACTCATCAGCCCCCGCTTTCGTGCTTTGTGGACGTACAGGAACCATTTAGCCGGCACCCAGGAAGTACCAGCAAGGACCAGGCAGCGTTCCTGTCACTTCTGGGGAGGTCTCAGACACCCGCTATGAGAAATGGAGCTGCGCCGCGGCACTGAGGCGATTTCCCTCGTTGATCCGTGCGCTCCCCTTTTCCCTGCTGCAGAGGGACAGCTGTGGCAATAAGGCTGTTTCCGACGACCCAGATGCAAACGCGTCTCGAGGGCTTCAGAGAGCGCGTGTGCAACCCCCAAGGGAAGCTCCTGCTCCACAGGAAGGAGCTGCAACCTTGGCCGCAGCCTCTCGCAATCCTCACCCTGGTGACAGCCATCGCCACCCGCCCACCCCAGAGCCCTGTGTGCTGCGCAGCCCGTGGCACCCAAGAACTGCAGCTGAATACGGTAAATGTGAATAAAGGGGCTTCCCGTAACGTCCTTCCCTGTTTAAGGCCATGTGGAGCACAGCAGAGCAAGAGCTGTTTCAGTCAGGACTCGTTATTTCCCAGAAATAAAAGACACTTTTCCATTTCCTCCAGATTTCCAGCTCTTCCAGACCAGTCCTGGGACAGAGAAGATGGAGACTCTGAGGATTTCCAATTTTAACCTGGCTTTCTGCGGAAACAAACCTCCTGCAGCAGTGGAGACTCTCCTCAAGAGCTGCCTGCGTGCTGCAATCGCTGCCTGTTCTGACGGCAGCACCGCCCAGGCACCCTCGCTGCTGGCAGCCCCAGAGCGAAGGCAGCAGCACCAGCAGCGCCAGCAGCGCCAGCAGCGCCAGCAGCGCCAGCCGCGCCAGCAGCACCAGCAGCACCAGCAGCACCAGCAGCACCAGCAGCGCCAGCAGCGCCAGCAGCGCCAGCCGCGCCAGCAGCACCAGCAGCGCCAGCAGCGCCAGCCGCGCCAGCCGCGCCAGCAGCGCCAGCAGCGCCAGCAGCACCAGCAGTGCCAGCAGCACCAGCAGCTCCCCTGGCACCTGGGGCTGTGTGGGAGAGCCGCGAGGAACGTCCTAACCCCGGGGGAAGCTCGGAGCAGGAGATGGCAGGGAAATGGGCAGCGCACTGCCCGCAGAACTGGCAGCTTTTTGGGGGTGCCACTATTTCTCCTCTAGCAACTGATCTTCTCCCTTCACAAAAGGGTATCGACAGGGCATGAGCACACACGGGGTTTTGAACGAGAGAGCCAAAATGAAGATCCAGACCCAGAACCCACCAAGAACTGAATGAAAAACAGAAGGAAGTGCCTGGCCTGGGAGCAAGCAGAGAGAGCGGAGCCAGGGGTGCCCCGAGGGCTCGGGGAGCGGCTGGGCAGGGAGCTGCCCCCCAGCCCAGCTGCTCCTCTGGGCTCTCAGCGGGAGCGTTCACAGATGTGCTACACAGCAAACTCACATTTGCTGTCCTGCTCCTCCAGACGCCCCAAGCTGCAAGCTCCCGGCTGCCTAACCCAGCGCGCCCAGCACGGTGCAACACGAGGTGTCTGCAGGGAGCTCCTGCCCAGCCAGTGCCAGGCGCAGGTTCCCAGTAACCCCCAGTGCCTCCAGCCCCGGCAGCGCGGCTGTAAAGCCGCAGCAGCGGGGCAGGGCAGGCTGGGTACCCAGCCTGGGCTCAGCTCACCCTTCTGTGCTACCGACATCTTAAAAATACGGTGTAGGAGATTGCGGAGTTGGGGGCCACGGAGATCCCAAACGGCCGGTCCGCCCCTCCTGCGGGCTGGGCAGCACGAAGTGGGGAAGGACATAACGGCAGATTATTTAGGGGTCAAACATTTTCCAGATTTGACTTTTCTCCTAAACCACCCAGGTACCAAGTT
Source organism: Bucorvus abyssinicus (assembly GCA_009769605.1). Taxonomy (NCBI): domain Eukaryota; kingdom Metazoa; phylum Chordata; class Aves; order Bucerotiformes; family Bucorvidae; genus Bucorvus; species Bucorvus abyssinicus. The sequence goes on from CM020055.1 coordinate 11,845,060, forward strand.
TGTGTTTCTTTGCAAAAATAGGAACAACGGCCGGACCAGACCCTCCCGCCCAGCCCCAGCCACGCTGGGGCACGTCCGCGCCCGGGTCCACGACACCCCGGGGAACACGGCTCCTGTGTCAACCTGGAAAGGGGATCGGGAAGTGGCTTCTCATTCTCAACAACTTTAGCAGCTCCCATTTAGAGCTAAATTCAAGAGAAAGAGCCCAAGGTTTCCTCACAAGGGGAGTCGGAGACGAGCGGCTGCTCGGGCACGGTGCGGCCAGCGCTGCCACCTCCCTTTGGAACAGAAACGGGCCCCGGGCAGCAGGGACTTACCAGCGTCCAGAGGACGTAGATTGTGAAAAGTGCTATCGTTAGTGCTATGAGTCCGATGGCCTCCAGCCGGCTGTTGAACTGCAGGTGGTCCTGGGCCCCGCGCAGGCACAGCCAGCCGGAGATGGCGGCCAGGGGCGTGATGAACAGGAAACACACCATGTCGCAGAAGAGGGTCCTCTTCTCATTGCGGGGACCGGGGTCCTTCAGCCACTGCGGGGAGGGAGGGAGAAAGGGCAGTCAGCGGCTCGCAGAGCACACCGGGCGGGCAGGACGGGGCGGTGCGCTGGGAGCTCCCACGTAGGAACCCGGAGCACACACTGAACTCACACAAACCTTCACAAAAAATAGAGCTGGAGAATGTCAAGTGTATTTTTAACAACCAACAAGGGGAAGGGAAGGGACAACGGCAGAAGATGGGCAGGGGAAGGCAGCGGTGGGGAGAGGAGCTGCCTGGGCTCCTCACTGGGGGAGCGAGGAGCGGGCAGCGGACAGGGAGGTCGGTTCAGTAAAGCCCGGCTTAGTAAAGATCAGACACGTCTTGGATTGAACTTCAACAGAAACATATCCAGGACTCTGCAACCGGTGCAGGGGCTGCGGGAAACTGAGGCACTGGGGTCTGCGGCCAGGCCAAGCCATAAGGGCGGCTGCCCCAAATCCAGCCCTCTGGTTCCTTTTGGAGAATCGTGGCACTTTTGAGTTTCACTGCTGCTGTAAACCAAAGCCGAAATGCCCAGCTCCACCCGGGAGACCGCGCAGGACAGCCCTGCAGAAGGACCGCGCTGAAGGGCACGGCACCGGTCTCGGGGCCCGAGCAAGCCGCGGCGCTGCTGCTCACCGGGCGCCCAGCACCCAGCCGGGGCCATCAGCGGGGAAGGCAAACGCCCACCCGGCCAGTGGAACACTGAGGTGATGGCAGAGGGGGAAGAACGTCTGCCATGAAGAAACCGAGGCTGGAGGAAACAAAACAAAGCAAAGCATAAAGAAAGGGAGGGAGCAGCAGAAAGCTTTGCCCTGCAGCAGACAAAGCAGGACGGCAGCCAAGGGGCTGCGGGGCTGGGCTGGCCCCGGCAGGGGAAGTTAACCCAAACCCCACTTCTTTTACAGCACGACCCCTGCCCAAAGCTGCACCGTTCTCCCAGGGAAAAGCCTTCGCCCCTTTCTGGAGGGACGCAGCGCAGGTCCGGTGAGGAGGGACACGGAGCTCGGCTGGCTGGGGAGGCTCCCCGTGGCTTTCTCCCAGGGCTCGGTGGGTCACGGAGCTCGGCTGGCTGGGGAGGCTCCCCGTGGCTTCCTCCCAGGGCTCGGTGGGTCACAGTGACCGGGAAGGGACAAGGCACAATCACCCAGGCACAGCTGCTGAAAAGCCCACCTTCCTGCCCGCCAAATCCCACAGACCTTCCCGCTGCCTGTGGCCGTGAGCTGGCCACCACGTCACAGGCAGAGGAGACCTGCTGGGACCGGCACTGCGGTGCTCCTCCCCATTTTCCGGCTTGCTTTCCTGCCCCCCAGGCAGCGAGTGACCCATCAGGGTGGAGGTTACCGCACTGCGCTCAAGGGTACCCAGAAGCTCCTCTCTTGCCGCTCTCAAAACCAGCAGGCTGCCTCCACAGACAGTCTCTAAACGTTCACTCCTTTGACGAGCCCCGACTGGCTCCCAGTCTGGGTCCAGTTTAGCTACTTGACTTTGACAACAGCAATTGTTCTACTTTTCCTGGGATTATGCTATTTCCAGCCTTGCCTTTCCTTTTATAGAGCAGCAAACAGCTGTGGTTCCCACCAGTCCCAGCGCTGTTACAGCCCGTTTTCACTGGGAGTTCCGTACGCTGGGCTGCCGGATCCTTCCTCCCGTCCTGCACGAGGACGACTGCTCTCTCCAAAAATGGAGTACTTGGAGAACGTGACCAAAAAGGCACAGTCAGAGCAGGGAAGGGAATATCCCCAGGGCAGCCAGGGCCAGGCAGGCACGTCCTAGTGCCAGACTTGGAGCAGGGTGCCCGCTTTTGACCGGGCGGCATGAAAAGGGACCTGTCTGAGGACCACGCGCACAAACCTCCTTCCCTCCAGGGACACGACCGTACCATTTAAAGAGTAATTCAGAAAGGGTGGTGGCAGCTATGCAAGAAATTAATGAGAGCACACGGGTCAAACCAGCACAGGTAAGCTGAGGACATGGCTGGCCAGAAAGAGGAGCAGAAGTGCTGGCCCAGAAGGTGCCCACAAGTTAGTGCAGATGTAACTGCGGAGGGAGTCTAACGTGAGGGACGTACAGCGAGACACGGCAGCGGGTGAGAACGGGATGAGAAGCGCTGACAACTTTTGCTGACATGGGCAAGCGAAGGGGGAGGTGGCCCATCTGGGTGAGGAACGGCAACGTGGCTGGGGCGGTCAGAGCCACGCTAGCAGAATGCTCTGCGGACACCTGCGGTGGGACACTGAGCTGGCCGAGAACGGAGGAGAAGGTGCTGCCGCAACAGGTAAGAGCCCCGGCAGGAATTTCAGCTGGGGGGAACATAAGATGTTTTAGAGACGTGACCTGAAGGATCTGAGAGACCCAAACAGAGCAAGAACAAGCGAGGCTGGAGAGCAAGCTGGGAGCCGAGGAGCGCAGACAGGTCTGGGCGCCGAGTAACGCTCCTGCAACGACAGAGGACAAGTTCGAAGCGTTTTAAAGCCATTCTGAGCATGACTTGATGGCCAGAGAGCCAGAAGGAAACTGCAGAGCAGCCACAACTGTGGTTTGGGCAGGAGGAGCCGGGAGAAGGGGGGCAGACCTGCACGTCACCCCCTGTGCGCCTCTGCAGAGGAGATTAGCGGTGATGAGCTGCGTGGGGAAGATAAGGACCACCCACGCAGCGCAGAGAGCCCTGAGCAAGCGAGGGTGGACAGCAGCAGAGCTGCTCCGACAGCCCGCCCCTTGGCAGCCGCGTCGTTCGCACTGGAACCAGCGCTCTGCTGGGCTAACACCCCTCTAGCAGCACTCCCAGAGCACCCCGTCCCCGGCAAGAGGACATCCCGGGTCACTTTGGACCCTTGTACCACAAGAATCTCAGGGGTTGGAGGCAGAGAGGGGTTTTACTGCATCTTATTCTATTTATACTCCTCGTGACCTTTGAAACTCCTTCTTCCTCCCGAAGACGGGAGTCAAACAAGTAAAGGCAGGAAGCAAATTGATTTCCGTTGGAAGCAGCGGATTTGCTTTGCCAACACACGCTGCCACAGTAACACGGGAACACAATAAGGCATCCTGCGGGCGCAGGGTTTCTGGCACAGCAGCGCGTGAGCGCATGCGGGACTGGAAACAAACCTCGCAAACAATCCAAGAGGTGCTCAGTCAGATTAAACCGTTTCTGTAGGGAAAACTATCAAGTAAACACGGGAAAGCAACAAAAGCACAGCTTGGTCGTCTTCCAGGCCAAGACCAAAACCAACTGCTCCCCTGCTGCAATCACGAGTGAGACCACAGACTCACGGAATCGTCTGGGTGGAAGAGACCTTTAAGATCGTCGAGTCCAACCGTTCGCCCAGCCCTGCCAGGGTCCCTAAACCATGTCCCTCAGCGCCACATCCACACGGCTGTTAAACCCCTCCAGGGATGGGGACTCCACCAGCTCCCTGGGCAGCCTGTTCCAAGGCTTCAGCACCCAAATGGAAAGAGGTAGAGTTCAGTCCCAGACCACCGCCCTGCTGCAAACCACCTCTCTCTGCCGGTGTGACATGACGTTATCCCAGGTACAACCGTATTTCTTCATCCTCCAGCATGATCCTGAGGCTTTCCCAGATGTTCTTTCAATGGGATCAGCAGGGTTGCGGAAGGGAGCTCGTTTCTTGGAGCCACGGCAGGGCTATGGGATGATGGGTACCGGATCTTTGGGTGTCGCAGTGCCCGTGACAGCAGGGTGAGCCCCAGGACTCCCAGACAGGCCACCCCAGCACCAGCCACTCCACGTGTCTCAGAGCTGGGCTGCACTCTGCCACTGGGGACCAAGGGGAATGGCCTGACGAGGGACGGTCCCAGCAGTGCTCAGCACCTTGCAGTCTTTCAGGGGGTTATAAATAGTTGTTTCAATATAAACTTTCATTGATTTTTACAGCTCACTGACCTCATGTTGCAGAACGTTCATGGCTGTGAGCTCTTCACCCCTGTTTCACAAGCACTCGCCACGCAGCGCTCACATGCCAGCCGATGGCCATCCCATGCCAAGCAGGACCAGTGAGACCAGCAGTCTCCAGCCAGCTTGTGCTTGGGTCTCACCCGCCCTGGTGAGCACCGTTCAGGACCGGTGTGACCTGCCAGTCTCACCACCTCACCCTGCCCCAAAGTTCCCCCCGCGCTTCTCAGCTCCAGCACGACACGAGCCGCAGCAGCAGCAGTATCTGGCTGTGTAGAACCAGCTGTGTTACAAAACAGCCCGTGTCCTTTGTCCACCGAACGGGCAGCCTGGGGCTGCTCCAGCGCCTGTTGATTTTCCTGTGGCTGCTGACCTACGTAAGCCAGAAATAAAAACATGACCTTGATTCACAGCAGGACGATTAGCCCTGTCCCTCCCCTGAGAAATGTGTTGAATCAAAAAAAGCAGCTTCAGGAGAGGGACCGTCACATCCCTTCTCTGGGAGCGCACCAAAACCTCCTTCAGGCCACCAAGCTCCATGGGCAGCCCCAGCAGGATGGTCCTGTTTCCTTTACCAAGGCGGGGAGGGATGTTTTCCCATGGAGCAGCCAGAGTTCAGGAAGAAAAGACCCAGAAACGCCTCTAGCTCTGCAAGCAGAGCAGTTAAATACCACAGAGCAAAGTTGTCCCTCCTCATCCTCCTTTCCTCACTGTGCAGTCACCTGCTCTTGGTGCTCCACAAACCTCAACAAGCCGAATCTCTCCTTGTACGGGCATTAGAGCCAACCCGATGCCCTCAGCCTGGCTCCAGCCACCGCTCAGCACAGGGCGCTGGGCTGACCCAGGGAGAGCAGGAGCTGCAGGAGCACTGGGCATCGTGGAGACAGGAGAGGGACCGACCCGAGCCGCGCTGCAGGTCCCCAGGATGCTCTTCTACTCAGCAGCAGGTGCTTCTGTGGTTGGTGTCACCACAGGAAACGTCACCACGACACGCACAAATACGAGATCGTGGCACTGCCAGCAGCTGCACCTCAGGGAAACCCCACTGGTAGCAGGTCCTCGAGATCCAGACAGGGCTGGACAAAGCGGTGAAGATGGACGTGTGGGGAAGAGACTAGTGCCGGTAAGTGCCGAGAGCGCAGGGATGAGACACTTCCCGTTCGGGCCCCAAAGAGGCCATTCCATTGGCGGAGCAGCGCCGGGCACTGCACAGAGAAATGCCAAGAGGGCCGAGGGGGGGATTGGAGAAGAGCATCTCCAGACAGCGAGGGCAAGCAGCGAGAGAAAGGGGAAGATGAGAGAGGGACTCGGCTGGAGCCAAGAGGGATCTGGTACGTGCTGGATAGAGGAGTCTAACGTGGGCACTAAGAAAAGAGAGAGACGAGCTGGGGAAGGGCGTAGAGGAGCCCAGATGAGACCCAGAACAGCGCAGCGAGTTCAGCAGAGGGGTTCAAGGAAAGCAAAGAAAAAAGCCCGTCTGCGAGGAAGATAAGGCTGGAGGAAGGGTGGGGGAGCATTTACGTCACATCTCAGTTCTTTGAACCGGGGGAGGAGGCAGCAGTCGCTGTGCTGGGCGCTGCACCCAGAGAGAAGATCGCTACTGCTCCCTGCAAACCTCGCTTTGCTTGTACCAGAGTCACCCCAGCACCCCGGTCACCCCAGCAGCACCTCCGCCGCTGTGGCAGACCAGCGGGACGGAGCAGAGAGGCTGCACGTGGCAGACCCAGGGGAGGCGTCCCACACTCCAGCGTGACCCAAACAGCCAAGCAAACGCCTCTGAGAGCTGCAAACACGCTTTGTCGCAGGCGACAGTGGGGTTTGGGAGCGGGACTTTCCTTAGGAGACATAAAAAAAAATAAAAATGCATTGACCTATATAAAGTATCCAGCGTAAGCGAACCAAAAGTATCAGCTGTCAGTGAAAAATAAGCGTCTTTTAATCAAAATTGCATAACGAAACGCAAAGGAGAACAGCAGGCGCAGAGACGCGGCAGTTGCTGTACCGCGTACCCCCCCGGCAGGAGCCGCGTGGCGGAGGGGACGCGCCGGCGCTGCCAAATCCGCCGCTCTGCGGTAGGGGATGTTAACGCGCCTGCGCTGTCGGCTGCAAGCAGGGTTGTGCGGCTCCACCGTCAGACCCGCTCGCGAGGACAGAAATCCGGGGACAAAGGCTGTGGCTAAGCTGGTGCAGTGGGACTGGCTCTCCAGAGGCATCTTGCCGGGGATTAGCGAGCCCTCTCAAGGGAGGTTTGCTTCAGCCAAGGTATTAAACGCTCAGAGAAGTGCGACAGACAAGTCGTGTAACACTCATCAGCTTTCAGCGCCAGGGGACGTTGGCTTTCGACACCCCGGCCATTCCGCAAAGCCAGAGCCTTGGCCTCGGCACCGGGAGCGCGTGCCCGCTCTCAGAGCCCAGTCCTGCAAGCCCCGAGCTCCCCTCCGCCAGGATTTACACCACGTGTGGACAAAAATACGCCCTTCCCCTTCAACGTTCTGCTGGGATTCACCAGCTGCTGCTCTGACGCCCGCCCGAGCTGCCAGCCCGGCACGCTTCCACGCTGAGACCTCGGCTGCTCGGCAGGGAGCCGCGGTGCCGATCGCCCAACGCCGGGATCGCGCCCGGCCGAGCAGGAGCTGGCGGCGCAGGAGGAGGTGCCGCACGGCGCGGGCGGCAGGCTCTGAGGAGCGGTGCTTCTCTCAAGCCCAGCTAGAAAGGCTCAGAGCGGACAAAAGGGGTTCAAGTTAAAACACTTCACAAGCAGCGAATGAATCGAGAAGAGAAATGGAAGGGGAAAGCTTCTGCCGGTGGCCTGGCAAAGCAGAGGGCAGCCGGGCAGGAGCGAGCGCTGGTTCACCACCACGGCCCGACCCGCGCTCCCCGCTCACGCCGCGGGCAGCGAGAAGACCAGGAGCCGAGCAGAGGGGTCGTGCTCGGGGGTGGCTGCAGGGACAAAGGCATCGCCCCTGAAACACGTTCCAGAAAGACACCACAGACCCACTACGGCACCCGGGGCCTCCGCCCAGGCCTGAAACCGCCGAGGACAAAGTGCCTTCAGCGGGGAGAGCACTTTGTGAGGGAAACCAGGTTTGTGACGGCTTTCGCTGCAGACCCAAGGAAGGGGAGCAGGGGAGGACACGAAGAGAGGGGAATATTTAGACTCGAACAACGAGCCGCCTGACCGTGGTTCTCCCAGAGCCAGCAAACGGCAGACAGACCCCTCCAGACGCGCTGACCCGCCTACTGTGCCGCGTGGGCTGGGGTGGCGTTCCCCTTCTGCAGAGCAGCTGGTAAGGGGCTGGTCGGGACTGGCGCTGGGAAGGGTGCTGGTGTCACGGGGCTGTTCTCGTCACCGCCGAGCGGGGCCGACACAGTCGAGGCCTTTTCTGCTCCTCACACCCCGCACTGGCGGGTGGGCTGGGGGGGCACAGCCAGGACAGCCGACCCCAACGGACCACAGGGACATCCCAGACCGTGTGTCGTCACGGTCAGCCATAAAAATCTGGGGGAAGGAGGAGGAAGGGGGACGTTGGCAGTGATGGCGACTGTCTTCCCAAGTCAGCGTTCCGCGGGATGGAGCCCGGCTTTCCTGGGGGTGGAGAACACCCACCTGCCGTGGGAAGGGGTGAACCAACCCCGGGCTTTGCTTTGCTCGTGCGCGGCTTTGCCTTTAACCCTTAAACTGCCTGCAGCCCAACCCAGGAGTTTTCCCACTTCTCCCATTCTCTCCCCCATCCCACCCGGGGTGGGGAGGGCAGTCAGCGAGTGGCCGGGTGGAGTTTAATTGCCCGTGGGGGTTAAATCACAACAGCCCTTTTTGGTGCCCAACGTGGGGCTTGAAGGGCCCAAGACAAGGACAGATCTGGTTGGAATGTGCTAGATCAAAGTTAGGGAGCAGCAGCTCCTGGGCTGGCCTCGCTGCCTATCAGGGTCGAGTGCTCCTTAGTGGCTGCTGCTCGCTCTCGCTGGCCATGCTGCCCATCATCTGACTCCGCCGTGCCTGGGAACATTCCGATAACAGCGTTGGCAGCGTGCCGGGGCTGGCAGATGACCAGGGCATTGCTGCCGCACTGGACAGGCTGGAACTCCAGTGTGGACACAAGTCAAAGGGACTGTGAGGTGTGGATGAGTCCCCGTGGGAGCAGGACACCTCGAAGCGTCCGTGTCCGTGGTTATGCCCACACTGCAGCAGGTAGAGCTCTGGAGGGACTGTGGCCCAAGGGTGAGTCCATCCTGCAGCAGGGACACCTTGAAGCATCAGTGGCTTCAGTGACTGGAGCACCTCAAAGCGCGTGGCCATGGATAAGCCCATGACAGAGCAGGTGCCCTCCAGGGAGGGACTGCAGCCACGGGTGAGGCCGTGTTGGAGCAGGGTCATCCTGAAGGGACCGTGGCTGTGGGTAAGGCCACGCAGAGCGGGCACACCTCAGAGTGGCTGTGGGTAGGTCCATGCCGCAGCAGGTATCCCCTGGAGAGACTGGGGCTCGCAGACGAGGCTCAACTCGGAGCAGGTACAACCCTGAGGGGCTGCAGCCTGTGGGTAAGTCCAAGCCAGAGCAGGGGCAATGTTAAACCTGATGGTCTGGTCCAAAGGGACCAGGGTGGAGACGACAGCGGAAAAACGTTCAATACTATAGCAGAAACCACCCGAACCAGTGGAGGACAAGCCTTACAAGAAGCAGTGCCAGCGCAGCAGTGACTGCACCTGAGCTGGCTTTGGTGCCCAATGACTCCGTCCAATGGACCATCTCTCCTGTCCTGAGTGACCACCGTAACAGATGGAGCCCAAAGTCCCACCAGGGGGGAGTGAGAGCAGCCCTGTGGGGCTCACTTGCCCCTTCACTTCCCTGGGGTTAAACCACAACGCTAGCTTTGGTTTCTAAGGGGGCAGGAATTAACTGATCACAAGAGACATTTCCTCCTCTTCATAGACTCTAAGGAACAAGGTTTAGGCTGAGGCAAATTTAAGGTGTAAAAATTTAGGGTGAGCCTACCTAGAGAACTGTGTGCCCATCCATGACCCGGGAGAAAGAGCTGTCGAGACTGAAGCAACGCTTCATTCCCAAAGGCCGGAGCTCGGTCTTCGGCAGCTCTGGGCAGCAAAGGTACAGGTATTTCCTGAAGAGGAATCCTAGGCAGTAACCGTGCATTTTCTCTGCTTGACATTATGGGAACAAAGAAGAAACTACCTGTGGCAGGAAAGCTGTGTGCACCACAACTCACTGCTCGAACGTTTCCTCTGAGTATCGACTGCTGAAGTCTTCCAGGTACCACAGAAACACACTCTGCACGTTGACCGCGCCAGCCACGCTGGCTGCAGCCTCGTGGCTGCACAGACCTTCCCTGTAACCATACGGATGCACGTTAAACGAACACTGACGTAGGAAAGTCAAGCACTGGAAAACTGTCCCTCTCCAAGGCCTTGTTCTCTGCTGGGGACACGCTCCTCACCAGGAGCCCCCGTCCACAACCCTCTTGTGCTGGAGACCGTTTCAGAAGGCCAAGCAGAAGCCACTGTGTCCTTGCACAGCACAGGCACCGGCGTGGCAGCATCCCGCGCCCCTGGCTGCAGCTCCTGGACACCCAGGACTGCAGCTCACCGCCTCCATCTTTACTTCAGTGGTCCAAAACATGTCCCCGACAGCGCGCGTGGCCCATCAACCTCCCAGCCTAATGGTGAACAAAAGCTTTTTGTGGTTTTTCCAGCTTTCAAGCAGCACCTTAGTCAAAAACTACCTGAACTAGGCTGAACTGCAGGAGATTTCCTCCCTGCACCCATGGGCCAGCCCGTGGCTGCCAGAGCCGGCTCTGGGCTCAGAGGAGTCCCCCACTCCCGGTTCAGAGAGGAGGAACCCCGGCGCCCAACACCGTTACTATTTTTACATTGAGCAGACCACAGCATAAATAAATGGCTGCTCAAAATAAAAACCCCATTCTATTTAAAAATTCTCTTTAATCCGTGCTGAACAAGGTTGCTGTCTTCCCTCCCTAAAGGAGGCTGCAAAATTAAAGTAGTCTGTGAAGTGCTCGGACGTCACAGCAGTAAGCACCCCGGAGGAATGATAAACAGCGGGATAAACAGAGGTAGCTGTGGGCATCTTTCTCCAGGCACCGTTCCTGGAAAACGCGTCAAGACCACGCTGTGATGCCGATATGCCAGAGGAGCGAAGTGAAAACTAAGGCAAGTTTTGGTTGTGGCATTTCCTGACTTCCAAGAACTTTCTGCAGCTTCCGCAGAAGCGTTTCAACCCGACCACGTAGCTTCCCCTCCGCGCTCACCAAAACGCCTCCTCCGGTCCGGAGTGAGCCCCCAGCCTCTCTCCTTCCGAAGGCTCTTCCAACTCACACCGACAGCGCCGGGTTTTATGGGACTGATGGCCCATTCCCACGGAGATCAGCTGGGCTGGCCAGTGACCACCACAGCCACCGTGAGCCGCTCCCCAGGCTGGGGAGGCAGGACACGGCAGAGCAAGCAGCAAGAGCTGGCTGCTCCCTCCTGTGAGGACCAACTCCAGGAGGAAACGTATCACCTCATTCTCTTGTGGGCTTCATGGCGGGCACGTGACAGCAGAAGAGCTGGGATGCGTGGCCAGCCCTTCACACTGCGACAGACCCTTCCATCCATAGCACTCCCATCCCATTTCTCCTCCTCTGCTCTCTAATTTCTAATTTTGACTTCCCAGTTTTACTTGGTGATGGGCAGATTTTTATTGGAGCTACTCGCACCCGAGCATCACTTCCCCAAAAGTTTCAAAACGCTCCTCACCCTTCCCCGCCACCGAGGAGCGGAGAATTTCTCAGATAAGGCAAAGGAAACCGTGTCGGTTTGGGGTGACTAAGCAGGCTCTTTCCCTCACCCTCTTCTCAGAAACACATGAACAACTTGGGGATGACACTTCCCAAAAGTATTTGAAGAGTTTCAGCCTAATCTGGTGCGGGGAGGGGATTACCCCAGACTGCAGAGAGCGGGTGTTACTGGAGGGTGCCAGCGAGCTGGCAGAGCCTTATCGGCTCTTTCCGAAGGGCTCCGCGCTCAGGGCAGAGCCTCTGCTGGCGGCAGGAGCGACTGGAAGGGGCCAAGTTCTGAAGTTGGCCTCTCAGTCAGCAAAAAGCCCAGGCAAACGTGCCGTGGCGAAGCACACGACTGTCAGGGCTTCTGAGGAGCGCAGATTTCGGGGGTGCAGCAGCTCAGGGCACGTGTAACAATTCCCAAGGGAAACGAGAGACTGAACCCCGGGACATTTTACAGCGCGGTGGAAGTAGTACCACAAAGCCAGGCGGCCTCTCCAGCCGTTGCCCTCGAGCAGGAGCCCTCCTCTCGTGACGCGCCAGGTCCACGGTGCAGATGCCGATCGGCTGAACCGCGCTGCACGGAGCCCCGGCACAGCCGCCACCGTGCCGCGGCCACAGCACGGGCTGCTCAGCGCGGGGTGTATCGCGCGGCGGGGAAGCGCTGCCGGCCCCGGGAGGCACGGGCTGCTGCCGTGGCATTTATGGCACCAGGCTGGGAAGCCAACCAGCCGCAGGCAGGGAGCTGCTCTAGGGCTGTGTGCCGGTGGCGAGCTGCACGGTGGAGGTGGCTCCGTGGCTGGGATCGTGCTCCCTGGCTGACTGGCCACTCTGCAGCCTCCAAACGCACGAGGCACTTTACACAGCTGCTCCCTGAGCAGAGGCAGGAGACATCATCCCCTCTGCCGTGCTCACAGACCGGCCCTAAACAAATAATTCACAACCCAAAGCCTCCCACAGCGGTCTGAGGGGTCTGGTCCTCTCATTTCTCTTGTGTGTGAGGCTCATTACCTGCTGCCCACCCATCACCTCTCCATGCTCACAGAGTGCTGGTCAGTCCCCCCACCCTTACAACAGGCTCCAGTTCAGGGCTCTTCACAGATTTCACCAGGAATTGGAATTTCATTGTCCCAGGCTGCTCACTCATCCACCCTGGAGCTCAGAGGACCCGTTCCCTCCCTGTCGCTCCACCCCAGCAAGCTCCTCAGGGTCAGAGGAGAAACTCCTCCAATAAACTCTGGTCTTGGAGCTTTTATTCAAGAACGCAGTCCTCTAAGCCCGTCCTTGCTACGAGGTGCTGCAGCATCTGCGAGCTGTGGCTAAACGCGCTCCCACGTGTTTGTTTCTGGGCACGAATACTTCACTGGCTCCCAAGCTGAAACCTGCACTCAAAATTCCAGCCCACTGAAGACCTACCAAGCTCGCTGTGACTTCCCTGCCCGCAGCGTGTCCTCAGCGCCAAGGCACGCCCCTTCTCGAGCGTTTTAAAGCAGCTGTTTTCAACCTCCGAAACAACCATTTGAGAGTTTTTGGTCAAAGAGCCATTTCAGATGTTTTAGCAGCGGGGAGAAAAGTGCTAAGACTCAGCACTAAGCACTGCTGAGATGCTCATTTACAAATGGCTTTGCTAACTACCCGGTTTGGTTTAGCACCGTCATCTAAAGCCTCCTCCTGTCTCGGGCTGTCAAGTCAATGTCAGTCAGTTGTAAATTAAACACTCATTAAAACCGAATATCAATTTTGCAAACCGAAGCTCGAGCGCTTCCCTCGTCGGGGGCTCTTTTCTCCTCCAGGGCTCACTGGGTACCCAGAGGAGATGGAGTGTGGGAAGGGAAAGGAAATAACCCCCAGAACCGATGGGAATGGAAACAGAGATGGGAAAAGCAACTCAGAATTCCAGTTGTGACTCGGTTTTAATCTAACAGATGGAGCCAGGGGAAGGAGAGAGCAGACAAGAGCAGCCACCGCTACAGATGTAACCCCCCCGTCCCCACACGTACACTTCTGGTGGCAGGCACCGACCCCCCCCGACTGCTGGCAGCTAACAGGGGTCTGTCCTTACGAACCAGCTCACAGACCTGCTGCGGCCTCACTGCCGGCAGCGCAGCAGCTCCTCTGCTCTGCTCTGCTCTGAAACGCTACCACAGGAAAAGCGGCTTTTGAAACAAAACCCAGGATATGTGCCAGAGTCCAAACGCAGCCCGGGAGGCACGGGGTGACAAAGCCGGCAGGGACAGGGCACACGCCAGGAAGGGGAGTGCTGGCAGTGGTGGCTCCGGAGGACACTTCCCAGTGCTCTCGCTGACGGCTGCAGGACTGGAGGAGCCCCCAAAACGGTCAATCCCCCCCTGCAGACCGATATGCCTCTGCAGTTCCACGTTGTGCCGAACGCACACCCAGGCCCAGCCCAGCAGCGAGCTGGCACAGGGAGGAGCCCCCCTGCAGCCCCGCAGTGGGGTCTGGAAGGGGGCGGGCAGCGGGGGCTGCAGGACCCGGCTCTGACCACCCGGGCTGGCCCTCAGGTCTGCCAGCAACTCCCTCCTACAGCAGCACCGCCAGAAACGGCGCTCATCAGCATTGCCCGTCACATCGACATCGCCCGCTCACCTGCCAACACGACTCACGCGTATTTAGAGGGACCAAACCACCTTCTCAAACCAACTGTTAGAGCCTTCTGTTCTGAACTCACCGCGTTGCTGATTCCTCTTTGGGCATGGGCACTTAATGCCGACGTCAGAAGACGGCCTGGTCCGAGCTGCCCTTGTTCCCCCCGTTAAAGAGCTGCATTACAGGCAGTTATAGCCAAATATAGTTGTATTAAGTTAAATATAAATGCTATAAACCACAGGAAATCTGAGAGGTGAGCACAGCAGACCACCGAACCAGGGGAACGAAGAGAGCCTTGTGATAGAAAAACAAAACCAAACAGAGCTGGGATTGTGCCTTCCAGCTCAGAGGCTGGTCCCACTACGAGCCCATCCATAAGGGCTGGCAGAGCCACGTCCTGCTTTCTCCTTCGGCTGGGGAGATACACAGGGCAGGGACCAGAGCTCAGCAGGAAGGAGCAGGACCAAAGGCTTTGGATCACACGTCAGCGTTAGTCAAGGGAAGACACGTCTCTTATGAACAGTATCAATGGCCACATCTCACTTTTCAGAGCAGAACACGACGAGGAAGTCACACGCAAGAGAGCTGCACTAACGCAACACTGTGAGGTAAGATGAAAACTAACAGGAAAAAGAGAATATTTCCGAGAGCTTCGTATTTCAGTCGGTCCTGTGGTGACTCTGCGTTTCGATGCCCAGGCATGGGGTATGTGAGGTACATCTATAAGGTTCCCATAGTCCCACAGCCTGCTGCTGGTAGGTGGCCTGGGGGGGTCCACTAAGAGCTGCCCCAAACATCACTAGGTCTGATAAGGGGGGGAGGAGACAGCAAGAACCACAAGGACAGGAGAGGAAAATCAGTCATTTTCTCTCATAATGGGTAAGGAAATAAAAGTGAAGCAGGAAGAAAGCGGTACCTCTGTCAAAGGTCTCGGTCTTCTCTCTACAACAAATTCTGTGTGGCAGAGCTCACAGTAACTTGTGTTGGAGGAGGATAACCATTTTTCCAGGCAGCTCTTGTGCACGGTGCCCAGTGTTCCTGTGCAGTCACACGGGGAAAGCAGTCCCTCCCCACTTCCACCTTCGTGACAGATTCGACAGATGGGACCGTCACTAAAGAGGCAGACAAACAGAATGAAATCACCGTCAGAGCAGGCAGAACCATACAGCCCCGACGGAGAGCAGGCTCCGATCCCACCGAGCCCCGGCGGGGCGCGCGCACAGCGGCAGCGCGGGGCAGAGCGAGCCAGACGCGCTGCGGCTCTCCAAAGCAGCCCACCGCTGCCAGAACCCAGTCCCAGGGGAGCATGGAAGTGTCCGGGACATTTTAGGTCAGTAAAATCTGGAAGCCGTGTTGGTGAGTGCCACAACCCCCATGAGAAGCTGGCACGTCAGCCTGGCCAGCTCAGCTGGCCACAGAGGACCGCAGCGAGCGCATCCTGCAGCCTCCAGCTCCGCTCCCAGCAGGCAGAGAGGCTGACACCAGATCTGAAACCAATCCTGCTGCAAATCCAGAAGCCCAAAGTGAAGCCACCTGGAGCCACTCGAGAGGTTCACAGTTACGGCTCCATTTATCAGGCCACCTCCCTGCTCTCCCCCCATCCCTGCTCTGCATCCTGGGTTTAGCAGTAACTGCGTGAGGAACAGCGAAGGCTAAAGACCCCCCGCCCTGACCCTGGAAGCTCAGCTCTCCGAGGACGTAACCTATTTCATGGCAGGCAGTCACCAGACTAAGTTCTCGCCTACAAACCCTCTGCCCATCACAGCACAGTAACTCCGCACCCCATCCGCACTCCACCACCCAGAGAACCGTTCTGCAGCGTTTGGGTCTTCCACTGGCTGCAGAAATGTCTCGGTGCTGCAACCACAGCCGCTTCGCACCTCCTCCTTGGCTACAGGTTTCAGATCCCTTGGACCATGCTCAAGATCTGCTCTTGGGACCTCACGGAACCAGAGATGCTTATCAAGGGCAGTATCAAACGCTTGCAGAGGCGCTTGCAACCCTCCCCACTCATCGCACTTGAGCCACCCATCTGTTCCCAAGACATTCCCTCGCTGACCGAGGACTAGCAGTGCTACTGCTCCACCGTCCAGCAGCCGTCAGCTGGGGCGTATCAGGTGATATTCATGTGACAAATTTCCATCACAGAGTAAAGCAATTTTTTTTGCGCCTACATAAACTCAGATCATCCAGTGTCCTCCTGGAGCAAGGACTTTCTCCAGCAAGAAAGTCCTTCAAAGAACCTCCTCAAGTCCTTCCTCAAAGAACCAAATTCTTTTCACTTGAAACCTCTCCCTTTTTTTTTTTTCTTGTTTCTTGTACTATCCCCTAATTCTTGTCCTGTAAAAGACACTGTTTTCCACCCCCCAATTTACAGACCTCCATCACAGCCTGCTCCGTCACCCCTTTCACAAGCAGAGGAGTTCCAGCCTGTCCAGTTGTGCCTGAGACAAACACCCACCTTTCTGATCACCTTCACTCCCCTCCCCTCTACCTCTTGCACTTCTAAAACATCCCTCTGGAGCTGCAGGGCCCAGAGTTAGTTTTCAAGATGTGGGCACACCGGGGATTTCGGCAGAGACTGCGCTCTCTCCTTCACTGCTTTCCACCCTCCTTGCCTTCTGGTCGCTGCTGCGCATACCTGCCACACACCCAACACCTCCCTCCTCCAAACCCACAATGCCTATGAAAACCCCGGGCTACTGCTCTTCAGCTGCATTTTACCCTGCCGTCATTCCCAACAACGTTCCCTTCCCTAAACTCAGGTGTCCGGTGCCAGTTTAGGTCCAAGGGCGTCCCAGCTGGCACCCGAAGCACAGCTTTCCTCGAAGCCTGGTGCCACATCTGCCAGCCCCATAATGAGCATGTCCTTGGGCTCCCTGGGAAACCTCAGATGGCTCTAGACACCGACGTCTGCTGTTCGCAGCCACTCGGTACGTCTCTTCGGCATTCGCTGTTCACCGAGGCCATTGAGGAATAAAATGCTGGGGCTGCCCTCCCTGGGCCGTGGGAAGGAGCCACTCACCAGCACCACACTTCTTTCTCACAACCACCGTTCTCTTACATCCACAGCTGCACAGATTTGGCGGTGGGAAGGAGGGTGAGAAAGGAACATCTTTATTTCAGAGCCTACTGCACGCCTTCTTGAAATCCAGGTGCCCTCCTGAAATCCAGGGGAGCTGCACCAGCTATCGCCTTTTCCCACGTGCTGCTGACAAAGCCACGCCGATCCCATCTCACCGCTCATACCCACTGCTCCTCTGGCTTTAAGAACCTCCACCTGACTGCAAAAGAAGTTCGCGGGATTGCAACACCAACAAGCAATGCGCAATCTTCCGAAGCGGCAGCACCGCTTCCAGGAGTTTGCACAACCAGAAGAAACAAAGCAAGAGGCAGACAGAGAAACACAGCGAGGAAAAGGGGCGTACTGGGGAGGAACGCTGGTGGGACACGAAGGGCAGAGGAGAGCCAGCAAGAAACTGCACACAGCTCGCTAAAGGAGGAGTGACCATAGGGGATGTCCACCACTTCCAACTCAACGTTCAGCAGGTTTCATCCCAACTGGGTGTTTTAATCGTGTTTGGGGCTGTGAAGCAACGTACACCCACTGCACCATCCCCTTCTCGCTGCCAGACCTCACTGGTGAACCCCGACCCGTGTCCTCTCCTCATTTTCAAGTGCCTTTTATTTAGGGGACTTCTTCAGCCGGGCCAGTGCCTGCAGCAGGAGTCTGGAGAGATGGTGGAAATCCCACCCTCGGAGATACTGGAGACAGCATCGGTCAAGGCTCTGAGCAGGCTGATCTGCCTTTGAAGTTGGCCTTGCTCTGAAAGGAGGCTGGCGCAGACGTCCTCCACAATTCCCTTCCAGTCTGAGTTAAGGGACGGTTCTGTAACCTCTATAGCCGTAAAGCTCAGGGCTGCAGCAGAACACCAAACCCACAGTCCGCTCACCCAGCCCTGGTGCCAGGGACGGAGCAGGACCCCAGCGCTCTCCCGCATCTGTTATTTCCTAAGAAAAGCGTCTGTAAGATATTTCATGGGCTCTCTTCCTGTTTGAGAAGTTTCCTATGTCCAGGGTGTTAATATAGCCTTGGCTACCAAGAAAGAACCCAGAAGGAAAACATTCGCAGACAGTGCAAGCAAAAAATTCTTATCAGACCCCATTTTCCTTCCGTCCTGCGCAGAGTGGGAGGGGCCCCGTCACACTCCCACACGATCCACCCTCAAGCAGAGCTTTCCAGCAGGCTCCAGACCTTCCAGTACACTACCCCAACCTTCCAGTACAGTCACACTGCTCCTGCCTCCACTGCACTACGTGCTGGTGACAAGGAAGACACCGAAACCCACCACCAGCAAAATGAACAAACTGGTGTCCCACGAAGCCACGCGAGGAATCCTGTTGGCTTGTTTTAAATGATAATCCCAGTTTCCCCACCTGATTTTTGCCCCTCCACAAGTTTTAAGGAGTTGCACAGCTTCTCTCCCAGCCTGTCTGTTGCCAGAGAGCAAGTTCAGGTCCCCTCGAGTTTTACTGACCTGCCCCAGGTTTGCTAGGTACAGCAGTTCCCTTCTCATCTCACTGTCCTGCTTCAGCCCCCGCCACGTCTGCAGTCACCCTTCCACACCTCCTCAACATTTGCCCAAGTTCATTGAGAAAAAGCCACAGCTGTTCAGCCCGCGTTTGAACACAAAACGTGACCGGTCTCACCAAGTGCTGCCAAGCGCCCTCTGCTCTGGAAGCTCAAAATACGCGACGAGAAGTCACACCAGGAGGGGTCTGAGCAAGTAAAGCTCCTCACGTCCTCTCTAGCAATAGCTGGACACTGCGGTTCCTGCCACGCAAGCACCCTCCTCTCGTTGGGGCTGCAAATCGCCACCGCGCCTTTACTGCACCACCACCCCGGAACAGGGGCCGTGCTCCAGTTTCAGCCCTTCGTCACCTCCACAGCTTGGTGTCCCACCTTCACTGCTGTTCAGCAAGGACCTGGCAGAGGCACGTGGTGGGGGGCTGCCTGTGCTCCTGGGTCTCACACTGGAGCGGCTGCAGGCCCTGGGGGGTTTCAGTGATCAAGCGAGTCCAAATCCACCAGCACGTGTGACCGGCCTGAGTTCCCACAGAGAGAGGAAGCACAGGATCATGGACCGCTTTGAGGTGAAGGGACCTTCAGAGCTCCCCCAGTCCAACCCCTGCAGGGAGCAGGGACATCTGCAACCAGAGCAGGGGGCTCAGAGCCCCAAGGGCCAACCTGACCTGCCATGGTGCCAGGGATGGGGCTTCTGCCACCTCTCACAGCAACCCGGGCCAGGGTCTCACCACCCTCAGCAGAAACAATCTCTCCCTTCCCTCTGGTCTGAACCTCCCTCTATCAGTTGAACCCATCAGCCCTTGTCCTGTCCCCACAGCCCCTGCTGAACAGCCCCTCCCCAGCTTTCGGACAGCCCCTTGAAGCACTGACAGGCTGCACTAAGGTCTCCCCGCAGCCTTCTCTGCTCCAGGCTGAACCCCCCCAGCTCTCTCCCCTCTCCTCCCAGCAGAGGGGTTCCACCCTTGGGTCATTCCTGGGGCTCCTCTGGCCCCGCTCCAGCAGCTCCATGTCTCTGCTGGGCTGAGGAGCCCAGAGCTGGACCCAGCACTGCAGGGGGGTCTCCCCAGAGCAGAGTGCAGCAGAGGGGCAGGATCCCCTCCCTGACCTGCTGCCCACGCTGCTGGGGATGAGCCCAGCACACAGTTGGCCTTACAGAAGCATCTGGCTAACGAGGATTTGCCCTCAACATTAGTGCCCCGGTGAACTCCTTCACAAACAAGACTTTGTTGTCTCCCTCTACCACTAGAGCCACAAAAAAAAAGCCCACGTGCAGTCATCCCAAGGCCCTTCCCCGAAGCAGCTTTACCTCTGCGTGCCCAGCGCCTTGATCACCGTCGAGAGGAGCCGTCCATCCTTGGCGGTGACCTGCGTGACGTACTGCGGGCGGCCGATGTCCGAGTCCTCCACCGACTTGGCGAGGGCGGCGCTGCCCGGGCAGTCGCACAGGGAGCCGGGGAGGTGGCAGCAGTCGCCAGTCGTCATGGCAGCTCCAGGCGCCTCTGCCCCAGGGACCGGCACCGGCGGCACGGAGACCTGGGGGAACAGCACTGTGGTGAGAGTCCAGCACCCCAAACCAGCCAGCCAGGGCATGGCCCCCCGCCACCACCCCCAGCCAGCCCCGCTTGGGCGGGCAGCACCCCGGGGCCCCAACAACCACGGGTTTCCCTAGTCTTCTGTCCCCTGTAATAGGCTTTGCGAGGCTGCCTTACCATAAAATTAAGGCTCCAAGTGTCCTACTTACATAATTTAGCATCAGAATTGCAAATTTTGCCTTTCCCGGAGAGAATTCCTGGTACCCACCCTTTAACCTGACGAAGCCTTTCAACCCAAACGTGCTGACGCAGAGATGGGGAAGGCAACCAGAAGCCCCACGGGCCCGGGCGGTTCTGGCTAGAGCCGCCGTGAAAAACTTATGTTCATTCCGTCCGTAAAAGCTGCAAAGTTTCAGCTGATCACGGCACTTAAACCACTTCATGTGGCTCAGGTCAGGGAGTTCCCTCAGGCGCTTTCCAAGCCCTTTAAAGCCCGTTCATCAAACTCAAAAGGCTCCTCCCATCTTTAATTTACAATTTTTTAATTTCTTTACAGAAATGCACACGCTTCCGCTTCCCCATCCCGTGCGGTACGTCCCAACGGTCAACATGGGGGTATGAGCCACCCAAAAGCACTGAACTTCCTCCCGGAGCTCCCCAGAAAGGGCAGCGGGCCAGTTTTCCTCCTTCCCCGTCCAACAGCGCGGACCAGCCGTGGTTCCTGCAACAGGCAACCCGCACAGCTCCCCATCACGCTTTCGGCACCTCGGAGATTCACCCGAGGAACAAGCAGGCTGCCCAGGGCGGTGGTGGGGACCCCATCCCCGGAGGGGTTTAACAGCCGTGGCTGGAGATGTGGCGCTGAGGGACACGGTTTAGGGACCCTGGCGGCTGGACTCGATGATCTTAAAGGTCTCTCCCAAGCAGATGATTCTGCGAAATGCAAGAACGGGGGAGACGATGCCGGGAAGAGGCCCAACGTGACAAAGCAGGAGCTGGCTCAGATCAGCCACGTGCGGTCGGCAGAGCTCTCTGCCTGTGACGGGGGGCAGCAGCTCGCCCGAGCTGCCAGCAACCGCCGTGTTCCCCCCGGCGGGGGTTTTCTCCATCCGAAAGACAGACCCGCTTTGCAGAATCCAAAAAATCCTGTTTTCTCCACTCTCTTTAGCCCGGTCCCTAAGAGGCAGCTGCGCAGAGAGAAAGAGCCGGGGTTACAATTAGTCACAAGCTGAACACAAGCCAACGGCGTCGTTCTGCTGGTGAAGACCAAAATCCTTGTGTCTGTGAACAGGGCTGCCTTAGGGAAGGCACCGCAGCAACCCTGGGCAGCGGGACTGCTGCGATCGGAGTGGACACCCTGGCTCGTCCCGGTGCCTGGGTTTCAGGAGAGAAACGAACCCGTGAAAGAAGCTCAAATGAAAGCAATGAAAGAAGGTCCGAGGGGAAAAAAAACCAAACCAAACTAAAATAACTCCAAAACTTAGCAAAGAAGAACTACGCAAAGCAGAACGACGCAAAGAATTGAGTTTGTTTAACTGAGGGGGTGTGGAGGGGAATCTTCCATCTCCTGGAGGTAGAGGCTGGCAAACAAACCTTTGCCGTCCCATCCAAGGAAATGCCTTTTTGTTTCGAGATCTCTGCGGGCAGCAGGGCTCAAACATTCCCATGAAACTGCCGTTTCGTCAGGTTCAGCTAAGCCCAAATCAAACTAAAATAGCTAAAGAAAATAAGGGCTTGTTCCTGGTTGGAGGCTTGGCCAGACGACAGAGGAAGAAAACAAAAAGCCAGCACAAGAACGTGACCGTTGAAACCCTGAGAACACTGACCGGGGTGAGACAAGTGTTAGTTTGTGTCTGGAAGTGAAGCAGCTCCTCCACAAGCGAGGGCTTTGTCTGTCAGGGTGGCTCCTTCAGGGTGAACCCGTCCAAGGGGCAGAGAGCACATCGCTGGTGTCTCATCACCAGACGCCGACTTCCAGCATCCCCTCGAGATACAGAGCGCTCTCTAATTTCTAGTAGAAAAGTTCCTGATCTCTGTGAAGGTCCCTTCCCACCCAAAGCACCCCGTGATTCTTTATTAAAGACCTTGATCACTATCTGCAATCCTTCTCCGCATCCGGACAGGGGTAGGCTTGAGCTCGTGGGCAGGTCAGTCGCCACCGAAACAACTGGGAGTCTTTCCACCAACTCCCAAACGAACTGAGCAGAGCCAGCGCTGCCCTGGCCCGGCCTCTCCCCTCCTCTGCAGAGACACGCAGGGTTAGCGCCACTTTTCTTATTGCTCTCCCCTTTAAAAAAAAAAAGGCTACAAGCTCTCCAGCTTTAAGGAGCAAGAGTAAGATGATAAATGCTGTTGGAATGACTCAAGTCAGCTGTTCTGCACGTTAAGGAGTTCTCTTGGTTTTAAAGTCCCCTGACTGAGCCAGGCACGAAGAGATAGATGCTTTTAATAAAAAGGTCGGTTCCATTTGTTCAGCCAAAACGTTGTTTATTTTTAAGTGCAGAGGAAAAAGGTCCGTTTGCGTATTGGAATAAAACTGCCCTCACTCCTGGGGTCCTGGGAGTGTTTACACTGAGGCTCTCGGGGATCCACATGGGACAGGACGCGGCAGCCCCGTGTCCTTGCCCGGGCAGCCCCGGTCAGGGCTGAGCAGGACCCACCACCCAGAAACACCACCTCTTCTATGACAAGTTATTTGGCGCTCCCTCGTCGGGGTCCAGCCCAGGGTGGAACCTGAAGTCACTGCTTTAACATCTGCCATTCAGCAAATACAAAGGAAAAGCAGCGAGTTTTTCATGGATGCAGTTAGTGAGGAAGTGACTGAAATCCAAAGATAACATCTGCAGCAGCTCCCATTTCATACCCAGCTGAACGTGAAGCACAGTGTTCAGCCAAGCCAGTCCCTGTGCTGGCTCTCCAAAGGCTCAGCTCAGCAACACGCAGCCTTCCCTCCCAACTGTCAACAGCTCATCGAACCAAACCCAACGTTACAGCAGGAACACCACAAACCTGGAGTCAGAATCGAGGCCCAAACAGCTGGTTTCAACCGCACACCGGGGGGTTTTCTGGGCAGCTGTGATTTCTGAGCCCATTCCTTGGGGACAGCTTGCTTGTTCTCATTTAAAAAAAAAAAGTCTCTGAGACATCAGGTTTATTATCAGCGTCCCCTCTGCTGCCACAGTTAGACATGAGCAAATAAATCCGAAGTCTCTTCTCAGCAACATTGTGTGTCCTCAGCTTCTGAGCAGATCCAGGGCATAAAGGGCTGGGTTTGTAGAGATTACTCAAATTGAAGAAAAACAAACCCAGTTTGTGGAAAGTTGGCTCAGAAGAGCGAGTTATGCACTAGGACTCCCAAACTCAAACACGTGCAGCGAGATGAGCTGGTTCCTTGAAGAGCAGCTTCTCCGCTGCTCCAAGGCAGAGCCCACAGCGCTGCGGCAGCATCCCGCCTGCTCCACACCCGCAAAGTGCCCCCCTTGTCATCCTCGTCAGTCTTCAGACATCTCAGCGTCATCCAGTTTGGATCACCCAAAGGGCAACAGGGGGTTCCAAACTCCCTCGAGCGACGGAGCAGCTCAGGGCTGTGGAGATGGGGCTGGACCCCTGGCCTCCACCCCGACACGCCCAGCAGGAGCAAGCAGAAGACACGGAGCTAAAGGGTCCCGCAGCGCCGTTCTGCACATTTAGACTTTGCAGCTGGATCGACAATTATTTCTCCCAGACAGGGAAACCGCAGCCGGCCAGATGGCTACCTCGATCGAAGCCAGAGCCAAGATGAGAAGACAACAGGGAGGGCTGAGGCCCCACGACCGCAGCAGAGGGGAACTGGTAGGTGCGGGTCATGGCTCTTTGCTCGGAGCCTGTCTGCAGCATAAGTATCTCAACCATAAACCCTTGGAGCGATTCTGATCCTTTGATAGGATCCAGAGCAAACTGGAACTAGAACCAGCTCCACCTTCTTGGGGTGCAGCTCATACGCACCAGCTTCTGTACAGACCAGCTTCCCAGAACATCCCCCCAAGTCCAAAAACACCTCCCGGCAAGGCTGCCAGCAGCAAAGTCCGTTCCTCTCGCTGAGCAACCCATTTCCCTGACCACCACAACCACACCACCTCACTACAGCATCACCAGGAGATGACCAAGCTGTGGAGTCAGCCTAACCCACCCACCTGTCCGTAAGCGCCTTCCTTTGGTTTTTAACGGAGCGGTAACCCGCTCCCTGGGTGCGGGCTGCCCGGGCTCTGGCTGCGGCTCTCGCAAGCTGACGTTTAACCCCCCGGAGCAAGGCCACCCCCCCAGGCTGCTTTCCAAAGCCACTCCAGCTAACTGGGGTATGCAGACGCTGAGCTCTCTCATCGTACGATCCGGCAAACGTCAGCACTGACCTCAAGGTTTCCAGTCGCTAAAGGGCATTTCCAAACCTCAAAGCTTTCCTTTTCACCATGAAAACTGGATTTCCCAAAAGCTGGGACCCCCGAGATCATCTGAACACAAACTTCCTGAGGAAGAAGAGCCCAAAGAACAGCCTCCTTCACCACATCTAACCTCCCGCATGCCCTGTCTCACCCCGCTGACGCATCTTCCCACGGCCCAAGGCCAACCCCAGGCCCGTAACAGGTCTTTCGGCCCCCAGCTCTGCCTGCTGCAGGTGGCTGCAGTGCCGGACCAGCACACCCGTAGCCCCCACTGGGCGAGTGGCGGGGGACCCCCTCCTGTACTTGCTGCAGGGCAAGCTCTGGCCTCCAGACCCTTGCGCACCCGATTACACACCCTGAGATCCAGACACTGCCGCCAAAGACATGCGTGGATGGGGTGCGAGCGGCCGGGAGCGCTTCTTGCTACGGTTAAGGGGTTGCATCAGAGGGTCAATCTAAAGAAAAAAATAAAACAACAAAAAAAGCCCCAAGAACGGGTCTCAAACTGCTGCAGGGCTTTGGTTTTCACTTTCGTTTGAACATCCTCTCCGCATTATTTTGTTCCTTAAAAAGTACGTGGTTTTGTATGCCAGCTCTCTGACTCCCAAAAGTGACCCTGCAGGGCTGCTGCGTAACACCCTGCCAGCACCTGAGAAGCCACCCACAGGTCTGCCCACACTTGGCCCATCAGCTGAAGACAGCTCTGAAGCTCCTCAGGCACAGAGAGGAAACGCTGCTGAGACACCTCACCACAACTCTCGCATCACCCCGGACGTGGGCAGAACCCTCGTGAGTCTCGTGCTCAGAAGACACCTGAAGGCAACGGCCCTACCAGTCAGAGCGTGGCGAGCCCTGCCTAGTGAGAAAAGTGACACGGCATTTTATGGCAAACACCCCAACACTCAAGGTAAGATCTGATGCTGCAACATCCGCTTTTAAAGCATTTACAAGTTTGGTAGATAACACACAGGAAAACATTTCCCTCCCCAGGAGCTCCTCAGTTTCCTGCCTTGCCTCTAACAGTTGGTTGACAGTCGCAGATAACGCAGGTGCTGCAAAAACTTCAGCGGGAACGTGCTCTTCAGACAGCGCCAGCGGAGCAAGGCTGTGAACCACAGTCATGGGGCAGAGCCGACCCTGGGCTCAACACACAACACACCCAAAGAGCGAGGAAAAAGAAGCAAGGGACAACGTCCTGGGAGCTTGTGAACCTTCTACTAAAGCTTCACACCAGGAACCTCCTCCTCCGCCTCGAACAGCACGAGATACAGGCTGAGCTACCTACCCGACACACGTTCGTAAGATACTCCACGTCTAAGCACGTACCGCCCAGGAGGAGGTTAGACGCTTCCAGGAAGCAGCCTCTTCGGACTCCTGGTTTGGTATGCGCACATTATCTCCCACGGCCAGGGCCTCCGCTCGGCTGCCTCTCAGCCCTTCCAGCACCACGGCTCGGCAGCAGGCAAACAGCAGCCCAAGCCTCCACCTACCGAGCTCCCGCTGAGGACAACTGACCAAGGCTTCCCCGCACCGAGCCGCTGCCTGGCACGTTCTAGAAGCTCTCTGAAGTCTTGATTCTTTAGACTGTGGTTTGATGGCAAACGAGTTTGTTTTGCAGCCACAGATGGATGCTGAGGAAGAGCCTTGTCTAATAGATAACGAAACGTTACTCACTACTCAAAGAGGAGCAAAAGGTTCACGTTCACATGTTGAGCAAAAGATCGGGATGAAAACCAGAAGCTGAAAGGACGACTCTTTCTGCTGTACTCGGGAAGGACGAGGCTGTGCGTTACAGCTGCAGCGCCAAACCCAACAAAGTTCTCTCAGATCTTCTGAGACTTGTTATCTGCCCCGAGACCGCAGGAAAGGAAAACTTACGGCGCTTTAATCACCAACATCTGGAAAAACGCATTGCAACACCAGGAGAAAATCCTTAGCAGAGGGTGTCTCCAACCCCAAATCAGCCGTTTTAAGAGCAAGGAAACAACTGAGAAGCAGCTGGGACAGGGGAAACACCTGCTGCTCCTCGGCGCCTTCCAAAGGCACCGCTTTTAGCGGCGGCCATCAGCACAACTCGCGGCGTGACGCAGCGCCAGCGCCCGCAGGGAAAGAGCGAGGCATTGGTAAGGCTTCAAAGTTTTATTGAACTCGGGAACGGGGGTGAACAAAGTCCGTTATCACGCGCAGAAAGCAATGCTTGAGAAGTGCAAGGGGAGGGAATACCATCCCACCACCCGCAAGCCTGTCCTGCCCGGCAGCGCAGCCTCCGGACGGCACCGGAGCCACGTGGCCTCACTTCGCACCCCGGTCCTCTACCCGAGCAGCAGCGCCATCGCTCCTGCTCCCCAGCCCTGTTGCTTCAGAGAGCTCCTCTTCGGGGAGGCAGCAGCGGGGCCGGAGCTCGAGGGTCCCCCAGGCCTATGGGAGGCAGCTCCAGTTTAACCAGAATAAATGGACTTTCCAGCGCTGGGTAATCCCGCAGAAAAAGAAACAGGCTCCAGACCAACACAGAAGCGCCCACACAGCGCAGGGCCGCGCGGTCCCTCCGCTACGCAGAAGGATGCAAAATGTTATTTCGGGACCGGGAATCCCTTGCCAGGAAGAACTCGCATCTCCTCAGTGTCCTCCTCCTTGGTTTAGCCACCATTTACACCGTCACACAAATAATAACGCTCTGCTTGGAGACAAACCGGAGCCGGAGCGGGAGCCGCCTGCCCATCGCAGCCCCGCTCGCCCCGGCTGCTCGGAGCAGTGCACAGCCGGCTGGCACGCACCCACCCACCGCTGGAAACCGGGCAGCGCGCTGGGCTTCGAACTGGGATTTGGTCTGGAATTTAACTTGCCTGTTCATATTTTTCAACCCCTTGAGCACATGCAGCTTTCCAAGAGCTTTCGGGCAAAGGCACCAGCACAGCCTCGGACCCCACCATCCTTCTGCGTCTGAGGAGCTCCAAAGCAGGCTGAGAGCATCCTCCTCCTCTGCCATCGGCCAAAGAGGGGATGGCTGATCCCTGTCTCCCTTCTGCCCGCTCCTTTCCACCTCAAATTCCCTCCCCAGTCCTGAAGAGAAACCCCACACCACCAGCAGTGCTGTAGAGTCCCAGGCTCGCTCTCTCTTCTAATTAAGTTTTCAGGGTCCTGCTTAGGCTGCATTTCTCGTTCTCCTGGAGACAAAGGCCTCGGCTGATTTATCTACAGCAAAGTACAAGAAAAACTGGGAGGAAGACAAGTTGAGAACAGCCCAGAATTGTCATTTACCCTTTCCTTCCCACAACTCTGCAATCTAAACCCAAACGGCTGAAACAGGACTCGAGCGCTCAAAGCTTCAAACAAAAAAAATAGGTGCTAAAGCCAGGACGGCAAGAGCTTGGTGTTCCCCCGTTTGCAGAGAAGCGCTTTAGAAACGAGCTTCGCTTTGGTCGTACCTCCGTCTGCCAAGCCAGGGCTGCTCCCTGCCCCTTGCTGCCTCTTTGTGCGAACAGCCGGAGAACGCTTCCTTCGGTCTGTCGCTGGCTTCGTGACAACCGATGACACTTGCGAGCGCAGTTACGGCACGCCTGCCCTTGGGGTTAACCGCACACCGTCACCCTGCGTTACGTCAGCAGCTGGGCAGTTGAATCTGAACTGCTCCAGAAAATCTGCAGGAAAACTTACAGGTGCCTATTTTGATGGAAAACGGGGACAAATCGCAGATCCCGAACTGTAACGCTGCTCCTAGAGGGGTCTGGGGCACGGGTCAGAAAAGCAGCAGCCCAGCACAGCTCCCCTCGGCTGGTCACCTCACCAGGGGGTACAAAGGGCTCAGTCCCTGCCCCGAGACATTTGTCAGTCTGTTCCTTCGGGATTTTGCCATTCTGCGTTCTGCCACCCGTGCTCGGAGCTCCCACAATCTGTAGCCGTCACAGCTACAAAGAGACAGAGCCCACCACCGGGAAAGGTGGCCAGAACCCTAAGCAGCCCAGTAGCCACTTCCCAGCTTTTACAGAGCGGGACAAACAGCCGAGCGCTCTCCAGCGAGGGGGTGCCCACCTCTCCCAGCAGAGCTGCGCGTTGCTGCGCTGCTGCTGAGACAGAGTCGCCCTGGTCCAGCTACGGCAAACGCAGCACAAAGACGAGCGAGCGTGACAGCACCTCCCCGGGGAACGGCACCGCTGCCATCAGAGCTGGGGAGAGGACGAGACCAGACCTGGAGAACCTGCTGTTCACGTGCCTCGGTAAACCACAAACTGCACCTCAGCATGGCTTAAGCACCGGTTTAGCACCAGACTAAGTGATTTCACACGAACTTGGTGGCAGCTGCCTGCCTGCCCGTCACACTGCCGCGGTGCTGTGCCCGTTTCCTCCACATAGAAGTGACCCACAGCTTTGTTTTTCACATCGCTCAGCTGGTACATCACAAGGACCACGTGCCCGTTTCTTCTAGCTTTGAGCTGGGGAGTGTGTTTTCAAGGGGACAAACGTGAGTAACCGGCGATCGTTTCTCTCTCGTGGGAAGGCTTTGAGCTAAGAGCAGACAGAAGCAGAAGTTAACCCGAGTAAATACGACTGGGGGGAGAAAAGACAGAACTGCTGTGAGCTTCCATCTGGAGAGAGGGAAAAAAAAAACAGTTTAGAAAACGGAAACTCTGAAATCTCCAAATATCCAAAGCTGAGTCCAAGTCAAGTGGGGGAAAAATAAACTCGTCCTGTAGTTTATAGTTCAGGATGCTTGATTCCTTCCTTCAGCTTCTAAGAAAAGGTTCTGTGGGTTTTAGCGTAAAAAGCCAGGATATTTTAAACAATAGCACAAAAAGCCCCTAAATGCACATTTTACTTTGTCTCTGCCTGCAGAACTTCTGCAAAGCCCCGTCCTGGGGACCTGCAGCAGTCCCTCAGGACTAAGTGGGCCCTAGAGCCGTACCCAGCCCCAACTTGCCCAGCCTGTGCTGGATGCATTTGGGATTGATTTTTTTTCACGCTGTTTCATGGAATTTACACTATCTTCCTCCAGGGGAGACACCGTGACCTGCATTTGCTTGATCAGAACGGGAAAGCCCCTCTTCCAGCACCTATGAGGGCCAGACCTCTGTGGGAAGCTGTTTACAAGTTCATCTGCCCGGCCTCCTCGGCGTCCAGCGCGGGGTGACCTCACCCTGCAGCCGCAGGGCAATTCCACAGCAAAACCAGGGCAGGCAAACGCAGCAGAAACACGCAGCCATGAGTTCCCATGGCTTTTCTCCTGCTTCCGCTTACAGCCCAAGCCCTCGCAGCCAGCCCCGGTTTGACAGCGGGAATTCAAGGTCCGTGGCACGCAGGTTAAGCTCACGTGTGGCTGTTTCTTGTGCCGTCCGGTCCACTCCTGGCAAAGTTCTTTACTGATGGAGGCTGCCCATAGCGCTCCATGACACAACCCTGGGGGCAGGTAGACCTCGTGTCCCCATCTTTAGTTTTTAAATTCACCGTTGCAGCGCACGCAACAACGGGATTTTCCAAGCCCAGCTCCTTTCCCTTCAAGCCTCTGTTTCCGACGGGTGACAAACCACCACAGTTCCAAAGGCACCTGGAAAACCAGGGCTCTTCCAGCCCTCAAACACTCTCCCCTGCAGCTGTCTCCATAATCCTCTGGAGATGCAAAAAGCATTCAAAGGCTTAAGCCTCGGAAAGACAAGGCGAACATCCAGCTGTTAAAAGGATTACTCTGGGCATGTGCGAGCTTGGCAGCCGAGCGGGGTTGTGCGTGGATAAAGGGGACTGGCCGTGGCCGTCAGAGCTGACCTACCACAGCGGCACCACAGGCATTCCTGACAAGAGCCTGGAAAAAGGGCGAGAAAGTGCTAGAAACTGTATCAGAAGGGAAAGACACAGGGATAAATGCTTGCTGGGAGCAGAGCGGAGCAAGAGGATGAGAGTCCCAAGGAAAACGGGGGCTGGTAACAGGGAGGGTTGAGGGGGGGATACAAACAGGCCCTTGAGTATGAGCAGTAAAGGGCACCGGGTGGGAGGAGCAGCACGTCCCCGCACACACCAGGGCAGGACAGCCTCGTCCTGCGGGACGGGGTGCTCAGTACAAATAAGCCTGATGAAAAGCCAGAGCTGCTCTGGCTGAGCCCGGCCTTTCCAGTTCGTCACCATCAACACAGGCTCGAGGGACATCCCACCCACCCGCTGCTAAAAGCCGAGCTCCGCTCAACCTCTGCAAGAGGAGCCACCCCACAGCCCGGGCTCCCATCGGGGCAGCGGCACGTACAGCCGTTCTGTGGGGACCGAGAGCGCTGGCACTGCTCAGAGCAGCGAGAAGGCTCAGCCGAAGGTCACCGCATGGCGCTTCGGGCTTGAATCTTGGGCTCCCCATCAGAGAACACATTTGCTTGTGTCACCCAAGCGTGTGAGATGGTGAGAAAAGTATCTCCAGCGTCACAATCATCTTCCTGCACACAACCACAGGCTCGTCCCCCGGACAAATGCATCCAACGAGCAGTTTTGGCCTTTGCGGCCAAGAAAACTGGTTTACTGAGACAGAGAGATTTATAGGTCCTGCTTTAAGAAAAGTCAATCACAAACTCTAAGCTTATGCCAGGGTGGAAGACAGCTGGTGCTCCAACACCCAACTGCAGCGAGTTCTCCCGTTTTGCTGTGACCTCGAGCTCATTCTCCTGGGAAATCTCCGTGACGAGCTCTACAAGACGGCGCGCTCCCCGCCACGGCACACGGCGCTCGGTGGGTCAGAAACGCGGTAGAACAAGAGCCGCTACGCTCCAAAGGAGCGGAAAAGCCAGGCGGAGGAGTCCGCTCGCAGAGAAATCTGTTCCCAAGAGCTGCTTATACCCGTGGAAATAAAGATATAAAAAATCGCCGCCCCAAACCTCCAGGCCCGCCACGTTCTTCTCCCGGGTTCGGTTTCTACGCGGCCCCCCAGCTCCTCGCCCGGGGACAGCGTCAGCCCGCTCCGGGCTCCGCCGGCAGCAGCCGCAGGCCCCAGGCGGCAGCCGCAGCTCTGCCGTCAGCAGCCGGCGGAGGCACCGCACGGGACGCCGCTGGAGGCGAGCGCTCCGTGGGAGAGCCCGGCAGACCGGGGGGTGCTGGCTCGCACGGTCGCCCGCGGCCGGCAGGAGCGGGAGGAGGCGCCGGCGTCAGCGGCTCCCGCGAGAGCGGACGCCCTGCTCCCGGGAAGGCGGCTGCGGAGCGCGGCCGGCTCGGCCATCCCCCACCCCGGGACCCCGCGGCGCGGCTCCAGCACCCGAGCACGGGGCGGCGGAACGATGCCAGCCACCGGGGCGCTGAGGACAGCCCCGCGGCGGGGACCACCTCCTCCCAAAACGGGGCTGGCGGACCGGGAGGGCTGTCAGGGCTCTCAGGAACTCACCCCCCGGCCGGCTCGGCCCGCCCTGGACGCCTCTCCCGCCGCCTCAGCCCCGCACCGGAGGGCGGTCCGACCCAGCCCCGCCGGCAGCTGCGGGCAGGCCGCGGCCCCCGGTCGGGAGCGGAGCCCGAGGCCGGGCCGGCCGCTGCCCTCGGCGTCCCGCAGGTGCCACCCCGCCCTGCCCCACCCGGTACCTGCGGTCCCGGCGCCCGCGGCCCCTCAGCGCGGCGCGCACCGCCCCATCGCCGGTTCCTGCGGCCGCCGGGCACCGCCCACCCGCGCCCGCCCGCCCTCACAGCAGCGCCGGCACCGTCCGCCAATCCCCGCGCCGCGCTCCGATGACGTCAGCGAGGCTCACCCAATAGACTGCGCGGGAGCCGGCCGGCGTCGCAACGCGACCACGCTGGCAACAGCCGCTGACCAATAGTAACGCGTCACGGGCGGCCTCGCCCCGCCCCCCGGCCGAGGGCACGCGCGCCCCGCCCCGGCCCCGCCCCGCCGCCTCGGGGATCTCGCCGGGACAGCGGGGCCAGCGGCCCCGTCAGCGGCGACAGCTCCATCGCCCCCACCGGAAGCTGCGGGGAAGCGAGCGGGGAGGCGAGCGGCCACGCGGCTGCGCCTCTTCCCTCGGGCCGCAGCCGCAGGGGACCTCCCCAGGGAGGCTGCGCCGCGGCCTCGGGCCGCCCTCCCCCGCCGCAGCCCCGCGCCTCCGCTCCGCCCGCCTCACACCCGCCTTGGGCGGAACAGCTGATGCTGCAGCAGCAGCCGAGAGAGCCCGCAGCCCGGACCCTTCCGTCCGGTCCCTCCGGACAATTCCCAGGGCGCGGGCCGTGTGCTGGCCCCGGGAGCTCTCGCCGCCCGGCGGGGTGCGGGAGGGCACCGGGCCCCTCTCCAGAGCCTCCCGCGGTGTCCTGGAGCGATGGGCAGAGCCCTCCCTGCCCCCAGCAGCTGCTCCCGGGCAGGGGCACACCGGGGCAGCGGGACCCAGGCCGGGATCAGCCCCGGTGCTGGAGCGGGAGGGCACCGGGTTCCCCGCTCCCGTCCCCGCGTTGTTCTGCCGCTGGGTTTGGAACAGAACTGTACACACACGGAGTGATTTGGCAATCTTTATATCCACGGTACATCACAACCATGCACAAAAACCAAGTGACGTGTGTATTTACAGGGTGAATTGCACTTAACACAGGAACCGGGAATAAGCCAACGAACGGAACCGCTCTTGTGAGTTGCGTGAAGGTCCAGTGCTATTTATAGCCCACAAAGGCAGACAGACACCACTGCCCTCCGTTACCGACCAGTTCATCACCAGAACTACTGTTATGTACTGAAGCAGGGCCGCCCGGAGACACGCATTTCATGGAAACCATTCGACATGCTTTAAGACTATTAAGAGTCTGCAAGTCAGGCGAAGCCAACCCCAGCCCTGACTCGCTGTATTTTGCTTGAAGGACAGTTAGCCCTCCCCTCTCGTTGCCTGATTTTTCTTTTCCTCTTTGAAACTCGGGCCCCCACTTTTATACTGTTTGTCTTATTTCTTTTTTATGCAGGAAAAAGGCCTCCCAAAGTGGCTGAGTCACTTCATTAGGATTTTTTCCCCTCTACAGAGTCCAAACAAAACCTCTAAGCAAGTTCTTCCTTCATGCTTGGGAAGGAAACAACCACCAAGCCCAGTAAGACTGCAGCACGAACAGCCCACCAAGAGAGGACACCCCCAGCTCCCAGGCCGGTACAGCATGTGGGAACCAAAGCATCGGGAAGCGAAAACACCCACTGTACGTTGTTCCAAGCAGCTTTTGGTAAGTGACCTCCTCAGATAAAAGGCACAGACCGATCCTTTACCATCCTGGCACACGCAGCTGAGAGACTCCCTCCTGTTCGCACAAAAATACCCCCTTACCAGCCTCTCCACAACCGTGGGGTCATGTATCGAACAGAGCCTTTCTGCTGCTGCGAACCTGCTACAAGGGCTGAGAAGTGGCTGCAGAGGGAAGGAGGGACTGTAGTGCCTCCTCTTTCTACCAAATTATGATGGTCTCTGCAGCACACCTGAAAATCTTTTTAACGAAGCAGCAAGCAGTCCCTCCTCAGCTGGAATTCTGCATTTACACAGGTACGGAGCTTTAAATCTTCCCTGTGAGCCAACCTGTCCTGTCCTGCACAGGCCACAGCCAAATCCTCGGTGGAGACCCCAGACTTTAACTCCATAACCGTCTGACTCAGTAGGAAGAAAAGCAGCGAGGTGGAGGTGGGAGACCCAGGGGTTTATTTTACCAACCCCCCGTTTGTGTGCTCACCACCGAGTCACTCTTACATGTGAACTTTGGCCTTTACTCTCTGCATAATGAAAAGGGTCGTTAGCAGGACCCCCTCCTGTCTAGTTCTGCACTGGGGGATCTGTTCCAACTATCAGCAGGAGCCGTCGACTGAGGTTTGTGTTGCTGACACTGGGCGATCAGCACCCAGCACTTTCTAGTGTTATTTTTCAATAGTTAAATGAGAGTCATCCTCTACATCCAAGAAAAGCAAGTAGAGCACATGTTCCTCCCTTCACAGGCAGCTTTCCTGTCATCGGGAGTTTCACATATGCCAAATTCTGCCCTCAAACCTCTCATGGCAGATGGAAGCAAGCTGGAACCTTTCCTGTTTTCCCGACAGTAAGAGAGACACAGCGCCAGCGGAGCTGCAGCAGGAACAGCCCAGGTGAGGCTACACCAAACCATTATTTTCACGCCAGGAAAGTGGGGTTAAAGGGTCTGGCCCACGAGAGAGCTTCTTGCAATGTCACACAGCTCTTCCCCAGTTCAGGCTCCCTCAGGATTCCCCCAAGTCCTCCCGGCTGCAACGTCAGAAGCCATCACCAGCGTCAGGCAGGGTGGTAGCTGTTGCATCTGAGGAGCACACAAAGCTTTCAGCAGACACTGGGGTCAGAAGCACTTTCCCCTGTCTACGCACAGGAAGACGGTTTCACCAGAACTGGCCCTCTGTACTTCTTCTATCGGCACTAACAGCCCTGTGCTTAGTCTAGGCAAGAGCCTCTCAAGCCCACAGAAGGGCTGTGTCTGCAACCACCGAGAGAGCAGCACAGCGATGGGGGGAAAAGGTCCATACCTCCTCTAACAGTCCAAGTGACCACAGCAGATAAAGCCTCCGCTCCGTTCACGGTGCTCCCGTGAGCTGCGTGTGCTCACGAGTATGCACTCGCCTGCTTCCCACACCTCAGGCGTATCACACAGTCCTGCAGCAAAAGGCCTTTCCACATCACACAACAGATCTCAAACCCAACCCGCTCGCAAGACCTGTACGGCTCCACGATCCACCCGCTCTGAGGGGGCTCTGGTCAACACCCAGTGATGTACACGGTCTCTTCAACACTCCTGTAATCTAAGAGCACTTAAGACCTAGACGTGAATGTTTTGTTGTGACTCTGAGGCAACATTTAGAGCCTTCCCAAGTCTAAGACTAAAGAAAACCCCTTTCAAGAGACAGGGAAATGACTAAACTGCGTCTCAGCTTCTTGTACCAGGCCAGATTGATTCTAGAAGCTTCATGTTAAGAACAGGATTCGCAGTGTAAACATGTTACTACATCACCCTGAATGAAGAAACCTTCTTAACAGCATGATTCTTCCTCACGCCGTTCAACTCAGGTCTTTATAGAAAGCTTTGTTCAAAAATGAAGGAACCCAGCTCCACTGGCATCCACCTGTTCTGGAATGAAGAATTTTCAGTATCTCACCATTTCCCATTCTCTCTGACGCTGTGCTCAGCTGCCAGCCTTCGAAACCCCAACTGCACATCACGTTCCAGTCTAGGACCACCAAAAAGGAGACGTCTCCGGTTCCCACAGCTGCACCTTCTCTCAACAGGACGCTACTGAAGTAAACACCAAGTACTGAAAGTGCTTCCCGAACTGGGACACCCTTAGCACAGAGCTCTGCGGTGCCTCATTCAGCTGCGAGCACCCCTTCACCTCGAATGTATCCTCTAAGCAAAGGTGAGCAGTGGAAGTGCTGGGCACCACGTGCACCCTTCATCGCAAACTCCTCTCGGAACACACAGTACAGGGTTCAAGGCATTGGTCTGGAGAGCTTATGAAAGAAAAGCCATCAGAGTTAACCGCCCTTAATTTTATTACATAACCGGACAGAACAGTCGAGACTGGAATGTCAGATTTCCCCTTCAAGCACATTTCACAGTTTCATATTTGCTTTGTATCAGAAAAGAAAAATCAACTCACTAACAGGCAGGTGGGATTCGTCAGGTGAGGTACAGTCTCAGAATACAGAGCAAAAATTCACTGCCAACGGCTTCGCTAGCCTCGGAGAGCAGCGGGCAGTCTCCAACTCCTCCTTCACACTGTCCCACCCACCACTGGCCTCACCAGAACATTCAGCGTACACCGGAGGGGATGTGAGCGTGTGAGAGCCAGTGACTGATGAAAAGCCACCACGGAGGATTTTCACAAGCTGGCAAGAGACCGACTGCAACGGGCTGCGGTACCTTCTTCCCGCTCCGCAAGCAGAGTGTTCTAGCAGTTAGCCCCGCGGCCGACCAACCTGTCACGCCGGGTGAAGTACAATCATTTGGGAATTACAGTCTGCGAGTCAGAACAACAGAGTAAGAGGAAAACAACAGGTTAGTCGAGATTACGTGAACTTTAGTATTACGCATTTTAGTAGAGGTCAGGAAGATTCTGCACAAGGTCAATAGTGAAAGGTCATGAAGAGACAGTTCGAGATGGTTCTGCAGAAGTTTTACAAAATGTATAAAGTATTGTGTTTCTCTACAACAACCAAACCCTTACAAGTGCAGGTATATACATGACATGAAAATATTGCTTCACTCACTCAAACAGGGGTGGGAGAGATCTAGAGAAAAAGCAGCATGCAAAAAAATCTGGGGACTACAGAAGGTCCTGCTCTCCGACATTGATCTAGGGTACAAAATAAGCCTACTTGTACAGGGAGCTAAGGGTTTCTGAAAGCAATATGCTGGCACTTACTGTACAATAATGTTAACTGATTAACATAAGCCATGAATAAATATGAAGCCACTTCAGGAAGCCTGCGCGAGCAGCACGGGCAGCCGCGGCGGCAGGGAGAGCAATGCAGACATACTTCATTGTTCCCATTAAAACGAGAAGAGAGAAAGACTTCCCAAGCAGGAAACGGTGAACTAGGCAGCCGGACTAACTGTATTAGGGGTAATGACATCATGAGTAATGTTATTTTCAACAGCTTGCTTCTATGTGTGCAGCCACTAAAAACCTCGCTGTGAGACTTTACTGGGACAGAAACCAGAGCATTTGGTAGGACAGCAGCTTCTGTTTAATTTCTCCCCCACGTTTACAGAAACACAAGACAAAAAAAAAAAAGAAAAAACCACCTGACTATGGGAGGAAAAAAACCTTGTCACCTAAATGTAGTTATTTCTTCAACTGTTATAGTCAAGTCCCCATGGTTTCTCTCCCAGAAAGAAAAAAAACCAACCCAAAACCGCCTGAGGAGAGTGTTTCATGGGGTGAGATCCAGCAGCAGCTGTTCCAACACAAACATGTCTATCAGATCAGTGCCTACACTTCAAGCCCAAAGTCACCACATGGAAGGGGGTTTCAGAGGCAGGGGGATGTTAGCCCTACAATTAAAGCTCTAAGGTGAAAGAGGGGACTTGGGGACAGGGTAAAGGAGGGAAGAGGGAGTCACTGAATCACAGGAGATAAGAAGTGCACACAAGTTTCTAAATGAAGCACAGACGAAGTGAAGGGCACAAGAGTCATCTACAGGAGGTCACAGGTTCTGACAGCACTGGAGTTTGTTGGATTTCTGTCCATCGGTGGTTGGTGGGACGCTGATGTCGACGACGTTGTTGCCAGGAGACTCATCGTGCGCAGACCGATCCGCAATCTGCTTCTGCGAGACGATGCGGTAGATCTCTGAAAGGAGAACGGCCAGGTTAGAGCCCAGAAAGACCTTGCCTGCAGCAGAGCAGGACGCGTGTCAGAGCGAGCGGACAAAGAAGATGCTAGAACCCAAGAACGAGGAGATTTTGAGAGCTGGGAAAGGGAATCTAGCCTGAGCAGCTGTGACGTAACATCTGGCTGCCTTTCCAGCTGTGTAATGGACAGGCCAGCTCCGTCTGGAAGAGACAAGATTCCTCTTTCACAACAGCGCTTCCTATCACATTCTTTTGCCATGACTCCCTGAAAAGGGGCATTACCAAAAGGCTTTTGAAATGCGAAAGGAGCAGGAACGCTCATTTCTAAAACAGGGAGTCATTTACTTGTCATTAAAAAAGAAACACCGATGCTTGCGCCGCGTCATGGCGCAGCAGCCATGCCAGTATCGAGCTCACACGTTGGCTCCTGCCAAGCTGCTGCTGCCCAATGACCGAAATGCTCCTCTCTGCAACACAGCGGTTTTCCCACCTATGACAGTAAAAGCCACATGGTTCCATAAAAGCCCCGTATTAAACCAAAAATACTTCTCGAGAGAATTAATTTCTGTGACTCAAATTAATTTCTGCCTGGAAGCACACGGACCCACAGAGCTGTAACCGCTGAAGAGAGACTGCCAGGTTAAACCCTTTCAGAAACAAACCATTTCAACTGCATGGTTAGTAGAAATAATTCGAGGTGAAGGGTTTTTAAATTACTTATTTCACTGACTAAAAGCCCTTGTTCCAACTTCCCCCCATTGTGAGGCAGGAAACGGGCGAGTACCTCCCTGGAAGTCTGCGGTAAATATTATGGTCACATTCATACAGCCACGGCCTCCCAACAGCAACACCCGAAGGCTCCAGCAAGGATTAAAAACCGTGGGGGACTCTCTGGGTTTTGTTTCAGTTTGTTTGGATTTTTAAGATATTTTAAAGATTTGTTTTAAAAAATATTTACCATCTTTAAAATAGAAACCTTTAACCCAGGACTGATCTCGTTGCCGTTGGCTACCTCCAGCAAAGCCACACAGAGGTGCCACAGCTGCCTTCTTCCGTTCAGAGCCCTCTTTGCTCTGCGGTAACATCTCTTTGGGTTTTTTGGTGTTTCAGGGTTTTTTTTTTCCCAGTCTTTAGTGATCCCTCAAACTGGTGGCCAGTAAGGAGGCTCCTGTCCTGCTGCTCCCACCCTCCTCCAAGTGCCCCGTGGCCGTTCCCAGCTCACTGCTCTACACAGCACGTTGTCCTGGGTTTCTGCTCCTCCCGTAGAAGGAGGATTCTCCCCCTCCAGAAACAGCCTTTTCAGGACGACTCAGTCTCACCAGCCACCTCCCCACTGCACCTGAACTGGGCAGCCTCGACACTTCTGGGAGCCCAGGATGCTGCTAAGAGAGAGTGTTTTGAGTTCCCTTTGCCCAGCTGAGCCTGACCTCAGCTCCAGTTCTGGCTCCCTGACAGCAGACCGTGTTGGGGCCCTCTCCTAGAGCAACCCTGGGCCACCTTCTCCACCCAGGGTCACTCTCAGGACAACACTGCAAGGGAAGACAGGCTGGATGGTGACTGCTGAACCTCGCTCAGAGCACTAAAACCATGGAAACCATCCCAAAGCGCCAGGCAAGTTGCCTCAACTCCAGCCGAGTATCACAGATAGGCAGCTCTAAGGCTGCCCTGCGCAGGAGACAGCCCCAGCTCCGGCACCCCGCGGTCTTCTCTACGGCTTTGTCTCAGCAGCAATGTTCTCCAGCGCTAATGACACAGATCTTGCTGGGCAGCAAATATAACCCATTCCAAGTCTGCCAGGCTTTTACTTACAGGAGCAGCTGGGCTCCTGCCTGCCTTTTTCTCCTGCCTGCCTCTCCTTGGTCATCTTCCTCAAATTGTAACACACTTCTGGTACCAAAAGGGCTGGCCAGCACCAGGCGTAGTGATCCCAACACTTCTTAAAGCCTCCCTGCACACCTCTGCAACAGAAACCTAAAAGAGCCTGGCTTACACAATTTACCAGACTAAAACTCAGCTTTTTCCTGGTATTAGACTATCATTCATATATAAATCAATAAAGAAAAATAATACACCAATTCTTTTGTCAGCATCCAATAAGGGACATACACCAGCCACTTCCTGATAATCAAGCAGACCCAGAACAAAGGCTCATTCTGGTTTAACTGAGATCAATATCTGGCCACAATAAAGCTCAGAAAATGCTGATCTTGAGGTGTGGTGGGACCCGTCAATCAGGCACAACGTCACAAAGCAGCGCACAGGGGTGAGGCCACAGAGACAGTTTATCCGTCTAGAATTCAGCCATGGCAAGTGATGGTCAGGAACTGGATCTTGCCAACTCTTCGTGTTCACGGTATGGATCTTAAAGAGCTTTTCAAGAGACAGAACAAACACGCTGACAAATTATACGGTATTTCCCTTCTTTAGGATAAGATCCAGCTCTCCTGGGGCACCCAGAGGTACAACAGTAATCCAGTTTGACAGCCTCGACCTACTTAAATACAATTTTTAAGGGTTCTTTGCCAAATACTAATTACTTCTTTTTAGGAGTGGAAGACTATGCTGTGAAACAGCAACTTCCCTGTTGCCTCCAACAGCGTTTTGAGATATGACTGCAGAACACGGAGTGGAAGGCGAGTCTCAAAGCAGAGAGGCTCATGTTTATTGGGGTTTGTTGGCTCCAGTTCAGCAGACCTGCAGGCCCTTGCTGGTTTCCTTCGGACAACCTTGAGTGTGACAGCATCAGGCTCCCCAGCACTCTGCTTCCAAGGATCAGCTCGGGCGCAGAGCTACCCGAACACAGTCACCTCAGACTGGTGCCAGAACAACACACCCTCTGGAACACAAAGTGCTAAAGAACACAGTGCTGACACACACACACAAACCAAAGTCTTACTAAATTAGAGTAAGATTAGGCCAAACCCCAAGTCTGGGAGGAGTCACCCACCCCAGCTGAAGTAACCCCACGGAGATGAGCAGCACTGGTGTTAAACATCCCTTTCGCTTTGTGTGCTTCCCACTTCCACTGCCTGTAGGCTACGTATCTCCCAGCACGTATCCCCACCACTTCAGCTTCCTCCTTCTCCCGCCTCGTGACCATACAACTCCCACTTCTTGGCCAACCTCACTTTGAAGGAAAGCAACAAGTTCCCCCACGTGCCGCATTTAGCCTAGAACCGAGCTGCACTCTTCCAGAGAGGCCAAACGAGGGCTCAGCTCACCTCTGCCAAACAGCAGCTGGAAACCCCTGTGAGCCTACACCAGCGGGGCTTTGGCCGTGGTTTAGCTGGTGAGGAGGACCTGCTGGTGCACCTACAGTAATAAAGCTCTCCTGGTGAATCCTAGGCCTCATGTGCAGTCTGGTGCTCCCTTACTCCAGGGCCAAGAAAACACGTGGAGGCAACAGCTCCATCTTAAGGAATGGAAAACCTAAGCCCCAGTCTGGAAGAGTTAAAAAGCAAGTAGGAAAGTCCTGCTACCTGGAATAGCTCTGACACTACGTGCAGTGGAGCTACTGCACGAGCCATGTAGCATTCCCACACATACAGCAAGCCTGAAGCTGCAACTGGCCACTGTGCACATCTAGAGCAGGTAGACATGCTGAGGAACACTCCTGGGCAGTGGGAATCACAAGCCCTGGCCTCATTCTGGCCTGTGACCACAATCACGTTCTTAGACAATTCCTGGGACTCTCAGGAGGCAGCCTGTGTGCAGCACAGTCACCTACAACCTTGCCATCAGCACGAAAAGGGACCTCTGGGGATCACCCAGTCCAATCCTCTGCTCCAGCAGGTTCCCCAGTTTGGGGTCCAGGTGGGTTTGGGATCTCTCCGGAGCAGGAGACTCCACCACCTCTCTGGGCAGCCTGGGCCAGGGCTCCCTCACCCTCACACCAAAGAAGTTTCTCCTCCTGCTCAGGTGGAACTTTCCGGGTTCCAGTTTGTGCCCATTGCCCCTTGTCCTGTTGCTGGGCACCACTGGGCAGAGTCTGGCCCCTCCTCCTGACCCCCCTTTAGCTGTTGGTCACATTGAGGAGGTCCCCTCTCAGGCTGCTCTTCCCCAGCTGAACAGCCCCAGGGCTCTCAGCCTTTCCTCAGCACAGACATGCTCCAGCCCCTCCTCATCCTCACAGCCTCCACTGGACTCTCTCCAGTAGCTCCTTGTCTCTCTGGGACTGGGGAGCCCAGAACTGGGCACAGGGCTCCAGATGTGGCCTCGCTGGGGCAGAGCAGAGGGGTAGGAGACCCTCCCTGACCTGCTGCCACACTCTTCTCAAGGCATCCCAGGAGACCATTAGCCTCCTTGGCCATGAGGGCCCATTGCTGGCCCATGGGCAACTTGTTGTCCACAAGACAGGAGACTAGAAACCTCCAGACCCTTGGACAGAAAAGTGGGGCAGGAGAGAGGACACAAAGGTAAGATGACCATCATCCCAACACTCACTTCCAAAACATTCTGGATAACAGCAAAATGTGCCCAGGAAGGAGACCCACTGCCTCGGGAGGTCCTCGGAGCCCATAACGAACCATACCTGTAAGGATGTTCTTGAAGGCTTCTTCTACATTTGTTGAATCCAGAGCAGAAGTTTCAATAAAAGATAAGTTATTCTTTTCTGTAATAAATAACAAGTGGTTCAGTTAAAAACTTTAATAACACTTTATTTCACCTTTACTTTGAGGTATTCGCCTTTATATTTAGGCCAAATCAGGCAGGGCACAGTCTTTTTTTTTTTTTCTTCCTGTTATGGTAGGAACAACTTGGTTTGCACAATGGTGCACCCTTTATTTAGCTGCCAGCGTTTCAGCAGCGTCACTTCTGACCACACTGTGAGAACATTTCCCTCACTGCAGCCCTTGTTCAGCCAAGCAATACAATATTATTCTCGTCTGGCTGCAGCTCACACCCAGAATCACCCTGAGCAAGAGCACGGCCCAAAGCTCGTTGGCTGCAACAGGAGTCAAGATTCTCCTTCTCCAAGAGGATAAACAGACCTACACGTTCCTAATCAGATCCCACCTCCAAATTACAATAAACCCCCACTAACACAGTCTAGCTGCTAATTTCCTCTTACCATGCAAGATATATATAATTTTTTATTATTTAAGAAAATATTGTGATTAACAGCCAAACATCACACCTAGAAGGGTACGGAACCACCTGCCCAGAAACAGGCAAATTTCAGTCAGAGCTTCAACGGCAACGCCTCCCCCCCGCCAGCTATTTCCAACAGCCTTCGCAGGAAGTCAGGGCAGAAAAGAAGATGTTGAACCAAGCGCCCAAAGTCACGCGCTCCCTCAGGTGCCAAACAGCTTGTTCTGCTTCTCTTCTAGACTTCGCTCCCCATTCATCTGAGAATTTCAAGTGGTTTCGCTATGCACAGGGTACCTGCTCACTGGCAACCTTCAGGGAACGTGTCCGAGCAAGCCCTAGTCATGTTCCTTGGAGGATTTTCAAGTCTATGCATTTAAATTCCACCTCCAAGCTTGACAGCCACAGAAAAGTAAGCTGAATGTCCCCAGGCCTGTAAGGGCAAACGGGTATTTGACCCGTGCTCTGCAAGGTACGGGAGCGAGCAGAGCGCAGTGGCAGCAGCTCACACAACCCACTTGATTTCTCCCAACAAGAGATCGTGTCCAAGGCTGATGATCACTGCGGTCCACTGAAACTAGATGACACTACAAAATGCACCAGTGCTCTGGAGCAGAAGCTGCACCACCTAAGAGAAGGTTCACTCTGCAGCTGTCCACAGTGACACACGCTCAGCAGAACCACCCAGCCTCTAGGAAGGAAGGAAAGACATTCTGTGTTGTGATATTTGATATTTCTATTGTGACATTTTCTCTTCTAAATGTTGCTCACTGTTCCCAGCCTTGCTAGAGGAAGTGTTTAATCTTCAGCTATCAGACAGCTCAAGGACAGCGTTTCAAAAACATGTCCTACCACTAGATCTGAAAAAAAAAAAAAATAAAACCAAACAGCAACCAACCCCACGCGATTTAATAAGCCAAGATCTTTTCATTTTAGGGTAAAAAAAATAAAACTTGAGGTGAAAGCTCTGTCCTGGACAACAACATCATCAAGTTCAGAAAGCCCCAACGCAGACCACGCTGTCCACAAACCTGCAAAAGCGCGAGCCTCGTCAGTGGGCACAGCCCGCAGATGGCGGAGGTCGCTCTTGTTCCCCACCAGCATGATGACGATGTTGTTGTCTGCGTGATCTCTCAGCTCCTTTAGCCAGCGCTCCACGTTCTCATAGGTGAGATGTTTGGCAATGTCATACACAAGAAGAGCCCCAACAGCGCCGCGGTAATACCTGAAACCAGAAAGCACCTTCCTTTACAGAGAGCTCTGTCCACATTAAACCAACACACCCAGTCCCTGGCTCTTCTGGCTGCTACTGAGACGTTAAAAACATTTCCCCGCTCTGGAAAAAGTTGTGCTGATGCAAATACTGTTGTTGAGGGGGGTTTTTTTAGCCTGAAACCAACTTCCAAATGCTGGATTTTTTAACGGCATTCCTAAAAAATTCCACTGTGTGTAACGAAATGCCGAAGAGGCTGCGGACGCCACCACACCTTTAGTCTGCTGAAGGAGTGCAAGAAAACGGACCAGGCAGCTCCGCTAGGAGGTGTTGGTGAAGTTATCACTTCCCTTTCTAGAAAATAGTCCTCAGGAAAACGTCAGTATTTGTTGCTGATCTTTCAAACACCTCCTGCCCTCTTCAGAATTAAAGAGGGGGGTCTCTGGGCTGCACTGACGCTTATCCACAAGCCCATAATGTGAGAACAGAGTTTGCTCCCCCAGTGCAGGTTTGGGCCCGTTTCAGCTCAAGCCAAGGGCTCAGGACAGCACAGGCCAGTCTAGAGTCAGGAATCCTACCACAACCCTACCCCCTTCCTGCTCTACCAGCACCT
Source organism: Bucorvus abyssinicus (assembly GCA_009769605.1). Lineage (NCBI taxonomy): Eukaryota > Metazoa > Chordata > Aves > Bucerotiformes > Bucorvidae > Bucorvus > Bucorvus abyssinicus. The sequence goes on from CM020055.1 coordinate 11,889,603, forward strand.
GCCCAACACGGCGCTGAAGCGATTCAGGTCACCGAGTCAGCAGAAAATATTCACCTCTCACTGGTTGGCGCTCTGCTGGCTTAGCGAGCTGAACTGGCCCAGCGACGTGCGCCGCCAGAGCTGGAGCCAGCACAAAGGCGAGGCAGGATCACAGGACTACGGAGTCACCGGTTCTCATCAGCGAAGTCTGTTGCTGAACCAGACTCAGCCAGCAGCTTTTCTGCTAAGCTTTTAGAGCAGGAAGAACAATTTAAGGGTCACCAAAAATGTATGAAAAACACGCTAACAATTATGGAAAAGATGTCATTTGAAATGGCCACTAACATCTCTATGGCTTTGCATTCCTCCCCTATGGATTGTCCCCTGCGGGCTCCACGGTCGTCTATTTTTCTGCCATCTCTTCAGCAAAAAAAGTTCCCCTTACCTTGAGTTTAACACAAATGGCTCAACCTGTGCTTGACTCAGGAACAAGTTGGTACCTTTACCAACAGATATTCATCTGCAACACTGCAGAATGCCAACTCACTGCTCAGAATGCACCCGGGATAACCAGGGATTTTCTCCTCTAAGAGACACTTTTGCCTAGTACCTGCACAGAGACAGCCAGACACAGAGGCTGGATCTTCAGACACTGCCTGGATTAACAAGGTGCCGTACGTGGAAGCTTCTTGGCACCACCGCTCTAAATAGGGATGCACCTAATGCTGCCGAGTCGGCATTATCACAGTTGCCTTCCTCCTCACTGGTTACTCAGTGTGCACTCTCAGACCTAGTTTTCAGGGCTGTGACTGAAGTCACTGAGATTTCGAAGGGGTTCATGGCTGCAGACTGTCCTAAAAATACCCTCAACCTCAAGGTCGGGAGGGCAATGAAGAGCAAAAGCCACTGGGGTTACGTTAAATTGCCACGGCAAGCCCAAAACTTCCTGCCAGACAGCACCCAGCTTCCATGAGAAAGGACAGTCGCTGCACGTGGTGAAGACACACACCCGGGGCAGGGAAAAAACCCAAATCACAGGACTCACACAGAATTTCCCACACTTTTGATTTGAGCTGTCAATTTTTTCTATAATAGTATCATTAGAATCTCAGAATTACTTTCATTACATTCATCAAGGAAAAGTATTTACTCTCCTATGACTTGGATCTACACTGAAGCCTGTCGTGATGATTCCGTCATGTGTCCCAAGCATGTTTCATTCGTTCTCCACCCATCCATTTATCTGCACCACCCCTGCCAGGGTCCTGCTGTTGGCCTGAGCACTCACGCTGAGGTGATGGCACGGTATCGCTCCTGTCCAGCGGTATCCCAGATCTGTGCTTTTATCGTCTTCCCGTCCACCTGGATGCTCCTGGTGGCAAATTCCACCCCGATGGTGCTCTTACTCTCCAGATTGAACTCATTGCGTGTGAACCGTGACAGGAGATTACTCTTCCCAACTCCAGAGTCTCCGATCAACACCACTGAAAGAAAAAACATTATTTTTGAATTTATTTCTTCACAGCAGCATTGCCATCGTGCAGTGGTGCTCCCTGGCTGCTGTGTCGCCTTGCAGGCCGGACCCAGAGGAGCTGCACAGCCAGATAAACAGAGGAGAAAGTTACGCTGATGCCACCTCAGACTTTACTACTCACAGCTTGTTTCCCCAGCCCCAAACCAGCCTTTTCGTTGTGAGCAGCTGCTCAGGTCCTCCAAGATGGAAACGGCTGCAGTGACTGTGACAGTTAAACTTTGCTTTAAGGCCCAAGCCACCACCAGCCATCAGAGCTAACCACATGTCCCCTGCACACTCAACCTCCTGCAGAAGGCGGCTGCAACCCCCATTTTAAAAAACCCCATGGCCAAGAGCACGGCAAAAGGCTGCCTGTCTGCCTGACAAAAGACCCATGTACAGTATAAAACCACTTTGGTTTTATTTAAACAAAACCAGACAACCACCACAGTAAATAAACAGTTATTTGCAGTCCCTGGTGGGGTCATAGAGGGTGTTTTATTTCAGTGATTTGATTCATAAAGGGGAAAATAGGAGACATTTCATACTATGAGGAGACAAAGCAAAGCCAACCTTCATGCGAAACGAGTTCTAGTAGATGCCATGAGAAGTAAACGATGAGCCTGAAATCTGCCTCCACAGGAGGTGTTGCCATGTTAACAGCAAAACGTTAGTGTGGAGAGATCTGTAGCACACAAACCCGCCTTTCCTGAAAGCGACTGTGAAAATAAAAGATGCATCTTGTAGTAGGAGTTTCCCCCGTGCTGGGGCTGAAGCTCGGCGCTGCCCCCGAGGCCGCCTCTGCCGTGTACCCGGCCGCCCTGGAGCGGGCTCTTCACAAGACCTTCTCATCAACAGCCACAGGAGTCATCTCTTCGGGTTCTTCACTAAGCAGTGAACACAGCTGCACACATTTCCCTAAATCCCTCCTTGCTGACTGGAGCAAGGAAGAGCCGAAGGGAAACGAGACTACAAGCAGTCGAGCCCCGCTCCCACAGCCTCCAATACTGCATCAGGCATGTCCCCGGTATCCGAGTCGGCAGCACCCTGGCTTGGGCAGAAGGAAGGAGGACAGCCTGGGGAGGGTTCTCCAAGCCTGGGAATGTTTCCTACTCTGGTTCAGGTTTATTGATCGTCCTCATTCATACGACCTGTTTTTCCTACGGAAGAGCCGAAACGGGCCAAAAGCATTCCTGATCCCTCCACGACAAATTACAGAAGACTCTTCTCGTCACACCCTCCCAGAATGAGCTCACCAGCGTTCTCCCCGGGCCAAGACCATTCTCATCTCAGTGTTATCACAGCTTTTTTTCTGCTCAGGCCATTGTTTGAGGACGCGGCTCTGGCAGCGCACTGCTCCAGTTGCGGACCTGCCCACCCCTGCCAGCACACTCCAAACTTCTGCTGTTCCTGTTCCTCTGCTGCATGGGGAGATCGCTGAAGTGCTCCGACTCCCTCCCCAGCGTTTCATCCGGCTGACAGCACAGACAGACAGACAATTGTGCAAGCGCAGCTGAGCAGTCAAAACACAAGAGAGGCAGGAACGGGCAGCCAGCGGATCGTGGCGAAGCGCCACAACTCCCCACCCGGGACAGCTTAAATCAGCTCCTCGCAGGGCTCTGCCTTCCCTGGCCAACAGCCATCTCTGAGAGTATGAGAACAGATATATAAAAATGATTTTATTATTATGAGTTGTAACTCTAGGATTTTAACAAAATAACAGCTTTATTTTCCAGGCAAACAGTTTTTCATCACTAATTCCACAACGTGTTCCAAGAACGGGCTGAATGTCACCCATCTTGCACAGAGATCTGCTGGCTTGGAGGTCGCTGTTCCCCACAGCAAAGCCCTGACCGTGACCAGAGGAGGGGAGAACATCCACCACACACACCAGACCAGCTTGGAAAAACCCTGAAGCTTCCACCTGCTCCAGAAAGGAGTTACCTTCTCGTGAATCTGCAGCTCCAGAAAGCGCAGCCGGCTCTCCAGCTCCCAGCCGCCTCCTGTCCTCTGGCATTTCAAACCTATCAGCTTTGTGCACAAACCGTGCAAACGGCTCCCAGGTCATTAACTCATCTGCCGCAGCAAGAAAATTCAGGGGGTCCCGCGCTGCCTCAGCTGGTTACTCGCCTCTGCTACAACCTGGCAGCAAAGCGGCAGGCTCCCCTTTACAGGGCTGCTCCACGTTCTGGCAGAGCTTATCCGAGACGTTCCTGGGTGCAGAAGCAACAAAGGAAGGCAGCCAGGGCCCAGCTCAGTAAATAACGTTCTCTTGACCTGCCGGTCTCCAAGTGCTCCTTGTTAATACTCAACCTTGAGCATTAAACGAGCATTTTCACTTTCAGGAGGAAGACACAACGACTGCAGGTCCACACACAGACGGAACCCACAAACCTGGATTTTCTGTGGGAATTGAGCAAGAAGATACCTTCAGGATTCTGGACTAAGGGGTTAGATCTTGGGAAAGTTCCCGGATTTGGGAGCAGCCCCAGGCAGCACCGCCTGTTCGAATGCAGGAGTCTCAACAGAGCAGAAAAGGAAGCTCCACATCAGATCCAGAACGCTCCCTAAACACCTCTCACCAGAGCCGGTGAAGTCACACTCCCAAACAGCCTTTAGGGCCACACTGGTGATGGAAAGATGCACTGGTTTTAACTGGGAAGTGACCTGAACCCCCAACCAGCACTAACGGCTGTAAGCGCACACGCACGCCACGCTCAGTGCCACGTTTACATCCGGAATCGTGGCACGGCCCCCGATTCTCTCTGCCCCCCACCTCGCCGTGCCAGTCTGCGGGTACCGTTCCCCACGTACCCGTCCAACAACGGCAAAGCCTTCAGCTCCCGGTCACCATCCCCACTCTGCCTCCCTCAGCCCACAGACCTCCAACCACCCCAGCAGAGCACAATCCCACCCCCCAGACACTTCATACCGCAGGCTCCTGGTACAAAGCAAGGGAACGACTCGATGAGAAACCCAGGGCAAGATACTGTTGGTACGGACAAGAAAATTAAAAAGATCATGTTTATGATAGAATTTTGAATACTGGTTTATTAATCTGGCAAAAACAACATATTCTTTTGAACAACCAAGATTAAGACTCTCTCTAGCAGAGCCCACATCAGCAGAGATCATTATAAATATTAAGTACCTAAAGTTGCCAGATATTGATGACTAATATGACACGCGTTTGGTTTTAATAAGCGCAGCCTTTGCTAGGCTTAAGCTCTATCCAGAGCAGCCTAAAATCCCCCAAAGGTTAAAAAAAAAGCTCTTTTTTCCTACGTGTTTTTTCCTTCCTTTTTCATGAGCCAGCACACATCTGCACAACCTCCAATTTAATTTTTCAACTAAACAAACACTGGTCATGGCTAATTCCTTCTCGAGAGGAAAATGAATGCGCAGATCACGCTGACATAGGTACAAGGCTTCCGATATCTTAACAACCAGTAAAAGGTCATGAATTCCGTTCCAGATCCAACCCATTCAAAACTCATCAAGAAAAGTTCCTGCTTTTTAACCGTCCCAGCGACAAAACTCATTTGGACCAGAGCCCTCAACTGGGCTCACATCACCGACACCATCCACCCCAGGAGCCTCACAGCCTCATTATTCCGTGCCTCTGCGCACAGCATTCCGCTTGTTCTCCCAAGTCATCTTGTTAACAAACAACATTTTGTTGTGATCAATAAAATAATCAGTTCTGGATGTGCCCAGAAGAAAGGGAAACGGGGACTAAAGATAAAGAGGCACTAGTTGAGCAGAGCAGCATTGATATAACCACAGTCCGTCCCCCGAGTGCCACCAAACCTTAGTTTTCGCCTGCTGTGTGCTCGACCTGATAAGGCGACAATGCTCCTCGCTCCTGCACCCTAGTGAAACGCCGGGCCTGAGGCACAAGCTGAGGGGCGACGTGAGCGAGGGGATGCCGAGAGCCAGCTACGCACAGACATGGCTGCAGCAAACCGTGGCCATTTCCACCCCTGGACAACTGTTTCATGAGCCGGTATTGAACGAGACGGAGCCTAAAGGGGGCTCTTTGCCTTTTCGCTTTTCATGAAGCTGATCAATGTCATCTATGCTCAATGGCAGACGTTCCTACACAAGCCGCTCCAGATCTTCCACTATACAAAGAAGTAAAAATTGTGATTTTAAAGCCACACTGCATCCAACTGAAGTCGTCCTAAATACAAGGCAAGGACATCAATTTCTTCAACAAGCACAACTGTAAAAGCTAAAATCAGGGTCCAACCCAATTTCCTTGGGAAGCAGGTGGTGGGGGAAATGGTCAAACCTTAAATTTAATTAAAAAAAAAATTCTTTTCCAGCCCACAACCCTCCTCCAGCATTATTTCTACCTCTGACTGCTGCACGTGCCTGAGAGAAGAGAGTTCAAAAGCCGTCTACGTAGCTAAGATGAGGCCAGAGCAGAAGCCAATCAAACCGTTGGACAGTGTTTTTTTTCGTTATGACAATTCCCTTGATATTTAATTCCATCTCTGGAGTGGGCAGAAGGGCAGTTGGTCCTACAGCAGTGACCTCATCTCTCTTGGCCCCATGCACATTCATTATTTCTTGCCTAGTCCCAATAAGCCCAGAAGGAAAGATGAGTCGATAGGGAAGGGGTGTTTTTTTTTGTGAGTTTATTTCTAAAAAACACAACCACCCCCCGCCAAAGGACGGGCGGAAAAGGACAATTCTCTCCCCACGTATCATTACGTTAAGTGCTACCACGGCTGCCAAGCCCCTCTGCAGCAGCGACACGGCAGCGCGAGCGCGGCTCCTGACAACCAGCTTCAGGTTAAGTCTCACTCCAGATAAAATTAAAGAGGCATTTCAAAGCGGCATAAGTATTTGTGAAGAGGAATGCAGCTCTGCCTACCTAATTGACTATGCATAGAAAGAAAAAAAGAAAATTTTTAGACTTTCAAGTTCCTGGCTATTAACCACCTGGGAAATAGGCGGTGGAACGACTTCAGAAGGAAACTAGTTTAGACCCAGACAGTTCAGCATATTTTTGGAGGCCAGTCTTCTGCTTCAGAGGCAGAGAAGAAATAAGGGGCTTTCTCTATCTTGAAGACTGTAAAACAAATCCACCAAACAGGTACAGACATCCATAAAATATTTCCAATGGATGAGTAATTGCTCCTTCATCAGCACCAAGTGTGGAATCGCTGCTGCCCTTGCTGGGGTTCAGGAACAGCGTGCCCCGACACCAAACTCCTGGGACATTTCCGTGGCAGCAAGCGCACACCCACACCCCTTCCCCCCCACCCGAGCACCCGCAGACGGCACCTGAACGTCACCCTTCATACGAGTGAACTCTGGATGAGTCTGAGGGTTCCAGACATGCTACCGCAGGAGACCAGGCGGAGAACAGGTTGGGAAACGCGAAGGTGGACGTTTTACACCCATCCACGCCATTCCTTAGGCCTCAAAGGCCGACCTGTGGGACGCTCCGGGGAAAAGGGCAGCCCGAGCAGCTCGGCACACGCAGGACACCGACCTGCGGCATCCTTCATCGCCATCAAACCGCGCCGAGGCAGCGCAGGAGCAGCCCTAACCCCCCCACCGCCCGCAGTCACCCGCTTTCCAGCCAGCCCCGGCACGCAGCTGCCGGACAACCCCAAATGTCACAAGAGCGGGGACAGAAGTATTAAAATAACCCCAGGCAAAGCCACATTAACACCATTAAGCTTCCCGGCTTCGGTCATTAGCGCTCCATTAGCAGCCTGGAAGGGGCTCTCCGCTGAAGCTGAAGTTTTCCAGCTCCGGTTCGACACCAGGGCCGATCTCTCAGGCGACCCACACCAACAGCACCGCCGCCGGGCACAACCCCCGGCTGGAAGCCCACCTGCCCTCCCAGCCCCCGGCCCCAGCCCCGCACCTCTCCCCGGCCCCAGCCCCCGCGGCCGGGGGGAAATCACAACCGCCCGGCCGCCAGCGCGCAGCCCCCGCCGCGGCGGGGCGGCCAAGGCCCGCGGGGCTTCCCCGCTCTCCCCGCGCCGCTGCTCCCCCGCCGCAGCCCGGCAGCCGAGCTCGGCGCCAGGCCCAGCCGGGCCCCGCCGCGGCCGGGGGCGGCGGGCGCTGCCCGCAAGGCCGCCCCGCGCACAAAGGCCGCGGCGGCCGCCCCGGGCCCGGGCCAGGCTGGGCCGGGCCCAGCGCCGCCGCGGGCCCGCCGAGGGGCGCGGTCCGGTCCGTCCCGTCCGGCGGCGGTACCTTTGAAGAGATAATCGTACTCGTCGTCGCGGGTGCCCATGGCGATGGCGGCGCCGACCCTCTGGCTGCCAGGCACCGACCGCGGCCCAGCCGGGGAGGGGGGGAGAGGGGGCCGCTCCCGCCGCCGCCGCCTATCAGCGGCCGCCAGAGCCCGCAGGAGGCGGGCGGCGCGCCAGACACATCAACGGAGCCCAATAGGCGATGGGCGCGCCTCTGAGTGGCAGGCGGCGCTGCCCAATAGAAGAAGGGCATCTGTGGAGGGGCGGTGCTTGAGTGCCCGAGCCGCGAGACGAGGCGGTGCCAAGATCCGGGTTGGGGCGGGGCCCGGGGCGGGCGGGGCGGGGCTCGGTGGTGGGGCGGGGCCGGGGCGGGGTGCGCAGCGCCCAGCGGGCAGCCGGGGGGCCCGGGCCCGGCCGGTCCCGGTGGTCAGCGAAGCACAAGAGCCGCGGGGTAGGAGGCACGGGGTGGGGTGTCCCGTAAGCCAGTCCAGGCGATGCTCGGCTGCAGCTCCGCGCTGCCGCGCCCTGCGCGCCCCCGTTCCCGGGGCCGGCCCGCTCCCGCCCGCCGCGCCCCGCGCTCGGAGTCTCCCCTTCCCGCCCCGGACACCGGCTGAAAATGCTGCTCTGGCAGGAGAAGCCCCGCGCGGTGACACGGCGTGTTCCAGGAGAACATTTCCCGCCTCGTCTTTTCCCGGCACGGCTCGAGGCCGGTTCCCGAGCGGACCCGGGGCGCCGCGCGGGGCCGCCCCAGCGCCCGCCTCGGCCCCGAGCTCGACGCCCTTCGCCTTCCCCACGGCCCAGCCGCGGCCGTTCCTCCTGCGGGACCAGGCCCAGCCTGGAAGAGCCGCGGGGAAAGCCCGGGGGCGTCCCCGCTGCCCGGGGACCCGGGCACGGCCGCTGCCTTTGATTTGCGGGGGCCGCAAACGCGCACGGCGAAGCTGGGGGTGGCTCCGACCCTCCTGTGATGTGCGGGGAAACCCGCTTTGCTCACTGAAGGGACTTCTCGCTTTCCCAGGCTGTGCTGGGCTCCGCTCGGTGCCCTACTTTCCCCTTCAGCTGGCTGACGGATTAGCGGAGCTCCAGCGTCACGCCGGAGGAAGGCTGGGGCAGCGGCGAGGAAGATGATGGCTCTGGGCTTATTCCTGCCGCCTTGGGAGGTTCTCGGTGCGTGAGCAGGAGCAGGGCGAGATGGTGGTTCAGACCCTCCGGGCTGTGCGGCGTTGGCTGCCCTCGATTTCCCCCAGCCGCCCTGGGCCGGCGGGGTCGTGGTTTCCAAGGGGTCCCGTTTCCCAGCTGGGACCCCAGTGGAGGTGCAGCGCAACCCACCACCCATCGGCGGGGCGCGGCAGCTCCTGCTCGGTGAAAATGGGTTATGGCTCAGCTCTGAGGATGGGGCGAGAAGCAGCATGTGCTGCAAACAGCTGTGATCCAGCACCGGGCCGGGAAGCCGTCAGGTATCTCCATCTGAGCTGGGGAGGAACGCCAAAAGCAAGGGGCTGGGAAGCTGCCAGTTCCACCCAGCGATGGGTCGGGCCGGTTGCTTCTCTCTGACAGACAGTGATTGCTGGAGAAACGAGGAGGAAATCTTTCTTTTCCCCGTTTCTTTGCAGTTTCGGTGCTCACCTGCAGCACGGGGCACTTTAATCCTTCCCGCGCCGCAGGGAATTTCGTCCATCCGGATCCGCAGGAAGCGTTAGCGCTTTCTTTTGATGCGGTTCAGATCCCTGCAGGACCAAACGGCCCGGTTGGGCGATGACGGAGCACACCCAGAGACGTCGAGCATCCAGCCGGTGAAGAGCTAAACAGCACCAGGAGGAGCAAAGCTGGAGCACGCTGGATGCGGAGTCTGCTGGGAAGGGGGATTCTCCCCTGCTGAGTCTCCCACAGCCCGTAACGCCGCAGCCCGCGCGCGGCTGGGTGAAAGGAGGGAGCAGGTGGTGGCTCCTGGCTGGTCTCACAAATAAGGCCTTCGCCCCCCTCGCTTTGCTCGGGTTCAGATGGGCCCAGCAGAAGTAAAACATCTTATCTTCATTATCGCAAGTAACTTAATTGATTCAGAACTGAATACTGCGTGTGCGGAGGGGGGTAAAAACCACAAAGCTATTTTTATCGATTTTATTGATGGGAAAGCACTTTTTTCTTTTCTTCTTCCAACGCCTGGGAATTGGTGCCGTAAGTTTTCAAGAGCAGTATGGGACAGAGGCGTCCTCGCGAGTGCCGACCCACTCCGAGAGCCCCGCCGGTAGAGTTTTAACACGGCACTGAAGAGATGACCTGGTGTGGAAGCAGGACGCAGCTCCGGGGTGACGTGGAGTGAAGCGTGAGCCTGGGGTCCCACGTTCTTCCCCCTCGGGGGTCCCCCCGGCTCGTGGGATGTTTTGCCTTGAAGAATCGGTGTCGTGTCACCAAAAGCAGCCTCATGTCACCTGTTGCTGATGGGGCAATGTGTTTGCAGACCCGTTCTGGAAATCCCACGTGTCCTCGGACTGGTCGCAGGCCATCAAGCCCCGGGCAGCAGAGGTCCTACAAGCCCCAAATATTTTCTTGACCTATGCTGGGGCACACCCCGTGAAAGCAGATGGGCCTTTGCCAGCTGCTTCTTCCTTTCCATGCTAAAAACTTGCTCAAAATGGTCACCCAAGCTGCTGCCCCCTGTCCTGGTGCCTCAGCCCCTGCGGCGCCCTGGGGTGTAGCTGCCTGCCTGAGATGCTTGAGCCAGGAGTTGCCCCTCCCACCCTCTCAGTGGGATCTGGGCTCAAGGGAGCCACCCCAGAATACTCGCCCTGGGAGGTGTCCCTGGGAGGGTGCGGGGGCTGGCGGAGCTCTGCCAGACACGTCCGGGGGAATCTCGATGGGTGCTGCTGAGCTCCAGCAGAAGAGCTGAAGTTACTGGGAGCACTGGGAGAGTCCTGATGCCCCAGTGTCCACCAGGCATCCTGATGGCTTTGAGAGCATGAGTTCTGCTGGCGCTGGTGAGGCCGGGGGTGTCGGGCTGGGGGTGCCTGGGCAGTGTCGGTGGGTGGAGAACTCCCCTCGAGTCACCGATTCACTGTCTTGTCTTTGCTGCAGGTTTGTCAGTTCTGGTTTGCTCCGTTGTGGTCTCTGCGACGGCCACGCTGGCGGTGGGGGGCTCAGGCGATGCCTGCGGCTCTCCCCCCGCAGCGTCTCGGTGCCAGCGGTGCGGGGAGCTCAGCCCGCCCACCCGAGCTGGTGCAGCGCTGTGTGGGCACCAACCCCTTGCCCTTCTGCCACACTTTGCAAAGAGCGATTTGGATTCCGCTCCCCTATAAAAAAGGACCTGAGGCCCCACCGTGGGATCTCCCGGCGGTTGTTTCTGCCGTTCAGACGCAGGGTGGGTTTGGGGAGGGGGCTCTGTGCAGGGCTCGGGGCTCTCCTCACTCTCTGGGGCCACAAACAGCTGGGTCGAGCCGTCGCTACCTGATGTGCAACATCTTGACCTAGCGATGCTCTGAGAGAACTCCTGGGGCCAAAGCAGCTGCGGTTTAATCTGTTTCTACGGATGGGTCCGAGCTCCTCGTTAAGGCATTTGCCCGCCCTGTGTCACCCCCCGGACCAGAGCCCCCGGCTGTCCTGCAGCGCTCCTGGTCCCGAAAAGTCCTGTCCCACCAAGTCCGGCCGCCGCAGCCCCTCCAAGCACGCCAAACCAGCAGCAGCCCTTTCCCTGCCGGCTGCTCCACGAGGCTTCCTGGGAGGACTCAAAGCCCTGGGTGGACCATCGCGCCAGCGGCTGCGGTGGGGCCACGGGCTGGCCCAGCACGTCGCGGCTGGTGTGGCAGCGATGGCCCGTTTTGGGGAGCAGCAGCGTTTGGTGACCCAAAGGGTGTTTGGGCTCTCGGCCGCGCGCGGTGCCGTTTGTCTCGCTGTCGCTGGAGGGAGCTGCCCCATCCTCCTCTGGGCTGCCAGATGTTAGCAGCTGCAGTTCAAGCGGTTGAAAATGAAGGAACTGGAGGATTTCAGGGGGATTTGGAATAAAAACAGAGACCCAGGACCAGCGTCTTCTGCGGAAGGCCCTTGGAAGGGCGCCGGGATGCCGCACGCTCCAGGGTGGGACCGATGGTCTGGGGCACGGGGTGGCGTTTGCACCGCTGGGACGTGGGGACTGGCACAGCAGAGCAGGGCAAGACCCAGCCACAGTGGGGAGCAGCAGCCAGAGTCCCTGGGCTAGGCAGGATTTGGGGCATTTAGCCTTCCCCTCGCCGGTGTTTGGAACCCAGCATTGTCCTGCGGGCGCCTCCTCAAGATCAAACACACCCCTGGCGAGCAAACCCCAGACCTGCCAAAAAACAAAGCCCTGGCAATGAATACACACCATAATTCCTTCACCAGTTCCCATACACCCACCTCAGCCTAATCCCTTCGGCACCCAGACTAAACCACGGCACTCTGGAACCTGCTGGCGCACCCAGGGACTGAACGAGCCTTGAATTAAGCAAATGGAACATTAAAAATGCATTTTTGAACACGCAAGTGAGCAGCCAGAGAGCACAGAGCGGGGTGCAGCGAGCTCTCATCCACCCCAGGTTTTTCCCCAGAAAAGGATGGGCACAGGAGCTGGGGCCACGTTGAGGTACATCAGGTAGTTAGACAGCTGCTGCGGGGGACCGGAGCAGCCTCTTGTCTTCCCACAACAAGCAATTTTTGTCCCTTTCCTTGACCAGCTGAAGAAGCTCTTGCCATTTTCTCCAGCTCCAGAATCAGGGCACATGTGTGGGATCACGAGCACAGCTGGAGTTTACCCCTATCTTCTTCATCCCCAACCCATCCATCATCCCCTCCAAAGCTGCAGTAGATGCTTTTGGAGATGACCGGGTGTACGGTACCCACCGGTCAGAGGCTGCTGCTTACTGGGACTGGTCCTGACCAGCTCGGACTTTAACCTCGCCCCGTAGTTCAGCCCCAGCCTCTGCTCTTGTTTGAGGAGCTGGTGCAGGGCTCTCCAGCCAGCTGCAAGGACTCTGTGGTGCATGGGTCTGCCATCATCATCATGGCTTGGCTTCGCGGACAAAGATTTGGGAAGGGCTTTAAACATGAGTACACCCTTCAAGCCTGCGCGGTGGATTTTTTAGGTGAGGCGCAGCGTGCGCGAGACTGGCCCCACCCTTTACACCTGAGGTTCATCTGCCAGGGCCTAGCGAGCTTGGACGGTGACAGCGAAGTCCTCAGGTGGTAGGTTTGGTTAGAGTATCCTTCTCTTAGATGGATGGCCTTACAGGGCTAAACGAGCTCCATCTGCCCGGGTTTGGAGTTAGAGTTGTCCTTCTCCTAGGATGGTTGCCCGAAGGCTAGTGAGCCCATCCTGCCCGTGGACACACTTTGTCTGACCCTTCAGTTGAGACCTGTCTGGCTTGGGAGACCCTACCGGAGGCATATGCCACCACCAGCATAGCTCTCAGCTTCACAAGGGCACGCAAGCTCTTTCCCCACGGCAAGGGGGTGCCCGTGAAAGAGGTCTGCCATCAGGGAGGAAGAAAAGCCAAGTCATCATCACCGAACTTGTTGCCCCAGGAGCCCAATTTCCAGAGGGAAAAGAAATGTAGGAGCCCACAAACCTCAGACAGACTAAAAACTGCTGCGGGGGCTGCAGCAGGGACCGGTCTCAGAGGGCTCCGTAAGGATACGGCTGAAGATCGAGGCCAGAAGGAAGCGTGGTGCTCAGGGCCAGCTCCCAGCACGGGAAGTTTCTGAACCCCGAGTCCTCACGTAGCTCCCACACATCTCCTGGTAAACCACAGGGCAAATAATCCAGGCAGGACAGTTACAGGCTTGTTTTTATTAAAAGACATCTTCAGAAAAAGATATTTTAGTACAAAAAAAAAGTTTGAAATACACAAACTACAGTTGCTTTTTTTTTTTCCCCTCCAGCATCAACATTTATAAATTACACCACATTAACACGGCATTTAAATATGGCAACAAATTAAACCGGGAAATTCATTGACGAGATCCAGCACCCTACAAAATGACTATTTACAATATTTAGCAGCTCGGAGCTCTAGCACAGGAGTCAATATGACTTGAGAGGGCGGGATGCTTGGGAAGCCCCAAGACGGCAGCTTGGCCCGTAGGAGTTTTGGGGGACCTGTTTTGCCCACCTCTCCCCAGCCACCCGCCCCAAGGGCGGAGGCGATGCTGTCCCTCGGGTACGCACCCGGCAGGGCAGGGTGGCTCTGGCAGAGGAACCCTGTTGTCCCCTGGCCCTTTAGAGCAAGTTTTGGGGCACGGAGGTGGGACGGTGCTGTTCACTCTGCAGAGTCCAGCGGGTCAGGCAGGAGAAGGCAACCTCCAGGCGTTGGGGGGGACTTTGAGCTGGCAGCAGGGCTGGTCCTGCCCAGGACAGTCACTGCTCTGTGTCTGTGCTGTCCTAGTGCTCGCTCTAACCTCCGCCAGCAACGCTGGCAGGCTCCAGGCAGAGCTTTAGACTCAGCCCTGCAGGATCTGGCCCTGGTGCAGCCGGCTGCAGGATCTCACCCATCACCTCCCGGTGCCAGGAGCCGTTTCCCCAGCTCCCGGCAAATTCCAGCACAGCCAGAAATACAGCGCTTCGAAGCCGTGGGGGCCGGGGAAGCTGAGCGAGCCTGAGGTCCCCTTCTGCAGGCGGGGGTCCCTCCAGCCTTCCTCCCAAAACCCGGGTTCTCAGCAGGTTGAAGCCACCAGAGCAGGGGCTGCGCAGACGGAGCCGCCCGAGGCTCACGGCCCCACAGCCCCGGCAGAAGGAGGCTCTGGGGGCTTTCACAGGAGGGTGCGTAGGACATCACTTGGGACCAACAGTGGAAGACAGGACACAGCAAGGCTCCGTACCCAACGCTGGGCTCCAGGGTACCAAAACACTTTGCGTGCTCCCCTTCCCCAAGCCCCAGCTCTGCAAAACCAGCACGGAAGTGTTCAGACAGGACAGAAAGCACCAGACAACTTGAACTTGCCACAGCATCACGTGGCAGGTTGGAAGACCCTTGTGCATGCTCTGGATGCGGTTCTCCCTGCTGGTGGCTCCTCTTCTGGTCTGGGAGCTCCCATCCAGGGATTTCAGCAAAATGGAGCTGTTTTATAGCGAGGAGCTGTGTCATGCCACCAGATGGCTGCTAACCAAGAGAAACGCTCCTCGGGGGACTTCCCGGGGAGGGGGGGCTTTTTTTGTAAACACCAGGTGATGGAGCTCGGGTCTGTGCTCCACAGAGAAGGTCAAGTCCCAAGTGGCAGCTTTAGGGCTCTGCCTCCGGCGCTGCAGGTTGGATTTTCATGGTGGTTGACTTCAGCGGGTAGTACCTGCCTTTCCATGTCTTCCAGAAGATGCCCTGCTTGCGCTCGTGCCTCTGCCGGGGGATGGAGCGGAAGTATTTGCCGTTGAGGTTGGCATGGCCACAGGTGCTGAACCACCAGCCACCTAC
The DNA here is from genome assembly GCA_009769605.1 of Bucorvus abyssinicus. Lineage (NCBI taxonomy): Eukaryota > Metazoa > Chordata > Aves > Bucerotiformes > Bucorvidae > Bucorvus > Bucorvus abyssinicus. The sequence goes on from CM020055.1 coordinate 11,904,719, forward strand.
CAAGGCAACGCAGAGGCAGGTTGAACCCACAGCACTTCCAGACAGAAACAAACCCAGCTTCAAGGAGCTGTTGCGCCCCTTTTCCCCAGTTCTGCAGGGCTTCAGGACCTTACAAGACCATCTCGTACACCCTTGAGTCCCACGCTCTGGGGAACCTTCACACAGACTGTGACTTCATGATGCATCTGCAAACCCCTGCTGCTCCTTCTTGCATGCAAAACCCCCTCAAACCCTTCAGCGTCCCCAGCTCGGGCCTGGGGACAGGTCTCTGCCTCATTGGAAAGGTTTCCAAGCAAGGCGACAAGCAGCAAAGCTGTTGCAAAGACCTTGCTTGGGCCAAGACCCGAATCATGAACCCCCCCTGGTTTCAGCTGCCCTCCCGGTTCTCTCCCAAGGATGTAGCTTTCCTGGGAAGCAGGGGACAAGCCGGGCTCAACACCAAAGGGGTCTAGTCCCATAGGGTCACTGTCCCACTCACAGCCGCCACCAGACGGCGGAGGGCTGAAGGCAAAGCGCACACCACCGAGGAGGAAGAGCTCGTACTGACCTGAGAGGTGTTTGGCACAGTTCGTGTCGGCTTTGAGGTCGTGGTCGCGATCCCGAGTGGAGAAGGGCAGCTGCCTGAAGTCCCCGATGGCGTTTTCCAGCTCTCCAGACAGAGGTCCCAGCAGGTTGAGCATGTAGGCTGTGCTCTCTCCGCCAAGGCTGAAGACAAACTGGACCACCTGGGAATTTCCCTCCCAGTCTTCCAGCTCAATCAGGAGATTGTATCTTCCCTCTTGGACAAGGTGGTGTATCTTCTCCAGGCCCAGCCAGAAGTCACCTGAAACAAGACGCGTTGCATTGGCTGCAGGGCCACAAACACGCCGTGCAAAGCAGACGCGTGAACAGGCTCCAGAGACAAACAGGGACAACCCCGGACGCTGCAGCACTGAATCGTTGTCTGGCACCTGCAGGACAAGTCAGGATGGCCAAGAACTCCAACGCTGAGCTCCAGCACAGAGGTCTCCAGGGGCCATCAAGGGGAAATAACTTGTGCTAAGATACCACTTATCCCGTGATAGACACCGTCATCCACCTACCACGAAGGTCTCCAAAGCCATTCTTGTAGGCATCCCAAAGCTGGTCAAAGTCCACAGAGCCATCGGTGCGTCTCTGGATCACTGTCCAGCCACCTTCTGCGGGCAGGAAAAACACGATCGTCTGGGGTTATCAATTGCAAGACCCGCACGCAAAGCGCTGTGGGACATCTCCACTGCTTTACCTGCCGTCATGTCGCAGTAGACTTTGAAGGGCTGAGACCCTGCCGGCTGCACCTGGAAAACGCCGCTGCTTTGCTGCCCGGCCAGGAAGAGCTGGTGACAGTCCTCTGGGAGCTCTGCGGGGGAAGCAAACAGCGATTGAGAAGATGGCCCCGAGTCCCACGTCCTCAGCAGGTTGCTCCTGCCACGGCTCCAGCACTTGCAGCCCTGGCTGTGAGCCCGGCCAGCTGTGCACGGCGGTGGCTGCAGCTCTGGACACGTGCTGGAGACGATGGCCCCCGACCTCAGCATCTTTAAATGCTGTGACCCCGTATCTTTCCATGTATCCAAACACAGCTCCTCGGGCTTCCGTCCAAGGCAGAAGCCGGGCGCTGGGCCAGGCTGGGGTGACCTAGGCTGGAGAGTTCGGCTCCCCATCACGGAGAGTCCTGAGGAGCTTCCCAGCTCCCTCCGTGCCCGTGGCAGGCAGGAGCAGCCTGGTGGGGTGTGGTAATGCTGGGGCCAAGCATCCCCATCCCACCCCCAGGCTGAAGCAGCATCAAAGGGTCTCAGGGGCAGAAAGAACCAAGTGCTGACATCAGGAAGGTGCCTGAGCATCCAGCGCACCACCTTTTGCTCCCGGCGACGGCGGTGACCCCAGCCAGACGTCCCGCTGGGCAACCTGCCGCCAGCGGGCACGGGGCCAGGCTGGGGTGACCCTTCTGCCCAAGACACACCGACCGGGGCAGGGAAGCGGGGAGCCCCAGCTCATTGCACAAGTGGATCGCCCGGGGTGAGGCCACCCCCCAGCTTGCCCCCGCCATCCCCACACCAGCCGGGCTCCCACCTCTCCTTCCGCCCCTGCGGGGACTTTGCCCGGAGCTGCCAGCAAAGCACCGTTTCAACAGCGCCGATAAAAGTCCACCCTAGAACCACCACCCGCAGCACTCGGGGAGCGACGGGGCGGAGTGGGGGGAACCTGTTACAAAACCGGAGTCAAAAGGCCGCCGGAGGATGTGCCGGCAGTTCAGCCCCGGGGCTGTCGGCGCAGTCAAGGGGCTCTTTGTCAGCCGGGACAGGTGCCCCCGTCACCCCCAGACAAAGGGGGTCTGTTCTCCCCGCGCGAGGGAGGGGTGGGTTTTGGTGGCTCACAGCTGCTGCCCGCACGACCCCACGGCAGACGGGTGAAGAAACCTACGGACAAGCCTTGGGCTGTGCCGGGGCGCTGGCCGCCCCACAGCCCCCCGCCGGGGGTGGGGGGGGTCCCTGTCCCTCGGGGTGGCTGTCCCCAGGGTGAGGGCTGGCACTGTGATCCGGGGCGGCAGCGGGGAGAGGGGCCTCCCCCACAGCCACAGGGCTTCGCGTGGGGCAGAAGCGGGGAAAAAGGGGCTTTTGAGCTGCTGAGGGCAAGAGCAGCCCCCACCCGGCATCACCCCCTGCCCCCATCCTCGCTGGGCGCCCGGGGAGCCCCGATGCTGCATCGGGACAAAGAGCAGAGCCACAGCTGGAGGAAGGGTCAGTGAAGGGGGGACCCAGGGGACAGCAGTGTCCCCCTGCCACCACCCTTCAGCATTTCCCCCCTCCCCAGACCCCCCAGTGAACTTTCCCCTCCCCTGTCCCACCATGGGACAGCCCTGCGGCCAGCGCGGCTGGACTCCCACTGCCAGCGTGGGACTGGTGCCACCAAGCCCAGCAGGGCACCACGGGACAAGCGCCTGGCCCCAGGTCCTGCCCAAGCCCGCGCACACGTGGATCGAGGGCGACAGTTCTGCACAAAGGATCGAAGCCACTCAAAGCCGCCCAGCACTGCGGGGAGGCCGGGGGCACCCAGGACACCCCCGCTTTGAGGGGACACAGCCAGCGAAGAAGCCAAATGAGGCTCGGGGGAAGGAAAAGCCACCACCTGGTCCGACACCCAGAGCTCCGCAGCCCCAGCTCACGGGCGCGGAGGCAGGGAGGAGGCTGCTGGGCTCCCCTGCCCGCGCAGAGCTCCTCACCTCCTCTGCCAGCCTCGGCGGCACAGTGCCCAGGACAGTGTCCGGGGCCGTGCTCAGTGGCCCCAGTGCGCAGAATTCAACCCCGTGGCTGTCTGGTTCTTTCTGGGCCCTGGCCACACCGACAGCGCCCGGATCTCTTCTGTTTTCCTGCAGCAACGGGGACTTTTGTGCAGCTGAATGGGATGCAGCTGCTTGAACCGGCTCAGCTCAACCTTTTTGTTTGAGGAACACGCTCGTTAGTTCCAGTTCATGTTGCACATCCGTATGGCACCAGCAGAACAACAAGACCTCCTGGCTGCTCTGGATGTTCTTCTTTCCCTCCCCCTTTGTTTAGCCAAACAAGGCAGAAGGATCAACAAGGCTGGAGCTGCCCCGGGCACGGCACCGGATTTTCCCGACAGCATCCCCAGGATCACCACCTGGGATCCACACCCTTTCTGGCGGACGGCAGGGCACGCCTGGAGCTGTGTGCATCGCCTCCCCCTCACCCTCCCCAACCCAACCCGATTATTTTGGAGTCCCAGCGCCACGGGGAGGGAGGGAGCGAGTGGGGCTCTACCTTTCCCCTACTCGGCCGGCTGCCAGAAAGCGCAGGCTCTGCCTAAAGACGTGATCCTCTTTCTGCAAGTGATTAAACCTTTCGCTCTCCAGGCTGCTTCAAGCCTTCAACTTTCACATGCTTGGCCCCGTGCCATCCCTGGCCTGAAAAAAACTTGTGCTCACTGGATGGAAATAAAAGGGTCTTTCTGAACTGGGCTGCTGGTGGAGTTCATCGCTGCTCCCCGGGGCCCTGCCGCGCTGCGGCTCTGCCCGACAATAGGCAGGGAGCCGCCTGCACGAGCCTTCCCGGTGCTCGCCTGCTCTGAAAGCAGCCACAAGCCTCCCCAGGCAGAGGGCATGGGCTGGCCGGCCACATCTGGCGTGCTCTCCGATTTGCCAGAAAACTCGCTCGACTTGCTAATGAGAGGAAGCCAGTTTGTGTTCTGTCAGCGATATCAACGGCAGGGATTCAGCAAGAGAAGGGAGAGTGCACGGCTCGGGTGGGTGGGAGGGAGTCGGGATGCTCAGGGTCTTCCCACCGGGGACAGCGCAGGACAAGGCGGTGCTGAGCAATAGCACCCCCCCACCTCACAGCACCCCCGGGGGCTGTGGGCCCTCGCTGCGCCCAGCGCCCATCAGCCAGCACAGCAAAGACCCAAACCCGCCTCCCTGCGCCCCCCTTTCAACATAAGCTGAGAGCGGAACACGGGGGTTGGATGAGCTGGTTGGACTGGGGGACTTTGAAAGGTCTCTTCCAACCCAAAGGATTCCAGAAGAATCTAGACACACTTATTGAGGGCAAGTCACAAAGCAGAGCTGACAAAAAAAGGGGAGGAAAGAGGTTTTGAGACAGTTTTCTGGCTCGCTAGTGCTGCTCTGAGCAAGGCAGACCTCACGTAGCCCTGCTGCAGGCTGGCCAGTCCCGAGCCGAGCACCGGGAGGGGTTTGGAGCCCCACATCCCATCTCCCTCCGTGTCCACATCGATCCTGCAGCTCTCTGTTCTGCGCCCCCCGCTTTCATGCACACCGGTGACAGCTCCGGGCTCCACACACAGATGACCACGTTTTCCCATAGCTGTCCCTGCGTGAAGCCCCGGGCAGGATCTCCCCGTGCACCCTCACCCTGCCTGGTTTCTGCTTGGCTCACACTGGACATCCCCAGACAGCTGCGCAGACGGAGCCAGCCCCGTGATTTAGCTGACATAACACGAGAGCAGCTGCTCCTGGCCAGCGAACCCTGTGGGGTCACCAGTTCCTGTCTGGGCAGGAGGTGGCGGGACGCAGCACGGCTGGGGACACCCACCCTGCTGCCCTTTGCTCTGCGGGAGCTCCTCCAGCCCCTCGCCGGCAGAGAGGATGCTCCGGCAGAGCCGGGAGCTGCGGGTGCAGCATCCACTCACCCGCTCTGGTGCCGTTTCCCAGGGCTGTGACTGTTGGGTGCCTTCGCTGACGGGGCGTTTGCTGCAGCTCAGCACCTTCTGCTACGGACGGTGTGAGCTGAGGCACTTGTCTTTCGTGTGTGAGCCCTCAATATGAGCCAGGGGAGTCAGACACCCAAAGATCTGCCTCTCCTCTCACGGTCCAGGGCTCCCCAACCCTCCCCTCTGCCAGCAGACCCTGCCTGATGAAGTAAGAGCAGGTGAACAAGAGTTAACTCCGAGGAGAAGAGATCCTCCCATCCTGCCTGCCTTCACCCCCCACCTGCCAATCCTCTTCGACAAAGACCTGCCAGCAGCGTTTGTCCGCTCCCCACTGCATTCCTAATATCAGGCAGGAAAATTCCTCTTAAATCCTTAAATTCCTGCTGGACTAACACCGACGCAGGAGGATCGGATCCTGCCCGTGCTCCAGATCCCCTCAGTCTGGCCAAACTCCCAGCTTTGGTTTTGCGAGCAAATCTCACATCCTGACTTCGGACAACTGAAGCGTTTGTTTCCCAACGGCTGCAAGCGCTGCGGGTTTGCTGCAGCACGGGCCGATACTCACTCTGCGATGGCACAGGCTCCCCGCTGGCGTTCTGGCTCTGGTTGGTGAGGCTGAGGCTCTTCTGCAGGTTTATCTTCCACTTTGGAGACTGAGTTTTGTTGTCCTTCAGGTGTAAGGGGATCAGCAGATTGACCTAAAAAACCAAAAGGACAGGTCAGAGCAGTTTGATCTCAGCTCATTTTATCTCAGCCAGGCTCGAGCCGCTCCCCCGTGCCCAGAGCTGGGGCTGAACTCGCCCGGAAACCTCGAGGAATAGGAATTACCGGAGGCTGGCAAAGCCAGAAGAGATTGTGGTTTTTCACACCCGTGTGAACGAGTTTATTCTGCAGAAAAACTCAACTGAAGAGCCCGGGGAGGCTCCGTCCCCACACACGGGTTCCTCCTATCGCTCTGTGCAATTGCTGGGAAGCTTTCAGCTTGCTGCCCTTGCGCCAACACCACGGCACAGGGACCAGGGCCGCGGGCTTTGGGGGACGCCCAGAGCCAGGGAGCAGCAGCACAGCCGCTTCTCCTGGCACCAGAGCGCGGTGCCAGCTGGGGCGGTTCATGCCGGGGTCCCCGGGGCGTGCAGGACCAGGCTGCGGTCCCCCAGCCCCAGGGCGGGACGGGAGCTCACCTTGCTCTGCAGGCTTTTAATCTGCAGATTCTGCTTGTCCAGCTTGTACTGCTGCTGCTTGATCTTCTGCAAGAGCTCCTCGATTCGCAAGTTCTGCGCATCCATCAGGGACTGCGGGGGGAAGAGCCAGGTGAACCCCGCAGCTCTGGGGAGATGCGGCTGTGCTGGCCGTACCTCCCGGAGCCAGGCCAGCCCCCGGCACGGCTGGTCCCCACGGCTGCTCCCGGTGCCCCCAGGTCATCCCCCCGCTCTCCTGAGGCCGATTCCCACCCGCTGCTCCCGGTGCCCCGCAGGGTCGGGTCCCCCCACCCCTCCGGGCTGCCCCTTCCAGCCGCTCCCTTTGCCCCAGGAGGGTCCGGCTCCCCATCGCTCTTCCCGCGGCCGCTCCCGGGAAGGCAAGAGACCCCTCCCCACTTCCCCCATGGCCGGTCCCGGCATCCCGGGCGGATCGGTTCCTCCCCAGCCCTTGGGTCACTCCCGGTGCCCGGGTGGGTCGGGTCCCGCCCGCACCCCGCCGGTCCCTCCCGGTGCCCGGGTGGGTCGGGTCCCGCCCGCACCCCGCCGGTCCCTCCCGGTGCCCGGGTGGGTCGGGTCCCGCCCGCACCCCGCCGGTCCCTCCCGGTGCCCGGGTGGGTCGGGTCCCGCCCGCACCCCGCCGGTCCCTCCCGGTGCCCGGGTGGGTCGGGTCCCGCCCGCACCCCGCCGGTCCCTCCCGGTGCCCGGGTGGGTCGGGTCCCGCCCGCACCCCGCCGGTCCCTCCCGGTGCCCGGGTGGGTCGGGTCCCGCCCGCACCCCGCCGGTCCCTCCCGGTGCCCGGGTGGGTCGGGTCCCGCCCGCACCCCGCCGGTCCCTCCCGGTGCCCGGGTGGGTCGGGTCCCGCCCGCACCCCGCCGGTCCCTCCCGGTGCCCGGGTGGGTCGGGTCCCGCCCGCACCCCGCCGGTCCCTCCCGGTGCCCGGGTGGGTCGGGTCCCGCCCGCACCCCGCCGGTCCCTCCCGGTGCCCGGGTGGGTCGGGTCCCGCCCGCACCCCGCCGGTCCCTCCCGGTGCCCGGGTGGGTCGGGTCCCGCCCGCACCCCGCCGGTCCCTCCCGGTGCCCGGGTGGGTCGGGTCCCGCCCGCACCCCGCCGGTCCCTCCCGGTGCCCGGGTGGGTCGGGTCCCGCCCGCACCCCGCCGGTCCCTCCCGGTGCCCGGGTGGGTCGGGTCCCGCCCGCACCCCGCCGGTCCCTCCCGGTGCCCGGGTGGGTCGGGTCCCGCCCGCTCCCGGGCGATGCCGGCTCACCTGCAGCGCTCCCAGCTCCTTGGCGCTCTGGTTACCGGCCGGCCGCGCCTGCAGCGCCTGCCGAACGCGGCCCTCCAGCTGCTCCAGCCGGCCCCGGATCTCGGCTTTGTCGGCCGCCACCTCCTCCAGGCGCTGCCGCAGAGCCTCGGAGAGGTTGAGGAGCTGCCGCCCGCGGCCCTCCAGCTCCCGCACGCTGCTCCGCAGCCGCTCGCCCCGCTCCTGCGCCTCCCGCGCCTGCCGCAGCAGCCGCCCCATGGAGCTGTTGTGGGCGCTCAGGCGGCTGCCGAGCTCCCGCATCTGCCCCTTGGTGCGGTCCACGTGCTCCTTCAGGCCGTGGCCGAGCTGCAGCAGCCCGTGGGCGATCACGTTCACCTCGTCCCAGGAGGCGAACTGCGCCCGCCGCTCCTTGCCCGCCGCCGCCCGCCGCTCGGCCCCGGGCCGCCCCGCCGCGGCTCCCAGGGCCGGTGCCACGGCCACCCCCGCGGCGGCGCACAGCAGCAGCGCTGCCCCGGCGAGCTGCATGGCTGCCCGGCCGCCTCCCAGTGCGCGCCCCGCCGCCGCCGCCCCGCTTTTATCGGCGCCCGCGCACCGCGGCGGGGAGGGCCCCGGGCCCGGCCCCTCCTTCCCCGCCCGCCCGCCCGCCCGGCCCCGCCGCTTTGTTCGCCCCCCGCCGCCGGCCCCGGGCTCGGGCCGCTCCGCACCAGCCGCCCGCGGCAGCGCCGGCTGCGGGCGCCGGCCGCTCCCCTGCCAGCCGCGGGCAGCCCCGGTCCTTCGCCGCTGAGCCCCGGCGCGCCCGGTCCCAGCGCCGTCCCCAGCCCTCCCTGCCCCTCACCCGGGACTGGGGACCCCCATCCTCGCCGAGCCCTGCCCCTTGGTCGCCCGCCGTGGAGCCCCCAGCCGCGGGCGCAGCCCCACCGTGTGCCCGCGCCCCCGTCCTCGCCGCGGGCCGTGCCCCGCCGGGAGCCGCTGCCCTCGGGGTGGGGGCTGCCAGGCCGCGGGTGCTGCGCGACCCCGGAGCGGGCGCCCGCCGGGGGCGCAGGGCTCTGCCGGGGGTCCCCGGCCCTGGGGAAGGTGCACGCTCGGGGTCAGCTGCCCCGCAAACCCGCGGTCAGCAGGACAGCCGCTCCCCCGAGCGTGCCAGGGACGGATTCCTCCCCCCTCTAAGGCTTCAGCCACCCCCTGCGAAAAATGTGCCTCGTATTTCATTTGCAACCGCCTGGGACTCCGGTTACCCGCTCTTCCCGCTTGTTTTGCTGCCAGCTTCAAGGGATTTTCAGTCTGTTTCTTCTCCCCGTGAAGGAATTCACACACCGTGCTGGAGCCGCTCGCGGCTCTTTTTAGCCAAGAGCAGATGGAGCCTTCTGCTCCCTCCCTGCCGGGGTTCCCTCCTGCCGCCCCAGCGCTCCGGCCCTCCCCAAAGCGAACCCTGGAGCAGGGGTCATTCCCGTCCGCCCCGTCCGCCCCGTCCTTAGGGGCTGACTCCCCGCTCCCCAGTCCTGCCGCCACCCCACCGCTGCAGCTCCCAGCCCTGCAGCTCCGGCACAGCCGAGGAACCTTCCCATCTTGTCCCAAACCGCCCGGCAGCAGCATTCACCCCTCCAGGAGCGCCCCTGTCAGTGGGGGGGTGCAGGCAGGAGGGTGTCCCCAGGGCCGCGGCCATCGGCAGCGGCTTTCCCACCCTGCTCGGCTCTTCCCTGAGCAATTTTTTGCCAAGAGCCCGAGATCTGCCACCGTGTAGGCGCGGTTTTGCAGAGCTGATTTTTAAGCCCGGCCTCTCTCGCCACACTCAGCCTTGCCCGGACGACGACACCCGCACCCAGCGCTTGCACCAGCCAAACTGATCCTCCGGTGCCCCAGCAGACAATTAACGTCCCGGCTTTGCCACCTTTTTCCCGGTGGGTGGGAGCGAAGCGTCTCCTGGGTGTAGGTGTGTTTATGTACAAAGGTTCCGGAGGCTCCGGCAGGAACAACCGGCCGCTGGTTTCTCGTTCCTCTGGCCCTGAGCCCGTCTCCGAGGGTGCGGGCGAGGCCTCGGGCGAGCACCCGGCTGGGCGCAGCGAGGAGCCGCGGAGGTGGCAGTTGGGGAAGGAGGAATTTGGGACATTTGAGCAGGCAGAGCCCCCTCCGCCAGCCGCTGCTTTCGCCTCTATTCCATGGTCAGAAGGAGTTTTTCAAATGAGGAGAAAGAAGGAAAACTGCCGGTTGTGGTCACGGTGTTTTCCAGACCTTGGAGGTCTGGGGGGCTCCCGCTGTGGTTGCTGCAGGGGAGCTGGGGACGTGCTGGGGGGCGATGGGGATGGGGAGGGGTCACCCGCCATCAGGGCGAGAGCATCAGGGTTCTCTGTGGGGCCTGGGGTCCCTGCGTGGCACCTCGGGGGGCACCTGGCTGGCTGTGCCCCCTGCACCCCCCATCATGTCAGACGTGACACCCCCATGGACATCGGCCCCTCCCGAGGGACAGACCTGCCGTGGCACCCACCAACCCCCGCAGTGCTGGAGGGGCAGCCACAGCTCTGCCAAAAATGCCCAGATAGTGTCGTTCCCCTCAAAAAAACCTGAAAATTCCTCTTTTCCTCTTGGTCCTGCCCGTTTTGGGCATCCCGCGAGAGAGCGAGCTGGCAGGAGCCACGGCCGGGGAGCCCGAGCTTGGAGCAGCCAGCATCCCAACTGGGAAACCAAACCCCCCGTCACCGGGACAAACAGGGAAGCCCAGCTTCGTGCGTCCATCATCGCCCCGGGTGAACGATGTCAGGCAACGCCAGCCCCGTGGCGGCCCCGCGCCCTGCCCGGCCGTTGCCCAACCGCGGAGCCGGGGGGAAGGGAGGGGGTTACGCCGGGTACCGAAGCCGACGTGTTCCCACTGGTTATTTTCTGCATTCGCGGTGTTTGTGCTGAGGCAGGAGAGCGGTGAGGTAAGAAGCCGCGTGATTTATGCGTTTTCCTTTGGCTGTGTTTTCCTACCGGGATCGCTCCAGTGTTGCCCAAGGAAATATGAATTTTTAACGTACAGAAATGAAAAGTCCCCCGAGGTCCCGAGCTACCCCGGGACAACGGGGAGGTGCTCTCTGCGGAGCTTCGCATGGCCTGGCCAGCGGGGATCGATCTCTCGGGGCATTTCTCGGTGTCGAGAGGGAGCCCCACTCTGCTCCGCGTGGAAAATGGCTGCGTCCGAAATCCCCATGGGGTCTCGACCACCCGGCTCGCTCTGGGGCTGGGGAAGGGCTGAGGTTTGCTCCTGGGGGGGATGAAGGCCCCTGAGCAGCAGAGCGCACCCCCAGGAGGGATCCCACGAGGACCCTGCCCCAGCCCAGCAGACCCTGCAGCCTTGGGGACACCAGAGTAGCCCAGGGAACAGAGGGGGCGGCCCTTGGAGCTGCCCCTGGGTCTCTGCGTGCTTCATCGGCGTCCCCCCAGCTGGGGTCGACCCCTGGCTGGAGTCATCTCCTGATGAGGGAACGGCAGATTCCAGAGGAGGCTATTTTTTGCGGAGGTCTCTCTGAGGGAACTGGGGTCATTCCTATCTCCCTTCCTACCCTTATCCCAATTACCACACCCATCCCCATCCCCTCTTCCATACAATCGCCCAGCTCAACCGGCAGCATCCCCGGCACACACCACAACCAGCTCCTCCAAACAGCCCCCACGTGCCTGGCAGCACATCCCCATCCCTGTCCCCGTCCCCATCCCCGTCCCCGTCCCCGTCCCCGTCCCCGTCCCCGTCCCCATCCCCATCCCCAACCCTGTCCCCATCCCTGTCCCCATCCCCGTCCCCATCCCCATCCCCATCCCCATCCCCATCCCCGACCCCGTCCCCATCCCCGTCCCCGCCCCGCCGTCCCGCACACGGCAGCCTGCCAGCTGGGGTCTTTGTTCTCCGCCTTTCTCCATCCCACTCCTTCCCTCGCTGACCCAGCGGGTCACTGGGTGAAAGTTCAGCCCAGTCGGAACTCGCACCAGTTCCCGCAGCTGCTGGGCCCTGGGCTCACGTCACCGGGCGGGACGGCAGGGAGGCGCTCATCTCCAGGAAGGTTGCTCACAGCGTTATTGCTGGAAACGGCAAACACCGGGGAGGCTCCGGTGAGAGGGGAATGGGGCACGTGTGAGTGACGGCGTCACCGCTTCAGGGGTAAGTTTAGGTTTTCCAGCAGAACGGTTATTCACCATCTGACGGGGATTTCCTACCGGCCCCCGTCTCACCCGACAGGCGCTGGCAGCGTTCCCGGCTGGAGCGGGCACCTCATCCGCCTTGGTCTGCTCCCAAACCTGGTCCTGACCCAGCCCTGCTGCGGAAACAGCCCTGCCTGCTCAAAACCCCACACTTCCCCAAGCACGAGCGGGGCTGGACCAGGGGCGCCGTCACGCCCCGCTCTGGACAGGGGCTGCGTGGCTCCCGGCCTCCGCACACGGCAGCCAGGGACCAGCCCGGCTCCTGCAGCCTGCCTGGACCTGCTGGCAGCCCCCAGCCCTCGCTGCCCCGAGGGGACGAGGGGCAGTGGGCGGCACAGGCTGCCTGAGCATCAGCCTCGTCCTTGCCCGGGGCTGGGGACACCCTCGTCCCGCTCAGCGGGTTCACAAAAGCTCCTGCTCTTGATGGCGCTGCTTCTGGAGCAGAGACGCGTTTCCGAGTGGGGTGAGTCAGAAACACGGAAAATTCATGGCAGCCGGCCACCCCCAGCAAGGAGCAGCTTCACGGGGAGCTCGGCCGGGTCAGCCCGGCTCCGTTCCCACCCGCTCTGCTCCGGCGTTCCCTGCCCACCAGGGCAGCCCCGGCAAACCGCCGGCAGCCCAGGCAACCTTGGTACCCGGGCTGCCACGTCCCCTACGGGCTCCAGAGGACGGGGCGAGGGTCGCAGCCACCCTGGGGTTCCCTTGACCTGGGGACAGTCCCGGGCACCGTTTCCCGGAGCGGGGAAGCCCATTCTCATGCTCCAAGAGCCGACATGAAAGGCCCACGGCACTCGGTCCGAGCAGCCTCCTCATCTTGCTGGCAGGGCTCGGAGAAGTTAGGCAAGAGCCTTCACTAGCCTTTCTTCTTCCAGCCACCCGGGGCTCCTCGGGGAGCGCCGGGGTTACTGTGTGGAAGGTCACGCACGCCAGAAGGCAGGAAACCGGAGGGCTCGGCTTAACGTGGGAGGCTCGGCCGGCCGAGAAATCCGACCCTTGTTTTTGCAGGCATCTCTCGATTTCAACAACATGCGTTTCGAATTAGGGGCTCTGGCTGGCCGGGCTTGCAGCTCGTCAGCGCGGGGAGCTCCAGGCGCCCAGGGGATGAGGCTGCCCCTCGGCACGCCCGGTTTGCCCCCGAGCCCCGTGCGGGAAGGGCTGGACCACCGAAACCAGAGCTGGGCGCTGCTTTCCCAGCGAGGCAACGGTGACTTCCCTTTTGTTAGCCACCCTCGGCTGGCGACAGGCGGTGGCTTCGGAAGAGCCTTCGGCTGGCACAGGAGTGACGGGCGATTTCTCCAGATGTTCTCTGAACATCCTTTCATTTCCTTCACCGGTTCTGGGAGGAGATGCCCGGAGCCACTGCAAGGAGAGAGCCGCTGCGGCAAGCGTGAGCGGAGCCCACAGCGGGTGCATCCTCGGTCCTGCCGTCACTCCTGGCCGCCCGTCCCCTCCTCTGCGGCGGGGATGGAGGTGGTTCTGGCACCGCCTGGCACTTATCGGTTGGCACCTGCCGGTGGCCGTGACCCCTCCACCCTGCTGGCGCGGCCCCTCGTGGGCTGGATCTCCTGATGCAGCACAAATGGCTTTTTTTGGCTGCGCCGCCTGATAAACCTCAGGGTCACGTCTGCTGCCCAGGAAGGGTTTTCGCCACCCCAGGACGAGCGGGCAGCCGCGCTGGCCCTCGGGACTGGCACTCCTGTCTCACACCTTGCCGGGGGAGCGCTGGGTAAGCGCTGCTTGGCCTCCTGAGCGCTCCCGCGCACTGCGCTCATCTCTCGCTTCGCTCGGGAGGTTGTTTCCGCCATCCCCTTGTCCCCTGGTGCTGGAAGGTCCCCGTCCCACCAGGACACAGCGAGGGACAGCGTGAGCCGGCCGGAGCCGGGCCGTCAGCACAGGGCTGCTGCTGCTGCCCGTTCTGGCTGGGCTGCACCCATGGCCAGCAGTAGCCGCATCCGTCGAGAACTCTGCTGGGTCCCTGCCTGTCCCGGCGTCCCCACGGAGCCACGGCTGCTTTTCCACCTGGAAAGGGACCTGCTGGGTTCTGACAGCGGAGGAGAGGGCGGCAGAGCTTTAGACTCTCCTCACCCAGCCAACGCAGGGGGAAAGCGCGCCAGCTTTGGGGCACGGTCCTGAAAACCCCAGCTGGGGCTCCAACCTCTCCCCAGAGCCTTCCTGCTCTGGTCACCACAAAGACGACGTGACGCCCGGGCTCCCCGTCCGGCTCCGGCAGCTGAAGCACTGGGAGAGGCACGGCCGTACCTCAAGGGACCAGGCGAGCCAGCGGTGACTCTTCTCAGCCCACTCGGCCAGCTGCATCCAAACCGCGTCCTCAGCTGCATCATCGGGAACGCCGGCCTCGGGATGCTTCTGGGAAGTCGGGGTGTTTCCTGCTGCTGCCGCAGGTCACGTCGAGACGGTGAGGGGAAGGGATGGCACCGGCGTTGCGGGGCGGGGGCCAAAAAAGTGACGAAAAAGGCTTTCGCTGTCGTCAGCCTCTTCCTACAGGTTATATAAATATATCTTAATCTTTAGCCAAGACTTTCTTCTGGATTTTCACACTATGATTCAGGAATTTTTCAGATTTTCACACCCCGCCCCACAGGACACACAGGCTCTAGGAGGTGGAAAATCCCACTGCTTCCTGTGTACCGCGGCGACAACCTGAAAAGAAGCAGGTGACAATGCCCTGAAGCACCGAAAGCTCCAGCAGCCCCTTTTCCAGCCGCCTCGCTGGTGAACTGGGAGCCACGGCTGGGAGCTCAGCGGGCTGCGGGGGGGCCCCAGATCCCCAGGGGAGCCGGGAGCTGGCCGCATCTCCAGCCCTGGCTCCTTCCCCTGCTGTGCCGGTGCCCTCAGCTGCTTCCTTGGCTGTACAAGGAGCATTCCGCTGCCTGCCGGGCGGATCTGAGCTCTCCCCAGCACAGCAGTGCCGTCCCAGCCCTGCTGCGGGCCTTGGCTTCCCAAATGGGAGCTGCCCCAGCACCCGCAGGTACCTCGCCTGGGGCATCCTGCATCCAGCACCCACAGGTACCTTGCCTGGGGCATCCTGCATCCAGCACCCACAGGTACCTCGCCTGTGATATCCCACACCCACCACCCAGCACCCAGAGGTACCTCTCCTGGGCCATCCCGCACCCACCTTTGCCTCACGCCCTCTTGCCCAGCCCAGAGGAGGAGCACGTGGAGGTGGTTCTGCGCGGGCAGGGCTGGGGCAGAGCTGCCTCTGTTTAGCTGGAATTTCTTAGAAAACAAATGCGGAGGGGTTTTCACCGGATGTCGATGATGTTTCCATTCGTGGGACTTCTCTTGTCAGACGCTAAAAAGCTGAAGCGGGTCCAAGCCTGCGTCTGAGCTTTGAGCTCGGATGCTCGTGTCGGACCACCTCACCCACCCGGCGCTGAGCAGGTGCCCTCGGAGCTGCCCGGGTTTGGACCCTCCCGCCGCGAGGAGGATCCCATACCTAGAGAAAAAAATCCCGATGCCAAGAACCTGCCTACGTTCTCAGGGGTGCCTGGAGACTGCCTCCCCCCTGCAAAGCGCAGAGAAAAGGTAAATCCTGGGCACAGCCCGGGAAAATCCTCCCGCCCCTAAAAACTCCAAAACACGACATTTCCCGTCAAACGAAGGGGCTGAGGGTGCTGCGATCGCCATGGCTGGTGGTGACCCCCGAGAGCACGGAGCTCCACAACTCCTCCACGTCAGCCAAGAGCGAGGGTTTGTGCCGGGAAGCGTCACTTTAAAGTGGTGGCTTTGGGGGTCGTCATGTCCGAAGCCACCCAAAGCCATACCCCTGGCCAGGCAGCGTCTTCCCTTGGGAGAGACCCTCTGGGGAGGCCATCGGGGTGCGGAGGGGAGTGGGGAGGGGTCCCGGCTTTGCACGGGGACAAGGGCAGAGCTGGGGTCTGCCCCGGGCGAGTCGCCAGCCCCTGGGTGACCTTCCACGTGGGACTGATGGCAGGCAGCAGCGGGCAGAGACCCTCGCTGGCGAGCTCCACGCCCGGCGGGGCGTCCTCTGGGCCAACAAGAGAAAACCCACCGCAGCTCCCGGTGCGTTTTCCTCCTCGCGGTGCGTGGCTCCCCAGGGACGCCCCATCACCAGCCTCGCCCAGGACCCTGCAGAAAATCTGGTATCGCGAGGAGCGCAGCCTTGCAGCAGGGCTGGTCGCCTCGCTGGGGCTCAGGGGTGCCTCAGGCGCCGCTGTGCCGAGGGAGGGGGTTTGTCCGTGTGTTGGGGTGGTCCGTGGCTTGTGCCAGAAGCTGCAGGCTCAGCCCTTCCGGTGGTTTTCTGCCCCTCTGTGGGTGTTCTGGGAGGTCCCCAGCCCCATCTGGGCGCAGCGTGTGGGTGTTCACAGCCATCGGTGACCCGATGCTGAGTCTCACAGAGATGCTCGCGGCTGCTCCCCGCCCTTTATGGGGAGACCATCACCGCAGCCTCGGGGCTTTGGTGAAACGTGGCCGTGCCTCCCAGGGAGCCCCAGCGACGCTCTTTCGCACAACCCCTGGGCGACCGCGTCCTGCCGATGTTGGCAGCCCCTGCCTGGAGCTCGTTGGGGTGACTTGGGGGGACAGCAGTGTGAAAAGCGGGTGGGAGGGACGCCGTCCTCCTCACTTCTGCCCCGGGATGGTTTCTTTCTCGCCCCAAATCCTCCTCATGCCCCGAGCTGATGCAAGAGGTGGAGCGTGCCTGGGTCTGCAGCTCCTTTACCCTTGGACTTCAGTTCGTGGTGCAAAAATAGCTGTCAAAAAGAGGAGAGGCGACCTTTGTCATTTGAATAACCGTTTGCTTTGTCAGCGCAAGCACAGCGTGTTTGGGGGGGTTGCGGAAGGTTCCAGGGGCTCTGAGCCAGGACCAGACCGTTTTCACTCTCTGCTGGCAGCCGTGAACCGCCCCGGGAACGCGGCCTCCTCATCCCTGCTCAGGGAGACGCTGGGGAGGGGAGATGGAGTCCAGGGAGCGTGAGGGGAGACCCTCAGCTTCCCCCCGCGTCTGCGTGCCAGAAATACTGCCGTGTTTGGAAGGGAAGGGGAGGGAGTGGGGAGGCTGCAGGGATGGGGTGGAGTGGGGTGGGATGGGATGGGGTGGGATGGAATGGGATGGGATGGGAAGAGAAGGTAAGGGGTATGCTACAGGGATGCGATGGGATGGCATGGGATGGGATGGGGAGGGGAGGGAAGGGATGGGATGGGATGGGATGGGGTGGGATGGGATGGGATGGGATGGGGAGGGAAGGGATGGGATGGGATGGGATGGGATGGGATGGGATGGGATGGGATGGGATGGGATGGGATGGGATGGGATGGGATGGGAAGAGAAGGTAAGGGGTATGCTACAGGGATGGGATGGGATGGCATGGGATGGGATGAGGAGGGAAGGGATGGGATGGGATGGGATGGGATGGGGTGGGATGGGATGGGATGGGATGGGATGGGATGGGATGGGATGGGATGGGATGGGGAGGGAAGGGATGGGATGGGATGGGATGGGATGGGATGGGATGGGATGGGATGGGATGGGATGGGAAGAGAAGGTAAGGGGTATGCTACAGGGATGGGATGGGATGGCATGGGATGGGATGGGGAGGGGATGGATGGGATGGGATGGGATGGGATGGGGTGGGATGGGATGGGATGGGATGGGATGGGGAGGGAAGGGATGGGATGGGATGGGATGGGATGGGATGGGATGGGGAGGGAAGGGATGGGATGGGATGGGATGGGATGGGATGGGATGGGATGGGATGGGATGGGATGGGAAGAGAAGGTAAGGGGTATGCTACAGGGATGGGATGGGATGGCATGGGATGGGATGGGGAGGGGAGGGAAGGGATGGGATGGGATGGGATGGGATGGGATGGGATGGGATGGGATGGGAAGAGAAGGTAAGGGGTATGCTACAGGGATGGGATGGCATGGGATGGAATGGGATGGAATGGGATGGGGAGGGAAAGGATGGGTTGGGAAGAGAAGGGGTATGCTACAGGGATGGGATGGGAAGGGGGAGGCTACAGGCACGGAATGGGAAAGGGGAGGCTCAGGGGTGGGAACGGACTCAGGAATGCCGTAAGCTGTTTGGGATTTAACGGCAAATCCTCACATCCTGCTGGTCTTTTGAACACACAAAAGCAGAAGCTGAAAAATTGGCCCCCTGTCTTCAGGGGCTCGAGCGAGGAGCTCGATCTCTTCTGCCACAGTGGGGGAAAACAGGGCTCCTGGGGGAGCAGAGAGCCCAGCCGGGGGCATGGAGAGCAGGGAACAGGGCGGCTGGCTGAGCCGAGGCCCTCTGGCCGTGGTGGGGACACTGAGCAGTGCCGAGCGCCGCTGCCCGCGGCCACGTGTGGCCAGACCCCAACTGGGTCCAACCTGGGAAGGGCTGGAGGTCACCCTCGGGTTACCTCGTCGGTGCCCGCGGGTAACCGAGCCTGCACCTGCCCTGCGACCTTTCTGCCCGGCTTGGCAAAGCCAGCCTGGAGAGTGAAATTAGAAGCAATTAAAAATTAAGCTTGGCTCAGGCTCAGATCAAACTTTCTACCAATTTTAGCTGCTTGTTGCTTTGGAGACAGCATGCACTGGAGTTCAACTGGTGATGCAACACGGAGAGGGGGTTTCTGCCAATGCCAGGCTCTTCAGGCCAGGAATAGACACGAGGGCAGCTGGTGGCCACAGCGGGATGAGCCTGGGTTGGAACCAAAGCGCGTGCTTAGAGTAGAAAGGCATGGGAGAACCTGCAAAACTTCACGTCTCATTTGAAAACTGGCGCCTTGGCTTTGTGCTTCTCAATTAATTCTTTCAATTAATTCTTTTCCTCTTCCAGAGGAAAGAAGGAGCTTTGGGGACCAAGAAGAGAAACAAGATACAGCTTAAATCTTCCGGCAAAGACCCCCGAGACCCACCGCCTAAGGCGGGATGCCAGGGAACCCCATAGAGCCGCCGTGATGCAACACAGGGGTGGGCTGGGGGCTGGTGCGGTGGTTCGGGTTCACCGGCCAGGGCATCGTCCCAGCAGCACCCAGAGATCTTCCACGGCCTTTTTGGCCCACCCTAGATGCTGACTCATGGACGGCAACAGCTCGATGCAGGGCAAACAGGCCTGAGGTCAGGAGCAAGGATGGCAGCGGTGTTGAGCCACAGCTCCACCATGCCCTCGTGTCCCCTGGGAGCACAATCCAGCGGTGACGGGCCCCTTGGCAGCACCCCTGGGTGCTGGCTGGCAGCAGCCCCGCAGTGAGCCGGTCACCGCCTCCCCCTACAGGCATGTCCCAGCTGAGGGATGTTTGCAGCCGGGAACAGGACCAGGAGATGCCGCGGGGGCTCTGCCACCACCCTGCAAACCTGCCCTGGCTGATATCAGGGTGATGCGGAACACCCGGACGGACGCAGAGAGACCCTGTCCCGGTGCCATGCCATGGCCCCCACCCCTGTGGGTGGGCACGTCAGTCAGCGAGCCACCGGGCCGTCCGCCACCTGAGGGGTGCCACGGGCAAAAAGAAACCAAGCCCCCAGCCTCCCCCTGCCAGCAGGGCTCTGGTGCAGGGAAGCGGGGAATTCCAGGCTCTGCAAAGCCCGCAGACCGTTCCACTGTCCTCCCTGATTTCACGTGGAAGGGACTTGGAGGAGGCAGGATGCCACGGTGATGGGCAGTGGTCTAAGAGCCAGGGACAGCTGGCGGGCTCGAGGCAGACAGCCTGGCTGGGACGTAGCCCTCCGCCTTTGGGTGCCTGCGGTGGAGATGGATGGGAGCAGCCATCACGTTTGGCGGGTGTCTGAGCCGCGAATCTTTGGGCCAAACGTCTACGTGGGGCTGAGCGGAGCGGCGTCCTTGCCCGCGGTGCCTGCACCGACCGGGTCACCCTGATGTGCAGCCAGTGCCTCAGACACGGCTCTAGCGCTCCAGACGGCTGCTGTGGCGGCGAATGCCACCCCTCATTTCCATTACCCTGACAATATCCCCCCATCCCTGACCAAACGAATCACGCAGGGCTGGCAGAGCTCCCTAATTAACACGATTATTATTAGCGATGTCAGGACGGGTTTGCAAAAGGCGTGTTCAGAGTCCCTGTGCCTGACGGCGGGCAGGGGAGGGGGATGATGGGACCATCCCCCACAACTGCGGTGTCCTCTTCTCCTGAGTGATGAGGGCCACCTCCGGACCACGGGAGCAGGGACATCCCTCAGTACCGGATGGGTTGCACTGGCTGGACAGGCACAAGTGCTGGCACGGAGCCTTTGCACAGGGATGAGGAGGACCACGTTGTCCCCACGAGCCAAGAAGCCACCGTTGGCTCATACCCAGGCAAATCCTGAGGGAATTGGGACCTTGGTTATTCAGGCCACGACTCCTGGTGACCCCAACCACTGGATGCTCAGGGTCCTGCCGTGTGGCGGAAAGCGTGCCGGCCCTCCTGCAGCGCTGCCCCTTCCCCAGCTCCTGCCCGCAAGCCGGCGGCTCCGGCGCCTCTCTGCCGTATGTAGGGCATCTCCGGGGCACCCGCAGCAGCTTGTGCACAACCAGAGCTCCTGCCGCTTCTGCTCCCCATTGAGCGCTTGGAGAGGCGCCTAATTCATCCTTTCAGAGCGGAGATAAGATGGATTAAGGGCTGCTGAACGCTTGCCAAAAGAATTGCCATTAGGCCCTGGAGAGCTTAATCTCCACCAGACTAAAAGCAGACAGGCTGCGCCACAGCTAGTCCTGTCTGCCCGCGGATAAACACTGTGGGCAGGATTCCAGGGAAACCTCTGGATGCTGCGAAATGCATCCCAAAGCATACATGCTGTCCGGAGTGCCCAAGGCTGGGTGCTGCACCCCACGCTCCCCCCAGCACCCGGGGGTGACGTAGCTGAGCGTGATGTAAAGGACTTCTGGAGTTTCAGACACCTTGGTGCCTCGACTCTCCCCTTCCACGAGTGCGTCTCCGAGGCTCCTCCATCCTGGCGGTGTTATCTCCCGCAGATTAGCTCCCCGAAGATGTCCTTGCCCGCGCGCTTCTCGGCTGACTCACGTTTGTTATTTCCTGCCCCTATCTCTGATTTCCTTCACTCTCCTCACACTACCCTGCCCCAAGGTCCAGCTCCTCTCCAGGTGTCCCTGACCCCATCACTGCCTGGGGAACCAGCTTGTTCCCCAGCCTCTGGGCTAATTTTGGAGGATGATGATGTCCCTTCCTATGGAGCCAGGGCATCGGGGTGACAGAGCTTCCTCTCCCCACCAGCAGTGATGGACAACCCCAATTCACCCCAGGCGCTGCCCAGCACCCTGCCCACAGACACCTCCATGGCCATATGCGGGGCCGGGGTCAGTGCCGTGCCCAGAGTCACCACCGCAGCTCGGGGAAGGCAGCACCAGTCCGGTGACTCACCCTTGCCCAGGAAGAGGTGGTGAGACTGGCCTGGGGCTTCGGACCTCTTTGAAAAGCAGGGCCAGGCACGCCAGTGTTTGTGTTTTAGTCCAGTCTAGGTGGTGAGCAGCAGGGTGTGAGCTGGGTGCTGGCCAGTGCGGGGGAACCGGCCCCACCGGCGTCACTCCACAGCCTCCACCACTCGGGATCTGTGAGAGAGGGAATGGTCCCCATCAACCGCATCCCACTGGAAAGCTCCCACTGTCCCACAAAGGAGAGCTTTGAGTTCATTTTTGTGCCAGACCTGGGGAAGAGGCGGGGCGCTGGCAGCATCCCAGGGCAGCCCGGGAGGGATGCTCATGGCACGGGGTTTGGGGCTCATGGCACTTCTGCCCTGCAAGATGCTGACATCCCCAATGCCATTTCTTCTGGGCTTTTGTGGTCGAAAGGGTTTCAGCAGCAGCACCATGTGGGTAAGTCAGGCTGAACAGCACTAAACCCTCCAGCCCCCAGCCCTGAGCCCTTCCCTCCAACGCCTCAGGGCACTCCTTGCCCCCAGCTTCTTCACTGCTGTCTCCCCCCAGTCCTCCCACAGCCATCCCCTCCTCTTCCTTGCCTGTCCCCTGCCCTTGTGTCCCACCAGACAGCAGCTGTCACTGGCCAGGGCAGAGGCCAGAGGCCAGACGCTGCTCTCCCCTCTCCAGTGGCATGATGCCACCCAGACTCGGTCGGCGGTGACCTGCTGCCCTAGCCAAGCACACGCTGCTCGGAGCCTCATGTTGTGTTGTGACCGTCCACACAGCCCCGGCACTCACAGCCGGGGACAGCCCATGCCCACGTCCGGCAGCACCCAGGGCTCTGGCAGTGGCAGCTCCTCTGGTGCGAGAGCCATCCTGGCATCCTCCCAGGGACGCTTTCTGGTGGGGCTGGGGGGCAACAACCAAGACAGACAAGGGAGGGCTGAGCTCCCAGTTCTCCCAACACAGCCCATCCCCGTCCCCAGTGGTGTGGCAGGAGCCCTGTGCCGAGCCCAGCCGGGGTCCCATGGTGTCTCTCCATCCTTGCTCGGCTCTGTGCCCGCTCTGCCCTTTCCCCGGCTCTGTGCCACGTGGCACAGCAGGGCTGTCGGGGTCACAGGGGGCATTAGCTGATCCCCGGGGCTGTTGGTGCTGCCCCTGCACTCCTCGGGGACATGGCAGGCACGTGGAAGGGGCTGAGATCAAGGTGAAGCCATGGGCTCCATGTGGCACCGGCCACCGGGGCTCTCCTGGCTCGCAGGATGAGCCGGGGCACCAGCATGTTTCAGAGCAGGAGCTGCGGGCACTGGCTGTCCCAGGAGCGGTGCCGCAGGGACTGGCACAGCCAGAGCCACCACCGCTGCGCTGAGCCGGCTGCGCTGTCGGGGCGCAGGAGGTGGTGGGGAGCGGCGATGGGCAGATGTAGGCGAGAGTTAAGCCGTGCTGGGGAAGCTGAGCCTTCCCCACGCCCCCTTGATGTAATATTTGCGGGAGCAGCATGTTCCAGCAGCTCCAGAAACATGGGGGAAGGAATAAACTCGCCTTTATCTGCCTGTGGGGCCTTGGGACCATCTAAATTAGGAAAGCAAGAAAAAAACAACCACCCCAGAGGGATCGTTTTCCAGCTGAGCTGGAAATGGAGCAGAAGTTCAGCCCAGACAGGGGCGGGTGGGAGCCGGGTCTCCTCACCCGGCCCCGGTGCCACCCCACACCCGCTGGGGACCCTCTCCCTGCCCTGTGGGGACACGTGCACAGGGCAGTGTCCCCGGTCACAGCGGGTGATGGCTGCTCCAGCATCACCCTCCTCCCAAGGGTGGCAAAGGATGCTTAACCGGGCTGAAAGGTTCCAGCATGGAAACGATGGCATTGCCCGTATGCCAACGCCCTGCCTGGACCCCTGCCCTGCCTTTTTGGGCCCCCCGCCTGGAGCTGTGTCTCCTCTCCTCTCCCTGGCCCCTCACAGCGCCACACTGTCCCAGTCCACCAGCAAGGTCCTACACGCTGTTGCTTCAGGAGTCACACTTGTAGTGCAATCCCGGCTGTAAGTCGCTGATCTGGCCCTATCTTGGCTCAGTGCTGGCCCTTGTGTGGGCACAAGCAGGTCCCCAACCCTCTGAACCTCAGCCCAGCACCTGGCATCTCCTAGGCAGGGACTTAGCATCAGCTCACGTGGGTCATTTTCCACACAGAAGATGTTGTTGTTGCGGAAACCAAGGTTCTCACCCAGGGATGATTATGGAAAGAAGTTTTCCTCCAGAATTACCCATCCACCCCAGCAGGCTGTCCCTCCACTTCTCACCCCTTCTGTCCCAAAACTGTGAACTTTTATGGTACCATCACCAACCATCACCACCAATTGCTCCCCATCCCCAACCCATCTGCCAACCCATCACTACCCACCAGTAACCCATCACCACCCACCACCAACCCATTCACCACCCATCACCACCCACCAACCCATCACTAATCCACAACCACCCATTGCCAACCAGTGCCACCCATCCTCACCGGGGACCAGACCCAGCTCCCCACGCTGATGGCCGCATCCTGCGCCGCACTGCACGGGTGGCCATGGGACAGTGCCTGTCCGTGTGGGTGAAGCGCTGGTGCCAGGGTGTGTGGGGAGCCCTGCCAGCCCTCAGGGCATTTTGGGCTCCCAGATCACAGCTCGTGATATAAAAATCATACATTTTTAATTGCAGCTGGGAAGCAGAAGGCTGCGTGCTGCTGCCTGCGCAGAGCCGCTGTTCGTCTCCGGGCTCTGCCCGCCTAAAGCAGGTCTCGCATTTATATTTCATGAGCACGGTTTTACAGCGAAAAGAAGAAATAATTCACGCTCAGCACACAGTGCCCATGCAGACGGCACGTGGCCCCAAACATCCTTCTCCATCCCAGCCAGACCCCCACGGTGCTGCACGAGAAAACCCTGCCCGGGAGCTGGGTCCTGCCTTCTCCTGAAATTTGGGACAAGCTTTTAGGGCTTGTCCTAAGCTTTGGAGGCAGATGTGCCAACAGGCAGGTTGGCACAAGCCAGCTCTGTCGAGGCGGATGCTAGGAAAGCTGACCTCCGCGGAGGTTGTCTCAGCCTGAGAAGCTCGTCTGGTGCTGAGCTCCAGCTGCTGGCCCATCAGAGCAAACCCACATCGTGACTCGCTAAAAATGAGGGGCTCAGCCCAGGCACCCGCCCCAGGCAGGGTGCGGCAGAGGTGGGGGACACCTGCACAGCACCCAGCGGTCGGGGGACACCGCGGGAAGACCTGTCCTGAAGAAACACCTCCGTGGTTTGGGCACCCACCAGGTCCTGGGCTGACCTGGGACCTTTCCCTCCCCGCTGCGAGGAGCTTTGGGGTCTCGGGGTGATGCTCTGGGTGCCCACGTAGGACAGGCTGGGTTAGTGCCCCGTGTAGCTGCGGGCAGAGCACTCCTCCCTCAGCACCCGGGGATCCGCCATCCGCCACGGGCGGTTGTCAGCTCGGGTTCCCATCTCCTCTCGCGTGCTTCCAGGAGGCTGTCTGCCTGTTTGTTCTTGCCCGAACCCTTTAATTAACCTGAATTAAAACGTCATTCAAACTGACAGTGCCTGGCTCCCCCCGCGCTGCCTCGCCATGAGGATGTTTGCCGCGATCCCTGCCCGTGCAAGGAAAACGCAGCGCAAACCCTGCGCTGCCAAGGTCGGGGGGTGCTCTGCTGGCAGGAGCCGCGGCCCCACGACGGGATGGGGACAATGGCCAAGAGCCCGTCCCCGCTGGAAACGGGGGCAGATGCAGGACCTCCTTGAGCCTCCTGAAGCACAGGGCCACGCTGGGGGGACTTAGTCCCGTCCAGCCTAGGGATGATGGGGATGAACTCCTGCCCGTGATGCAGCCCGGGGCAGCGACTGCTTTTCATGAGGTGTGGATGGGAGCCACCAAAACAGCCCTTCCCCGCAGGAGACATGGCCCTGGGACGGGTTGGGCGCCGTCGCTGTCTCCGTCCTCCCCTGGGGTTTCTAGACGTGGCTGCGCAGCGCTGCAGCCATCCCGAACTGATGCTGGGGCTGGTTTGGCTCTGACGGGCGGGACCATCCCATGGCCATGGGGTTCACAGGGCTGTGACAAACCCTCCCCTCTCTCAGCACCCACTGCCTCCTGCCCAAGATGTGGCTTTTCTTCGAGGAAACGCACAGAAATCCTTATCCTAATCCGTACGGCGGGAGGCACTGAGCACGGCAGGGTCAGGGACCGCTGCCCTGAGCTTTTTGTCTCTATTAGTGACCAAACGGTGGAGGGTCCTGCATCATGCCAAGACCAAGCAGCTCCATCCTCGGAGCAGACCCTGCGATGCCCCCAGCCCAGGAGCAGCGTTAGGGGGCGTTAACGTGAGGCCCCATGTCCAGGGTTTCCACTGGAGGCAAAAGGAGTGAAAAGGAACGTGCAACCTGCGCCCAGCCCCGTCTGCCCCAGGTTTGTCCCAGTGCTGCTCCCCGTCCCAGCGCCCCTCCCCATCCCAACGCCGCTCCCCGTCGCAACGCCGCTCCCTGTCCTGGCGCCGCTCCCCATCCCGGCGTCCCTGCAGCACATCACCGGGGCCGCAGCCCTGCAGACGGATGAAACGCTGCTGCTGTGCTTTCAAGGGGCAGAAATGCTGGGGAAAGGCCAGCTAGAGCCAGATCTTAAAACTGATTTTAAAACTAATTTATACCTTGCCTCGCTCGCTGCCTCCAGCAGCAGCTGCGGTCCTCGTCAGCGAGCCGCAGCGTGCCTGGGTGGGGAGAAAACACTTTTCAACGTACTTGTGCAGCCCTTTTGCAATGCCTGGGGTACCCTGAACAGCTCCTGTGCTGCCTGTTCTCACGCGTTCAGCAAATAATCAATTTAACTGCCATACGCGCTGCTCATCGAGAGAGAAACTGCTTCTCGTTAAAGGTGTGAAAGTCAGTCGTGAGTAAAATTAGCTTAGCCCTTCGCGAAGTCAGATGGGGCTTGCTTTCAGAGCGACGCAACCTGCCCGGGCTCCCAGGAACTCGGCCGCTTTCCACACCAGCCGCTGCTCTGCGGAAGAGGAAAATAATATATAGTGTCAAACTATGGGAGGGGGGTGCTGGGGACTCGCTAATGCCGGGTCACGGCGGGGAGAGCGGTCACCGGCTCGACATCCCGAGCTTTGAGAGCTCAGCCAGCCTGGGAAGCAATGTCCCGGTGTCCAGGGGGCAATGAGGGTGGCTGTCCCCAAACAGCGCCCGTGGGTGTCCCCCGAGTGGCCCTGGCCAGCCCCACTCCCGGGCTGCCGGTCCCGCACGCTGCAGCTTGTGTTTCTTTGGGCTTTGAAGAAAAATGAACTTCTGGGGTGGGATTTGCCACCACTCCGGGGATTTGGACATTAATTTCTAATGGGGATTAAGAATTCAAATCCCTTAAGCAGCTTTTGCAGCCCCGTCCTTCGCTCCCCTCCCCTCGCTGCAGAGACCCCCAGCCAGCCCCGCTCCAGGGCGGACCGTGTCTGCGGAACACTCACGCCAGCAGAGCCCTGGGCACGGTGGCGTGGTCATCACATCGCCCAGAGCCCGCTTGTCCTGGGGGTGGTGGAGACACGGCTCTGCCCACCCCAGGGGGAAAGGCCGAAGGGGTCTGGCAGCCTGGCCGCGTCCCCGCTCCCAGCACAGAGCAGTTGCTGGGGCTGTGGCCAGAGCAGTGGGAAGGGCTTTCCGCATCCAAGACCAACACGGGCTTTGAGTTCCCCCCTCAAACCCCTTGGGTTCAGCTGCCCTCCTGGAGTCTCCCTTCCCCAAAGCGCAGGGCTCCGTCCTGCTCCGGCGCCCGTCAGAAAGGGAGGTTTAAGGCTGTCCTCTGCAGCATCAGACACTCCCCGCAGGGCTGAGGAGCAAGAGCGATGCCTCCACCGCAGGCAGCTGCTATAAATAGGCTGACACCATTTTCTTGCTTAATTACCAGGGACTTTCAGGCTTTTTCCCCACTATATTTTGGGTTATTCATGATGCTTTCCTTCCGACCTCACCCTGGGCACGCTCCTGCCGTGGTTTAATGTGAGCAGAGCTTGCTGGAAGCTCAAGAGCCCACCTCCAAGAGCCATAAACCCAAGAAGAAAGGTTGGGTTCCCAGCTTGAACGGAGGGGATGGCTTTGGGGACGTGTTTCCACCCGCCGCTGCTGGTCGGATGCAGGTTTCCATCCTGCTGCTGGCAGGATGCTTTGCAGCTCCCTTGAATGTCACGGCGGGCAGCAGAGACCTGGCAGGACCCTCAGCCCTGGGTCTTGGCCTCGGTGAGGGGCTGGGGGTGACCGGGGGCCCCAGGGGAACGGAGCTGGATCCCTGGGGCATCCCTCACCCCCAGCCCCGGGACAGGGCTCGGCACCATGGATAAATGTGAACCCGCTCCAGGATCCTGCCCACCAGGTCCTGTCCTCAGCTGGGAGATCTGGGGGACAAAGGTGTGAATTTGGGGGGCTCCACCTTGGCTGTGCCCTGCTAACGTGGCAGGTTGAGCTCGGGGGGGTGCAGTGTCCCTCTGTCCCCTGGTATGACAACGCCCCTTGTGCCATCGGCATCGCCCTGCCAGCTCCCCCGCCGAGGGCAGAGAGGAGGAAGCTGGCCCCAGCTTGTGCAAACCCAGTGTGGCCACACCCTGCCGGGGTGCCCGGGACACCGGGGCTGCCCCAAGGGCTTTGGGCCATGGGGAGAGGCAGGGGCAGCCCCCAGCCCGCTGCTGGCTGCTCTGTGGCCTCTCCACTGAGGAGGGGGAGCAAGCGCCCAGGCACCTCGCTAGCAGCCCAGCCCCATTCGTAACCATCTCCATGGTGATGGAGCTCAGGAAGCCGCATCGCAGAGCGGCTCCTGCGCTGAGCAGTCCCCACAGCGGGGCTCGGGCACGCCGGGGCCACGAGGCCGAAGGCTCCGCTCCTTGGGGTGCGGCACAGTCGCTCCCCCAGGGCCGGACCCTGCCGTGGGCAGCCACAAGGCTTGGGGAAGACCAGGGGTGTCTTCATGCCACAGCCCTTCTGCCTCGCCAGCATCACTAATCCTGCTGCCCACTCCCAGGGCGGCGGCTGCTTTGCTCTCCCCTCCTCCTCCTCCTCACACTCCCAGTCTCAGCAGAGATCCCCCTCTAGCCCAGAGTTTGCTGCTGGCCCCCGAAAAACCCTGCAAGACCCCAGCAGCGTGGTCCTGAACACGCGCCCTTGAGTCGTCCTGGGTCAGCAGCTCCCTCGCTCCCGGCTGCCCCCACACCTTGCGGCACCTCGCTGCTCCCCACGGCGTGAAGGAGGTTCCCGTGCTTTGAACCACCCACAACCACCCACGAAGCAAAGCCTGGTCTGGGCAGGGAGAGGACAATGGGCTGCCCAGCACACCGCCGGGCTGCCTTTTGCCCTCCCTGCATCCCCCGCCACCGCTGACAGCCCGTCCGCAGGCTCTGCCGCTCCGCTCCTGCGGAAACTCCACGGCGCTTTGTAACCGCAGCAGCAACTAAATGATTTGACAGGTCGTTCGCGTGACGCGGGGTGGCCAGTGACCCAGCGCGATGGCAACGGGCTGATGCAAAGCAGAGCCCAGCGAGCGGAGAGCCAGGACGCAGCCGGGTTTTCTGTGCCAGTGGCCGCGGTGCCGCGTGCCAGCCTTCCCATTAACGCAGCGGGGAATGTCTGCAGGCACCTCGAACCAGGCCAGCACCCGCCTCTGCCCACGGGGAAGAAGAGCAGCGGCCGGCTTGGATTTCCGCTGGAAAAACGCTGCTCCGGACAAGCAGGCATTTGAAACGCCTGCGTTCCCAAAGGCGGCGCGGCGAAAGCCACGGCCGCGCGTGGGCACCAGCGCTTTGGAGAAGGGCCAGGGCTCCCTGGCTTCACGTCAAGCACGTGTGCAAATGCCCTGCAGGGCTGGGGCTGGCTGCGGGGGGCTTGGAGCTGACCCGGGGCCGCGTGCCGGAGGAGGTGGTCGGCAGAGAGCCAGGAGGCGACTGCACCGGCCGGTCGCTGGCGCAGCGTGCCGTGGCAATGGTGGGTGTGGAAATCCCTCGGGAGCCGAAGGCCGGGCTCGCCGGTGAGCCAGCAGCCACAAAAGAGCGGGCACATCAGGTTCTGCTCTCTAAAAACTCATCCAGATGTTCGTGGCTCTGTGCTGTGCCCCCCCAAACACAGGGAATGGGTGGAAGGAAGAAATGTAAGTGAGGTCAGTGCTTTGGGGCTGCACAGGCTTCACCCCTGTGTCTGAGCGAGGAAAGCAGCAAATGTGGGGAGTTTGGTTAATGCTGCCCAGAGAAATTCTCAGCTTGGTTGGAGGCAGTGAAAATCCACAGCAAAACTGGGCGGTAGCAACGGGCTGTGCTTGAACAGGCATCCCGGAGCCTCCCGATACCCTCCAGGGAGCATCCCCGGCTCCCCCCAGCTCCCAGGGCAGTCAGCATCATTCACCCCCTTCCCGCTCCTGTTTGCCGGTGAATCGCTCCCGGTTCGTCAGGCGACACTTCCACGAGTCCTGGGCCAAGGGCTGGAGTTCCTGCAGCGTTTCCCCACAGCTACAGAGGACTCGCATCAGAAAGCTCAGGGTGGGGCCGGTTCTTCTGGTCTTGGGAGAGTGGGGTCACTCTGGGGCGGGGACCCCTTTTACCCACTGGGATGGGATGAGGAGCTCTGGGACCCCAGGGATGCACCAGAGGCGGAAAACGCATCCGGTCCTTGGCAATACGCTAATGGAAAGTGCAAGGTGGACAATGTTAAAATGAAGTGAGGTCTCCCGAGAAACAGCCCCAACTGCCCAGGAGCTGCATCTGCCTGTGCAGGATCCTGGGGATGGGGCTGCACGGGGGGACGGTGCTCCCCACACATGCAGCCCTGGCTGCCTGGGGCCGAGCGGGGTGTTGCCAACGTTTTGCCAGCACAAAGCACTGGAGCAACTGGCAAACCAAAAGCAAGTTCCACTATCGGCACCGAGGACCAGCACCCCATTCCCAGTATGAGGACCAGTACCCCGTTCCCAGAACCAGCACCAAATGCTCATCCCCAGGACCAGCACCAAGACCCAGGATCAATACCCAGTACCACTCCCAGTACCAATCCTCAGTACCGGTACCAGGACACAAAGCTGACCCCCAGCATCAAAGCCCTGGTGCCCAACACTGTCCCCAGCACAACTACCCCGCACCAGTACCAGTGCATGAGGCACTGGTGTCACAGCTGTTGGTCCACCAGAAAGGTTCAGGGTTTGACCCACTCCCGCACAGACTTCCCCAGCTCCTCACCCTGGTGAAGGAAAAGGAATAAATAAAACCCACAGTGAAGGGAAAGGGGCTGGGGGTGGGCGGGAGCCCCCTGGTCGCTGGGGCTGGGCCGGGTCGAGCATCGTCCCACACGTGGCACCGTTAGCAAAGAGCCACGGGAACCGCTGCCCCTGAACGTGCCAAGCGCCCGGGGCCGGCCGCATCCTCCCACGCTCGCGCCAGCCGCCCGGCCGGGGTCTCCGGAGGAGACGAGCTCACGCAACAACCATTTTCCAGGCACTCGTGCCATCGCCTTCGGAGCTTTATGAATATTGTAGCAAGGCCGTTCCTTCCATCTCCGCTTCCTTCCAGGGAGCCCCAAACCTTCTGCACGTTCGTTTCCACCTCACTATCCCTCTGAATTATTTAGACTCGCCTTCCCGAAAGCGGAGCCCTTCCATTATCGCTCCTTCCTCCGCGGCGCGTGCGCAATTTGGGGACTTGCAAATCCGCTCGGTTCCTCTGCGTCCCTGCGGAGCGGCGGGTTTCTGCGGGCTCCCGCCTGACCCCGGGCCACCTTTGCAGAGGCCTGGGCCACGAAAAGCTCCGAGCCAAAGCAGAGCATCCGTGCTGGGGTGCCGCGGTGTTCCTCAACGTGACTGCAAGTATGGCCATCGCTCTTCTTGCCGCCGGTCCTCCCGGCTGTCCCTGCGCTGTGGTTCACAAGTGGCACATAAGATACTGGAAAAAATCCCCCGCTGATCCGTTGCCAGCACTCATCGAAGCTAAAAATACCTGCGAGCATAAAACACCTCAAACGAGACATCCCCGATTAATTGCCTTTTAACTGGCGGGCAGGAATGCCCAGCCCAGCTCCTCAAACACTGGAAGGCAAAGCCCGGAGGCTCAAAACGCTGCTGGAGAAACGCCGTTTTCGGTAGCACAGATGCATGGTAATACCTCCTCCGTCTGCTTCTGGGAGGTGGCCGCTGCGCTGGAGCCCTTCCAGCGGGACAGACCCCGGGGACAGCGCCGTGCTGCGGGGGTCCGGCCGCCGCTGGGAAGGGAGGGTTTTGGTGGAGCTCAGGGGGCTGCTGGCGGGACGTGGGAGCTGCGGGAGGGGATGATTCAGCCCCGTTTGACGCATTTCCATCTTCTCCCATCATGCCTGAACCGGCCGGCTGCTCCGCGGCCGCGGTTTTGCAGCCGTCGTCAGCCCTGCCCTTGCGCTGCGCCGTGGCCGGGCGGGAGCGGCGCGGCCGGGCCTTTGGCTGGAGCAAGACACCCTCAGCCAGTGCGTTTTCTCCTCATCCTCCTGCCGTTTATGGGTTAGTCTCCGGTTATCTCACACCCCACTAACAGTCTCTTGATTCGGTTCGACCTCTCCGAGGCCACCGTGGGAAGGTGGGGGTCTTCCCGCCCCGCAGGAGGGTACGAGGGGGGTGAGGCGGCGCAGCGTGTGCCCCGCAGAGCCGCCACCTCCGCTAGCAGCATGTTATTCCTGATATTAGTATTCATTGGAGCATTTACTGGCGCAGCGCTGCCGGCTGGAAACGGGGCAGGAGCTCCCGGGGGGAACCAGCTGCCAGAGCCCTCAACCTCCGCCACCACCGGCAGCATCCCCGGGGCAGCGACACCCTGCTCTGAGCAGCGACACCCCGCTCTGAGCAGCTCCCGGCTTCATAACCCCCCAAAATCCTCCAACAGGGGCACGCGCGACCATCCACTGGTGCCGGTGCCGCACCGCCCATCTACCACCCTGCCACACCAGCCCCACGGGACGGCCGTCCCTTTCCAGCCCCCCGGCTCGCTTCACGGCCGGTCCCCAGCAGCGGGACCCCGCGCGGGCTGCGCCAGGGCCCGGCGCTCGCCTCTCGCGCGTCACTCCCTGAGCTGATTAACCATCAGCCTCGCTCCGCGCCAGGCCCCTTCCTGAGAGAGGTTTTTACACATTAAAAATTAACAGCGCTAAATGATTGATGGCCGGGCACCCCCGCGCTCTGCAGCTCCAGCTTCGCTTTCCCCGAGGGCTGCCGCATGCCCTTGTCCCCGGCCACCCCCTCCACTGCTCCGGGCATCACCTGGGGGGGGAAACCCCCCTCCAAAAGTGACCGTTAGCTCTGGAGAGCCGCTCTTGGTCTGCTGGGGACGTGTCAGGCGGCGGAGCACCCTCCGGGCGCCGGGCTGAGCCCGCCGCGGCAGCCCCCGCAGGGCAGGGGGGCTCTGCCCCGGCGGGGGTGTCGGGGGGGCGGTTTGCCAGCCCCGTGGGTGCACGGCGCTGCAGGCGCCGCGGCGGAAGATGCCGCCGGGGACCTGCTGCATCCCCGGTGCCGCGACGCCACCCCGCCGTGTCGCGCCGCGCTGTCGGACGGCGTTCGGGAGCAGCCGTGAGGGGCCGCAGCGGCCGGGCGGGGGGGCAAACGGCTTCTCGGCGCTGGCCGCGGCTGGGTGGCCCCGCGTCCCTCCCGTCACCGCCCCGCCAGCCGTGAGGAGGCCTTGTCCTCACCTGCCGGCAGCGCCCGAGCCCCCCGCTCCCGCTCACCCGCCTGCACCCCCGCCCCACGCACCCAGCACCCCCCTATGCCTCCACCCAAAGCACCCATCCCCAGGACCCCCCCTCCGGCTCCCATCCCAAACCCCGCCCCACGCACCCAGCACCCCGCTATGCCCCCCAGCCCCGGCTCCCCGCTCTCCCCGTCCCCCCCCGCCCCTCCCCGCGCCGGCGCGGCCGTTCCCGGGGCGGCACCGCCCCCTCCCGGTGGCCCCGGCCCGGTGCCGCGGAAGCCGCTGCCGCCGCCTGCGCGGGAGCGCGGAGCCCGGCGGGGGCCGCCCGGGAGCGGGGAAGGGTCCGGGGGGACGCGGGTGGCGGGAGGGGGCGGCTGGGGACGCGGCTTCGAGATTGCACCGCCGGGAGCTGCGAGCGGGGGGGTCACCGCCACTCTGTCACCCAGCCACCCAGTCACCCTGTCACCCTGCCGTCCTGTCACCCTGTCGCCCAGTCACCCTGTCACCCCGTCACCCCGTCACCCTGTCATCCTGTGACTCAGCCACCCAGTCACCCTGTCACCCAGCCACCCTGTCACCCTTTCACCCAGGCACCCTGTCACCCTGTCACCCAGCCACCCAGTCACTCTGTCACCCAACCACCCTGTCACCCAACCACCCTTTCACCCAGCCACCCTGTCACCCTGCCACCCAGCCACCCTGCCTCCCTGTCACCCTGTCACCCTGCTGTCCTGTCACCCAGCCACCCTGCCTCCCTGTCACCCTTTCACCCAGTCACTCTCTCACCCAACGACCCTGTCTCCCAGCCACCCTGTCACCCCGTCACCCTGTCATCCTGTGACTCAGTCACCCTGTCACCCAGCCACCCAGCCACCCTGTCACCCAGCCACCCAGCCACCCAGTCACCCTGTCACCCTGTCACCCTCCAACCCGTCACCCCATCACCACACCGCAGCTGCTCCCACTGGCTGCCACAACCTTCCCCCAACCCCCTGCCCCAGCCCCAGGGGTTCACGCTGGGCAGGACCCCCATGTGCTGCCCCCCCCACCAGCGCCCCCGACCCCTCTGCCCGCAGACCCCCAACCCCCCTCCGCTGCGGTGCCCCGCTCCCTACCCCGGCTGCCCCCCCACCGCCACCGCTCCCCCCACGGGCCCCGGCGCGGTGAATCAGGGTCCTGGGGGCCCTTGGGCCACCCCATGGCGCTGCCACCCGGCTCAGAGCGGGGCCGGACGGGCCGCCCCGGCCACCGCCCCGGCGCGGGCTGGGGGGACGCTCCTCGGCCTCGCGCTCCCCCACAGCCGCCTTGGCCCCGACACTGCTCCCGTGCTGCATCCCCCGAACACAGCTCCTCGTTACCGAACGCCCCTCGTTCGGGGGGTCTGCCCTCGGCGGGTGCCAGCGCCGCTGGGTGTCCCGCGCTCGGGGAGACGTGTCTGGAGGGCACCCATGGGGGGGCCGGAGCAGCGCCCCTCCTGCGCACAGCCGGGGTGCTCCCCTGCCCCACGTCCTGTGGGGCAGAGCCACGCCGTCCCTCTTGTCCGGCACCGGTCCTGCGTGCCCGGCTGCCCCCGTGTCCCCGCGGGGCTGCCCCCGTGTCCCCGCCGTGGCCAGCCAGTTCGACCTGTCCTCACCGTGGTGCGTGGTCTGCAGGAAACCCCCCCGTCGAGGAGCCGCCTTCCCGCTCGGCTCCGCTCGCTGAACACGAGCTGGGTGCCAGCACGGGCCCGTTCCCTCCCCGCCGCCGCGGCCAGGCTGCCCGGGCTGCGGACGGAGGGTGGCC
The DNA here is from genome assembly GCA_009769605.1 of Bucorvus abyssinicus. NCBI lineage: Eukaryota > Metazoa > Chordata > Aves > Bucerotiformes > Bucorvidae > Bucorvus > Bucorvus abyssinicus. The sequence continues at coordinate 11,939,372 of CM020055.1, forward strand.
GGGGGGGAGCTCTCGCAGGCGGTGGCCACGGGGCAACGCCGGGGGACCCCGGCTCTGCCCGGCGGATGGGCTGGGAAGCTCCCGGAGGAGCTGCAGGAGCAGAAAGCGCCGGCCGAGGGGCTGCCGGGACGAGGACTCGGGCTCGGGGCCAGCCCGCGGAGGGGAAGGAGCGGGAAAGCTGGTGCCCGCGGCCCCGCTCCGCCGCCGTCGACTCAATGGCCCGATTGTGCGCCGGGGCCGGATGCGCCGCTCCGGGCGGCGGCACAGAAGGGCTTTTCTGCTGCCTTTCAATGGCCGGTCTGTGCCGTTCTCGTCGGGAAGGTCCCGCCGCAGCGCCCCGGCCCTCGCCAGAGCCCCGACGGCCGGGAACCTGCCGGCTGCAGGGCGCCGCGCCGGGCGGAGAAGGGCGCTCTGTGCACCGAGACACACGCGGCATTTCTGGGCTTCGCCACAGGCGTCGAAGAGCAGTCGGATGCCCGAGGGCTCTGTGGAGGGACGAGGGAGCTGGGCTGGGAGGACGCAGGGAGCTGGGAACGGCTGGAAGTGACTCCCCGCGGAGGGACCGGGAGGTTGGTTTGCTGAGGGCATCCGCGGGGCAGGACGCGCCCTCCCTGTCCTGAGGACTCTGCTGGGCACGAGAGGGCGGAGAGCCCAGGAGGAGAAGGTGTGTGGGGGCTGCTCTGTCCCCGCAGCACACAGCCGTCCCCATCCTGCTCTGCGGGGTGAAGGGACGAGCCGGGAAAGCTAAAGAGGGAGGTTCAGAGCAGAGGGAAGGGAGAGATTGTTTCTGCTGAGGGGGGCGAGACCCTGGCCCGGGTTGCCCCGAGAGGCGGCAGAAGCCCCATCCCTGGCACCATCCCAGGTCAGGCTGGCCCTTGGGGCTCTGAGCCCCCTGCTCTGGTTGCAGATGTCCCTGCTCCCTGCAGGGGTTGGACTGGGGGAGCTCTGAAGGTCCCTTCAGCCCAAACCCATGATTCTGTGATTCGGTGGGTGGAGCTGAGCCCGCATCACCCACCAAGGGACAGTCACCTTCGTGTCCCCTCGCAGGCCAGCGTCTGCCCCTCTTGCCGAGAGCTGGCGATCACGGGGCCGTGCCGGGGCTGCTGCTCCTGCCCGTTTGCCCCAGGGCTGGGGCAGCAGCCCGGAGCCCATCCTGCTGTGGGACCGACCCTGCGGTCGCATGAATTCACAGGGGCAGGTGTCCCCCCACCGTCCCCTTCCAGGAGTGACCCCGTTTGGGGACGGTCCGTGCGGACCCTTGTTTTCCAAACACATTTTGCATCCCGCCAGCTACAGGTGGGCATCAGGGGTACAGCCCAGAGGAAAAGCATCTGGTTTTAAGGAGTGCTGGGTTTAAGCCAAGGTCACGACCTTTCAGGGCACCCCGGGCTTCCAACGTTCCACGCGCAGCATCACCTGGAAAGTCCCAGAGCCGGGAGCATCCCGCCGGCCGTTGGGGCGTGTTTATGGCCTTGTAACGGCGGCGGTGGGGCAGGTGCCCCCCAGCGCCGCTGGCGGGGCTGGCCTGCGGCCAGAGCAAATCCCGGCAGCGGAAAGCCCGCGCGGCATTTTCCTCAGCCCTGATAAGGCTGAGCTGCCTCACACGAAAAGCCGCCCCGGCCCCACCCGGGCTGGTTGGGTGTCATGCCGAGCGCGTGACGTATTGCCCGAGATAAAAGTCTGCGCCCGCGGTGCTGCGCGGGCACGAACCGTCACCCGCGGGCGGCTGGATCAGAGGGGACACGGGCGAGGGGACGGGGACAAGGGCACCCTGCACCTGGGCGAGGGCTGGTCTGCCGGGGCCGCGCTGGGAACGCGGGGGCGCATGGGGTCACGCACGTCAGGGGGACTTCGGACGGGGTGGCAGCGGAGCGGGAGGTGCCCGGGCAGCGGGCGACACCGCAGGTCTTCTGCATTTGGTGCAGCTGCCACGGCACGGCCCACGATCAGTTCAAGGGGGTGGCTGGGAGGTGGGGGCGGGGGGTGGGAGATGGCGGGGGGAGGCTGTTGGCGAGGGGTCTGTGGGGTGGCTGGCCCGCTGTCCGGGCACGGCTTCCCCCAACGGTTTTAGCCTCCGCTGTCAGCCCTTCCCCGCCAGCCCGGCCGGGTCTGAGCCCAGCACAAGCGTCCGGCAGCCCCTCGAGGACCCTTCCCCAGGTCCTGCCGGCTGGCCAGCTGGGCAAGCTGCTCCTGCTCCGCTCTCGGCTGCTTTGTTTTGCTGCAGCCTCCCGGGGAGGAAGGATCTGAGAGAGGCAGCAGAGGAAACGAGCTTCCTGCCCGCTCCCAAACCCGCAGGCGGGAAACAAGGACATCCTGCTGCGGCCGGACTGGGCAGGGACGGGCGGCCCTGCCCGGAGGGAAGCGCGTTGGGCTGGTTTGGTTACGCAGCCGCAGCGTGCTCACACCACTGACCGCTTTCCTCCAGGGACTGCGCCAAGCAAACCCCCGGCCGGCCTTTGCCCGGGGGTGCCACGCCGTGCCCGGCCTGCCCAGCCGTGGAGGGGGCGATGGAGCCAGGAGCCGGGCTCGGGCACGGCAGAGGGGAGCGAGCGGAGATGAGCTCAGCCAGCCCGGAAACGCCTGGAACGCGCCCTGAGCACGCACTGCTGCTCCCAGCCATGGGGCAGCACCCGCCAGCCCCGCACAGCCCGGGCTGTGGGAGGGCATCCCCCACGGAGGGGAGCAGGGTGCCCCAGGGCTTGGCATCCCCCTGCCCGGGGAGCAAACAGAGTCACCCTGAGCCGCAGCGAGCGGGACGGCTCCTGCTCTTCCCCACCGGCATCTCCAGCAGCGTTTCTCAGTCTCTCTCCATCCAGGGGCCACCGGAGCGAGGCAGGATGGCAGCAAGAGCTTGCTCCCAGCCAGCGGAAGGCCTGGCCAAGCCTTGTGGGTTCTCTCCAGCGCCGGCACCGCTCGGTCGGGTGCGGAGGGATGTGGGCGCGGGCAGCTCCGTCCGTGTGCAGCCGGGTCCCGGGGCTCTGCGCCCCAGCACCCCGCCTCGCTGGGGCACGTCACCACAGACACACACACGCACACGTCCTCTTTTCCCAACTGCCCTGATGGGGAAACTGAGGCACGATCACAGGCACAGTCCCAGTCGGGGCTGGCAGAGAGCAAAGGATTGGCATTCATGGGGGAAGCCATTTTTTGGGACCCTCTTTTTAATGTTTCTGAAGTGAAATGACAACTTACGAATTGAAAGCTTAGGTCCCAGAGCTTTTTGGATGCTCTCGGGAGGGTCAGGGCCGGTTTCCCTGACATCCAGGACCAGGAACAGCCGTGCCGGGCTCTGCTATGCTGCCGTGAAAGCCTGGAGAGCCCCAGAGAGCCGAACGACAACGCTCCAGCAACAGAAAAACGCCGGTTCTTGGCGAAACGGCCTCTCCCACAGAAGCCTGGGCAGCCCTCCTCGCCCCTCCGCGCAGGGCGAGAGGGGTGCTGAGCACAAGAGCTCGGCCCCAGGCTGTGGCAATCCCCGATCCTTACCCGTGTCCTTACTGGGACCCAGCACCCGGGCGTCCTTCACCCACCGGAACATCCACAACCTCACGGCTGCGCCCTCGCTACCTCGAAGCTCGGCACCCGGGCGGGGGCAGTGGGGAAGCCGGCCGGCTCTGCCGTTTGCCTCCGAGCCTGGGTTCGGCTGTGGCTGCCGGCGGCTGTCGGCCCGGGCAGACGGGTGCCACAGCCCGGACCAGTCCTGGGTCGGCGTGGCTGGCTCGGGGTGAAGCTGCCGCGCCGGCCGCCAGCCGAGCCGTGGGAAGCGCTTTTCTCCGTGCCGCCTCCCAGGTGCAGTTGGGGTTTACAGGGCGTTAGAACACAGACCAGCCCTCGCGACTTCTCTGGCCACGTCTTGGTGTTCGAGCTTTGCAGAGTTTCTGCAGGAAACCGTGAGTGTCAGGAACGAGGGATGTGCCTTGGGTTTAATTCTTCCCGGTCACCAGAGCTTAGAGCCGGAGGAGCCTGACGGGCGCCGGGACCAACGCAACACCTCTGTTCAAAGGCTGCTGTTGGGTTTCAGCCTGGAAACCGGCCTGCGCTGCCACAGTTCTGTGCTCCAGCACCACATTTAGGCAGCCCCAGGTCTGCGCTTCCTTGGGAGCGCCGGGCGGTTCGAGGTCCCCCCACTGCTCCTCAGCTCTGCCCCAGCGGCGGGCTGGCAGCAGTGGCGTGGCCGGAGCTGGGCTGACATCACTTTCCCAAGCTCCTTTCCTCTCAGCTCCTCCTTCACGGGGCTTTTTCCCTACCTTCGCAAGGAGGAAACAAGAGCTGCTGTTTGGTGATGGGCGACTTTCTATCAGATGTCCAGGAGTGGGAGCGAGGGACCTGGACGTGGGCCCTTCGGGGAGCTCTGAGCCAAAACGCGGGGCACGAGCTCCGTGGCGCAGCCGTTGGGTGGACACGGGTGGGACTTCACGCATTGCGCCCAACTTTCCCTCTCCAGGTCTGGATGGGGAAGACAAGCTGCGCGGCTACGGAGGACCCCACGGGTTTCTTTGCCAAGCGGTCAGTGAACGAACACGCGGTGCTGTTCGAGAGCTGCTTTGGAGACGGAACGAGGGCATGAGCTCACCAGGTTCATTACCACAGGATGCCAGAGAGGCCAAGTATGTGAAAGGGTTGGAGAGGGACGAGGTCTGCCAGTGGAGGTAGATCCATTAGGGCTATTCGGGTACTTCCGTCCGGATGCAAACCCTGTCTCAGGAAGTCCCCAAGCTGCCAGCCGGCAGCGGGGCGGGACGCCGGGAAGCACATCTTGTTTCTCCTGCTCTTCCCATGAGTGGCGTTACAGAAGAGCCGGCCATGGAAAAATCGCCGGGGGGGTTCAGCGGCTGGAAAGGAAAGAAAAAGAGCGCAGCAAAGCGCCCTGCTGAGGGTTTCAGGGTTGAAAGGGGTTGCAGCAGTGAGTGAGGGGAAGTTTTAAAGCGTGAAACTGCCAGGGGTCCCTGCGGGATGGAGGACGGCCCAGACCTCGGCTGAGCGAGCGGGCTCACGAAGCAGGCGGGGAAGGAAGCTGGCAAGAAAAGGAGACAAACAGCCTGCTGCTGGGACAAGGGAGGGCTGCCAAAAACCTGGCGGGGCCAGGCCCGGGGAGGCCAGCCAGAGCAAGCAGCCATGGGTGCGTCTGGGCGGGCTGGGGGGGATGGCTGTGCTGGGGGGATGGCTGTGCTGGGGGGATGGCTGTGCTGGGGGATGGCTGTGCTGGGGGGGGATGGCTGTGCTGGGGGGGGATGGCTGTGCTGGGGGGGATGGCTGTGCTGGGGGGGATGGCTGTGCTGGGGGGATGGCTGTGCTGGGGGATGGCTGTGCTGGGGGGATGGCTGTGCTGGGGGGATGGCTGTGCTGGGGGGATGGCTGTGCTGGGGGGGATGGCTGTGCTGGGGGGGATGGCTGTGCTGGGGGGATGGCTGTGCTGGGGGGGATGGCTGTGCTGGGGGGGATAGCTGTGCTGGGGGGGATGGCTGTGCTGGGGGGGATGGCTGTGCTGGGGGGATGGCTGTGCTGGGGGGGATGGCTGTGCTGGGGGGGATGGCTGTGCTGGGGGGGATGGCTGTGCTGGGGGGATGGCTGTGCTGGGGGGGATGGCTGTGCTGGGGGGATGGCTGTGCTGGGGGGGATGGCTGTGCTGGGGGGGATGGCTGTGCTGGGGGGATGGCTGTGCTGGGGGGGATGGCTGTGCTGGGGGGGATGGCTGTGCTGGGGGGATGGCTGTGCTGGGGGGATGGCTGTGCTAGGGGGATGGCTGTGCTGGGGGGATGGCTGTGCTGGGGGGATGGCTGTGCTGGGGGGATGGCTGTGCTGGGGGGGATGGCTGTGCTAGGGGGATGGCTGTGCTGGGGGCAGGATGGCGGGCAGGGAGCTGGACCCCAGGAGCCCACAGGCCTCCAGCCAGCGGCGGTGCTGAGCTCCGGGCAGGGGATCCCCCAGCAGCAGGGTGACATGGGCAGGGGACCCTCCTGTCTGCAGGGTGACCAGCCCCGAGGCGAGCAGGGTAGGGACATCCCCAGGGACACTGGGGGAGGGACACCCCCGCCCCAGGGGAACCAGGGCAGGGCATGCCCCGTCCCCGGGGGGATCGGGGCAGGGGACACCTCTCTTCCCGGGCTCGCTGGGACAAGGGACATCCCACTCCCGGGGTGACCAGGAGAGGGGATCCCCGGGGTGACCAGGGCAGGGGACACCCCCCTTCCTGAGCCCACCGGGACACCCCCTCCCCCGGGTGACGGGCACAGCGGGGCCCGGGGACAGGGACCCCCCCTTCCTCCGACGGGAGGAGGGCGGTGCGCCCCCCCGTGCCCGGGGATCCCGCCGAGAGCGAGCGGCCCGGGGGCGGTGCCCGTCCCGGCCGGGGCCCCGGGGGCGATCCCCGCCCGCCCTCGCCCCGCCCCGGCCCCGCTCCCGCCCGGCCCCGCTGCCGGCCCGCCCTCGGCCCGGGGCTGCGGCGGGCAGCGCTGCCCGGCGCCGCGGTGCAGCCCAGAGCCGCCGGGCCCGCGACGGCGGCCCCGCGCTGGGGCCCGGCTGCAGCCCAGACGCCCGGGCGGCGAGGTGAGGTGAGGGGCGGCGGGGACGGGGCGGGCCGGGCCGGGCCGGCGGCGGGGCGGGGGCTCGTCCCGGTGGCGGCGTCCCGCGGGGCCCCTGGAGCCGCCGCCGCCGCCGCCGCCGCTCGGGGCCCGCCAAGGGGCCGCTCCGGGACGGCGGCGGGGTGGGGCGGCTCCGGCATGCCCGTCCCGGAGCGGCTCTGGGGAGCGGGAGTGGGGCTCCTGCCCGCGCCCGCGACGTGCCGGGACGGGGGCCGGGGCCGGCGGCTCCGGGCCGTCGGGGCCGGGCTGGGCCGCCCACCCCGGCTGGCGGGTACGGGGTGTCCCCGCGGGTCTCCTGGGTTGGAGGGTGCTGGGGGGCTCCCAGGGGCGCTGTGGACCCGCAAGGCTGGGGGTGCTGGGGGCCACCCCGGGGCCTTGGGGACCTGTTAGTGCTGGGGAGCACCCAAGGGTGCAGGGGACCCACAGGGCTGGGGGTGCTGGGGGCACCCCAGGGCACTGGGGACTTGCAGGACTGGGGGTGCTGGGGGCACCCCGGGGTGCTGGGGGTGTGCCCGGGGCACCCGAGGCCGCCGCAGGCCCCTCTGGGGCGCGGGAGGGCACACGGGGTGCTGGGGGCCGTTCTGGGAGCTCCCTGCGTGCACATGGTGAACCCGCCGTGGGGCTGTGCCCGGTGTGCCCGGCTGGGGCTGTGCGCCTTGGTGTGAATTTAACCGGTTCATCCCCGAGCACCTCCTGGCAGCAGGGCAATCCCAGGCCGTGGGACTCGTTGCCAACCCCTTGTGTTGTCATCAGCCCCGAGAGAATCGGGGAGGTGCTGGCGGAAAGTGCTGGTGGGCATCTGGGTCTCATCACGCGAGACAAGTGGCAGATGTTTTGCGGTGGAGGTATAGGAGCCCTGTAGAGCTATAGATGCGAGGGGACACGTCGAGCTCATCCCCGTGTGAGCACCTGTGGGCCTTGCGCCTGTTGTCCAGGCGCTGTGTGAGCTCTGGGAGGTCCCTGAGGTGCTGGAGTGGGTGCAGAGCCCAAGCAGCCCCCACGGTCTCCCGACCAACTGAGCCGACGATGACGACAACTCCAGAAATAACAGCCCATCCCTGAAATTACGCTGTTGAGAAGAATGAAGCACTTCCCTTTCCCTCTCTGGGTCCGCGCCGGCACATCCACCCGCTCGGCATCCGGCTCCTCCGGCAGCAGCCCCAGCCTGGACAGTGTGGCCAAGGTGGCCTGGGCGAGTGGGCGCAGGGACGGCGGGTGGCACGGAGCACGGGCTGTCCCGTACAGCCCCGGGCAGGGGATGGGGACCGGATGGGTGGCCGGGAAGGTGTGATGATCCCCAGATACCTCCTGTCCTCACCTACCTGCGGTGCCGGCGGGTAACACCGGAGGCGATGGGCACGCGTGACGGCTGGCTCCGTGCGAGGAGCCTGAATCCCATCAAGCTGCTTGCAGCGGAGGAAGCCGTGTGCTTGCTCAGTGGTTTCCCTTTAACTTTGGAACAGCCTCAGCCCCGAGCTTCGGGGCTTATCGCCTGCGCGCAGCTTCGAGGGAAGCGTGCCTGGCTGAGATAAATCAAGTCGCGCTGGCCAGGGCTGCTCTGGACTCTGTTCTTCTCACATTCCTCATGACCTCAGTATTTTGGCTTGGGAGGAGAGCCGGGAAGAGCCCTCCCCGTGTCCGGCCCTGGCCGCACCGATGGAGCGGCTCGGGCTGCACGTGGAGTGTGGCCGAGGTGGGGGCTGCCCCACCTGTGCCCCTGGCAAGGGCAAGGGCCCAAACGGAGTCCGGAGCTTTAAAAATACCTCTGCCCGGCCTGTCCCCTGCCAGCCCAGGGGCTTGGAGGCCTAGAGAGGGAATCACCCCAGGGACCACGAGGCCAGGGGTGTCCCGGGGGCTGAGCCCTGGGTACTGAGTGGGACCTGAGCTGTGCCAAGGTGCCCAGGCTGCCCCATCCCAGACAACGGAGGGGAGCGGCTCCGGTTTTGGCCCGAAGTTTCCTGTGTTGGCAAGAGGGGGAAACAGAGGTGCGAGCCCAGGGTGCAGCGTAACCGTGCCTCTGCGGGGTGATTGGGTCCCTGTGCATCCTCCTCCTCCTCCAAGCCTCCCCAGCAGCGCTTTGCTTTGTAACATCCCACTTTTCTGCAGGAACACCAGGGCTAGAAACAACGCTTCCGTTTCTTGCGAAGGCAGCTGGCGCTGTGCGGAGTCCCCTGCCTCCGGCACCCAGGGTCCCGTGCCCAGCACCGGCAGCACCAAGCCCCGGTGCCCAGGGGAGCGGCCAGAGCTGCTGAAAATCAGCCTTTGGCACCGAAGTGGCCGGCACGGTCTTCCCCGTTGGTGTTGCAGCCCAGGTGGGGAGCAGAGCAGCTTCTCTTTGAACCGGTGGCACGGCGATGGCGGCCGGCCAGGGACAAGGCTGGCTTTGTGCGGCCGCCCGGGCAGGTGCCTGGGCCGCGGACGTGGGGACTTAACCCTCTCGCCGCTGCTGTGCGCCGGGGCCGTCTGCCTCCGTTGCTCAGCCTTGACGGCTCAAATCCAGCCTTCCGCTCACCTCGCCGCCCAGCCACCAGCAGCCCAGGGGCAGTTTGCACATCGTGGGGTCCCCCATCAGGGTTTGCATATCGCAGGGTCCCCATGGTTGGGAGCCTGCAGGTCCCATCACCTGGCCTGGCCCTTTGTTTTGGAGCTGGCTGAAGGCAAAAGCTCCTGCCCTGGGCTCAGCCCATACTGTCGGACCAAAAGAAATGGAGCCATCAGCCTTGGGGGAGCTGTGGGAGGATCTCCCCCGGGTTCGGGGACAAGCAGAAGCTCCTGGTGTTGGCTTGAAGGGGCAGGAGCAGGTGGCAGGGGCACGAGCAGTGCGTCCCTGGGTCAGCGGAGGGGACAGTGGGGCGGTGCTGGTGGAAGGGGCACCTTCACCACGAGCGGGAGGAGCAGTGTGGGAGACCTTGCGCAGGGATCCCAGCAGCAGCATCTTTTCCTGGCGCGGCCCCAGGCAGGACAATACCCGGCCCAACGGCGGAAGGGAGCTGCCGGCCACTTCCCCCGAGGAAATGCACCCGCTGGCTCCTGCTGCTCTCCCTCTCCCTCCCGCTTGATTTATGGTGCGTGTGGAGCCCGGCGGGAAGTTTGTCCTGGCCCTGGCAGTGTTTAATTACCTGCAGCAAGGGCCAGAGGAGGAGGAAGGCGGCTGCTTCCCGGAGCGGGAGGGATTAGCTGAGGAGGGGGATGTGGGGACTTTCCTAGGGAAGAAGCCAGTAGCATGGAAATGGTGAGGTGGCGGCATGGAGCCGGGACGTTCCCAAGGGAGGTGGAAGCTGGGATGTGCAGTGGCTGTGGATGGGTTGGCAGAGGAGTGGGACAGCCCCAGGATCTGTGCTGGTGATGGATGGGAAGCACCTCTTTCCTGCCCGGTTGGACTCACCCCCTCGACCTGTGCGCTGGGGCTGGTGGTGGGAGGCTGCCACGTCTCCTGGGTGCGCAGCCTGAGCCTGGGCCGGTGCTGCCTGCGCCACGGCTGCTTCTCCAGCTTCTGGCAGTTGCATGTCAGGGAGCCACGGGCTGGTGACCGCAGTGGCGTGGCCGGGGCTGGGGAGCAGCAGGCAGCAGCATCGTGGGCAGCGGGCATGAGCCAGGGGCTGTCACATCGTCCCCAAGCTGGGCCACAGTGTCTCCGCTAGAAAAGTCTGGATCCTCTGGCTGTCATGGGCAGAGGATTTGGAGATGGATGCGGGTGGTTCTCCGCAGCCGGATCCTGCGCCCTTCTCGGGGCAGTGCTGAGCCTCAGCTTCCCCCATGGCTGCCACACGCCTCCTCCCCCGCTTTCTTCTGAAAATAGCCCGGTGCCACATGCTTTGCCCACCGACAGCTGCACAGTCCCGCGGCCACCTGCGCCCCCGGGCAGGGCCGCCGCAGATCCCCGGGGGGTGACGTCGTGCCCAGCGGCAGTGGGTGCTCCCGGGGTTCTTTGCCCCCATCCCGCTTCCCCCAGGAGCACATTCCACCTGGGACCCGGCACCCAGATGCTGCCAGATGTTGCGGCAGGTCCCAGCTGAACGCTCACAGCTGGCAGCACCCCCAGCCGTGAGCTCACCCCTGGACCACGGCCGCATCCTGCTGGCTCCCCTCCAGCATGCCCATGTCTGGCTCCAGGGAAATCCAGGCTCCCATTTCATCCCCCCGCCTCCCGCCATGCCTCATCCTGCAGCATGGACAGGGAGAAGCAGCCAGGCCCCTCCTGGGGGTCCCCAGCCCTCAGGACACCCCTGAGGTGGCGATGGGCAGGGCAGGGCCCCCAGAATCCTCTCAGCCTGGGTGGCAAGGACGGACCCCGCACCCAGCGAGCGGTGGGTGCTGGCAGCTGCCTCCGGTCTTGCGCCTTTGCGAAAGCATCAATTCCCTTTATCCAGAGCAAACTCCTCCGCTGAGAATCGCACCCGCGAAGGCTGCAGCCTCTTCTTCTTTTCCCAGCCCGCTCCCCCGGTGCGGCCGAGCTCTGACTCACGGCTTGGAGCTGGCAGCGCGACGGCTGCGGCCGCCCCGGCCCGAGCTGCGAAGCATTCCTTAAAAGTACAAACAACCCCGGGCCCCGCAGGCAGCGCCCGCTCGCCCCGCTGCCAGCTGAGCTTCAGCCCCGCGGCACCAGGGCTGGAGGGAGGCGAGGGGGCCCGGTGGATGGCGGGGGGTGGCCGTGGGGTGCCCCCCGGGCAGGGGGCAGCGGTTTGCGGCCGTGTGCGGCTCCCCCCGTTCGCAGAGTTCCGCTGGACGCGGCCCTGTTGCTGTTGCAGGTTGATGGTCCCCTGGCCAGCAGCATCCCGGGGAGAAGATGGCTCAGCCTGCGCCCCTGAACCAGAACCTCCCAGGTAAGGGGACGGGGTCAGCACTGGGCAGGACATGAGGAGTGCGAGGGGAGTGGCAGGGCTGAGCTGTCCCATCCCGGTGGGTTCCCTCAGCCCAGCACAGGGTGGGTGCCCTGTGACACCCGATGGCACCAAGCGTGCCGAGAACAGGCCACCCACTGGGCCCGCTGCCAGCAGCATCTCAGCGGGGAGGGGAGCCGCAGGCTGCAAATCCCAGTATAACCCAGTTGGAAAAGCCTTCCCGTCTCCAGCAGGTCCCTGCCTAACTGTCCCTGCTCCTCTCGCAGATCTCGGGGGCCCGTTCTTGTACCGGGACCAGGACGATGGGGAGAAGAGCTCGTATTCTGTGGAAACCCCCTACGGCTTCCTCCTGGACTTGGATTTCCTGAAATATGTTGACGACATCGAAAGTGGCCAAACGCTCAAGAAAGTCTCGCTGCCTCGCAGGGCGAAAGGGCCCCGGCAGCCGCCCAGCACCCTGCGCAGCCCCAGCAGCCACGCCAGCGCCTGGACCTCCACCGAGTCCCTCACCTCCACAGCCAGTGAGGAGGGCAGGACCACGCTGCTGCTGTCCCCGCACCGGGGAGCCCCGAGCAAGCAAACGTCCCACCCTGTCTCACCGCCGCCACCGGTGCGGCTGCTCCCACCTCCCACCCGCAAGTGCCTCGTGCGAAACCCGCGGGTGGAGAAGACCTTGCTGGAGACGAGCAGGAGGCTGGAGCAGGAGCAGGGCTGTTTGCAGGATATCGGGGGTCCCTCCCGCAGTGGCCCGCTGGGTGCCCCAAGTCAGCCGCCCCCCTGGGTGCCACTGGGAGCTGAGGGCCAGGTGGGCTGGGGCCGGGCGAGCCCCAGCAGCTCGGGGCGCAGCACGCCGGCGGCGGGCCCCAGCGCTGCCCCCCTGCAGCATGTGCGGGAGCAGATGGCTGCAGCCCTGCGGCAGCTGCGGGACCTGGAGGAGCAGGTGAAAACCATCCCCCTCCTGGAGATGCAGATCTGCGAGCTGAAGAGGGAGAAGGCGAAGCTGATGGAGAAGCTGTCAGCGGAGCCCGGCGAGGCTTTCACCCACTCCCCTGGTTCCGAAGCAGTGGTGGGGGGCGAGGAGATGCCTCAAGTGGGGCTGGAGAGTGAAGCGGAGCCAGCAAAGGGGCGAGCGAGCAAGATCGCGGAGCTCAGGAAGCTGACAGAGAAGCTGGCCGTGCCGGAGCGGAGTGGCAGGGCTTGGCCAAGCAGGAGCCCCAGGGCTGCCGAGAGGCCGTGTCGCTCCGTGGCAGTGGGCGAGGACCGGGCCATGACCGATGCCGTTTTCTACTACCGGTCACAGCAGGAGGGTGGTGACGTCCTGGACGGCGGGGTGAGGGAGCGCAGGGACGCGGCTGTCTGGGTGCTGGAGTCCTCGCTGGGGCTGGCCAGTGAGACGGAGCAGGAGCTGGAGCTGCTGCAGCAGACGGTGGGGCACCAGAAGGAGGTGATCGCCCTGATGGAGGGGCACCTGCGGGAGGCCACCCGGGAGCTGGAGGAGCTGCGGCTGGAGGTGTGCGCCCGCCGGCCCCGCGCACGCGTGGACAAGGAGGTGATGGCCAAGCCGCAGGTGGCCGAGGCGCTGGTGGAGGCAACGGTGGTGACACAGAGCCGGGCGGCCGGTGACCCCCTGGAGACGGCGGAGGCGGGTGTGGAGTGCTGCCCGCTGACCAGCTGCGCCGGGGTGAGCTGCCGCCCCGACGGGCGGGACATGGCGGTCGGACCCGATTCGGCTGCCAGGTGCGAAGACAAGGGCAGCCAGACCGACGCAGGCGAGGAGACGGAGCCCAGTGCGGGCAATGTCCCGAGCAGCCCCTCCGCGCAGGGTGTGGGAGCAGCGGGGAGGACGTGCCAGGGTAGCCCGGCCCCTGGGGCAGATGCATCAGAGATGACGCACAGTGGCCGGGACCCATCTCCAGCACGGGATGGCGGAGCTGCCCCAAGTCCTGCGGCTGGTGAGTTGGCACCAGGGATGACACCGGGGTCTGGGCTGGGATGTTTCTGCGGGGAGGGAGAGGGTGGCCCTGTTGAGGAGAGTGCCTGCAGGGCCAACGCTGCCTGGGCCACAGCAGCTGCCTGCGCTCTGCCCATGCCCCTTCCTTGCCCGCCCTGGGGTCTGGTGGGTTTGGGGTGCCTGGGCAGCCCCAGGGGGAGGTTCCTGCTCGCTGGCCTCTGACACCCATCTCTCTACCCCCAGGAGCCCTGAAGTCCATCATGAAGAAGCGGGACGGTCCCCCCCGGAGCGAGGCTGAGGGCAGCAAGAAGAGCCTGCAGTTCGTGGGCGTGCTGAACGGGGAGTACGTGCCAAGGGGCTCCTGCCGCTGGCCCGGGCCTCCAGCATCCCCGTCCTGGGCTGGGGGCAGAGGCAATGGCGGGGGGACCTGGAGGGGACCAGCCAGGTGCTGTCTTCCCACTGAGCATTCTCCCTCCATGCAGGTACGAGAGCACATCCAGTGAGGAGGAGGAGGAGGAGGAGGAGGAAGGAGACAGCTCCTCTGAGAAGGTGTCGGCTGACAGCTCCGACAGCGAGGAGCAGGGGGACACTGAAACCTCGGACGAGGAAACTGGGGAAGGCGAGCAAGAGCCAGGACAGGAGCATGAGGGGACCAGCATGACCCCGCCAGAGCCCCCCGAGGTGAAGGAGAAGTAAGTGCCAGTGGGAGCCACGGGCTGGCACCGGCCTCGCGACTCGGCGTCTGCCCTGGTTTTGGTGCAGCTGATGGGAAAAACACGTTCAGCTCCTGCAGAAGCCATTCAGCAGGAAAAAAAATCCTTCCAGCTTCTTGGGTCTGCTAAGGAAAGGATGAGACTGAGGCCCCAGGTGCCTCTTTGCCGCAGAAGATAGTTCGGAGCGGGACAACTAAAAACCAACAGCTCTTAATGACATTTTTCAACAGAAGGAAAAAATTCAGCCTAAAAAGGGGTAAATCGTGCCTGAGCATGTTGGGCTCAGGCTCGGCTCAGCGGGGGTTTGCAGAGGTTGAACCTGCCAGGGTGCAGCCACGGGGCTGGACGTTGCACCACGGGGAGCTGGGGGCATCGGGGAGAGGAGCGAAACCTCCGCGGGGTGACTCGGGGTGCCCTGTGCTGTTGTTTTAGTGCCCCCGCCACAGCCCCCCGCCGCAGCCACCCTCGTGCTCTCCGCAGGTTCGAGCTGAGCCCCCGGATGCGGGAGGCCTGCCTCATTGTCAAGACCCACCTGGGCCACCCCAACGCCACCAAGAGCAAAGAAGTGGTGAGTGGGGGGGGGGCTGCGGGTGGGACGGTTCATCCAGCCCCTGCCGGGGTCCTCTCCTGGGGCTGACCCTTCCCAGAGGTGGGCCAGCAAAGCCCGGCTTAGTGCCCTCCCCCAGAACACAGCCCGTTGTTCCAGGCTTCATCCCAGGCGCCCCAAAACCTGCCTGGACTCAGCTCAGGCCGTCCCAGCCTTGGGGTTATGGTTTCAGGGTCCCGCCTTCCTCCAGTCCCCTCTGGAGCAGGAGTTCTGCTCCCTGCCAGGGCCAGCAGCAGGGGGTGGGTGCAGGGTGGGTGCCAGGGTCAGGGTGGGGGGGGGTGGGGCCACGCAGAGGTTTGGGGGTTGCCACAGCCCCCAGCTCAGCTCCGCTCACCGCCCACAGCTCGCCAGCAGCAGCCTGGTCCTGCAGGAGTGGTTCCGTCTGTCCAGCCAGAAGTCATCCCTCCCCGACACGGTTGCCAACCACCTCCTGGCATTTGCCGAGGTCTCGCCGGCTCTCCTGGCCCACGTGGTGAACCTGGCAGATGGGAATGGCAACACAGCCCTGCACTACAGCGTCTCCCACTCCAACTTCCACATTGTCCGGCTGCTGCTGGACACGGGTCAGTGCCCGCTGCCCTCAGAAATGTCCCCTGCCACCATCCCACTCTGGACCCCAGGTCACCTCCTGGCCGTGCCAGGCATGGAGGGGCAGGGAGAACTGTCCTAGGCTGTGTCCGTGCATGGGTAGCAGGGTTGGGCAGCCACCACAGCCCTTTGGGAACCCAGATTTGATGGGGGTGACCTGCCAGCAGGTCTGTGCCCATGGGATGGCCCGCAGCACTCTGGGCAGGGCAGGAGCCAGGCACATGGCTCGGTCCGTGCCTCCCACCAGCTCCGCCGCACCTTGAGCCCTCCCGCTCTGCCCATCCCTGCAGGGGTCTGTAACGTGGACCACCAGAACAAAGCCGGCTACACCGCTCTCATGCTGGCAGCGCTGGCGGCCGTCGAGCAGGAGGAGGACATGAACGTGGTCAGGAGGCTCTTCAGCATGGGCAACGTCAACGCCAAGGCCAGCCAGGTTGGTGTGGGCTTGGGGCCACCACGTCCTGACCCTCTCCCCCTACCCCCAAGCAGCTGCCAGGGCCACGCTCAGCTCCTCCGAGGGCAGGACTGTGGCTCCAGAACCTGGAGGGGCTGGTCCATGGGGAAGGCATCACATGAGGAGCTCCCTCTGCCTGGCATCAGGGCCAAAGTCTCCCTCACACCCATCTCCAGCCAGGGAGGTGCTCAGTGACCATGGGGGCTCTGGGGATGGGAGTGGGCCCTCCCTGGGCCAGTGGGCAGAGGGGGCAGCCCAGCCGGGGCAGGAGCAGCCTGGCAGCGTTGCTCGCCCCACAGGCTGGCCAGACGGCGCTGATGCTGGCTGTGAGCCACGGCCGGCAGGAGATGGTGGATGCCCTGCTCGCCTGCGGAGCCGACGTCAACGTGCAGGACGAGGAAGGGTCAACCGCCCTGATGTGCGCCTGCGAGCACGGCCGCGTGGAGACCGTAAGGCTGCTGCTGGCTCAGCCCACCTGCGACGTCTCCATCGTGGACAGTGTAAGCCTCTGCTGCAGAGGCCCCGGCACAGCCACCCACCCCCGCCCTGTCCCCAAACTTCTTCCCAAGCGCTCTCCCTCCCTTCTCAGGACGGCAATAACGCGGTTGCCATCGCGCTGGAGGCTGGCCACAGCAACATCGCCGTGCTCCTCTACGCCCACCTCAATGGCACGAAGGCGCAGCTGCCCGTGAGTACTACAGCCCCCCCAGTCCCTGCTACCTGCCCTGTCCCACACAAGGGCCACGGGGGTGGCACCATGCCTCCGGCTCAGCTGCACGATGGGTAGGTGGCCCCATAAGAGGGGACAGGGCTGTGACACTGATGATGCACCTCAGGAAAGGGCTGCAGGGGTGAGCAGAGCATCCCAGGTGCATCCTCAGGAGCAGGAAACCAGCCGGGCTGGTCCTGACCAGGGATCACTGGTGACATTTCATGCCTCTGCTCTCTCTGCAGCAAGGGACATCACCGACAGCCACTAAGAGCTCTGGGAGCCCAAAGAAACCAAATTAAAGTGATGCGAGGATGCAGCCAGCCACCATCAGCACTGGGCTGTAATTCAGTCCCCTCACCTGCCACTCCTCCATGCGCTGAATCGCTCTTCACGGCTGCAGATGCTTGAACCCTCCTGTCACTAGAGCAGGTGCCACCCCTGGGCCTCACTTGCCCATCTCCAATGCTGGAAGTGGCCCACAACCACCTCGCGCCACCAAGTGACAGAGGAGCCAAGTGTCAAGTGACCTCGGGGTGGGAAATGCAGCGAGAAGCCGCCCTGTCCCTCCTGCTCCCCCTCACAGCTCTGCTCCCTGCCATGACTGCCAGAGCTGTGCCGCCCCGGAGCCCTCTGCAAGGCCCGAACTCACTGGAGGAGCAGGAACCAAACCCAGCAGAAACTGTGCCTGGTTTCTGCTCTTTCAGGCAGTTCTGAGAAGGCAGCAGAGCCGGGGAGCAGGGCTGCAGGAGGGCAAGCGTTGGCTCCTGACCTGTTAGGGAAGCCCTGCTCAGCGAGAGGAGAGGGGACACAAACCAGCTGGTTAACGGGACGTGGACTGGGAGCTCTTCCAGACTGAAATATTTGCCCTCCTTTTCTGGCATTTCCTTTCCTGGCTGAAATCTGAATTCTTTTCTCGCACATGCACATACAGCAAAAAAGAGACATTGCTTAGTGGAAGGCTGGAGTTCAACATGACATTGCTCAGTGATTTGATTCGCTCAGCTGAGGCAGAACTGGGCACTTGGGGCCAGAGCTGAGCTGGCAGAAGGGGGCCGGGAGCCATGAGCATGTTCGGGGACTGAGACCCCCCCCCCAGGGAGCTAGGACCTTCTCCCCAGGGCCAGCGATGACCTCCTCAACACTTCCAGTTTCAAACAGCCTCGTGGCTGTTGACTGTGGAGGCAACCAGAGCCCCCAGCCCTTCCTGGGGGAGGAGAGTGGCTGAGGGGAGCTCCAGGAAGAACAGATCGACAAGGGCTCAGCGGGAGCTGCGGAGATGGGCATGTATGTCGGAGGATGTGTGTGCAGGTGTGTGCACCAGGCGGGGTGGGAACAGCCCAGGTAAGGACTGAGGACCGAGAGGAAAAAGAAAAAAAGGCTTTTGCATGTGCAGCTGGCTCCGCTCCGGGTCGCGCACGACGGCAACACGTGTGGCAGCCCCACTGCTGCTCCCTGGCCCAGCCTCCCCCAGCACCGCTCTCAGCCCACCCAGCCTGCCCCAAGCCGTGCTGCGAGCTGGGAACCGCTCCCTGAGGAACTGCCACGGGGCTGGTTCCGCTTGGCACTGAAGTTACTATTGGACGCTCACGGCCGCTCTCTGTACACTGCTCCATGTACCCCGTACTCACTGCTTTCCTCTCACAGGTTTGTTTACTGGTATTTTAATACTGATGTTTATTTTTAAGATATAAATAAAATTTAAAAGTAAAGTTATTTTGAAATGACAGTGACCACCAGCAGCCTCCTGCCTCTTGTCTGGCTCAAGGTAAAGCCCCCAGAACAGCATCAGCAGAGGGGCAGCCTGGCACAGCCCTCACCCTCAGCAGGTCCCCACATGTTTGAGGTCATCCCCTGGCTGCATCCATCAGGCTGGTTTTACTTCAGCTGGTACTGTGGGGTCTTCCGGCCTGTTTCACCTCACAGGACCATGCGGGACACTGGGATCAGGCATAGGGTCCATCTGGTGCTCTGATACTAAGCTGCACTAAAAGGCCATCATCAGACCAAGACTGGGGTGCAGAGACACCTCCGTCCTCACGTGACCGAGGCCACGCTAACCCCCCAGGGATACTGGGGAAGGGCTGCGGCTGCTCTGAGCCACCCACCGCTGAGGTCAGCTCTGTCTGGCACCGACTCACAGCCGGTGCCTCCTGCCTCAGTCACTCAGCACAGCTGGGGCTGGCAGACGCTCTTTGGTCACTGCTAAAGCTATGTGGCGAGCGAGCAGCAGCCAGAGACGTCAACTCTGAGGTGGATTCTCACACTCACAGCCCATTCCTGAGAGCTCTGCTGCATCACATGGATGAGGGGAGCGCAGGCTTATCCAATGCTCTGCCACTGAACCACCACCAAAGAATGAAGAACTAGATCAAGAGACATCTCGAGCACTATTAGCAAGGGCTTTCCCTAGGGCACCAAATCCACAAGCTGACCAGCGCACAACCAACACTCACAGGAGGAGAAATACCCCCAAACGCTCTTTCAACTCCAGCCCTACCAGCAATCCTTGCGACCTGAACATCTCTTCCAGAAGGGCTCTCCTCAGCCTCAGGACACCCAACCCTCCAGTCCCAACTGCCACTAAAGGGCCTTAAACAAGTTCAGGACACTGAAGGACAAAGAACAGGCCCAGCAGAGACCACAGGTCCAAGAACTGCAGACTCCACTCAGTTCAAACACACCTCAAACCAGTATCACCTGTTACCAGATAGAAAAGCCAGTACTTAAAATCCAGCCCTTGAACCGTGACAGTTCTCAGGCTCATTCCTAATCCTTTCAACCTTATTTTTACTTTATGTAACAGCCTAAACCAGTAACGCCTTCCAGCTGATTGTGTGGTGGAAGGGAGATACGAGGAAGAAAATAAGAGATCGATTTACTAACTCCCCCAAGGGGAGGGACCAGCACTCACCCTCTGTGGGTGGCTGCCAGAAAAGACAAGAAGGTGTATTTATAGCAGCGTTTACAGAGCAGCTCACTGAGGACAGAAAGGCAGAAGCAGGAGGCTGTTGCTTTGCAAGCTGGTATTTTGAATTTGAAATTAAATTCTACAGAAGTCCAGTAAGTTTAGCAGTACCGCTCGACCAGTTCCATACAGAAAAACACTTACCAGAAAGCTCAGGACAAAGGTTGCTGTAATCAAAACAGTTATTTTCCTTGTGACAGGTTAGTAAAAGACAAGCACACAGACATGTTACGATGAAGGCATTATGTGTAACCCCAGTAATGAGCAGTGTGCTCTTGTCCCTCAGCTGAACCAAACAGAAGGCAGGGCCACAAATTCTGAGCCCCGCCAGAGCCCTCCCGCGTTCAGTAAGTGAGACCCAGGCGAGGGGCTACTGGAAAAACACTTTATTGCAATAACACCCCCATCATGCCTCTCTCCAGCCAGGACCCACTGGCCACTCCGCACAAATACCATAAGGCGCCATCACCTGGAAGAGAACAGCAGAGACCATGTCGCTCTAGAGGTCGGGGAGGCCCAAGCCGGCGCCCCGCGGCCCCGCGAAGCTCCGAACTTACCATCTCAGCGCAGCCGCCGCGCTTCGCGCTCCGATTCCAGCAGGGTGAGGACGTCGCCTTCGCGCACCGGCCCCTTCACGTTGCGGATGATGGAGCGGCTTGTATCGTCCATGAACTCCACACGCACCTGAGGGGCGAGACGGTGTCAGCCCGCCTAGGCCCGACCCGGCCCGGCGGCCCCGCGCAGGCCCGGCCAGGCCCTGCCCCGCTCACCTGCGTGCACTGTCCCTGTGAGCCGGTCCGGCCCAGCACCTTAGTGACCTGTGGGGACAGAGCAGAGGGTGGGGTCAGCGCACAGCCCCGCTACCGGTCCCCCGCCCAGCTCCGGTTCCGGCCTTACCCGGGCGAGCTTGATGGGCTGCACGCGACTGGTGTCCATGGCGGCTCCGTGCGCACGAAGAGGGGGGAGCTACTCCGCGGCGCTTTATAAAGCGCCAAATCTCGCGAGACCCAGCGCACCCGGCGAGCGCTCCCGGCATCCCCTGCGCCCACGCCCTTCACAGCGGCCAAGATGGCGACGGCCACTCGCCTCATCCAGCGCTTCCGCAACTTCCTGGCGGGGGTAAGAGCGGCCCCGGCCCCCAGCGCCGCCGGGAGCGGCGGGCGCTGCGCTCCCCGCGGGATCCCACCCTGCGCCGGAGCTGCCGGCGTAGGGTGGCGGCCCGCGGGGAGCGCAGCGCCCCTGGAGCTGCCGGCGTAGGGTGGCGGCCCCCAGGGGAGCGCAGCCCCCGATGTTGCGTGAGACGCTGTAGCTTTGCCTTGCAGCGGAACCTCCAGGCCAAGCTGGCCCTTCGCTACGAGGAGATCTCCAAGAGGTGCCGGCGGGCAGGGCCGGGCTGCGCGTTTCGGCGGGAGCGCCGAGGCTCGTCGGCCGCCGGTTGACGTTGTGGCTCCGTTCTCTTGCGCAGAAGCCAGCCGCCGCCGAGGCTCCCGGTGGGTCCCAGCCATAAGGTCTCCAATAACTATTACTGCAGCAGGGACGGACGCCGAGAGTCTCTCCCGCCCATCGTGGTGGCGGCGGCGCGGAAAACCCTGGCTGCGGGGGCTCAGGCTGACAGGTGGGTCGGAGCTGGTGGGTCCCGCAGCGTCCAAGCTGAGCGGGTTTAAGCCTCGGTTGGTTTGCACCAGCGATGCCGAACCCTGCCAGTGCTGGATTCCCCAGGTTGGTAGAAGAACGTTAAGTTAATTCATTGTGTCTGTATCTCCTCCTGAATTAGCAAGGTGGCTGGAAGTTGACTCAACCCCCGCTAGCACTAACAACCCCCTGATTAAACCCAGCCTAACTTTCATCGTGTTGCTAAAGCCCCTTCTCTCTCTTCCTCCCTCTACCTCAGTTCAGGTTCTGCAGTGACAAAAGCTGAGAAAAAACCAGTGACACCGGGACCAGTGCTTAAGAAGTGGGAGATTTCCAGGGACCAGCCCTATCTGTGAGAGGTCAAGCCGAAGAGGGCGGACGTGCCGCTGTGGCACAGAGCAGCACACTCACGGGGGCTGCGGTGGCTTTCGCTGCAACAGGACTTGTCCTTGCGCTGCTGATGTGCAACTAATAAATGTATTTAAAGTGGTGATTATTCCCTGTCCCTGCTTTGTCTGTTCTGTTTGAATTACCCCAATTTCTGCTCTTTAACGTGGTCTGGGGCTTTCTCAAGGGAACAAAACCCCGTACACGCGTCTGAGCGCAGGCTCGGGGCGTTTCTACGCGACGGCCGTGACACCATTGAGGGACGGAGCCGAATAAAACACCCAGAGACCCGCAGGCAGAGCTGGGGGCGAGGGGAGGCGGTGGTCGACCGAGGGCGGCCGGCCCGCCGGGTTCGCTCCCGCCAGGCCCCGGCAGGGGGCGCGGGGAGCGCGGGTCCCGTCCCCAGCCCGCGGAGGGCTCCCTGGGGCGGGGCCTCCTGAAGGGCACGCGCCTGCGCCCCGCCCTCCCGGTCATCTCATTGGTGGTGGAGGTCATATCCGCGCGCATGCGCCTTACCAGCGCGCGGCCGCCTTTATAGGACGGCGGCGGCGGCGGTGGGTCCCGCGGGCGGGGACCGGGACCGGCCATGGCGCGGCCGCTGCTGCTCCCGCTGCTTCTCCCGCTGGTGCTGCCGGTGCTGCCGCTCCCGCCGCTCCCGTCTCCTCCGCCAGGGAATGGTGAGTGGGGGGAACGGGCCCGGGCGCGCGTGCGCGCGTTTCGCGGCTGTGCCTATTGGCTCCTGGCGCACACCCTTCGCTCTCATTGGCTGGTTCCCGCGTACGCCCTGCGCGCGGGCTCCGCTCAGCGAGCGCGCGGGGGGTCCCGGCGGGGTGGGGGTGGGAACCGGGGTGTCCCGGGGGGGGGGATCGGGGGGTCCCCGCGGCCGCTCACCCCGTGTCCGCCCCCACCCCGCAGCGTCCCTGCCCGGCTGCCCCGCGGGCCGGTTCCAGTGCGAGCCCGGCGCCAGCTGCTTCCCCGTGGAGTGGCTCTGCGACGGGCACCCCGACTGCGACAACGAGGGCGACGAGCGGGACTGCGGGACGGCGACCCCGGCGGCGGAGCCGAGCC